>CM057458.1:714960000-717360000 GCA_016271365.2 Neoceratodus forsteri
AATGTTAAACACCTAACTTTGCACTTAAAAGTTTCACCCCCCCAACAGATTTGCATGAAATTTTGCATGCATGGTCTGGGGGGTAAAGTCTCTTGGCCTACCAAGCTTCATTCCACTTGGATGTGGAGATTCTAAAATCTATTTTGTGCATTTTTTAGGAAAAATAGTTTGGTTTTTTTTGTCATCACCTAGTACACAAACGGTTTGGAACTTTAGTCTAAAATGTTGAGGGTAGAAGGGGCTTGTCCCAGAATGGTGCCTTTCTTTGGTTTGGTGAAAAAATATTAATCTTTTCCCAAGTCATAAGGATATGAAATTTTGGTTTGAGCATGCTCAATAGGGTCTTTTGGATACATGCTTGATACCCTACTGAGCATGCTCAGAACACAAAATTTCAAATCCTTTTAACTTAGGAATGGATTCATATTTTTTCACCAAACCAACAAAACACACCATTCTGGGCATGCCCTGTTTACCGTGATAATTTCAGACCAATATTCTAAACCATCTGGGATATTATAGTGGTGCAGCAGTGCCACTACAGTTGGGGTTGAGTAGGATGTTTAATGTTAAAGTGGCACAGTAACACCACTATAGTTAAGGTTAAGTAGGCTGTTTAACGTTAAACCCCTAACTTTCCACTTTAATAGCTTCTTCTTTTGCATTAAAAGTTTGCATGTGTGTGTGTGTGTGTGTGTGTGGGGTATCTGATGTGCCAAGTTTTATTCTGGTCTGATGTAAGGATTCAGAGATCTGTATAGTGAATTTTGGAAAATCAGTTTTTATGCTGTTTTTGTCATCGTCTAGCACTAAGATGGTTTGGAAATTTGGTCTGATATTTTCAGGGTGAAAGCGCTCATGGAGTTTTTCATTGGTTTGGTGAAGTACATCTGTTCTCAGCGAGTGATTTGAAATTATGCTTTTGAGCATGCTCAGTAGGGTCTTTTGGATAGTTATTTGATACCCTACTGAGCATGCTTTGAACTGAAATTTCAAATCCTTGAAACTTGGGAACAGATTAATATTTTTCACCAAATCAATGAAAGGCACCATTCTGGGGCAGGCTGTTTTTAACCTGAGAATTTTAGACCAAAATTCCAAACCGTCTGGGCTGTAAGTGATCACAAAAAAATAATAGCAAAACCCCTGATTTTTCCTAAAAATGCACCAAAATGATTTCTTTTTAAACAAACACCTGAAGCTAGCTAAACAGGACCTGTTAAGCTAGATTCTGCTGTTTTTATTTTAACTTGCCAGGAATATCTTTTCTGTGCACCCCAAAATTCAGGGTGCCCAGCTTAGCGAGAGGAGCCATTCACCTGTGTTCTCTGTAAGAGAATAGCAGGATTTTCTTGAGTTCTGCAGCCAAAGCTGGAAGTCATGCTGCTCACACAGCAGTGAGATGCCAATCCCCTCTTCTCCCCGCCTGTCTTTCTCTCTTTCTCTGTCTATCTACCTGTCCGTCTGCCTGTCTGTCTGCCTGTCTATCTATCTATCTATCTATCTATCTATCTATCTATCTATCTATCTATCAAGTGGACCAGGGTGCCCACACCTGGTATAACTTCTTTCTCCCCCGTCCCCTCCAGGTCGCATGCCCGCCATTCCAAATGCTTATTTTTGTAATACATAAACAGATCGAGGTGCCCACCCTCATACTGCTTCTCTGTATCACTTTCCCCTTCAGGTCGCCTGCCTCTGTTTCTCAAAGTTTGGCCTGAATTGGGGTATCCAATCCCAAATGTTGGAATCTCAGCTGTAATAAAGAAGGCTCTCTGTCAATATTTTTTTTTCCTTTTTAAACTTGTAAAAAACAGAAAATGGTCCCTCTCTGATCTGACCCTGCCATCCTGACCTCCCACTCAACACTCACCACCTCACACCCCACCACATACCCTCACTCACCTGAACAAATCCCATGGTGTAGATCCACTCACTGATCAAAGACATGTCTTGTTGCTGGAACCAGCGACTGCGGTATAAGAAACTATGGTAAGTGCAGTTCAATGTATTTCAATGGGGTTTTGAACTTTGTCATTTTTGCATCTATTAACATAGAAACATAGAAACCTTTTGGCAGAAAAAGACCCCATGGTCCATCCAGTCTGCCCGAGTTCCCTCCTCTAGGAAGACTTCCTCCTCCATTTTCTGTCTGCCACCTATTGGTTAGGCCCATGTATGTATCCCAGGCTTTTTAAAATTTTCCCACTGAATCAACCCCCACCACCCATTCTGGCAGTATGTTCCATGACCCCACCTCCCTGTCAGTAAAGAACTTCCCCCTGATGTCACCTTTAAATCTCCCCCCCTCAAGTTTCAATGCATGCTGCCTAGTAGATTTGTTTTCACTCAGTCTGAAGATATTGTCAGCCCTCACCCAAGTACTTGAATGTTTCTACCATGTCTCCCCCTCTGCTTCCTCTTCTCCAGTGTATACAGGCCCAGCTCACACAGTCTGTCCTTGTATGACTTCTCCTGCAACCCACTTACCATTCTGGTAGCCCTTCTCTGGACTCTGTCCAGCCTGTCATTATCCCTTTCCAGTATGGCCTCCAGAACTGTACCCCATATTCCAGGTGCAGTCTGACCATGGTCTTGTATAGTGGCATGATCACCTCCCTTCTCCTACTGGTAAAGCCCCTCCCTATGCATGGCAACATTCTGAGTGCCTTCCCCACTGCTTTGTCACACTGACTCTGAACCTTCAGGCTGCCAAAAAAAAATGGTGACCCCCCAGGTCCCTTTCCTGTTCTGTTGTCTCCAGTTCTCCCCCCGCAGCCAGTATTTTGCCTTCGGGTTTCTACACCCTATATGCATAATTCTGCATTTCTTTGAATTAAATTGTAGCTGCCATTTTTCTGACAACTCCTCTAACCTTGCTATATCCTCTCTCATAATTTCCTCACACCCCAACGTAGCCACCCTATTACATATTTTCATGTCATCTGCAAACAGACTCTCCTTCATATGCAGACCTTCCGTAATGTCCCCAATGTAAATGTTAAAGAGTATGGGTCCCGGCACTGATCCCCAGATTTTCACCATGGCCTTTTGGGGACCACACCTTATAACCAATGGTGTTGGAATTTTGCAAATAAGGCCTGAAAGGCAATTTTGCAGTCATTTGGTGAAATCACCTTTCAGGCAGGGTTTGAAAATTTTCACCATCATTGTTCATGAGGTGGGGTCATAAGAAATATATGTTGAAAATTTGGAATCAAAGTATGTGATGATGACAACCTTATGTGTGTATGTTCAAATTTTTCTATGCTAACTCATAACTTCAGTAATTTTAAATATTTTCACCCCAGATTTTCAATGTAGCCATTTTTCTACACCACCCCATGAACATGACAGGTGTCATTTTTGTAATGCTGGCCTTAATGTGTTTTCGCACCTGTGATGTGGAATGACATTTGATGGCACCCAGTGATGTTTTGGTGGGGATTTGAAAATGTTCATCTACCTGCATGGGTGTGCAAATCCTATTTCCCCCTGTTCGGGGCAAGTAAATTTCTTTGAATGGCAAGAACAAAAAGAAAGCTAATTTCATTATAATGAATAGGGGCAAATGGAAATTCAGCTACAGTCATGGCTGGGCAAGTCCTAAAAGTTTTGATTTGAATACCCCTGCCGACCAGGTTCATGAGATGGGGTAATAAGAAGGATATGTTGAAAATCTGGTTTATAGATAGGGTAAAATGCCCATGTTATGACTGAACATTGCAGTATTTCAGTGTTTGCTCATAACTTCGCTAATTTTCAATATTGTGACTCCAAACTTTCAACATAGCCATTTTTTCACACCACCTCGTAAACGTGCGAGGTGTCATTTTTAAAATCCTGGACAAGATGCACTTCTGGTTTGAAATGACATTTTGGCCAATATACTATAAATGCTACTTGTCATGTTTATAAGGGCAGTCATAAAGTGACTATCTTGAAAACTTGGGACAAAATTAAATAAAAACAATAAATAAAGAGTGATTGTGTAAAGAGAGAATGTGCCAGGCACTGCACTTCTGTAGGCGGATAAAGTCTTTTCATGGTGCACCAAAAGGAAATTCTTTACAAAAAACTTTGTTAATGCATCATTTAGGTTAACTTAATGCCACAAATGTATGGAAATGTGACATTAGGGTTTCCATCCTTAACTCCCCCCACCCCTCAAGCAGCAAAAGGAAAAAAAAGATAGGATTTTGGGTCTCTGAAGTCTTGGTGAATCTGTGCTGTGGTCTTCCATGGGGTTGTCACCCTAACGTCCACCCCATTCCCTGAGCAAACAATGTCACATATGATCTCCTTTCTTCACGTAGTGTCTGCATGGCCCTGCATGAAGGAACCTACAACAAATTGTGTTGGCAACATGCAGTGAGACATACTTCTCTACCTTTGAAGAGTGTATCAATATGAGGCACTGGCTTGGAGCTTGTGCTTTGGATTGGAGGCTATGGGTTGAAGGGGAGGGGTGACCATTAGGGTTGACAACCCCAAGAGAGACCCCACCACTAATTTATCAAGACTCTGAAGACCAAAACCCTAATGTTTTTAATTTTTGCTGCTTGAGGGGTGGGGTGAGTTAGTTGGAACCCCAAATGTCACATTTCCTACTTTTGTGGCATTACATTACCCTAACTGGTGCATTAACACAGTTTTTGCAAAGAATATATGTAGCATATACACGTACATATATATATATATATATATATATATATATCTTTATGCAATAGGTGTAGACTCTGAAAATGCCTGATAAATCCGTTTATCAGAGCAACTATACTGGTAGATTGGTGACCACGGATTTATTAGTATAGTACTGTCATCATCATTGATTTATTAGTATGGTACTGCATCATTATCGATTTATTAGTATAGTACTGTCATCATCATCGATTTATTAGTATGGTACTGTCAGCATCATCGATTTATTAGTATAGTACTCTCATCATCATCGGTTTATAAGTATGGTACTGTCAGCATCATCGATTTATTAGTATAGTACTGTCATCATCATCGATTTATTAGTATGGTACTGTCAGCATCATCGATTTATTAGTATAGTACTGTCATCATCATTGACTTATTAGTATAGTACTGTCATCATCACCTCACTCCTGTGCCAGGTGGCACTACCTGCACATTCAAAGTTCCGCATTCTGCAGTCTCTTATGTGCTCTCACAATACCTCAGACTCCCTCCAGGCTCCACCCAAAGAATGCAGTCAGTTGTCTCACACCAACATGTAAAAGAATACTTTTTTCTGGACCTGGCTTTTGCTGCAAGAATTTAGTTTGGCCCTGTTTTTACTTTTTTTTTTTTCTTGTTACATACCAGACTGACCACTCATTGCAGACTCTCATCTAGTCCTCGCAACAGCAGCAGTTAATCATCTTCCTGAATCAGAGCATCCACTCTATGTGCCCCCGACTCACAGAAGCAACTCACACACGCACAAAAAAAATATTTCTAATGATCTGCCTCATTTTCATTGCAGTTTGTTTCTTCTGTGGCTTCCTCCTTCCCTGAAGCCACACTGCAGCTGCTGACTTCTACAGTTCTTAGAGCTGCACTGTTCACTTACTCACATAAGAAAAGGCTCGAATGGAAAGTAAGGCTCCTGGTTTCGCCGAAACCACACTACTTTTAAAAATAAAAATACCACAGCTGAAGCAGATTGATACAAGCAGCTCACATCTACTGCTGTCACAAAGCTGATTTCCTCACTAAGTGCAGCTGCCATTTTTTTCTTTAAAATTTCACTTCCACACTCGCTCCACCAATACCAAAGGTGTCAGAGTATAAAGACATCAGAGCATCCACAGCAACCAAGCATTCACCTAGTAACCCTATACTGACTGTGCAACATTAAAAACCTAATAACAAAAATCCCCAGAAACAAAACATCAAATACAAAAATAAAAAAGATATTTAAAAACTGATTTCATCAGACAGCTTCCATTTATTGCATAAATTGAATATGCGATAGGAGAACATGTCAAAAAAAAGGATTTATTCTAGTGGTATGAATATGGTTCACTTATCCACACGATGGCAGATCTTCCAGAAGAGCTGATTCATCAGAATGCCTTTAAGTTAAGCTTTCTCCATCACCAGGGTGGTATATCCCTTGACTCTGCCCCATGACATCAGATCTACCTTTCCGCTGAAAGAGTTTGGTCTCCTTTGGAGCTGTGAATGTTGTAGGGCCTAAAGTATGCCATTGGCAAATTTCAATCTTTTTTTCTTCAAGTTTTGAGATTTCTCTACTTTCCTCTGTCCTGGAACATGAAGAAGCTCCATCACATGTTGACAGAAGATGTCACAGACAGACCCACACATGTCATGCCTTTACTGCTTTGGGAAGGCACACGATGTCCTGGGTTGTGGCCTGTGTGAGACGATGCTCCCCTCATCCTTACAGGATCACAAGGCCCATCTTTTCCTTGACTGGCCAGCTGATTGAGATCCTAAACTGCAGCTGAAGGTGGCCTGTTCTGTGGTGGGGTCTGTGACTCTATTCGTGGCCATGGAAGAAGCAGTAGCAAAGACTGTGATGAGCCTCTTATTGGCCTTGGCACTGCTCCCAGCTGGGGCCAGCATCAGAGCATCCTTCACTGGAGAATTTCATGAGATGTGTCAAGCTTTTCAGGCCTATAGGGAGAGTCCCGCCTACCATGGTAAGAAGCGCATAAAGCACAGTTCTTGGTTATGGGAATGGAAGAGCTCATGGTTCTTCTGCTTCTTAGACTCCCCCGACTGCTCAAAGTTTGTCAAGCACCCAGCTTCAGCTGAGTCAAAACTGGTCAAGGGGCAGGTTGCTAGCTCCACAGTACCCCTGTTGGGCTTGACAATCTTAACACCGGTCGATCATGTAGTCAAGAGTTTCCTCAACCTGGTCAACCAGTTGTTGGAGGGGATCTGTGAGGAGGCAGTCTCTAAGACCCCAGTCTTCCCAGTCCTCACCTAGGAAGACATGGAGTGACCAGTGTCTTTAGCTGCTGTCACTTGGGAACAGCCTCCACTGAAGGTTGTGCAGTTGAAACTGGTGCACATTATCTATGCTGTGCCTCTGGAAGCTTCTCCTCAACATTGGCCCCTGGGTTGATGGTCCAGGTTGAAGTCAAGGTGAAGGCACTCTTTGAGTACTTGATCTCGCTTGACCGGGATGTATTGCTGTCAACGTTTTTCGTCCTTCTCATCCTCGGATGATGAAAGGCTTTGCTGGTGTATGCAGTGGTGCTACAAGGAACTCTTCTGGCAACAATGGGCCTTTGCAGGGCAGTGTAGGGCTCTGCCCCGACCTTTGGGGTTGACTGGCTGGTGTCAGTCAAGCCCACACCAGTCCTTTCAAGACAACTGTTGCTGACACCTGTCTCTCCACCCTTGTGGGTGGGACTGCCCCCCACTGCATCCTGTGAGGGACTCCTGTGCTATGATCTTCTTGCCAGATCAGCTATTAGGGAAAATCACCCAGTCAGATGACTCCAGGGTGGTCCACCACGGTCCTCAGTTGACTCCGCTGAGTCCTCCATTCAGTCATTGAGGATGCATACTTTTGACTGAGAATTGGTTGAGGAATTAAACACTGACCATGGGCTAGTATCATTTGGGGCTTTTCTCAGACTTATGTCTGAGTCCATGAATGTTCCTCTGGAGCCTGTTCAAAAAAGAGCTCAATACTTCTTTACTGACATCCTGGATAGTGTCGAATCCCCAGTCGTTGCCTTTACCATGGCTGAGGCCATTATGGGACTGGCCTTGGAGCTTTGGCAGCACCCAGAATCCTGCCTGGTGCCCTCAGCTAGTATGTCCACAAGTATGAGCTCCCCATGGGCTCTTTGTCTGGGTTCTAAGACCACCCCTTGGCCGAGGGTCTGGTTTCGGATGCGGTCTTCCAGATATCTGGAAACACTGGAAATGTGGACAAGCCCCCTGACAAGAAGTTGAAGAAGCTTGACCATGTGGCCAAGAAGGTCTATGCTCTTTCCTCACTTGGTCTCTGGTGAGCTATGCCTTGATGATGGCTTGCTTTGGTTACTCCCTGCTGGGAGTGCTAGGTAATGCCCTTCTTATCTTCCTTCTGACAAGCAGTTGCCAGTAAACATGATCAGAGACCAGGGTCAAGCACTGGTTAAACACCAGCTACACACAGCCTTGGACATGAGCGACTCCTGTGCCCTTGCCATGGTGGCGGCTATGATGCATTGCAAAGCCTGACTGGGGCGCTCCACCTTTATGGTGGACATTCAGCATAAGTTGTCCAATGTCTCTTTCTTGGGCACTGACCTCTTTGGCTCAGCTGTGAAAGGTCATCTCACTGAGATTGAGAAGTCCAGTGCCATCCTGAACTCTGTGGCTTTGTCCCAGAAGCTGAAAAAGAAGGCCTTTCAGTTTTGATCCTTTCAGCCCCCAGTAGCAGCCTCAGCAGGGGCAATGCCAAGCCTGGCACACCAAGACCAAGTTCTCTGGCCAGGGGCCAAAAAGAGATGGGGGTAGGAGAAGTAGTGCCCTTCTGGCTGCAGTGGCCCCTGCCCCCTCCAAAGCTACCCAGTGATGTGCCAGAGGATGTCTACCTCCCCCATCCAGTCCCTCACCCAGCTCCCCTTGGGGGGGTTGGCTTCACCACTTCTGGCCTCACTAGTCTGTCATCACTGTGGACAGGTGGGTTCTCGAGGTGGTAGGCAGAGGGTTATCTCTCAACTTTGAGGCTCTGCCTCCTCACTGATTCTATGCTCTGAGGGAGTCCTCATTGTCACAGGACCACAGGACATGTTGTCCACCCTCATGGAGGACATTGCTCAGCTCCTTGCAAAAGGAGCCATAGCTCATGTCCCAGATGCATTTGCAAGTCAGATGTACATGTGCAGGTACTTCCTGGTCCCAAAATGGATGGGGGGCTGGCACCCCATACTGGATCTGTGGAATCTAAACCAGGTCATACAGAAGCACAAGTTCTGTATGGTCACTGTGAACCAGATCAAACCATCCCTCGAGCAGGGCATTTGCTTCTGCTTCCTGGCATTCCAGGAAGCATTCTTCCACATCCCAGTCTGTTCATCCCATTGGTGGTACCTCTATTTCTGTGAAACAGAGATTCTTTATCAGTTCCAGATCATGCACTTTGGCCTCTCATCCATGCCTAGGATCTTCACCAAGTGCATGGCAGTGGTGGCAACCTTCCTGCAGTGCCAGGTCATCAAAGTTTATCCCTACCTGGATGACTGACTGATAGCCTGGCCATCCAAAGAGGCTGTGGAGTGGTCCAGGGTTTGGACCCTCCAGACCTGAAGGGACTTGGGCCTCTTGGTCAACCTGGTCAAATCCGAACTGATCCCCTCAAAGGTGGTTCACTTCATCAGGGCAGAGCTAGGCTGCCTATGGGCCAAAGCTCCCTCTGGATCAGGCACTGGACCTTACCTCCTTTGCCCACTCATTTCAGGTTGGGCACTCGTACCCTGCCAGGGACTTCCTGCAGCTGCTGGGGTACATGACATCCTGCACCAGTATGGATGCGGGCCATCAGTGGTCCCAGCACCTAGGACACTTGGACCAGTCAGTCACAGTGACCCAGCTGACATGAGATGCCATACAGTGGTGGCTGATTCCAGAACATCTAGAGGAAGGAGTCCTGTTTGTCCACCCAGAGCTGACTGTGTCTCTCACAACAGATGCATCTCTGGTGGGGTCCGGAGGACACCTGGGAGACCACAGGGCCCATGGATTCTGGCCATCCAGGGAGCCCCATCACCACAGTAATGTGCTGGAACTCTGGGCAGTACAGCAAGCTCTGATGGAATTTAACTCCTCTAGTCAGGGGTCAGATCATGTAAGTCCAGAAAGGCAGTACCATGACCAAGTTCTACTTAAACAGGCAGGGCAGCATGCAGTCTCTTCCCTTGTGTCAGGAGGCCCTCCCCACTTGGACCCTTGTGTGCAGCCTGGTACAGCTCTCCTGGTGATCAGTGTCACCAGAGTGGACAGTCAGCTGATAGATGCTCACAGTTGGGAGGACAAGACATTGCATGAGTGGTCTGTGCATCAGGAGGTGGTGAGCCACTTGTTCACTCTGTGGGGGCACACCTTTAGTGGACCTGTTTGATGCCATCCAGTAGTGGCTGATCCAAGAACACCTAGAGGAAGGAGTCCCATTTGTCACCCAGAAATTATTGTCTCTCTCATGACAGATGCATCTCTGTTGGGGTGGGGTGCACACCTGGGAAACCACAGGGTTCATGGCTTCTGACCACTCAGGAAGTCCCATCACCACATCAGCCTGCTGGAACTCTGGGCAGTGTGACTAGCTCTCATGGAATTTGCTCCTCTAGTCGGGGGTCAGGTCATGAAAGTCCAGAGAGACAGTAATGTGACTGAGTTGTACCTTAACAGGCAGGGCAGCATGCACTCCCTTCCCTTGTGTTGGGAGGCCCTCTGCACCTGGACCCTTGTGCACAGCCTGGGTGCAGGTCTTCTGGCAATCTGTGTCACCAGAGTAGACAGTCCAGCTGGCAGGTGCTCTCAGTTGGGAGGCCAAGACATCACATGAGTGGTCTCTGCATCAGGAGATGGTGAGTCACTTGTTCTCTCTCTGGGGAAACACCAATGGTGGACTTGTTTGCCTTCTTGGAGAACTCAGTGCTGGGGGTAGTCTGTGCCAACTCCTCACAGTCCCAGACACTGGTGGGGGATGCCTTCGCAAGGCCCTGTGCCCCAGGCCTCATGTATGCCTTTCCTCCCTTTCCCCTGATCCACAAGGTGGTGGTCAAGCCTTGTAAGGACAAGGCACAGAAGATTCTGATTACTCCAGAGTGGCTAAGCCAGTTCTAGTACCTGGATCTCTTCAGTCTCAACAGCAGATCTCTGTGGTGGCTGTCTCTTCACCTGGATCTGCTGACCAGACAACAAGGGAAGGTTGTGCACCCATACTTTAAGTCCCTGCACCTCACAGCCTGGTTCCTGAGCAGCTAGAGTTCCAGAATCTGGGTCTTTCAAAAGAATGTGTTCCACGTTGTGGAGACCTACTGAAAAGAGTCAACTTGCAGGTGTTATGACTTTGAATGGATAAGATTTTCCATTTGGTGTCAGGACAAGGAACTTGAGCCCCTCTCCTGCCCTGTGGCTAATATCCTTGAGTACCTGTAGTCCCTATCCCAGCTGGAGGGCATAGGAAAAAATACTCTTGGAAACCTGATGTCACTCCATTAGAGGTAGTTAAATCACATTCCTATGTACGGATAACCTTTGCAGAGAGCTTCTTTTAAAAAGCTCACCTTGAAAGCTCTTTGGTAGAAGCCAGATCTACTGTAGTCAGTGTAAAAAGATTTAATTATTTATCTGGGGGACATTCCATTAAAACATTGATGTCCACAATACCAACTGAATACAACACTCAAATCCTGGATGGTGCTGAGATTCGGGCCTTGTCTCCTGTTGAAAACCTGAAAAAAGCTGTAAAGCAAGTCCTGAATTCACACCAAGTTGCTTTATGAGGGATGAATTAGAACTACATGGCTTACAAGCAACAGTGGATAGTAAAATAATTGATTTTTTGATCAGACTAAATAATTTGCCTGAAGAAAGATTAGCTAAAAAATGTTTCCAAGAGAAAATCTTCTGGAATGTCCTTGGATGCAAGCCATCACCTTGGCAGGGACATGTAACAAATCTGCTGTTGAAGTATGGCTTGGATAGCCTCCTAAAACTTGTTAGAACATTTCTGTAAGTTTATTTATTTATTTATTGCAATGTTTCACCAGGAAGACACACTGAACAACAAGTTGCTCATCTCCCAGTGCGATCTGAGGTGAGCGGGTACAGTTGGGTGATTGGGTTGGGTGAGAAGAAGCCAGAAGGGGAAGGAAGGAAACATATTCAATTCAGTGCTTTAGAGTAACTGGTAATTGCTATTTTTGTTTTAAACTTAGATTGTGGGCTTTTAGTGACACTATACTTTCTTTGTTGTCTTTACTTATAATTGTTTTTGGGCTGTTGAAAATTTAAAACATAGTGGTGGTGTAATTCTGTGCTGTCTTTAATTGCTGCAAATTTTATCTTGGCTTGTCTGACTGCCCTGTAGTTGGGTGAAGGGTGTTAATTGTCTGGCCTCTGACCTCAGCTACGTGATAACTGGAGGTGTAATTCTGTGCTGTCTTTAATTGCTGCAAATATGCCCTGTTAAATCTGATTGACAGGAGCTAAACACAGGGTATAGTAAGGGGTGGAAGTGGGAGGCATAAGGGGGAAGAAGCCCACCCTCAGCACAACAAGTGTTTTGACTCATTTATTTATTTATTGGTTTTTTTTCTTTAAAAAAAATATCTGAGGATCAGTGGCAGGATTTTTAGTACAGTAAATTAATAAAAAGGAACTAGGAGAGCTTCAGTAGCAGACAAGTAGTGGAATTGCAGTATAATGTGGGGTGGTGCAATGCAGTGGCTGTGGGGCAGCCATATTCAGGCAGACCTTCTGGACATGAGGTGCTGCCCTATCTGCATGCATCTCTCTGACCGCGGGATGAGGTAGCCAGACTCAGAGCGAAGTAAACTGGGTCAGGAGTACCATCACCCCTATCCAGGGACCACCCAGTCCAATGCAACTGCCTCAAAGGATGCCGAGAACGAGGAGCACTTGGATGACAGTGGGCTCAGGGAGCATTAGAGCAGTCAGGCAGAGGCACATCCCAGATCCTATTCCACTCAAGAACTCATATGCCACACTGGCAAAATGAGGACAACCAAATAGAGGTACCCAGAGAAGTGGAAGGAAAGGATGTGGAGGTTAGCCAAGAGGTGACCTCAGCGGGAAAGCAGTGGACCCAGAGGAGGAGGAAGCTGAATCCTGATGGGGGACTCCATCATAAGAGGGATCCAGCTAGGAACACAGGAGGGAGGGGACAGGGAGGTGAGGTGAGGTGCCTACCAGGTGCCACGGCATGGAGGGATGGAAGGAAGATCCTGGGGATCACTGGGAAGGCAAGACGAGAGGGTGAGCTGGATGTCAGTATCCACCTAGGTACTAATGACCTGGCAAATGGGGAGCCAAAAGAAGTTCAGGAAGAGTTTAGGAAACTGGGGAGGGGTCTCAAGCAAGTAGCTACTTCTGTCACTTTCTCAGAAGTACTACCTGTGAGAGGCAAGGGAGAGCATAGGAGTGCATGCACCAGGAACTTTAACTCATGGTTGAAGAACTGGTGCTGTGAGGAAGGGTTTGATTCATTGGTGACTGGGGACCCACCTGGAGGATGGAGGTTTGTTCAGCCTGACGGCCTGCATCCATCCTGGAGGAATCAAGCACTCAATGATAAGTTTAAATGCTACATTGACAAGCATTTAAACTAGAAAAGGGGTGGCGGGCCAGCAAGGAGGGTACCTACTTGCTCACCCCCCACAGCTAGCAGTGGAACCAGTGAACCAGAGGAGTGGCTATCTCTGCAAAGCAGTGTGCAAAAGATGGAGATTAGTGCCCAAGAGATGGATAAGCAGAAAAGGGGCAAAATTCAGCAGAAGGGCAGACAGCAAGGAGAACCAGGGATAAATGACAACCAAGGAAGGGGCTGGAGTAGAACAGTGAAACAGTCTAGGAGGTCAAATCATGGAAAGCCATGTGCAAATGCCAGGAGCCTTAGCAACAAGATGGAAGATCTGGAGGCTGTCATGGTGCAGTCAGACCTGGACACTGTGGCCATCACTGAAATCTGGTGTAATGATAACCACGACTGGGAGATGGCCATACCTGGCTACAACATATTTAGAAGAGACAGAGCAGGCAGGAAGGGAGGAGGAGGCACTGTATATGAAAATGACATAAGGGCCACAGAGATCCAGGAGGAACAAATGGGGAGAGATACTGTGGGTTGGCTGGAAAGGAAAATGGGGACAGCCATCCCACAGGTGTGAGTCTATAGACCACCAGCCCAGGAGGAAGAAACAGATAGGGAGTTGATGCTAGCCATCCAAAGGATGGCAGACAAGGGTGAGGTAGTACTGGTTGAGACTTCAGTATTCCAGACGTGGACTGGAGCATCCCAGCAGCATCAACTAGGAGCAGATTTATCCTGAACTCCTTCAGGGTGCCTTCCCAAGCTACTGGTCATGGAACCAACTCGGCAGAAGGCAATACTGGACCTAGTCACAAACAGGGACAGTGTGATGGGGTAACAGTGGGGAGCACCTGGGAAAACAGTGACCACCAGTCATTGTGGTTTGAAATCATAGAAAGAGCAGAACCAAACCACACAAAAACACGTATCCTGGATTTTAGGGGGGCAGACTTTGGGAAAATGGGGAGATACTTGAAAGAGGCATTAAGGGGAATGGGACAGGAATCAGGGGCTGAGGAACAGTGGGCAGTATTTAAATTGGGGATTACAAGAACAACAGAATTATGCATTAAGCAGGTTAGCAAGAGGAAAAAGACACAGGCAGAAGGGGATAGGGAGACATACCAGGAAAAGCAAAGGGAGGCAAGAAGGTCAGTAAGGGAAGCTAAAGCTCAGACAGAAGAACACATTTCAAAATCAGTGGGTAGAGGGGGCAAAACCTTTTACAGGTACATAAATGAAAAAAGAAAAGCAAAGGGAGGGATAGTGAGACGGAAGGGGGAGGATGGGGGCTGCGTGGAGGATGACAACAGTAAAGCTGACATATTGAACAGGTATTTCTGCCTGGTCTTTCATTGAGGAAGAGGAGGGTAATGGTCTGAAGGGAGGCTAGGGAAGAGAATGGTGCAGAATGGACACAAGTCCCTTTTACACGAGAAAGGGTCCTGAAGGAACTGGAAGTAATAAGAGTTGATAAAGCAATGGGGCCAGATGGGATGCACCCCAGGTCCTTAAAAACTAAGAGAGGTGGTGGCTGAACCTCTGGCTATCCTGTTTAGCCGATCACTGGAAACAGGGAGGTACCCAAAGACTGAGGACAGCAGATGTAGTCCCCTTATACAAAGTGGGAACAAAGAGGAAGCAGGAACTACAGACCAGTCAGCCTCACCTCGGTAGTGGGAAGATCATGGAAGCACTACTGAAGGAGAGATTGGTGGAACATCTGGCTGTCAATGGACTACAGGACCCAAAGCAGCATGGTTTCACCAGGGGAGGCCATGTCAGACCAACCTCATTGAATTTTTTGACTGGGTGACTAGGGAGGTGGATCAGGGGAGGGCAGTGGACATGGCCTATCTGGACTTCAGCAAGGCCTTTGACACTGTGCCACATTGAAGACTATTACACAAACTGGGGAATATGGGCATGGGCAGGACAGTAGTGTGGTGGGTAGGTAACTGGCTGGGTGGCAGGACACAGAGGGTGGTGGTAAGTGGCTGTCACTCCACAGAGGGAAGAGTGACCAGTGGGGTACCACAGGTATCAGTGCTGGGACCGGTCCTATTCAACATCTTCATCAGTGACATTGCGCAGGACCTAGAAGGTAGAATTTCATTGTTCGCTGATGACACAAAGCTCTGTAACAGAGTAGACACACCAGAGGATGTAGACAGAATGAGAAGCGACCTGCAGAAACTTGAAGAATGGTCAGGGGTTTGGCAGTTGAAATTCAATGCAAAGAAGTGCAAGATAATGCATATGGGGCACAAAAACCCTGGCACAATATATCAGTTGGGGGTGAGGATATAGCATGCACCAAGCAGGAAAGGGATTTTGGAGTTGTCATCTCTGATGACCTCAAAGTAGGGAAACAGTGTGACAAGGCAGCAGGTAAAGCAAAAGGATGCTGGGATGTATAGGCAGGGCATCACCAGCAGGAAAAGGGAGGTCATAATTCGCTATACAAGACACTAGTGAGGCCCCACCTGGAGTACAGTGTACAGTTCTGGAAACCATACCTACGTAAGGACATAGACAGGGTAGAGAAGGTTCAGAGGAGGGCAACAAAGATGGTGCATGGATTGCATCACATGTCCTATGAAGACAGGTTGAAGGAACTGAACATGTACCCTGGAGGAGAGGAGGGAGAGGGGGATATGATAGAGACATACAAGTATCTTAAAGGAAGAACAGGGTGCAGGAAAACACTATTTTAAGCTAAAAAGATGTTCCAGGACTAGAGGGCATGGGATGAAGTTGAGGGAGGACGATTCAGAGGAAACATGAGAAAGAATTTCTTCACAGAACGGTGGTGGACAAGTGGAACACCCTGCCAGAGGAAGTGATGGGGGCTGAAACAATCACGGGATTTAAGAATGCATGGGATAGACATAAAGGAATTCTAGAGGGTAAGGGGCAACAGACTTCTAGGAAAACAAACTGAACTTACAAGCTCAAATGGGCAGACTGGGTGGGCCATAGGCCCTTATCTGCCGACACTGTCTATGTATCTATGTTTCTATGTATTGACTAAAACATACAGTTTACATTTGCATTGTTGAGAAAAATAACATACAGTTGCATTTATGGTGAGACAAAACAGTTAATATTTAACATCCAGCTAATGTTTAACATATCTTGGAGTATATGTACAACACATTTGGCATAGCTGAGGATTATCGTACAGAATTTTGATTATTAATGAAGCTAATCCCTAAAAGATTGCATTATCTTTTAGGGGTTAAAGCCTATATATTTAAGAAAATATCAGCAGCCTGTAAGTGCAGAGGCTTGCCTATTATCTCACAATCAAAGTTTGCTAAATGGCATAGTAACAATGATAATAGGCATACCTACAGGTCATATCTTGACGTCTTGGAAGATCCCATAAGTAGGCAAACTAATGCAAAATACAAATTAGGGATGTTAGAGTCCACAGCTGACAGCCAGATTTGGTAAATTATCAGATCCAGTAGATAAGCTGTACAGCTTCAGTAAGATTGTTATGTAAGATCTACTGCATGTACTGTTAGTTTGTCCATGGTACAATAAAACAAGAAAAATCTGGATTACTCCAATAGTGGAATCTCTGTACTACACTGATGCAAATACAATTCTAAGCATTCTGTTCACCATTGAAGATGATCTCATCATTAATGGGGTTGCTCAATATTTAATAAAGATTCAAAAAGTCAGGAGGAGGAGGATTCAGAAAATATGGAGTGTAGTTTTTTTAGATGTTATTGATCTCACAAATTTGTGAGTTTGTTTTGATATAAATGTATTTCTTCTGTTTCATTTTAAACTATGTATTGTAAAATTGTAGCGATTGTTTCCTTTTGATTGAACAATAAAGAACATACTACTACTACTACTACTACTACTACTGTCCCAGCTGGGGCTGTGATCAACAACCCTGAAGTGCACCTGGCAACCATCTCTGCATAAGGAACTGCTGATGGTGGTGTAGGAGAAGGTGAATGGGTGCTTCTTTAAAGGCCTGGACCACTTGTCTCTGCTGGTGTGAAACACCAAGACCTTGGGACTTATTGCTGGTGCTGGCAGTGCTCATGGGCAAACCTTTTGAGCCTATGCACAGGTGTGAGATGTCACACAGGGACAAGGTAGTCCTTTGCTCCCACCCCGCCTGAAGGTTGTATCAGAGTTCTACCTTAACCTGGTGATGAACTTCCCAGTATACCCTATAAAGCCATCTTCGGAGGCCGAACATGGGCTCCATACTTTTGACCTGCAGCGGGTGCTCTCTTATTATGTGGAGCACATAGCTGGAGTTTGGGGTTACGCTCACTAGTTCTGTCACATACGCTGAAGCCGTGCCTAGCAGACTGGCAGATAAGTGGACATTTGGCAGGTGGATTACATCCTACATTGACTTCTGCTATAGGTTGGCTGGTAGGAAAACCTCCTATAGGGCTCAGGGTTCATTCCACTAGATGTAATGCTGCCTCAGTGGCTGCTTCTAGGGACATCCCTATCCAGGAAATCTGCAGGGCTGCTACCTGAAAGTCAGCACACACCTTCATATCACATTAAAGCATCAACCTGGAGTCTTGTTGGGATGCTGCATTTGGGACCTCGGTTGTCCAGTCTCTGTTTGCCAAGTAGAGGTGCGTGTCGCCCATCATGTGGATAAGTGAACCATATCCACACCCCTAGAAAAATAGGCTACTTGCCTGTAACCGTAATTCTAGGAGTGGTATATGGTTCACATCCACACCACCCACCCAACCTCCCTTGGCAATTGCCATACAGATCCCTGCTTCCAGCATGCAAGATCTGATGTTTCGGGGCTGGGCTGAGGGATATAATGCCCTGGTGGTGGAATTATTTTATTTATTGAGTTTGTTAATTTAATTATTTTGACCGGGTAGGCCCACTGAGGCTAGAAGTCCCTTTCTCAGGGCGACCAGGTGGTGGTGGGGGGTACAGATGGTAACCAACTGAAATTGAACCAGATTAAGCTGTTGGTGGTATTTTTAGTGAATGGGGGAAATTTGGCCAGGACAGGGAGAAATTCCCCTACTGTGCTGTAGGGGAACCCTCTGCTGTCTTTGCTGCTAGCCAAGATGGTGGATGCTTGTGTCCAGGAGCAGCCAGAGGCTACGGCAGTTGGAGATTTGGTCTCATCTCCCACCTCCGAAAACCTTGAGACCGCTACAGAAATGGTGATGGATGTTAAATGGAGCACTGATTTTTCTGGAGAAATCTTGGCAACAGAAGTAATCGATGGACCTGCATTACCATCAGCGGGGTTAGCGTCGGCGCAGGATGGGCAAGTAAATGAAGATGCTGATATGTGTGTTATCACTGCAGTAAGTGCTGAGCAGTGCTCGAAGGAAATGACAGATGCTTTGATGTTTGAAGCGAGCGGTGATTCATCGCGATCTGACAGCAGGATGTCAGCTGTCGGCACCGCTCAGCTGGTTGAAGGAATAGCTTCTGACAGCAAGGTAATACAAGGTGTGACAAGTCTTTTTTCTGCAAAGAATGCACGGGAGCAGGAACAGTGTGATACAGCTTCACAAGCAATGTGGGAACAATTTGGATTGCCTGTTTCAAATTCAAATGATTGGACTGTTGAAAATTCACTGCAGCGATCTGGATGGAAGCAGACTGAGGAAGGGATGTGGATTCCGGATTTAGACTGGGATGAGGACACCGAGGGAGTACTCCCAAAATCAAACAGGCCTGCAATGAGTTTGCAAATTGAAGAGGTACCAGCAGAGCAATTTACTGACACTGATAAGATACCAGATAGAGACTTGCTGAAACAAACAAATCCTGCACAAAGAACCTCTGTGCGTAAACACTGAGGCAAGAGTTACCCCAAAGGGCATTTGGCTGGGAAGCCAAGTTTCAAGAAAATACAAAATCACACATGCCCCCACAATGCAAAGCATCATGGGCTGCATATGCAAATGCACAGCCTAGTAATATTTTGGCAAAAGATAATAACTCTCTTGGTACCTTGCATGCTAACAAAACAAGTGCTGTAAATATAATTAAGGAGAAGGTTTCACAGGGTAATGTTTTCCAGGAAGGAAATAAGAAAGCGCAAAATAATGCTGCGGGGGAAAAAACTAATTTTCGAAATACAGCAGGAGGTAGAATGCTTCCTGGGCCTGGTATGAATAAAGAGAACCCTAGTACTGATAACAGTGATGCAGGGGAGGGTACCTCAGAGCACAGGCAAGAAAGTGCAGCAAGTGACACTACCAGAGGCCCAACTCTGTCAGATCTTTTTAAAAACAAGCTGAAACAGGCCCCTAGGTGAAATGCTGTGAGACTCAGGTATGGGGTGGGGTGGGACTGGCAGAGCACCCTGATAGACACTACGTGGCAATACAGTTATTGAAGGGGTCTATGAATTTTAAACCTGCAGATATTTACGCCCTGATACACGTATCAGGTGAAGATACGTTTGACATAAGTTTTAAAATAAATGCAGGTTTAGAAAAATCCTGGCTTAAGTATAATGCTCTAAAATAATCTTCACTATGGATGCCTTTTTCAGCAATACCACTAACCAGACCTACTGTTAGAATGGTTACGATAATGTTTCGCAATGAGATGTCAGTGATATCTACCATTGGTTGCAAAACAGATGCGATATTTTATCCCCCAAAGCTATCCTTGACACTGAAGGCCTCTGGACAGGTGGGTGGCAATTTAAAGTTAAACTTTTTCAAGTTAATTCAGAGCTTGTGTATTTGCCCAACGTTTTTTTTCTTGGGAAAGATCGAGAGGTATGTTTTATGGGGGTCAGCCCTGCACTTGTTATAAGTGCAGAGTTAGAACACATTTGAGCAGTACCTGTGACCTTTTAAAATGTTCCCTATGTGGGGGATATGGGCATCCCAGTTCAACTTGCAAAAATATTTTTCAATGCAACCTATGTGATGAGAAGGGACACGTTTACCATCAGTGTCCCTGGGCAAGAAGGAATAGAGAAGAAGGGTGGAACCAGGATGATTTGGTTCAAGCAGCTCAAAATAGGCAAGGAGAGACAGAAAGTAGGTCTCAGGCCTCACCTGCACAAACAGAGAAGAGGGCTGGAGACTTTCAAGAGCAGGAGGTATCAAATCAGACCGTAGGGGAAGTGCCCCCAAAACTTCCTGACCAAAGGGAAGACACAGAGGTTGTCATATCAAATGATCAATTTCCTGTCATGGCCCCCCCTTCCCCCCCGGTGGGACCTGAAACAGCTCCTTTTAGACGAGTGACCAGGGCTGCAGCACAGCAGAAACCAGCAGAATTTGTTTTGCCACTGGAAAATAACTATGCACCTCTGCAGAAAGATGGAGAAGTGGATTCAGACTCAACATAGTCAGAATTAATCTTTGAAATAGAGGAGGAAGATACTAGGCCACCCAGTACTGTTAAAAAGAAACAAAAAAAAAGGTGGTAAAAAAAGGAAAAACATGGCCCCTCATGGAGACACTTAGTAATCTTTTTTTCTCCTTTTTAAATGTTGAATACTATGGCTACCCTTAATATAGCCTCCTATAATGTCTGTAGTTTAAAAACTACAAAAAACAGCTTGCTATATTGCAAGGTTTAAATAATCTACATGCAGAGATAATATTTCTGCAGGAAACAAGGTTATAATTTTAAAATTTTATTTTTATTTTTATTTTATTTTATTAAATTGAACAAGTTAGGAGGAACTGGGTATGGGGGGCCTTCTTACTGGACCTTTGGGGAGGCTGCAGCCGATGGGATAGGTATATTATTTAAAACTACACATTTCTCAGTGTCCAGAATAATGGATATATTACCGGTAGGGTGCTGATATTAGACTGTTCTTATGGAGATTATCATTTCAGATTAATAAATGTATATGCCCCATAAACCAAAACTGCCAGGATAGAATTATGTAACTTTATTAAACCCTTTTTATGTACAAGAAGACATTTAGTTTGGGGAGGAGATTTTAATTGTAGTATAGATGCACAGATAGTAGGAGACACCAGCCAAAAAATATATTGTGATTCACAGGCTTTAAAAATATACTGCGTGAAGCATCTTTAATTGATGCTTACAGAAGTTTAAAAACAGATAGTGAGGCAACATATCACAGATGTCATTACGCAACTAGAATTGATAATTTTATTGTGTCTAAACATCTTTCTCCATATAAAGTAAGACTTATGCCCACAGAATTTTCGGATCATCATTTGCTAGTAGGGACTTTTAGCTTAGCCTCGGCACCCCTGAAATTCTTTTTACAGCCACAGTGATGGAGGCTGAATTCCTCAGTCTTTGAGAGCGAAGGAAGTGAAACAAGAAGTGAAAATATTACTATGGACCAGGACCATGGGTCAATGTATGTATGAAAATGTTTGGGACTGGTGGCTAGACACAAAAAATGATCTCAAACAATATTTTATATCTTACGGTAGACAAAATTCTAATAAAGAGTATCTGACATATTTAGGGTATCGGAATCAACTATATAAACTAATGTCAACCATAGGAACAGAGAGAAATAAATATTTAAAATGAATTTCAGAAATAAAAAAACCTATGTTTGCACATCAGTACAATAGGGCAAAAACATTAGAAGCAGAAATGCGGTATGGGACAATAAAAACTCCCACTATTGACCCCTGTAGCATGTAAGCAAAGATTAGATGCAACCCATATGACAGGTCTTTACAAAATGAATGGAACAATAGAAACAACAGACGTAGGGATGCTAACTTCAGTACAGGAACATCTGCAGCAAAGGTTTGGTGAGACTGCTCCAGGAAATACATGTATAGAAACTTTTTTAACTGCACCTATTCCTTCCCTTACTGAAGTAGAGAAAGTCAGTTTGGAGAGTCCAATTCCTAAGGGCAAAATATCTGACATAATTAAAACATTGCAAAAAGGTACAGCCCCTGGTTTGGATGGTGTTATGCCCCTGACACTGTTTCAGTACAGAGCCAAATGGAGGAATTTTCAATGGAGAGAGACGATTTCATGGATTACTTTATGGACACTAAACAAAAATATTGCTCAGACAACATCTGCAATGATGACACCAGCTTTTGAAATACTAGCAGGGGTATCCTCCCCTACCATGGCTGAACAAGCTGCAATGACTGCTACAACCCATTTGACTCCTGAACAGGAGGAACAAGTGTTGAAAAATGCCATCCAGAATAATAAAACCCTACTGTTTAAATTGCTAAATGAAAGAGTACAAACAACAAACAGGCCAGCAACTAGTCTCAAACCTACAATGATTTCTACAACTACCAGCATGCCACACGGACCTTTATACCCTGGTATTAACTTTCAGACCTCAGAAGATTTACCTTCATCTTTAGCTTCCATGACTGAAAACACTTCTTCTGTGCCTCTTGATGTTCCAATTGACACAATAAACCAGGCTGTCCAACAAGGTCGCTCAGCAGATGGTCCTGCAGCTCCTATTTTCAAACCTTGGAACCCGGCATTGGCCTTGAAAGCAGCAGAATGGGTCCCGACTAAAGGAGGGACTGGTTGGATGTCTCCAGGGCCCATTTCAGCTTTGGAAATTATTCTCTCTACAAAACTGCTCCTTCAGATCCGACTGTTTTTTCTGCCTCTAGAGTGCCAGCTGGGCCACACCAGGATAGTTTGTCCGATTTGGTGGCTGCTGTCACAATCAAATGGGTGCCTATGCGTCCTATGTCTAACCAACCTCACGTGAGTACTGTTTCTGTGGGTGCTAGTGATACAGATACTAACAAAATCGGTCAGACAACGGTTAATCTGAATACAAATATTCCTGCAGTACCTGCAGAGTCGGACCTGCCTCATTCCGACACTGGACATACCAAGGACGGGTCCCGGTCTCGGACAACAGCAGAGTAAGTTGTTGATTTGGAAACTTCTGACATACGAGAAACTGTATCAGGAAATAACACTCAGATCCTATACTCTTTTCATATGGCTGATTTATTTGAGCAGGTGGGAGAACCTACACAATGAAGAAATGTGGTTAGTCTTAAATACACTGGCACCTCTGAAATGTTCCCAGACAGGAAATTTGTGATGCATCAGCTGTTAAAAGACACTATGGGCATAATTGCACAGGAACTTTTTGCTTTCATACATGTTAAAGGGGAAAACACATATGATGTGAGTTTTAGAAATGTCAGTACACTGGAAAAGTTTTGCCAAAAGTTTGACACTGTTAAACATACCACTGTCTAGCAAAATGTCTTTCCAATTCCCTTAACAAAACCCACCATTAAAAGAGTCACACTTCTTTTTTGTAGTGAAGGGGTAAACATTGAAGATGTCCAGAACTGGTTGAGACAGAAGTGTGAAATTCTGCAGAAACCAGTGCCCATACTGGATGATGACTTAGTATGGACAGGAGGTTGCAAGTAAAAGGCTTCAAGTCACACACACTGGATGCAGGATACAACATCTCTAGTAGTTTTACATCGAGGATGGGGCATTTGCTTCTATCCTAGCCAGCCTAAAACATGCCACAAATGTGGGGCTAGAACCCACCTCAGTTCCACCTGCAACCTAGCCAGATGTAATTTATGCTTAGAATGTGGGTATGTTAGTTTGGGTTGTCCAAACCCCTTCAGGTGTAATCTTTGTGAGGAGCAGAGGCATTCTTGCCAAAAATGCCCATGGGCAGCACACAATAGGCTAGGTAGGGCAATGCAGGATCAGGAGGTTTTGAATACAGAACAACAGGTCAAAGTGATGCAAGCTAGGCAAGAACTTAGGCCACCCCCTCAAGAAGTTGTACCCTCTACTATTACAACTAACTCCATACAACAAGATTCCCCTAGCCCTTGTATTGAAACCACAACAGTAATGGAAATGGTCCCTATCCTTTCCTTTCCCCTTCCCAATCCTTTAGATGAAGAGGAAACCATCGACACCAATGCTCCTAAGGGTTGATCCTCTATAGTTATGCCACCTCCTTCCCTGCCTAATGACCCTCTTATGGAACTTGTCCTGTCGGGCAAAAAAAGAAGATCCAGGAAAAAACTCGAAGCTAAGCATTCAGAGGGACAGATCTTGACTAGAAATCAATATAACATCCTCTCCAAAAGAAAAGAATGGGGGGACACAGAAGATGATGAGGGTGATTTTGACACATCATATGTGGCCTCGGGGGCCATTGACCATAACATTGACCTTCCTGTGCAAACGTCCAAAGCAAAAAAGGCTAATGGAAAATCTAAATAAAAAAAATCGTCTAATGGCTGATTTCCTACCCCCCTTTTTTTCAAATGAAGTCTGACAAATGCCCTATGACCATTAATGTTAGTAGCATTAAATCTTTTAAAAAACATGCTACTACTCTACATAGCCTAAAAGAACTACCAAACAATATTTACTTTTTGCAGGATACCCGCATTAAAACAACCTATGAACTTTCACAAGCACAGCAATCATGGTCAGAGGGCACCTCCTATTGGTCACAAGGTGAAGATACTTGTGATGGGGTTGCTATTCTTCTAAAAGGTCATCATTTTCAATTGAGAAAATTTACCGACATTTCACCAGGTTGGGTCTTGTTGGTATATATAGCTTTTCATAACACGGAGTTTAGATTAATTAACCTGTATGTACCTCAGAGTATTGCTGCTCGGGTCGAACTTTTTAATAAGGTACAACCCTACCTGCATACTCAAAGGTTTGTAATCTTTGGGGGGGACTTCAACTGTGGACTGTCCCCTTCAGATAAAGGGTGTAAAACCCGGAAAGTTTTCAGTGACATGGCATGTCTAAATAAAATAATACAAACTGCGGATATGAAGGAAGGTTTTCAGGCAGCAAAACTGCAAGGTGGGAAAACCTTTTTTAAAACTTCCCTGGTCTCCAGAATTGAGTATTTTTTTTTCTAAAAACATATTTATTTGTTTATTTATTGAAATGTTTTACCAGGAAGGGCGCACTGAGCAACAAGATGCGCCTGCTTCATGGTGTGACCTGGGTGTACAGAGGACAGCAGGTGAGTAGATGATACATAAAATTGCATTACACATTGGAGTCATGAATTAAGAGTATCATTACATACATTGTTTACATACATACATACATGCATACATACATGATTACATTACTTACGTTAAATTGAATTAGAGTTACACAATGCTGACAGCTTAGAACTTGTTGCCTTGAAAGTCTTGAGAACAGGGAGTAGCGTTTAGGTCTGGATTAAGTTACACTATACATAGATGACAGTCACTGACTAAGGAATATGTTTGACAGGGAGATAAGCAGAAGTGCAGTATGTGACAAGTGCGTGGATTGGTAGAAAATATATGCCAGCATTTGTGGTCGTTAGCTAAAGCCGCTGGTCAGGCCACATAAGATTATGGGGAACGTAAGGGGGCAGAAGGGGAGGGGAGGAGGTCAGGGGCATGAACAGTCTGCTGCATAGTAGTTTATGAGGGCAGAGGATAGAGAATGCCTAGAGGAGGAATGGCAGATTTGGGTCAGCAGGTTGTTCCAAAGCTTAGGGAGATGGTAGGAGAAGGCCGATTGGCCTGCAGAGGTCCGCCGGTGAGGGATTACCAATAGTCAGGAGTTAGTAGACCTGAGGGCATGAGAGGGGGTTGGTGGAGAAGATAGGGAGAAGGTGAGATAGGATGGAAGGGAACCGAGCCAGAAGTTAGAAGCAAATTTAGCACTGTGAAGTAGTCGCCGGTTGCTCAGGGATGGCAGGGCCAATGAATGGAAAAGCTCACAGTGGTGGGTACGAGGGGGGCATCAAGGGCAAAATGGCAGAAAGCATTGAAGAGGGGGGGCCAGTCTGGATAGGGTGGACTTAGGGGCAGAGCTGTAGACTATATTGTAGTAGTCGAAGGAAGGTAGTATCATTTTCTGTACAATTTCATGTCTCACAGGTAGCGGGAGACAACTGCGATTTCTATAGAGAGCTGAGACACACCTGGACATTAGACTTCAGTTAGTGTGCCATGCCTGCCCAGTATCAAATTCAAATTCCACATAAATAAATTAAAAAAAATGTGGATTGTAGCTGCCATTATCTTCCTGCACATGCCTCCTTGAATACCTATTCTCTCTGCCAAAACCAAAAAAAACTGAAGCATGTATTGAAGCAGTTAGTGGGGCTCACAGCTCCCTCCCATTATTTCCTCGCTCAAGACTCCTTCGAGCTCCAAACCTCAGACATACTCAAGCTCCTTGCCTCTGCAATGCATCTACCACAATCACTCTCTGTGCAGCCATCTTTGTCCTCAAGTCTATCTGTTCTCCCACTGTCTCCTCTCCTCCATCTCCATTGTCATTTATAGTTTTGTTGTCAACCTAAAAGTTGCTTTGCTGCCAATGCTCGGTTGCCACATCATTGTCTCTACTCCAAGTCATTGATGCCAAAGCAGCTAAACAGAGTTGTGCCAAAAAGACTGAGCCTTAAGAACCCTGAAGGACCTGCAGGTGTTGACTGCAGTCACTTCAGAAATTAAGTTTCCTATAGCAAATTGCTACAACTTCCCAGTAATGTATATGGCTCAAATCAAACCAAGACAAAACTGTGCCAGCAAGAGCAAGTCGCACAAGTTAGTTCCCCTCAGGTGACTTATTAGCATCCCATGGTCCACTCAGTGCCAAACTCAAATCTTATTAAAGACTCAGTACACTACTCAGGTTTATTTATTTATTTATTGAATTTTGATGACCGGGTAGGCCCACTGGGCCCCGGAGGTCCCTATTTCAGGGGTGACCCGGGTGTTACAGTTACATACAGGTAGCAGATCAGTACAGACAGGTGATAGTAATGTTTTTACAATAGAAGACTTCATAGGATTACAGGTGGCAGGTAGTGGAAAACATACAGGTAAGTAGGACATGGAAGTTGCACATGAAAGAACATTTTATATAGCAGGGAGCAAATTAGTTAGAGTGCTTTGGTAATGGCAAGCAGAAGCTAAGGACCTAGGTTACCTTCTGTGGACTTAGTGGAAGGGGGATATATTGGGACATAAGTGCACCCCATCCTTTGGAGGAGGTCCGTTGTACTACCTGGATAGCTATAAGTGGTCCAGTCCGTAGGGCAGCCAGGCAGGCTATGCAAGGTCAGGTCCTGTAACAAAGGCATGTGCTCCTGTCGAGCAGGTGTCTCTTGAGCTTTGTCCGGAAGCTGGTGATGGACACTGCCTCCCGAACCTCCAGGGGGAGGTTGTTCCAAATAGAAGGGGCGGTGTACGCAAAGGACCTGGACCCGGCTTTGGTCCTAGTCTTGGGAACCACGAGGAGAGTTTGGCCTGAAGAGCGTAGGGTCCGTGGGTTAGGTTTCACCCTAACAAGACCATTCAGGCTAGGGGGAGGTGTGGGACCCAGTAACTTGAATGTAAAGTAGAGGGTTGGGTAGATGAGGCAAGCTTCCAGAGACGGCCACCTGAGCCTAGATTGGGCCTCGCAGTGGTGCGTCCTCGGGTGCGACAGAGTGGCAAAGCGGACTATCTTGTTGTACAAGGTCTGCAGCCTCCTGACTCAGTAGCTGCCACACTCCTGAAGAACTGGGCCATGAGGTGAGCTTTGGGAGGAGTACACTAGCGGCAATAGCCACCCTAGCTTCAGGGATAATCTGGTCCTTTAGTCTATAGAGGATTCCAAGTTTCCATGGATGGCTTTTTGTAATTTGGTCTACATGTTTTTTTAGTGTGAAGCCTTGGTCCAGGGTGAGGCCAAGGTATTTGGCGGAGGTGACCACCTCAAGTTTTGCACCCCCCCCCGGACTGAAGTTATAGGAGCGGTGACCTCTCAGGTCCCAGGGATCTAGGACCAAACAGCATCACCTTTGTTTTGTTGGTGTTTAAGACCATTTTGTTCAGAGTGAGCCAGTCCTCCATCTGAAGGATGTCTTCTTGCTTGGAGCGCTGTTTCCAGCTCTGGTAAGTTAGGGGAAGCTCTGTAAATGACCGCGTCATCGGCATACTGGATAATGCTGCTGCCACCACAGTGTGTGTGCAGATCATTTATGAACAGCGTGAAGAGAAGGGGGCCGAGAATTGACCCTTGAGGTACCCCTTCTTTGAGTGGTGCTAGGTTGGAGACTTTGTCCTTCCACTTGACCCTCTGGGTGCGTCTGGAGAGATAACTCATGAACCATCCCAGTGTATGGGTGTCAAGTCCAAGTGAGCACATTTTTTGTAGTAGGAGGTTGTGGTTTACCAAGTCGAATGCTTTGGATAGGTCAATAAAGACCGCTCCTGTACTGACCCCTGAGTCATTATTGCTCAGTACTTCTGCCGAGAATTTTGTTAGCGCAGTATCAGTCCCATGCTTGGCTCTGAAACCGTGCTGGGACGGTGAGATTGCCCGGTGGATTTCCAGGTATTTCCAGGTATTCTCGGAGTTGGGAGTAAACTAGCTTCTCCTGTACTTTTGCCATGGCACATAGCAAGGAGATAGGCCTGTAGTTCTCTATAGGCTCTGTTGACCCTCCCTTGTGTATGGGAATCACTAGAGCCTGTTTCCATAGCTCAGGTACAGACCCCTCCATGAAAGACCTGTTTATCAGCCAGGTTAGAGGCTTAGCTAGAGCTGGAGCCCCCTCCTTGAGGATTCTGGTTTGGATCCCGTCTGGGCCCCCAGATCCTCGCGAGTGTAGGGATTTGAGGATGATCAAGACCTCCTTTACCCTGACCAGCCTCAGGTGAAACAGAGGGTGGTCAAGGTCTGGGGGCTGCTAGTGTCTGCCCACTCCTGTTGTCAGAGGGTCCCGTCTTGTATGCATCCAGGTTCGTGAAGTGCCTGTTAAGGGTCTCCGCAATGAGTGATCCTCATCTATTAATTGCCCATTGACCATAATTGGACTGGGTGTGGTTTTTTTGTTCCCTTTGATAAGTTCATTAATATGCGACCAAAAAAGCCTGGGATTGCCTAGGTTAGTTTTTTGTAGGTTGGTGATGTAGGCTTTTTTAGCTGACTTTGTGGCCTTTTTGCATAGGTTTCTAAGAGCCCTGTAGCTGGCCAAGTCCGCCGGTATCATTGATTTCCTGTACTTTTTCCAGGCCTTGTCACGGGTGGACATCAGAGCTTTTAGAGAAGGTAAGATCCACTTAACTTATAGCAGCACCCTTTTACTCTGTGGGTTTTCATTGGAGCTAAAAGGTCAGTATTTCTGGCGAGGGATGTCTGGAAAAATTTAACGGCATCCTCTAGGTTAGGTAGGTGTCTTATTGGGCTCCAGTCAATGCCATTTAAGTACCCAATGAATTGGTCAGGATGGAAGTTAGAGTAGTCCCTAGTAGTAATAATCCTAGGCGGAACTTTATTCGCACAGTTCTTCCAGATGGCAGATATCGGCGAATGGTCGCTTCAAGGCATTGGCCAAGGTCCCAGCCATTTTTACATTACTAGGGGTAGAAGCCAGGATCCAGTCAATTATGGAATGCCTACCTGATGAGTGGTTCATTCTGGTCGGTAGGGAGATGACTTGTGCAAGGTGGGAGTCATTTAATATACCGTTGCTGGCAGACTTTGCCTCCAGGGCCAAGTTTAGGTTGAAGTCGCCCAGTAAGATAAGCTCGGTAGTAGATTCTACTGCTGGGTTCTTCAGGAGCGCATCCAGAGTTCCGAGCGCATTGGTAGCGGGGCTATAAGCGCATCCTATTGTGAGGTGCTTAGCCCCACCTAATGTGAGCCATAGGAAGATAGCTTCTATGTCAGGGGTCATGCCTTGAGGCATGCTAACTAGGGAGGATGTTATTGTGTCCCTTACATATACCAAAACCCCGCTCCCTCTTCTCGAGGGCCTGTCCTTTTTGAAGAAGGCGTATCCCGAGGCAGCTACTTCGTGATCCAGAATGTGGGGCTTCAGCCAAGTCTCAGAGACTGCTAGTATATCTGGTTTGTAGACTGCTAGCCAAGCTTGTACTTCATGGATCTTAGGTCTCAGGCTGCAAATGTTCATATGCACCAATCTGAGACCTTTGGCTCCATCCCAGGCCTTATCTAAAGGGGAGGAAATAGAAACATTAGGCGTCCCTGGGCCTGGGTTAGGCTGGATGTCCTCCCCAAGTAGCAATAGCGCTGCAAGCGAGCTCCGGAGAATGAGGGTTGGAGGTGGTAAACTCAGAGTAGTTGGGCATAGGGTTAAACTCCTGGTGAGGAGAAGGGATCGGTAGAGGATCCCTTTCCTAGTGAATTCATGCACCACTAGGAGAAGGATGTTACACCTGGGAGAGGGGCAGCTGTAGTGTATTGCGGTAAGCTTTCCAGACCCCCCATAGGCATAAGGGGGATAGTTGGTACTACTAATGAGCCAATCCGTCCCTAGCTGGGCCAGAATGTAAATCGTTGCCAAGAGGATGCCCTTGTTCCAGTTCCCAGGGTTCATCTTGAGACTTTTCAAGGCTCCTCTCGAGGATCCCAGATGACTGGCCTGGTGGGTCCTGGAACCTGGGACTGGCGTCTTATGCCTGCAGTTGCTCACATGCAGCACGTCGGCTGTGGATACCAGAGCAGGTTCAGCCTCCAGTCGGTTCCATTAGACGAGTGTGGCTCATTGCCTTTGGGATAAAAGTTCCCTATCTGCCCTACTATTATTTAAAGCAAGTACCTTAGTGGGGAAACATCAAGATCTGGCCAACAGCAGCGGTACCGTTAGAGTTACCCAGTGAGACAAATGGCGATGCAGGATCCCTGTCTAACTCTTGAAAGGCTAATTATTAACTTATAGTGCAGGGAGCTCTTTAAACCAGAGCATAGCTAGCAGCAGGGGTAGGTGGGATTTACACTATGCAATCACATTTTCTGTTATTAATTTATAGTAATCACCAGATACGTTGGCTAACTATAAACTACGAGAACAGTATTTTTTTTTTTTCTTTTCTCAGCGTTTCAGTAGGCTAAGCAGTGCTTAAAAACAAGAGCCTAAGTATCTTTGGAAGACAGGAGAGTCAAAGTAGAGGCACGAGTCCTGGGTGTCAGAGACAGGGGTAATAGCCCAGTGTGGTAGGCTGCTGCATGGTTGCCCTAGCAGTTGAGCCTGAAGATCTGCCCCAGGAAGAGAGGGGCACTCTGCGGTGAGAATGGCTGCTATGGATAGAGAGAGGCAGGCAGCAGTCTGACAAGTCACTGGCTTCCCACGGGTCAATAGTTTTAGGGGAGTGCTGGACTGCAGATGTCACCGGGGAGCTCCTCCTAGGGTTGTGAGCTTCGGGACCACAATTGGTGGGTATCGAGAGATAGGCAGGGCTTCACTCAAGTTCAGCCTATTTAACACACCACAACTCAGGGCGGGTGGGCAGGAATTTCAAAAACAAAAGCGAGTCCTGTAGCTCTCCGCTTGCTGGCTCAGGGATTCTTTGTCGATCGGCAGGCAGATGGCCCAAGGGAAGTCCGCCCAGCTGGAAGAGCTGCCGGCGCCTCAACCCCGGGAGACGAGATCGTGGCAAGATTAGTTCGAGGGGGGAACCCGAGTTTCGGCAAGTTGCCCTCCCGCCCCCAGTCCGTTGCGTTCCATGGATAGCCTCAAAGTAAGGTGGTAGCCTTTTAAAGACTCAGCTGTAGCTCCGACGAACCCTTGCGGCTAATCACACCAGTCCTGCGTGAAGAGCACCAAAATTCAAAAACAAAAGCGAGTCCTGTAGCTCTCCACTTGCTGGCTCAGGGATTCTTCATCGATCGGCAGGCAGATGGCCCGAGGGAGGTCCGCCCGGCTGGAAGAGCTGCCGGCGCCTCAACCCCGGGAGACGAGATCGTGGCAAGATTAGTTCGAGGAGGTTACTGAACACTCACAGACAGACCATGACCAGAGGCAACCACAGCTTAGTTTGTTTCTCCAATGCAATAAAACTAGTTATTTCTGCAGCACAAATGACTTGGACACTGCAACACGCAGAAAACTAGTCAACACAACATACCTGGTGTGGCCTGACAGATGTGAATGTGACTTTGATGAGTCCGGTCTGTCCTCTTGATTGTTTTCTCAAGATCACACAGGCGGTGGTGACATGACTCAGCCTTGCAGCGTGGCCCGGCATGAGAGGACTCCTCAAAGTCACAGCAGGACCAAAGGCCAAACTAGCAGCAGCACTGAATGACCCTGGCTAGTGGCTACACTGAAAACACCAGCAGCATGTGACACTGCACTGAAGCCAAATCTGACTCTGGGTGACCCCCTTGTGGCCTACTTTTGTGTCTTTAGACAGAGACTCTTCTTCTTTGATAGATGAGACCAACCACTGGCACCGACGACAGACCGCCACAGCTCTCTCTCGTTCTCCTCCTCCTCTACTCCTCATTACTGCCCAGCCACATGTCCTGATGCCATGCAAATGCACACACTGATTCCCACTCCCCAGTAGCCACACCTCCAGAGGACCTCTGATGAACATGACTGGTTGTGTTTGGCAGGGCCAGGGTGGATCAGAGGTGAAGCTGGAGCTGCCGTCAGAGAAAGTGAGAGGCTCACTTGCGCAGAGCAGCTGCGGGGGAGGGTAATCATTCACCAGGCTGACTCAGTGAGGTGGGAAGGGGCTGACTGACTCCAAGGAGGGGGCAGCTTTGTGGGCAATTCAGCCTGTCAGTAGTTGTCCAGAACAGCCAGAATTAAAGAAAGTAGCTGTAAATAAGTTAAAAGTGGGGGCCCTCCTGAACCTTGGGGCCCTACGCCATGGCGTAATTAGCATACAGGTTAATCCAGCCATGAACACAAAGATTGGTGAATCAGTGGAAATACAAAACTATTTCAAAAGGAAAAAGGGTTTATTTGATAAAAACCTTTTATTATTCCACAATTTCTACACGTAGCCAACGTATAACCAATCCCTGTTTCTGTGGAAGCTCAGGTTTATAATGTTTTTTCCAAGGGCTTTGGGTCAGTCACCTGAATCCTATAAAAATAAATTTTACTTACTATGATTACTGCTTAGGAGGTATAAGGATGGTAAATCTGATTTTTTACAGTGTTTTTATCTATATAAACTTATTAGTCATGTTGAAAGAAACCCATACGTTTTGGCACATTACATTTAGTTGGTTCTCTACGCTCATACAGAAATGGAACCAGGGCTATCTGTCTGTTTCCATGATTACTCATACAAAACACATGCCACAATGCATGAAACCTTGCTTAACTAAGCTAAGGCAGTGGCAAATAACCCGACAATGAGACTGATATTCAAAACTTTGCGTTGGGCACAAACCGTTTGTGCAGGGTTAGCGCTGGGTTTGCATGTGTCCCCTATATTCAAACGGTCAAACAGCGTGAGCAAACTGCATTAGCACTGGGCCAAAGTATAATGTATGCAAGGGGCAAACTGAGGGAGTGTGTACATGAATACAGGCACAATGCTATATTCAGTGAATAGTGCTGCACAAAGTGTTTTTGCGCGACTTAGCGCAACACTTTGCACGGTGCAAATTACTGCCCAGGAAAAGGTAGTCTTAACTCTGGGCAAACCAGCTTTGTGTGACTTTGTGGTTTTGCATGGCTTTGCATGACCCTAACCAGTAAGCATTAAACATAGAAATAAACCTGACAGAGAAGAAACATGCTGCTCACGGATGGCATCCCTATGGTGCTGTCATCTGCCACAGGTCCCAGTCATGCCAGGCAGTAAGTAGTAACCCAGCTCCCAGTGGACACCATGGCAGTGGACACCAGCAGAAGCCAGCACACACATGCAGCACTGTGTGTGTGGAGGGTGTGGAGGAAAGGGTGTACAGGTGGCCAGGCTGCACCACAGACTGGCTGCGGCCACAAGGCTGGGACAAGCCATGCAGTGTAAATGGTCCAGCGTTGGGAATACCCCAACATCAGTGTGCCTGTCTTATGGTATGTGCCCCCCTAGCCACATACTGCACATCTGTACAAACACCACAGCACACACAGCCAGCCACCTCTATGTCACTGTGAGTATCCCATGCCAGTGGTGCAGTGTCTGTGGGTTGCACAACAACATAACAGTAATGTCCACTGTCAGTACACATCTGCAAGTTGGGCTTGTCACTGTGTACAGTGCAGTGGTAATTGATGCTCTACACATGATAGGCATTGCTGTGTCCCTCACACTAATGTCCTCATTGCTACTGTAGTGTCTGCTGTGCACTGTAGAAAGAACTACAGTTTGCCAATTGCATGCAGCACCATTACCTGTGCCTGTGCTGTGTAGTCCCCTGGAGCACATTATTCTGTGTGGTTCTGTACAAATGTAGCCTGCAGCTACCACCATGCGCTGCCAGACTGACCTACAGGTGAAGCTGTGGGCAGACCCAGCCAGCCCCTGTACTTCCAGACTGATCTACAGGTGGAACTGTGGGACCCTGCAATAGCACTGGGCAAACTATGTGCAAATCAGGACATAATGAGATGCTAATCTGGATGTTTGCCCATGGATTGCCTAAATAGGCTCATTTGCATGTCACTTTTGAAGATAGCCAAATTTTGCCCCAGGCAAACATGATAGCATCGGGCAAATGGCTTAGCTCTGTGCAAAACCTGTGCAAATGTGTTTGCACCATGCAAAGGTTTCGGAAACATTGTACATTTCTGCACAGTTTAATTTCACATGCGCTGGTGCTTGCAGCTTTAATGAAGCCACTCTTTTGCTAGCACACACATTGGCCACATAGTTCACCTCTACCTTCCTTCACATTACTGTGAACAGGGATGCTGTTGTGGTTTGCACTTGCTGGCTGCTATATTCAGAGCTGTCTTATTTCCCGGGCTATTTTTGTACTGCACTCCCAGCCCAATTTGCCCGGCTTCCTTAGCATGCTATATTCAGCAGTTTAAGGACTATCCCTTTTGAATATAGTGAGCTACTGGTTCCGGGCTAATTTAGTACGCTGGGCAGTGCTAATTTAGCCCTGGGGAAAACTTTTGAATATCTGGCCCAGTCTCTTCTATCTAAACCTAGAAAACTGTTTTATGCCACTATTATTGATGATATACAATTTGTGACTCTTCAATTCCCAGGTTATCCTGCAGCACAAATGACAGAGACCTGTCAACAAATGACCAATGTTAGAATACCCCACCAGATGTGAGATGTAGTATGGCTTTCCTGTTATGGGAGGTTGGGAGTTAGGAATACTTGGAAACACAAATCTATTGAGGAATGGATGTGTCTTAGACCTACTTGTAGTAAAACTCTTGAAACTCTGGTACATTTTTATGTCTGCAGTGGGTGGAGCCTGCAGACGTTTTACATCAGAAAAGGACCTACGTCATGTTTTCCGTCCACACAACATTATTTCTTCTTCGGAGAGCCCAAGTACTATGCTGACTGCATAAGGCATAGTAGTTAAATAGCCCTATTTTTCTTGCCGCTTCATGTCCTCAGAGGTGCCCTCCCCCACAGAGTATTTTTAACGGGCCCCAACTCCGCCCCACGCAGAGTTTACTACAGTTGTAAACAAACCCTCCTGCAGTCTCCTACTGTGCGCTGTATGCCTCCACCCTCCTCCACACCCATCGCAGGCAAAAAAAAAAAAATGATATGTTGAACACTGGAATTTTAACAAAGTGTGCAGGCTTGGGTTGCAGACAGTGAACTTTTGACTTTGCACAGCTCAGCAACTTTAATTCATTTGCACCGCTCTAATAAATCTGCCACTGGCACCACCAGCGCTTACTGTCAAATCAGATGCACACAAATTATTAAAAACAAATGAAATTGCCTATGCATCTTTGCAGTGCAAGTTATTCTTTACCTCGGCAACCAATAAGAACATTTGCTAGGGCAGAAGGAAAATGCTTTTGATCAGAGGACTTCAACAACAGCACCGGAGAACTCCACAAAAAGTTTATGTCAGGATCAACTGCACTCTGAGTTTAGTGAATTTACAAAATTTTAGTCATTGTTAGAGCGTTCCAGCTCTTTATTTACGTGTTTCGTCTAAAAACATGACAGCAGACTTAATCTGAGTGTATTTTCATTGGAATTAATAGTCATACTCAGGGCCGGATTAACCATTGGGCAGATGGGGCAGTTGCCCTGGGCCCCCTAGTCTGAGGGGCCACCAGAGTTTCCCATTTTTGTTTTTTAAATCCTCCCCCCCCCTTGCCTAAACCTCAGCGGGGAGGAGTGATTGTATACAACAAAAGTATAATAGAACTTGAAGGACGATCGTCCGTGACCATTTGCCCTGCCACCGCCATCCCGAAACAGCTCGTTTGCTGCTTTTTGTTTCCCCACAGTCACGGATGTTCTGCAGGCTGCAACACACAACATGTGCCCTGTAGTCAATCACAGTGCTCCTCGGTCCGTTGTTGATGTTTGCACCCTCGCCCACCTGGACCTGAACTTTTCTGTCCCCCTTAGGTCCGTGTGTCACATCACTTGGAGCACTTCATAAAGTCCCGAATGATGGAAAATTTGCCACCAGAGATGACTCATTCTCTCTTGAACCATCAGCCGCTGAACCCCGATTCCCGCTGTTGAATCCGTCGAGACATTAAACCGCACTGCCACTGTCTGAATCAGCATTTGCTGGTCTGTTTAAAGAAGAAGAAAAAAAAGCCCGGGCCATTCGGACTAGAGGAAGAGAGGATGGATCTGATTCGATCATCGACCAGCAAATAAAATTCAGTCAGCTGACTGTCAAAGGAGGCCACGAGGCGAGGAGCGCAAGCAGAGCAAATCCAGCCAGACTGTTGTCAGTCAGACCACCACAGTGCCTGTGCCTTGCCTTCTTGACTTTGAGGTAAAAGAAAATTAACAAGAACAACTGAATGTTTGTTACTTAAATTTCATCATTTACAATTTTAACATTTAAAATTGTAAATGATGGGTACCCTTCCAGTCAGCAGCATTGCAATGGGCTTAGGGCTTATTCAGGGAGGTTGGGTGCCACATGAGATGTGGGGAGGGGAAAGCCAGGTCTTTGCTTTTCAGACTGAACTTTTATTTGACTATGAGGTTAAGTGGTACAATTGGCAATGCTGCATATTTTAGCCCCCCTTACAAGAAAGAAGTTTGATCCCCCCCGTAAAAGTCCTTGAACGTTTTGCAGGGGGGGATCAAACTCTTTTTTTTTAAAGGTGGAAGGGGGCTAAAATATGTAGCACTGCCAACCGTACCACTAAACCCCACAGTCAAATAAAAGTCAAGTCTGAAAAGCGAGGTATGGGATCTGAGTTCTCTATGGATATAACAGAATTTATATGGGTCCATACCTATTGAAGCTGACAACACTGACCCCCAGATGTGCGATGCCGTTCCCTGTGTGTACAATCCCATATTTGCCCCTCCAGAGTTGACTAGCTAGATAGAGAGCCTGCTAGATCTTTCCTAACTGGGGAAGGGGACTCAAAGTTTGGGGCACTGAAACTGGGCACGGAGAGTGTAGTGGAGTCAGTAGTCGGAGTGCCTTTCCCATCTCTTTTATGTGCCACACGAGATGTGGGAAGGGGGCAGACAGGTCCTTGCTTTTCAGATGTGACTTTTATTTGACTGTGGGGTTTAGGGGTACAGTTGGCAATACTGCATATTTTAGCCCCCCTTCTTTAAAAATGGAGTTTGATCCCCCTGCAAAAAGTTCAAGATCCTTGAACTTTTTGCAGGCAGGATCAAACTCTTTTTTTTTTTAAGGGGGGCTAAACAATAACCTTCTATTCCCACCCCAAGAGAGGCATTCAGAGTAGCTGGAAACCCATCCAAATGCATTTTACGGCATCAAAAACCATTCAGCTTTTGGGGGCCTAGGTAGTCCCCAAACCCCCAGCCTATTGGTTAAGTCACAGGGGGCCTCACAATTCAAAATTGCCCAGGGCACCACAACTTGTTAATCCGGCCCTGGTCATGCTAGTATCACAAGACACACAACTCATCAAGATCGCCACTCTTTCCGTTACATCACTCTAATGTTTTTGTAACTCCTTTACATCACCTTCAACAGACAACTTACAGCTTTTACAGAAAATATGGAGTACCTCATTCTTTGTCTTGTATGCTTTTTGATATCTGGTAATTTTAACGAATCCATTTCCAATCTTTTATTTCTGTTTTCAGCATTATCATTTTATTGAATTATTTGTGTCAGTCCATATTAGTTTGCCTTGTCTGGATGAAAAAGAAGCAGCTTTCTCAATGTATTTAACTATTTTAATATTGTAACGTTAACACTGTTTTCTTATACTCGAGTATTTGCTGTATTTGTGTGAGCCCCATGCAGTATTACTCTCTGAAACATAGTGTTGCTGACAGATTGGTTTTTTATGCCTTTTTTCAGTTTCTCATGTTTCTTGTGAAGAGCAAGACCCTGTGACCCAGTCTCCTCCTTTGCTGACTGTAACCGAAGGGGATATAGTAACACTGAGCTGCACTTACAAAGCAAGATTTACAACGGTGTACATCTACTGGTACTGGCAGTATTCCAACTATACCATGGAATACTTATGCCATGTCGATTATACAAAATGGGTATACCATGGAGAGAAAGCAGACAATCAATTTGGTGTTTCCCTGGATGCACCAGGAGCGCCTTTAAATATTTCTATAGTCCGCCCAGTTGACAGCGCGCTCTACTTATGTGCCTTGAGCACCACAGTGATACAGACTCAGGTTCTCATGGTAAGAAAACCGAGCAGAGTCACATCATAGGGGAACATATAAACCTATCTTACATTCAGTGCTATAGGTCTAAAATGTGGATGTATTATTTGCTACAGTTTCTGAAGTAATGAAAACTTGCACCTTACTTGTGTTCATACCGCATTCACTCAATAATTTCCAGGAAACAGCTGGATGATTTTATTAATACAATGATGTACATAGATGTATTTCTAGCTGTTTTTAATGTATGTTCCCCCTAAACTGTGTAGGGTTTATACATCTTATTTTTCTTAATGTACAGTATGGTTCTCCTAAATTTGGATTTAGTGGATTAAGAAAGAAGAAGCAAGCGTACAACAACAATGAAAAGTATACTTTTAGATGATGATTTGGAAAACACTGAATCGCAAGCTTTTCACAACTTCTAATGTCGTGACCAACTGATTTCCTTATTTTTACAACAATCCACAATTAATAGTTTCTGAACGTTTTTTGTTCAGGTAACTTTCTCACTTGTAGAGATAGCACACAACATATGTTTGATTTTTCCTCTGTGGCAGATCTGATACTTGGCCCAGAAGATGCACTGCATTAAGCAGTCCAGACATGATGAAACCCACTGTCATCAGTAACAGTTTTTCTATCTAAATGGTTTCAGATGTAAAAACCTTTCTAGACTGTGCTTTCTCTTCTGGAGAAGCCTTAGCAGCCTGTCCGACACCAGGATTAGCAGACCTAGCCTGTCCCACACCAGGATTAGCAGACCTACTGCACAATGCATTGCAGTGTATTTGAGGCTACAGAGTGTCTGTGTCTAGCTTAGAGAGATGCACATAAATCAAATGGATTAAATAATTCTTCTAACATCCTGTTATAGTTTCTAGTCACTTCTTTTCCTTCAAACATAGAAACACAGAACTTCTAGGCAGAGCAGGATCCCTTGGCTTATCTAGTCTGCCCATTTTTACGTCTGCAGTGGGCGGAGCCTACAGACGTTTTGCATCAGAAAAGGACCTACGTCATGTTTTCTGTCCGCACATTATTTCTTCCGCCCAAGTACTACGCTGACTGTGTAAGGTGTAGTAGTTAAAGAGCCCTATTTTTCTTGCTGCTTCATGTCTCCAGAGGTGCCCTCCCCCACAGAGTATGTGTAACCCTCCCCAACTCCGCCCCACACGGAGTTTACTGTGGTTGTAAACAAACCCTCCTGCAGTCTCCCACTGCACGCTGTATGCCTCCACGCCTTCCCCACACCCATCACAGGCAGGTTTAACAGTCTGTGAACTTTCTTTCTGAAAAAAAAAGGAAAAAACAAATCTAATGTGTCCCAGAACAGTCTTTTTTTACACACCCCAAGTGTTTGTGTAGTTGAGAGAAGATCATGGGGAAACGAGAACTTCCTAGAAGGCTACTCAGAAAGAACCTTTGAAGGATAGAGGAAAACCCAGCTGCACACTGTCATTGCCAACCTAAAGGATGTCGGCGGTACCAGTGCCTGCGTCATCTGGGCGCTCGTCTGCCTTGCTCGCGGCAGGAAGCAGCGGGCAATGTCGCATTGGTGGTGGTGACAGACAGCATGGACGTGATACAGCGCCGATTCAGCAGGGCACCTGCCTTTACACTTTCATCCTGCCCGAGCAAGTGGGGGAGAACGCCGGCTGTCAGGAGAGTGTCAGGACCAGCGGGAGCACAACGGAGCAGTACAGCCCGAATGCGCTACAGATGGATGTGCCACATGTGCAGGAGGCAGAGTCACCTCAGAAACTACAGCAGTTGGAGCAGGTGATGGAGAACTACACGCAGTGGTTGCGAAAGGTGAGTGAAGTGCTCGTGGGATACAGCGTCTCAGGCTCGCACCACCTGCTCTTCTTATGTTAGCTGCAGCAAAATCCTTAGCACTTGTAACACTGCAACTTGCTAGTACATTAGTCACTCACCTGTACTTCTTTAGATGTACTGAAATGAAATGAGGAAAGAGTATGTTTGAATGTTTGGGACCAGTTTAAGAACAGTACATACTGGTTTCAGTAAATTAATGCATAGTTACATATCCTACAATTTTCAGAAACAGGTCTCAGCTGTTGCAGTCTGTTTCGCATAACATAACATATAATCGGTTCACAATGGAAAAATACATTTTACATATACGACTAACAAATTAGATTTGTTTTTCCTCAGTACACATGGTCTAAGGAGTCCGATGTCTCAGACATACTTCTCAGCTGTCCCTGATTTTCTCAGAGGTCCCTGATTTTGCCTCAAAAATTCAGTTTGTCCCTCCTAAAATTGACTTTCCTGTCACTAAAGTATAGCGATTAAAAGTATAAAATAATGACCGACTTAAATGTTACAGTCCAGTTCTCTGTCTACAAAGACTTGTCATTAGGCAACACTTTGTAGGAGGCTTCTTGAGCTGCTAGTACGATTTTTAAGATGTTTTATGATTTTGGTAATTTGTTCCTGATTTTTTTAAGCCCCCTCACTGATTTGCATTGCAGAAAGTTGAGAGGTGTGGTCTCAGGGGAAACGTGAATACATACCATATTTAGATGCAATTCAATTAATACCGCATTGTACCTACTCTCCGCATTTTGTTTTCGTTTGTCATAATAATTGTGCACATTGCCAGGGAAACATGACCACTGTCCACTTTCTATCTGATCTGGCTTTATGTCTACACAAAACAAGTTGAGAGTTAATGTCTGGTGAAGCTAAGCCACCAGAGCATGGGGGGGGGGGGGGGGGGGGTGCGAAATGGCCAGATGGTGACTCAAGTGCATTTTCTGCCTGTGTCTGCAAGCCTGAGGAAAATCTCAACAGCCACGTTTTCAAAGGGTTCCTTGATTTTGCCAGAGTTTCCAGGATTGGCGGCAGCTTGGGTAACAAAAAAAAGATGCATGCATCAAAACAAATGGACCTGCATCCCAAACTTGTCCATACATCCACAAAATGGTGCATATATAATAGTTTAATGCAAACATCACTTGTGCATTCAAACTGCAAAGCTATCCAATGGCCTAACACTGCAGTCAGAAGTCTGCTTTATATGGGTGGATGGATCCTTTGAGAATCCTGCACAGTGAGCCACATAAGCTAGTTTACTCACTGGTTGTCTGGTTGTGTTTCTGTGGAGACAGACGGAATAGGTGCGTCAGGGAACCTGGTCCGGGCAGGCAACTTGAGTATCACTGATGGGGAATTTTCTCTCTCTCTTCAGCTGGACAAGGTCTCAGTTTAATTGCTCTGCAGGTGAGTGGGGGGGGACAATGGGAAGGTGAGGCCTGGTATTAGTCGGTACTGCTTGCTTTGCCTGCCTTGCTAACAGTGTGCCAAATAGCTCGGAGGTGCTGCTGTTTACTTTGCACCTTGACATGAACCTGACAGCACCACAGCTGCAGCCCAGAGGGTGTCGCAGCCAGCAGCAGGTCTGAACACATCTAGTAGCATGGGTCATGCACACTAAATTTTATTCCTTATCAGGTCAAATCCTGCAGACATTTTGGCTCTGGCCAGAATTTGTTATGTTTACTTGCACACATGTGCAAGAAACATAGTGCCATGATCCAAAAATGCAGTGCCATACAGTTGAAAGGGAGAGCTATGTTTCAGTGAGCAGTGATAAGATATCGCATGCTCACGCGCACTCCTCCCACACACACACATGCATGCACACTGTGTGCTCGTGCTTCCCCCCATCCACGCACACACTGTATATCTGACGGTGGTGCCTAGTCCCTGTCGGCTCCAATGCCCCCCCCAAGAGACTTTCGGGTGCCACTCTGGGAGCCCACCCCAGTGTGGCAACAGTTCCTATGTCCGACGGGGTGCCCAATCCCCGTCGGCTCCACGGCCCCCAAACAGCCTTCCAACTGCACGCTGGGAGCCCATCCCAGTGTGGCACAAGTCCCACATCGCCTAATTAAAAAAAAAAAAAACTGAAAGAAAAACCTTCCCTCGCTGACTGTCCTGATCCTGACCCCCCCACCAGCCCCACCCTCTGTGCATACACCTCCCCACCCCCACCTCACCCCATACTACCTCCGAGTCTGGCGCAATGATCTTCGTGGACTCGGGAACACGCCTGCATGCCTCAAACCGACTGCAAACTGAGGAAATGGCGGTAAGCTGTATAATTAATAAACAGGTTTTTCAACTGTAGTGCATATCTCGGGCATTTGGGTAATTTTTTCACCAAATTTTCAACATGGTTTTTTAGGACCCCACCTCATGAATTCTGTCACTGTCATGGTGTTAATCATCCCCGAAAGGTGAATTCGCAGTCACTGCACGGAACCACCTTTCGGGACCGATTTATGAAATGACAGTGTCACAGTTCATGAGGTAGGCCCCCAAAAACCCTATGTTGAAAATTTGGTGAAAAAATTCCCCAAAATGACTCTTTTACGAGCATGTGTTGCGCTGTTCCTACGCACGCTCGTAAGTTCACAAATTTTCAGTATGGTCACTCCAGATTTTCAACACTGCCATTTTACCACACCTCCTTATGAGCAGTACAGCTGTCATTTCTCACATCTCCCCCAAAATGTGTTTCTGCGCATGTAGTGCACAATGGCGCAGTCGGTGGTGTGCGAAATCAATGTTCAGGACAGATTGAGAAAATCACAGTGACACTGTTCATGAGCAGAGGTGTTAAAATGGCTATGCTAAAAATTTGGTGAAAAAAATCCATAAAATGATTGTGTTACGAGCGACCATTGCGCAGTTTCCACGTATCCTTGTAACTTCGTGGATTTCTAATATTTTCAGTCCAAATTTTCACCACTGGCATTTTTCCACACTTCCTTATGAACAGTACAGCTGTCATTTTTCACACCATGGCTGAAATGTGTTTTCGCATTCCAGTGCAGAAATGCGTGGTCGCTGTGGGAAATCACTGTTCAGGACAGATTAAGAAAATCTCAGTGACACTGTTCATGAGCGGAGGTTCCAAAATCCCTGTGTTGACAATCTGTTGTAAAAAATCCCCAAACTAATTGCATTAGGGGTGTGCGTTGCGCATTTTCTATGCACGCTCATGACTTCACCAGTTTTTTAAATATTTTCACTGCAGAATTTCAACATTGCCATTTTTTGTACCTCCCCAGGAACAGTACAGCTGTTATTTTTCACACCCTGTTCGAAATGTGTTTTCGCACCTGTGGTGCCAAATGGCATAGTCGCTGTGCGAAATCAGCTTTCAGCTAACAAACTGATATTGCTACTGTTCATGAGGTGTGGGTCACAAAAAACCCATGTTGAAAATTTGGAGTGAAAATGCCAACAAACGCCTGAGGCATTAGGATTTCCGACCATAATGACCCAGCCTGTAGAGATTGACAGGCATCAGGGGTGTGACTTGGGATTCTCACCTGTAATGCTCATACCATTCCACACCCTGCAGCCAATGAGAAGCATCGAGGTGTGCCTTGGACTCTTCGGCCCCAAAGTTCACCCCATTCTCCTATACAGGACCCATCTCACTGTATTTCCTGATGGAATGGGGTGAGCATAATGGCCAAAGACCCCAAGGCACACCGTGACACTTGTCGGTGTCTGCAGGGTAGGGTGTGGTGAAATGGCATGGCCGTTATGCCTGATGACCCAAAGGCAAACCCCAATGCCTGTTAGTCTCTGCAGGGTGGTGGTGGAGTTGGCTTTAGTTCAATGCTTCACTGCCATTCCAATTATGCAGCTCTCTAACTCCTACACTACCAATGCCAATGGCAGCAAGCAAACATTCGGCATTGACAAATGCTTGTTTTTATTCACTGTCCCTTTGCCCAAACCTTTTGGAATACTTCAGTATGTAGAAGGAATGATCCACAGCTCCTCCCTATTACTTATGAATTTATAATGTTGGGCATCTATCCTGCTAGACTGAGAAAATATGAAATAAGTACAATGAGTAATTTTTGCAGCTTGTAAGTTTTATATGTGGCAACCATGATGTGCCTTATTGCTACAACAAAAAGAGATTTCTCCAGACCAAATAATAATACAAGTCATGTCTTCTTAATGTCAAAATATGTCACTGAAAAAAGCACATTAGCTCCTTTCATGTTGAAAAAATTATGGAAATGTTGCACATGGTTATTGATTCCTTAAAATTCATATGGCATAGGTTGGTCTTGTAACCTTGAAAATTTCTTTTTTTTTCTTTCCTTCCCTTGTAATGTTTTCCAGAGATCATTCAGTTTGATTTATTTTCCCTTACTTATTATGTTTCTTGTTTAACTGCATTTTAGTTGTAAACACTGGCCAGCCATGATTTATTGTGGTATGGTATTGACACATGCTTTTTACTTTTTTTGCACTTATGTTTTTCTTTTGTGTGTGTGTAAATGTATATATTGTTATTTTCACACTTTTCTAAATAAAAAATTCCCTTACTCTTTTTGAGACATGCCATGGGATCTTTAATGTCCACCTGAACAACCACCAGAAAAGGCAGATGGGACCTCGGTTTAATGTCTCATCCGAAAGACAGCACCCCAGGAGTGTAGCATCCCCTCATGATGCACTACAGTGTTAGTATTGGGATTCATCCCACATGCCTGGTGTTGGGCTAAAACCCACAACCTTTCGATCTTCCAGTCTCAGAGGTGAGTGTGCAACCTCTTAGCTTAAAGACATTCTGATGAATCAGCTTTTCTGGAAGATGTGCCTTCGTGTGGATGTGAACCATATACTAGTCCTAGAACTACGGTTACTGGTGAGTAACCTGTTTTTTTGTTACTCATTCACCATAAACTCGGAACCACTGCTCATGACTTCGCTTTGCTCTGCAACTCATGAGCTTACATGAGTTCACTGTGAACTCATTAAATCCTTTATCTGGCAGCCCCTCCATTGCATATCCCTTATGTATCTGCCAGTCTCTATCCCCTCTGACTCCACTTCTTGAATGAGTCCTCATCCCTCATTCTATGACTGAGGGGCTAGCCCCTCTCCTGTTGGTCCTATAAAGGTAATAATTAGTTCCCAACCCCCATTTTACATTTGGAATTTTAAAAAATAATGAACACTAATGCAGGACTATTTTTGGTGCACTAACTTCTACCTTTATGTTATTTAAAAATGTTACAATTCTGGGATTAACCACACTGAGATGAAAACCATCTCAGTTTCAGCTGGGTCCATTTACAATACAGTTACAGCTTGAACATTAAAAAAAAACACAAACACTTCTTCCATTATTGTTAGTTATTGTTCACAAATATTGCATCTTAAACCTTTGAATCACAAAATCGTAACAATACAGTAACTTTAAACTAAAAATATTTTGGTGTACTGTATAGCACAGTGAGACACAGAACAGTCCTAAACACACAGTTTAGCCCTTCTCATCTGGGTCCTTGGTTTTCAGAACCATTGACCATACATATTTCTCAATAAACATCTCCACCATTTGTGGTTATATGAGAAAAGATATGACTGACCTACACATTTACTTTCTGGTTTTGCTGGGAAATGTAAGGAATGCGCAATCCCACATTGTTTCAATAGCTGACTGCACTCCCTTTTCATCTCTTCCCAGTTGCATGCATCTGCTTGTTTCTTGGAACAGATTGCACCACAAACTCCAATTGAATGGTACAATCCACACCCGTTTATCCACTACTCACATGTCGGGTTACACTTTTCTGTCACTGCATTTCATCATTTTTGTTCTGTCATTAAAATCCATGTGCTGATAAACGTTACACACAGATAACCATATAAGACAATGGGGACGGATGGATATGTGACTGCTGACTGCAGATTTCCAGTCTGGAGTTCCATCTCTTAAATCCGAGCCAGCAATCAGCTTAGTTTTTTGGCCTAGCAGAGTTAGCTTTGATTAATGATTCCATAAATATGCTGGTTAAAGTAAAGTTCTTCCTTGATGTTTAACTTGGTTTTGGAGTCATGTATTAGCAAAGGAAATCATTTAAGATGATACCTTTTTGCGAGACCTAGGATTCCAATTTCCTGTCCCCCTCGCCCAAATTCATTTTTTAGTAAGAGTTTGGCTCTTACAGGGCTCACTATCACAACTCCTTCAGAATGTGCATTTTCCTTTAGCATTTATAGCTTGCTAACTGATGTCCTGTGCTTTCCTTATTATTGTTTCCACTTGTGCTTCCAACTTGTGTATCTGTAGTTAGTTGGTCTAACTTTCCACACATCACTGTCATACAGTGCTTCAATTGATATATGTTTGCATCTAAGCCATCTAAAATGGATTTTAAAGAGATCTACGGTCTGCAGAACCATGCTGTGAAGGAACTTTAGCATTACTAAACATGAGTGTCTAACTGCTGACAGGCCTCTACTTGTAGTTTTTTCTTTTGGCATTATAATGTATACCAGAGAAGATCAGTCAAAAAAGTATTCCCTTTGTTCCATGTTGTGTAAAAAAAAAAAGTCCTTACGGCAGTAATGCAAGTTATCATGGCAAAAACTGAACCTTATTTTTTTTCCTTTTTGTGCTGTTAAAAGTTCAGACATCTTTCAGTTGCATTAACTTGTTGTGATACCTAGCTCTAGCAGTATAGCAGTGTTGAAACATCATTTTCTAAAGAAGAAATATTGTTGCACCTACCTCCCTTGTTTTTCTATAGTCGTTGATATCCTGGTTGGTGACCTCAGTATCTGGGCAGTGCTTTTCAGAAGTCCCATCAGTTGTGTGCTGTACCAACTGTTTTGAAGTTGCATAGTGTCTTAGGCCTGGTAGAGAAAGGGATGGAAACAACAAACAGAGAAAATAACACACAGGAAAGCAAGCAATTCAGATTCAGTGCATATATTATTATTTTATTCAATTTTAGCTGGTAATTTTTCCCCAATTTATTTACCAAAGATTGCCCAACAGAGATGTAATAACTTGTTTTCCATGGGGTCTTCTAGTCATCTATTCATTTTACAACTGTGTAGACTGAAGCACAGGGAGGTGAAGTGATTTAGGTCACACAGTGGTCAAGTTGCTCTTGCAGGGCTGTGAATGGGATCCCCTGCAGTAATTCAAAGTTCTGTAGTCTATCCAGTAGGCAGCACTATCTGCTCAATTTGATTTTAAACAAAAAAGTTGCACTATACTGCTTTAATACACCAATTTATTTAAATTGTTGCATTTTTATAAAACATGTATTATTGATTTAAGTATGACCCAAGAATTTTTCACACACATCAAAAATGTAATCCTGGGCCTTAAATGTGTTACCCAAAAGTTCCATTTCTGGTGCACACAGAAAATTCTTTAGTTGCACTTAAATGTGCAACCCAGGAATTTAATTTTTGGTGTGCATGAAAAATGTTTTTGTGTCTCACATACTTTTCTGATAACTTGGCCGTTTTAAGTATTTCAGTCCCAGATTTTGAATATACTGTTTACATGACACTACCTCACGAACAAGAATGGTGGGACTATTCAAATACATTTCAAAAGGTGATTTCAAAGTCGCTATGCAAAACCCCCTTTCAGGTGGGATTTAACACATTGTGGTGATCAAGTTCATGATGTGGGATCAAAATGTAAAACAAAAAAAAAAGTTATGAAGAAACGTTATGTGTAGGGCTGGTCTTTGGCCCAGTGGGTAGTGCATTGTAATCCCGTGCCAGTCAGCTGTTTTTTTTGGGTAAGCTCAGTCAGCCAGTTGGATGGGCCAAGGCTGGGGGTGATGGTGCTGCCATGCGGCACCATCCCTATCTTGGAGAGGCAGGGTGCAGAGTTGGCTGCAGGTGCAAAAAGTAACCATTTACTAAAGAGATGTCTTCTCTTGGCATAGGGCCAACAGGCCCCTCACTTCTGCAGCCAGATGGACTCTTGGCCCTGCATGTCTGCATCTGTAGTCACATGGAAGCACAGAGACCAGAAGGCCCTGCACTTCCGCAGTCCCCCAGACAGCCTCACGAGATCTTTTCATCAATAAGCAGATGGCCTCTTTCCATGACACAGGGCCCAGGGGCCCTTCGGATCTGCATCTGTTAATGCAGGTCCCAAAACGAACTGCATGAACAAGGATATGATTCCACTATCTCTAAAAAAAAAGAAAATTAATTGCAAAAAAAAACTGCATTAATGCATCAGTTAGTGTTCAGCTTAACCCTACAAAAGTAAGGAAATGTTTGTTAGGGTTTCCAAACCTAACTCCCCGCCTCACCAAGCAGCAAAAGGACAAGGCCACACAAGCAACAACAGACAGTCACCATCATGTAAGAAAAGCAACATACAACTGTATCAGGATGACACAAATACAGTAGCACTAATGTGCTACCTTTGTGGATTTATATCCTGCCAGAAGTATGACTATGTTCTACAGTGTGCATGAGTACCTGTGGCTGCATAAGTGTCAACTCTACAGGGATCTATGCTTCTGCAGAAAGAAGTTGTGTTACAATTTGGGTATCATGGATTTCTGTCTATGGCTGCTGAAGTGCATGCTCCACAGGGGCCTGTGCTTCTGCAGTCAGAAGTCGGTGTGTATGTTATAGAAACAGAAACATAGACTTTCACGGCAGATAAGGACCTCTTGGCCCACCTAATGTAGTCTGCCCATTTCCCTACCTATTGGATAAGCTGCAGAGCCTAGTCTTACTCCTATGGCTGCAGAAGAGTCCTGCGCTTGTGCAGCCAGAAGCATTTGTATGTCTTACGGTGTGCATGAGTACCTGTGGCTACAGAAGCGCTGGCTGCATAGTGGCCCGCACTTCTACAGACATAGGAACTGTTGTAATTTGGGTACTGTGGATTTGTATCTGGGGCTACAGGGGACAGTGTTTCTGCAGAAAGAAGTAGTGTTGTGATTTGAGTATTGTGGATTTCTGTCTGCAGCAATGAATGTGTATGTCTTGAAGTGTACATGCCACAGATACAAAGCAACGAATGTAGCACATGAGTGCCACTACATCTGTGTCATCTGGAAACAATTGTATGTTGTTTCTTACCTGATGATGGCTGTCAGTGGTTGCTTGTATGGTCTTAGCCTTCTGCTGATAGGGGTGGGTTGGTGGAGTTAGGTTTGAAAGCCCTAACACCATATTTCCCTACTTTTGTAGCGTTCACTTGAACCCTAACTGGTGCGTTGATATATACATACTATACTGTATATCTTATTATACTTGTTCTGATTTTATATAATCATGTTTATTTTCAAAGCCTATTTACTGATGAGTTTACAAGCTACACTTCAGATGATTATACAGTCAGGGCATGTAATATATGCATATTCATAATTAGATACAGAAGTAAGGAAACAAGTGGTTTATCTGGTCCAGCCGTAGCTTCTCAGTGCCCATTCCATAGTCACCTATATACTTATGTAAGTTTCATTTAAATGAGGCCACATAATTTACTTCATCAATATGTAGTGATAACATGTTCCATATATTTTCTGAATCACATATATCTTTATATGCATATATATCCGTATATATAATTTAAAAAATACTGTATGAATAATTTAATAAAGTACAGTGGCATGTAATAACTAATGTTAAAAGCTGTGCTGTTCATAAAATGCAATTTAGTGTTTGCCTTCTCAAGTCATTCTTTTGAGCTTGACCCAAAGTTTGCTTTTCAGTTCCTGGTGCAAGCTTTAAAACACAACATTAGTGACATTCCAACTTTTAGAAGCCTTCCAGTGCAATGTAAACTGTTTAGAAAATAAATTAAACACTGTGATTTCTTATGTACACGGCACAAATATTGCATCTGTAAGTGATCCTTTCATGAATTTACAGTAGCTCTACATAGGCTCTTTTTTTGTACATAAGGGTCGCTATGTGTTAAAGATATTAGTCAGTTAGGGAATGTAGGCTTATAAGTAGAGCCTTTGAAATTTTTTGTACAGCCAGGGTGTTTTCTGCCAAACAGAACCAAATCTGTTGAAAACTATGTGCAGTTGTGACAACAAAAACATTGTGAATGAACTCAGCTGGAATTATCTACCAATGACAACCAACAGATGGCAGTCCATGTCCACTTTTCTTAGATAAAGTTTTTTTTAGTTTATTTCTCCAATTTAGAAGTTCTGTGCAGCATCTTGTTTCAGTGGCGTCCTGCTTGGTTCACATTTTTGCATTTGGGTTTTGCGCAAGGTCACAGAGTGTGGAACTTGGTTCCCAAGCCAGTTTTCTAGGTACTAGACCATACTACTTCTATGCATATACTACAAGAACCTTCAGTTTTGTTAGTTTACAAGCTCCAGTGTTTACCTGACTAAAATGCAGCATTTCAATTTCAATGTGTTTCTGATTCCATCCAGATTTACAGTTCTGAGGATTGAACTACTGGAAGGGTAAGTGACCTGCTGGGGGTCCCACGGTGATTTAATTGGCTTTGGTCAGGGTCTCCAGGATCTCACACATTTGTTCTAATCACCCAGCAAAACTGTCTATCGTACCTGTCACATTTCAGTCAGGGTCATACTGCTGTGAAACGAGATAGTATGGGATTATTCCAGATTGCAATGTGCATTTTACAACCTATTATTTGACCTGACTCGCACTCTGGTTGGTCTGTTCTTGACTCATTCCCCCTTGTTGCTCCCCCAAAACATCCCTTCCTCCCATCTTAGCAGCTACTTTACCTTGTATCACAGAGTGTGGGTCAAGTGTCTGCCATCACATCTGACAATGCCACTGCTAACTGAAGAAGCATGATCAACTCCCCCCCCATTGCTGGGGATGGGGGGCTGATTCTTCACCCAGATCCTCTCCTGAACTCCAGTTCCCTAATCAGGGGTGCTGAATATTGCTCTTGTTTTCCTAGATACATAGATTTTTTTCATTCAATATGGTACCCATCCCAAACCAGCTGTTCTGAGTTTTTTTTTAATAAAGTATAACAAAACACTCTAAACATAGACAAGACAACCAGTCAAAAAACCATCATTGTACCTAACTAAACAGGGTTTGAATTTGGACTGTGTAAGGCTCTTGTAGGGTGAGCTTCCTCCCAGATGTCTTCAGGGAAAGGGCATCACTACCTCTCATTGGGTCGCTGTAGATGTTTGCAGTGGCTCCTGGATTCTTTTCTGTCTCAGAAGTGTGTGTGTGTGTGTGTGTGTGTGTGTGTGTGTGGGGGTTATATTGAGAAAGAAAAAATAGCACAGTTTCTCCACCAAGGAACGGATTTAAGTGGGTCTAGTGATTGGCCAGTACAGCCCCCTGTAATGCTATACCTGCCCACCTCCTCTTTGTGGTCACCCATCCGCATACCTCAAACAACTGCAGCATTCCCTTCAAACAGCATGCACTGTGTTTTGGAGTCAGTAAGAAGATATGGTTTCAAACAGCAGTCAACTTTATTTCAGAGATGCAGCCCTGAAAGGGAGCAGTGGTTAATGCGGCAAAACCAGTGCTGTCGATCTCTGGTACCTTAAACAGGCTTGGCTAAGGTTTCATCCATGTGTTTCTGTTGTTGCCTTGCCCAGCATCAGCTTAAACCATGACAGCCTTTAAGTGACCTTTTGCAGGCATGGTAAAACTACTCTTGTTCTGTGGAGCTGTCACTAATATCACCCTTGCAGGCGCAGCCAAATAACAGTCTCAACCTAATTACTTTTAGTCAAGTCTGGCAAGGCACAGCCTTGCACTCAGTCAGCCCCACAAAGTTAAAACACAGTACAGCATGTAATGGTTCTCCTGTACTGGAGGTCACTACCCTGTTCCACCTAGTACCAGGATTACCTCGTTAACTTATGGAAGCTCCCATAATAACAGTGGCTACAGGCCCATTGATTTTGCCATGGGATGGCATGGTTGCCCTTAAAATGAAATGTGGCTGGCCTGGTGGCGTTGAGGGTTGAGGCGCTAGATACCACACCTCGTGCCATGCTGGTGACCCGGATTCAGGAGTGAACTCGTCGAGCCGGGGATCATGCAGGGAGGAAAGGATTGAGCATGCAATGGACTGCTCTCCTCTCCTGGGGGGAGGGGGGGCTCATTCCATGATGTGGCGACTGGGTGCACTGCAATTGGGAACCAGAGAGTGGAAGATATCGGCGCCCATCCTATGGACTTGGATGGGAGCGCGCACGTCACATACCAGACAGACAGCATTGCACGTCCATGTCTCTGGGTGGGGGGCGCAAAAAACAAGGAAAAGCCCTGGCACCTGGGTAGGCGATGTTGGATCCAGTGGTCAGCTCCCATGCTCAGTGCAGGGTCTGCCTCAGCCAGCCCCCGGATCTCCTCCCATGTTCTGGTCACCCTTCTAGATTGTAGATTGAGCACCAGAGGAGTAAAAAGGTGGTCCCACCTCAGGGGGCTCAGAGTCGGGGGGTGGGGTGGTCAGAGTGTGTTGAGGAGAGTTCCTGGGATGGAGGCTTGGCATGGGAAGACTTCAGGCAGAGTGGGAGAAAGCCGAACTGAGCAACTACACTGGAGAGAGACCTCTGGGGCCAATGTGAAGAGCAGAAAGAAAATAAAAAAAAAAAAAGAAATGTGAGCAACTTGCTGATTTATAAACCCCACAACCCGAAGGCCATGCCGTTGGTTAAATGGCAGGAGAAACCTGAAATGTGAGGTATTTTTTATTAGATTCTGGAAAAATGGCCAAATTCAAAGAACACATTTTCAAATAAACAGTTCACTTTCCTTGGAGTAGGGCAAGCTATGATGTTACGGTATCCAATCAAATGGTATCTCCCTCATTTTGCAAGGCCTCTGACCCTCTGATCTCTGGCACAGGCTTCTCTAGTTCCTACTGGAGGTTTGACTGCCTCTCTGTCTCTCTAACAACTATGTGCCCATCCCTACCCATGGCTTCAATCACTCTGGTCAGTTGCAGCCTAAAACCTGGCTGTGGTACCTGCTAATGAACCCCGCAGTAGCTGTGCTGCAGTTTCTACTTGCTCTCTTGCTATGTGCTTGAACCCTCCATGTCATCTTTCATGCTGTTAGCAAAAAAAAAATTACTCTTTCCCTCCTCACCAGGCAGATGGCTTAGTCACAGTTCATCTTTCACAGATGCTTAGTCTGTGGTAGCATAGCTCAAACTCTCCCCTCTGGACAGCAGTCCTGCCTTTCTGAGATCTTTCACAGATCTACATAGAAACATAGAAGTTGGCGGCAGATAAGGACCACAAGGCCCATCCAGTCTGCCCATTTCTGTTTCTACCTTATAAATGTGCCATCGGCCTTTGCTCTGTCAATGGCCTATCTATTCATACTCATATGTATTGCTCCCTTATGCCTGTCCCATGCCTGTTTGAAGCCCTGCACTGTATTCATATCCACCACTTCCTGGGGTAGGCCGTTCCATGCATCACTACCCTTTCTGTGAAAAAGAACTTTCTCACATTACCCCTTAATCGGCCTCCCTCTAATCTCATGCTGTGTTCTGTTGTCCTGCTATTTTTCTTATATTGAAACATGTTAGACTCTTTACCTTGTTAATGCGCCTGAGGTGTTTGAATGTTTAGATCATATCGCCTCTCTCCCTCCTTTGCTCTAGGGTATACATATTGAGCTCTGTTAATCTGTCCTCTTATATTTTCTGATGCAATCCCTGCACCATTTTGGTTGCCCTTCTCTGGACTGCCTCAATTTGGTTAATATCCTTGTGAAGGTGTGGTCTCCAGTACTGCACACAGTACTCCAGATGGGGCCTAACCAGTGTCTTGTAAAGAGGGATTATTACCTCCCTCTTCCGACTTGTGATACCTCAACTAATACACCCTAACATCCCTCTAGCCTTACCTACTGCTTTAGTGGTCTGCTTGGATGATTTCAGGTCATCGGTGATGATGATGCCCAAGTCTCTTTCTTCCCTCTTGACTGCCAGCAACTTCCCTCCCAGCCTATAGGTGGCTTCAAGGTTTCTCTTCCCTACGTGCATGATCTTGCACTTCTTTGCATCAAACCCCAGTTGTCACTGTTCTGACCATTTTTCTGGTTTATCCAGATCTCTTCTCATTCTGTCCACCCCATTTGGATCATCTGCTCTGTTGCAGATCTTGGTGTTATCTGCAAACAGACAAATCTTACCCTCCAGTCCATCTGCAATGTCACTGATGAAGATATTGGAGAGGGCTGGCCCCAGGACTGATCTCTGAGGTACCCCACTTGTGACTTGCATCTCTTCTGACTGTATACCGTTTACCACCACTCTCTGTTTTCTGCCCGTCAACCAGTTGACCAACTTCTGACCCACCCCGAGCCTACCCAGCTTATTAACCAATCTTCTATGTGGAACAGTATCGAAATCTTTGCTGAAGTCAAGGTAGGCGACATCAACTTCTCCTCCTTGGTCCACCATTCTGGTTACCCAGTCAAAGAAATCTATGAGATTAGTTTGACGGGACCTTCCTTTTGTAAACCCATGCTGTCTTGGATCCTGTGCTCCTATGGATTCCAGGTGTTACACTATCCTTTCCTTAAGGAGTGCCTCCATAATCTTGCCCATTACTGAGGTAAGACTGACTGGTCTGTAGTTCCCTGCCTCCTCCCTTCTACCACACTTGTGGAGTGGGATCACATGAGCCCTTCTCCAGTCTTCTGGGACCTCTTCTGTGCTCAGAGACTCACTAAACAATTCTGATAATGGCTCTGCTAGTTCCACCCTTAGCTCTTTTAGTACCCTGGGATGTATGCCATCAGGTCCTATTGCCTTGTCCACCTTGAGCTTATCGAGCTCTTGTAGGACCCTTTCTTTTGTGAAGGGACTAGTGCTCACCTCCCTCCCCACTGTGTCCATGGTGCTGAGCTGTGGGCCATGCCCTACCTTCTCTTCAGTAAATTCTGAGCAGAAGTATCTATTTAGGATAGATGCCTTTACATGGTCCTCCTCCTCACATGCCCCTTATCTCCTTTGATCTTAGCAATACCCCCTCTGGACTTTCTTCTTTCACTAATGTATCTATAGAAAGTCTTGTCACCTTATTTTACTGTTTGTGCTAGTGTTTCCTCAGTTTGAGCCTTTGCCTGCCTTACTGCCTTCCCTGCTTCCCTTGGGAAGTTTGGTATGCCTCCCTGTCTTCATCCTGTTGCATTCCCTTATATTTCCTGAAGGCCAGCCTTTGCTACTGTTTTTGAGAACCAAAGTGGTTTCCTTCTTCTTTTGCACTTTTTTTTCTCTCTAACACAATGGGATGTTGTTTCAAGTATTGCATCCTTAATGCTTGCCCACTTTGCCTGTACCTCCTCACCTGTATTTCTTTTTGCCAGGGCTAGCTCAACTCTGTTGGCCAGCTTATCAAAGTCAGCTCCTCTGAAGTCCCATATTTTTGCCTTGGAATGGGATGATTTAGTTGTAGTGGCCAAATTGAACCCTACCATGTGATGGTCACTGGCTCCCAGGTGACCTTCTACCTGGAGATCTGTGATCCTTTCCCTGTTAGTCAGTACTAGATCTAGGCTAGCCGTGTCTCTTGTGGGTTGTTGTACCAGTTGTTTGAGGCTCTCCCCCTGCAGGGAATCCACTATGAGTCTAGTTCTGGCAGATGTTTCTGATGGTATTGATCAATCTGTATCTGGCATCTTGAAGTCTCCCATTATCAGATCCTCCCCTTTAGCTGTCATATTTTGTATATCTTCTAACAGTAATGTGTCTATGTCCTTCCCCCTGGCCTGAGGGCCTGTAGACAACCCCAGTTCTTATGGCTGTCCCATTTCCTGTTTCCAGGGTGACCCACAGTTCTTCTGGCTTCTTATGTGTATTCTGAATTTCTGTAGCTTTAATATTTTCATTGACATACAAGGCCACTCCACCCCCCCTTTTTGCACCTCGGTCTCTTCTGAACAGTACATAGCCAGGTACTGAAGTCTCCCAAGTGTGGTTACTGGTAAACCATGTCTCACTAATTGCTACTATGTCCAGTTTAGCCTCTATCATTATTGCTTGCAGGTCTGGGATCTTGTTTCCCAGACTGCAAGCATTTGCATACATGAGTTTCCATTGGCCAGATTTCGGTGTGTTAGTTGTTGGGTGAGGTCTGGCGTTTCCCCTGAGCATCATATGAGGAGCTAGACCTTTTTCCTTACCTGGTGATGCAAATGAACTGCAAACATGCTGAACTCCTGTATGCCCACTAGCTGAGGGGGGGAGGGGTGTTCTTCCCATTTGACGTATGTGGTGCTGCACCCCTTTCCCCATTTGCTAGTTTAAATATTCTGCAAAGACATCAAACTTCTGCCCCAATGCACTGACTCCCTCCTTAGTCAGATGCAGTCCATCTAATTTAAAGAACTTTCGCTTCCAAAACTGTTGCCAGTTCCCTACCAATGTGTGTCCTTTTTCCTGGCACCAGCCCTTAAGACACATGTTTAGCTCCCCTATCTCCCCTTCTCTGACCTTCCGACCATCTTCCCCCCCCTCACAGACTGGCAGGATCTCAGAGAAGGAGATGCCAGATGAAATGGATGATAGTTTGTCACCCAGCCTGGTCAGGTATTCCTTGGTCTCCACAACTGACCGGCTAGCAAGATCATTAGTCCCTATGTGCACCAGGACGTCAATGTTTTCTCCTGCTTCCTGAACAATTTTAGCAATTCGGCCAGTGTCTCTCTCCACGCTGATGTACCTGGGAGACATCTGACCATTACCTATGGCTGGAGATAGGTATCAACTCTCCGAATTATGGAGTCTCCTATGAGCAGAAGTTTTCTGGGTTTCCTTTTTGCTTTTTTTGTTTTGGTTCCTCTTTTGGGCAAGTTTTGTTGTGCTAGCTCCTGTGCTGCAGTGTCCTGCTCTGCAGTGTCCTCTGCCCCTTGGTTTGATTTCGGAGACAGAGGCAGATACCTGTTTGTAGTTTTTATATGGTTTGTGGAGGTAATATGTTGGAGAGCACCGAGTGATGGGGCACCCGATTTGCCCCTCCTAACCACCTGCCAACCTCCCCGGACCAACTACCCTTTTCGGTCGAGGTGCTGCTGTTGAATATTGGGGAAATAGCATGTAGTTTTTATAACATATTTTCTCTTGAATATGAAATTTGAGGTGTGCAGTCTCTGCCCATGCTGCCTGGAGCTGAGCCCTAAGATCTCCAATGGCCCAGCATGTAGGACAGTGTCCTAAATCCTGTAAAACTGTCCTTCTGAAAAGTGTTCCGCAGTACCTGCAGTTATTGATATCCATTCCAGATAAGATGCTGGGTTTATAACCTGGTCAGAGTAATTAGAAGGAAGAAAATGAAAGCAAAAGTTTGATTTTGTGTTTTGTTTGTCTGTTTTTGTATAACTTGTTATAACAAGTTAAATTACTAGTGCCCCTGTAAATGAGGTCACCATGTGGATACCCCACTGATACGCCCCTTCCTGCTTTGCCACAAGAAATTTCACGACTGTGCTACCCTATAAAAGGAGTGTAGTGTGAGATGGTTGGGGATGGAGGTGGGTGTCTGGGCCCTTCCCCTGCTGAAAAAGAAGAACAACGGACGAAAGAAACAAGGAGGTAAGAGCAGATCATATCAAAGACAGTACAGCCCCCAGCTTCTTCTCCTGAGAATGTTCATTTCCCACTGATTTAGCAGACTGTCCATCAAGTCCAGGCAGTCCTGGATGTCTCACCCTTGACAGTTCATTGGCCCACAAAAGGGCGTCTGAATTAACTTATCCTCCTACATCCCAGAGGCCTCTGCAGCTTTCTTTGGCAGTTTAGCTCCCTGACTGACCAGCAGCCAGGGTTAGTGGACATCAAGATGCTAGCAGCCATCAGGGGTGCCATTTGAGATTTCAACGGGGCGCAACAACCAGTAGGCTGATCAAAGTTAGTCCCTAGAAAGCAAGCTATGGAACGTGGGTAAAGGGGGGGGGCAGATATGGTAAGACTCAGTACACACATTTGCTTCTGCCAGCCTCTAAGCATTTTAAGCAGGGATTTTTATTTTAAAAGCTATAGTGTAACTCTACCATAAGAAAAAGTATTTCCCTTTATATTTTAGCTAATGAACACAGCTAAGTCATTTAAAGTGTGTAAATGAATCAGTTACCATACACATGTAAGCCTCAGTCAAGGATGATATGCAGTGTGAGGTAAGTCAGGAATACTTCCACTGGTTCTCAAAACTTAGTACAGCACTGTTGAGGCTAAAAAAATGCATCAGCAGCAACAAGTGGTTTTTATGCACAGTGCATGACAGGACTGGCATTTGGATATCCATTTCATCAAACCACGACTCCAGGGGCAAAAACTGCACTAAATAGCGACCTGTCTGTGACAGAGGATGGTGAGAGTAGGAGAAGGTGGCAGCTGCTGCTGGCTGTCCGGGGGATTGGGCATTGTGGTGTGGCACCCTTTTTTACCTGCTCGCGACTGCTCTATGCTCCTTTGATCCTGGTGTTGTTGAGCTCGCCCCAGCTGATCTGGCTGTCACTGTCCATGTTCATGCAGTAAACAAGTTAGTGAGGCATCAGTGGCTTTCTCACTAAATCTGTTTACATTCCTCCTCTGCTAGGGTGTCAATAAGACATCTCTTTGACCTGAAGGAAAGGGATAGGAGCGGTTAAGTTAGTTTCAAGTTCAGGAAGAAACCACTGACCAAGTCTTCCTCTTCCATATTCCACAGGCCTGCGCTGCATTAGTGTGAGCTCACCGAGCAAGCTGTAGCCTGTGGCAGGAAGCTAAAGTGTCGCACAACTCGAACTCTTGTATGCAATACGGTGACATCACTGATAACTCAACCGTGCTGGTGCTGCTGCTGCTGCTAATAAGCAGAGATGACTTAGGCATGTACCCACAGCCACAGCGTGAGCGCACACCAGGGTAAATCATAGAGAGGGCACATATTTTGTGCAAAATAAAATAATGCCACCACAAAACCCACAAGGCACAAACTAATACTCATTTTAGATATGCGGGGGGTGTGCAATTGACACCTCTTCGCTACCTAAATGGCACCCCTGGCAACCATACTATCCAGGGGTACTGGCCCCAAAGTCCCTTTCCAGAGGTCTTCTGCCTTGGCTCAGACAAAAAGATCTGCCTCTGATTCCTGTTGTACCGGTGCACTGTGGTGTCTAGTTTTGGTGGAACATTGTCTGGTTATGCGCTTCATTGGCAGCAGCCAACAATCTCTGATGTGCAGTTGGAGGCACATTGAAGAATGGCTCAGGTGGTGTCAAAGCAAACACCTCTCTTGCAGCTCTCTTGCCATTCCCCTACAGCAAAGTCCAAGACCTGGGAGCTGGTGGGGCTTTATTCAAGACTGCAGTAGCTCAGAGTGGACCAGGAGATTCCAAGTGAGCCCACCATATTTTGGGGGAGGGTACATAAGTCGATTTCTGGTTATTCAATTCTTAAACCATCCCCCCCAAATTTCACCCTGAAACATACTGTAACCCCTAGATGGCGCTATCCCAGGGGCTACTACCCCTGCCTGATTTGCCACTAACAGGTTGAGGGGCCTGGATCCAATGGCGGGTCCTCCACCCAGAGGTCAGGGTTTGCAATAGTTAAACTAACTTGGTCACAGCCCTCTGGGACACTGCAACCCCCCTTTCTTCCCACTAGTGGCCCACACAGTATATCAGAATTACCTTCACAGTATACACTTACCCCCAGGACTGGTTCAGGCACTGGGACCCCTGTAAAATAAGAAGATACAGTGCAGCAATCACAGTACAATACTTTAACATAGACAAATACCTCAGGCAGTATAACTTTGCTGAAACAAGCAGCTCTGATTTATTTAGGGGATATAACAAGGACAGGGGAAATCAGGTTAATTAGCTTATCACTTTACTCATCTACCTATGGCTCTGTGCACAGGCCTATCCTACCAGTTACTATCCCTGGGTACCCAAGCCCTAGTGGCTAGTCCAAACTGTGGCGGCTGGTAGGGGCCTTTCACACAGAGAAAAGAAAATTAGTTAAACAGTCAGCAGTACAGTAATTCCATTTGGATTCAATGTGGCAATTCAACAGGGAGCGACCCTGAATTAGTACTCACGACCTCCAAACAAGATAGGGTCCTTCAATGTCAGCAGGGCTACTCTTGAGCTCCACGAGACTCCTCACATTTATATGACAAACTGCAACAGGCAAAGTCCTTTAATGGCAGCAGGATTCACTTGAGCTACACAAGCCTCCTCACACATTTATATGGTAAACAGTAACAGGCAAAAGTCCTTTAATGGCAGCAGGATTCACTTGAGCTACACAAGCCTCCTCACACATTTATATGGTAAACAGTAACAGGCAAAAGTCCTTTAATGGCAGCAGGATTCACTTGAGCTACACAAGCCTCCTACATTTATATGGTAAAAAGAAAGTACTATACCAGGCAGGCTGCTTCTCTATCCCGATCGCAATTACTGCACAATACCCGGAGAACACACAGCAGATTCAGTTCCTGACAGACCAAGCGCTTAACTAGCAATTTCTCCAGTCTTCTGCAGGGTGAGCCTGGTTTCTACTCTTCAGATATCCTTTGATTCTCTTCACAAGACGGATTCAGTCCTAACAAGCAGTTACACAAGCTGCAGACCAGAACTGGGCCTTACACACGCTTCCCGACTAAAACTGCACACCATGAAAAGCACAGGGCTCCTTCCTCTTCACTGCCAGAGCTCAACTGAAACTCCAGCAGACAAAACCAGGCACTTCCTTTGAGTTCCTCCCAGTTCTTGGCTGGATTGGCTGTCACTCAATAGACTGCCCCTGTTGGTCCAAAGGCGCCAAGTCCAAACTACATCTGCCAGAGTCACTGCCCATACAATCCTCTTGTGGCTGGCTCAGATTACGAGTCCAAGTTCTGATTCATCAAGGCACCATTTTAGAGCTACCTTAACCACACACTGATTGGTCCAGTTCAGCAGTTCAAAACTAGAATGGGAACTAGGCAAACACAGTTCTGACTGCAAAGAAAGCAGGTTAGACAAACTGTATTTTCATTATTACTCTAAATGATTTCTGGCAAACAGTTACATCTTTCAGATAGGTTCCCTTTGCACCCTAGTGACTGCAAAATGGAGTGAATTGGCAGCAGCTCGAGTGGTACTCAAGCAGAGAAACACACAGTCCCCCCATAAACTAATTATGTCTGCAAGCAGACAGCTCTTAAAGAGACAGTACTAGAGGCTCTAAAACACTCACAGATAAATGGCTTAAACGCCAAACACCATCAGGCTTGGAGCATTCAAGCAAGCTCCTGGAAGTCTTTTGGAACCCCATTTGCAGGGGTTACACCTTCCTGGTTTGGAAAGCTTGACGTCCTGCTGCAAGTATTCCCCATAAGTTTCAACTGCAACTATATACATTTGCATTAGGCTCACACATGTAATCATCAGTCAATATATCACTTTACCAAGAACACATTTTGAAACATTGCAGTACGTCACTCTTTACACAGTATTACACACACATTGTACCATAACCTAAGTTATTACCTCTTGTACATGAAACCTGAAGAGAGGGGGCCCTTCCCTATCAGTTACCTTGGGGCTGGAGGGGCAAGGGCACCATACTTGGAGGGCAACACAAGTAACTTGGAGTTAGCACTGATGCTCAGTTTGGGCAATGAGCTCGTGGACACATACACTCCTTTATGGACAACATTGAGAGGCAAGTCCATAGGCCTCCCAAGGGAATCATAACTGAGGTGCACCACAGGCTTTACAGCTCGACCAGTCTTTCTAGGGGGAACTGTTACAGTCTCTGCACTCTGAGCCTCATTTTCAGCATTGTCCTCACTTGTCAGGGGAGTCTCCATGGGAGTAGAGAGGCTAGAACTTGGGGCACTTTCAGCTCCAGGAGTTACAGTTTCTGAGTCCACAACATTTGGCTCTGCATGGAGAGCTTGACACTGGCAGTGGACTGTCAGGGCACTCAAAATACTCTTCTTGTTCTGGTGTATCACCAGTCTGCCCTAATCCATCATTTCCTCCACTGAAAGCTCAAACAGTTCAACCATGCACAATGATTCCATTTCATCTGATCTGATGCTTTGCACTTCACTTTCTGGGAGCATTGGCTCCAGGGACGAAGCTGGGGGCTTAGACAGTCCAGAAGGCCCAGCTTCGTCTCCAGTATTGACTAGAGGATTGCCCCAAAACAATTGACTCAGTTCGTAAGAAGGATAGTATTCAAAGTCACTCTCACTTTCTTCTGATATGGACTGACAGTCATGCTCAACTGGGACTTGTGGAGGGGAACACTTTAACTCTGCTTCTGTAGGTGCAGACTTTCTTGATCTTTTCTTAGCAGCAGCTCTAGTCACTGGTCCAGAGGGGGCATCTTCTGTGGGCTCAGACTCAATCAAGATTTGTCCAATGGGCAGTAAATGATTTCTATGCATTGTTTTACATCTTTGAATTATTCTCAGGCCTTACTTTGTATACATGGCAGATCATCTAGTTTGCCCACTACAATGTGAGGGAGATGGTGCCATCTGTCAGCAATCTTGTGTTTGCCGTGCAGTCCCAGATTTCTTAGCAATACCCGATCTCCTCCTGGAGTTCCTGTGCTTTCACCTTTTATCACACCTTTCTTTCTTGGCCAGATTTCTTTTGCTCATGGTTTGAGCCAGTTGTACGCATGTGTTAGCTGGGCCTTTAACTTTGCACATACTGTAAATAGTTGTCAGCTTGAACCCCATCAGGAGAGACCCCAAAACACACATCTACCGGTAGTCGAGCTTCTTCCAAACATCAGGCAGTAGGGGAGAACCCAGCGGCATCACTTTTGGTGCAGTTAAGCATGTACCAGGGTGCTAATTTGTTGGCTCCATCTAGGCTTGTCCTTTGGGTAGGGTGCCTAGCATATCTAGCAAAGTGCGGTTGAAACGTTCAGGCTGTGGATCTCTGGGGTGGTAAGGAGTGGTTCTGGACTTTCGCACTCCCCACAGAGAAAGCATCTCTTTGATCAGATGACTCTCAAAGTCTCTCCCTTGATCAGAATGGATTCTTTGTGGAGCCCCATAGTGAACAAAAAAGTTTTCTACAAGTGCTTTGGCCACAGTGGATGCTTTCTGGTCTTTGGTGGGGAAAGCTTGGGCATATCTCGTGAAATGGTCAGTGACCACCAGTACATTACTGATATTTCTTTGATCTGACTCCAAACTCAGAAAATCAATACAGACCAGCTCCATGGGTTCACTGGTGGTGATGTTAACAAGGGGGGCAGCCCTCTGGGGCAAAGCTCTGTAAGCAGCGACTACAAGTTCGAATGTGTTGCTCCACATCAGCCCCATCTTAGGCCAATAGAATCTGGATCTCACCAAGTCAAGTGTTCTGTCTATACCAAGGTGCCCCATGTGGTTGTGCAAGGACCTCAATACTGAGTCTCGAAAGGCAGTGGGCAGCACTAGTTGTTGTTTGTCTACTTGTCCCCTCTGTCTACTGTTTCTCTGTATAACAGTTTATTGATCAGTTTCAACTTAGGACCTTCTTGTATAACAGTGCAGTTCTCAAATCAGTGGAGCGTAATTTGGACACATCTTTTCCTGCACAGAGGGCTTCTAAAGCTGATTTGATCATGGGATTGCGGGACTGAGCCCGCGAATACTGTCATTGTCCAGCTGAGGCAGTGCACCAATGTCTATTGCAGAAAAGTGGCAATAAGCGCAGGTATGCAATTCTCAGAGGGTCCCAAGCAATCACCATGCAGTCCACTGCGTCCGTGGACATTTGTTCCTCCTGTCAAACTTCCGGCAGAGTCTCGAATGTCAGATTCTGCCAATCTGACCCAATCATTCTGGGGAACAGGCCTCCGGGAGATAGCATCAGCATCTATGTGGTTCAGACCTGCTCGGTATTCGAGAGCATAGTCGTATGTAGATAATGCAGAAAGCCACCTATGGCCAGTGGCATCCAACTTAGCTGAGGTCTGCACATAGGTCAAAGGATTATTGTCAGTGTTTACTAGTATTTTAGCCCCATACAAATACTCATGGAATTGGTCAATAATAGCCCACTTCAAAGCTAGGAACTCTAACTTATGTACAGGATAGTTCTTTTCGGATGGGGTCAGGCTTCTACTGGCAAAGGCCACTGGTCTCAGGCCATTCTCGTGCTCTTGGTACAACACAGCCCCCAACCCTTGCAAGCTAGCATCAGTGTGCAGGATGTAAGGTTTTCTTGGATCGGCATAGGCCAGCACTGGAGCATGGGTAAGTTGATATATGATCTCATGAAAAGCAGTCTCACAATCAGGAGTCCAGCGGGCCCCAAATACTTCACTGGACAGAAATACACTCTTTCAGTCTTGAGGGACGCTGACTTTTGGTATTTTTTGTGGGTTGGGGGATACCCTTGAGTAAGGTTAAGTAAAGGGCGGATCACTCTTGAATAGTCCTTGATGAAACGCCGATAATAACCACAGAATCCCAGGAATCTTTGCAGTTCTTTTAGATTTTTGGGCTGTGGCCAGGTGGTCAAGGCCTCATCTTTACTTGGGTCGGTCTCTATTCCCTCGGTGGATACTATGTGTCCCACATACTTTACTGATGTTTGAAAGAATTGACACTTATCAATGGACAGTTTAAGGCCGAAGTCCTCCAGTCGGTTCAATACCTTAAATAATCTGCTCTCATGTTCCTCCAGTGAGCTGCCAAACACAATAACATCATCTAGGTATACCAGGCACTCTAGTAAGTTCATGTCCCCCACTGCACGCTCAATCAATTGTTGAAAAGTGGCTGGGGCACCTGAAACCCTTGAGGCATCCTCATGAATTCATAGAAGCCAGGACAGATAAAGGCTGTCTTCTCACGGTCCTCTGGGGCCATCAGGATCTGGTAGTATCCATCATGGAGATCCAACACAGAGAACCACTTGTTCCTGCTTAGGCAGTCCAAAGCATCCTGAATACGGGCATTGTGTACTGATCAGGATAGTCCGGTTTAAGGTGCGATAATCCACGCACATCCTTACTGTCCCATTCTTTTCCTCACTACCACAGTGGGGAAGCATAAGGGCCTCTGGATTCTTGTATTACACCAGCAGCTAACATCTCTTGCAGATGCCGTCCTCACATCATCTATGTCAGCAGGTGCCAGGCGCAGACCTCTCACGAAATGGTCTTTCATCATGCAGCCAGATATTGTGCTCCAGCTCCTTGCACGCATCCTATGTCCCATTCCTTTAAAGAAAACACCTGGTCTCTCTGGGCAAGCTCTCACTGATCCTCACTTTCCATTCAGCTGGCAACGGGAGTCGCCAAATCAAACAAGTCAGGCGTTACTCTGTCATTCTTCCTCGAACTCTTGCTGCTGGGTAGCACTGCAGTGTCTGCACAATGCACATTAGCCAGGATGCAACCTCTATTTACTCGAATGCCTCTTTCAGACAATTATGAACTTGGACCATTACCCTTCTGGCATAAGCATGGCTCTAGCGGGCAAAATACTAGGCTTGACCAGCAGTCCCTCTGGCAATTTCCATCGCCTGGTGCATCCAACATTAATATTTTATTCTTAACATCCTTTCTGATACGGACCTCTCCTGTAAGGTACACTGGGCATTTGGCGCCAGGATCAGAGACTCAGGATCCTTCTTCCATACAATTCCAACCGTTCCTCTGGTTCTATTTTTCAGCATCTCTCTGTGCCTCATAGGCCTTCTTAATTAAAGCCGGAACTCTTAAAGCTCTACTAGTCTTTGTCCCCTGTTTTCATAACACAACTGTGCCAGCTTCCGAACATATGAGCATTTGTTCCAATCAACAAAGGGACACCATCATACAGTCCAGTGGGGACACACTAAGGCTAGGTCTCTGCTTGTTCGGCCACTCCAGCCACGGAGGTGGGGAAAGACAGCCAAATTTGATATACCCGGAATAGGGGTAGGCCTTCTACTTAACCCCATACATGCAGTCCTTCTAATGGTTGTAAGGGTACATCTGACAAATGCTTCTGATACCAATCCTGGAACATAATTGTCACTTGGGAGCCACTGTCTAATACAGCTCTTGTAGACACTCCATTCACCTTTACAGTGGTCTCCATGGAGGGATCCACTATTCTGGACCAGTCTGGAGAGGCGGTAGCAGGGGCCTGGGCAACTGACCTTGCCACAAAAGGATGTGACTTAGCATTTTTAGTGCCCTCACTGGGATCATTTTGTGCACCTCTTAACCACTGATTTGTTCTCCGAAGCTCTCCTTGTAGCCTATATGCAACTTTGTCAGTGACTTTTGGGGACCGGCATTCCCTCTTCATGTGCCCACCCTTCCCACAATTATAGCAAAACATACTTTCTGGAGTTTGAGCTGGCTGAGGCGCCACACTGGGAGCCAGGCGGGGTACTACTAACTGGAAACCTGGTGCCATCTCTGTCTGCGCGTGATAAGCATTTGGAGACATCTCATCAGTTTCTCCACTTCCATGGTCAAGGAATTGAGTTTGGAGCTGTTATCAGCAGGAGATACATGGTGGGTACCTCCACCCCCATAGCAGATGCAGTCGGATATAGGTGGCCCATACTTGCAGGCGTGCCTTCATAAAGGGACTGTTTTTGAATTCTCGGATCTCTCTCAACAGTTCTCCCATTGTGGCATATCTTTTCCTTGTCAGAGCACTCATTGACTGCCAACCTCTGCCCCTGAACTTCACTTGATGGGTCACCCTCAGTCACTTGGGTCGAGTCGCAGCTATTGATGCAGGTCCCTCCCGAGATCGCTTTTCTCAACTCCTCGATTTCTCTCATTAACTCGCCATAGGAGGGTGGGGATTCCAGTCGATTTGCCAGGCGTAACTGAAGCAACAGCAGTTCTGAGAAGGGGTCAGACTTAAGGATCCTGTCCAGCCTGGTTCGGTCCAGTTCAATAGCTGGCAAACTACCCTTTCTGAGGCATTCTTGCAACAATTTTTCCAGCCGAGATACATACACAGACAACAACTCCCCTTGGTACTGTTGTGCATTTCTTACTCTCCACCATAGGTCCTCATCAGAATCTGGGCTCCCATACACATTCTCCAAGGCCTCAAGATAGGCCTGTGCAGTCACTTCAGGGTTACTGGCCCGTTTAGCACGGATGGTAGCAGGGCAGGACCTCAGAGGCTCTCACTAACCCTCTTTTCGCTCGCTTCCGAGCATTGCCATTCTAGCACTTGGGGGCAACATAGTCTTCCAGGTCTCCCAGTCATCCTCCCCTTGGGGGTGGGAGGGTGCCAGAGAAGATCCTCAACCTTCGGTAAGAGTCGTGACTAATGGCAGGTGCAGAAATAGGAGTCTGCATTGGTTCAGCCACCATTACGGGTACTGGAGCGGGAGAGGGTTTTGGGGGAGAAACACCCCCAGGTGGCAAGAATAGTTTCTTCAAGTCCTCCACAGTTTTCCCTTCCCCCAGCAACCATTTAGCAAATTCCTCCTCAAAAGTTTCAGACAGTGGTGGGGGCTCATTCCCCCCCAGGTCTTTACTGTTCTTAGTTATCACTCCAGGCAGTGAGGGCTCCTCTGGGGTAATGGTCTGTGGCACTTTGGAGCTATCCTGGGATCCTTAAACTCTACTAGGGCCAGGAAAGTGTGGGTGAGCAGATTAGCATGCCGACCCACCACCACAGGGTTTGTAAACCTTCCACCTTGGAAAGTACTCCTGTACAGTGTCCGTATTGATACCCAGGGGATGTCCAGGATAAGCATAGCATTTTGGGGTCGATCTCCTCCCAGTACACCACTCCACCAGCCGGTGCACAGCCACTTCTGTCAGGGTACCCATTTTTTTCTTAACAGTGGTTCAGAATATGGCCACTAGAGGACACACAATCCCAGCGGTGAGCCTCCAAGATGTAACCCCTAGATGGCGCTATCCCAGGGGCTACTACCCCTGCCTGATTTGCCACTAACAGGTTGAGGATCCGATGACGGGTGCCTCCACCCAGAGGTCAGGGTTTGCAATAGTTAATCTAACTTGGTCACAGCCCTCTGGAACACTGCAACCCCCCTTTCTTCCCACTAGTGGCCCACAGTATATCAGAATTCACTTCACAGTATACACTTACCCTCAGGACTGGTTCAGGCACTGGGACCCCTGCAAAATAAGAAGATACAGTGCAACAATCACAGTACAATACTTTAACATAGACAAATACCTCAGGCAGTATAACTTTGCTGAAACAAGCAGCTCTGATTTATTTAGGGGGATATAACAAGGACAGGGGGAAATCAGGTTGATTAGCTTATCACTTTACTCATCTACCTATGGCTCTGTGCACAGGCCTATCCCTACCAGTTACTGTCCCTGGGTACCCAAGTCCTAGTGGCTAGTCCAAACCGTGGCGGCTGGTAGGGGCCCTTTCACACAGAGAAAAGAAAAATTAGTTAAACAGTCAGCAGTACAGTAATTCCATTTGGATTCAATGTGGCAATTCAACAGGGAGCGACCCTGAATTAGTACTCACGACCTCCAAACAAGATAGGGTCCTTCAACGTCAGCAGGGCTACTCTTGAGCTCCACGAGACTCCTCACACATTTATATGACAAACTGCAACAGGCAAAAGTCCTTTAATGGCAGCAGGATTCACTTGAGCTACACAAACCTCCTCACACATTTATATGGTAAACAGTAACAGGCAAAAAGTCCTTTAATGGCAGCAGGATTCATTTGAGCTACACAAGCCTCCTCACACATTTATATGGTAAACAGTAACAGGCAAAGTCCTTTAATGGCAGCAGGATTCATTTGAGCTACACAGCCTCCTCACATTTATATGGTAAAAGAAAGTACTATACCAGGCAGGCTGCTTCTCTATCCCGATCACAATTACTGCACAATACCCGGAGAACACACAGCAGATTCAGTTCCTGACAGACCGAGTGCAATTCAGCAATTTCTCCAGTCTTCTACAGGGTGAGCCTGGTTTCTACTCTTCAGATATCCTTTGATTCTCTTCTAAGGATGGATTCAGTCCTAACAAGTAGTTACACAAGCTGCGGAGCAGAACTCGGGCCTTACGTTTCCGACTAAAACTGCACAACGAAAAAGCACAGGGCTCCTTCCTCTTCACTGCCAGAGCTCAACTGAAACTCCAGCAGACAAAACCGGCACTTCCTTTGAGTTCCTCCCAGTTCTTGGCTGGATTGGCTGTCACTCACATAGACTGCCCTGTTGGTCCAAAAAGGCACTCAAGTCCAAACTACATCTGCCAGAGTCACTGCCCATACAATCCTCTTGTGGCTGGCCTCAGATTACGAGTCCAAGTTCTGATTCGTCCAAGGCACCATTTTAGAGCTACCTTAACCCACACTGATTGGTCCAGTTCAGCAGTTCAAAACTAGAATGGGAACTAGGCAAACACAGTTCTGACTGCAAAGAAAGCAGGTTAGACAAACTGTATTTTCATTATTACTCTAAATGATTTCTGGCAAACAGTTACATCTTTCAGATAGGTTCCTTTGCACTCCTAGTGACTGCAAAATGGAGTGAATTGGCAGCAGCTCTAGTGGTACTCAAGCAGAGAAACACACAGTCCCCCCATACAAACTAATTATGTCTGCAAGCAGACAGCTCTTAAAGAGACAGTACCAGAGGCTCTAAAAACACTCACAGATAAATGGCTTAAACGCCAAACACCATTCAGGCTTGGAGCATTCAAGCAAGCTCCTGGAAGTCTTTTGGGAACCCCCATTTGTAGGGGGGTTACAATACCACTTTCATTAGTAGTCACTGGCTGTTTTTCATTGCATTTTACCCACTACAGCCCAGCTGAGGCACAGTATTTTAGTTTCAATGTGGTTCAGCATCTGCCTATTCATAGTATACATTGGAATAGTAGACCAAAGCATAGGGGTGTCAAGATTGGACTTTCTCAAGTTCACAGACTAGCATGTTCTTGTTATGATGCAATTAAAGAGATTTCATTTGGAAGTCTTCTGCTAGGTATTTTAGGGTTTAAACAAAAGTTTGCCTCTCCTGAAAGTTTTTACCAAAATGTCTCCTTCAACTAAATGAGTTGGAATAATTAATCAGTTTCTTCCTTGCATTGCCCTAACTGTAAAGATGTCTAAGAATGACAGCAACTTGGCTAATATTTTAAGATGCATCTCTGTATAATTTCTGTTGTCTTATGGACGGAAAGAGTGAAAAAATTATATTCTTCACTATTGACAGTACTCCTTGGTAAAAACAAACTTCTCTGGACTACGTCTTCCTGCACATGTACTGTACCTAACATTATGTCCTCCTGAGGAATTTTGCTGTTCACTTGATTAGCTTGCTACTCATTGTACCTAACTGTATTTATGTCAGTTTTATTGATTCCTTATTGCTTTCGGTGTACTGCTTCTGTTGTGTAGACATCTGCACTACTTAATCTACTGAGCTGTATTCATTGTGCATTGAATTGTTTCCATATCCCTTTCTATGTATCGCTTTTGTTGTGAACTGTAAGCTAAACTGAAAGGCTAAGTTTTTAAATGAAACCTTAAAGACGTCTACTGATGGGACTGTTTGAATGTTAGGTGGTAGGGAGTTCCACATCAGTGAGGCAACAACTGCAAAGGCCCGATCCCCAGAAGACTTCATTTGGAATGTGGGACTTTAAGGAGGCTCACATCAGAGGAATGTAGCAGACCTACAGGAGTATATATGGACAGGAGGTCTTTCATGTGGCCAGGGCTCAAGTAGTATAGGGCTTTGTAGGTTAACAAACAAACCTTGAAGTTAATGTACCACCTCACTGGTCATCAGTGCAGTTCATGGAGCACTAGCGTGATATACTCGGAGTGAGAAGTCCCAGCAATCAGCCAGGCTGCTGTATTCTGCACTAGCTGCAGAACACATGCCAACCCCCACAGACAGCCCTAAGTATAAAGCAATGCAATAATTCAGTCTTGACATGACAAATGCATAAACCAGGGTCACCAGGTCAGTAGGCTCCAAATAGGATTTAAGACTTCTGTATCTTTGTACTCGTGCCATCTCTATGGCCCGGGTCATGCCTGAAAACGATCCCTGGGACCAGTGTAGTTACCTAGTTAACAAATAAATAAAATAAAATCCAGCGGATATTATGTAGATGGTAAAAGTCACTGTGGCTGTCAGATGACACCTAGTGTTCCAGCATCAGTCTGCAGTTCACAGTGACACCCAAATTTCTCATCCCATCTACCACTCATGGAGTACTTCTATTCAGAGATGGTAAAACAGCATATTGTCACCATTCATTGCTGCCCCCACTTGGTCTGGATTCACTGGTGACACTTCTGCTTTCTGTGGGTTGAGTTTAAGCAAACTGGAGACAATCCAGTCTTGAATTTCAGCCAGACACTCATCTAGTGCCACTTTGGCATTCACCCCATCAGGTGCAAAAGACAGATATACAGTATCTGGGTGTCATCTGCATAACAGTAAAAACACAGAACATACCACCTAATGATCTCCCCCAAAGGCAGCATGTAAACAGCAAACAGCATGGAAGCCAGGATCAACCCCTGAGGCACTCCATAGCAGAGTGTAGCAGCTTCCAAGATATTGCCTCCCAATGCCACTTGCTGCACCCTACTGTAATGAGTAGGACTCAAGCCACTGCAAAGTCATACTCGGGAGTCCTTCGTGGTGCTTGAGTTGAACCAGCAGCACCCCATTGTCCACCATGTCAAACACCAAGGAAAGATCCAGCAGCACCCAGATGTAACAATGGTCAGTCTCTCACCAAGAGGAGATCATTGAGCACCCCAATGAGTGCATCTCAGTGCAATGCCGAGGCCTGAATCTAGAGTTGGGAGGCTCATACAGTAGCTCTCATAACATTCCAAGTAGTTCTGCAGCTAAACCACTAGCACCTTTTCAATTACCTGTCCTAGAAAGGGAAGGTTTGAAACTAGTCTGTAATTTGCTAGATTGTTGGGGTCCAAAGATGACTCAGGAGTGGTCTCATCACAACCCTCTTCAGTTTGGTTGGGAAAACATTCTTCCTTAGGGAACATCTGATGTTCTCTGCAATAACTGAAGCTAGAACACCCCTCCCCCCAACAACCAGACAGAATGCTGATGGGTACCGGATTCAGCATACAATAAATAGGACACAGTTTCAGAACCACTTCAGAGACCTTATTCACCAAAACTGTGTCAAACTCCACCTAAGATGGCAGAGTGCATATGTTCCTCGTTAACTGGGTACTATGGGCCCATAACAGACTGCTTGAGAAGGTCTCAGTTTTAATGGAGGATACCTTGTAAAGATGAATTGATTAAACTCATTGCACTTTTCGGCTGAAAAAAAAAAACTCTTCCCAACTGCAGACAGGGCAGATTTAGCAGTCTTTCAATGGTGAACATTTGAGCTGGTCAACTATTTCCTTCAGCGATCACCCGTGACAGGAACACAGTCTTTTTCAGGGTAATCTCCAGCTAATAATCACTGCAGTGAGTATTCAACATTAGTCTGTCCTCCTCTGCCCCTTACCTCTCAACCTTTTGTTACTGAAATGAGGGATGTGGACATTTTTGTACACTCAAAATGAGGGACAATGAGGGACACAGACCCTCAGAATGAGGGACACATCCTCAAACATGGAGATACAAGCTCAGAACACTGTGAAAACCGTAGTGTTTATTTGTACAAAGTTTATTTTGGATTTAGGATTGTAGAATATTAAGAGTTTCTACTTTAAAGTCTGAACTTACAGCACATTCTCTGTGTGGGTAGCACATTTTCCATGAGGGACGGATGCAGGATAGAGCAATTTTAAGGGGCAAAATAAGGGATGTCCCTCGTAATGAGGGACACTTGAGAGGTATGCTCTGCCCTCAATCTCTGCCAAGAATGCTCTAACCTTCGTCCCTTAGTCTTGAATTGCCTAAGATCATCATTAAACCATGGCAATCTACAGCTATTTTTCAATATTATTTTACTAGTAGCAGCTGTTGATAAGTAAAAGAACATGTTTTATTCTGAAAACATATTTGCTCTCTCGTGGCACATAGTACATATATTAATACACATGATAAGTACATGTATATACATAATAAATGTTAGACAGCAGAATCTCAGTAAATTCAGAAATTGGACACACAATCATGGGTGCAGTCCAAGAATTTTAACTCTTGAACATAGTATTTGATTACCTCATTCACTGTGTATCAGTTGCCTGATTATGGGAGCTTAGTATATAGCTTGGCCAGGGCAAATGATCTGCACAAACTAGGCTGGGCTTCTATAAAATTGCCAGATTTGGATTGCCCAGATTTGTATTGCCCACACAATGTCTATCACTGAGTCATATTGGATAAAGTAATCTAGTTATTGATTTCCGTCAGAACTTATAAACAATAATTCACTTTTCTTTATAAATATATCAGCCATAAAGCTCCAAATAGTTAACTGAGTTGTAATATAGTTGGATTCTCAATGTAAGTTGAGGGACTTGAGATTTAGAGGCCTTACTCCACCTAGTGTGAAGTCTCACTATGTCACTTTTAAAAATGGATAGATAAAATAGAGAGCTACTGTACAATAGGCCGACACCCATCACATGATTGTGCATTTAGATTGCTTAATGCATGGTCACAGGTTTTGTTTTCCTTTTATATGTTTTCTTTTTTAAAGGGGCACTGCTAGCATCAGTTTCTGTTCAGGCAGTCAGAACAGCAAATGCCCAAACCGAGGAAAAGATAGCCAACTCAGTTAAGAAGGGGGATAAAACCTTTTATAGGTACATCAGGGAGCAAAGGAAGACCAAGGAGGGATAGTGAGGCTTAATAAGGGAGGGAGGGTGGGCAGAGGAGATTGTGAAAAGGCAGAGATACTAAACAAATATTTTTGCTCAGTATTTACAAATGCAGAGGGGAGGTACATAAAACAAACAGTAGTAACACTCTGGATACAGAAGTTGATACCAGCCCATTTACAGAAGAAAGGGTTCTGAAAGAACTCTTAAAACTGAAGGTGGACAAAGCAATGGGACCTGATGGGATTCATCCCAGAATTCTAAAAGAGCTAAGGTAGAACTAGTGACCACTGACTACCCTTTTAACAAATCATGGGAGGATAGGGTGGTACCCGAGGACTGGAGGAGGGCAGATGTGATTCCCCTTCACAAAAGTGGGAGCAAGGCAGAAGCAGGAAACTACAGACCTGTTAGTTTAACCTCAGTGATAGGGAAAATGATGGAATCACTTCTGAAGGAAAGAATTGTCAAGTATCTAGAGGCCAGAGGGGCACAGGACCCTAGGCAGCATGGATTCACAGCGGAAGGTCATGCCAGACAAATCTGATAGATTTCTTTGACTGGGTGACCAAAGTAGTAGATCAGGGAGGGCTGTGGACATGGCTCACCTAGACTTTAGCAAGGCATTTGACACAGTCCCACACAAAGATTAATATACAAGTTAGCCAGCCTGGGAGTGGGTCCCAAGATGACAGCCTGGGTAAAGAATTGGCTGGAGAATAGGACACAGAGAGTAATAGCAAATGGAGTCCACTCAGAAGAAAGGAGGTTACTAGTGGGGTACCGCAGGGTTCAGTATTAGGACCGGTCCTCTTCAATGTCTTTATAAGCGACATTATGGAAGGACTGGAAGGAAAAGTATGTCTCTTTGCAGATGACACTAAGATCTGCAACAGAGTTGATGCACAGGGTGGGGTGGAAAGGATGAGAACGGACTTGGCAAGGTTAGAGGAATGGTCAAATGTATGGCAGCTTAGATTCAATGCTAAGAAGTGCAAGGTAATGCACCTGGGAAACAAAAACCCAGGGGAAGAGTACACAATGGGGGGTGAGATACTAACAACAACAAAAATGGAAAGGGACCTGGGGGTAGTCATATCAGATGACCTAAAGGTGGGCAAGCAATGTGAGAGGGCAGCAAGTAGGGCTGGGGGGGTTACTGGGATGCATAGGCAAAGGCATCACCATACGAAAACAGGAAGTTATTATCCCTCTGTACAGACAGCTGGTGAGACCCCATCTGGAGTACTGTGTGCAGTTCTGGAGACCCAATCTCCACAATGACATAGACAGGATGGAAGCTGTCCAGAGGAGGGCAACTAAAATGGTGCAAGGTCTGCACCAGAAGACATATGAAGAGAGACTTAGGAGCTTAATATGTATAGCCTCGAGGAAAGGAGGGAGAGGGGACATGATAGAAACTTTCAAGTACCTCAAGGAATCAACAAAGTCCAAGAGGTAGCATCTTTCAAAAAGAGGTGTGCAAGAACAAGAGGGCAATTTGAAGATGGGGGTGGGCGGCTCAGAGGTAATTTAAGGAAGTATTTTTTCACAGAGAGGTTGTGGATGCATGGAGCGACCTTCCGAGGAAGGTTGTGCGTCAAAATCAGTGGTGGAATTCAAGCATGCATGGGACAGTCATAAGGCAATTCTGGGGGTGGGGGTAAGAAGAAGTAGGCTGCTGGTTAACTAGGATCTGCAGCTTATCCAGTTGGTAGGGAAATGGGCAGACTGGGTGGGCCAAGCGGTCCTTATCTGCCATCAAATTCTGTGTTTCTATGTTTCCGAGTTCATGGCCATTTGTTTTTTAAGTAAAATACAATTTTGAACAACCCTGCCTGGACTGAGTTTCAATTTTCTTCAAAAAATGCTGTACTAATTTACACTGTGTAATATTTTTTTGTAACAATGCAGCAGTTTATGGTGGCCCAGCTATCAGTTTACATCTTCATGCACTGCTCCATTGATGAACTGGTGCTTGTACTTGTAATTTGTGGATGAGCATGCTGCCCTAGCTGTCATCGATGTGCTTGCCACAGGATTTACTACAGAACATGTCTACCACTGGGTTTACTGTAAAAACAGTGGGTGCATACTAGCACCGTACATTAGTGCATGATCAAAAAAATGAAAGAGAAGACCATGCATGGGGAAAACATTGAGCTGTCAACACAGCGGCACTGTCACCCCACAGAGGTCGAGTCACTCTGGGTGAACGTGGTGGAGGTGGGTACATTCTTGAAAGGACCCTGGGTGGGACAGAACTCAGGGAGTAGGAGAGATAGTTGTGGGGGGACAAATTAAATAAACAAATTCGGGGGAACGCAATTCAGGGAGTGGAGCAGATACTTGAGGGCATGCAGATTAATTAACCTCGGGGACGCAACTCAGGGAGTAGTGAAGATATTTTGGGGTGGGCAGATTTATAGAAAAAAAACTCTGGAGAGGGCAGACGATGGCCAAACCAAAAAGGGATATGGCAGAACCCAAACCCAGTCAGCTGGAGGCAGCATCAGGATTGGTGGCTCACCTGAATGCTGCACCACATTAACAAGCACGCTGCCTTTACAATTTGCAACCTAAGGAAGTCAGCCTGAGTGATAACAGCTACAGGTATAGTGCTGTAACGTCTGTGTGCTAAATTTCTCTGTAGGTGTTTTCACTCACGGTATGTAGTCCATGCGGATTTGTGTCACGCTATTATGTGAGCACCAAAATTACCGCATACCCTACAGTACCTCTGAGGTATCCATTGAGATATATAGGGTGTCTAAAAATCTTGATTATTGTACTCACAGTAAGATATTAAAATCTGTCTGTCACTGATTTTACATTTCCAACATTAAACTGAATAATTTTCTGTCACATTTTGCCATGGACAAACTGACAGATGTCCTTGAAGGTGACTGAATCTGAGGCTAATTATTGGTCCATAATATATCACTGCATAAGCATGTATGGAGATTACAAATGTCATTCAGTTATTATGGATGGTTACTTCACCTATTTTGTATGGTTATGTCTTATGTTAAAAAATATTGTATTTATCCTTGATTTAGCACATCCTCACCCCCCATTCCCCCACCCCACCCAGACAGGTTTCAGACACACAGACATCTGTCAACTCAATCATAACAACTCAGTTCTAGATACACAATTTGTGAGTGAGTGTGCTGACCCATAACATTTGAAAACAATACACCCATGCATGGATCTCCTTTTATTACTGCACATTGCTAAGATATTCTTGATCAAACTTTAATCCAGTGACTGTTTACTATCGTGATACATATTTAATTCTTCCTTCTTCCACCGTGACGATTTTGTTGGCTGGCTCTGTGTACTGGATTTACCAGTGGCTGATTTTCAAAACCTTTGACTTCAGATTAGCAATAGTCACAATAAAACGTGTGTGTCAGTAATGAAAATATTTATTGAAATCGACACATAAGTGTCTGCATTGCTACAGACTTCAAGCCATTTGGAAGTCCTTACTGCTGTAGTTGTCAAATACTGAATCTGACGATCTGTCATTTCTCAGGCATGCAATGTTAAAGTACATATAACTTTCAGATATTAATATTATGTGTTTGCATGGCAGAAAGTCAAACTACAATTCAGCAAACACTGATTGAATTGACAGATCCACTTGGATAACGAGAAAACAACACAACACAGAAAATAATAGTTGATTATACTAATACTAGGTGGTGAGTCAGTAAAGTGGTTACTATTTAATGAAATTGCTGAGGTTCACTTTGTTTTTCAATCAGAAATTAGCATTTTACCTCATAAAATCAGAGATGAGTCTAATACAGAAAAATACATGAGCGGACTGATGGAGTGTGGCCATCAAGTGACTCACACAAAACACTCTGGAGTGAGTGCATACAGCTGTAAGCAAACAGATGATTGCTGGTATGCATGAGAAACTGTGAACAAGTTGGCTATCCCACTGGCAACACAGATATGGCATCTTTAATTTTCCCCCCTGTATTTAAGCAGAATGAAGCCTTGTTTCATTACTACAACTACATATAGAGGTACATGCAATAAGTATGTAATGAACTATGTTGAAAAAAATGACTTGTTCAGAATTTAATAAAAAACTAGGTTGAGAGTGTCCCTTTAAAGACCCATGTTATACTTGCAATAACACAACATGGTGTGAGTTAGGCAGAGAGTCGAGGGGTGTAGTACAGTCCCTGGAAGTGTGGTTATCTCAGCTTAACTCACACCCTGGAGTGTCTTATTACACTTTTAAAATAAGTTTTATGGTAAGACAAAAACTGTACAGAGACTATAGAATAACAGTTATTTCAAGTTTTTAAGAGTAGTGTCACTTTTAAGGGTCGAAATATTCCTAAAACTTGCAAATGTTAAAATATAAATTCACAGATGTGCCCATTAATGTTTGGTAGGTTGACAAAATTACTTTTTTCCTGTGAATTAGGCCGAGGTGAAAGTACAGGTGTCAGCCTGTGTCACTCAGTTAGCAGTCAGCATTCTTTGTATCCCCCCTTTTGAAACTCAACTTTATTCAAGCAACATGAGTGAAAACATTACATACAAGCAGTGTTTAGCAAATCATTACAACTTATACAATATTCAACTACCAGTAAGTGAGTTAGAGAAGTGTTCGCTTCCCGTAAGGTGAACATCCAGTCCATGAATTGCTTATTATTCTGCAACCCACATTCCAGTGCTAAACAGGAAACCGACTCCTCTTGACCGCAGTCAAAGGTTGAAATGAACATGTAAGCAGTCAACTGAAAAATCAAGTCAACAAATTCAACTATGTTGGGCGCTGATTTTTAAGTTAAGATGGGTGTAGGTCTTATAACAATTGCATATAGTGGTCCAGAAAACAGGGCTGAGCAGTAGGGAGGAGGGGGATAGAAGCATGGATGAAAAGGTGGACAGGGGGAAGGGGGGGAAGGAGGTGGGTTGGAGGGAAAGGATAAAAACATAAGGAGGGGAGTGGAGGGGGGAGATATGTGCAAGGAATGGAATCAGAAGATGCAGGGGGAGCAGAGAGGCAAGGAAGGGGAGCAAGGGAAGGAAAAGGGGGAGAAGGTAGCAGAGGGGAAGGCAAGAGGCAAGCAAGGGACCCAGGTAAATAGGGAAGGCAAGGAAGGTAGAGTTAGGGCACTGAAGGGGGGAATGGTAGAAATTGGATCGGAATCTTTCGACGGGGGAGAACAAGTGGGGAACCAGGAGGAAACCAGGGGGTCAAGTAGACAGTTCAGGGCAGGGGGATGCAGCTAGGAGGAAAAGGGTTGGGGGGACACCAGGAACAAGACCAGATCCATTAGTAATGGAGGTGGAGAATGCCATGGTATTCAGGGACTCCAGTATTAAGGGTATACATTGGATAAGGAGGGGTCTTACATACAGGCAGAAGTCGATCTTCTGTGAACGGGAGATGGGGGTGGGGAGGGCGATGCAAAAAATCGGGGAGCAGGCTCGGTTGGTGGGGAAAGCACACCTTATCATTCATTTGGGAACAAATGATCTGGCAAGTAATGAAGTGGAGGAGGTCCAGAGGAGGTTCAAGGCCCTGTCACAGGGATGCCTGGAAGAGGCAAAATCCTTGGCTTTTTCAGAGGTATTGCCATTCCCCTGTGCCAGCACTGCTAGACAGAGAAGAATCAGGGAGTTCAATGATTGGCTCTGGGTATGGTGTGAAGAGAAGGGTTTTGCATGTATAAGAGAGGGGGGACACATGGGAGGATGAGGACTTGTACTGAAAGGATAGACTGCGCCTGAGTGAGAGGGGAGCAAGTATAATGAGGGGGGATCTTCAAGGATACTTTGATAAGGTCTTGGAGGGGTTTAAACTGGTAAGGAAGGAGTACAAGGCTAGGATGGGTGATGGCTCAGTAGGAGAAAACAGACTATCAAGCACTGCCCCCACAAAAGGGAGAAGGGTACAGACCAGACAGGGTAGGGAGGGATGGGGGGAGTTGGGGTATATGGTGGAAAGGACTTTCCAAAAATGCAAGAAGCCTAGGGAGCAAGATGGTGGACCTAGAAGCAATAATGGTAGGGGAGGGCCTGGATATTGTAGCCATAACTGAGATCTGGTGGTCCGAGCACCAGACCTGGGAAATAGGGCTCCCAGGATATAGGTTATTCAGGAAGGACAGGTCTGGCAGGAAGGGGGTTGTGCTGTACATCAGGGGGGACATAAAGGCTACAGAAGGGCAGGAGGAGCAAGGGGAAGTAGAAATCTTGTGGGTCACACTAGAGAAAAGGGCTGGGGCATCAGTCAGGCTGGGGGTGATGTACAGACCTCCAGTGCAGAATGAGGAGATGGACATACAGATGCTGCAGGTGGTTCAACAGATGGCATTAAAGGGGAGATTCTGCTGGTGGGCGATCTTAACCTCCCAGATATAGACTGGGATATCCCAGCAGCTAGGTCATCCAGGAGCAGGGAGATCCTCTTGTCCCTTCAACGAGCCTTCCTGCAGCAGCTCATCAGGGAGTCCACTGGGGGGGTAACATATTTGACATGGTCCTCACAAATGGGGATAGTGTGGAGGGAGTGGGGGTCAGGGTCAGCCTAGGAGCAATTGACCATAACACAGTGACCTTCAGCATTAGAGTGGGGTATGAAGTGAGTCAGACCATCACGAAGGTCCTGTACTTCAGGTGGGCAGATTTTCCCAGGATGAGGGAGATATTCTGGAATGAAATGGAGGGGAAGGAGGTGATATGGGGGCTGTAAAACTGTGGAATGATATCAAGATAGGACTACTAAAAGCCACAGAGATAAGTAAGGTGAGGAAGAGCAGAAGAAGGCCACTTTGGTTTAACAGGGAAGTGAGGGGGCAATAGGGGAGAGAAAAAGGGCATTCAGAGAATATAAGAGGATGCAGGGGAAGGAGGACAGGGGAAACACATGAGTAGAAGCTGGGAGGGGCAGCGCAGAAGATCAGGAAGGCAAAAGCAGAAACGGAGGAGAAATATGCTAGTGAGGCAAAAAGGGTGGTAAAGAAATATGCTAGTGAGGCAAAAAGGGTGGTAAAACTTTTTTTCGGTACCTAGAGGAGAGGAGGAAAGCAAGGCAGGGGATAGTGAGGATAAAGTGGGAGTGGAGAGTACAAGTGGAAAGGGACTTAGAGAAGGCAGAGGTGCTGAATAGGTACTTTAGTTCGGTCTTCACGATAGAGGGAGAAGGAAGGGGACCAATGTTAGGGGAAAGGGAAGGGAGGATGGAGGGGTGGATCCTAGTCCGATCAGTGAGGACAGGGTCAGGGAGGAGTTTGGTAAGTTGAAGGTAAACAAGGCTATGGGGCCAGACGCCCTGCATCCTAGGATGCTATGGGAACTATGGGAGGAACTGGTGTCATCACAAATGAGGTTATTTAATCTGTCCTTAGATACAGGGTGGTTGCCAGAGGACTGCAAGAGGGTGGACATGGTGCCACTTCACAAAAGTGGCAGCAGGGAGAAGGCGGGCAGTTGTCACCCTGTCAGCCTCATATCAGTGGTGGGTAAGGTGAAGGAAATAATATTAAAAGAAAAGACGGTAAGCTACTTGGAGAATAGTGGGCTGCAGGACATTCATCAGCATGGCTTCACACAGGGGAGGGCATGCCAGACGAACCTGATAGAGTTCTTTGATTTTGTGATGAGGGTGGTTGATCAGGGTGGGGGGGGCAGTGGACATGGCCTATCTGGACTTTGGGAAGGCCTTTGACACTGTGCCCCAGAGAAGACTGGTAAATAAACTGGGGAGTTTGGGGGTGGGAGCAAAAATAACAAGGTGGGTGGAGAACTGGCTAATGGGTAGAAACCAGAGGGTGGTGGTAAATGGAGTGCATTCCAGGGAGGTTGGGGTGATGCGTGGGGTTCCACAGGGGTCAGTGCTAGGGCCCATCCTGTTTAACATTTAAATCAGTGACATAATGGAGGGGCTGCAGGGGAAGGTCTGCCTCTTTGCAGATGATACGAAGATCTGCAACAGGGTGGACACCCCAGAGGGGGTGGAGGCTATGAGAGAAGACCTAAGGTTGCTGGAAGGGTGATTGGAAACATGGCAACTAAAATTCAATGCCAAAAACTGTACAGTGATGCACATGGGGCAGAATAATCCACAAGCAAATTATACACTGGGGGGGGGGGAATGAATGCAACTGAGCAGGAGAAGGATTTAAGAATCATAATCACAAACAACCTTAAGGTTGGGACCCAATGCAGTAAGATGGGCAAAGCAAACAGAATGTTGGCATGCATAGGGAGATGGATAACTAGTAGAAGGCGGAAGGTGCTGATGCTACCTGGAGTACGGGGTTCAATTCTGGAGACCTCACCTATGCAAGGATATAGATGGCATGGAAAAAAGATAGAGAAGGGCCACTAAGATGGTACATGGGCTAAGTGGAAAGCCATATGAAGAGAGGTTGAGAGTGTTGGATTTGTACCAGCTAGAGACCGGGGGACATGATAGAGACTTTCAAGTATGTGACGGGGATTAATAATGTGGAGGGGGAGCTTATTCACAGGGAAGGTAGTCGATAGAACTAGAGGGCATGGACTGAGGGTGGAGAGGGTAGGTTTAAGGAAAATGTTAGGGGACATTACTTCACTGAGAAGGTAGTGGCACCCTGGAGCAGTCTGTTGGAGGAAGTGGTGGAGGCCAGAACTGTGGAGGGATTCAAGAGGACATGGAACAAACACGAGTGGTTGATGAGGGAGTGGAAGGTGGAATCTCTGGAATCTGTGGGTGGGGGGGGTAAGTAAAGAGGGGGGGAATGGGCAGACTTGATGGGCCAGGAAGGTCTGTTTCTGCTGACACATATCTATGAATCTATGAAACTGTATTTCTCCAGGGAGAGTCTTATAGTGGCTCTAATCCATTCCATTTTGCTTATCTCAGTGACGCTCTCCATCCACATTTGAAGGGTAGGTGGGTTCTCCCTCAGCCAACAGTCACCCCTTTCTATGACACCATGCAGAACATTTGAAATAGGCTGTTGTGCACCTTATCCCCCATCCCTAGTATTGATATGCCTAAGACCAGAGTTTCAAATGTATTGGGGATGTCCTTACCCCAGAGGGTCCTTAGGATATCATGGACCTGGTCTGAGTAGGGTCTCAGCACAGGGCACTCCTAGAAAATGTGGAAGTGCAAGCCTACCTACCTACAGTTTCTATAGCAAAGCAGGGAATTATCTTCGTGGAAGTAGGCTGTGACTGTAGGGGTGTGGAAAAACTGTACAAGGCATTTCCACTGGAACTCCTTTCACCCTACTGAGGTAGTCATCTTTCAGCCTTGGTCCCAGGCCCAAGACAATGATTAATCGGTAAGTTAAATCTGTGCCTCCTGTTTCCATTGTGCCTTAAGCTGGGTGAACTACAGGTAGCCAGTGCCTAGCAAAGTCTAATAGGGTCTGGAAATAGTGCCTCTCCTGCCCACAAGCTTTGCTGCCCAATAGAAGACGTCCTTCAGCAAAGACATGTTCCGCCCTACCTGGGGTATTAAGTTTTGGGAGTTGAGTTTGTCACGAATCTACTCCTGAGGGTCAGATCCACTGAGCTCACAGTGCCCACCCCTAAGTGCAATTTGTGACAGAGAGGGGGAAACGGGGGATACCCTTTGTGTGTCCTTCTATAGTACTTGCTGTGTTCACAACTGAACACTCATCATGAAGTCCCAGGGTCCCCTCTTTACTATGGATCAGGGTACAATACTAGTCTTGAGTCTTGTAGCCAAATATGAACCCTTCTTGGTTGTTACACAAAGGGGGAAGATCAAGGCATTACAACCTCTTTGGGTAGCGTTGTAACCCTGATTCTGGCTTCTCCCAAAAGGCATGCAATAACCTGGTTCAAATCCCCACAGACCCTTCCTTGAGACTTTGGTAGTCTCCCTATCTTTATCCAGACTCTCCCTTTTCAGTCCCTTTGTTCGATTTGGTATCTTATGATGGCACCCCTTAGCAATAACAGTTTAGTCACAGATTATTACTGTAACATCCCACAATTACACACTCAATATAGAAATCTCCCTCACGCAGGTTTCTTAAACAAAACAAATGTCTTGACTAAATAATTAAATAATTATCATACATTACAACAAAAAAGGTTTGATCAATTTGGTCACAGAATAACACAAATAAAAAGTGGACGTGTACATAAAAAAATGCCTTAAAACTGTCAGCTAAGTTCCCTACCGGGTCATAATGTCATACGCTTAATAGCGTATGGCATTATGCGTGAACCCCAGACCTGAGCGCTCTCTGTGTTGGACCCCCTGGAGTTAGAACCCTAATTGGGGGGGTCCAGGGGTGCAGCCCCCATAACAGGGCTGTGAGGGGCTGAGCCCCCCCTTAGAACAAAAGAAATCTGGAAATCGTGCAATGTGATTAAGTCGCACGGCATTCTGCCCATTTTGACCCAGTGCCACTAAGTTCTAGCTTGTAGTAGACTGAAGTCAAGGAAAAGTAAATGAAAGTTTCAGTTTCCTTTGATAGCAGTCTTGCTTCTTGTGTGTCAGGAGAAGAATGTCCCTTAAAGATGCTCAGCAAAATGGGAAAGAGCCCCTGGTTTTCAAGCTCTTTATATAGTGTCAAAATCCCTGGTCTGTCCTAACTTTTAGGCCAGTAGATATCACTCTTGCGCTTTCCCAACAACACAGTTTTCTGACTACTTTGTGATGTCATACTTTTCTGACAATTATGACACCTGTAAGAGAATTTGCAATAGCCTGCCAGAATGGATATTTCTGTCCTTTCCTTTCATCTCATCAAAGGCAATATACCATGACAGTTTTCTGGGACCAAAGCATCCTGCCTTTGAGGTGAAAAAGGGCTATCTCCTGAACATTTTATTTACCTCTGTTTCCCTCCATTAGTTAACCAGGGAAATACCCTTTGATCAGCTACTCCCAAGACTTTGACAAGTAATTGTCAGCTTCCTGACAATCAAGCTGGTTCCTCTCAGGTCAGGGGGAGGTCAAACATTTTAAAAGAAATCCAGTCTCTCTCACTATCCTATGAGACCTTTCATTAACACTGGCATTATTGTGGCATGTACACAAGCACAAAATATAACAGAATATAACACCATATGTCTGTACATCTGACTGGCAGTGGCATAGTTCACCACAGAGGTGATGATAGAACTGCAAGTACTGTATCTGTAGTGATTGTGAACTGGTAGGTCAAACCTTTGTTGTAGCTCCCCAAAGGGGATACATATGTTACCCCTAACAAAGTGGTAAAACCTCATTAGCCCCAGTCAGTTCCACCTCTGAAAGCCGGAGTCTATGTAGGGAGGGGTGAAATCAGGATTCCCTGTTGTACTTGTAAGGGGACTACCATATTTGGGGATTGGGAGATGGTCTTTGCCTTCATTATCATGTGCAAAGTGTGTTTGTTCCATGGGTCAGAAATTTGAGGCAAAGACCTCAAAATATGGCATCATCTCCTCCTTTCATTCTGGGGCAGAGTTAATGTCATTAAAATGAACATTTTCCCGATATTATTTTATCCCCTTAACATGCTGAATACCTTTATACCCCTGAAATGGTTCACTAATTTAAACTCAGATATTATTAAATTCATATGGGACAGTAAAACTCCAAGGATAGCATGGAGGAAGCCCATTCTTTTTAAAGAACAAGGTGGAATTAAATTACCTAACTGTATGTTATATTACATGTCTTCACACATTAATACATATATAAAATGGCTCTCTTCTCATACCCACTCTGGAAGCTATCGCCCCATATGGCTCGAACTGGAACTAAACTTGATGGAAAACTATAAACATAGAAACATAGAAATTGTCAGCAGATAAGGACTGCTAGGCCCATCCAGTCTGCCCGTAGGTTCTATACATTGTATATATAAATAAAGTTCATCCTGACACTATACTACACACTCTGTACACACTCTGTTCAGGTCATTACCTAAAAAATTGAAGTGTTCAATGATTGGAACTTCTTTGAAAATACAGCATCAAATCTTGTTCTTCATAGGCCTATTAGGTTTCAGGAGTTTAGGTCAGCCTATTTTTGACAACCCAAACTTCAAAATAATTGGGAAGACTATCCCACCCAATTGGTTTCCTAACAATGTAGATCTTATTGTTGGTTCTTTTACAGTATTAGGGATAACACATATATCCCACTATATGAAGTATTAGATAATGAGTCTCATCATAAAAAGTTCCTTCCTAAGCTATTATTAATTAAAACAGCTTTGAAAGCTTATTTTGGACATATTCCTATGTCGATTACTTCTCAAGATCCAGTGAGGGATATGAAAAATAGGAGCTTAAAACCTCATCCCTTCTCCAGTTTGTACCAGTTGTTACTTGAAAGTTTGGCATTGATCCTATTATTCTCCACTATTAGAACAGGGAAAATGGAATCCGTACTCAAAATTGGTCTACCCTATGGAAAAATATATACCAATTTATATCTTTAGATAACCTCAGGTTAATTCAATATAAATTTCTTCATAATGCTTATATGACCCCTCAAAAAAATTTGTAAATTCAGTCTCTTGGAATCCAACAGATGTATCAAGTGCAATTTAGAGGAAGGGAGAATCCGTCATATTTTATGGTATTGTCTGAAGTTGCAATTTATTTGGAATTTAGTTAAAACCTCATATGGTAGGGAACTTGCTTTACAACATGCTTTTAACTTCGAGACCTGTATTTTAGGTAACCTTACTACAGTTAAAGACCTAAGTGATAGAGCAATTATGACTATGTTAGCTTTCGCTATAAAACAACTTATTGTTAAGCATTGGATAGGCAATCAAGTATTAAGTATGAGAGAATGGATATCTAACCTTGTTCTCAGATTGCAGATTACCAGATTAAACTATTTATTTAACAACAAAATTACTCAATTTTATAATAAATGGGGTAAGACTTACTCCTTATTGACAATTTAATTCATAAACCTTTCCCCTTTACCTGGGTCATATCAGTCATTTCCTTAGGCCTAAAGGACCTTGTTGAGATCAAATTATTTTTTAAGTCAGTGAGTGCTTTTAATCCACATTTCTTCCATGTATTTTATAGGACTATCACGATACTGGGTACTATATTTGGAGTGGGATTGGGGGACGGGGGCGAGAGTTATGTGGAGAACCATCCTGTAGTATCGTTGGTATAATTTTGCTTTTTGCTACTTTTTGAGATGATTGTTTTGATTTTGATTGATAAAACTTATGAAATAAAGGAAAAAAAAAAAAAAATTTCCAGCCATTCATGAGCCTTGAGGTGGACAAGTGGAAGGGCAAAAAGTGGAACCATAAGAGGCTGCTGCATCTCCATCTCCAGCCACCCTGTACCACTTCTCTGTTTGGTCCATCTGACCACTGGCACTGGCTGGGCTGCCAGGTAGAAGAGACACATATCTGATATGGTTAGGCCACCATTATTGGAGGGAAGATCAGTAATTTTTTATGAATACAGTGTCTCCCTGGGGCCCAAATAAATACAGAATATCTTTGTCGAGGCGATTCCAAAAGGGCTCTAGTATCCTCACTTTTAATGCCTAAAACAGTTATAGAAACCTGGGGAGAAGGTCTTTGTACCCTTTAATAAGCTATAATTACCACACTACCTAGGTGGTTGTAGGTACTTGGCCTGCAGCCTCATGGCTCACAACTCACCCTGGGCATGCTTAATATACACCCTGTCTCCACTGCCACTGGCTTCCGGAATAGGCTTCCCTATGAAAGTTTCTATATTGTATTTATCCTCCTGGTGGGCTAGCGGCCTGTGTCGGCCATCTGTCAACGGTTTCCATGATTGTTCAGAGCATCTCCTCCTCTACCCTAGCAGAACCACCAGAGTCATTGCAGGGGGCTTCATTCAACTGCTGCCCCCAATCTTTTCCACTTTTTCTCCCCTTAATCCCTGGAGTCCTCAGACAAGGTCAGCATGCATGTGGAGGCGTGCATGCATGCCTTGGCCCGGACCAACTCCGCTCCGCCCAACCCTGGCCTAGTGCCTGGCTTCATGCCTTGCCTGCACCACCATCATGACTCCATGTGGTGATGGTCAAAGGCCGGGAGAACCAACCTCCCCTATCCAGGAGAGGAGAGCTGCCAGTGGCTTGCCTCAATGCTCACCGTCCCCCCACCCGGCTGATACCTAGTGTCCCATGCTTGTTCCCAAACATGGGTCACCGGCATGGTGAGAGGTAAGGTGTCCAGCTCCTCAGCTCTCTACGCCACTGGGCTGGCCAAAATTTCTAATATTTGAAACCAGACTGGTTTTGCCAATGGTTTAGATTCTACATTGATTCATAATGGTGTTTTATACAGCTGGAATTGCACATAGCAGTTTTGTATATTCTGTCTTTTAACTCTGTTGTGATAGAGCAGTGCTCTTTTATCCTTTTGCACCTGCCATTCCTCACAGAGGTAAGCAGACACCCAAATCATGTGGGCATTCATTCCATTCAGTGCTAGCACATTGTTATACATTCCAGACTCTGGGCATACCGATGCCAGAGTTTCCACTGTGTCTCTGTATCCGGACACTTTGGAAGGGAAAGCAGTCTGTACTGTCACATAGCCAACATATGTACCTGTCCTTAAAGATGATTGTAACAAGTAATCCACTGTCCAGTATGGCTCAAGTTGGTACTCCATAAATGATAACCTTTGTCTTAGTAGTGGGACCCACAGGTTTGGCTAAGGTAGCTTGCAGCGCTGTATTAGGCTTGACTAATGACTTAGCAGTGACTTGGCTAGACAGTCTGACAGGTGACACTCTAGTGTGCTCTTTTACCAGGCCCCACTGAAGTTTTCCTACTTCCAATAACTTGTTCGGCTTCCATAAATCATCCAGGGACTGATATTTCCTCTTCATATGTCTGTTTTCCCTACACCTGTAGCAGAAGATCCCTTCTATACTTAGGCATTGCCATGGTGGCCAACTGGTGGTTTCCAGTCCTTGTCCCCTTCCTTGTTGTGATTCCAATTTGGTGCCTTGATGGGGCACTTATGGCAGTGAACTCTTGCTCAGCCTTTTCATTTTTAGAGCTACTTGCTAGGTATTGCACATACGTAGCTCAGCCACTATCTCTTGTAGTTCATCAAATTGGGGCAGGAAGTCACAAGTTACAGGGTGACTTTGCACTTGTGTCAAGCACTGTAGATAAAAGTCTTACTGGCTGGCTTCGCATGAGGGATCTTTTGAGTGTCCTGTCTACCAGAAAAAAAGCCAGAAATTCTTTCATGTAGACTTTCTGCAATGCTCTCTCCAGATGGTTCAGGTCTGCCCACAATGATTCTCCCATACTTTGCTTGCTTGTCTTGAGCTTCCAGTAAAGGCACTGACTGAACTCAATGCTGCCAAAATACAGGGACTGGGAGTGAGAAGATGGTTGAGCATAGCTTCCTAAAGTGTTTCATGTTCTTCAGTTCCTTGGTATTAGCTGGGATTGAGTTCCAGCTACTGAGAAGGCCTTCACGATGGCTGATCTGCAGGTTCTTTGGATTTGGAACAGATCCATAACCTGGGATCTCTTGTGTAGGATCACAGAAGCAGTCTTGGTCAATAAGCTGCTGATATGAGTGTAGACTAAGGACTGTATACACTTATAGAGTGATTCTCTTATGCTCCCATTTGTTGTACACATGTGTAAAAGTTTATTTACCAGTAGATTTCTCTATCCTAAGAAGCTTGTTTTCTGTAGAACCTGGCTGCCACACCAGTTGAAGGGCTCCGTGTAGCCTAAAGGCTTGTGTTTTGTAAATCTCTTGCTGGTCCAATAAAAGTTAGCAAATCACCCACTTTATTCTTCTTTATGTCCAGTTAGAGTAGACAGCAGTGGTAGGTATGTTTGTCACATCCAGTGTTGGTAAAGGTAACCATGATTTTACATGTAGTATGGTGGTGGTTGGTAGGTGTCTTTTTTTTTTTATTTGATATACTTTTTCCACTGTCAAGGATCGGCTTCCTTAGGACCAGCCCCACACCCACCTCCCTCATCTACCCCCGCGGACTGACCCACCGGAGATACACTCTGGCTTACCCACCAGAACGGGGCCACGGGAGGGAGCCTTTAAACCTCACTTGCATATTACCCCCCTTGCATATTCATGGGCTGGTAATTAGGGACTGTTTTAGACATAGTTTCTTAATGTTGTGATTGAAGCAGCTTCTGATTTGGTTGAAAAATCCATGTTTCTAGGGACATGGATATGTTCCTCAATCCACACTTGTTGGCAGGTACCTTGCTGCTTTAAGATGTGCCAGAAAGTCTTCAAGCTGGCTCCTCCCACCCACCCAGGTGGTAAAACCCTCGGCTCCGACCCATGACACCAGATCTTCCTTACCGCTTGGAAGCTCAGGTTCCCTCCTTAGCACTCTTGTGTCTCTAGGCCTGGATCCTAAACCTTCGGTTTTACTGAAAATCATGCTTAAATTCACGACTCTTAAGTCTTCTACCTTCCTTCGCGGCTGCGATGGATTCTAAATCTACTCCCAGCTTTCGTTGGTGTCCTTGCGAGCAGAAGATGTCTCAGACTGACCCGCATGCCATGTGCATCTACTGCCTTGGGCTTGGGCATGATCCGCAGGCCTGCGATCTTTGCAAGTCCTTTTCGGCTTCTTTTCTTGAAGACCGCATTGCCCCGACTCCAACTGGGGCGCCCCGAAAAATGGTTTCCACTGGTGAAGTCCAAGGAGGCCCGTTGGGCGGTGTCCGCAGCTGCGGGCTCCGCGGAGCAAGAGGTGGCCCAGGCCGCATCTTCTTCTTCCTTGGCATCAACGTTTATCCCACTCTCCTTGGGCTCCTCCTATACTGCTTCCTTGCTGGAACTTTGTCAGTCCCTCTCCACCAAGGGAGAGGGGCCTTCAGGGACTCACTTCAGTCGGTCAAGAAGAAGGAACTGAAAGGTAAGTTCCACCATCAATGTTCGCGGGAGCAGGAGAGATCTCGCTCCCAGAGTGTCTCTTATCGACCTCAGTTGAGGTTTCGGCTAAGGCCGCTGGCTTTTCAGTGTCCCTGTCAGGTCAGCCAGCCAATACACCCATCAATGCGGTTGAGATTTTTTCTCGACCCATTGGCCAGGCTGTCGACTGGAGAGGCCGACAACCCCCTTTCACTGGTACCCCCGGTGCTTACCGAGGACTTGCTTCGGCCTCCCGAGCCAAAGTCCCTGGTCAAGGACCCTGAGCCGGGGAAGGAGTGGGTTTTCCCTCCACCCCATCTTTGACCCACCATCGGAAACCCCGACAGTCTTGCTCCTCTTCCTTGTTGGGTAAGTCCCGCCGATGTCGGCAGTCTCGGTCCCAACATCACGGAAAGCGGCACCACCGCTTTTCCTCATCATCCTCTTCGGAGGATAGGCTTTGGTGCAAGTTGCGATGGCGCCATGAGGATATGATGTGGCAGCAGCTCTTATTGGCCAGCAACAAGCCGACTTCATCGCCTTCCCCGGCAATTAAGTGATTGTTGCCCGAACAGCTGAAGCAGCCTCTTGCCCTCAGCAACTTGGTTGAGGAGCCGACTCCAGCACCGATTGCTCATCCAAAACTGGCTGCTCCATCTATTGTGGTGGAACCACTGCCCCAGCAACCAAAAACTGGGGCCCTGACCAAGGATTCTCAGTCGGGTCAGGGCTTGCCCCGCAGGTTGTTGGTCACCCTCACCCCCGATTGGCCTCAGTGAGTGGAGGGTGGCTTAGGCACTCGGCAGCTGTTCATGGACTCCTCGGAGTCTGATGACTCCTCTCTGTATTCCAGGCCCCTCGACGTGGAATCCTCTAGGGGTCTGTCGGTGGACAGAGCCCATCCTTGTTCCTTGGTATTCTTCAGCTCATCTCAGAGTCTACTGGGATGGAGCTCGAACCTGTGCAGAAGTGGGCCAGATAGCCCCTCACAGAGATTTTTGACTGAGGGGATTCCCCCATGGAGGCCTTCCCTGTGGCCGAGGCCATTGTCAGTCCTGCCTTGGAGTTGTGGCAGTGGCCTGCCTCCTGTCCTGTGACTTCGGCCAGGATGGCCCACAAGTATGCAGTCCCGACTGGTTCCCTCTTTGGTTTTTTTGGAGCACCCCTTGGCTGAAGGGCTGGTAACCGATAGTGTTTTCCAGTGCTCCGGAAATGCCAGGGACATAGAGAAGCTCCCGGACAAGGAGTCCAAAAAACTGGACTACTCCAGGTGCAGAGTTTATGCTGCCTTCTTCCTAGGCCTTTGACAAGCTAGCTCGGCTCTACTGGTGGCATGCTTTTCACACGCCCTTTTGGGTTCCCTGGATGAGGTGCTTCCTCATCTCCCGACTGACCTTCAAACGACGGTCAAGCAGATGCGGGATCAGGGAAGGGCAGTGGCCAAGCAACAGCTCTAGACTGCTCTGGACATCAGAGACTCTTGTGCCCAGTCAGTAGTGGCCGCAGTAGCCATACGCTGCAGAGCTTGGCTACGGATCTCTACCTTCATGGCAGATACCCAGCACAAGCTAGCGGACGTCCCCTTCTTGGGCACCAACTTGTTTGGGCCCGGGGTGGAGGGCTACTTCCAGAGGATCAAGAAGTCCATTGCCACCTTGGACTTGGTCATGTCTTCCCAGAAGGATAAAGGCCACCAGCAACAGTGTAAGCCCTTTTGCCCTTTCGCCCCTGCAGCACGTCCAGCCCAGCAGCACCAGTGGCAGGGCCAGCAGGCTCACGTTTGGTGCCCCAAGGCCAAGCCTGCTGCTTCCTCCAACAAGAAACCTGGCGGGAAAGGTCCATGTGGCTCCTCGGCTGGCCCTTCCTCCAAGCCTGTCCAGTGATGGGTTGAGGGGTGCCTCCCCCAACCACATCACTCCTCCCCTGGGTCACCCCGTGGCCACTTCCTTTCCACCTGGTCCGCTATCACCAGGGACGTTGGGTGTTGGAAGTGGTCGGCAGGGGTCTGCCTCTGGAATTCGAGCGGATTCCTCCCTTTCGAGCCATCGACCCCTCGGGGGGCTACCGGTTACGCAGCCTCTCCGTCGGCTCGTCGGGCCAACACAGCTCTGCTCCTCCAAAAGCAGGTGATCAGCAAGGTGGCGGATCCTCCTCCAAGCCCAGGGTTTCTGTCCATGTACTTTCTGGTCCCAAAACGGATGGGGGAGCTGGTTCTCCGTTCTCGATCTGCATGACCTGAACAAGTTCCTGAGGCCATGCACCATCAGGATGATCACTCTGGCTCAGATCATATCATCCTTGGAACTAGGTATGTGGTTTTGTTCTCTGGATCTCCAGGATGCATTCTTTCATGTCTCAATCCATCCGTCACATCGGCGAGTCCTCTGCTTCAGAGTGGAGGGATCCCTTTTCGAGTTCCGGGCCTTGCCCTTCGGCCTTTCTCCAACTCCCAGGGTTTTCACCAAATGCATGGGATGGGTGACAGCATTCCTGCGGTGCCGAGAGATCCGGGTGTACCCTTACCTGGATGACTGGCTGATAGCAGCCCGCTCCAGGTTGGAGGTGGAGCGGTCCAGAGATCTGGCCCTCCAGGTCTGCTCTCAAATTGGTCTCCTGATCAACAAGGCCAAATTGGAACTCATGCCATGGCAGGTGATTCAGTTCATTGGGGCAGAGCTCGACTCTCTTTGAGCCAGAGTCCGGCTCCCGGTGGACAGGGCCGAGGTCCTTTCTTCCTCCTTTGCCCAATAATTTCAGGTTGGGCAATTGCGCCCTGCCTGGGACTTTCTGTGCTTTCTGGGTCTCATGGTGGCTTGCACCAGCGTCGTCCATTGGGCCTGCTGGCATATGTGTCCCCTGCAATGGGGGCTGGCCTTCGGTCCAGTCAGTAACCATGACCCAGAAGATGTGGAATGGCCTGCAGTGGTGGCTCATCCCAGCTCATCTGCAGGAAAGTATCCCATTTGTATGCCCCGAGCCGACGGTCATCCTTAGGACCAATGCCTCTTTGATGGGTTGGGGTGCCCATCTGGGGGAGCTCCGGGCCCACAGCCTCTGGTCCCCTCAGGAATCCCGATGCCACATCAACCTGCTGGAGCTTCAAGCGGTACAGCTAGCCCTCACTGCCTTCACTCCGTTTGTACAGGGTCAAGTGGTTCAGGTCCAGATGGACAACACCATAACCATGTACTATCTCAACCGTCAGGGCAGGACACACTCCTTGCCTCTGTGCAAGGAAGCTCTCCGCATTTGGTCTCTCATGATCAGCCTGGAGGTGGATCTCCTAGCCATCCATTTGGCAGGAGCCTCAAACAGTCTGGCTGATGCCCTCAGCCAGATAGGCGCTGCATCTCACGAGTGGTCTCTCCTGCCAGAGGTAGTTCAAGACCTGTTCTCCCTTTGAGACACCCCTCAGGTGGACCTGTTTGCCTCCAAGGAGAACGCAAAGCTCAGGTTGTTTCATGCCCGCCCCCCCCTCAGCAGGGCTCGCTGCAGGGGGATGCCTTCTGGAGGCCATGGACCCCAGGCCTCTTCTACGCCGTCCCTCCATTTCCCTTGATCCACAAGGTGTTTCTCAAGGTGAAGAGGGACAAGGCATAGGTGATTCTGGTAGCTCCAGACTGGCCTCGCTAGTTCTGGTATCCAGAGCTCCTCAACCCTGAGCTCCAGGCTCCTGAGGTGGCTTCCAGACCACCCGGACCTGATCTCAGTCAACAAGGGGAAGGTGCTCCATCCGGACCTTCAATCCCTGCACCTGATGGCCTGGTTCCTGAGCGGCTAGAGTTCCAGGCCTTGGGTCTTTCTGACGAGGTCCTCAGCATTGTTGAGGCGTCTTGTAAGGAGTCGACCAGAAAATGTTATGCCTTTAAATAGAAGAGATTCTTCATTTGGTGTCAGAGCAAGGGGTAGGACCATTTTTCCTGTCCATTGGCTAGCATTTTTGACTACCTGTGGTCCCTTTCTCAGTTAGAGCTTCGGTTCACGACCCTTATGGTGCACTTGGCAGCCATCTCTGCTTGCCAGGCATGGGCCAGCAAGCAGTCGGTGGTGCAGGAGAAGGTGGTCTGGTGCTTTTTCAAAAGCCTTGATCACATATCCCCTCTGGTGCGAGAACCTCCACCTCCATGGGATCTACTGCTGGTATTGGCCAAGCACATGGGCAAGCCATTCGAACCGATGCACAGGTGCGATATCTCCCACCTGTCATGGAAGGCCATCTTCTTGGTGGCTATAATGTCAGCCAGAAGGATGGGAGAACTACAGGCACTTTCCATTAAATCTCTTTATCTGGTCTTCTACAGGGACAAGGTTGTCCTTCACCCCAACCCGAAATTCCTTCCGAAAGTGGTGTCAGAGTTTCACCTGAATCAGATGTTGACTCTGCCAGTGTTCTACCCCAATCACACCTCGGAGGCCGAATATAGGCTCCATAATCTGGATCCTAGACGAGCGCTCGCTCATTACAAGGAGCGGACGACTGAAGTTCAGGGAGAGGTTTTTCAGCTGTTTGTCACTTACACTGAAGTTGTACCTGGCAGACCTGCAGCCAAGCGGACGATAAGCAGGTGGGTCACCTCCTGCATAGATCTCTGCTATAGGTTGGTGGGCATGGAGCCACCTAAAGGGATAAGAGCACATTCAACCCGCCATACCGCTGCTTTGGTGGCTGCTTCTAGGGATGTCCTTATCCTTGAAATCTGCAGGGCTGCTACCTGGAAGTCAGCACACACCTTTATTTCTCATTACCACATTGACCTAGAGTCACGCTGGGATGCTGGTTTTGGGACCTCAGTTTTCCAGTCCTTATTCCCCAAGTAAGTATCGGGGTTGCATGCCTTGCCTCCCTCCTCCCGGAGAACTGCTAGGAGTCTGCCAATAAGTGTGTATTGAACAACATATCCACATTTCTAGAAATACAGTTTACTCACCTGTAACAGGAGTTCTAGGAGTGGTATATGTTGTTCATTCCACTACCCATCCGACTTCCCCGGCTTCGAAGTGCAACCTGGCTTCCAGCAGGCTAGATATGGCATCATGGAGCGGAGCCGAGGGTTTTACCACCTGGGTGGGTGGGAGGAGCCAACTTGAAGACTTTCTGGCACATCTTAAAGTGGCAAGGTACCTGCCAACAAGTGTGGATGAACATCATATACCACTCCTAGAACTCCTGTTACAGGTGAGTAACCTGTATTGTTGGTGGATACTACTAAGTGTTTTATCGAGTGTGTTTGTTGAAGGCAAGGCAAGGGTAAGCAGAGACCATTTTATTTATATGGTGTCTTATCCCAAAGGCTCAGGGCACCTTACAAGGAAATATTGTAGTTCACAGTTAAATACGTAATTAAATACATCAAAAACATTTCAATAAGAATATCATAAATGCATCCTGGTTGGAGTTACTGTACATTACAAAATACTGTAGGCCTGTTCAAACAGACGACATTTTAAAGCTTTCCTAAAGAGCTAGTGGAACCAAACCTAGCAGATAGGAAAAGTTTAGAAATTTTAAGAAGTAGACATTTGTAACTTTTTAGTTTTGAAATATTTGTTCTTTTCCTTTTTACCTGTTAGAAACGTTACCATGTTATGGTATTATCCTGGATATATGGAATAGCACTCTGTCTGGTAGCGGACATATTTAGTTCTGTTCCCCTCCCCGCATCCTAAGCTCTGTGACCCCACTGACTGTGACATCATGGGTGACTGACCTGGCAGTTATTGAGTGGCTCTTCGTGAACAGCTGTAATGTCACAGTCAGTGAGGTCACAATGCTGAGAATGTAGTGAAAGGAAAGGAACTAAATATGTCAGCTGCCAGGCAGAGTGCATTTCCACTCATCACATCTACTAACATGAGGTAAAAAAATCTTTTAATTAACCGGATGGGAAAGGAAGAAAGAAAGTACCTCAGAAATAAATGGTATTAGTTGCCAGCTTTTAAAATTGAATATGGCCTAAACCAAAATGAGCTGCATGAACATAAGGTGGAATAGAATTCCATAGAAGAGGTACTGCCAACCTAAAGTCTCCCTCCCCAGATAATTTTAGCCTTGAACAAGGGACCTTCATGCCTGCTCTGTGGAGCAGGGAGAGGAATATAAGGACAGAAGATCATTCAGGTAACTTGGATCCAAACCATGTCATGTACGTCAACAAACCGATCTTGAAGATGATGCGCTACCGAACATGCAGCAAGTGCAGACTACGCAGCACAGGCACAATATGCTTGTTGCGAGATGTTCCAAAATCAGCTGGACTGCTGCATTCTGGATCAGCTACAGGTAGCACATCAGACAACTGGATAACAGTACTATAGGTAGAGAGCATTACAGTAATCCAGTCTAGATGTGAAAAATGGAAAGCTGTATTGTAATCAGGTCCCAAGGCACAAGGTACAGTTTAATCCTGGTGATGCAACGAATTGAAAAAGCCACTACAGACTACAGCCAACACCTGCTGTTCTAGTATTAGTTTGCAGTCCACGGTGCCCATTTCTAACCTTACCCATAGCTTGAGGTGTGACACCATTAAAAGATGTTATGGTGGTATCATTATCTCCTAGAACCAACACAAAAGAACGTGGTTCAGCAAGCATCACCTCTGTCTTGTCTGGGTTGAGTCTTAGCCAGTTGAAAGGCATTCCAGTCATTGATTTCATAGCACAGAACCTGAATTAACCCTGTCAGGTGCATAAGACAGGTATAGCTGATCATCAGCAGCATAGCAATGAAACTCCATGCCATACTGTCATATGATCTCACCCAATGGCAGCATGCACATAGCAAACAACATGGGTGCAAGGATTGAACCTTGAGGCACTTCACAGTCAAGCTTAGCTGTTCCAGAAATTGAATTTCTTGGAACAACCTGCTGTACCCTACCCATAAAGTAGGACTCAATTCACATGATGTAGGATTCAAACCAATGCAACACCATGCTGGTGAGTCCTACATGGTGACTCTGACAATCCAGCAGTACTCCATGATCCACCGTGCAAAACATCAACAAGAGATAAAGAAGGAAATATATGGACCAGTACTCTGTGCCCTTCGCATTGAGGAGATTATGGAACACCTTGGAAAGAGCTGTCTCCATGCTATGGTGAAGTTTAAGATTCCAGTTGTGTCACCATCACCTTCTTGACAACCTTTCCCAAAAAAGGAAGGTTCAGTAGAGGCCTGTAATTCACAAGATCATGAGGGTCCAAAGATGCCTTCTTCAGTAGGGGTCTCACCACTTCACTTTTTTAAGGTAGTGGAAAAAACCTTCCTTCAGGGAACACCTGACAGTCTCAGTGATAATTGGATCCAGGATGTCTTGACAGCCAAGAAACAGCCAGGTAGGTTCTGGGTCCAAAATACAACAGGCGAGGCACAGCCCTGGCTAGCAGATCACCTGAGCCCATCCATGACTGGGTACTACTGGCCCATGACAGGCTGCTTCAGGAAATCCCAGCAGTAACAGAGGGCACCTTGTTAAGGAAAACTAAATTATTCACACTTTTCTGTGGAGAATACTCTTTCAGACCAGAGACTGGGATTAAGCAGTCTGTCTACTGTATGAAAAATCAAGTCCATCGATTTTTCCTGCAGCAGTCATCCTTGACAAGAACTCAATTTTTTTAGGGTGGTTTCCTGCTGATACTTGCCATAGTGAGCACCTGGAGCCAACCTATATTCCAGTGACTAGTACTTCTGCCAAGAATGCTCTAACCTCTATCCATTCTTCACCCAAGTCATAAGAGCCATGTCATAGCTTTCCACATCTTTCTTGGTTCTCCCAGCACAAGGTGTTCTCCGTATTCAAGAAATCCAGTACCACCAGAGGCTTGCCGGATTCCAAATTCTGCTTGGGGTGATAATGAGTTATCTTCATGGGGAGGTGATACAACTTTAAAGCTCTGCAGTGGAACCACACAGCATGATGACATGATCAAATTACCAGATCAAGCTTCACATTGCAAACATCTAGACCCAATGAGAATACCAGGTCCAAGATGTCTCCATGTTACCAGACCCTATTTTGAAGTTATAAGTTAATGGGGCCTCCATGGGGCGTTTCTTTTGGTATAAGAGACTCCAGGCATGAAGTTTGGGTGAAAAGACCATGGAGCTGAGCAGTTCTGTTTGAACAAACCTCACATGAGGAGTCTCTTATTCCATAAGAGACACCCCTTGGAAGCCATATTAACCTGTTATAAATCACTCCTGTTTAGTACAAGTGATTTATAAGTTTATAGTCTTTTTTTAAATGTTATGCCATCCTTCCCCCTAACACTGAAGTTGAGTGCTCCTGCCAGATGTTTCTGCACAGGAGCACATTATACACAGGATAAGGGGTACAGTGGCTTTACATGCTGATTGGCTAAAATCACAGTAGTGATTTATAATTTAGCATACAGGCCTCTTGGTGTAAATGACTGATATTAATTGTTCTGCATATTTTTTTTTTTTTTAAACTTATGTATTAAGGTTCATGAGTACATTACAATTAATGGCACTTTACAGTTTCTTGCTAAGACTACTGTTACCAGGTTGGTGGGCAGTCACCCCCAGGAGTGTACAGACAACACAGTGTTTTCAGACTTTTAGAACAAAAATCAAACAACTCTCTGTCCCAAGATGCACCCCACCTTAGGGGCAAACTGCACCTCACCCCATGGCAGACTCCTTAGCCAAGTCCCCCCCCCCCACCAAATGTCATTAATCTGGGTTCAGTCCAAAACTTGCTCCAACAAGTGTTCTTAGTGAGGATTGGAACCTTGAAGAGGAGCCCACCAGCCTTCAGAGCTTCTTCCAGGGGAGACCACATTGTTTCATAAATCTGGTATTTGCCCTGGACTAAGTACTGCAATTTCTCCAGCCTCATACATTCTAGTAGGGAGTTACACAGCTTTGCTAAAGAGGGTGCCCCTGCTGCCATCCACTCCTGTGCAAGCAGTTTCTTAGCTATCACTAGGTCCATTATCTAGAGGGCATGAGAATACTAAGCATGCATACCTCCTGCAGGACTACATTCCAAGAAGATCACATCAGCCTGGACCTGTCTACCCCTCCCCCACCCAGTAGCTTTGCTAAGAGAGCCACCATCCCTACCCAATAAAGTGATACTATGGGGCATGCCCAGGCCAGGTGGTAAGAAGTGCATTCCCCCACTTTACACTTGAGGTATCTATCCGTGGGGGTGAGATCAATCCTGTGAGCCAAAAAGGAGTGTAGTAAACTTTGTGCAGAAAGTTATATTGAGTTTGCTGTAGCTTGTTGTTTTAGGAACAAGAATGCACTGTTTTGGTAGCTGTTTTCCAGTCTGGATCTGAGAGTGACTCCATCCCTTGATCTAGCCCAGTGGCTTCTAGCCTCTGATGTCCCATCCACCCCACTATTTATTAGGACACTATAGATCTGTTGCATGGGTTTATTTTTATCTGTTACCTGCCTGAAGATTTCTTCCAGTGGGGAGCTTTTCAGTGAGCACCCAGGTTCATTTACCAGAGAGGCAGGCCTGCTTCTTAACTGGAGGCAGGCAAAGAAATCGTTAGGTTGCAAACCAAATTCCCTGGCCAGCCCCTGGAAAGACTTCTCTGTGGCTCCTTCATATAGCATGGAAATAAAAGTCAGGGCTTTCCTCTTTCACCCGTTTAAAACCTTTTCTGTTTGCCATAAAAGCCTGGCTCCCTCTCCCCACACTGCCCTCTGGATGTCAGCATAAAGGGATAGACTGTTACCATGGGCAATGGCTTTTTGGGCACTCATCCATACCCTGGCTGTGGTTCTGGTGGAAGGGTTTACCACCCTCTTGAGAACACCTGAACTTAGGGCTAATGCTAATACATTTGATAAGAGAGAGGTTGTTGTCCTCCCTAGTTCCATGGGGATCCAGGTTGGCATTTTCTGTACATGTTGTATGGTGTCTTTTAGGAAGGCCAGTTAGGCTGCCAGATAACTGTGTCTGAGGTTCAATAGTCCAAGTGCTCTGCATCTTATGCACAGTCCTAGTTTATGTGCTGTTACCAGTCTCTGACCATATATACAAACATACACATTTCCAGCAGAAGAAGGCGTTACAGTCTGTCTAGTCTGCTCAATATGGAGCTCATATGTCCGTCATTTAATTTAATTTCACTCTGCCCCCCCGACACTCTCACCCTAACCTTGACTTTATCCCACCCCCTCTTGAATCCCCCAATTCTTTTCTGGTTTATTACCTCTTCTAGTAGCTTGTTTCACCCTGCACTACTCTCTCTGTTAATAAGTGCCTCCTGGCCTCCTTTCTGAACCTTCCTCCCACCAGTTTGTGTTGACTTGTGTTCTCTCTGATTCTAAAAAGTTCACTGGGGTTGGCCTTTTTGATGCGTTTAAGGAACTTAAAGGTCTCTATGATGCCCCATGTTCCCTTCTTTCCATGAGCGAGTACATATCTTCAGCCTGTGCTCGTACAAGATCCCTTGCTGGCCTTGACTCATTTTCATGCATGGCCCTTCTCTGCACCTCTTCCAGCAGGTTGATGTCCTTTTTGTGGTAGGGGCTCCAGAACTGCACACAGTACTCCAGGAGCTGCCTCACCGTGGATCTGTACAGAAGTATGACCACTTTCCTCCTGTTGGTGATGCTCTACTTATGCACCCCAGCATCATATTTGCCCTCGCTGCTGCCTTATTGCACTATGTAGAGGGTTTCATAGTAGGATTGCTTGAAGTCTGCCAGATAGAATTGGATTCATCAGATTCTGAGCTTTTTCAGAATTTCAATATTCAAAGCTAAAATTCCGATCCAAAAAATCCATTGGATGCGGAATCTAAATCCTGATAAATTCAAACCACAAGTGGATGTGTATAAGGAAATTAGATCTGAAGGTGTTTTTTTGGAGAATGTAATCAAAGGATTATACTTGATAATCAGAACTATAGAGACACTATGGCTATGGGGCTTTACATCTTTTTTTTTTTTTTTTTTTTCATCGTATCACTATTTTTTCTCCCTGCAGCCACTGACCTGCTTCGTAATCCAGCCACCGCTCCACCTCCACCACCGACCCCAGAGTTGCATGCCCAGTTGGAATATGCAGCTATACCCGTGAAAGGGGCACCCTCAATTGCCCCAGTGCCCGGCAAGGATCCAATACCGGCATGCAACTGTCTAGGCATTGTCGGCTAATGGGAGTAGCGGCCATCAAGCTGCTGCGGTCTGTGCTGTAATTTTCCTGTGTTCTTTGTGCCCCGGGAGTGCAGTATGCAGTGATGTCGGGCAGATGCATGCCTACGCCTGCCGCACTCCCCACTTGCCACACCATCTTTAGCAGTGCCCCCAGTCATCACCAGGGGCCGCTGCAGAGTGGTGGCACCCTGGATCCCACCCCGGAATAGGAGAGCTGTCCTTCAAATGCTCAATCCTATCCCCCCCGCCAACCCCTGATGACCCGGGCTTGCATCTGAACCCAAGTCACCAGTGTGGTGCTAGGTGTGGTGTCCAGCGCCTCAGCCCTCAGTGCCACCAGGCCGGCCAGGGCTTTACATCTTTAATAACAAATAGTAGCCCAGTTGGAGATGTTGAATCAGATTTAACTTTTGCTTGTGGTATGCTAATAGGGACAAAGTCTGCAACTGACTCAGAACAAGCAGAAGATTTTATTTATTGAATCTTGTTGACCGGGTAAGCCCACTGAGACTAGAAATCCCTTTTTCAGGGGCGGCTTGGGGGGATGGAGATACAGATGGTAACCAACTGAAACTGAACCAGATTAAGCTGTTAGTGGTATTTCTAGTGAATGGAGGAAATTTGGGCAGAACACTGGGGAGCTGTTCAACACATGAACCGCACATTTTTTCTGACTATACACATGCACGGCACATGCAGATGTCCACCCCCTTTTTCTGTGTGGCATACATTGTGTGCACCATTGCACATTTGGAGTTGTGCAACGCATTAAACCCTTTTGAATATTGCACCGTTGTGCAATTTTCCAAGCTGCACCACAGATTTCCTTTTTGTGCCATGCAAGTCATTTGAATATGGGGCCTATTATCCCTGAGTGGTCCCTACTATAGTATAACTACATCTCTCACAATTAATAGTACCAGACAGAAAACAGGCCTTTATAGCTGCTTGGGATGAACATTTTGTATCCATAAAATGAAATCTAGCTGGCAAGGAATTCCATTCATGGGGGGTGATGTGGCTATAAAAATAGGTAGCCCTTAATGTGTTGGACCTTGGAATTACCAACTCCACAAGGTTTGAGTTCCTTAAGGAACCTTTCCATACCCTATACTCTAAGCATTCTATCAAATAATCAGGAACATCTCCCCGAATACTTTTCAATGCAAACTGTATTATAGTGTATGGTGGAATGCTATACTAACGTAATTTCCTACCACATGAAATCTTGATTCAGCCATACAAGCAGCAATGAATGGAAAGCTGTACTGACCATACGTGCAGAACAGATTTCCATTCATTTACAATGGGAAGTTTGAGCTGCTCATGAAAGCCTTCTGGGGAAAAAAAAACACCACTTATCATCCATTTAGAAGATCAAATTGTTTGGACTGTCCGGTCAGTGTTTCATGTTTCATATTCCGTTTCAAGTTGGTCTGCTCCATTTTTTTTTTTTTTAAATGCCATTACGTCTTAAATTACTTGCAGTTTAAACTGCTGGCTTTCATGTTTTGTTTCAAGTTGTGCTGTTCTAATTATTTTGAAAATGCCGTTCCATTTTAAATCATTTTTGTGGATTGTGCTGGCGTTAGTCTTCATTAAATGTTTATTTCTAACTGCACCTCTGTGTTTATATGTTGTTTTCCTGGGTCACCATACACTATAAAAAATACTGGCTTCGCAATCTTCCTGAACCAGTGTGAGTTCAGCCACCTCGGGGTTTATGATTCCCTCGGTTTGAATTCCTTAAGGAACCTTTCCATGCCCCATACTCTCAACATTCTACCAAATAATCAGGAACATCTCCCTGAATACTTTTCAAAGCAAACTGTATTTTATGTAACCATCGCCTTTCATATAAAAAAGTCCATCCTAATTGGTTATGTAATATACATCTGTGTGTGTCACATCAACCCGTAAATGCAAATCATGCCATCATCTTACAGTATGTAATACATCCAGTTTTTTAAGCTTATCCTCTGTACTACACTCCTACACAATATCTGCATAATCTAAAATTGGGAAAATTTGATACTGTACTATTTTCAGCCTAATCCCTTGATCCAAACACCCCTTATGTCGATATAGTGCTCCTAAGCATTTTTCAACCTTATTTATCAATTTAGCTACATGTAAATTTCCTGACCCTATTATATCCCTCCAGTACCCCAGATAGTGACACCAACACAGCAAACTACGCTCCTGTTGTCAAAATCTACACTTTGCCAACAGGTCACTGTGATGGTATGCCCGAGACAGGGGCATGCTGTCTCCCTGTCCTGCACCTCCACCCCGAGTTAACTCTGACTGGAATTAACAATCCATTAGTCAGGGTGTGTGGGGGCAGAGCCCCCCATGTGGAGGGTTTGGGGGGCAAAGCCCCCATATAGAAAAACAGGACCGGGAGTCTGCAAGGAATCATGCCGACCACGATTTGCAGTTGACATGATTCCTGTCACTGTAACGCTGGTCAACATTAGAGATGTCGAACCGGCATGGTAGAGCCGATATTTATAACCATCTACTTGTTCCAGTTTTACACTTTCCACTGTATAAATATCTAATTATCTATTAATAGGGTCATTCTGTTTTATTCTTTTTTGAGGACCCAATCAACATCACATTTCTGTTAGCTGAATTCAGTTTCAAATGGGACAGTTTAAAGAAAGCTTGAGGTTTATCAAACATCCATTGTAATTTCGGCTGGACCTCCTTAACTGAAACATCAGAGGCACAGACCACAGTATCATCAGCATATACTGTAGCTGGTAGTCTGTACCTCCGATGTACCTCCCCAACCCCCTCAAATATATTGTAAAAAGAAAGGGACCCAAAATGGATCCCTGCTGAACTTCCATTCTAATATTTATAACCCTGGAGTGACATCCATTCACCATCATTATTTGCTGTTGCCCAATCAAATAATTTTGAAACCATGTTAAGGCCTCTAGTCCCAGCCCAGGATTAGCCAATCTCTCCAGCAGTACTGAATGATCCACCGTGTTGTAGACCTTAGAGAGATCAACAAAGATGACCCTGGTAATTTTCCAAGTTCCATAGCTTTGACAATGTCCTAAATAAAATAGTTTGGTATGATATTCTATCCCCATTATCACTTGAAGAAGCCTGGACTTTTGTAAAATCCACTATTTTAAATTTAGAACATATTTTTGTCCCAACCAAAAAGAAATATAACTCAAAAGCCAATATACCCTTATGGTTCAACAAAAACATAAAACAACTGATCAAAAGAAAAGAAAAGCGTTTTAGAAATTTAAAAAAAGTATAACAGCAAGGACAATGTAGGACTTAAACTAAAATATAAAGATGCAGTTAAGGATTTAAAAAATCTCATACTACTATCTAAAAGGAATTTGGAATTTAGGCTTGCTCATTCCAAAGATAGTCATAAATCCCTCTTTTCATACCTCAATGACAAAAGAGGTTCCATTAGACAAATCGGTCCACTTATGATACACAACTCTTTATTAACAATGGGCATAGATATTGCAAATTCCTTTAACAAGTACTTTTGTTCTATTTCTACTTCAAAAATAACCCCTACATTGACTCCTTTTACTGTATCTAGTAACAATAAATACTTAATAGCCCAAGCAGATACGCTATCAGCACTTAACTCTTTCAATAAGACTTCTAGCCCTGGACCAGATAGTATTAATCCCATATTTCTACATGCAGCATCTAAAGCCTTAACGCTCCCCTTATCCCTTATATTCAATAAATCTCTTCATGAGGGCATAGTCCCCAAGGATTGGCTAAAGGCCATTGTAGTACCTATTTTCAAAAAAAGGGAATCGATCAAAACCGGAAAACTACAGACCTATTAGTATAACATCCATTCTTTCTAAGCTAGTGGAAAAGATTATTAAAATGCTTCTTGAACGGGAAATGGATTTTTTTAAAACTTAATGATCCAACCCAACATGGTTTTAAACATGGTCTTTCGTGTATCACTAATTTAATAGCATTTTATGAAAACATAAGCCAGGGTCTTGACCTTAACTGCCCCCATGATGTAATTCTTCTGGACTACAGTAAAGCATTTGATAAGGTCTCTCATAATAAACTTTTTGCAAAACTTCAATCGGCAGGTTTCTCTCCCATCTTGGTTAGATGGATAAACAACTGGCTATCAAATAGAAGCCAGCAGGTTAAGATACAAGGCACCCTATCTGAAGAAGGTCAAGTGACAAACGGGGTCCCTCAGGGGTCCGTGCTTGGACCCTTATTGTTTAATATTTTTATCGGGGACATGCAGATTAGCTCTGCCAACCATCTATCAAAATTTGCCGATGACACTAAGTTGGGGTGGAGGGTTGATTCATCATTAAACAGATCCTCAGTAATCAATGACCTGAAAATAATTGAAACTTGGGCCCAAATAAATTAAATGCACTTTAATATAGACAAGTGCACTGTGCTACACTTTGGTAAATCTAATCCATTACAGACTTATACCCTTAATAATATCCCTTTGAATGTTTCAGTATGCATAAAAGATCTGGGAATATTGATTAATAATAAACTCTCACATATAGACCAATGCACAAAGGCGGTTAAAACCGCAAACCAATTACTTATGCACATAAAGCACACTTTGTTACCAAAACTGGGGAATGTATTATTCCCATGTATAGAACATATGTCAGGCCTCACTTGGATTATGGTTCCCCGCTTTGGAGTCCTTATTTGATGCAGGACATCCAGAGATTGGAACAGACCCAAAGAAGAGCAACCAGACTAGTTTCTCATCTGGCAACTAAAAACTATACTGAAAGATTACATGCTACCGGACTATATTCCTTACAGAAAAGAAGAATTAGTGGGGATCTTCTCCTTCTCTATAAAGTCCAGCAATCACCTGAGTTAATGCAACAATTCAAATTACATTTCTGTAACAGACGGATTGTTCCCAGACTGCATAACAAGCAAGTCAATGTATCCAAAGCTAATACAAGTAAAAGACTAAACTTTTTCACAATTAGAGCACCTAGACTCTGGAACACCTTGACACAAGAAATTGTGGATTCACCTTCTTTTCCTATTTTTAAACTTAGGCTTGATAAATGGTTGGATGAAAATTTGGATTTAAACTAATGTGCCACATTGATTGTGGGGGACAATCCTGATGGGCTTCGGCCTTCTTTTGTCCCCTAAATACCAAGTAAACCAAGTAAAACCATCAACAAGGCATTTACTGTATTTTGTTTTTTGCAGAAATCCAATTGTTATCAACCAGGTTCTTGCTATCTGCAAAGGTCTGCAGCTGCATATCTACCAACCTTTCCAGAATTTTGACTACTACAGAAAGAAGGGATATGGGCCTATAGTTGGCCATTTGGTCAGGGCTACCCCCCCCTTAAAAATGGAGACCACCCTGCCCTCTTCAGTCCCTGAGGTATCTCACCTGTCCTCAGTAACCAATTGAACATATATGTTAGGTGTTCTGCTATTTGTAATGCTGAATACTTTAAAAATCTTGAAGTTAAACCATCCGTTCCACAACTTTTACTTATTTTTAAATTCAAAAGTTGGTCCCTAACTTCTTCAACAGAGATTTTGTGGAAAGTAAATTTATTGCTAGTTTCTTGAACAAAATTGGTTACATCCATCTGCTCATCCTGCCCCACACCCCCACTAAAATATCCAATATTCACAAAAAATTCATTGGCTTGATCTGGAAGTTCATCATCCAAGATGAAATCTTTTCCATCTTCTGATATTTTAATGACTTCCCTACGTTTACCTTTTCCTTTCAGCATACTAATAGTATTCCAACATTTTTTTGAATCCCCTGCTAACTCACTGGTCTTAGTCTTAAAATAATTTTCTTTAGCCAGATAGCTGTCATCCTGGGTCTGACATTGACAGCATTCCATTTGGACAGTTTCTTAGACTTATAAGAAACTGTTCTACCACAGAAAATGTTGTTAGGGAGTCTGGGATGTTGTCAATGATATTTAAGGATTGTGGTTATTCAGCTGAAGTAGTGGATAAGGCATACCGGAAGGTTTGTAACGTAGAAAAGATTTGTTACAACCTAGACAGAAGGAGAATAAAAAGGAAGAACCAAAAATATGTTTTACAACAGAATATAGTACTCAAGCAGTGGCAGTAAGAAACATCATAAGAGACAGATGGTCTGTGTTACAGGCAGCTGAAACCTTAAGACCACTGGTGGGACCTGTGCCCCAAGTAGCTTTATAAAAAAAGAAAAAGTCTGGCAGATCATCTGGTTTCGAGTTTTTTGTCAGTAAACAGAAAACTGAACATTGCCAAGAAGGAATTTTATCATTGCAGGTAATGTAATGTGTGCCGTTATACAACTACAGGGAAAGATTTATACATCTAGCACAAACAATGCCTATTTTGTTAAAGGATTAGTAAAGTCAGAATTTGCAAAAACATATGTTATGCAGTGTGTTTTGATTTATGTGTGTAGTCCTAGTATGTCCTTCCCTTTGTCTGTTATTAGGATTTTTTTCTAAATTAGCCTGCTAGTTTTACTGTAGTTTTATGACCCTTGGGGATCTCCATCTTAGCATGGTTTATTATTCTTCCTGTTCCTATAATCCCTTCTTTCCCATATGACAGTGATGTATCCGTGACCATGGATTCAACAAGCACTGTGTTTAGTTTAGCAAATACTTGAGGGCTATTTGAGTGAGTTATTCTGTAAGAAATCAGCTAGCGTCTTTATTTATTTATTGAATTGTTTCACCAGGAAAGATACACTGAGCAACTTAATGCTCGTCTCACGGTACGTCCTGGGGGAGATGGGGAGAGGGATGTATGTAGTGAGAGTTCTTAGATACATACATAACAGATGGTGAATACATACATACAATTTCAAAACAGGTTCCAGGCAATTGAGTACATAATAGGCTGATGCACGTGTTACTGTACTGGCGGTTCATAGGAGCAGCATACATGAAGAATCAGTACAGGGTCAAAAGCATAGGATGCAAGGTTGACAAATACAAACATTACAGGCAGTTCACAGGTGATGCAGATGCAGCAAGGGTGAACACATAGGAACCAGTCACCTTTTTAAGAGCTAGTCTATAAGGGGCACTATAAGTGCAGGTGGTGTAGGGGGGATGAGAAAGAAGAGAGGGAGAGGGAGAGAAAAAAGTGAGAGGGAGACAGGGAGTCAGGTAGGCAAGGAGGGGGTCAGGAGCAGGTGCAGGTACAGTAGGTGTAAGGTAATTGTGCAGAGCAGAGGTAAGGGAATATAGGGAGGAGGAGTGGCAGATTTGTGGAGGAAGTGCATTCCACATTTTAGGCAAGTGGTAAAAGAAGGCATTTTGGCCAGAGGAAGTAGTTCTGCAGGGGACTGAGAGGGTACGAGTGTCAGCCTGGGATCTCAGGGAATAGAGGGAATGGGTAGAAGTGCCAAGAGAGGAGGAGATATATGAGGGGTGAGATCCAAGCCAGAATTTAGAGATTAACTTAGTACCATGTAGCGCACACCAGGAGTATAGGGGAAGAAGGTTGAGAGAGCAGTAGAGGTCACAATGATGGGTGCGGGAAGGGGCATCAAGAGCAAAATGACAGAAGGAATTGAAGAGTGAGTCCAGTCTAGATAGGTGGGACTGTGGGGCAGCATCATAGACTATGTCGAAGTAATCGAAAATGGGCATGATCATCTTCTGTACCAGCTCACGCCTGGCGGCAAGCGGGATGCACCTGCAGTTTCTGTAAAGGGCCCCAAGCTTGGGCCTTAGTTTTTCAGAGCGGCATCAATGTGTACAGAGAAGTCAAGGTATCTGTCCAGCCAGATGCCAAGATACCTGAAAGAGGAGGAGTCCTCAAGAACAGTCTCATCAAGGGTGTGAAAGATGGGGAGGTGACTTAGCCTAGCAAGTCTCTGCCTAGTGCCAAAGGACATGGAGACTGTCTTCTTGGCATTTAGAAAAAGTTAATGAGAATTAAACCCAAGTTGGACTTTAGTGAAGTCGGGCTGAAGCCTGGTAGTGACATCAGTGACAATATTGCCAGAGGTAAACAATACTGTATCATCAGCATACATGTGGATGCTGGGTGCAGTGCAAACCAGGGGGAGGTCATTCAGAAAGATGGAGAACAGAATGGGGCCTAGCACTGAGCCCTTATTATTTATAGCATTGATGATCTTGGGTGATTTGTGTGCTTTTTATGGCTGCATGTAGTTTGACAAAATGAACATTTTTAAAAGTAAAACATTTACTCCTGCTGGCTAGACCCAACACACACTTAGAAAACAAAAATATTGAATTCCAGCTATTTGGCAGAGGCTAGAAAATCAGGATTCTATTTCTAGTACTTGCTGAATCAGTGGCCCCGGACGCATCACTGTCACATGGGACAGGAGGAATTGTAGGAAAAGAAGAACAGTAATCCTTGCTAAGATGGAGATCCCCTGGGGTCATGAAACTACACCTAACTAGCAGGCTAATTTAGAAAAAAATCTCTTTAACAGCAAACAAAGGGAAGGACACACCAGGACTACACACATAAATCAAAACACTCTACACAACGTATGTTTTTGCACATTTTGACTGTACTACTTTGCAGAACAAGAGTGCCTTAGAAAAGCACTAGCAAACAGGTTAGAAGGAGGGGTGGAGCAACAATGGGGAAATATCAAAACTGCCATCACAGAGGCAACAAGCCTTTGTGTGAAGCAAATGAACAAATCAAAATGAAAGAAAAAGCCACTATGGTTCTCAAAAGAGGAGGCGGTGAAGGTTAGGGAGAAGAAGATAGCATTTAGGAAGTATAAGGAAACAGAAGGAGCAGGACAGAGAACTGCACCAGTTAAGGCAGAAGGAAGCAGGAAGGGTAGTCAAAATAGCAAAGGCACAAACTGAGGAAAAGATAGCCAACTCAGTTAAGAAGGGGGATAAAACCTTTCATAGGTATATCAGGGAGTGTAGAAAGACAAAGGGAGGGATAATGAGGCTGAGTAGAATGGATGGTGTGTGGGCAGAGAGTGACAGTGAAAAAGCAGGGATACTGAATGAATACTTCTGTTCAGTATTCACAAAAGAGGAAGTGGGGGAGGTGCCTAATCCAATTAACAGAAGCACTCTGGAGAGGGGGGTCGATCCCAATCCTTTTACAGAAGAAAGGGTTCTGAAAGAACTCCTAAAACTGAAGGTGGACAAAGCAATGGGACCAGATGGAATTCACCCCAGAATTCTAAAAGAATTAAGCAGAGGACTAGTGACACCACTGACTACCCTTTTTAACAAATCATGGGAGGATGGTATGGTAACTGAGGACTGGAAGAAGGCTGATGTGATTCCCCTTCACAAAAGTGGGACCAAGACAGAGGCAGGAAACTACAGACCTGTCAGTTTGACCTCTGTGGTAGGGAAAGTGATGGAATCACTTCTGAAGGAAATAATTGTTGAGTACCTAGAGGCCAGTGGGGCACAGGACCCAAGGCAGCATGGGTTCACAGTGGGAAGGTCATGTCAGACGAATCTAATTGATTTCTTTGACTGGATGACCAAAGTAGTAGTCCAGGGAGGGGCTATGGACATGGCCTACCTAGACTTTAGCAAGGCATTTGACACAGTCCCACACAAAAGATTAGTAGTCAAATTAACCAGCCTGGGAGTGGGTCCCAGGGTGGTAGCCTGGGTAAAACATTGGCTGATCAACAGGACACAGAAGGTAATTGTAAATGGAGTCCACTCTGAAGAAAGAGGGGTTACTAGTGGGGTACCGCAGGGTTCAGTACTGAGTCCAGTCCTTTTTAATGTCTTTATAAGTAACATTGCAGAGGGACTGGAAGGAAAAGTATGCCTCTTTGCGGATGACACAAAGATCTGCAACAGGGTTGATACACAAGGAGGCGTGGAAAGGATGAGAAGGGACTTGGCAAGGTTGGAGGAATGGTCAGAAGTATGGCAGCTTGGATTCAATGCAAAGAAGTGCAAAGTAATGCACCTGGGAAACAAAAACCAAGGGGAAGATTACACAATGGGGGGGAGGTAGTAACAACAACAAAAATGGAAAGGGACCTGGGCGTAATCATATCAGATAACCTTAACACTGGCAAGCAATGTGAGAAGGCAGTGGGGAGGGCTGGGGGGATACTGGGATGTATAGGGAGAGGCATCACCAGCAGAAAACAGGAAGTTGTTATCCCCCTGTACAGACAGTTGGTGAGACCCCATCTGGAGTACAGCGTCCAGTTCTGGAGACCCCATCTCCCCAAGGACATAGACAGGATGGAGGCAGTTCAGAGGAGGGCAACTAAAATGGTGCAGGGTCTGCAAGAGAAGCCATACGAGGAGAGACTAAAGGAGCTTAATATGTATACCATTGAAGAAAGGAGGGAGGGGGGACATGATAGAAATGTTTAAGTACCTCAGTGGAATCAACAAAGTCCAAGAGGGTAGCATATTTCAGAAAAAGAGATGTGCAAGAGCAAGGGGTCACAATTTGAAGATACAGGGAGGACGGCTCAGGGGCAATGTGAGGAAGCATTGTTTTCACAGAGAGGTTTGTGGACGCGTGGAACAGCCTTCCTGAGGAAGTTCTGGGGTCTAAAACTGTGAGAGAATTCAAGAATGCATGGGGCAGACATAAGGCAGTTTTTGTGGGGAGTAGGAAGAAATAGGCTGTTGGTTAAATAAGATCTGCAGCTTATCCTCTAGGTAGGGAAATGGGCAGACTAGGTGGGCCAAGCGGTCCTTATCTGCTGTCAAAGTCTATGTTTCCGTGTTTCTGTGTTACTCCTTTACCGATTATATTAGCCACAAAACAGAATTTACTATCTATGCAGGGTGGTGTCAACGTGGCCAGGTCTATATAGGAAGAACAATTAGAACATTAATATGCTGTATACAAGAGCATATATATGCAACTATTAATAAAAATACCAAAAATGCAGTTGGAGCACATTTTATGCAGGTACAGTAATCAAATGTTGGGGGAGGGGGGGTCAGTTTTGAGCACTGGAACATGAGGCTTCTGAAATGGGAGGAGGCAGCATAAAGATATTGTTACAGAAAGAGTCCAAATGGATAGCAACATTTGGCACCCTCCAACCTTGTGGCCTAAATGACCAAGTAGATCTAAAACCCTTTTTATGAACCTGGACAGGACCGACCAACTTTGATCGTACTGAATGTTGCAATATATAGTTAAGTAAGATGGTTTCAAATACCTCCTAGGAACTCTTTACACAGAAGTGTGGTGGAAACAATACTGCCACGTGATTGTAACATACAATATTGCCTCTATTATTGCCAAGGAATTTTGACTCAGTATCTCCTGATTTAGCAGTCTGTCACCTTATTACCCTAATAGAATTGCGCTACTGTACTGCATTGTATGTTGTCTATTTAGAACCCCTTAAAAAGAATGTAAAAATAAAATTGAGTAACAGCAATAAATATATTAATTGATTAGAAAGATTGTTACACATAGAGGTGTTTCACATAGACAGCAATGTGAAAAATCTGATAAATACATTCATAAATATAAAATAAAGCAAAAGCAGTTTATGTAAGAGGAATTCTAGTTCTGAGGCCTTTGTGCAGGATACTTTTTTGTAAATTCTTAAGTTATTTAATGGTGGTTAAATGTATGCACTTTATAATACACTTTGAATTGCACATTTGTATAGTAACAGTTGATTCTTACAAAACATGGTATGAATTGTCTGATCACGGTGATATCTGTGCTATTTAAATTTTGTTTGCACCCACAGCTCCACCCCTGATGAAGCCTTATTGCAAGGCGGTATATAGGGGCAGTGTGGCCTGGCATTTCCTTGTATGTTTGGGACCGCAGTAAAATAATATATGGACTGAGCCCTGGTACATAGTGCTTTTTTTTAATTTTATACCCCCTATTACAATGACTTTGCTGCTCCCGCTCCCATTTGGTGCCCTACCCACCAGTGTTTGACCGCAACTTTTCAGCTTTCCTCTCCTGATACCTCACTCCATTTTTTTCACCCCCCCCGTCCCTTCCATCATCTGCCACTATGGTGTTGTTCCCTTTCTTCCCACCAACCTTTTCATCCTTGGCTCTTATGTGTCAGTGAGGTATGTTCTCCCTCATCCCTTTCTCCTCCAACACCAGCAATGTGCGGCTGAGCTGCCCCTCACCTTAGTACCATAAGGGCTGTATCCCTGCACTGAACTCCCCTTTCCATTTCCCCTACCCATCATGATTTACACTCACACCCATTGCTCCTTAACTTTTCCCTGCTACTGTGGTGCCCTTCCCTTGACTAGTTTCTGGACTGCTCCTGTCTTTCCCCTCTGTGTCCCAGTCCATTACATTTGCCCCTTACCCTCTTGCCTGCCTCTCCCCTCTCTGCTTCTCCCTCTTTGTCCCCCATCCACCATAGCATCCCCTTCACTTTCCATAAATACTTCCTGCTCCCTCTTCCTTCTTAGTCACCTCTTCTTGACCCCATCTCCGCAAGGACATAGGATGAAGGAAGTCAAGAGGAGGGCAACTAAAATGGTGCAGAGTCTGCAACAGAACCCATACGAAGGGAGACTAGAGAAGCTTAATATGTATATCTTCGAGGAAAGGAGGGGGAGGGGGAACATGATAGAAACTTTCAAGTACCTCAAAGGAATCAACAAAGTCCAAGAGGGTAGCATCTTTCAGAAAAAGAGATGTACAAGAACAAGGGGGCACAATTTGAAAATTGAGGGGGGATGGCTCCGAGGTAATGTGAGGAAGTATTTTTTCACAGAGAGTGTGGCAGATGCATGGAACAGCCTTCCAGATGAGATAATGGGGTCAAAAACAGTGGGGGAATTCAAGAATGCATGGGGCAGACATAAGGCAATTCTAGTGGGGGTAGGAAGCAGTAGATAGAGAGATATTTTATTTATAAAACGCCCAATTCCATGGACTCTGGGTGCTGTACAATACAAATCAGTAACAGTAATACACACAAGCAGCAATTCATCATTAAAACAAATTTAAAATTTCTATCCATCCCTTAAAACCAATATATCAGCCAGTGAAAGCCTGCTGGAACAGGTATGTCGTTAACCCCTTTTTAAAGGCTTCTACCGAGGGGGCCTCCCTTAGATAACCAGGAAGGGAATTCCACAGAGTAGGTGCCACCACTGAGAATGCCCTGTCCCCAGAATGCCACAACCTAGCTATGGGAACTCCAAGGATGCCTACCCCGGCAGAACGGAGTGCCTGGGGTGGACGGTAGGGGACAAGGAGATCTTGCAGATAGACAGGTCCCCTTTCATGTAGGGTCTTGTAGGTCAGGAGTCCTACCTTGAAGACAATCCTCCACCTGACTGGCAGCCAGTGCAGTTCACGGAGGACCGGGGCGATATGCTCACCTCGTCTCACCCCAGTCAGAAATCTTGCTGCCACGTTCTGCACCAGCTACAGCCAATGGAGGTTGCCTCCAGATAACCCTAGGTACAGGGTATTGCAGTAGTCCAGCCTGGAAGTGACAAATGCATGCACCAGCATGGTCAGATCCTCAGGCGGGATCAGGGCTCGGATTCGTGTGATGTTTCTGAGATGGTAAAATCCACTCCTGATGACGGCTCACACCTGCACATCAAGCTTCAAACAATCATCTAGGATCATGCCCAAATCCTTCACCTGTCTAGACGGGGTAAGGGGAACACCCCCTAACACTAGGCCATGGGGTAACCCCTCACCCCCCCGCCCCGATGAACTGGATCCACAACCAGCACATCTGTCCTGTCTGGGTTAATTTTAAACCAGTTTTGAGTCATCCATGCTTGGATCTCATCGAGGCTGCTGTTAAATACAGAGGCCAACACCTGGGTATTGGGCGCACAGGATAAGTACAGCTGGGTATCATCTGCATAGCAGTGAAAAACCCAACCTGTACCACCTGATAATGTCCCACAATTGCAACATGTACACCGTGAACAGCAAGGGTGACAAAGCTGAGCCCTGCGGGACCCCACAGCACAGAGGCTTTGGGTTAGATGAGGCTAACCCTATCGTTACCCTTTGCACTCTGCCTGTCAGGTATGACCTGAATCAGTTGATGACATTACTGGACAGGCCACAACAGAACGGCAGGCAGTCAAGTAACACCTCATGGTCCACAGTGTCAAATACTGCAAAGAAGTCCAGGAGGACCAAGATAATCCGATCTCTCCTGTCCCTCACCATCAGTAGATCATTAAGCACCCTCACCAAGGTGGTCTCTGTACTATGCCTCGCATGAAATCCAGACTGGAAGGGCTAGTAGGTGGAGGAAGATGCAAGATGTTGCTCAAGCTGTATGGCCACCACTTTTTCAATCATCTTCCCCAAAAATGGGATGTTTGAGACCAGCCTGTAATTGCTGAGGCAGTCTGGGTCCAAAGAGGGTTTCTTCAAAAAGGGTGTAATCAAGTCCTCTTTCAAGGCCATTGGGAAGATGCTACTCCTCAAGAAACTCCAGATGACCCCAGCAATCACAGGTCCAATCAGGTCCAAGCATCCAACCAAAGGTTGGGTCGGACCTGGGTCCAGTTCACATTGGGTTGGCTGTAGCTTCGAGATTCTTTTTACCACCTCCTCCACCCCAACCAGCTCAAACTCACCCCAGACAGGAAGAGTGTTTCGACACATTTCAGTACAGACCCTGCATCCCCTTCAAGAGGTACTTGAGGAGACCCCATCCCAGGTAGAGGACACCTTGTCAGCGAAGAATACAGACAGCTCCTCACACCTAGTGCTAGAACCTGGTCCCATGACACAGAGACAGGCAGGGTGTAATAGCCCGTCCACTGTGAGGAAAAGCTGAGCCGAAGCAATCTCCCTAGACAAATATTCCGCCTTCTTACAGGAGATTGCCCCCTGATAGTCAACATAATGTGACCTCAGGGCCAACTTGTCCGCCAGCAGGCCAGATCTCCTCTAGCACCTCTCTAACCTTTACCCCTTAATCTTTAAACTCCAGAGATCCTCATCATACCAAGGAGGTCTCCAGTGAGTAGACAAGGGATGGACATGAATGGGTACAATGGAATCGACGGCCACAGTCACTTCCCCGTTATAGGCTGCCACTGCTTCCTCCACTCCAATCGCACAGGCTGCCCCAACACTCAATAGGTCCAGCACCACCAATAGTCCCATCAAGGAAACTTCTCTTACTGGGCAGTACCAGATCATCTCCACAGGAGCGGAACCATCTAGGGGGTGCCGCCAAGCGTGAACCTCACGGTGCTATGATCCAACTAAAATACAGGATCAAGACTGAGGGCGGTCACATCCAACCCTAAAGAAAAGACCAGATCCAGTATGTGGCTGCCTGATTGCGTAGCTGTTGTTATGTTTGCAACAGGTCCAGGGTCCCCATGCTTCCCAGGAGATCGCTGCCAAAACACGAGAGCCTGCTGTTGACCCAGGCATTAAAGTCCCCCAAAATTAATCACCTGGGAGACTCCAATACCATGCCAGCGACTAGCTCTTTGATCTCCCACACAAAATTCCCATCTGCATCAGGGGGCAATAAAGCACAAGGATCCTGAAACCTGCCCCACACCACCTCAGGTGGCCACACACTCAAATGATCATGTATGACCTGCAGATGGCACCATGAGGTTCAGGCTGGTTTTAAAACAAATGGCTACCCCCAGCTCCTGTGATCCTCCCTCAGGTTGTGTATCACAGAGTACCCGGCTGGCACCGCCGCCTCCAAAATGGGGGCGGCATTTTCATCCAGTCAGATCTCCGTGATGCAGGCCAGGTCATCTGAGGATATTAAGTCTGCCAATATGGCAGTCTTATTCCTCATTGACCTGGCATTGCATAACACAACCCGAGGAGGATGAGATGAGGTGAGGCAGCCGGACTGGCCAGCTGCCCACAATCCATCATGGAACCCTTGGGTATAGGAACTAAACATGGCAACCCCCTGTCCAGTTTCCATTTCACCCCCGGGCATCTTCTTGTCCTCACCACCTGAATCCCAGACACCCTGGCATTCACCCGGATGCCACCACTGCCAGACCCCCCCCCAAGCTATTCCCAGGACTCTACACCTCCGTTAGGCCACTGCTGGAAGTCTAGGGAGTTCAAAGGAATGGAAGCCATGGAGGTAGTCCCCCGAATAGCTGCACCTTATGGGTCTCTGTCCTAAACACATTTTCACGCAGTAGCTATTCACTCACATTAATACAACACAACCACCCCCAACCAAACTAAACTAAGTAATTGAAACAACCTCTCCCCACATTAAACAATGTCTAAACTAATAATAAAAAATAAAATCTTTATTTAAAATCCCTTAAATAAATCCAATTAATAAAGAACAAAGCAGCAAAACAATAACAAAACAGCAATAGCAAGCTGTGATTGAGTCCAGTAGGTCACTATTTGACCACAGTTTACTGCTCAGGAGAGGTCCCACTGTCAAATGTAATCACAGTTGAGTGGATTTAGTCTTATATCTTCTGCTAAAAGGAGCATGCCAGAGCTCCAAAATTATCTTAAATAGTGGGATGGGGAGCTGTCACCATCACCCTCCTCAACAACTGTCCATTCACTGTAGCACTCTTCTCTGCCTCAGTTTATTAGTTAAAAAAAATGAATAAAATTAACAGATAGAGAGAGACCCTCTCACTGCTTCCTAAATTTAACTCATGTATACAGTACCAGTATCAGTCTCCAATGATGTTATGTTGAAGCTACCCATAATCTGTGTGGTAAATCCAGTCGAATCTTCCACTGAAGCAGAAAAAACATACACACCCCAAAAAACATAGGATCCAGGCCACAGAACTAATCAGCCACCAAGTCGGTCAGGCTTAACCCCAAAAGCAGATGCCCGGCCCAAGCATCACCCCCGACTTTGGGACGCTGGTGCATGCCAGACCCTAGTCAAGCATCCCCCAGCATCCCCAGGGCAATCAGGAAAGTCATCCAACCTACAGCTGGCACCATCCAACCCCTTAGGGGAACCACTGAACCAGGCACCACACCCCAAGTCAAGCTGACCAACCTTCAAAGTACACACCAAAGCATGGTCAATCCTTTCTCAGCTGGAGAGCTAGTCCATCCACAGAATAACCTGGGAAAACTGCAAACAACAACAGCTCCAAGCCTCACCGCAGAACATGTTATCAGAAACACAAGTTCATAGCTGGTCCCGAAAATTCACATCTTGCATCCATTCTCCACAAAGTCTTCTGGGGGATGTCTTCAGAATCAGAATCAATATCCCCTGGACAGTACACCCACATGGAGAAGCATCAGAGCTCTATCCTCAGGCTGACAGCAGTTTCTTTACAGTGCCACAGACACAAATGTAAATGTTGACTAGCAAAAATACTTGCGTTCAGCATCCAAAAACTAGAGTAGTCCAAAAGATAGACACCTCCATTTAAAAAAATCTCAGTGCTATTGCTGACAGATGATTAGACTACAAACAAAGGCACAATAAATCACAATATGCCAAATAAAACAAAACGATTAAAAACAACTTATTTCTTAGCTGATTCTAAGCTGTTATAGTGGCTGGCCCAGCATAGCTGCCATCCGCCAGTAGGCTGTTTTTTTAACTAAGATCTGCAGCTTATCCAAAAGGTAGGGAAATGGGCAGACTGCATGGGCCCAGTGGTCCTTATCTGCTGTCAAAGTCTATGTTTCTATGTTTCTATATGCAGTCTGAGGGTTTACTCAAGCACTGTTACAATTTTCCAACAATTAATGGCAACACACCAAAACAGATGGTTCACGTAGTGAAGCATATTTATTGTGGAGTACCCAAAAGGAAAACTGATGCATTGTTAAATCACTCTCACCCTTTACCTTTAAAGAGGATGGAACTGGGCTTAGCTTGTCTTCTCACTGATACTCTGCACTTCCACCCAAGGGGCTTCTTCACAGCAGCATGAGACCCTGATGTTGATGATAATGTCAACCGGTCCTCTATATGATACCCTATCCTTACCCCTAGCTATTTGTAGAACAACTCTTCTTGGGATTCCCTAGGCATTGAAGATAAACATGCCAGTTGAGTGCATACTCCTGAAGGGTTAATCCTGGAGTGATAGTGGCTGTACACAAAAAATGTACGGGGTTTGCTTCCCCATGTTACCTGCCTTCAAAATGAGTATGTGGAGTGCCCCATTTGCTCTGGAGTAAAACTCCTTCTTTCCACTACACTCAGTCTCTCACTTTCATAATGCACTGACCTCCATCCACCGTAGACTTGAATCAAGCTCACAAATACCTTTTTGGCCGTGCCCCTTGGGAGGTCCCTTGGGTATTGCCCCCCTACATCCTGTCTGTTCCTGTTCCACTGTCCACCTGAGCTCTACAGAATGGCTCCACCTCCTTATAGTCAGCCCCTCTCACACTGCAAAGAGCACAGAAACTACATTTGTAATATATATATATATATATATATATATATATATATTTCTTTTTTAACTTTCCATTCTCTCTCTTTTCCTTCTAGAAAGTCTATTGTTGGCCAATGTGCTTTTTCTTATTGCTTTCCAAAACTTCGTCCACCCTTTCCCTTCATATTCATTTTGCCTCTTCTCCATTCTCCCTAAAGTCTCTTCTTTCTGATTTTTGTAATCCTACCTGCAACTGCTTGTGATCCTTCCTCTTTTTCTCCATTCCCTAATCTTGCTCTCTTCTTACTGTTCTGCTGTTTTCCCTTTCTGTATATATTAGAGTGTGTGTTATTTTCTAGATGTCTTCATTTACTATTCTGCCTATAATATTTAGGATTCTGGTTGTAAAACTATATTTTTGTATTTTACCTTGTTATTTTTTTGTCAGCTGTCTCCTACTCCCCTCTTCCCCAGGACACATCTGGAAACTAGCTATTTTCAGCTCACTATGTACTTCCTGGTAACACTTTTAAGTAAATAAATAAATAATAAATACATAACTAACTAACTAAATTTTAACAGAAAGACAGCTCCATTGAGCAAAGCTGGTTTACAAAGTAAATTGGCTCTCAAATCCATCACCCAAGAAATCAAGGCCCTAAACCCTGCCCAGCTACTATGTGAGCCAACTAGGCTAACCTCCCACTCTGCCAACCATTCCTTAATTAACTAGATTTTAACATCCCATCACCTCAAATACCCATCTGCTGGCACTCTACCCGATGCTTTCAGCGATCATCGCATGACGTATTGCTGTAGGAAATCTCACCCCTCCAAACTCCCCCCCCCCAAAGAGCTACTGAAGCCTGAAAGAAAACTTTGAAAAACATAGTAAGAAGGTAAAATTCTGCTTGTATTCCATATATCCAACAACCTAATCTGGTTCAAGGTCAGTTGGCATTCATCTGTATCCCCTTCCCCAGATCGTGCCTGAAAATAGGCAGAATTTTTCTAGTGCACTTACCTGGTCAACAAAAACGAAATAAATAAATAAATATTCTAGATTTCTCCCCCACATTATTTATTACTGAGAACATGTGCATGAATACATGATTGTTATCCCTTGCAGTTACTTTAAAGTTAATCTGCCTTTATAGCTTACCCCCTACTTCAAGTCATAATGCTCTGTTGTGACATCACAATCTGTTGCCATGAGAGTAACTGTGATGTCACAAGCAGTGCATTATGACCTCAGGTAGGGAGACAGCAACAGAAATAGATGAACTCTTCAGGAGCAAAAATCCTGTTTTCGTGCAGTTGACCTCAGCAATACATAATGGGGAGGAGGATGATTAAAGAACTAATGTGAAATACAAGCTGAACTTTATCTAAATATATTTTGCTAAAGTTCTCCTGAAGTTGTCAGCTGCTATTGAAATATCTGTGGTTCCGTCCACTCAGATCTCTCAACACCCAAGCCCTCTTGTCTGATCTGTATCTGGCTTACTGGTCTTGTGTCTTCACAGCTCTAGATGTGGACTCTGCTCTTGCGTCCTTCACCACAACCTTTCTCAGAATCTGGGATCTGCATGCCCCTCCCAAAAGACTGCGGCTATGTCAAAAAAATCTCCCTTGGGCTACCCAAAACCTAATCACCCCTTTCAAATCCAGAGACCAGGTTTGGCGCAAATTTAAAACCACTGCAAGTCAAGTCAACCTGCAAAAATACAGAGCACTAAGAAATGCCAGCAGGAAGGCTCACTTTTTCAAAAAACAACTAAATGATGCTAGGACCTTACCTGCAGAATTCTGGAAGACTCTTCATCCCCTTCTAGGTTCCTCCTCCCCTTGCACCCTGGCTTTAACCAGCTCAGATGACTCAGACCCTTCCTATGTGGCCTCCTCTATCAATTTCTTTTTCACCACCTGTGCTGTTTCCCCTGATCACCCCTCCTCCCTTTCCCCATCTCCTACCCTCCACTCCCCCTTTCTCTGTCTCTCTCTCTCTCTCTTTCTCGCTACAGATGGGTTCTCCTTCCCCCATTACAATAACAGAAGTATTCCAAGCTCTAAAAACCTGAAATCCTTCCAGAAAGAGCCCAGATGGCCTTGACCTGAATTTAAGATCTCATCTTCAGCAATTGCCCCCTCCCTCGCCCACCTTTACCTATCCATTGCACAATGTGCAGTCCCTAATGCATGGAAACTGACTAAGGTCATTCCAGTGCACAGAGGAGGTGATACCTCTCTGCCAGGACACTGCTGGCCAGTCTCACTCCTCCCTGTGCTCTCCAGAATCCAGGAGGCACTCATCTCAAAAAGACTAAGCTCCTTCTTGGACACCTGTAACACTTCAAGCCCCTTCCAATCCAGTTTCAGGCACATTCATTCCACCTCCTCCTCTCTGCTCCACCTTACGAACCACATTCATTCCACCATGGACAAGGGTTACCTCACCTTTGTGATTTGCAATGACCTTGCTAAGGCATTGGACTCGGTCACCCACAGTCTCCTACTAAACAAATGAACTTCCATAGGACTCTATGGACTGGTTTATATCATATCTCTCATGTACCAATACCTACAACTAGGCCACTCCAAATCCACCCCCTCCCCATTCATGCAAGTGTCCCTCAGGGGTCAGTTCTGGGCCCCACTCTTTTCTCAATCTTTGGTAATGACCTTCCCTCTTCTTGCTCACCAACGCATATGCACATGGACGCCAATGACACAGTCATCTGTGTTTCAGGCCCCTCCTTTCCAGTGGTCCAGTCATCCCTGCAGGCTGCTTTTGAGAATACCCTTAACTGACCCATGGCAAACATCCTGAAGTGCAACACCCAAAAGACTGCTGCTGTGGCTTTTGGCACTGCCCAAAGGTTGACCAAGCTCCCATCCCTGCTGTCCTTCTTCCTTGGATGGTACAAAAATAGAAACAGTACAGTTTTCAAATACCTGGGGGTCTGGTTGAATCCCAAGTTAGATTTCTCCCAGCACATTGACTCCATCCACTCCAAACTTCAGCTCAAACTCAGAGCCATGTACAGAATCAAGGATTCTCTCTCCCTCCAGCCCCATAAAGAGCTCATCTCCAAACTAATGCGCCCCATGATAGACTATGCTATTGTAGTCTACAGCTCGGTCCCTCAATCATCTCTTACTAAGCTAGACCCCCTGTATAATGGCTTCTGTCGCTTTGCTGCCAACCTTCCCTTTCAAACCCACCACTGTTTCCAATACTCTGCCCTATCCCTCTCCTCTCTCACAAATCATCACCTTGTCCATTGTGCTACTTTTGTCAGCAAGTTGTGGTTTGCGGCCCTACCCCCATAGCTCTACTCTTTTATTCCCCTCATCTACGTCTGGCTACTGCCTTAGAATCCGTGAGTCCTGCACTTTCACTCTCCCTTATCCATACTCTCAGTCAGGCTAGGTCGATTTCTCTTTCACACTCCCTGATCTTTGGAATCATCTCCCCGACTTGATCCACCTCGTGCCCACTCTAGCCATGTTGAAAAAGCAATTAAAGCACCTCCACCCTGACTGTAACTGCTCCCCTTCTACCCCTTGACCCCCCTGCTCCTCCCACCTTCTCCCCCTACCTTTCTCTTGCGCCTCTGCTCCTCCCTCCCCCTTTCTCCTCCCCTACCTTCTCTCCCACCTAGTACACTGTGCCCACCCATATTTTTACCCCCTGCATCTTTTTTTTCTGAGAACACACTACCCTCATACCCTTAACTTCTCCTCAATCCTCCCTATGTGCTAACTCTTTGCACGTGTACACCTATTATGCCTTTATATATATTTACTTTTGCCCATGTATAGTTGTTAACACTCTATTATGCTACCTGCTGCACTCTGCACCTTGAAATCTATGCTACTTCAGTTATGTATATTGTATGTATATTTACCAATATATATATATTTGTTCTACTGTGTTCACCCAGATTGTTTTGATGTTTTGCTACTCTGACTATTGTAAATCCCATTACTCTTCCCCCGGATCACACCTAGAAAGGAGCCTTGGCTCAGTGTGCCTTTCCCAGTTATGAAATTTTAAATGAATGAATAAATAAGGAGGTCCTGGGTAGGACAGATGACAGTACAATGGTTTGTAGCCAGCATGATTACAAATAACAAGGAAATTCATTCTAAGAAACAGTAGCTCATATAAAGACCCATAAATAATAAACATAATGCAAAAATAAATACACTGATGAAGGTAAAAAGGAACAGAGTGGTACAGCAAGTCAGTTCAAGACAGTTATCATAACCTAGCATTATAAAGAATATTGGCAGTCACAAACCCTCACATTTGTCAGTGCAATGATTAACAGTTAGTGATTTAGAAGAGTTATGGCTAGTGACTGTACTTATTCTGAAGTACCTATGTAAATTTTTCCATAGGGGTGCAGCAAGTGAGCTGAAGACCTTTTTTCCCAGTGCTAGTAAAGTGTATCGGTATGTTGAGAAGGATAGTGTCATTTTTTTCTCAAGCTGTACGGTCCAACAGAGCTTGTCAACAGGGGCATTATGTATGGTGTTAGAGCATTCCTGAGCACCTTAAGTGTCCAAGTATGAAGGTTCCTTAGTCTCCTACTTGCAAGAGGTGACCATCCAGCGGCAGAATGCAGGGTGCCATAGTGTGTTTTAGCTGGAAGATTAGCTATGAAATGCAGCACTTTATGACACACCGCATCTAGTCTTGCTGAGTTGCAGAGGCATAACCATATGTTATATCTCTATAATAAGGGAAGGAAGGGAAGGGGAAATTGTTCAACCAGGAGAGGCACACTGTGCCAAAGCTTGTTTCCAGGTGCGACCTTGGAGCACAAGGAAGTTATGTGACTTGCTCAGGGTTACACAGTATGCAAGTGGGGGCTGTGGGGTTCAAACCCAGGTCTCCAGGTTTGCAGTTCAGAGCCTTAAACCACTGTGCGATACTGCCTCCTAAAAAGCAGAAGGATAAAAGTCACTTGTGCTAATCTTCTCTTTGCATCTAAAGGAAAGCAGAATTTGTTTCTAAGTTTGAAACCTAGTCTTATACAATGTTTTTTACACAGAGAATCTATGTAGGTGGAAAACAATAGCCTACTATCTAGTCATAGTCCTAAGTACCGTGTTTGAAATTCTTCACTAGCTCAAGTTTTTTACCTGTTATTGTAGTAATACATTGCAAAGGATTATTCACTTGCACATTAACAGCAGTAGAAGGGGAACTGTGAATTTTGTTTTAGAGGCATTTAACAATAGCTTTGAAAAACTTAGGGTGTTTTGTAGCTTATCAAATGCAGCTTGCGTGTCATTCACTGCCATAGCCAGTGAGGGTCTAGCAACATGTAGTACTGTGTCATCAGTGTAAAAATGAAGCTGTGCATTCTCAGTATTCATCCTAAGATTATTAGTATGGATCATAAATAGGAGTGGTCTCACAATAAACCCCTGGGGTACAACTTCACATATAGGTACGCAGGAGGAGGTACAACCATCAGTCTTGTTGCTATTGTCCAGACAAATAGTTTCTAAACCATGCCACTGTTTTATGGGACATGCCAATATTCTCAGGTTTAGTTGTCAGAATATTATGGTCCACTGTATCAAAAGCTTTGCTTACATCAAGGAAAATAACCACACTCATGAGTTTCTGATCCATAGCTGAGAACCAGGCATTTGTAACTTTCACCATTTATTTATTTATTTAAAATTGATGATCGGGAAAGGCACACTGAGCCGAGGCTCATTTCCAGGTGCGACCCGGGTACAGAGTGTACAGTGAGGAAGAAGAGTAACAAAAGGGGAGGGGTACATACAGTATATACAAACATTTTACAAAGAATGTAATATATTTCCAACAAACTATAATGAGTTGACGGGCATAGTAAATAATGGAGAGAAGCAAGAGTACACTCGTAGACTAAGGTAGGTAGGTAGAGACTGTGAGGGGCCTCTGCTGTCTGCTGTGACCTTTGGAGCATTTAGGGTAGTCTGGGGTGGGGAGGTGCCTGAGGAGTTGCATAAATGCAGAACGAGAAGGGGACAGGTGAAGTTTGGAGGGAAGGTTGTTCCAGAGAAGGGGGAGATGGTACAAGAAGGCAGCTTGGCCGGTGAGAGTGTGAGGGCAGGGTAGGTCTAAAGTACGTGAGTCCCTGTGGTGAAGAGGGTTGTTTAGGGGAGTGGCAGGGGAAAGGTTGGAGGAGAGGTAGGGGGGTAGGGAGTCAAGCCAGTATTTTGCTATGAAAGAGACGCTGTGGATGGTTCTTCTGTGGGAGAGTGGGGCAATGGAGAGTGTAGCATAGCGTAGGCAGTGGTGAGTGAGTCGGGGGAGGCAGTGGTGAAGTGGCAGAAAGAGTTGAGAAGGGTGTCAAGTCTGGAGACAGAGGAGGCTGGGGCCGTACCATAGATTATGTTGGCATAGTCTGTGATGGGCAAGATAATTTTACGTACGAGCTCAGAAAAGGTGGGGATGGGTAGGCTGGCCTTGTATCGGTAGAGGATGGTGAGTTTGGGCCAGAGTTTAGTGCAGATGGCCTTGACATGCAAGGAGTAGATTAGGTGGCTGTCCAGCCATACTTCCAGGTACTTGAAAGCAGGGACTAGCTCTAGTGATGAGCCAGCCAGGGTAGTGATTGCTGGGGGGGCTGGGAGGTTAGCAAGCTTCTGCCTGGAACCAAAGACCATGGTGACAGTTTTTTTTAGCATTGAGGGTGAGCAGGTTCTCAAGGAACCAGGACTGAACTCTGTTGAAGTCGATTTGGAGGTTGGGGTGGATACTGTCGTAGGAGGGGCCCAAGGCAACGATGATAGTGTCTTCTGCATAAAGATGCACATTGGAGAAGAGGCAGGTCAAGGGAAGATCATTTATAAAGAGTGAGAAGAGGATGGGGCCAAGTACAGAGCCTTGTGGAACACCAGATAAGATAGGGAGTGGGGTAGAGAGAGTGTCACCTATTTGAACAGATTGTTGTCGGTCATGGAGGTACGAGTGGAAGCAGGCGATGGTAGGTGGGGCTAAGCCAAAAGAAGTAAGTTTGCTGAGTAGCAATGGGCGGGAGACAGAGTCAAATATACTTTGCAGAATTAGAATAAGGATACCCCCAGTAAATCTCACACCAAAAATTAGGTTTCTATGTTATTTCATTTGAAAAGTGTGATGAGCTGTTTTGTAACCCTGATTTCACCACCTGTTCAAAAAAGTCAGTTTCAGTGAAGAGCTGCTGCAGATGTCATCTCCAGAATTTAGAGTCTAGTCTTCCCTGTCAACAAGCTTACAGGACCCATTTCTCCAAAGTTTAAAAATCATGTGCAATGGTTTTTACAAGTAAAAGATGCAGCAACATTCAAAAAACATTTCTGTAAAAACTATGTGTCTCAGGTTTTGGAACAAAGTTGACAAATTCATATTTTTAATGCCTTTTTAATGTGGTCCATTTCTCCAAGGTTGCTGAATGCTGAGTTAGCATGCCTCCAGGCTGCTGATAGCATTTGGGGTGCTACTCTACTATGTCTGTTAAGACGGTGTATTGCTACTAATATTGCATAATGTTGGTAACTTCACTGCTGTTTGTCAGTGTCTGCTTTATAGTAAGTTTTAAAGTGCATGTTTCCCAGTCCTTTTGACTTTCATGCATAAATGACCCCTTCTTGCATTGATTCTGGAATTGTATTTCATTACTGTCCTCTGGAGTTAGTTTTTGCATTCTGTAAAATGAATGAAATGCAATTTCAGAATCTGTGCAAGAAGGGGTAATATATGAATGAAAGTCAAAAGGACTGGGAAAGGTGCTCTAAATCTAAATATCTCTATCTCTCCACAAAATATTGCTCTGTTTTATAAGATGTATTTTCCTAGCAGTTAAAACTCAGCCAAATGTTCTTGTAAGTTTCATGTCCTGTCTTTCACAAAATGGGGTAATTTTTGCGTGAAAGTCAAAAGGACTGGGAAAGATGCTGAAAGCAACTCTATCTTCCCTCAAGTCACCATGCTTTGTTACCGAGGCAGAAGAAAGTCAGTATTACAAAAAAATATACTGACAAGGCATTTGGATTTTGGCATAATGCATTGCTAACAGGGTATATTGGGGAAGGGGGGACACAGTATGTACACTGAGTACTGGTAGTTTTCCCTTGCAAAATTGCTGTGACTGCACTGTACTACACAGTGTGAGTTACTCCTTTGCCCTACAGTGATGCCATCGGGGTCGGGAGCCAGCAGCCCAGCAGCTGAACAGCAAAGGCAAGTGCAGCAGGGCTAAAACAGGGCTCAAAAACAAATCCAAATTTTGGAAGGCAGAGTAAACCTTGGTCAAAAATAACAAATGCACACACCTTTTCAGGTCTATTACTGCATATAATGCCTACAAGATGTATCTTTCTGGACCATAATGAAAGGTGTTCTTTAACAGAGGCCTAATATCTGTTATTTCCTGATAGCGGTAGAAGTGTTAGCCCTGGTCAAATTATCATTTTAATGTGGAATACAACATAGATGAGTTTGAATGCAGGTTAAGTAACAGCCTGTCAGGGAGAAAACACTAGGGACCAGATATTCAAAACTTTGTGCTTGGCATAAATCGATTGTGCCTCGATTGCTCCACATTTGTGCTGGAGTGCTATATTCAAAAGGCCAAATAGAGTCGGCACAACGTGATAGCGCAAATGCTATGAGAAAATGTATGCGCCATCACAAAGTGAGGGCAGGGACATGCATACCAGCGCAACATTATATATTTAAAAGTATAGCGCTGTGCAACATGCGTTATCACAACGTGTAGTGCAGCGCAAATTACCACCCATGAAAAGGTAGTCTTAATGCCAGGCAAACCCAGGATGGGGGGCATGGACACAGCAGCAACAGGGAACAAGGTTGTATGCATCCAATGAGGAGGCAGCGTGGGGAGGCCGGTCACCCTGGGCCACTCTATATGCACAGGTACACAAACTGTGGAATGCAATGCCCAACAATGCGGTGAAGTGAACACTAATGTAAATGTTACAACTGAGCTAGAATGCCACTTGTAGCAACAAACTATTTGTACGGTATTGTATTGTAATGTGTGCCTAATGTGATATTTGTTTATTGTGTTGTTGTGCATTGTATGTCTTTATTGTACACCCTTGCATCTCAGCCACACAGGTAGTATCTCTGGGTTATTCCTGATACGGGGCCTTGGCCCATCGTTCTTACCTGGTGAACAAGGTGATAAAAAACAGTGCACAGAGCACATACATGGCAGAGACATGCTGCACACAGATGGCACCACCCATGTTGCCGTCATCTGGCACTGGTCCTAACCCTGCCAGGCATTAATGGGTGCCCCAGCACCCAGTGGACACCATGGCAGTGGGTCCATGCAGCACGCACCTCCAATTCCCACTCTGGGGTACACCAACACAGTCCAGAAAACACATGCTGCACTGGGAGAATGGAAGGTGTTGAGGGGAGGGTGTACAGGGGGCCAGGCTGCACCTCATAGTAGGTACCAGCTGGGGCCATCCACACTTTGCACATGTTCCACTGACAGGACTGCTTCTGACAGCAGTGTGCCAGTATGATGCTATGTGTGCCCCCCCCCAGGGCACATACCCTACGCTTGTCTGGGATCCATGCACACATGGACAGCCATGTGTATGGTAGTGTGGGGATCCCATGACACTGGTGCAGCACATGAGGGTTACAGGACAGTATGACTGTGGTGTCCACTGTCAGACCACATCTTCCAGCTGTGCTTGTCACTGTGTGTATAGCACCAGTCATTGTTGCCTGGCACACTGTAGACATTGCTGTGTACCTCACAGTATCACCTGCTATGGTACTGTATCATCTGATAAACACTGTGGCAGGAACAACGATTTGCCTCTGGCATGCAGCACAATCACCCATCCCTGTAGTGCTACTCCCCTGTGCCACATTAGTCTTTGCATTTGTGTCCAAACCAAGATTGCAGCTTTATGTTCTGTGAGCTGTGAGCACACAATGAATGTGGCAACTGACCTGTAATACCAGTCAGATCTACAGGTAGAGCTGTGAGCACAGAAAGAAACGGTGCTACCGATCTGTAAGTCCAGTCGGACTTACAGGTGGAACTGTGTACACCATGTTATAGTGCCGGGCAATCCACATGCAAAGCAGGCTGTCATGAGATGCTAATGTGGCTATTTTTCCATGGATTAACTGAGTAGGCTCATTTGCATTGCAGGTTTGAATATAGCAAACTCTAGCACGGGGCAAACGGGATTGCACCAGGCAAACATGTCACGCCATGCAAACATGCTAATGCCACTCAGTACTGTAATGTTCCATTACATGGTTCTGCAGTTTTTGTCTTGCAGTGTTGTTTGCTCTTGTTGTGCTCCACTGCTTTGCTAGCACACATGTTGCCCACATTGTTCAGCCTTACCTCACTCCACCTTTATGTGCACTGGGCTGTTGTTGCAGTTTGCACTGCCCTCGGTTGCTGTATTCAGTGCTGTCTTATTTTCTGGGCTATTGTTGCACTGCACTCTGATCCTTGTTTGCATGCCTTCATTTGCACACTATATTCAACTCATTTAGCCCCAGGGCTATTCCTCTGAATATGGCTTGCAAATGGTTTCGGGCTAGTTTTGCCTGCCGTACAGTGCTAATTTTGCCCCAGAGTAAAGTTTTAAATATCTGGCCCTAGGTTGGCTTCTTCATAGAAATTCATAGTAAGGTTTCAAAACAGCATTACCTCTACCATCCCAATTTACAGGGAGGTAGAATAACTGTTTGAAAGTGCCATCCTGAGAAATCACCTCAATTGAATGACTGGTGTGAATGATCACAGCCTTCCGCCACATCAGAAATTATTCAGTCTGCAAACCTCACCAGTGAAACCAGGAAATTTTGCTCACTTGGCTTTCCAGTATAAAAAATAAACTGATACTAAACCTCACAGCAGTGTGCTATGATTCAGCATTCAGCAACTCTGGAGAAAAGGACCACAACATAAAGGCACCAAAATAAATAAAAAAATACACATTTGACAACTTTTTTTTTACAAAATCTGAACACACACAGTTTTTATAGCAATATTTTTTGAATGTTGCTGCCTGTTTTACTTGTGAAAACTATTGCACATGAACTCCAACCTTTGAAGAAACAGGTTCTATAAGCTTGCTGACAGGGAAGACTAGACTCTGAATTCTGGAGATGACATTAGCAGCAGCTCTTCACTGAAACTGGCTTTTTTGAACAGGCAGTGAATTTAGAGTTGTAGTGAATTTAGAGTTGCAAAATAACTTGTAATTATTAAACAAAGTAACTTAGAGATCTCATTTTTGGCACAAGGCTGATTGGCGCTATGTTGATCCAAATTCTGAAATTTATTGATGCCGGAAATTTTGACTGTAGTCCCTCTTTAACTCCTCAACAGTGAGTTGTTATTAAAGACAGGCTTATTATCAAATAGAAGCTGTTTAGGTAAGGAGGATGAGGCTGTCCCATCTTTGATAGACTTTACAGCCCTCCAAAATCTTGAAGGGTCATTTTTATTTGCCTCCGGTAAGTTCTGATAGTAAGATGCCTTTGCAGAGCAAATGAACTTTGTACATTGTTTTTTTTGACAAGCATCCAAGTTGTTCTACTTTTTGCCCAAAGACTATCTCTGTTTTAAAGCTTGCTTTAATTCAGGTTGAACCAGGGAGCATTTATTCTTGCCCTGCATTTTACCAGTCAGGGGTGTAGCTAGGAATTTTAAACTTGTACTCAAAACTGATACACTGGTGCCCCCCCAATTATGTAAACATAAATCAAAATATGCACTGCCACGCCACACCAACAATGGGCCACCCCCCCCCAGTTCACAATTTCTGATTTCAAGTAATCAGTTTCTTCCTGTAATCCTCCTTACTCTGTTTTCCTGCCTGCCTGGTAAGCTGTTCTTGTTTGTGTATTTGCCTGGTGGCATCAGTACCCCATAGCGAACAACAAAGGCAAAAGGGCTAAGCGCGACATAGACACAATGTGACTCACAATGTCCTTGCTGTCATCTTTTTGTTACCCCTGCCTGATTTGTTGCCCTTGCCTGATTTTCTTTACTGTACTCTGCTGAGTACAGTGCGTATGCCTGCCGACACCTGTTACCAGTGGCACACAGAGATTTATTACATTTAGAATTTGCTCATTTAAGATTTCAGCGGTGTGACAAGGTAAAAGTTCTGCCACCTTATGGCTGCCAAAGGAGTTTGGGAATTTGGCCCACAGAAGTGAATAAAGTGACATTTATAAATGAAGGAAGACTTACTGAATAATTTTTTTGTCCCTCTAACACATGCCACTGCCCAATGGTCACTAAATTCATTATCAAAAATAGCAACTGCAGAAATGTTCTGAGGTCTGTTTGTGAGAACAACATCCAAAACAGAAGAATTAGATGGGTTTTTAGGATTGCGCCTGGTAGGTTCAGAAACCAGTTGAGTAAAACCAAATTCGTCACATATCAGTTTTAGATTGGCTAAATGCTAAAGTCACAGCAAGACACTTGCTGAGAGACCCATTGGCTGAGAGAAGGACACAGCTAATGAAGAGAAAAGCTTGTTTTTGATGTATAATGCAATTCCTCCTCCTCTGGTTAACAGATCTAAGTGGTACATCTCAGAGTCAGATATAGAGATTACATTGCAATTAACAGATTTGTTAAACAAGGTTTCAGTCAACAATAAAATATCTGGGTTTGCAAGGTATTAGATCTGTAAGTACGGGGGAGGGGGGAAGGGATGCAAACAATAACTCCCTCACGTGGGGTTGGGGAGGGTACACATCATGCCAAGTACTGAGATGTAGAAAATCTTAATTGCTCAAGGGAGAAAGAAAATTGGTTCTATGGTGTAGAGGACCACTAGGATGATAAAAGGACAGTAAGGCTGGCTATACTATATGAGGAATGGCTTGTGACCTCAGTATTGACTTGCAGGAGCCCAGAGGGGAAGAGGGGTAATATGATAGAAACTTGTACTAGTGTCTGAGGGGTATAAATAAAGTGGATAGTAGGGACCTCTTCTCCAACTGTGAAATCACAGTTATGAGAAGGTACAATTGGAAACGTGGAGTGGGGTGGTGGGGAAGGTTTAAGAGGAGTGGCAGAAAGTTCTTCTCCACAGAGACCGCGGTGAAGCAGTGGAACAAGCTGCTCAAGGGAATGGTGGAAGCAGGAATGGAAAACAGGTTCAAGGTCAGGTGGGACAGATTTAGGGGTCTGGTAAGGATGAAGGGGTTAGCGGGGGGGGGGGGGCTAGTCCCCTAAGATAGAAGGCCTATAGGACCATACATAAATAAGGGCATTTTTCAAGGGCAGACTGGATGGGCTTCAAGTCATTTTCTGCTGTCACCTTCTATGTATCTATACAATAAAAACTAGCAGCACTAGCTCTGTAATAACAGTGAGCTAGCACCACTGAACTATAACCCTCTCACCCTGTCTACCAGATGCCTGTTGTGTTTTGTATTAGAAAAAGTCCTGATTTCTGCTTTGAATGTTTCCCTGGTGCTTTTGTGGTTACAGGAGGTGTAAACATCCTTTGCACATATTGATCCCTCCCATGGTAACCTCATGCTGGTGTGCTAATACCGAAACTCATCTAAAGCCATGTTTACACAGCAGAGGGAAAACTGTAGTGCTCCGCTCCAATTGTCCATCCTCCTCTCACACCGATCATGGAGTCACATCTGCACAGCCCCACCCAGTGCCGACACAAGCTGTGCTGCAGAGGGGACCATGAGTTGGGGGCCACACATTCTGTGACATTTACCTGCAACATTTGCTGCAGTGCGAGCAGTGCTGCCTGACCACATAGTAGCTTACACCACTCTCACTGCAATGTGCCCCCATCTCGGCTGAGACTCCAGGAGCAGATCAGGAATCGACTTACTATGATCTGGTAAATGTCCACATGGCTGCTTTTACATGGGAACAACCTGAGCACTTGGGTTGCTCTGGTGCAAAATCAGCCAAGTAAACAGCCCTTTAGCCTGCAGGAGCTGTGCTTGTTGCTGATTGGGTGGGGGAGATATTTGATAAACCCATCACAAATAGGTTTTCCTGCTTCTGGGTCAGATTGTGAGAGGAAGATTATAGTTTTTCTAAACACAGTTTGGCATTGTGCCTGTTGAATATGTAACCCCCCTAGCCTCTGGACTGGCTTGGATTACTGTATGCCCTCTATTTTAAGACCGGTCTAGCCAGGGTTCACAATTTATTTGTGTTTGATAGGGAACATGAGGCACAGCTATTAAGCATCAACCTTCATTTTCACTGAAAACCAAAGATGAACACACACTCCTGGAAACCAGCGGGTGCCAACCAAACAAAAGGCTAGCTTCCAAACACAGAAGGCAGCACTCAACACAAAAAAAGTTAAATGATGGGAAAAACTTACAAGTCACAGCCATCCAGTTCAAAAAGTTTATTGTAGCCCATTCACAGCACTAAACCCCCAAACTTTCTTTGTCTTGAGTGCTGCCTTCAGTGTTTGGAACCTTCATTCTTACTAAACAGACTTCACTGTTCTTCAGCCAAATCAAAATCAAATCAAATCAACTTTATTTTTATAGCGTCTTTCAAAACCAAGGTGCTGTACATAAAAACCAAATACATAAAGATAAGAATTTAAAACAAAAACATTAAAACAGATCATCCATAACTAGGGAAAGCTAAACTAAATAAATAAGTTTTTAACTCAATTTTAAATCTATCGACAGTTGGGCATTCTCTCAACCAGCGAGGTAGAGAATTCCACAGGGTTGGCGCTGAAAAAGCGAAGGCACAAGATCCAGATGTCTTCAATCGTACCCTGGGAATCTCCAGCAATCCCTCATTGGTGGAACGGAGAGGACGGAGGGGGCAGTAGGGTACCAGGAGATCTTGCAGGTAACCGGGTCCCTGATCATGTAGGGCTTTAAAGGTTAGCAAGCCAACCTTAAAGGTGATCCGCCACCAAACAAGCAGCCAGTGCAGCTTGTGGAGCACAGGCGTAACATGACTGGTTCTAGATGTCCCAGTCAAAAGCCTGGCCGCCGCGTTCTGCACCAGCTGCAGGTGGCGGATACCAACCCCTGATAGCCCTAGGTAGAGGGAATTGCAGCAATCAAGACGGGTAGTGACAAAGGCATGGACCAGTGTTGGAAGGTCACCCGGTGGAACCAGGTGTTTCACCTGGTCGATATTCCTCAGATGGTAAAAAGAAGATTTGACGACAGCTGACACCTGAGATTTAGTGTCAGACCATCATCAAAAATAACACCCAGGTTACGCACCTGATCCGAGGTAGTGAGCGACATACCACCAAGTAATAAGCCTGACGGTTGGCCAGCCCCCAAACCCGCCCCTGGATGACCTGGGTCCACTACCAGCACTTCAGTCTTATCTGGATTCAGTCTCAGTCAGCTGGAACTCATCCAAAATCTGATATCAGCAAGGCAGTTATTTAGCACGGAGAGTGCATCATCCTGTCCGGGCAGAAAGGATATATGCTATATACATATATATAGACATATAGCGTAGCAGTGAAAACCCAGACTGTATCGCCTGATGATATTTCCCAATGGCAGCATATACACTGAAAACAACATGGGGGCTAGAATGGAACCCTGCGGTACCCCACAAGGCAGGGGATGAGCACCAGAGGAATAAATTCCAGTGGCAACTCTCTGAGACCTGCCCGTGAGGTAAGAATGGAACCATTTAAGGACTGTACCAGACAGCCCACAAAAGAGCCGCAGGCACTCCAACAGCACACCATGGTCTACAGTGTCAAATGCAGCAGAGAGATCAAGAAGGACCAGAATGGTACGTGCCTTTTGATCTCTAGCCATTAGGAGGTCATTCAATACCTGGACAAGAGCAGTCTCTGTGCTATGCTTCTTCCTAAAACCAGACTGGAGAGTATTATAGACATTGTGAGTTGTAAGATGATCATCCAATTGCAACGCAACCGCCTTTTCAATAACCTTACCAACAAATGGCAGGTTAGAGATAGGCCGGTAGTTGGCTAGACAATCTGGATCCAAGGAGGGTTTTTTAAGGAGTGGTCGAACGACCGCCTCCTTGAAGGGGTCAGGAAAGACCCCCGTCTCCAAAGACTTCCAGACAATGTCAGCAAGGATCGGGCAAATAACATCTACACATCCCACTAAAAAGGGTGTAGGACCCGGATCCAAACTACAACTGGTTGGGTGCAATGTTTGGATGATCTTCACAATGTCAAGGAACTCCAGCCGGCGGAAATCAGACCAGACAGGCCGAGTGCATGCCACTTCCTGTCGACCACTGCAATCCCTCATAGGAGAGGTTGGACTGATGCCAGACCTGATGCTGGCAACCTTATCCGCAAAAAATCAAGCGAACTCCTCGCATCTCCGCTGAGAAAAAGCTTCTCTGGGCTGGAGACAGATTGGATTGCACAATCTGTCAACAGTCCAGAAGAGCTGAGCAGGTCGATTCTGTGCGGCAGAAATCTCCCTGGACAGGAATTCTGCCTTCTTACGGGTGATTTCTGATTGATAGCCATCATAATGTGCCATCAACCTAAGTCTGTCAGCATCATGGCCAGACTTCCACCAGGCTCTCTCCATCCTTCGGCCAACTCGTCTTAACTCCTTCAAGGAGCCATCAAACCAAGGGCTCCTTGGACGAAGGGTGAGAGGTCGAACATGAACAGGAGCAATCTTGTCCAGAGCATCTCCCACAGCCTTATTATAGGCTAGTACAAGATCATCCGGACTCATGCATTCACCCGACAAGCCCGATAGGTCCAGTACCACCAGTAGGTCACTAGGGTTAATGCCCCTTAAAGGGCGGTACTGAACCATCTCCATAGGGGCAGACCTATTAAATGGAGCCCTAAAGCTGAACCTTATGGTGTGATGGTCAGACCAGCTGACTGGTTCCACCCCCAAATAAGCAATCTCCATACTCAGAAGAAAGATCAGATCCAATGAATGACCCCCTACATGGGTCAAGGAGGTAACCACCTGTGTTAGGCCCAGTGTCGTCATCAGCTGGAGGAGATTTTGACCAAAGTGCGAGAGTTCATTGTCAACCCAGGCATTGAAGTCCCCCAGAACTATCAATCTGGGGGACCTCAACACCATGTCGATGATGAAGTCTGCTATCTCCTGCAGGAATTCTCCACCATCTCCTGGTGGACGGTAGATGAGGAGAATCCCGCAACCTACACCCTCTCCCAGGATATATTCAAAGGATCTGGTACTTCCCAATGGCAAATCCACAAGGCCCAGCTCAGTCTTAAACATAATGGCCACACCCCCGCCCCTACGATCCAACCTTGGACGGTGTATCACTGAGAACCAGGCTGGAGTTGCCGAGGCCAATACAGGGCCTAGATTTTCATCCAGCCGGGTCTCGGTGATGCAAGCCAGATCAGTTGATCCAACAAGATCAGCTATAATGGCTGTCTTGTTTTTAATAGATCTGGCATTGCATAACATCGCCAAGGTGGGATGAGCTGTCGGGGAAGACCTCAGCACCTGCCCACTAAGGTCGGAGCCCTTGGGTATGGGGACAAGACAAGAATAACCTCTATCCTGACTCCATTTCACCCCAGGGCGTCTCTTGGACCCCGCGACTCCAATCCACTCTCCCCTTTCCTGTCCCCCACCAGGCCCAGCTCTCCACCTTCTTTTACGCTTCCTAAGTATGCCCAAAGCACGACACCTAAAATAGGTGTCAGGTGACAATGGGGGACATTCAAAGGGACATAATTCCCTGAGCCTGGTGGAGGAATAATTCCCAACCATCACTAAACCTCCCCAGCACATTATAAATAAAACCAAATAAACTGGAGGGGGGGTAATAAAAATAAAATAATAACAGAAAAAACAAACAAACAAAAAAAAAAACCTTCCCACTCTCAAATAACCAGATAATTCACTCCTCCACTGTCTTTCACAGAGTGGAGAGGGGGGTCAGAAAACCCACACACTGTCACACAGTGGGAGAAAATGAAATATATAAACAAATAAAACAACACCAAACACTTAAAATTAACACTTATTCAAAAATAAAATAAAATACTAAAACAAAAAGTTATTTAATTTCTCAGTTCATTTATAAATCCCAATTAGTCCAGCACTTCCCAGTTACAGACCGCTTGAGGCTCCTGTTGTCCTTTAAAATAGATGAATATGCCCATAAGCTCACGCCTGAACACTACAGGGTGCCACACAATTAGGCAGTTCAGTTATAAAGTACCACACTTTATGCAATTCACTTTCAGAAAAAAAAATTGAATCAAACATGCATGGCAAGTATCTTCAGCTCCCCAAGGCCCACTCACAGCCTTGGGAGACTTAATAAGGCGCAGACACTCCCACTGTCAGTCCAAGCTAGAAGATAGTAAAAGGTTATAAGTAATTTCAGCCCCCAGGCCTCTCACTACCTGGGGGACTGACAATGAAGCACAGGCACTCTCACTGCCTGAAATTTAACAGTAAGTAATAAAAGAATAAAAGATCTGACTAGGTACAGGCAGAAGGTCTTCAAACGAAAATTCTCACTCACAATTCATATACCAGGAAAGCGGAGACCCCAAAAATCCCATAAAAGGCACCACAGCCAGAAAGCATCTGCAGCCGCTTCCTCGGTTCTCTGCCGACACCAGCCCACCAGTTGGCCTCCCAGAGAACCTAAGAAAGCTGACAGCCTGCTCCGTAGACTATTCGACAGAACCATGGCTCAGCTCGCCAAGCGGCCCCGAATTCCAGCCACCAGTTACCCCACAGGGACAGGCCAACCACTGCCAACAATCCAATTCCTGCGCCCAAGGGTGCTACAACAGGACCGTCCAGTCAGAGCTCAGTTCAAAACGATATCGCACAAATCCTCTCCCGCACTGCACCAGATCCCAGGTCCAATCTTCAACAATGTAAACGAAAGTACAGGCAGGCAGAAAAGAGTGATAGTATAATAACACCCTTTAGCATCTCAATCACAGGGCGAATCCACTTCAATTCACTTCACGCCTGATCTGAATCTCAGTCGAGCGGCAGGGCAGAAAGTAACTCCCGAATGTCCAAAGCATAAATCCCAAACACAGCCCGAGTCGAAATACTGAGGCAGGGGCAATCACACAGAAGCACTCCAATATCGATAAATCCCCCAATAAGTGGCGCCCTACAGTGTTTCAGTCGCGGAGCGAGAACAATCCAAACCACACCATTCAATGTCAGGAGTCGGGCGGTCGAGCGCAAAACGCCAAGATGCTAAAACTCAAAGCAATCCCAATGATCCACAGATTCAAGCCACAGGAAAACTCCACTGATCGAAAATAACCCAGATAATTGATCGAAAACTGAAACAAATAACTTAAAAAACTTAAAACGTACAAAATAGCAGCACACGAAGTAGCAGCACGCTCAGCCCAGCGGCCATCTTGAAACACACACTGGCCAGGCAGCAAGGATTTTATTTTAACAATTTGAGGCACATTAGACACATATAAACATAAACAGTGATGGCAGAAAAATGCCATTTATCCATCCAGTCTGCCCATAAACCATAAAAAACCGGGGACCTATTGTCCATCGAGGGTTCTAATGCACACTATCCTTTCCCATGATCCCCACCCTACTGCTACCACCCTCAGCAACCACTATGCCCTTAACTCCAATTCTTGTATAAGTAATGTCAAGTCTCGCTGTTCTATTATATTACTGTCTGTTGTGTTTTACCTTCGACAATGGACCACTTTCCAGCCCTTTTGTTATCACTCAGATGATGCTTATATATTATTGCACTACTTTGAATTTCACTACCTTAGCCTAATTCTTGTATAAACAATGTTCAAGTCTCACTGTTTTATTGTATCACTGTCTATTGTGTTTTACCCCTGACGTGGAGCCTTTGTAAAAGAGTCTCTGACTCAAAGGTTTGTAATCCCGATACTACTAATAAATAAATAAATAAACAAACAAATAAACTATGTCCCAGCTGTGTTTGAAACCACTGATAGTTTTGGTGACCACTACATCAGCTGGCAGATTGTTCCATGACTCCAACATCCTTTCTGTAAAATAAAACTTCCTCACTTCCCTCTTGAACCTCTTCCATCAGTTTCCAGGCCCGATGTTCTTGATCTGCTACTTATGCTAAATAGTTCCTCGCAGTTTACCTTGTTAATTCTTTTGAGGAACTTGAAGGTCTGTATCATATCTCCCACCTCTCTTTTCTGGCCTGCAGTGCGGATGTGTTCAGTGCCTTGAGGTGATCTGGATAAGACTGCCCTGCTGGCCCTGAATCATTTTGGTCACCCTACATTGCACTGTCTCTGGTTTGTCCTTATCTTTCCTTAGGTAAGAACTTCAGAACTGGGTACAGTACTCCAGGTAGAACCTCACCAGTGATCTATAGAGAGATAGTAATACCTCCTTCCTTCTACTGTCAGTACCCCTTCCTATACAGCCCAGCGTCACGTATGCCTTACTGTAGGCCTTGTTACACTGGCTTGATTGTTTTAGGTAGTCACTGACAATGACTCCTATGTCTCTTTCCTCAGAGGTGGTGCCAAGCTTAATCCCCCCCCATCCAGTACTCTGCTTTTGTGTTCTTGTTCCCTATGTGGATCACCTTGCATTTTATGGCATTGAATCTCAACTGCCAAACCTTTTACCACACCAATCTAGCCTTTGCAAGTCTCTCTGTATCTCCCTAACCCACTCCTTGCTGTCTACCCTGCCACAGAGCTTAGTATCATCTGCAAAGAGACACATCTTTTCCTGGATTCCTTCTCCCATGACACTGATGCACATATTGGCAAGGACTGGACCCTGGACTGATCCTTGTGGCACCCATAGAAACATAGAAAATGTTGGCAGATAAGGACCGCTAGGCCCATCCAGTCTGCCCGTAAACCCTATACTTGGTTAAGGCCTCAGACTCTATCTGGTCAGTGGCTTCCCCTCCCTCTGTCCAACCTCCAAGGCTCCCTTATGCCTGTCCCAGGCATGCTTAAATCCCTCCATAGTGCTTGCTCCCACCACCTCCTGTGCCAGACTATTCCATGTATCTACCACCGTCTCCATGAAGAAAAACTTTCTCACATTCCCTCTTAGTCTGCCACCATCCAATTTCATATCATGCCCCCTCATTTTTCTAGTCCTCCTATATTGGAATATGTCTCCCCCCCTACACCTTGTTAATGCCCTTAAGGTACTTGAACATTTCTGTCATGTCCCCACTCTCCCTCCTCTCATCCAGTGAGTACATATTGAGGACCTTTAATCTCTTCTCATAAGTTCTGTGATGCAAGCCCTGTACCATCTTAGTCACCCTTCTCTGGACCGCCTCCACCCTGTCAATGTCCTTACGAAGGTATGGCCTCCAGAACTGCACACAGTACTCCAGGTGTGGTCTGACTAGTGTTTTATACAAAGGCATCACTACCTTCCATCTTCTGCTAGTGATACCTCTGCTTATGCATCCCAGAATGCCGCTGGCCCTCCCTGCAGCCTTGGTAATCTGCTTAGACATCTTTAGGTCATCTGATATAATAACCCTTAGGTACCTTTCTTCCTTGGTGGTTGTCCGTAACTCCCCTTCCATCCTGTAACTCTCCCCAGGGTTCCTATGTCCCAGTTTCATAATTTTGCACTTCTTTGAATTAAACCTCCATTGCCTAGGTCCCTCCTCATTGTCTCCACTCTGTCTGGAGTATTCACCCTGTTGCAGATCTTGGTGTCATCTGCAAACAGGCAGACCTTTCCCTCTAGCCCTTCTGCAATGTCACTAAGGAATACATTGAACAGGACTGGCCCTAGGATTGATCCTTGGGGTATCTCACTGATCACCCACCTCTCTCCAGATTGTATCCCATTTATGACCACCCTCTGCCTCTTGTCCTTTAGCCAGTTCCTAACCCAGTTTACTACCTTAGTCCCCATGTCCTTGTTTACCTGTCTCTTGTGTGGGACAGTGTTGAAGGCCTTGCTGAAATCCAGGTAAGCGATATCCACCACTCCCCCGGATTTACTTCCTTCATCACCAAGTCAAAAAAAATCTATCAGATTTGTCTGATGTGACCTACCAACTGTGAATCCATGTTGCCCTGGATCCTGGGCACCTTTGCTTTCCAGATGTCCCACTATTCTCTTTTTAAGTAGTTTCTCCATGATCTTCCCCACTACTGAGGTGAGGCTGACTGGCCTATAATTCCCCGTCTCCTTCCTGCTGCTGGACATGTGTAGAAGGACCACATGTACCCTCCTCCAGCCCTGTGGAACAACTCCTGTGTTGAGTGACTCGGTGAATAAGGCTGCCAGAGGCACTACTAGTTCTCCTCACAGTTCCCTCAATATCCTCAGGTGTGTGCCATCTGGTCCCATTGCCTTGTCCACCTTCAGTTTTGTGAGTTCCTCTTGGACTCTCTCCACTGTGAATGGACCGGTGTACACCTCTCCTCCTCCTTGGCATCTGTTGCTCAGCTGTGGTCTCTGACCTTCCTCCTCTACAATGAATACTGAACAGAAGTATTTATTCAGTATTTCTGCCGTTTCTAGGTCTCCCTCCTTACCCTCTCCCTCATCTCCTTTGAGCCTTACAATCCCCCCATTTTTCCTTCTATCGTTGATGTACCTATAGAATGTCTTGTTCCCTTTTTTACCTTCTGTGCTAATCCTTCTGCAGTCCATGCCTTTGCTCCCCTAACAGCCTTCCCTGCTTCCATTAGACATTCTAGATATGCCACCCTGTCATCCTTCCCTTGGGTCTCCTTATATTTCCTGAAAGCTGCCTTTTTGGCCCTTGCCTTGTCTGCCACCTCTTTCGAGAACGATAGTGTCTTCCTCCTTCTCCTCCCCTCGGACGCCAACCTGATGCATTGATTCATCACTTCCACTATGGATGCTTTTAATTGCATCCAGTGCTCTTTGACCCTCCCTCTTGTGTCCCTCTTCTCCAGGGCTACTCTGATACACCTCCACATTTCTAAAATCTAAAACTTTCACCTTTGTATAACTCGATTCAGTCCCTGTCCCGATGCTAAACCACACTATGCTGTGATCACTGGATCCCAGTTGTCCTTCTACCCGGACATCTGCAATTCTTTCCCCGTTGGTCAGTACTAGGTCCAGAATCGCCATGTTTCTAGTGGGGTCAAGCACAAACTGACTGAGACCTGCCTCCTGTAAGGAATCCAGGATGCTTCTGCTTGACCAGTCTACGTTTGGCATGTTGAAATCCCCCAGCAGTAGAACTTCACCTCTCGTTGCCATGGTGTGTATGTCATCCACTAGTTCCCTGTCCACTTCCTTCCCCTGCGCTGGAGGCCTGTAGATCACCCCTGTGCATATTGCTGTGCCATTGCCAGTTTCATGGGTGACCCACAGTGCCTCGGCCTTCCTCTGCCTACCCTGCATATCTGTTGCCTTTATACCCTTCCTGACATATAAGGCAGCCCCCCCCCCCTCCTTTTTTACCGCCCGTCCCTTCTGAACAGAGCATAACCTGGTACATTTATGTCCCACCCATGATGTCACCCACTGGTGACCTCCTCTTATGATTTGACTGTGTTAACTACAACCCTCTGCTGTCTCTTTTCCAACCATTCTCTCACCCATCTGTGTTGTTTACTGCACCCAGAACCTCTAGCTTCTTCTGCAACCTTCTGCAAGGCATCGAGTCGAAAGCCTAGATGAAACTGAAATAAATTCACAGCATGGCCCTTATACATTACCCTTGTTACCCAGTCAAAAAATACTATCAGGTCCTCCAGTCTTTTGGAACTACCTCTGTCTGAAAACATTAATAAAGACGTGGTAAGGGAGGAGGGAAGAACACCTGTGACCAAATAGAGTACAGGGTGTAGTGTTAGGTAGGGAAAATAGGTTGATACTTTTGATGTTGCCAATGAATTTAATACCTTTTTTAGTTCATTGTCATCTACAGCAATTACATTAAATGATAGTAATGGTAACATAAGGTGGGAATCTATAGTTGATAGTGAATTTTATTTCAGGCAGGTTTCTGAAAGGGAGGTTTTGATATCAAGCTATAAACAATTACTATTAATGAAGAGGCAGTACCAGTTTGGAAAATATTTAATTTATCATTATGTACCCACGAGGTGCCGGAGATATATAAACAAGCAATGTTGGTCCCAGTATACAAAGGGGGAGGTGCCTCAATAACAGGAAATTATAGGCTGATCTAAGTCCTGTCCCCATTGTCAAAGGAATTGGATATAATTGTGTATGACCAACTAATGGTATATGTTGAGGGTTTTGGTATCTTGATAAGAGCACCACACGGGTTCTGGAAACATTGTAATACTTTGGCTGCATTGTTAGAGTTTGCAGAATTTCTGACCAGAGCCTTGGGCAGCAGTGACATAGCTGGATCTGTCTATGTTGATGTATCAAAAGCATTTGATTTAATGAACCATCAACTGCTTGTGGAAAGGCTGTATGAAGTTGGATTGGCAAGGAATGTATGTCAGTGGTTTAAAATCTACCTTTTGAACTAATCTCAAATAGTAAAACTGCGTAATATTGTATCATTACAAAACATCGTTAAAATAGGAGTACCACAGGGGTCCATTCTGGGATCTCTGCTTTTTAACCTTTTCTTTAATGATTTGCCTGCTGATTGCCAGGACTGTAAAGTTATTCTTTATGCTGATGCAGTCCCGTCAGTCAGAGGCAAATCTGTTTTTGATTTAACTAAACTACTTCAGGATAATTTCCAAAGAATTCGAGAGTGGTTTGTAAGAAATAAATTAGTTACCAATGTAAGGAAGACCAACACAGTGGTGTATTGTAGTAACAAAAAGGTGCAGAATTATGGGCCTCTGAAACTACTACTGATGAGGAATTGGAACAAGTACCTTTGTTAAGTATCTAGGCATCTACTTGGATACTACAGTGTCTTTTGCCAAGCGTATTGACCAGACCATAAAGAAAATTAATATTAGATTGGGACTGTTATATAGAAATAAAAATAATTTTACTTTGGATGCCTGAAAGTTAATGGTTCAAAGTTTGCTACCTTCTTTGACAGATTATGGCCTGCTCATTTATGCGATGGCAACAGACATTGCACTGGATAGAAAGAGAGTTAAATATAATTGTCTATTTGTGTTAGATGCAAATAGAAATTGTCATCCTTGTGACTTTGATAGTATTTGGAGTTGGAAAGTTGTTAATGGCCAGAGTACTAGTAATTTGTATAACCTGCTGTCTAAATGTTTCAACGCGTATAATACTAGAACAACAAAACATTTGCAATTAAAGGTACCAAACTGCAAAACGTTCCTGAAACAAAGATCTTTTAAATATAGATTTGTGACAAAGATATTGCACAGTGAATGCTTAGGGCAATTTAAAAATGGATTGAGAATGCACCTAAATGACTACAAGATATGCAACAGCCTTAGTTAATATTTCGTTGTGATATGCTTTCATATATTATGACAAGGTATTTATATACATCATAATTGTTATTGTATCATTTGTAATGTGTTTGTCTTATTGTAATTTGACTGGGTCTCCTTTGAAAATAGGCACTAGTACCTGAAGGTTTTTCCCTATTAATAAAATTCAAACTGAAACTGAAGTAGGGCAGATAAGATGGACTTAATGGTCCTTTTCTGTTGGCACATTCTATGATGCTGTGATTCTAACAATTTCTCCTTCCTTTTTTTTCCTAATATATGTAAAGAACTATTTTTCCTCTCCCTTGACCCCCCCTTCACAATACTCAGCTCTGTGTCTGCCTTTGCTTTTCTGACTGCATGTTTGGTTTCTTTGTTCTCATTTTGGTACTTGCCCCATTGTTCCTCACCTTGTTCCTCCTTGTACCTGGTGAAGGTCTTCTTTTTGGCTTTTACTGCTTTCTTGCCTTTTCCAGAGAACCATACAGATCACTTGTACCTGTTTCTTTTGATTACCATTCTCATGCAAGAATTTGTTGCCTCGAGAATGGCCCCCTTGCAGTAGTTGCACCTTCCCCATCCTTGATGCTGTCCACTCTGAATAACTTGTCCCATATCAGCTCCCTCATACGGTCGAAGTCTTTCCTCCAGAAATTTAGGACTTCACCCTTTGATGAGGGCTTATTTGTTTCAAGGTCCAGGTCGAACCATAAAAAGTTATGGTCACTGGACCCCAGTGGCTCCCCTACCCTCACTTCCCTGCCACTTCCAAGTTGGTGAACACCACATTGAAAATGGTAGCCTGCCTTGCAGGTTACTTAATCAGCTGCACCAGCAGGAAGTCCTGCATTGTCTCTAGCAGGGCCTGCCTTCTGGAACTCCTGGCCACTCGAATGACCCTGTCAATATCTGACAGGTTTAGACCTCCCACCAGCCCCCTTGCCACCCCGTTTTTAATTCTGCCCCTTGCTCATTATCTCTCCTTTCCCCCTGTTCTGGAGGTCCATAGATCACCCTATCCACAGTTTCTTGCCTGAGAATGTCATGCGTTGAACCCACAGCGATTCTGTTTCCCCATTACTTCCCCTAATGTTTCCATCCTCCACTGCCTCTGGGTCTTCCCTGGCATATAGTGCTATTCCTCCTCCTTTACCTTTTCCTCTGTCCCATCTAAACATGGTGTAGCCTGGGACTGTAAGGTCCCAATCATTGTCCTCTGTGATGGCTACTGGATCCATCTCAGTAGCTGTCACCACTACCTGGAGCTCACTAATTTTATTTCCCAGAATCCTGAAACTACTACTACCCCCTTCCATCTTTCTTCTGACCCCTCCTGCTTTTTCCTATTCCTGCTCCCTTATTCTTCCCCAGGCTCCTTATTTTTTTTTTATTTTTCATGCAGATAGTAGGCTTTGTCAGCCACAGCCCCCACTTGTATACTCTGTGACCCTGAGCAAGTCACTTAACTTCCTTGTGCTCCAGGTCGCACTCTAGAAACAACTTTGGCTTAGTGAGCCTCTCTGGTTAAACACTTCTTTCTCTCTTTGGCTTCTTCCCCTAACCCAAATTAAACTTCAACCTTACTGTTACCCACCTTGCTGCTATTAGTCTCCTATTTAGGGGAAGCCCTAGCTAGGTTCCCCACTTGCCCTCCCTTCTCAGTGGTTCCCCTATCCTCTGTCTCCCCCACGGTCAGTTTAACTGTTCAACATAAACCATTATTAATGGGATAATTAGGGAGACAGTGCTTTGTACTCTTGTAGGGCAGCTCCCTTTTAGATGGATGTTAAATCTGCAGGTTATATTTTACACTCTTAATGGTAACTGTTACTTGTCTGCATACACACAGGCTCAGATCAGGAGCCCCAAAAATGGGGGGCACAGGTCCTCTTCGGATTCACAGTTCTTTCCAGTCTCAATGGTACTTTTCTTGCACCAGCAGCAGTAAGCCAGCCCAAAAATAAACAAATAGTCCTCCATGCAGTGAGCATGAGATGCTGCAGAGTCACAAAGCAGCAGAATACATTAGGGATTCAGCCAGACAGTGACTTATGTGGGCTTGTATTACAAAGTGAGTGACATAATGGCAGATGGTGATGAGTTGACATGTTCAGCAGTTCGGCCTCTAGCTCTCTCAACTGTACTTCATCTCCCACAGTGCTCTACTCTGCAGCACCATCACATGGTGCGCTTGCTAGCACTACAGCCACTACACCAAGTAAGTGAGGGTCATGGGGGGACTATGCTGTGAAGTGGGGTTGTCAGGCTGGAAGATATAGCAACACGTTTGCGGTGTGCGAGCATCTCAGTTGAGTGATAGCTGGCTGTTAGACTTGCTCCAGTGATATGCATCCTCTGGCCACATTAAGAGGGCGGTCTTAGCTGTGTCTTGTTGCACATGATTGGAGCATTTTGTAATGAGCAGGTCTTGGCAGTTCGATTGTCACCGTCAGTCAGGTCTCCTCACAGTCACTGTTCTCCTCTGTCAGTCAGCACACAGCAGTGTTCCTGGCATTGAGGAATTTCTGACTGTCATCATGTTGCTTGCCAGAATCATTGAGTTGACTGATAGCTACAGTTTGTTTGCCAACAAATGCCTAAAGAGGCTAAAGGCACTGTTCAGTTTTATGTTGCCTGAATTCAGAATCAAAATAAATAAAACATACTTAGGCTGGGAGCTGAGTGAGCTTGCTCTTTCTTCTTAAAAAAAAAATTTAGGAGGAAACCCCTTTAGTTGCAATCTCAGGGACTACTGAACTGGCTGCAGCCACCAGAGAGTTACTTTTAGAACTTGCATAGGTGGTAGTTCGATAACATGAAATGCACATGGTTGAATTAATTTTTATTGCATTGTTTGCACCTTGTTTGGTGTTATTTAAACATGATTCTTTTGGCCTATCTCCACCCACTGATTAAAACCTGCATTTGAGTCAAAATACTATTCTATTAGTCCAGCTCCCAAAACACTGCAGTGGTAATATTAGTGGCAAGTACGAAAGTATGAAAAATTAAAAAAAATATTGAACAACAGAGATTTTTGCCTTGGTGGTGATTTGAACCTTCAGCCCTGCTAAGCTATATCTCCTACGAGTGTAAGGTACCTTTGGTTTGATGCTGCCAGAGAGTGCAGTCAGTGGTGCCAGTGTGCCAGGGCTGCCCCATTTGAGAGAGAAATAGAAGGCATGGGTGGAATAGAAAATGATTGCCAGAATATACCAGTCTGTGTTGGCTTTATTGGAAAAAATAAATAAATAAAAGAAACGTGCTTCTGAATTGTACCATTTTGCACCAAATTCTTTAACTTTTTTCTGGGGTGCACTCTCTTGAACACCCCCCTTTTTGGAAAAAGCCACTGATGGGGGCACGTGCCTCCCCAGGCTTGCAATCCTGCTAACACCCTGCACAGGCTTTTCTTTTGTCCCAGGCTGATATTTGTAGCAAGCTCACTTTCTGATGTTCTCTTTCCAGCTCAGAATTAGCATAGGGCTCCCCTTTTTGTCACTTTTCACACTTATGGTGCTTCTCTTCCATTTTATCCCTATCAGGTGTCTTTTCTCCACTAATAAGCCTTTCGCTTTCTCTTAGGTTCTCTTACAACATCCTTAGTGCAGCCACCACCCCCACCACACTCTCAGTGAGCTCTCTACGTTACACTGTCCGGCATTTAATTCAGTTGCTCTCTCGCACACAGACTGGGTTTACTTTATTTTATTGCACTGTTGCGTAAAGATTGTTTACATTACCAGTTTCGGTCTCAACCTTCTCAGAGTCAGGATTTTTGCCCCCTACTTCTTCCTAAATTGTGGCGACATTAGCTGTCTTGGATTCAACCTCAGATAATCAGGCATATTTACTATGTACCCCACTGCTCTCCTCTTGGAGTCTCCATACCCTCTCTCTGCTGGGCTGCATACTGTTTTTTTTTTTTTCAGAACAGGCCCTCTGAGGACCAGGACCCATGGGTTCACCTGTGCCATATCCTAGAGCTGGAGGTAAGCCACCACTCCAGGTCCAGCAGTCCTACCATCAGCTCATTTTTCATCAACACAATGCAGATGATTTCAGTAAGATGTAAAAGAAAAGTTGAAATCTTTAATCAGATAATATAGCATGCTGGCTAGAGAAAAATGTACCACATGAACAAGAAGGGAGTCAAAACATAGTAGTGCAGTCTAGACAAGTATGTTTAGATTGCTGCTGATTTGTGTCCTTAATTATGTTTCTTATTGTGGGCTGACAATAAAATAAGTCTAACTGAGAACTACAGACTGCATGTCTGAGTTGTCTGTCAAGGTCGGTTGCGTCTCTGACTGTCCTCTAATGTTTATTTATTTTATTTATTTAAAATTTTTGGTAACTGGGAAAGGCATACTGAGCCAGAGCACATTTCCAGGTGTGACCCGGGAAGGGGGAAGTAGAGAAAATGCAACAAGAGTACAGAAATGATTGCATAGCAATAGGTACAATAAAATACTGAATGTTGTTCAAAATATATATAATAAAGTACAAGGATATAGCAAATGTATACCATATTTAGGCAGATGGGACCTCGGTTTAACGTCTCATCCGAAAGACGGCACCTCAGAAGTGCAGCACCCCTCTCATGCTGCACCACAGTGTCAGTACTGGGATAACCAAGTGCCAGAAGTAGGAATTGAACCCACAACCCTCTGATCTCCCGGCCTCAGAGGCGAGTGTGCTACCTACTGAGCCACTGACACTGCAACCAGTTGTCAGTTCAAGAGTTGTTGCTGTGTATGTATTTTGCTATCCCTGTCTGCATTATGGTTGTCCATGCTCTGAGCCTAGGTAGGATAGGTAGGGTACAACTTAAAATCACTACTACTACTGTTACTACCACTATCACTACTACTTTGTTGTTGTTTTTTGTAATACACCCTAAGCCTGTGGGATAAGATCCCAAACAAAGAAACTACTTACTGCTACTACTACTTCTACTTCTACTTCTACTACTACTACTACTACTACACTGTTGGGTTTTTGAATGGAGCTGCAGAGCCCAAGCCATTAACAGTACAAAAACTTAACTGGAATACCCAGTGTTTGGATATGTCCTGTAAGAGAAAGGGCACTACCTTTTTACTACACTACTGTTTAAGCATTAGTCCTGTGCTGCTTTATATTTAAATATACACTGAATGAGTTCCACTTCATGCCGGGTTTGGACTTTGAACACTTTTATACCAAGGGAGCCGCTACCACACAGAATGGCACATGTTCACCAGTGCTTTTAATCCACACATTTTGTTATCTCTGGCCTTCTGTTCTCACTTGCATCTGCTGGGCTTATCTGTGGGAAGAAAAATAATTTGGACTGACTTTCAAAAGATTTCTGTATTCACTCTTTGCCTATTGAATGGTTTTGGAAAGTGTGATTTGTCAGATAAAAAATATTCTCATATTTATTGCAGTTATCTAATCCTTGCCTTCCCGCAAATTGAGCAAGTTGGTTAAAAAAAGAAACCTCTTTCTATACAAGTCGCTTATCATTTGAAAAGTACACACTTATGGGCAAGGTCAGTCTTTTCTTCTCAAATGTCAGCCTTCCAGTTGCTTTGTTTCTTGTCTTTTCTTTTCGTTCAACAGAGAATTGCTAGAGACATACTGCATGTAACGTTGCATCATGTTAAAAATGCCTTGTGAGATATCTTCTATCTTAGAACATGTACCATAGGTCAAGTTGTACATCTTTTGTTGATTCTTTTATCCATATTTTTCTGGTCTTTTGTAAACTGTATGTTTTTATTACTTTTAGACATACATGGGGCACAGAGAGGAGAGGAATAAATAAAACTCATCTTGATTAAGTATGCTTAACATAAAGGGCCTGATTCTGAAAGTAAGTGGTGTATCTGCTGTTTGTAGGTAGCCTGCAGAACTCTACACACCTCAGGGTTTTAAATAAGCTGAAAAAACTGATTAGCAGTTTGACACGTGAAAGTGCTAATCAGTTGTGAATATGCACAGCACTTGGCACAAATTAATTAGCAAAATCTAAAACAATGATATAGTTTTATTAATGTTGTGTACTGTTTCGTGGATTCACTCAAAAAATGGTTAGCAGTCTACTGCTAAGCATTTCTGAAAATGGTTAGCATTACCTCCTGTTTTGCTTTGCTATACTAGCTATTTAAAACCCTGCACCTTGTCATTTATTGTAGGGGGCTGCTTGAGTCTGGTGGACTAGCCACTGCTGGTGCACCTGCGGAATACCTGGGGGTGAGATGAAATGGCCTGTGGGTGAAGCTCCTTGATCTGACTGACTGGATCCTGGCTCTGCAGGGCATACATGCGTTTTGGAAACTTGATTAGCAGCATTTGCTAGTCAAAACATTTGTGACTAGCAGTCAGACAGGTTTGAGGAGCAATTTCACAAAATGGTTATTTTATCAATAGGATGCAGTCCAGCAGAGTGCAGTTGTGGGGAAAAGGTGTAAAGATTGCAAGAAAATGAACACAGTTCAGTACCTTTTACCACAATTACAGGAAAAAAGGACCTGCAGTTCAGAAATGTTTTACTACACTGCGGCAAATCAGTTACTTCTGCTAAAAAAGGCTGCACTTGATTAGCAAATTGCATTTTTTGTGTGGCAAATTGCTATGTGAACCTACGTAGTTTATGTCATGCTCTGTGTGGAGCATCATTCTCGGGCTTCACAGGTGATGTATATCCCCTTACAGTGGTGAAAAGGGATGGGAGAAAATAACCTTTGATGCACCCTTGAAGTAGAGAGTAAGGAGAACCCGAGGGGAGAGGAATCCCCAGAGTGCAAATTAATAAAAAGTAGGGTAGCAGAGATAAAGAGAGAGAGAAAGGAATGCAAACATTAAATAGAGGGGTAAGGCTGGAGGGAAAAAGGAATAAAGGGGGCAATAAGCAGAGTGGAATCAAAATCTGGAAGGCCATGTGTGTGACACTAGAAGTCTTGGAAATAAAATTCCAGATCTAGAGGCCATCATGGCAGAGGCCAACCTGGATATTGTGGCCATTAACGAGTCATGGAGCACTGAAAACCATGACTGAGACATGATCATACCAACTATACTCTGTTCAGGAAGAACCAGGTGGGAAGAAAAGGGGGGTGTGGTGATCCATGAGAGGGAAATCATAGAAGTGATGGAGATACAGGGACTATGTGGAGATAGAGGTACTTTCGGTCACCCTAGAGACAGGGAATGGTGCAACAATTTGCACTGCAGTGATCTACAGAGCTTCAGCACAGGGGGAGGAATTAGATAACGTACTGTTGGAAGCCGTTGGCAAGATGGCAGAAAAGGGAAAGGAGCTGCTGGTAGGGGGACTTCATCCTGCCAGATGTAGACAGAAGCCTCCCAGAAGCAGCTTTAGCTAGAAGCAAGGATATCCTGGACACTCTGTAGAGGGTGTTCCTCAGGAAACTAGTCAGTGACCCCATTCGTGATGGGACAGTACTGGACCTGCTACTCACTAACAGGGATGGTGTTGCAGACATCAAGATGGGACACCACTTGGGGGACCAGTGATCACCATACAGTGTGATTCAGTGTAAGGACGGCTGCAGAATCAAACCACACAAGGGTGAGGGTCCTGAACATCGGAGACCAGATTTTAAAAAGATAGAGCAATGCCTTGGGATGATCTGGGGGGTGGGGTGACCTAGATGGGCTGGAGGAACAGTGGATGAAGATAAAATAGAGCACAGTAAAGGCAACAAACCTATGTGTCAAACAAGTGAGCAAAAGCAAGAGGAAAACGAGGCTGCTACGGTTCCCAAAAGAGGTGTCTGAAAAGGTACCTGTAAAAGCTAAAAGGGTAGCATTCAGAAGGTATAAGGAGACACAGAGGGAGGAGGATAGGGAGATGTATCAGGGGAAACAGAGAGAAGCAAGAAAAGCAGTAAGGAGTGCAAAGGTGAGAACTGAAGGGAGACTAGGCCAGGAGGTAACAAAAGGGGACAAGACATTTTTTAGGTATGTAAGTGAAAAGAGGAAGACCAGGGGTGGGTTGTAATGTTAAAAAGCAAAGGGGGGGGGAGGGCTGTGCAGAGGGGGACCAGGAAAAGGGAGACATCCTGAAAAAAAGACATTTGTTCAGTGTTCACAGAGGAAGGAGGAGGGGCCACAAAAAAGTAATACAAGCTTTGGAAAAACAGGTGGCTGAGTTGGGAATTGGAGTAAGAATGGAAATGAGAGACAGAACTTGAAGAGAATAAGAGGAATAATGAGGAGATGAAATAGACAGAGGAATGAGATTGAGAAGGGAGGTGGAGAGGTCTGAAAGAGTTGAGGAGAAAGGGGAAGAGATTGACCATTCTTGCAAAAATGTAAGAATGTAAAATTAAAAATAGATCAACTAGATCTCCCTTTTCTACAGACCATACATTGTAAGTGAACGGAAGAGAAATAGTGAGAGAGATGGGGAAAAGAGTGTTGGTGGTGGGGGAGAAATAGAGTATAAAGATAGCCTGCATGTTATAGATAGAGGTATAATGCATTCGAATAGTAAAGATGAATAATACAATGAAAGACAAGAAAGGTGTGTAAATATACAGAAACTAGGCTTATGTTTTTATATTATATAAAAAAAGATAATGAGAGTACTGAGTAAGGGAAATTCAGATGGTAAGAATTGGAAAAGTGGAAACAAAGAAATGAGTGTAAGTGATTATGAAGTAATGTATGAAAATATTCATATATGAAGAAAATAAAGATGAAGTATTAAAAAAAAAGCTTTGGAGGCAGAGAGGTGGACAGTAGTCCTTTGGAAGTGAGAGTCGTAAAGTGACTTGCTAATCTGAAGGTGGACAAAGCAATGTGGCTAGATGGGGTGCATCCAAGGGTACTGAGCTCAAGAAAATACTGGCTGTTTAAAAGCTTACTGGAAACATGAGTGGATCCAGAGGACTGGAGGAGGGCGGCTGTAGTCCCACTACACAAATGTGGTAGCAGGGAGGAGGCTGGAAATTATAGACCTGTCAGGCTGACAGTGGTGGTGGGAAAGTTAATGGAATCACTGCTGAAAGAAAGGATTGTGGAATATTTTGAATCCAGTGGGTTACAAAACCCAAGGTAGCATAGTTTTACATAGGAGAGGTCGCGTCCAATGAGTCTGATAGATTTCTTTGACTGGGTGACCACGGAACTAGATCAGGGTGGAGCGGTGGATGTGGCATACATAATTGTCAGTAAGGCGTTCAACACCGTTTCACATAGGAGACTAGCAAGCAAGCTGAGTAGCTTAGGAGCGAGTCCAAAGGTGGTAAACTAGATAAGAAATTGGTTAGGGGATAGGCAACAGAGAAGCTCAGGGGCAGAGTATAAAATGAGTGGAGTTGTATTGACAACCACTAAATAGGAAAGAGACCTGGAAGTTATCATATTGGATGACCTAAAGGTGGCCAGGCAGTGCAACACGGCAGTAGGGAGGACAAGTGGGATGCTGAGGTGCATAGGGAGGGGTATCACCAGCAGAAAGAGGGAGGTGGTGTCTCTGTAATGATCGCTGGTAAGACCCCACCTAGAGTACTGTGTCCAGTTCTGGAGACCACATCTATGGAAGGACATAGACCGAGTGGAGGCAGTCCAGAAGAGGGCAACTAAAATGGTGCAGGGTCTGCATCAAAAGCCCTACGAGGAGAGACTAAGAGACCTCAATATGTATACCCTGGAACAGAGGAGGGAGAAGTGGAGAAATAATAGAGACCTTTAAATATCTCGTGGGGTTAGATAAAGTATAGGAGGGGAGTATTTTTCAGCAGAAAATGTGCTCTAGGACAAATGGAGATGCTATTAAGCTGGAGGGGGTTGATTCAGGAGAGATGTGAGGAAGTACTTCTTCACAGAAAGAGCAGTGGATTCCTGGCACAGCCTTCCAGCAGAGGTGATGGGAGTGAAAACAGTGGTGGAGCTCAAGAATGTATGGGATAAGCACAAGGGAATCATAGCGGAAAGTAAGGGGGGGAGGGAGAAAGAGCTGTGGATCAGGCATGGTCTGCGGTAATAGTGTAGGTAGGGAGAACTGGGAAGACTGGATGGGCCAAGCGGTCCTTATCTGCCATCAAATTCTATGTTTCTATGTTTCTATAGTTGTTGGGAGCAGTGGACACCAAAACCCCATAACACAAAGTGACTCTTTGTAGTGTTAGGTGGCATGCAGTTTCAGTAGACCCTTCCCTAGCTCACACAGCCTACACACCATCTGGCAGACTGTGCCACAGATAGCTGTTCCAGATTACCACCCCTCCTTGCAGCCATGTGTAAGCCTCCCCCAAACTTGAGGCTTACATATATTTGGTCTCCTGGGCCCCACTGTTGTTTCCCCATAGGAGTCAGCATATTTCTTCACCCTCCAGCACCAGTGTGCAGGACTGTGTTTGATGGCCAGATGGGAAGCACTATTCATTAACGGTAGCAAGTCATCCAGAGTTCTGGCGGGACCAGTGTTAGGACAGCTGCATCTCTGTGGTTGGAACCACCTGATGACCTCAGGGCAGGATGCAGTGCCCTGGGATCTGCAACCTTGTTTGTGAGTGTCCCTTGGACCTCAGGAGCAATGGGTGGAGGGGGGTGGGGCAGGAAGAACTTAAACTTGAGGAACAGCCAAGAATTTATAGGGGCTGCAGTTTGTAGCACAGTGGGTGGCGCACCCATAACTAAAAAAACACCCACTTCAGCAGTGGGCACTGGGCCCACCATGACAAAATATGTCCTGGTCTTAGGGCAGGCAGCGGGGGCCTAACTAGGACAGTACAGCCCTCAGGGGGTTAGTGATCAGAGGCAGAAAGCTGCATACATTGCAAACAGAGGGGACTAGAGATGTAAACAAATCTGGGGTGGCCATATAGTTTGGAGCCCTCTGACATCACAGAGACTTGTTGTAAGAGGTTAAAGGGAAGTACAGATGTTAAGCAGGAAAACTGAACCAATCAAGTGTTTGCAACAGAAAAAAGACTGTATACCTGTTTTGTATGGCTGGGTTTGCAAACCCGAGCTGCCAGACTGGGAAATGCTGCACCAATCAGGGATTGAGATTCACGGAGTATGAAAGAAGATGAAGCCAGGGAATCAGGACTTGTCTTGGCCAGAATTGAAAGTGTCTGGAAGCAGTGAGCTTTTGGCTGCCAGGATCTGTAAACTTGGCTGTCTGTTTTTATGTATGCACACCAGATAGAGGTTTCTGTGTGTGACCACCAGACACAAGGAAGAAAAAAGCAGTTCCAGTAACTGAGTGGAAAAAGGCAAAAGGTTGAAGCAGAGCCTGAACTGAACAAGCAGTATTTCTCTCTTCTGGGGAGCAGCTTATCCAGAGACTACAGAGGTAACTGCCCAAACCGAGTTCTGGGACCCATAAATATACAAACATACGAAGCAGCTAGCAGAAGAAGGCCATTTGGTCTATCAGGTCTGCTCATGTTGCAGGGTCCACAGCTTGAGCTACTGTCCCTGTCCCCTCTCCTCACTCCTCACTCCTCCTATCCTCCCTGCCCATGACCCTTACACTCCCCCTATACCTGTCCCAGCCTCTCTTAAAGCTGCCCACTGTCTTCAATAAGATTACCTTTTCTGGCAGCACATTCCAAGTGTCCACCACCCTCTCTGTGAAGAAGTGCTTCCTGACCTCCCTCCTAAACCTCCCACCCTCCAGCTTAAGACTGTGCCCCCTCATGTTATGGTTGCCACTCAGCTTAAAGAGACTCTCCTTATCAATCTTATTTATCCCTTTCAAGTACTTAAAGGTCCCAATCATGTTCCCTCTTTCTTGCCTGTCTTCCAGGGAGTACATGTTCAGTGCCCTCAACCTTTCCTCGAATGCCTTACCCTGCTGACCAGCTGTCATCTTTGTAGCCATCCTCTGGACCTTCTCCAGCAGGTTAATGTCCTTTTTGAGGTGTGGGCACCAGTACTGAACTCCATACTCTAGATGCGGCCTTACCAGTGACCTGTACAAGGGCAGTGTAACCTCCTCTCTCCTACTACTGATCCCCCTAGATATGCATCCCAGCATCTTGTTTGCCTTTGCTGCTGCTTTCTTGGACTGCGTGGAGTGCTTCAGGTCACTAGTGATCATCACTCCCAGATCCTTCTCCTCCTCAGGGGCAGATACTTGGACTCCATCCAGGTAGTACTCTGTCCTAGGATTTTTGGCTCCAATATGCATAACTTTGCATTTCTTGGCATTGAAGCCAAGCTGCCAGATCCTGGACCACCTCCCTAGCTTTTCCAGATTTTCCTGTAGGTCCTGTATCCCTTCAGCTGTGTCCACTCTCCTGCAGAGCTTTGTGTCATCCATGAATAGGCACATTTTACCCTTAATGCCATCTCCAGTGTCACTGATGAAGACATTGAACAATACTGGCCCCAGCACCAAGCCCTGCGGGACCCCACTGGTTACCTGTCTTGTGCCAGATAACTCTCCTCCCACAACCACCCTCTGTGTTCTGTCTTTCAGCCAGTTTTCCACCCATCTGGCCATCTTTTCCCCAACCCCGAGATCCTCCAACTTCCTGATCAACCTTTTGTGGGGCACAGAGTCAAAGGCCTTGCTGAAATCAAGATAGAGAATGTATACCACTTGGCTCCTGTCTACTGTCTTGGTGACACAGTCAAATAAGTCAATCAGATTTGTTTGATGCGATCCCCCCCCCCCATGAACCCATGCTGCCTCGCATCCTGGAGACCATGCTCCTCTAGATATTCCACCAACCTTTCCTTTAGTATGGTCTCCATGAGCTTGCCCACAATAGAGGTCAGATTGACTGGTCTGTAATTCCCTGGGTCATCCTTGGGACTGCTTTTGTGGAGCGGCACTACATGTGCTGTTCTCCAGTCCTGCGGTACTACGCCTGTCTCTAGTGAACTACTAACTAGGTCTGCCAGTGGCCCTGCCAGCTCCTCAGCCAGTTCTGTTAGTACCTTTGGATGTACTCCATTCGGGGCTGGTGATTTGTCCACCTTCAATGCCAGCAGCCCCTCCCTCACTGTATCCTCCTGTAACACTACATCTGTGTTCCCCTTCTCCCCGTTCCTCTTTTCCCTCCTGAAGACACTGGTCCGTCCTTCTCCCTGGTGAAGATGGAACAGAAGTATTCATTTAGTATCTCTGCTTTTCCCCCCATTATCCCCCACCCACTCCACCCCTTTCTCAAGCCTAACAATCCCTTCCTTCTTGTCCCTTTTCTCACTTATATAGCAAAAGAAAGCCTTCTCCCCATTAATTCCTTCAGCTATCTGCAGCTCTTTCTAAATATGCAGAATAGCAACTGGAGAGAACAAAAGCCAACCCCAAAAGGCCTGTGGGAGAATGGTAAGCATCTTTAAAGTAAGCTAGCAACCTCTAGAGGTATTCCACAGATAACAGAATTGTGAGTAACTACTAGGGTTTGACCCTATAGCTTGGGGGTGGACACTGGTATTTGTTCTAAGGGATTAAGTACTGGGTGGACCATGCAACAAGGTTAAGCCCAGGTGATGACCTACTGAGGCCCATTGGACCTCTACCTTGTGGATTACAAATAGGATCCCTTTCCATGTCAGCAAGTTAAAGTAACGTTGTTGTTATTTCCAGTTGTGTTTGCAAAATATACAGTATTACAAATAGTGTTAAGTGTACCACTGAGTCCTCTAACCCACCAGCAGCACCTACATCCACAGTGTGATACCCACTGCAACTAGAGAGATAGGTTCCATATGGCCTGTGGGGATTACGTCAGGTGTACCTGCTTGGGGACAGAAACTGGTGGGAGGAAACAACTGTGGGGGCATTTTACTGCATTGCCCAGAGTGACAATATTTTACAGAACTGTATAGAGCAATAAGAATTTACTGCTACTGTACCCACACTGCTGCCAAATTTTTCCCTTTGTGCCCTGGTCTTCTCTTTTTCCATCCCTCTTGGTAAAGATATTTGGTTGAATAATGTTTTATTGTTGCAGGGCTATTACTGCAGACAGAGTCATAGTGTTTGGGAGGACCTATGTGGAACTTGTATTTGTTCCTGGGGTGTGACAGTGAAGGATGCAACAAGCCAGGTACCCTTGTTGCTACAACTGCAAGACCATGCAGTACACTCAACAGGTACATAGTGTAAACCCAAACAAGAAGCTGACACAAAAATATGTATTTTTTTCAAACAGGAAATTAATTTCTGAAATGAGTTTTGGACAACAGGATGCACTGTGATTCACACCAAACTCACCGTCTGGGTGCCCTGCCACTTCGCTAAGTTGGAGCTTTGTTAGGGGGCGGATATTTAAAGAAATTCCTCCTCTTAAATACCCATTCCTAAACATCAGCTACCAGTCATAAATGCTGTGGCTTTACAGAAGAAAAAAAGTGCATACAAAAAACAGGCAACAGAGGGAATCAAACCCACAACTGCAATGTTGAAATTTAGATACAAAACATATTAAAACAAATAACTAAACAATAAATGATCTAAATAGTAAAGGAAATAGTATTACATCAAATAAATATTGTGATAAGTACTTCTATTTTCAAAAAAGGTGCAATATGCAAACAAAAAACAAGGATCTTGTAGGTTATAACTGTAATAAATGTATGGATGTGGTGTATTCGGATGAAAAAACATCTATATTAAATTTAACAATCCAAATATGAATGCACCACATGTCAAACTGCAGTGTTACTCTAATCTATACAGGAAGTGATTCTCGGAGCCACACTATTGCAGATGTACTTAGTTCAGAGGCGACATGAGGCATTCAAAGCAGGAAGCAATCACAGAACTGAAATAGCCTTGAAAATAGGATGTCTGGGAAGCCAAGGATACTGTCCCTTCGTAGATCCAATTGACACTTTTAAAAATAAAGGGTGGCCATCAGGTAGATTTGGGAAGGCTCAAGGAAAGACAAAAGAAAAAGAAAAGAATGGCATAAAGTTAATATCACTGTACTCATGGTGACAACAAATGTGAACATAACAGAATACAAACTAAACATGTACAGTACTAGGGAAATCTAGTACAGGAAATTGTTACCCCAAGTGAAGGCACCATGTCGTCGGTTATTTATGCCTGGTGTAGCAGTGTTACAGGAACTCTGGCTAGCCTCCTCGGAGAGTTTGGAGATGTGGACTCCCAGGGCCTGTGCCTTGGTTACCTGGTGGAATGTCTTACACCTGTTACCTCAGTCCACTCCCTCCATTCCTCCTCGAGAGGCCTCCTTGCGATTCCCAGGATGAGGTTAAAAACAGCCGGCGATAGAGCTTTTAGCGTCACTGGCCCAGTCCTGTGGAATTTATTACCTCCATCTATAAGGGAGGCCCCTTCAGTGGAGGTATTCAAGGCACGCCTCAAGGCCTTCGTGTTTGTGCAGGCTTTTCCTGACCCAGTTTTGTAAATATCGCCTTGTTCTGACTTGCTATATTGCCTGTTCCCTGATTTTCTTTTCATTATTATCTTATTCATGAGTTTTACAGCTTTTTTGATAATGTTTTATTTATTGCAGTCTGTTTTATGTTGATTTTATGTAAGGCACACAGAGCCTCCGAGACTGGGCACCTTTTTAATAAAATTTGCCTTGCCTTGCCCTAGCTGGTGGCTACGCTTGTCCAGTCATGTAAGGGCCAGCATGTGGCAAGGATGAAACTATGATGTAGGGGTGATACATATGGGAGAGGAGCATCTGTGAATATGGCAGAAGCCAATACTGTGGTTACTGCAGTTGACGGAGGGCTTAAACACAATGTAAAGGAGTGCTTGGAGTCTCAGAATTCAGCCCAGAGAGAACAGTCCAAAGGTTACACATGGAATACAACTCACGGTAAAGAAGATATAAGGATGTTACACTCTATGGAGGTGGGGGGGGGTGGGGGAGAACCAAAACAAAATGTAAGGTTTTCACACAGTACCTCTATCTTCTGAGCCCTAGGTAGAGGAGGGTGGAGGTTTCACAGGAAGAAACTGGCATAAGCAGAGGCTATTTATAGTCAGAGGTGTGCAGATAAGAGAGACTGCTAGGACTCTGACAAACAGGAGAGATTTCAAGAGATAAGGAGAATATTAGACTTTCACCAGTCAATCACAATCTTTTTTGGTTCCATAGGTCACTTCTTTAGCGGAATGTTTTCAAATGATGACAAACATTAACATGACCTGTCACTTGTGAAAGATTCATGTTGACTGTTGTAGAAATGCAGGAATCATTCTATGTATTGCACACCAAATTCATGTGCTCATCTTTTTTGCCACTAATAATAATTTGCAGGATCTGTACTGAGTATCGCAGATGTACACGATTTGTGCTGAGCATTTTACACTTGTGCAGGATTCAAGCTGAGAATTCCAGATGTATGCAGGATCCAGTATGCAGTAAGACATGACAGGGTGGCCAGCTTGATGCTGTGGCAGTAGTGGTGTTGCTGCCTGCCAAGCCAACGACTGGGGTTTGGGAGTGGACTGCTGTTGTTTGGCAGTCAGCCGGGGAGAAAAGATCAAGTGTCCTAGGGACAGCTCCCCTTTCTTAGGAAGGGGGTTCCAGTGTCCTGCTTGGTGGCCGCCGCCTGGTGGAGACCAAATGGCAAGTGGAGGAGTGGATCAAATAGTAGGGATGGACTGCTCTTGATACTGATATGTGTGTGCATGCAAAGGAAAGGACATGCGGTGAGTCATGGCATGCTGGTCCTCCTGGGGTATCACAACACTGGTGGAAAAACCATGACTGACTAAATGACTCCCTGGCCTGTCACAGGCCCCAAACCACTGACCGAGTGGGCTCCAGATCTGGATATATGTACTGGGGGGATGGCACTCCACCATACAGCCCTGCTATGAGGGAAGTCCATGGGGGACTCAAGGAACTGGTAAGTCCCAGAGAAGGTGAGTAATGGGTTGAATGGTCCAGGGATAAAAGGGGCCTATCAGAGAGGAGTATAAAAAAAAGAGACATGACAGAGTGTTGGTATTTGTGCCACAACCACACACACCAGGGATGTAGTAAGGCACAAGGCCACAGGCTGAGTGCTTTCCGCCCATGAAGGTGCCATTGTGGTTCAGCAACCAACACCCTAGAGTGTCTAAGTACACTTATAAAATTTGTTACTAGGTAAATAAAAAATATACACATTTAAACAATTAAAAATATGAAAAGAATGTTTAAAGGAAATTTCCAAGATTTCTATATGGACTTCATAGCCCATTACCTTACATCTGGGCTAGGCACTTGGTGGGAAAATTATTATTTTATATCACACCCTGTGCTGGAGAAAAGGGATTGTAAGTGTAGCCAAACCCTTGGCCAGACAATCTCTTCCGCTTCCCGGTCCACGCCCCCACTCTCACACTCAGACATTTTGTGAGGTCTGAGCAGGGAGAGCGTGGGGGTGTACTTCTTAGCAGTCTATGGGGAAGAAGTTAGTAGTTGAATGGTGGCTTTCATTTTTCTCTAAAGTTGCTTACATATATAGAATAAAGTATTGAAATTCTTCCCCATAGACTTCTATGGGGCATGCCCCCATGCTGTCCCTGCTTAGATATCACAAGACATCTGAATGAGGGGGTGGGGCTGGTGGACTGAGAAGTGAAAGGAATCAGCTGGCAATGAGTTTGGCAGCACTTATGATCCCTTCTCTCCAGCATAGGATGTGAAATAAAATAATAATTTTCCTACCAGGAGACTAACGCCAATATAAGGTAATGGGCTATAAAGCCCAAAATCTGGGAAATGTACTTTATCTTCCACCATTGGTGCCACTAGGGGGAGCTGGCAGATTTCCTGTTAATGTTCTAGTTGTTTACCGGAAAAAAAGTCTGCTGTTTAAAATCTAATAAAAGATTGTTAGCACACTGACTTCACCTGCACTGTGCCTTTGTGGGCAGAGCTTTTTTCTGTTTGTTTGTTTGCTGTTGGTATAGGTCTTACCACGAATGGCTATGGACCAATCAGTTGCAGCATTTTCCCTTTCCCCTTTTCATGGCTGCATGATGCTATACTGACATTCTGCTATCAAAAGAAGGGACCTGTGACTGGAATTCCTAATGCAGCTTATCTTTTGATGTTACAAGGGAGTGAAATCAAAGCACAACTTCCTGAACATCTCTCCACGTCCTCCCATTCACTACAATGTGTTTTCTTCTTCTCCTCCTCCCTCTGCTGCACTATTTTCTCTCTCTCCCCCTCTCCTGCTGCACTGTTTTCTTTTTCCTGACCAAAGAGGCTGGTGATTAAAAAAAAAAACAGAAGAAAGAAACAGAAACAGCCCTGACTGGCACAACCACCCCGCCTTCATGGCTTCTCCTTCAGTGCATCACTTTCTCAGCTTGTCCAGCACAGGCAACAGTGAGCCATGTAATCATGCAATGCTATAGTAGGAAAGGCTGAGCGAGAAAGAGATACCGGGGGGTGGGAGGGAGCCTCCTTCATAATACAGTTCTTACCAGAAAGGCGTTTTTATGTAGGCAGCAGTGGGCCATATAATCGTGCAGTGCGTTAGAAAGATAGCAGTTCAAGAAAGTAATACAATGATCTAAACATTCTTTCATTATTTTGGGCAGCATAAGGCAATCATATTGCCTGAGCCGAAGTCACGCTATTATTTTGTGGAGATAACATTTTGTGCTGGTATGTGAAGTGTGGCTCTGGGAGATCTGAGAGTTCAGAAAAGCATTGGCAGGTCCTTTGCACTACCCCACCCCACTCGTACTGTCTGCTGTACAAGCTCTGTGCTTAACTACCCTCCCTCAGCTTTATGTGTCTTACTGCGATCAGAATCAGAACTGCTGGCTTAGTTCAGTAAACTGAGAGGTGATTTACCAAGTGTGGTGCCAACATTAGCTCATCCACCAGCCAGCAGCTCGTGACCCAGTTTTTCTGACAGTTGATCGGGTTCGTATTGATTTTGAGACCAGAGCTATTGCTATAGTTCAGTAAATTGAGAAGTGATTTCCCCCAGTGTGGGGCCAGTTTCAACGTGCCCCTCCAACCAGCAGTGGATCACTCAATTTTGGAAGGATAGTTGTTCTCTGGCATGTTATCCCCTATGCAATCTGTCACTCAAACTGAGTTTTAAGTTACGCAGTATTGTTAGGGGGTAGGAGTACAGATTTGGGCACTGCAAGTTGAATAGGCAGAGGATCGGACAGTTTGTGCCATGCAAAAGGAGGGTCAGCATAATGAGGAGGGGGGCACTCTTGCATCATGACTAGCACCAGTAGATGAAAACTGTTAAAAAACAATGTTTTGTAGAGCAAAAGTTAAGTTGGTGCTACCCTGACCCGATTCCCACTAACACACCCCCATAGCTGCTGTACAGTCAGTGGAACAGTAGTTTAGCTCCACAAGAGCACGTGTAACTCCAGAAGGAGGGGATGCCAGAACCATTGCCAGAGGCAGAATGGAGGCATCTGCATTCAAGTTCAAGTTCAAGTTTATTGCAGGAAAACTCCATTGAGCAAGCTCATTCACAAGGAGGTCCTGTGACATAAACACTTAAAGTACAAACACAGATAGGTAATAACAGTTTATACGTGAAATGCACATTACATGATACAGGCTGGATATACATACAAGGGTACCACATAGGGTGACCGCAGGTGGTAAACATTGATATGAGACAGGGAAGCCACTTACAGGTTGCATACTGATAAATGAAACATGATGACTGGTGTGTGCAATACATATACAGTATTTTAGCAGCTAGAACAAACAACAGTCTACAACTGATATGGGTGGGAGGAGTGATTTGATAGAGTAGCAGTGGAGCATAAGCAAAGATAAAGCCAGGAGTAGAAGGGGAAGGGAAAGCAGTTAATATGACAAATCAATTATACCTTACCAGTGGATAAATATGGCACACATGGGGAAGGAAGAGACTTAATGACAGTTACAGGTGTCTTTTATTTTGGCTGAGCTTAGTGATTTGTAGAAGTTTATTGAAACTGTGCTAGTTAGTTTCAGTACGGTTTGTAATTGGTTCCAAATGGAGGGAAGGGCATATGCAATAGCACGTTTACCAAAGGAAGTCCGCGTCCTTGGTACGTCAAGCATAATAAAGTCAGATTTTCTTAACGAGTATGTACTGTGTGAGATACTAATAAGGGAAGAGAGATAGCTTGGCAATTTCTGCAGGAGCAGTTTAAGAGTCCATAGCCCAGCATGGAGCAGGCGTCTAGTAGTAAGGGAGGTCCAACCAACAGCTGCATATAAGTCACAGTGGTGCGAACGGTAAGGGGAGTTGGTAATGAACCGTAACGCACGGTGATAAAGGATGTCCAGTTTACTTAGATTTGCAAGAGTGGTGGAGGAATAGATTACATCGCCATAGTCGAGTAGGGGGAGAAAAGTGGCCTGTACAAGCTTGTTTCGAGTTTCAAGGGGGAAAAGGGGCCTATTTCTGTAGAAGAAACCTAACCTTGCTTTTAACCTTCTAGAGACATCTTCGATGTGGTCACTGAAAGATAATTTATTGTCGATCCAGATACCTAGATATTTAAATTTGGTTACAACTTCCAGAGGCTCATTTAGCGTGGTGACAATGAATTCATGCAGGCAATCAGTTGCTTTAAGGTCAGTTGGGTGTGCTGTTCTCTTGTGGCCTTGTTCCTGACAATTATGACTAAACCCCTGTTTAGAATAATTAAAAACGGTAAAGGCTAGCATTACGCTTTCTGCTTCCCACAGCTGTGTTGTATAGGGGTTTCAGTGCAGCTTTTATGCTTTAACTGGAGCAGCAATCTAGCTTAAGTAAAACATGCATAAACAAAAACAACTGCAGACACCAACATTGCTGGTTCAGGATTTAGCATGGATTCCTGTTTTGCTTCTACTTTGTCTGATAGTTTTTCCTTTCACGTTTTTCACTAATGACAAATTGGCAATTGTGTGTGTGTGTGTGGGGGGGTTGGGGGCGCTTACATTTACATTCAGTTCCCTAATGTAAATTGAGAGCTTTTTTAAAATCATATACCCAGCTTTCATCAGCACCAGATCTGGACAGGTAGTGTCAAAGGAGCACCCAATAAAACACCTTAAGTGTGATGTGTTCTGCTGCAGTGTCTGTCATTTCTCACAGTAAATTCTTCTCCTCTGACAGCAGGCAAGTTTTCTGATACATAAAACAGCAAAAGAAGCATAACAAGTACAGATATTAACTCCTGAAGAGATGTTTATTTTACCTCCAACTCTCAGATTGTCTTGCAATAACAGTTTTGTGCTCGTCATTTGTAAGAAATAAAGACTGAGGCACCGATGTTTTTTTCTTCAAGTAGTTGTTTCAAATTTGGGGTGGTTGGCTGTTCTCAGGTCTTTAAATTTTGTTGGCACAGAACCGGGTGCAGTTAATAACACTTACAATAATGCCATCACCCTGCACCAGAACCGAGCCCCATCGCAGCACCTGCATGCATCTCATTCCCCTCTCAGCTCACGGATAAAAATAATGTGGGTGCAAGCTGTGAAATTCAAGGGCATATAAATTCATCACTGTATAACGATAAAGCAAAATGGTACCATATGAAAATCAATAAGTATTTGCAGTGACAGTAAATATTTATTAGTAAATATTTATAAGTGTTCGACTAGTGTGACTTACTGTAGCTGTCTTTGTGGTTTTGCACTGGTTCCTGTGCTTTGAGCATTTAACGAATGATATACAAGCTAACCGAGAGAAAAATAAACACCGTAAAAGGAAAATGTATGGTGTCTAGTGAGAATTGAGCTGATTTTCATTGACTCTGCCTTCTTCTTTCCTTTATAATTGTGCAGTCTACCTTCCATGATGGACAGGTTTCCCCATGCAGACAGAAATTCTTACATCTTGTTCTATCAACAGGAGAAAACTGACACTGTACTTGCTTTTACTGAGCAAACAGGAACCATGCTGCAGCATGGCATTAGATGGGAAAGAGATGTAATGTTGGAATCTTACAGTACCGTCAAAAGGAAATAAAAAAAAAAATATTTTTTTAAACTTAGGCCCGGATATTCAAAAGGGTTGCGCATAACGCAACAGGGATGTGCCATCGCACCCACCGATGTGCCCAACACGATATTCAACGGGCAAGTTGGGGCTGCGCAACTCCTGATGTGCCAAGGTGCATCGGTAATGTATGCGCGCATGGCTGGGGCATGCCCATGCATATGCGGCACATCCCGATATTCAGCCTGGGATGTTCGGCGCATATGCTAGCAAAACTCCACCTTGCACCACTCAGGGGGGCGCAAAGTTGAGCCTGGTAAAACCAGGAACAAGCCCAGGCCACCCACAGACGAGCTGCCATATTGCAGGGTGCAACACGACAGCCGAAAGCGTTCATTCACATGTCGGGCCTGTATAGTACTGTATGGTCTGCACGCACATTGATCCACATAGTGGACAATAGCGACAGGACTGTACCGTACGCTTCGTCAGTCGGGCGAAGCGCCAGGCGGCATGCGGTGAGGTGCCGCCACCCACCGCTGACTGGGGGTGCTGTGGTGGGGACCTCAGTGGGTGGGTGGGAAAGGGGTACCACCGACCAGCAAGGTTTCATTTGCTATTTCTGCCCATGATTGGGTGATGGGGGAGGTTTCCACTGGACCACCAGGGAATATAATATTACTTATGCCCGTGATCGGGCAATGGGGGGCTTTCCACTGGACCACCAGGGAATGTATATGTCCGTATGCCTGTGATCAGGCAATGGGGGAGGGGTTCCACTGGATCACCAGGGAATTTATTTTACTGATGCCCGTGATCGGGCACTGGAAGGCAGTCCACTGGACCACCAGGGAGTTTCTTTCTACTTTTGCCCGTGATTGGGCGAACAGGAGCGGGGACTGCCATGGGACTGCAGGGCGTCAGTCCCCAATGGCTGCAGCCTGGCAGAGAGCCAGGCACAAGTCGCTGGGGATCGGCGCACTACATGCAAACTTTGCAAACTGTGTGAGAGGCTTTTCTGCACCATGCAATTCTGCTTAAAGTTGAACCAGCATAACATTCTGTGGTGATTTGCATATGTAGCCCATGATGCTTTGCATTGTGTGGGCATGTGTGATTTTGTATTTTCTTGAAATTTGGCTTCCCAGCCAAATGCCCTTTGGGGTAACCCTTGCCTCAGTGTTTGCGCACAGAGGTTCTTTGTCTTTTAAATAGTTTTTTATTTTAATGGGTTCACCACAACATAACCCAGACAGACTGTCTTAGGGTAGTTGGTTCATTCCACTGGGGTGTCAAACAGACGAAACATACTGATGAGTCCTGGTAGGACGAAACACGTGTCTATGTCATCTGTTAGCACCCTTTGCAAACTGTGTGAGAGGCCTTTCGGCACCATGCAATTCTGCTTAAAGTTGAACCAGCATAACATTCTGTGGTGATTTGCATATGCAGCCCATGATGCTTTGTATTGTGTGGGCATGTGTGATTTTATATTATCCAAATCTACTCAAAACTATAAAGTAGATAATTAAGTGTCCACCTTTTGTGATTTAGGTAACGGAGGTTATGACTTTAAATTAATGACAATCTGCACACAGAATCGATGAATTCTATAGAATTAAGACTGGAATAAACAGTAACATTAAAAAAAGGTGCGAGGTAAAACATATAACTTAGGGTAGCGAATCAATGCCACTGTTTCATAAGTCAACGAAGCTTATAAATCCTAAAATGGCCACCATGGCAGTCAGGTTGTCAAGTGGGTGTCTCTATACTGAAGTCCAGTACCCCCAATAGTGAGCTAACCAATAAATGTTTAATTGGGCAGCTGGGTAAGCTGGCAACAGGGAATGCACAACAGTAAATAAAAACTAACTTTAAAATGGCAACGCCTTGGATGATGAGTTGGGGCCAACTTCAGACACTGCCTGATGTTTCTGAATACAAAGTCCTTCGTGGGAAAAAAACTAGCTGCTTCTGTATTTCACTTGAGTCTGGGTGAACACTTATAAATATTTATCGAAAGAAACAGTAGAGGATGAGGATGAGGTGGAGGTTTTGGATATGATGGGCCTAACACCCACAAAGAGATTGTTCCTGCACAACCTCCAAAGGGTTATAAAGAAATAAATAAAAAAATATGGTACAAAACTGGCATCAACCTCCACAATATAAAGAAATCATCTGTGCCAGAATTCTTGGAAATGAGGTCATTTCTTGCTTAGATCTGATATTAACTTGTCCATGCGATAGATGGAGTTAACTGTCCTGCTACTGGGATAGCATCAGAGACTAAGATTTGAACCACATTCATGTGATAATCTTTTTTGTCACTAATAATAGTATGTATAACAAGGACAGTTTTTACCATCCAACTGGTATTTCTGCCCGAGGTATCACCAAGAGTGCAATCGAGGCTGACAGCAGTCCAGGTTCCAGAAAAATTCTGTTTAATTGACTGCCTATTGCTTGCCAAAAAGTCTGTGAGCTGGACACCCTTGGAATATATGGGTGAAATCTGCAAGCTGGGTACCACAAGTCCTTCAACATTTCCCTGTTGCCACCTTTATATTCTGCCCTTCTATTGCTGGGGTTTAAAAATAGTGATATCGCCATTTCTATATGTTTTCTCGCCAGGAAGTAGACAAAGTTGCTTCTAATGTTGATATGGCATACAGTATATCATTGGTCTGAACTCAGAAGATAGGTTCAATTATGCTTCAGTGTTCCATTTTGTTAAAATGTTGAATGTATTTTGTTTTTACCAAACACGATTAAACCCTTGTATAAATTACCTATCAAATGCCCCTATAACTCTCCCTGTAGAGTCAATCATTTAATCAATCAATCAATCAATGTTTATTGGAAAGCAAATTGAGAGCAAGAGCTCTCTTTTACAGTTGTGTCCAGTATACAAAGAACAATAGCAGCATAAAACACTCAGTAATACACACAGTTGCATCACATAAATTACAGACAGTTTAACTACCACTTGAGTTGTGGACATTGAGTATCAGTTATAGTAAGTGCTCGGAGTTGGATAGAATTCAACCATAGCAGTCACACTGGCAGTGCAGCAGTCTATTTAAGCAAGTCCTTAATTGGTTGATTGTAATAATAATAATAATAATAACTTTATTTTTAAAGCGCCTTTCAAGATATCAAGGCGCTTTACATATCAAAAGCCACAATATACAATATCAATTTAAAACATATAAATAAAATATATACATAACAGCATCATATGTTAAAAACAAACAATAAAATCATCCATACAAGCAAAACATAATATTTGCACTCAGATTTCATTAATCTTCCAAGTAGGCCATATGCCATAGGTAAGTTTTTAAATTTTTCTTAAATACCTCCACGGAGGTGCACTCCCTTAACCGGCGTGGTAGAGAATTCCAAAGAGTGGGTGCAGCATAAGAGAATGCTTTACTATCAGAAGATTTTAAACTCACTCTTGGAATCTCTAACAACCCATCGTCGGCCGAGCGGAGTGATCGGCCGGGGCAGTAAGGCACCAGAAGTTCTTTCAGATAGGTCGGACCCTGATCATGAAGGGCTTTGAAAGTCAGTAAAATGACTTTAAAGGTGATCCACCACCATATAGGAAGCCAGTGCAGTTCACGTAGTACCGGGGTAATATGACTGGATCTCCTTGTCCCAGTCAACACCCAGGCTGCAGCGTTCTGCACCAGCTGTAGGCGACGGATTTCAACCCCAGAAAGCCCAAAGTAAAGGGTGTTGCAGTAGTCCAGACACGAGGACACAAAGGCATGGACCAACATTGGCAAAGAGTCAGACGGAACAAGGTGACGCACCCTGGCAATATTCCTAAGATGGTAAAAGGAAGTCCTGACAACGGGCGACACTTGAAATTGAAGGGTCAGCCTGTCATCTAGGACAATCCCAAGGCTACGCACCCGTTCAGGGGTCGGAAGTGACACGCCATCAAGAAAAATTCCAGAGGGTGTGCCATCATACGACCTCGCTATCTGTCCACCCGGGTCCACCACTAACACCTCTGTCTTCTCTGAGTTCAACTTTAGCCAACTAGAATCCATCTACCCTTGGATTTCTTCCAGACAGTTATTAAACACTGAGAGAGCTCCATTCTGGTCAGGCGCAAAAGACAGGTATAGCTGGGTATCATCTGCATAGCAGTGAAACCTCAGCCCATACCGTCTTATACTATCTCTGAGGGGCAGCATATAAACCGCGAATAACATGGGTGACAGCACTGAACCCTGAGGCACCCCCACACAACAAAGAAGTTGGGCTGGAGGAATGAACCCCCGACACAACTCTTTGTGATCTCCCAGTAAGGAATGAAGTGAACCATTTGAAAACAGTTCCCGACATTCCACAGATTAGCCTCAGGCGTGCTAACAACACCAGATGATCCACAGTGTCAAAAGCTGACGAGAGATCAAGAAGAACTAGAATGGAACATCTCTTCTGATCCTTCGCCTTCAGAAGATCATTAAGCACCCGAACCAGCGCAGTCTCGGTGCTGTGTCTTTTACGAAAACCAGATTGGAAGGATTCGTAGACATTATGGATGGTTAAATGGTCTTCCAATTGGGCTGCCACTACCTTCTCAATAACCTTCCCAATAAAGGGAAGGTTAGAGATAGGTCTGTAGTTTGAGAAACAGTCTGGGTCCAAAGTAGCTTTCTTTAAAAGGGATGTAACCACTGCCTCTTTCAGGGAGTTAGGAAACTCACCTGACTCTAAGGAGCACCAGACTATTTGCACCATAACTGGACCAATGATCTCAGAGCAACCCAACATTAGGAGAGTTGGTCCAGAGTCCAAACTACAGCTCGTGGGCCGCACACCATGGATGATCCTCATAATATCCATGACCTCTGGTCGGCAAAAGGAACTCCAAGAGAAATGAAGTATTGTGAACTCGCACTGTTCCACAACATCACCCTTAGAGATTGCAGGATGCAAGCCCACCCTGATGTCGTCCACCTTAGTTGCAAAGAACTGAGTGAGCTCCTCGCACTCCAATTGCGAAAAAGCTTTTCGGACTTGCAGACAGTCTGGGTTGCACAGTCTGTCTACAGTCCGAAACAACTGAGCCAGTTGATTCTGTGCAAGTGCAATCTCCCTGGACAGGAATTCTGCCTTCTTATGGGTGATTGCAGATTGATAGATAGAATAATGTTCCATCAATCTAAGGTGGTCGGGCATCAAGGGCGGACTTGCGCCAGGAACGCTCTAACCTTCGCCCCTGTCTCCGCAACTCCCTCAGTGTCCCATCAAACCAAGGGGACCTGGGGTGAAGGGATAGGGGGCACTCACGAACAGGAGCAATAAGATCCAGGCCACCGTAACGGCTGTATTATAAGCCGACACCAGTGCCTCTGGGTTACTGCTAACCAACACGGGGGATGAGAGGTCAAGGACCGCTGCAAGACCCTGGGAAGTAATATTCCATAATGGGTGGTACCTGACCATCTCCACAGGGGAAGGCCTTCTCAGGGGGGTGCAAAAAATTGAACCTCACGGTGTGGTGGTCAGACCAAGCGACTGGTTCCACCCCCACGTCGGATGAATCAATCCCCAAGAGGAAGACTAAATCCAGAGAGTGTCCAGATTTATGTGTAGCAGTGGAAACTACCTGTGTAAGGTCCAAAGAAGACATAAATTGGAGGAAGTAATTACCAAATTGTGAGAGTTCATCGTCGACCCAGGCGTTATAGTCACCAGACCAATCAATCTGGGTGACTCAAATGACATATCGACGAAGAAGTCTGCTGCTTCCTGTAAGAAATGTTTACCATCTCCAGGTGGATGGTAGATGAGAACGATTTGAACGCCTACACCTGCTACAACTGTATACTCAAAGGATTCAGCCTCACCTACTACCACATTCGTGAGGCCCAATTTATTCTTAAAACAGACTGCAACCCCCCCCGCGGTCCAATTTCGGGCGGTGTATCACCGAGTACCCAGCCGGAATCATGGCCTCCAATATGGGGCCTGAATTTTCATCCAGCCAGGTCTCGGTGATGCAAGAAAGGTCAGCTGAACTAATAAGATCAGCTATAATGGCGGTCTTATTCCTAACAGACCTGGTATTGCATAACACCGCCCGAGCTGGACAAACCTCGGAGGCTGTCCAGCCTATCTGCCCACCAAATTCAGCAGTGCCCTTGGGTATGGGCACCAGACACGGGAGACACCGGTCTGGATTCCATTTCGCCCCAGGGCACCTTCTGGACTTAGTAACCCTGATACGGTGGCCCCTCTCTTTCATCCTCTCCTGTTTGCCCACCCCGGCCCTCCTCACTCTCCTATGAACAATCCCCAGTGCTCTACAGTGCTGGTAAGTCTCAAATTGCAGGGGAGGAGTATAAAAAGGGCAGAGGATGCGAAGAGAAGAGGATTAATAGCACACCACCGTGGAACCTGCAGGCCAACACATGTTACTGCTTAAACTAAACAATATATGTCAAGTGTAATCAAAAAACTAATCTAATCTAAAAACCCATACAAAATGAAACACAAAAATAAAAGAAAAAAGAATAATAAACAAAACAAAATAAACAAATAAAAATAAATAAATATAAATAAATGTGAACAAATATATAAAATATATGAAGGGGACTCTCACTACCTTTAAACAAAAATTAGCCCCTCCAGCTCTCTCACAGCAAAAAGAGAGGGGAAAAATATCTTAGCGCTCTCACTTCAAGATAAACTAAATAAATCGCTCAAAAACAAATAAAACAAACAGCATGGGTCTAAAGCTGCCGTACTTTTATAAGCCCCCACTGAAGAACACAAAACCTAGTAGTACTAATCACAAGCCCCACAGAGCAATGGTCCATAAAGTCTCAGAATCAATGCATATTCTTCATATTCCTGGCATTCAACTCCAGCCACTGCAGATTCTTACTATTCGGAGTATTCCAGCAGGAGGTAAACGCTCTTAACCCAATGAATCCTAGGAGGGCACGTTTATGTGGCCAGTCTCCCCTACTTGGGATGCCAGATGAAGCCCAGCCTCTGCCAGGCGACTCCGGCACCACCCGGAGGCCCTGAGAATGCCAACCCACTGGCAGGTACTCCCGACCCCCCCAGGGACAGACAGCAGCACCCTTTACCCACCTCTGGAACAGTTGGGCCAGTCAGTCAGATCTCTCTTCCTCCTTCTCCAACACAACTCCACAACACAGAAAGCCAATGATTCGGCTTTAAGTCCAACAATCCACTGAGTCCAAACAAGGGGCCAAGCAGAATAAACGACGCACGACTCGAAAACACTGCAAACACCGTCCACAAGCCGGGAGGATTCTCCTTGCCAGTCCCCAACGTCACAGTTCACATAAATGGCCAGGCAATATTCAAGCGCACGAAGAAAGTTCTCCCCGTGAGTCAGTTAAAAAATCCAACAGCTGAGGTTCCAAATCCAACACAAACAAAGACCTCCTTCGGTACTTGCTCCCCCAACTCCCCGACTCCACAACCCTTCACGCTGTGATCAAAAAACCATCGGAGAAGCAGAACAGCACAGAGTCACTGGGGGCAAACAAACTCAGTGCTCCAACATCCAGCAAGAAGTCTACTCTGCAGCTGTTCCCACAACTCCCCGGCTCCACAGCCTCCCACGCTGCAACTCCAAGCAACACCCGGGACACAAGGACCCACGGAGAATCACCGGGGGCAAACAGGTTCAGTACTCCGATTTTGGCAAAATTCTTTCCTCACTGCTCCCACAACTCCCTGACTCCACAGTCTCTCACGCTGAGATCAGGGAAATAGTCGGGGAAGCAGAAGAGCACAAAATCATCGGGGAGCAAAAGCAAATTCGGACTCCGATATTCGGCAAAACGTCCTGGTCTTCTCACTGCTTCAACCCTAAGCTAATCTAAAAGTAAATAAAAATGAACAGAGAATGCAAAATTAATCCAAACAAACAATCTCAGAAACTAGTGTTCTGGCTGGCTTAGCTCAGCCGCCATCTTGGAATAGCGTGTCTCGATAGATAATAATGGTAGTCATTTGTAATGTTTTCTGACTGAACTCCCATGTACGTGGGACCGCTATACCCATGGTGCTTTCCCCAGACTTTGTTTGAAACCTTGGCATCACATAATTTGACAATTTGGCTGATCTGAGTTTGTAAATGTTCAATGATCTTGGATTTAGTTTGCTCAGTAGGTAGGATGGGACAGTATTTGTGATGAAACCTGTATACAAATATATACCAATGCAGCTGTCTCCGAATGGATAGAGGTGTCCAGCCCACAGTTTCATATAAGTAACAGGGATGGGTATTCCATGGCAGGCCAGTTATGAATCTTAAGGCACTATGATAGAGTGGGCCAAGTGGTTCCAGAACCATTTCTGAGGCATTTCTATATGTGCAGTCCCCTGTAGTCCAGTTTGGATAAGAATAATGAGTTGACCAGGGTCTTTCTAACAGGAAGGCTAAAAAATGCCTTGTTTCTATAGAAGAATGCTAATAGACCTTTCAGTTTGTTAGACAGGGTTTGAATGTGGGCGCTAAATGTTAGCTGCTCATCTAGGTAAATACCCAGGTATTTATAGCTAGCAACACTCGAAATTACCTTTCTCGCCATAGATTTTAGTGAGAATTGGGTAGAGTCTATGCCCTTCTTGCTGAACAGCATCCATTGCGTTTTCTTTACACTGAGCAGTAGTCTCAACTCCATTAGTATTTTCTGAATTTTATAGAAATTGCCTAGGATTGCGTTCATTGCAGTGGTGACGTCCTTGTTGTGCATGTGTAGTATAGTGTCATCTGCATACAGAAATAACTTTGTATCTTCAGAAGTGTGCAGAGGTATTTTACTGACATAGATCAAAAATAAGAGGCCCTCTGGGGTACCCCTTAGTTGATATGGGCCAGATTGAAGCAGTGATCACCTGCCGTAACACACTGCTGTCTGTGACATAGCTAGGCTGAGAACCACAACAGAGCACCAAAGCCCACACCAGAGGTTTTTAGCCTGTTTAGTAAAATATTGTGGTCGACAGAGTCAAAGGCTTTTGCTAGGTCTAAGAAAACTGCTGGGGAAGCTAGAGCTTTATCAGGTGTACTTAACATGTCATTGGTTACTCTGGACACTACGTTCATTGTGTTGTGCCCCTTCCTGAAGCTGGACTGGTACTCAGTTAATACTCGGTTAATACACTGAATGTAGTAAGGTATGAGGTTAGCTGTTTATGTACTAGTTTCTTGAGTATTTTAACTATGGGGGAGAGTATAGATATAGGTCTATAACACCCAGGGTCAGAGAGGTCACCCCTTTGAAAATTGGGATTAAGAAGGTGGTTTTCCAGTCATCAGGTATCTGGGAGGTTTTTAATGAAATTTAAATAGATGAGATAGTGCATTGCCAGATGTGGTGAAGCGATTTTATAGAAAATTGGTTCTGTTCTTTCATATCGAGCTCCTTGTTGTGCTTCTAGTTTAGTGAGTTCCCGCAGGACACCCCTCTCACTAAACCTGCTGAAAGCAAACAGGGGCCAGGGAGAGGCCCCTGCAAAGTCAGTATCTAGTTGGGTTGATAACATGTTGGGATTTTCCTTTTTGAAGGCCAAGCCTGCCTCAGTGAAAAATGTGTTGAAAGCTGCTGCTTGATCCCTGGGGTTGTGCATGGAGGTGCTATTGTAATTTAAAACTGTGGGTAGCGTCGATTTGCAGACCTTGCCTTTAGAATGTGCATCAGTAATTTAGCTATTAAAGTACATATGAAGAAGCCAGCAGAAAAAGGCCATTTGGTCTATCAATTCTGCTCTTATTGCAGGATCCACAGCTTGAGATAATGTCCCTGCCTGCCCTCCCCACTTCTTCCATCCTCCCTACCCATGATCTTTACTTTCCCCCTATGCCTATCCCAGCCTCTCTTAAAACTGCCCACTGTCTTCAACAAGATTACCTCTTCCGGCAGTGCATTCCAAGTCCACCCTCTCTGTGAAGAAGTGCTTCCTGACCTCCCTCCTAAACCTCCCACCCTCCAGCTTAAGACTGTGCCCCCTAGTATTATGGTTGCCACTCAGCTTAAAGAGAATCTCCTTATTAACCTTATTTATCCCTTTCAAGTACTTGAAGACCCCAATCATGTCCCCTCTCTCTCTCTCTCTCTCTCTCTCTCTCCTGTCTTCCAGGGAGTACATGTTCAATGCCCTCAATTTCTCCTCATATGCCTTACCCTGCTGACCCACTATCATCTTTGTAGCCATGCTCTGGACCTTCTCTAGCAGATTAATGTCCTTTATGAGGTGTAGGCACCAGTACTGAACTCCATACTCTAGATGCGGCCTTACCAGTGACCTGTACAAGGGCAGTATAACCTCCTCTCTCCTACTACTGCTCCTCCTAGATATACATCCCAGAATCTTGTTTGCTTTTGGCTGCTGCTTTCTTGCACTGCATGGATTGCTTTAGGTCACTAGTGATCATCAGTCCCAGGTCCTTCTCCTCCTCTGATGCAGATACTCGGACTCCACCCAGGTAGTACTCTGTCCAAGGATTCTTAGCTCCAGTATGCATAACTTTGCATTTCTTGGCATTGAAGCCAAGCTGCCAGATCCTGGACCACATCTCCATCTTTTCCAGATCTTCCTGTAGGTCCTGTATCCCTTCAGCTGTGTTCACTCGCTTGCAGAGCTTGGTGTTATCTGCGAATTGGCACATTTTGCCCTTAATGCCATCCCCAATGTTATTCATGAAGACATTGAACAACACTGGCCCCAGCACAGAGCCCTGTGGGACCCCAATGATTACCTCTCTGGTACCAGATAACTCTCCCCCATAAGCACCCTCTGGGTTCTGTCCCTCAGCCAGTTTTCCACCCATCTGGCCATCTTTTCCCCAAACTCAAGATCCACCAACTTCCTGATCAACCTTTTGTGGGGCACAGAGTCAAAGGCCTTGCTGAAATCAAAACAGAGGATGTCTACTGCTTGGCCCCCTGTCTGCTGTCTTAGTGACAAAGTCAAAGAAGTCAATCAGATTCATTCAACACGATCTCCCCCCATGAACCCATGTTGCCTCGCATCCTGGAGACCATGCTCCTCTAGATATTCCACCAACATTTCCTTTAGTATGGTTTCTATGAGCTTGCCCACAATGGAGGTCAGACTGACAGGTCTGTAATTCCCTGTAAGTAGGAGCCTCCGGCATTCAAGAACAGCCAGGATCAGCACTCCATAGACATGACTGGACTGAATAAAACAGAAATCAATTTGGTGGAGAGAATATTTTGCCTGTAGTTCCTGAAAAGGAAGCAAGCCTCTCTTGTTCATAAAGTTTAATGGAAAGTTATATGCCAGTCCTGTACAATTCGATCTCCTAAATGTTCTGTCAATGCAATTAAGTGGTAAGTCTGAATCATGTGTTAGCGCTCTACAATAATACAATGTTTCCCTCAATGCTTTCATACAGGAGAAAACTTCTCAGTATCAGAATGCAGTTACTGTATAAGTAGAAAATATGCTCCTTCTGAAACTACCTGGGAGGTTAGCACAAAAGAAAACTGTCAATGTTATAAGGAACATTAACATTAAATTTGATTTTCTTCCTGTATCCATATAGCGTTAGATATTTTCTGATTGGCTAAATAGTTCTGAGACCCATATGTTAACCCCACCCAAAAATACCCCAGTTGAAATAGGTTCAGACAGTAGGATTTGGAATTAGGGCAAATCACTTGCAGAATTCATGAATCATTTCACTCATCCCTGACTGCATCACAGGCATGGCTGCCACATTTAGCTCACTGAAAACCTTCAACAAGGCCCCAAAATAACTCCACATACATTTAAAATAAATGAGTTATTAATTAAACATTCCTTCATGTCACAATTCCTTCGTAGGTGTCAATGTGGCTCTTTAGGTAGCACATCCGCCTCTGGGCCAGAAGGTTGTGGGTTCTTGTCCCACACCAGGAACTGGGCTCATACATTAAACGCTGGCACCTGACTGCAGTACTAGGAGGGCACTGTACTGTTGGGGTGTGCCGTCTTCCTGATGAGACATTAAACCGAGCTCCCTTCTACCCATCTCTGGTGCTGTCCTGGTGGGTGTCCAGGTGGAAGTAAAAGAACCCAAAGTACTTTTTGCAAGAGTGGGGGAATTTTTAATTAAGAACAAATGAAAAAAATACAGGAGCAATAAAAGTAAACAAAAAAACACATAAAACTACAATAAAACACATTACACAAAAGGAAAATCAGCAACTAAAAAAGAAAAAAGGAACAAGGGGAAAGAGGAAAAAGAATAATGGGGAGAAAGAAAAGGGGGGGGTAGAAATACATCCTATCAAGCATTTACTATTATCATAAGCAATTTTTCGGAAGCAAAACTGAACCATCCCCAGTTAAAATATGCAAAAATTAATGGGTACTCCATCATTAAGTGAACAGCTATACCGCGCCTAGAGACTAATAAAGAAATAGACCGAATCTAGATGACCCTGTCCCATACCATCTAGAGTGGTTAATAAATCCAAAACAAAAGATGCCCACAAAGTAGCCAGCTGGGGCCTTGAAACCAGATTCTCATCCTGCAACAAAACATCTTGTAAGGCATCATCTACCATATGTGTTATTACTGTTGTAGCAGGGTATGAAATCAACACTTGCTGATGCAGCAACCTGAACCTAGACTGCCACAAGTAAAACTTAAGGCAGGGGAAAAATAATATTTCTGGAGGAGAAATGAAAAATCTCCTAAAACCAGACATTCCTAAGTCAGGTGTTCTAACCAAGGAAGTCACCAATGATAGGCAGCATAGCTCCAAAATCCTAGAGCAAAGTGACACTCTAAAAGAAAATGTTCCATTGACTCAAATGGTGCAGAACAATCTGGCAAAGGGCAAGAATGTTCCCCCAAAGGTTTATATTTATGGTTCCCTCTCACGTTTAATCTGCCGTAAGAGAAAAGCCATACAACATCCCACATCTTTCTAGGGATTTGGGGTCTATTAATTAATCCACAATCAGGGGCACTTTATTGATACTGCAATTTTTAAAATCAGGCTCTGAAACACAAATGCAGCCTAAAATCTCATCATAAATACGTTTCCATCCAAAACATACTACTTGACCCTTGTATACCTTCCACAAACTTAATTTTTGCAATGTGGGTCTCAAAAACTAGGGGCAGTTTACCAAGCCAGAATCATAGGGTGGTAAATCATCCCAGAAACCCAAATAAGACTCAAGGAAAGACTTTAACCAAATGTTAGTGTTGGAGTTCATGTCTTGGAAAACCAGACCAAGGGATTAGGACCAAAAAAGAGTGTGGAAAAATACAATCGGGTGTAGCATAGCCAGCCCGCCATTTGTCTTGAGCAAATAAAGGAAATCCCTCTTAATGGGGTTAAAACGACTACCCCAAAACATTTGAAAAAAAAAATATCATAGGCAGTTGTCTCTAGCTGGGAGGGAAGGGGAGAGGAGAGGAAAAACACAACTAATATACAGCAAGATGGGGAGCAAAAACTGTTTAATAGTCCATATACGCTTGAATTTAGAATAGGGACCACTTTTCCATTTCTGATCCTTAGCAACACATACAGCCAGCTTCTCAGACCAGTTCAGAAACGCTAAATCCCCCTCCCCAAATTTGATCCCCAAAATTTTAATAGGCCCAGGTACGATACGAATACCTGCTACCCCTGTAACAGAAATATCCCAGCCTGCCAGCGAAATCCTAACACATTTAGAAAAATATAACTAGGCTCCTGAAAAAGAAGAAAATTCAGTAAAAATAAACAACAAGGCTGCACTACTGCCCGAGTTGGACAAAAATATACAAATATCATCGGCATAAGCCAAAACTTCAAAACCCCATCTCCAATGGGCCAAGGGATGCCTTGTATAGTTGGAGTTGACATGATACGTTGGATAAGGGGGCTCAAAAAGAAAACATATAATAAGGGACTGAGAGGGCAGCCCTGTCTCACTTCTCTCAAAATAGGTACATAAGTCCCTTTTGACCCTCTATTATAAAAGGCCAAGACAGCTGATTTACAAAAATTAGAAAGCCATTTAACAGAAGATTGGGGGATACCATATTTACCTATGGTATAAAATAAAAAGTCATGTCGGACCTGGTCAAACACTTTTGACTGGTCAAGAGACAGTAAATAGCCAGCCCAGTGGCACTGAGGGTTGAGGAGCAGGATGCCGCACCTCATGCTACGTCGGCGACCCGGGTTCAGGAGTGGACTCGGGTGCTGAGGGGTTGACAGAGGAGGGTTGAGGATTGAGCACCCACATGGTGCTCTCCTCCCTGGGACTGAGGAGATGGGTTGGCCTGGTGAACCAGCGGCCCCCTGTGGAGACCGGGGGCACTGCAGCGAGCCAAGCAGCACGTATCAGTGTGGCTGATGCAGGTAGGGTTGCCGTGCGCCAGTGCATCAGGGCATACCACGCAATGGGGGGGGAGACTGCAGAACACGGAAAAACCCAGTCCTTGGGGTAGGCGATGGCACCAGCCCCCATGCCCACTGCAGTGTTCATCCTGGCTGACCTTCAGGTTCCTCCGTCAGGGTTCCCTGCCTGCAGCTGGAGTCTATGTGTGCAAGTGCGCCCATTGAGGAGGGGCGGCCCCACCCTAGAGGGTTTAAGCCAGGGATACCAACTGCGAGATGAGGGGGAGGAGAGAGGAGGTTCAGTCAGGGGGACTTCAGGCAGGGCAGGATCCAGCTGGATGCCTGAGAGAGGCTCCTTGGACCGCGACCAGGAGGGAAAAAGAGTAAAAAAAAAAAAAAATGAGACAGTAAATATCCTGTTTGTAAATTCACTGTATGGTAAGCTATAACATCCCTAATAACATACAAATTTTCTCTTAGGTTCCTAGATGGTATGGAGCAAGTTTGGGCAGGTTGGATTAGCATAGGGGCAACCTTCAATACTGTAACCCGGAATTCCAAATTTTGGCAAGAATTTTATAATCAGAATTAAGCAAACAGATCAGCCTCCAGTTATCCAAAACCATTTTACCTCCTGACTTGTACAAAAAAATCAAAAGCTCTTTAGTGAAGGCGGATGGATATGATTCAAGACGTAATAGCTCCTGAAAGACTTCCAAAAGATGCGTAACCAAATCTGCAGCAACCACCTTATAAAAATCATAGGGTAATGCGTCCAGCTGGGAGAAGCCCCGGATTTCTGGGACGAAATGGTACTAAGGGCTTTGGTTTCAGAGACAGGAAGAGATAAACCTTTCTTCTCCAACCGTGGTGGGGGTGGGGTGGGGGAATCTGTGAGGAAAACCAATCATTATGGCTCAGAGAAGCACCCCAAATAATCCATGTAGGTGGGACTCCACCAGCTTACCCAAGCCAATAGGATCCGAAATAAGTTCCCCCAAATCATTTTTTAAACAAGTAATATGTGATGCGTCCATCCTCTCTTTACATTTCTGGCTGGGGTCAGCATACGGCCCAGTTTACGTGGCATATTTAAGTTCAGCCTCAAGGAAGCTGCCCTATCATATTGGTACCTTTTCATTTCAGACTTAATCTTTTGAATTTGTTGAGAAAGATCCAAGGCCCCAGAATTAGACCAAGATAGCAGATGATACAAATGTGCCCATTGGGACAAGTACGTGAAATAGTCTGGATTAGCTATTAGCTTTTGATCTACCATGGCAGAGGACAAAACATTTTAGTTCCTGTTTCGTATCTTCCCACCACGGAAACGCAGAGTCATAAAGGCAACGGGGGCAAAAACCTTGCCACAAGGAGAGATTTAACATCTCTCTAAATTGTGGGAAGATCCAGAATGCTAACTTTTAGCCTTCACTGTCCTGAGGTGGAGGGGAGCCTTGGTAACCAGATGAACGTAACATGTAAAAGTAAGTGGTCAGAAAACCCACAAGGCAGTGTGGTCGCAGATGAAAGCCGCAAACCTGAGGCTAAAAACTAATAATTGATCCTAGAATGGAGGGATCCCCTATAATACATCGACCCCCCTGTAGGATGAAGGGTCCTGTAGCTGTCCAGGATTCTAGCCATATCCACTATTGATTTTAGAGCTATAGCATCACAATAGACCTTTTTCTCACATTCATGTTGAATGGAAAAATCCAAAGAGCAATTGAAATCGCCACCCAAAATCAGAGGTAAGGAAGTAGCCAAAAATTGTTTGATCAAATTAAAAAGGGCAATTCGGTCAGATTTTACTAGGGGGGCATAAACATTAATGCACTGGAAAGTTTTATTGTGCTGGCTAAAATCTAACAGCAAAGCCCTTCCTGGTAGAATATCCACCAATCTGAGAACCTGAAAAGCAGAGCCCCAGAAGAGGATACCAAGACCATCTGCGTTATCCTGTCCAAAGGACCAAAAAGATGGGCCCCACCACCAGTCGTTTTTCATGGAATGCAATTCAGAATTAGAAGCCATCCAAGTTTCCTGGAGGAAAATAAGGTCAAAATTCCCCTGTAACAAATGTGAATGAATGGCAGACCATTTTGTAAAATTTTTGAGGCTACATACAGTGGCGTGAAAAAGTATTTGCCCCCTTCCTGATTTTCTCTATTATTGTATATTTGTAACACTGGATGTTTTTAGGTCTTTAGACAAAATATAATATTAGATAAAGGGAACCTGAGTGGACAAATAACACTTTTTTTTTTTTACTTATTTCATTTATTTAATGAAAAAGTTAACCAACACCAACTGGCACTGTGTGAAAAGTAATTGCCCCCTAGTTAAATCAACCCAATTAAAGGGATAATTAGAGTCAGCTGATTGAACACAGCCAGGCTTGATTACAGCCAGCCCTGCTCAATATAAACCTCACTTATTTTGGCCCTTACCATCAGAGTCACATTGCCAGCTCAAAGATTCAACAAGCACATTATGCCTTGATCAAAGGAAGTTCCTGAAAAGATCAGAAAACATTTTGTTGCCCTCTATCAGTCTGGAAAGGTTACAAAGCTATTTCTAAGGCTCTGGGACTCCATCGAACCACAGTGAGAGCCATAATCTCCAAATGGAGAACACTTGAACAGTAGTGACCCTTCCCAGGAGGCGGCCTGCCAAAATTACTCCAAGTGCTTTGTAAAATCATCCAAGAAGTCTCAAAGGATCCTAAAACAACATCCAAAGAACTGCAGGCTTTCTTGCCTCAGCTACGGTCAGTGTTCATGACTCCACAATCAGAAAGAGACTGGGCAAAATGGGCTTCATGTGAGAGTAGCAAGCGGAAACCACTGCTAACCAAGAAGAACATAAATGCTCATCTCTCATTTGCCAAGAAGCACCTGGATGATCCACAAGCCTTTTGGGAAAATGTTCTATGGACATATGAGTCCAAAGTGGAACCTTTTGACAACATGGATCCCATGATGTCTCACGAAAGCAAACACAGCATTCCACAGTAAGAACACCATACCAACAGTCAAACATGGTGGTGGTAGTGTGATGGTGTGGGGATGCTTTGCTGCCTAAGGACCTGGATGACTTGCCATAATTAAAGGAACCATGAATTCTGCTCTGTACCAGAAAATTCTTAAGGAGAATATCCAGTCATCCTTCCGTCAGCTGAAGCTGAAGCGTAGTTGGGTCATGCAGCAAGACAATGATCCAAAACACAAAAAGCAAGTCCACATCAGAATGGCAAAAGAAGTAAAATTAATGTTTTAGAGTGCCTAGTCAAAGTCCAGACTTAAACCCAATAGAGATGCTGTGGTAGGACCTGAAACGAGCAGTTCATGCTCGAAAGCCTACCAAATGTTACTGAATTAAAGCAGTTCTGCGAGGAAGAGTGGGTTAAAATTCCTCCACAGCGATGTGAAAGACTGATATTGAATTATAGGAAGTGTTTGGTCTGCAGTCATTGCAGCTAAATGTGGCGTAACCAGTTATTAAGTGTAAGGGGCAATTACTTTTCACACAGTGCCAATTGGTGTTGGTTAACTTTTTTTCATTAAATAAGTGAAATAAAAAAAAAAAACAAGTGTTATTTGTTCACTCAGGTTCCCTTTATCTAATATTACATTTTGTCTAAAGACCTGAAAACATCCAGTGTGACAAATATGCAATAATAGAGAAAATCAGGAAGGGGGCAAATACTTTTTCACGCCACTGTACATTCAGAGAAGTGAGGTTCAACTGGTCCATGAGGGTTAAAGAGGCAACAGGGGAAAAACCTGAAATCAAAATGAAACAACCACTTCAGGTAACCCCTTTCCCTCCCCCAATTTCTTAGAAGCCCCTGATGTTCTTTTCCATTTCTTCTTAGTCTGGGCAGGAGAACCAGTCTCCTTCTGGGGAATGGAGTAGGTAGATGATTCTGAGTCCATATCATCCCAATCTGATTCTCCCCAGTTTTTTGTGGGTTGCAGCACCTCTTATTTGTTTGCCAGGGGCAACCCAGGCTCAGAAGAGGGCTGTTTCACAATTCTAGAACTGCAGCGTAATGGCAGGGATTTAGAAGGATGAGGTATGGGCATGGATGGTTGGGAGGCATCAGGGACTGTAAGGGAGGAAATCAAGTCCAAAAGTCCAGTAGGTGTAGAAAGGTCCAGTAAAATGGGAATCTCAGTTGCCACTTCAGCCAACCCAGAATATGTAGAAGCAGCCGTGCTACAAGGGTCCCTCGAGGTTGGCTGGGGCCTTCTTCCAGGAGCATCAGAGGGGTATTTAGAGGCGGGAGCTTCCAGCCTGATCATGGAGCTGGCCTTCTGGACCCTCTGTACCAAATCAGCTTGGTTGTAGGGGGAGGGTCTGTCATAGGAGGCCCAAGGACAATCTTGAAAAATATGCCCCTTGGTATCGCAGAGATTGCAAGTGTTCCAGTCAGTACAGGTGAAACTTATATACCCAAACCACCACATAGCCCACAACATAACTTATCACAGGCGCTGGAAAGGTGTATTCATGCTTCACATTTATAACAGGCCATGGGCTGGCCTGCATAGAAACAAACCCCACATTCTCTCCCCAGAAAGAAACTGTTTGGGATATGGCTAATCCCAGAAGGACCCATCTGAAGCGACTCTGAATTTCCATCCCCCAGTCCAATAGCACTCAGAATCAATGATGGCTTCAGGTGGTTTCAGAATATCACATCTGCGACTTAGCCAATAGTAGATGTCACCAATATTTACGCTCTCATTCCGGAACATAACTGTCATGGTTTTGATCAAGGGTTTTGTAAGGAGGATTGCCAAGAAGGGTGTCCACAGAGGGGCGCATTTCAGAGCCTCATACCTAGACCAAAATCATTTGAGGCCAGCTTGGGTGTTAAAGCTAATGTCTAAGTTCTCCTCCACAGAAATATTGATCAAAGCAAAAACCTCGGGGGGAACAAAATGTAGGGAGTCTTTCAAAAGCACCTTCCCCACATAGACTCGGTCAGGCCTAATATCCAGACCTCCCACATAGTAGATTCTTACCACATTTTTCCTGGGTAGGGCCTCAGGCCTGTTCTTGAAAAAATCAGAAAATTTAGGCCCGGGACGGGGGGTGGGTGCACAGAGAACGACCCTCATTGTCCGCTACCTGCGGGTGGAACCTGGTCAGTAGAATCTATACTGGGCAAACCTTGGTCCACAGGGCCAGAATCATACAGGACCGGTGATTGCACCAGGCCCTCACATGTACTGGGCTGCTCTATCACCTTTTCTGAGGGTAACCCAATAACGTTCCCTTCCCCCCGGTATTGAAGTTTCAGTATTTACAGAGCCCAAAGCAGAGAGATCTATGTGTGGAACAGTCACTGAAAACATGGCCACAGGTCCAGAACTAGTGAGACTTTGTAAAGGTGAGCATTCAGCCACAAGATGGCCAGTCAAATGTCCCTGTGTTGCATCCAGTAAAGTATCCATCTCTTGGGACCACACCGGGTCCAGAACCCAACTCTCATCAGGATTCTGCATCCACCCCGTGGCCCATAGTGCGGTATGTGAATACCACTGCTCCGGTGTACTATTAGTAGGCTACAAACCAAAGGCAGCCTGAACTCATTCTGCCACAGACAGTGTAACGTTTTGACATGCGTTAGGCTTGGTCCCCATGTCAACAGGACCCTCTAGCCAACGCTTCGACAGTTCTCCATTCTCTTACGATGTCTGGCTTGACACTCTGGGTGAGGCGACAAAGGCTGCTTCAGCAACCTTCTCTGGCACATCCCTGGCTCCACCAGGTAAGACCCTGGCTGCTACCTCAGGCTCCTCCAGGGCGGGACTATTAGTCATCAGCTCCATAACCTCCAGTTACATAACCACTGGCATATCAGCCTCAGTCGCAATAACTTCTTGAGAAACTAAAACAATTTCCATCTGATCTTCGCTCTCCTGAAAGCTGGCAGAGACCGAGGGGGAGAGCACTCCCTCAGCCCACAAACAACCATCCACCTCTTCCTCCATTGGAGAATCCTTCATCTTGGATGTGGAGCCAACAGCGCCCCTTTCCAAGAGTATGGGATTTTCCCAGTGTCCTGGCCAACATTCCCCTTCCCATAAAACCGGTTCATGCAATTGTCCAAGGCTGTGTGTGGGTCTTGATGTGCAAAATGGCTGCCACTTCACCTTCAGTCACTTCACTACCAGTCTTGCATTGCTTGAAAAGTGCTTTGAGATATTTTCTATATGAAAAGTGCTATATAAATGCTGTTTCTTATTCTCTTCTTCTTCCTTATACACATAAATTGAAAAATTGAAGTACTTTTCACAGTTTTAATTCCTTGTGTTCCTTTTTTTCTATATGAAAGTCTCCCCCTCCTATCCTTACCAGCTTGCCAGGGCAATCTCTGCTGCGTAACCTGCCACAGATAAAATTTAGACTTTGGCCCCACATAATGCCTTTGGCTGTGTATAAGGAAGTTAACATCCTGCCAGATGCATTCTGCAGAAGTCTGAATTCCTGCATTTCATTATAAACAAACATTCCCTCTGTTGCCTGTGTGGAAAACAGATACTGTAACTGACAGATTGGAAGAGAGTACTGTTTTCTAGTTACTTTCAACCAAAGAAAATGTCTGTTTTTAATTGTAACAAAAAATCTGTTTTTGATTAAACAAAAATGGTATTTTTTTGTTATTGGTTCTTAGTTTACCCATTTTGTAAGTGCAATAAGACAATCTAGGTTATTGCTTGTCTAGGGTTAATGCACTTCAAGGTTCTGAAGGCACTTAGTGCAAGCGCTGTATGCCTTTCTACACACCTGGGTGTGTATTGGCCTGACAACAAATGTCCTGTTGTCTAATTACTTAAATATTGCAGATACATGCAGAATTCATGCTGACTGTTGCAGACATGTGAAGGACAGTATATCAAATGTATATTAATCCTCTTTTACAGACCTGGAGCGCCCAGAAATCCGCTGCCCAAGTGTGAAAGAGAAAACTGCAGAACCAGGGAAGCTGACCGTTAGAGTATTTTGGGACACCCCTGAGGGACGGGACACAGCCGATGGCACCTTAACTGAGTAGGTGATATTTAAGTGATCAATGATGTGGATGTTTTGTTGCAAGAGGGAAAGGATAATCTTTACAGATAACATGATAAAGCTAGGCCTGGCATTTCTTCAAGATCTGACTTGATGCAAAAAACTGACATTTTCAAAGTATTGGTTTATGCACTGCATGCTATTAAGGTGTGTGTTTAAGTATCGATGTTATTGGCCTAGTTTGGTATCACAGAATGTGTGCTTTTATTTACCACAGTGATTACTGATTACAAAATTGTAGGGGTGTCGTTATTTTGTAGAGACAAAATATTAACTTGCATTAGACTATTAAATGTGTCACTGACTTAGAGGAGGTATGTTCTACTTCCTTCAATAAAAAGGTTCATTTTGGTTAAGCTTTAGACACTGTAGTTTATTTATTTATTTATAGCATTTTGGTAACTGGGTGAGCCTGCTGACACCGGAGGTCTCTTTTTCAGGGATGACCCAGAATTAGTTACATGCAAGAGCTTCCAAGTACAATAAGGCAAGACAGTACATAGATGATTGCATTAGGTACAAACCAGACACATAGGAGGATATTAGGTAAAAACAACAACAGGTTACGCAGCAACCAATTACACATGAGTAGCACATCAGAGAATCAACATCAATGATTTGACTTACTACAGTTAAATCCTTACATTAGAGAAATTTAATTCTTAGATTCAACATTTTATTGATTATCAGTGGTAGGAGGGGGATTAGCGCCAATGCTCAATCCCTCCTACCCGATAGTCAGTAACCAGTGTTGAATCTAAGAATTTGATTTCTCTAATGTCAGGATTTAACTGTAGTAAGTCAAATCATTGATGTGGATTCTCTGATGTGCTACTCATGTGTAATTGGTTGCTATGTAACCTGTTGTTGTTTTTAACTACCTTGAGCATGTGACATACTGTTAGTCTGTAGTTTTGGCCATTGGTCCCTTGATACTGTAGTGGCAGGGATGTCCCTTGACATGTCTGTTACCCAGATCTGTATCACGGGCGCTGTGGGCCTCAAGCCTCAGCCCTGCTACAGGCTGGTCAGGGGAGGATGTGCATCCTGCTATGATGATCTCCTTCTCAGGAGTGAGGGGATGACCACATTGCCCTCTGCTTGCCCCCCCCCAGCAGTCTAAGGAGTCAGAGCAGAGAGATGTAGGCATGTCATGTGAGGTGGACATTGGCACTGTGTCAGGTAGGGCTTGCTCACTTGACACCACCTAGTGTGGTGGATGGAGGGGAGGAAAATGTAGAAAATGCCCTGTTATTGGGCATATGAATTTCTACCCACCTCCACACTTAGTGAAAGCTGTATCAGTATCCAGCCATGCTCCCCTCTGTACATGGATATAAGCTCTGTGGATAGGGAGTTAAGTCAGGCCCTGATCGTGGTGTCGGCTGCGTGGTGTACTTGTGTCTATGGTGAACTGGAAAAATGTGCAACCAACTCCTTGAGCTGGCAATGGCAAGGTAGCAGCAGAAGTGTTCCCAGACATTAATAGATGAGGGGCAAAATTAAAAAGATAAAAACAGAAGACCATACTGTTGCTTTTTATGTTGTGTCCAAGGCCAAACGTTCTAGGAGTCCTGGAAGTAAAAGTCAGTGTGCAGCAGATGCCGAATATGATTAGTTACCACTGATACTTTGGGGCTGCCTGATACTAGTCTGCTGCTCTTCTCTGTCTCTTCTCAGGGCAGCACCCCAGTTCAGCTTTTTATACTACACTGGTTCTGTTGGAGTGCACTTTCCATCATGTATTTCCTGTAGTGGGGTCCTGAGGGGTGCAGGCATTGAAGAGGAGCCCCCCCCCAGCCAACCCAGCCAGTGTCAAACTTCACACCCTTTGGTGCCCTGTAAGGTCACATGATCAGCCTACATTCTCCGAGCATTTCATGCTGAGACTCTCAGAACTCTACTTACACAATATATGGACTCTTAGTTCAAGTGGCCTCCAGCGTAACAGTCTGCAGCATAAGAGACAGCATTTGCCTTGGGTGACTGTCACATCTTGTGGCCAGTGGTTAGGCTGCTCTGCTATATTGCCTGTCTATAGAGTTGTCTCATAGCACCACTGCTTTTATGCTTTTATCACTCTTTAATATATGTCTATAGAGCTGCTTTATAGTACTGCTTTTAATAATTTGTATTAGCTGTTATTAGCGCTGACTCCTAGCACCTCTGCTTTTAGATGGCTTACTTATACAGCTGCCTCATTAGCACCACTGCTGTAAAATTTGTATTACCTGATCTCTGGAGATATCTCCCTCCATTGAGCCACATCATGGAACTGTAAGCTGTTGGTGTCAGGACCACCTGGAAAATTTTCTAGCTGGGGCCACCCACATTGACATGAATCATCACCATGTATATAACAACAGTGGCCGCATTATGCCTCATTTCTTTCTCCCGTCATCAACCGCTGGTTGGTCCACTGCTGCTGAAGAATGCAATTGAATATTGCAAGTATGGCCAACTCTCCTTCTTCTCTGTTTGTTATTTTAATACTTAATCGTTAATGCTGCAATTGAAAGAGAAGGCACTCTTCCATTGTTGTCCACGTGGTAAAGTTAAGATCTACAAAGATGATGACCACTCCCTGTGCATTCACTGCTTTGGCCTAGCTTACAGTATGAAGGCCTGCAGCATTTGATTTGCCAAGGATTTAATCAGGTCACTTTGAGATATCACAAGAAGGCATTGGGACTTTATTTAAAAATGAAGGCAATGGAAGAGAATCAGTGTGCCCAGAAGGTGGCTTTGACATCATTTCCTACTCCCTCCTTCCCAGGTTCACTGTCGACCTGTTGTTCTCCATAGATGATTGCATCTGCCACTGATTCAACTAATAAAAAGGACAAGTTTGCTAAATCTATAGACAAGCACTCCAGTACAGATGAGGAGAAGAGGCACAAGGAAAAGGGTGCTTCTTGAGACTGGTCACGCTTTCCTGTAAAATAAGGTAAGTCCATAGACAAAGACAGATCCCAGGCCAAGGCCTTTGGTTCTGCTGCCCCACCGACTGTTTTTCAGACACTAAGGCTGAAGTCTGGCACTGACTGTATTCCCCCATTGGGGGATTCACCGCAGATTCCGCCACTGAGCAGTGTCCCATCGATGGTTCTGTTGTCGAGGACCATGTCAGGGCCTGCTGACATGCAGATGCTTTACCAGATGATGTCTGAGTTATTTCAGAACCTCATGCTTTTGTCTCAGTCACTGACCCCCATCCAGTCAATGCCCTCTGAGTTGCCACCATCAACTTTGTCGATGCAGGAGTTCTCTTTGCCTGCCATACCGCCAAGCAAGGATCATCCTCTTTCGATAGACTTACTGTTGACAATTACTCCTTCACTTCCTCCACTATCAGTCAACCCACTGCCCATGGCCGTCGTCTTTGGGGATGAGCTGGAATACAATGCAGAGTATATGGAAGAGGAGTTTCAAGAGATGGAGGAAGATCTGAGCCCCCCTTAATGTGATGGGCTCCAGTTCTACTTTGTCCTTCTGTAGAGAAGAAAGTGTAAAGAACAGTCCTCAGTCCCCTCCCAAGGATGCCTCTTTTCAAGGTTTCCTCAGGCAGGTCCAGACAGGGATTTGTGGCAGAGGAGGAGGATGATTCTTCTAAGAAAATGTTTATGAAATTTTAGAAGTGTCTGCCTGCCCCCCCCCCAATGATACTTTCCCTTCTGATCTATTGGGCTCTGGAGAATGCTACTGTAGCTGCTGGGCACAGGCCTTGTGCTCTGCCTACTTTTTCTCCGAAGATGGATAAACAATATCCAGCACCTTCTAGTGAGCCATATTATTCCTATCAATCAGAAATGGACTCAGTGGTTATAATGACTGCCTATGATAGATCTAAGACTCCAAAACATATCAGCTCTCTTCCTCCTGATAGGGAATCCAGGAATCTTGATGTCATGGGAAAAAGGACATATGCGTCTGTAGCCCTTGGACTCCAGATGACAATTACCAGGCTTATATGATCAAAGATCATAATTTCCTGCAGCAATATGTAGCTACAATGGCTGACAAACTACTGGTTGATCCTGACAAACTCATGGTCCAGCAGACAGTTGCCAAAGGCCTGGAGGCTAGTAAGCACTGACTACAGTCTGCTTATGATACCTCGGATGCACCTGATTGTGCAGCTGCTTCTGGCATTTGCCTGTGCTGCCATTCTTGGTTGTGTGTTGCTGGCTTATTTGTCTCTGATGTACAGCAATCAATCCTTAATGTTCCCTTTAGAGGAAAACAACTTTTTGGCATTTAGGTTGAGTCTGCTCTAAGGCACCTCCAGATGCTGAAAATGACCCTGTAGTCCCTGCATACCCTGACTCCAAATCCCTGGGAAAGGGGATGAGGTTCCTTTGGAAAGCCTTATGCTTGCCCTAGTGGGGGTAACTCTAGAGGTCCCAGCCATGGCTCTCAATGGCCCCCTGCATTCCCTCAGGCCAATTTACGTGCCAGTAACCGTGCCAGGATCGCCAAAGGTGCAGGTATTGGCAGCATGCCCACTGCCCCTGGTGCCTTCTGATGCCCCCTATTCCTCATGCCCCTGCAGATCAGGGTGTTCTAGTGCAGGGTGGGATCTCCCTCTTCCTGCCAAAATGGAGGCAAACCACTATGGATGTTTGGGCGCTAGAGGTGGTTCATCGAGGACACACCCTAGAACTTTTTTATGTCCCTTTAGTGTACCCTCCCCTGCCAAACCGCTATCCACCCAGACATTTCACCCTGCTGCTGGAGGAGGTTCAAAACATCCTCAGCAAGAGGGCCATAGAACTCGTTACAGCTGCAGAAAGAAACCTGGGCTGTCATTCCTGGTACTTCCTGGTAGAAAAATGGTTTGGGGAATTAAGGCCCATTCTAGACCTCTGAGGCCTCAACCTGTTTGTATAATACTGTGACAGTGAGATCCTGCCACTCTTGAGGCTCGACCTTTCCTTAAATCTGTTGCAACAGTTCTTCTGTTTCTTAGTCTAATCTATCCTTTACAATGTCTAGTCCATAAGGTTGGCCACCTATGGGCATCCCATTCCCTTTCTTGACTATGCTATAGTGTCCTCTTTAATTCTGCTTTTCCCTCTCAGGTCCTTGTACAGGGAGGTTATTGTGGTGACCTCCAAACATATGTAAAACAGGTTGTGTTTATCATTGTTGGATTTAGTATGTAATAGCACTATGTCATAAAATACCTTGATGTATATACCTTATGTTTATGAAACCTGTAAATGTTGAAAATACCATGGCACTAATTGTTTTTGGCAATGGTAAAATGTACTAGGTGACTATTATAGAAATTAAGTTAGTTGTGCTATTTAAAATGCATGTAAACTGCTGTAAACTGAACAAGTCTGAAATGTCATGGTGATTTGCATATATCCCATGATGCTTTGCATTATGGAAGTATGTATGATGTTATATTTCTTTGAAACTTGATTTGTTGCCAGTGCCCTTTGGGTAACCCTTTTTCAGGGATTCAGCATTGAGGTTCTTTGTCTATAGCTTGTTTTTTCTTTTCTTTTTGAGCCCCCACTACCCAAGCAAACAAAGCCCACAGAGGGATAAAGGGTTTTCACTAAAAATGTTAAGATCAGAGATCAGTGTCAGTAGGTGCTGGCTAAGTGCAGAGAAAGGACATACATAGTCTGTTGCTGCAAACTGATGTACTGAAGAAGGAATATGACATTGCTGAAATGTATTTCCTGTATTTTGAGTAAACAACACACGGAGATTTTATGTTGAACCTGAAGTTCGATGTATGGTCCATCTGTTATCCCACAACCCCTCCGCAGACTTGGTGTTAGAAGTGGGATAACTTGCTGGAAGCATCTGGACTGGCCGAAGAGGGACGTTTTCTGGTGGATATCACCCACATATCCCAGGTGGACCGATGCACCAGGAGTTGCCGGAGAAGAAAGTCTGTGAAGTTCTGACCAGAACCATGGTCAACAGACTGGGAGAGAAGCTGTTGCCTGGACTGGACCTGGGAGCTCAGAGGAAGGCCAAGCCTGTAGATGATGAAGAGATGCAAGAGGAAGTGGAAGAATTGAGGGAACTGCCTCCTCTTAAAGACGCTCCACCTGAGGATGTAGGGGAGTTGTTGAAATAGCTCTGCATAAAACAGGTGCAGATGGAAAGAGAAAGAGACATTGAGCGGAGAAGTCAAGGTGCCAAATGGGCAGATACCATGAGGGTCTTTCATGCCATCAATGCAAGGCAAACAGAAAGGACCAGTAACCTAAAAGACATTAAACTGTCTAAACTTTCAGACAGTGATGACATTGAGGCCTACCTCACAATGTTTGAGAGGATCGCTCGAACATGTGCATGTCCAAGGGAACAGTGGGTTGTTGAACTAGCACTGCACCTGACAGGCAGTGTCCAGTTGGTTTATAGCCACATGGACTCCTGAGAGGCAGAGGACTATGACCGTGTGAAATAGAAGATCCTCAGGCGCAATGAGATAAACACTGAAACCTATCACCAGAGGTCACTGGATACCCCCGAGAGACTTATGCCCATCTCAAGGACCTCTGCTACAAATGGTTACAACCAGAGAACAAGAGCAAGGACCAACTCTGGAGGCAGTGATTATTGAAAAGTTTATTAAAGTTTTATCCCATGATGTGCAACTTTGGATTCCGGAGCATAAGCCAGATTTCGCTGATAAAACCATCACGTTGGCAGAAGACTTCTTGGCAGCCCAACCATCCAGACTCAGAGGGTTCCAAGGGACATCAGCAGCCATGACCACCAGCAATCCAGTAAGGAACCTTTTTACTTATAAACTGTTTAATCCAGCCCCAGAGAAACAAGGCTGAGAGTGGAGCAGAGAGAGGGGGACGCATTCCAGTAGCAGAGATTGTATGTCATGGGTGCCAAAAGAAGGGACATTATGTAAGAAACTGTCCTAATATAAAGAGAGCAACAGCTCATGTAGCCTTAGCAAACTTGGGTCACTTTATGGCTACTGTGCAGATTGGATCACAGCAGATGATGGGACTGATTGTTTCAGGGAGTTGCCAGACTCTTGTGCAATCAGATCTGGTGACTATGAATAATAAAAGACTGAATACAGCAGTTATCTGTGTGCACGGTGATACCCATTGCTACCTTACAGCCACCATACAAATGACTGTTCATGAAAAGAAACATGAGGTAGAGGTGGGGTTGGTACCTTGCCTACCTGTGCCAGTTATTATTGGGTATGACCACCCAGACTTTGCTTTATTTATACATTGTCATGCCACCCAGGACTCTGCTATAGTTGCTGCAACCACCAGAGTTCAAGTGAAGAAGGGACATTTACCATCTGCGTTCCCATTTGATGATGATGTTTTTGAGGATCCTGGCAAGGACCGTAAAACTAAGGTGGAGAAGAGGAAGCTAAAGAAGGACTGGATTGATACTCATGCTAGTGTACAGCCAGACTTGAGAAATATTTTTAAATTTGATATGCAGCATGAGCAAAAAGCAGACCCTTCACTTAACCTTTTTTTCACAGGTGGGGCAGGGAGTGGAAAAAGGTGTACCTCAGTTTGCTGTAAAACTGAGAATACTGTATAGAGAATACACTAACCCCAGAACTGGAGTGATAGTAGACAAACTAATGGTTCCAGAAAAATTCTGCTCCCAAATCATGTATCTGGCACATGACATCCCTTTAGCAGGCCATGCAGGCAGAGATAGCACCCTAAATAGGATATTACCCAGGTTTTATTGGCCCTCTATCCACGAGAACATAGCTAAGCATTGTAAAGCATGTGCTGAGTGTCAGAAGGTATCTCAGGCAGGAAAAAGGGATAGAGTACCATACCCAACCCATCCCATAACCCATTTGACAGGATAGCCATGGATGTAGTGGGCCCCTTGGAAAAGAGCAACAAGGGTAACAGATTTCTACTGGTCATATGTGATTATGCTATCCGCTACCCAGAAGCTTATCTCCATGAGAACTGTCATAGCCCCAAGGAGAGCAGAGGAGCTAGCAAAGGTATTTAGCTACATGGGAATCACCCAAGAAATACTTACTGATCAGGGAAGCAATTTTAATGCACACCTGCTAAAAGAATTGTATGTCTGGTGGGTGTGGTAGCAGTGCATACTTCCCCATACCACCCACAGACTGACGGCCTCATAGAGAGGCTTGATCAGACATTAAAGAGAATGTTGAGGAAATATGTAAGAAAAGAAGGTAAAGATTGGAATAGGTACCTCCCCTATTTGCTTTTCACTTACAGAGAAATCCCTCAAGTGTCCACTGGTTTCTTGCCTTTTTCATTATTGTATGGGAGGAACCCGAGGGGGCCACTGGATGTGGTTAAAGAAAACTGGGAAGAAAGGAAGGAGGTGAGACATCTTAATGTCGTAGAGTACATGACTCAGTTATGCAAATGCCTGGTGAGGTATATCAACTTGGCACACCAGAACTTAGAACAGAAGCAAGACTTGCAGAAAGAAAGATGCAACCAGGGTTTGAAGACTAAAACATTTCAGTCAGGGGACAAAGTGTTGTTACTCCTTCCCTCCACAGAGAACAAATTACTCATGAAATGGCAGGGCCCCTTCACCATTTTGAGGCAAACAGGAGCAGTGAACTATGAGCTTAGCATGCCCGGAAAGAGACCCGCCCAGAAAATTTACCATGTGAACCTCCTTAAGAAATGGTGTGAGAAGCCTAACCCCCTCCCTTTATATCCATCCTGAAGTTAGGGAGGCAGAGCTGGAGGTTGCCTATAAAAGGCTAGAGCAGTCAGGACCATTGGAGGAGATTCAGATAAACCCTGAATTGGAGCCTCAGAAACAGAAAGATTTGCAGGGGGTATTACAAGAATTTGAGCCCATATTCACAAACGTCCCGGGGTGAGCCAAAGGAATTGTGCACACCATAATTGCCACGCAAGACAAGCCCATACACCAAAAGCCCTACAGACTTCTCATGAAAGTGAGGGATGGGGTGATTCAGGAAATCAAAAAAAATGGAGCAGTTAGGCATAATTATGCCCTCAAAGAGTGCATGGTCTTCACCTATGGTCATAGTGGACAAGAAAGAGGGTCAGATACATCTGTGCCTAGATTTTAGAAAGCTTAATGATGTGTCACTATTCGATGGCTACCCAATGCCTCGAATAGATGTCATCATTGACAGGCTAGGCAATGCACAGTATATCTCCACCCAGGACCTTACTAAGGGATCCTGACAAATCCCCTTGTCACCTGATTCACAAGATAATACTGCATTTAGCATCCCAATCAGTTAATACCAGTTTGTCACAATGCCATTGTGACAGGGCCCCCCTCTTACGTATGATGAAATAGTAACATTCCCCTTTAAAATAAAAACAAATTCTGTTTCACACTTTTCTATATCCTTTTACTTATTCCAAACTATTCTGTTTCTTTTCTTGTCAGGGTGACCAACCTGACAAACACATCTCTTTGTGCTTTAAATGCCCCTTTTTCATAAAACAAAATCAAACTGTCTTGCTGATTTAAAGAGCAGTTTCCTAATAGAAGCTGCTGTTTTTATCCTGTTTTAAAATGCATTTGTCCCCAAAAGTAGACTAACAGTGCTGCAGAGTTGTTAAAGAGTAGTGGTACCTACAGAACAGAGTCCCTGCTGATCCAAGAAAAGCTGTTTCCTCTTGTTATTGAGCCCTGTAAACAGTGGAAGGCAAAGGAAGGTAAAAAGCTACAATTTCAGCCATCTGAAATAACCCAAACAGGCAGAAAGAGTTAAAAAAGCTCTGTATGGTAGCTAATGAATTGTAATTTGAATTAAAATGACTCTCTGAGGTACAGAGAGCTTTTTCTTTCTGTTGTCTTAGACTGTTTTAAAAGAACAAAAGTGTATTTCTGACAGAATTGTTTTGCTATTTAAAGACAAACTTTGTTCTACTTCTTCTTAAAGCTGTACAACACAATATATTATGAATTGTGAAGTCATGAAAAAGAAATGAAAGTGATTGTTTTTACCAGAAGCTTCAGTAGGCCCTGCTTAGGAGCTGGCCAGCCCCAGAATGACAGTTTATATAGGAAGAAGGTATGATGTCACCAAAAAGGGGAGGAGTAAAATGTACCAGGAGGAGACTATATAAACCCCTTTTTGATTGGCTAGGGAGAGGAGATGTAGAGGAGTGTTCAGTAGAGTTCTGGATATTGAGCAAGAAGGAGCTTGTTCAAGGAAAGCTATAGCTGTTAAAGAAGGAAGACAGACCAAGAAGAAGTGATTCCTGTTTGAAGTGTGCTGGACTTAACACTTTATATTTCTTTCTTTGAAGTAACAGTGCTTTCTTTCTTTATTTTTTTTTGTTTGTTTTGAACAATTTATTTTGGACATTTATTTCTGATTTAAGAAATAAAATGATAAATGCAGTAATTTGCATTTTTTTATGCACCAAAGTTCTGTCTTTGTGTCTGTCATTGATCCCACGCTTCCACACTGGTGTCAGCAGTGGGATATTCCTGGTACACTAAGGCTGCTTGGGGAATGCTACCAGGGGGCATTGTCACATATCAGTGCCCTGGCAGATGGAAGAAAAGGATCAGACAGTAACTGGTACAGGACATCTTACTAGATCAGTAAGAGAAAGAACTGGTCTACCCTTGTTGCCTGGGTTGGAACCTGGTGCAAGACCCAAGATGAAGACTGATACAGAAGAGAAGGAAGAGAGGAAGAGTCCAGAGGCTAAGATGGCAGTGATACCTGAAGAGCCAGGTGTCTTGTTAAAATGGTTATGCCTACAACAACTGGACCTGGAGCAGCAGAGAGAAGAAGATCGATGACAGCAGGAAGAGGACTGAAGGATGCAGGCCGAGGATTGGAGATGACAAGATGAGAAATGGCAGGATACCTTGAAAGCCATTCAGGAGATGAATCAGGGTCATACAGAATGAGCAGGACCCCAAGATATTAAGCTTACAAAACTTACAGAAATGGATGACATTGAAGCTTATCTAGCCACTTTTGAGCAGATATCAGTGACGTGTGCCTGGCCCAGGGACCAGTGGGCAATCATGTTGGTATCTTATCTTTCGGGGAGAGCACAACTTGTTTATAGCCAGTTAAGTGGGACAGATGCTAATGACTATGACAAAGTTAAGGAAGAGGTACTAAGAAGGCATAATATAAATACTGAAACCTATAGGAAGCGCTTCCGACAACAGAAAATTTCATCGTATGATACACCTAGAGAGACATGTGCCAGACTAAGGGATTACTGTGTAGAATGGTTACAGCCAGCTACTAAGACTATTGATCAGATAATGGAGCTGACTATAATAGAACAATTTATCCAGGTATTGCCCATGGATGTTCAGTTATGGGTAAAAGAACACAAACCTGAATCTTCTGAAGTTACAATAAAATTAGCTGAAGATTATCTGGCTGCTCATCCCTCTAGACCAAGGGGGCTATCTAGTAATCCAGTCCCAAGTCAAACACCAGCCAGAGTTTTTGTCCCTAACACCCGAAATACTAACTATGGTCGAAGACAACCAGGGGGTAGGATACCATATGCAGAAATAATATGCCATGGGTGCCTAAGAAAGGGGCATATTGTTTGAAATAGCCCCCATAAGACAAATGTGACTCATTTATCCCTTGCCAACATAGGATATGTGACCTCAGTAAGAATTGGTAACCAACAAACTTTGGGATTGTTAGACTCGGGGAGTAAGCAGACCTTATTAAGTTCTGATTTGGTGCCAGAAACAGAAATTACTGATAATGATACCACGGTGAGATGCGTGCATGGTGACATTCATCAATACCATACTGCCACTAACTGTGGAAAATGAAAGTCATCAAATGGTGGTCGGTGTAGTACCGCTCCTACCAGTACCAGTCATTATTGGACAGGACTTCCCCAAGTTTGATAAGTTGTTACAAAGTCAACCAATGTCTTCTAAATTGGTACCTTTGGTAACTAGATCATAGGCTAAAGTACAACAATTGGGGGACGTATTTTCTTTCGAAGAGGACTATTTTTATGAGAAAGGGAAGGCAAGAAAATCAAAGCAAGAAAGAAGGAAAGAGAAAGTACAATGGCATGGAACTCATGTTAAAGAAGGGATAGAGAGTATACCTGAACTTTCATCCTGTGAAATACAACAGGATCAAATAAATGATGAGACTTTAAAACCTTTCTTTTTACAGGTGAAAAAAGAAGTACAACCTGGACATTCTAGTTTTGTTGTGAATAAAGGAGTATTATGTCATGTAACTAGAGAACCTGGTACTGAACAACAGGTAGAACAGCTTATGGCACCAAAAATATATAGAGAGAAAATAATACACCTGGCACATAAAATACCTATGGCAGGGCATGAAGGGTGAGACAGAACCATACAGCGTATCCTAGCTAGATTTAATTGGCCAGCAATACATCAGGAGGTAACTGAGTACTGTAGAGTCTGTCCCGAGTGCCAGATCGTAGATAAAAAGGGAAAAAAGGATTTGGTACCATTGTAACCCATTCCCTATGTCACCACGCCATTTGAAAGGATAGCGATGGATGTGGTAGGACCACTTACTAAGAGTTCTAAAGACAACCGATACATCTTAGTTATTTGTGATTATGCAACTCGTTATCCTGAAGCTATTCCAATGAGGATGGTTACAGCCCCTTGAACAGCTGAAGAGTTGGCCAAAGTTTTTAGCAGAATGGGAATCCCTCAAACCATCCTAACAGATAAGAGGCAGTAACTTCACCTCTGTCATGTTAAGGGAATTGTATCGTCTTTTAGGAGTATCAGCTGTAAAAACATCCCCTTACTATCCTCAGTCAGATGAATTAGTGGAACGTTTTAATAAAACTCTTAAAAGCATGTTGCAGAAGTATGTACAAGAAGAGGGACGGGATTGGGATAAGTACTTGCCATACCTATTATTTGCTTATCGGGAGGTGCCCAGGCCACTACTGTTTTTTCCCCATTCTCTTTGCTCTATGGTCGAAATCCAAGGGGGCCCCTTGATGTTATTAAAGAGCACTGGGAAGAGGGAAAGAATGTTGGGCATAATAATATTGTTGATTATATGACTGCTATCAGAGAAAGATTGGTAAACTATGTTATAGTAGCTCATCGAAATGTAAACCTAAAACAAATGTGTCAAAAAGAGTGTTATGATGAAGGCCTGAAAATGAAATAATTTGAACCTGGAAAAAAAGTGGTGTTATTGTTACCCTCTAGTGAGAACAAACTATTAATGAAATGGAGAGGTCCCTATAAGGTAATGAGGCAGACATGCCAGGTTAATTATGAGATTGAGATGCCAGATCATAGGCCCACCTGAAATGTATATCATGCTAACCTACTTAGAAAATGGGTTGAAACACCTCCAGATACTAACCTCTACATTCAAATAGAACAAGATACATCTGAGCTAGACATAGCCTATGATCAGCTCAGAAAGAAATCAAATAAAGAAGAAGTCCAGATCAATCTTGACCTATACCCTGAACAAAAACAAGAGGTTGAGCATCTCTTAGAGTATTATCAAGAGGCATTTACAGGAACACCAGGTCGAGCAGTAGGGGTAGAGAATGAAATACACATCCAACAACATAAATACATACATCAGAAACCATATAGAATACCAGAAAAGGTGAGACAGGAGGTTATTAAAGAAGTACGAAAAATGGAACAAGCCAAAGTCATAGTACCATCACGTAGTCCATGGTCATCCCCACTGGTGATAGTTGAAAAGAAGGAAGGAGGCATCAGGTTATGTCTTGATTTCAGAAAAATCAATGCAATATCTTATTTTAATGATGCCCTATGCCTAGGATAGATGACCTACTAGACCAAATAGGTTCTGCAAAGTACATCAGTACTTTGGATTTAACAAAGAGGCATTGGCAAATACCCCTAGCTCAAAATACACAGGTGTTAACAGTGTTCAGTACACTGATAGAGTTGTTTCAATTCACAACCATGCCGTTCGGCCTTCATAGTGCCCCGCCGACCTTTCAGAGGTATATGGACCATATTTTGAGACCCCATAATTTGTACAGTGCTGCTTATCTGGACGACGTAGTTATCTACAGTCTGGACTGTGACACCCATTTAAGACATTTAAGTGCAGTAATTCAGAGCATTAAGGAGGCTGGCCTTACAATAAATCCCTCAAAATGTGCCTTAGCCAAAAAAAACAGATATTTAGGTTTCATTATCGGTAATGGCAAAGTACAGCCAGAAGTAAGTAAAGTGGATGCAGTCACTAATAGTGCTATACCCAGGACAAAACATCATGTTCGATCTTTTTTAGGGTTAGCCAGCTATTATAGAAGGTTTATCCTAGATTTTTCCACTTTAGCTACACCCCTGACTGAGCTAACCAAAAACAAAAACCCAGAGAAAGAAAACTGGAATGATGAGTGTGACCAGGCTTTTCGGAGTATAAAAGCTGCCTTGTGTTCAGCCCCAGTATTGTCAAGTCCTGATTTTTCAAAGCTATTTGAGGTTCATACTGACGCTTCTGATACAGGCATCGGTGCAGTGTTAATTCAGCATGATAAACATGGTGAACACCCCATCCTTTATATTAGTAGAAAACTACATGAGCGAGAGAGGAAATACTCCACCGTAGAGAAGGAATGCCTGACAATGAAGTGGGCCATTGAGGTCTTGAAATATTATCTTTGGGGTAATAATTTTGAGGTGGTTACAGACCATAATCCGTTGGTATGGATTAATAGCATGAAAAAAAAAAATACACGGATTATGCATTGGTACTTGGCTCTCCAGCCATATCATTTCACAGTCAGACACCGATCTGGTACCCAGCATCAGAATGCGATTTCATGTCATGTTTTGGTGCAGCATGATAGGAATTGCTGAAACTGTTTTGAAATGACGATTTATTTTGGACATTTATTTCTGATTTAAGAAATAAAATGATAAATGCAGTCATTTGCATTTTTTTATGCACCAAAGTTCTGTCTGTGTGTCTGTCATTGATCCCACGCTTCCACAGCCATTTGGACTACATGGGGCCCCTTTTAACATTTTATGGACCACATTCTAAGACCACACACTGAGTATTGTGTGGCTCATTTGGACGATATGGTCATATTCAGTCCTGACTGGGAAACCCATGTTAGACACTTGTCCCAGGTATTGCAAGCAATAAAGGAGTCAGGAATGACCATTAACCCTGCTAAGTGTGCCCTAGCAAAGACTGAGACAAGATACCTAGGGTTCGTTTTAGGAAATGGACAAGTGAACCATAAGGCAGAGAAGGTTACAGCAGTAGCAAACAGCCCAATACCTACCACAGAAAAGCATGTGCGATCTTTCCTAGGTTTGGCTGGTTATTACCGAAGATGTATTCCTAATTTCTCAGCCATTGCTTGTCCTTTGTCCTTTGACTGGTCTCACTAAAAATAGGTGCCCGAATAAGGTTCAGTGGACCCCTGTTTGTGATGAGGCATTTAGGAATATCAAGGCAATTCTGTGTACAGCTCCTGTATTGAAAATCCCTGACTTTAACCAAATGTTTGCTGTTCAAACTGATGCATCAGAGAATGGTATTGGGGCAATCTTATCTCAGAAAATAGATGGGGAAGAACATCCGATCATGTATATCAGCAGGAAGCTACATGAGAGGGAGAGAAGATACACTACCACAGAAAAAGAATGCTTAGCTCTGAAGTGGGTTATTGAGTCTCTGAAATTTTACTTGGGGGCAGAATTTAAGGTTGTAACTGATCACAACCCCCTCTGCTAGTTGTACCAAATGAGAGAAAAAAAATCCCTGTATAATGCGGTGGTACTTGACTCTTCAGCCTTATCGATTTACTGTGTCCCACAGGGCAGGGACAAAACATGTAAATGCTGATTTCATGTCTAGATATGGTGCAGGAATTGATGTCCGTGAAATGTGATGTACTTTTCCTACAAGGAGTTCGTTAGGTAAGGTACCGTTAGTCTGTGTTGAGAAATGTGTTAACACCTCAGGGTAAAGAATTATGATATTCACTATGTTTATGATAGAATGTTTATTGTTAATAGGGACTCCGAGACAGAGCTTCTGAAGATGGATGGGTAGAAGCTTCATCCCTTCCTGGGACAGGAAGGTGGTAAGCAGACTTGAATAACTGCTTCCCTCTTAAGGTGGGGTATATGTGACAGGGAGCTCCTGCCACTCTTGAGGACTAACCTTTCCTTAAATCTGTTGCAACAGTTATTCTATTTCTTAGCCTAATCTATCCTTTACAATTTCTAGTCCATAAGGTTGGCCATAACCCTTTTTCAGTGATTCAGCATAGAGGTTCTTTGTCTATAGCTTTTTTTCTTTTTGAGTCCCCACTACCCAAGCAAACAAGGCTCGCATAGGGATAAAGGGTTTTCACTAAAAATGTTTAGATCAGAGATCAGTGTCAGTAGGTGCTGGCTAAGTGCAGAGAAAGGACATACATAGTCTGTTGCTGCAAACTGATGTACTAAAGAAGGAATATGTTATTGCTGATGCTTATTTCTTGTATTTTGAATAAACATCACACAGAGATTGTGTGTTGAACATTGGCATCCCCTTCCCTTTCTTGACTATGCTATAGTGTCCTCTTTAATTCTTCTTTTCCCTCTCAGGCACCGTTGAGAGAAGCTATTGTTTACACACTGTTGTGAACCAAATAGTTATTAGAACAGTTTGGGATTCTAGTGAATGAAACAAAATTGGTTCTTACTCCATGCCAATGCCTTCAAAACATAGGGGTTGTCTTGGACATGGGGCTGGGTTGGGCTTTCCTTTCCTTGGACCGTGCTACGGTAGTGGTTGCCCAGGCTCACATGGTCTCATCCAGCGATTATGTTTTGGCCAGATGTCTCTTATGACTAACATGTCTCATGGCTGCTGCCATTCTGACTGTTCCATAGGTCCTCGTACAGGGAGGTTATTGTAGTAATAGCTTGGCAGAAGGCACCAGGAGAAAGGACTGCTGTGTGACTGAACTTCTCTACTGGGACTAAAGTAGTAGAAGAACTTTTGTATTTGACCTTTAATTTAGGGTAAAAAAACTAACATACAAAAAAAAAGTGTGTGTTTGGGTTAACTGAACTGAATGGGTATCTGAAGAGTTATCTAGGTGTAAATCTCAGGTGACTGAAAGGACTTAACTGCTGTGAGGTTTAAATTACTTGTAGAAAGATCTGGTAAGTAGAGTGGCTTAGCTAGAAGGAAGCTACATTTAAAGACTGCCTTAGAAAGTTTCAGCTAATGGCTTGGCAGAAGGCACCAGGAGAAAGGACTGCTGTGTGACTGAACTTCTCTACTGGGACTATATTGCCCTCCTTCCTTCCCCTCCACCCCACCCACCCAAAGCTAGTTCTATTTTTATAGGCACAGGATTTGACTGACAATAGGAACTTCCTGTTTAGGGGCAGGAAGTGAGTGATCACAGAACCACCGAGGACCCACCATCCTAGAAGGGCAAGAGTAGCTCTCCGCCCCTCTAGCTGCTGGAGGTCTGCCTCTGAGCAAGTAAGTGGTCTACTGAAATATAGGATATTCTTGTCTCAGAACAGGACAATCAGGAGCTTAAAGGGCACACAGGCAGAAAGTAAGAGAGAGAGAAAAAAAAACAGAGGAAAGAGTAAGGATTGCAAACAGTTAAGGGGCCAGAAATAAGACATGATTGGAGTGGTGCAGTGCAGTGGCTATGGAGCAGCAGTCTTCCGGGAGATGTTCTGGAGGATGTGGTGTTGTCCATCTGCAGGCACCTCTCTGAGCTGAGGAGGAGGTTGCTCATCTCCAGGCTGAGTTGGCCAGGATTGTGGGACCTCCTCTTCCATCCACAGGGACCACCAGTGCCACTGCCGTTGCCTCAGAGGTTGCCAAGAAAGAGGAGGCGGTTGGACCACAGTGGGCTCAGGGAGGGTGAGGTGGTGGAACAGAGGTGCATCCTCCCGTTGTGCACCTCTCACACAATTCCTATGCCATTCTGGCAAAGTGTGGTTCCTCTATGGAGGCACCCACAGTGGAGACCAAGGAGGATGCTGGGAACCTCCACAAAGGAGACCCACAGGAGGGTGGCAGGGACCCTGCAGGGGAAGGAAACAACTCCTGGTGGGGGACTCCATTGTTAGGAAGGTAGAACTGGGGGAGGAAGGGGAGATGGAGGTAAGGTGCCTGCCTGGCGCCATGGCTTGGAGGGACAGGGAGCGAATCCTCAGGATTGCGGAGCAGCTGCACAGGGGAGGGAGCTGGATGTCATTGTCCACCTAGGGACAAATGACCTGGCTAAGAAAGAGATTAGAGAGTGCAGGAAGAGTTTGTGGAATTGGGGAGGGCCTTAGTCAAGTAGCAGCATGGTAACCTTCCGGAGGTGCTACCCATCTATGGCATAGGAGAGGCTAGGGTGTTCCGCACTCATGGGATTCGATCAGTGGTTGAAAACTGGTGTGGAGCTCAGGGGTTTGGCTTCATTGGGGACTGGGGGTCCACCTGGAGTGATGCAAGCCTATACTAGCATGATGGGCTGCATCTGTCTGGGAGGGGAACCAGGATCCTAGGTGATAGGTTTAAATGCTTCATTGGCAAGCTTTTAAACTAGCCAAGGGGGGAGGCACTGGAAAGGAGCAGGAAAATCCTAGCCGCCCCCAAATAATCAAGGTAGTAAGTGCGGGCAAACACCAACATAGAGGTGTCGATACGGAGAAGGGTAGGGGTAAATGGAGAAAGTGACAAAGGCAAGAAGGACAGGGATGGGGCAAAAGGGAGTAAGGCCATCAGGAAATGGAGGGTAATGAGTACCAATGCCCGTAGTCTGGGCAACAAGCTCCCTGAGCTGTTGGCCTTGATGGAAGAGGGATGCCTGGATATCGTAGCAGTCACAGAAACATGGTACACAGAGAACCATGACTGGGGTGTTAACATACCAGGGTACATAACGTACAGGAGAGACAGGCAGGGGAGAAGAGGGGGAGGAGTAGCTCTCTATGTAAAGGGAGGGATAAAAGCAACTGAACAAAAGAGTAAACAGGGAGGAAAGGAGGCACTGTGGGTCACCTTGGAGACTGGAAAGGGTACCACAATCCGCACTGGGGTTGTGTACAGACCCCCATGTCAGGGGGAAGGAATGGACAAGGATATGATAGAAGGCATTCTTAGAATGGCAGAGAAAGGGGAGATACTGTTAATGGGAGACCTGAATATGCCAGATGTTAACTGGAGCACATTTGCTGCAGCCACATCCAAGAGCAGGGCCATTCTTGATGCCCTACAGGTGGCAGGCGCTAGACAGCTAGTTTTGGAACCCACTCATGAGGGAGCAATCTTAGACCTCGTACTCTCAAACGGGGGCAGTGAGAGGATCTCAGATCTAGAAGTGGGTTGCCTCTGGGGACAAGTGACCATCAAACAGTGTGGTTCACGTTAAACTCAGCTACAGAGTCAAGCCATACAAAAGTGAGGGTACTGGACTTTAGGAGGGCTGACTTTGGCAAGATGGGAGAGTGCCTCAGAAAAGCACTAGCAAACAGGCTAGAAGGAGGTGTGGAGCAACAATGGGGAATTATCAGAACTGCCATCACAGAGGTAACAAGCCTTTGTGTGAAGCAAATAAACAAATCAAACGAAAAAAAAGCCACTGTGGTTCTCAAAAGAGGTGGCTGTGAAAGTCAGGAAGAAAAAGATAGCATTCCAGAAGTATAAGGAAACACAGAAGGAGCAGGACAGAGAGCTGTACCAGTTAAGGCAGAAGGAAGCGGGAGGGAAGTCAGAATAGCAAAGGCCCAAACTGAGGAAAAGATAGCCAACTCAGTTAAGAAGGGGGATAAAACCTTTTATAGGTACATCAGCGAGCGTAGAAAGACAAAGGGAGGGATAGTGAGGCTGAATAGAATGAACGGTGGGTGGGCAGAGGGGGACAGTGAAAAAGCAGGAATACTGAATGAATATTTCTGCTCAGTATTCTACAAGAGGAGGAGGAAGTGCCTAATCCAATTAACAGAAGCACTCTTGATAGGGGGTCGATCCCAGTCCTTTCTACAGAAGAAAGGGTTCTGCAAGAACTCCTAAAACTGAAGGTGGACAAAGCAATGGGTCCTGATGGAATTCACCCTAGAATTCTAAAAGAATTAAAGGAGGAACTAGTGAAACCACTGGCTACTCTTTTTAATAAATCATGAGAGGATGGTGTGGTACCCGAGGATTGGAGGAAGGCGGATGTGATTCCCCTTCACAAAAGTGGGTCCAAGCCAGAGGCAGGAAACTACAGACCTGTCAGTCTGACCTCTGTGGTAGGGAAAGTGATGGAGTCACTTCTGAAGGAAAAAATAGTCGAGTACCTAGAGGCCAGTGGAGCACAGGACCCAAGGCAGCATGGATTCACAGCAGGAAGGTCATGTCAGGCAGATCTAATAGATTTCTTTGACTGGGTGACCAAAGTAGTAGACCAGGGGGGCTGTGGACATGGCCTACCTAGACTTTAGCAAGGCATTTGACACAGTCCGACACAAAAGATTAATAGTCAAATTAACCAGCCTGGGAGTGGGACCCAGGGTGATAGCCTGGGTAAAACATTGGCTGGACAACAGGACACAGAAGGTAATTGTAAATGGAGTCCACTCTGAAGAAAGGGGGGTTACTTGTGGGGTACCGAGGTTCAGTATTGGGTCCAGTCCTTTTTAATGTCTTCGTCAGTGACATTGCAGAGAGACTGGAAGGAAAAGTATGCCTTTTTGCAGATGACACAAAGATCTGCAACAGAGTTGATACACAAGGAGGCGTGGAAAGGATGAAAAGGGACTTGGCAAGGTTGGAGGAATGGTCAGAAGTATGGCAGCTAGGATTCAATGCAAAAAGTGCAAAATAATGCACCTGGGAAACAAGAACCCAGGGAAGAATACACAATGGGTGGGAGGTAGTAACAACAACAAAAAGGAAAGGACCTGGGGGTAATCATATCAGATGACCTTAAGGTTAGCAAGCAATGTGAGAAGGCAGTAGGGAGGGCTGGGGGTATACTGGGATGTATAGGGAGGCATCATCAGCAGAAAACAGGAAGTTGTTATCCCTCTGTACAGACAGTTGGTGAGACCCCATCTGGAGTGCTGTTGTCCAGTTCTGGAGACCCCATCTCCAAGGGACATAGACAGGATAGAGGCAGTCCAGAGGAGGGCAACTAAAATGGTGCAAGGTCTGCAAGAGAAGCCGTATGAGGAGAGACTAAAGGAGCTTAATATGTATACCCTTGAGGAAAGAAGGGAGAGGGGACATGATAGAAACTTTTAAGTACCTCAGTGGAATCAACAAAGTCCAAGAGGGTAGCATCTTTCAGAAAAAGACTTGCAAGAACAAGGGGACACAATTTAAAGATAGAAGGAGGCGGTTCAGGGCAATGTGAGGAAGTATTATTTCACAGAGAGGGTAGTGTATTCATGGAACAGCCTTCCTGAGGAGGTTGTGGGGTCTAAAACTGTGGGAGAATTCAAGAATACATGGGACAGACATAAGGCAATTCTTGTGGGGGGTAGGAAGAAATAGGCTGTTGGTTGACTAGGATCTGCGGCCTATCCTGTAGGTAGGGAAATGGGCAGACTTGATGGGCCTAGCGGTCCTTATCTGCCATCAAAGTCTATGTTTCTATGTAACCTCTAAGCATATGTAAAACAGGTTGTGTTTATCGTTGTTGGATTTGGTATGTAATAGCACTATGTCATAAAATACCTTGATGTATATACCTTATGTTTATGAAACCTGTAAATGTTGAAAATACCATGGCACAAGGTGTTTTTGGTAATGGTAAAAAGTACTAGGTGACTATTATAGAAATTAAGTTAGTTGTGCTATTTAAAATGCATGTAAATTGAACAAGTCTGAAATTTCATGGTGATTTGCATATATCCCATGATGCTTTGCATTATGGAAGTATGTATGATGTTGTATTTCTTTGAAACTTGATTTGTTGCCAATGCCCTTTGGGGTAACCCTTTTTAAGTGATTCAGCATACAGGTTCTTTGTCTATAGCTTTTTTTTTTTCCTTTTTGAGCCCACGCTACCCAAGCAAACAAGGCCCACATAGGGATGAAGGGTTTTCACTAAAAATGTTTAGATCAGCGATCAGTGTCAGTAGGTGCTGGCTAAGTACAGAGAAAGGACATACATAGTCTGTTGCTGCAAACTGATGTACTGAAAAAGGAATATGTTATTGCTGATGCTTATTTCCTGTATTTTGAATAAACATCACGCAGAGATTGTGTGTTGAACCTGAAGTTTGGTGTCTGGTCCATCTGTTATCCCACAACTCCTCCACAAATATGTGTACAAGCAGTTTCAAATGGTTTCTCTGCAGTCCCTCCTCCTCCCCGTGCTCCTGCAAGGGGATAGGATGGTTGTTTGGACATGGAAGATATTTATCTCCATATCAGGATCCTCAAGTCCCACAGACTGTGGTTTATGCTCCAGGGCTCGCACTATGAGTTTCATGCCTTGCCCTTTATCATCTGCGCCATGTGTCTTTACCAAAAGCTTTGCTGCTGTTGCAGCCACTGGCAGTCAGGAAGGCCTGTGTCTTCCAGTACATTGACAACTGGCTTCCGAAGGCACCATTGAGAAAGCTATTGTTTACACACTGTTGTGAACCAAACAATTATTAGAACAGTTTGGGATTCTAGTGAATGAAACAAAATCGGTTCTTACTCCATGCCAATGCCTTCAAAGCATAGGGGTTGTCTTGGACATGGGGCTGGGTTGGGCTTTCCTTTCCTTGGACTGTGCTACAGGATCACATGGTCTCATCCAGCGATTATGTTTTGGCCAGATGTCTCTTATGACTAACAGGCCTCATGGCTGCTGCCATTCTGACTGTCTCACTGGTACATTTGCATTTGAGGATCCCATAATGGTTCCTCCATGCCCAGTGGACTCAGCATTCCTATGAGCTGGAGTGTCTCATAGAAGTGACCCTTCTGCTCCATCGTTCCCTGCTCTGGTGGTTGGACTGCTCTAGCCTTGAGATGGGATCCCACTTTCTCCACCTGTCTCCTCTTCTAGTAATGATGATGGATACCTTGGTTTCAGGTTGGGGTTCCTATCTGGGCCCCTTCTGGACTCAGGTCCAGTGGTCCCCTTTGGATACAGTTCTGCACAGCAGCACTCTTGAGATGAGGGCCATTCTGCTTGGCCTACAGGCCTTCGTCACCCTCCTTCTGGGTCATCAGCTGTTGATCCCTACAGACAGCATTTCGGTGATGTACTACATCAACCATCAAGGTGGAATGGCCAGTATGCTGGCACAGTGATGGTGCTACTGCTGGTGACCTGGGTTTGAGAATGGGCCCACAACATCAGAGGGCCAGCTTGGAGGAGGTTGGGTGAAGGACCTATGGACAGCTTGCCATCTCCTAGGTGGGGGGAGGGACGTGAGATCCCAGCACGAGTGACACCCAGTGGAAACTGGGAGTAAACTGTCCAGGGCCAAGTACTACAGGGGCTGAGGCATAGTGGACGTCTGCAGGACTTGCATGCTCGTTGCAAGCTGACACCATTGCACATCTGCATCTCTAGCCTTCTACTACTTGTGAGCTGCACTTCCTGTCTTGGAAGACACTGTTCCCAGTGACTATGACATCAGCTTGACATATTTCTGAACTGCAAGCTCTGGTTGCAGATCCTCCTTTTCTTATTTTCCACAAGAATAGTGTTACCTTGTGTCACAAGCCTCATTTTCTGCTGAAGATAATTTCTGAGCAAAGACTAACTCACACTATTGACCTCCCAGTTTATTTCTTGACTCCCACGGACAGTGGGGAACATCGAGTGCATTCGCTTGATGTCTGTCAGATTTGTTGCATTGGTACCTGGATCATACTAAGGGTTGTAGAAAGTCCTCTCAGCTATTTGTGGCTTTTGCCCCCATAATGTTGGGCTCCCCTGTTTCGAAGCAGGGCCAATTTGCCTGCTGCATTTCTTTCTGCTACCAGAAAGTGATAAGCAGCTTTCTGGTCCTGTCCATTCTCACTCCACCCGTGAGGTGGCTACTTCCAAGGCTTTTCACAATGTATCCGCTGCTAACATATGAGGGAATACTGTTGATACATTTATTAAGCAATATAGTCTGGACATCATCTTTCATAGATTCACTACATTTGAACTTACTGTCCTGCATGCCTCCATACTCAGGGTCCCTGGATCCTTCTTTACTCCTCGGTGCTTTGGTACTGCTTGGAAACCATTCCATGATGTGGCTCAATGGAAGGAGATGTGCTCGAAGTAGATAGAATAATTACTTAACATAGCAGCAGATCTTTGAGTGAATCACTGCTCTCCATCCCTTCTTCCTACTCTTTGCAGGTGATGGGTGGTTATCCTGCTTGTTCTTTCATACTAGTTCTGCTCTTATGCCTGACTCTGACATATGTACCCAGGTTTCCATAGCTTCTCCTTTGTTCCTGGTTTGGTCATAGTTGCTGTGGTCCCTGCCATTCTGATGATCCTCTGAGCTTGTCTCCAGCAGGGAACTGAGGCAACGATGCATGCTGATGTGGGTGGTGCCAGCTAGCGCAATTTTCCAGGTGGTCCTGACACTGACGGCATACGGTTTTTCCATGATGTGGCTCAATGGAGGAGATTTTCTCAAAGATCTACCTAAGATGCTTTATAGTACCACTGCTGTTTAATTTTCTATTACCTCCCTATAGTGCTGGTTTATAGCACTGCTCCTATTTACCTTGCCTTACATCTCTTAGATTGCAATGTTTTGCTTATAATATACAATTACCTTTGTTTGTTAACTGGTGGTTGCAGAGTGCTTCTCTTGCACTTGATTATGCTGCTTGTAACACTTGCTGTCCTTCCCTCTTCTAGCTAGTCTTTTCTCCCTCCCCCACTATTACTTCCTTTGCCCCTTCCATTCCATCTCCCTTTCTCCCCTCCTCTCTTCCCCTCCCTCACTCTCCTTCTCTTGTCTCCCTCCCTCTCCCACTCCCTTTGGCTTCCAGGGTGCAGCCTCCTCCCTTCCTCTTGGATTCACTTGAAGCACTAGTGGCCTCTGCCCCTCCCTCCCTCCCTCACCCCTCTCCTACCTCCTCCCCACCTCTTCACAAGCATCTCATTGGCTCCCTCAAGGTCCTTGTCTCCTTGTTGCTTATAGTAGCAGGTGACATTAAGCTCATTCCCAGTCCAGCCCGGTCATCCCCTCTCCCCTCCCCAAAGATTTCAGACTCCTCCACAGTCCTCTCCTGAAAATTGACCTATTACTACCCTACCAATCGTGGCTAACTTTTAACCTGATGTGTCAGTGATCTCGGAGTCTTGGTTATCTGCCAAGACCCCAGATACTGCCATTACTATCTCAGATTTCTCTGTCACCAGAAAGGATTGTGAAAAGAGGGATGATGCTGTTGCCATCTACCTTTCACCTTAAATCCAGTTTTAACCTGTGCTGTCTGCCTCCTCCACTTCTGCATATCAGGTGCTCCTCCTCAAATTTCCCTCCCCTCTCCTTTTCAGTACCCATATTCATTGCTGGAGTTTATTGCTGTCCTGGCATATCTCCCTCATTAGTCACTGAATGCCTCACCACAATATCCTGTAATGCCTCCCCTGGTGAGTTGCTCATCCTAGGAGACTTTGATCTAAAGTAGCTTTTCCCCTCCCAGTGCAAATTATGCCAAACTGTAAAGTCTATCCAGCTCTCTCAACTAATCTCTGATCCCACTCGGCTCAGTCACAAATCCCTCAACCACTCCCTGCTGGATAGGATCCTCTCCCGGCAACCCTATTGTATAGTGGATTTTTTTTTTTACTTTGTTTATTCCTCCTACACACTGAGGCATTTCTCAGAGGTGCCTATGTGACTCTTACCCTTACTACTCCCCACCGTGACTCACCACACCGGTTCTCCCTTCCTTCGAGGGACTTCCCAGTGCCCCGGATCATCCCCCAGGGTAGGGCCAGCCACTCCCTTTGGTGGCGTCTTTCTGAGATTAGAGGGTCCATACCTCTCAGGAAGTCAGCTGTGGATCACCAGTGTGGCTTGTCCAGTATTGGGGATGTGGGGGCGATCCCCGAGGCCCCCATCGCCTTCTTGGCATGCAGGAGTGTTTTTCCTTGGTTTCGTCCCCAGATGTGGGTTGTGCAGTGCCGCCCAGCCCATGATACGGATGCTCCCACCACGTCCGGAAGGCAACCACCCAACGACTTCCCCCTGTGTACAGCCCTAGGCATTGCAGTGCCTCTGGTCTCCACCAGGGGTGCTGCAGTGCGGGCAGTCCTGGATCCCTCCTGAGAGAGGAGAGCAGTCCTCTGGGCCGCATCCTCTTCACCCCACTACCTCTCTGGCGGTCCGGCCTGCTCGAACCCGGGTCGCCAGCATGGCATGAGGTGTGGTATCCAGTGCCTCAACCCTCAGCACCACCAGGCTGGCTTGTATAGTGGATGTTGGTACCTTCCCCAGTGCCCAAAGTGACCACCATAAGGTGTACTGTGTACATTGTATACATTGTCCCAAAGCTCTCCTCAAATTCATACAGATCCAATCCTTCAGATCTCTGGATCTGTCCTCCCTTCATGCTGACCTCCTGGCTACTGATAGGTTCCCCATTTCAGCTGCCAGCAGTATCAACACAATTCTCAAATTCTTTAACTCTAAGTTCTTGTCTATTTGGGATCACCATACCAACCTGAGAAAAACTAGGGTCTGAGGTTCTCGCCTACCTGGATCTCAGCTGAGTTGCTGGCCTGTCATCGAGCACGTGACCTTGCCTGGCGGACTTACAAGTCCTCTGGTTCCCCATTTGACCTTACTAGTTAAAGAGCCCTTTGCAACACCTGTACTAGAGCTACTGGGCTTGTGAAGGATGATTACTTTGCATGCACACTTCAGGACAACCTTTAGCGCCCTTATAACTTCTGGAAGGTCATCCACACCCTCTTCTTCTTCCTATGTAGCCCAAACCCTCCATCTTCAAGATGGGCAACACCCCTGTCTCTGACCTTGCCACCGACACCTTATCTTTCATCTCCTTTTTTACCTCCTGTTCCCTTTCTCTCCTTTCCTCCCATTCCTCCTCTACCCCTTCCCCTTCCCCTTTCCCCTCATATACCATCCATACAACATCATCTGTTTCTCTCAAAGCCCTCTTGGCTCTAAATCCTCACAAAGTTGGGAGCTCTGATGCTCTTAACCCCAGACTCCTGTCTCTCTTTTCTTCTGCCATTGCTGTCCCTGTCACCTACCTTCTAAGCCCTCCTTCACTGTAGCCTTAGTGCCTGACAGATGGACATCAGCTACAGTCATCCCCCTTCCCAAAGGGAGTGACCCCTCATCCCCTGGAAACTATTGCCCTATCTCACTCCTCCCTACTCGGGCTTAACTCTAGGAACACCTTGTCCTCTCCCAACTCTCTTCTTTCCTTGACTCCTCCTCTTTTTTAACCCCCTACCAGTCTGGTTTTAGGAAGTTCCACTCCACCTCCACCTCCCCCTCCCTTCTGCAGCTCAGTGAGTGCATCCTATCTGGTATGGATCAGGGCTTGGTCTTCTCAGCCATTTTTGTCAACTTGGTCAAAGCCTTTGACACTGTTGTCCACACTATTCTTCTGGGCAAGCTAATGGTAGTGGGGCTCTCTACTTAATCAGTTGAGTTGTTCTGTTTCTACCTTGAGAGCGGATCTCAAGCTGGGCATATTGGCAGTGCCTTATCCCATCCTCTCCCTATCTGGTCTGGCACACCACAATATCCCCTCCTCTCTCTATGTGCTCTGGTGTACCACAAAGATGTATCCTTGGACCTATTCTGTTCCCCATATTCTTGAACAACCTTCTCTCTGCTTGTTCCTCTACATCCATTCACATGTATGCAGATGACATGGTCCTCTACTCTGTGCCTCTGGATCCTCTGCCTCTGACCTCATGGCCCAGCTCCAACTGGACTTCACAAGCATCCAGCACTGGTACCAGGCTAATCGGCTAACCCTCAATGCTAAGAAAATAGCCTCCATGACTTTTGGTACAAAGCAGAGACTAGCTAAGCTCACCCTGCCCACCCCCCATACCCTTGATGGTGTTGCAGTGGAGGCTGTTTCCTCCTTTACACTAAGGAATCTAGCTGGATTATCACTTTGATTTCTCTGTTCATTTGGTTGCCCTCAACCAGTAGCTTCACCCCAAACTGGTTGCTCTTTATAGAAATAAAGGCAGTATTCTGCTTCCTGCCCACAGAGAGATTTGTCTCAAAGATGATTCTCCTGATCTTCAACTACAATTACATTGTTTACAGTACTCCTCCCTAATCCACCCTAGCCAGACTGGACCCCCTATTTCACTCCTTCTGCTGCTTTGCTCTTGATTGCCCTCCTAGAACCTACCACTGCTCCCTTTATGGTTCTACGATGCCGGTTAGACAGAAAATCTGTCAACTGTCGTTACAGCGACGGTACTATGTCGACCACAATTGCAGTCAGCATTTTGCCATCAGAAAAGTAATGTGTTTTTTGATGGGGGCTCTGCCCCGCACCCCCTGCACTTTATTATTATCAACCCCAGGTCGGAGTTGACTCAGGGAGGTGGTGCAACACCTAGGGAAGCCATGCCGGGGTCCTGAGCGGACTTTACAGTGATCTGTCATTGTTGTTGCTTTTAACGACATTGCTGTAATGTTTTTGCTGTGGCAACAGCATACCCTCCCTTTACTCTACCCTCTCCTTATCCTCCCTTCCTTGATGCCAAGTTTCTCATACATTGCGCCACTTTCACCTCCAAATTCTGGCTTGGATCCCTCCCCCTTACCTTTCCTCTTTCTTCAATACTCCTCCTTCTACCTACTACTCCCTTTGCAGTTCTGGCCCTCAGTCTCTTGCATGCCCCTCTGTAACATCTTTTGCTGGCCAAGCTGCCTTCTTCTTCTTCCACTTCCCCAAACTATTGGGCTCTCTTCCAGTTATCATTCATGTACCACTTCTTCCTCCCACTCACTCAGATCTCTTCATCGTGCATTCTCTACTCACTCCTGCAGACGTCTCTGATCCTGTGCTGTATTTTGCCACCTTAAAATTCCTCCCTCCACTGCCCTTGCTCCTGTCCTAATTTATTTCTCCAGTCCCCTTAGTTTCCTGCATCCTTCCCTGCTGAAGGAACAGTGCTTCATTCACCCTTCAAATCACTGCCATTAGCATTTTTTTCCTATAGAGCGTTTTACTTTTCCCATCCACCAGATAACTCTTAATCATACTGTCTGCCCCAGCACCATCATTCTGCCTTCTCCCAAGGCTTACCTCACCATATTCTGATATCATCTGAGTCACCAGGTGTGGGGCTTGCAGGTGGCCTGAGTCATCCTGTCATCCTCTGAAGGTGTTTTCCTCCTCTGTTTTCTCCCATATCCCCTGAGGTCGGCGTGCATGCACTGCCGTGGACGTGCGGTGTAAAGATACCTTATGTACTTGACTGTCTGCGCCTGGCCTTTAGAGAGGTGGCTGCATACTGCACTACCTCCTAGCCTCTGTCAGGTGGCAGCCAAGCAGCGGTATGTGCTTTTGCCACCCCACCCCAAAGGAGTAAAGTCAGTCCACCTTCGCCCAGCTGGCCCCCGAGTGACCCTGGTCCATTCTCGAACCTGTATCGCCAGTCTGGCAGGTGGCATGGCACTCAGTTCCTCAGCCTACCACATGCCTGGGTCAGCCCACCATCAGCACTTTAATACTGTACCTCACAGTGCCTCATTCATTCTCTAATTGTGTCCCAGTTTGCACTTATATTACATGTTGCTTTTTAGATGCTCTGTCTGGCTCATCTTGTTCATTTTGCTGCCACTCAATTGTTTAACTTATATTTTTGATTTGTGTAACTGACTGTTGTAATTTTTTGCTGTACTCTCCTCATTCCCCACTCCCCCAGGACACATCTGGGAATGAGCAATTTCAGCTCAGTACATCTTTCCTAGTAAATATTTTAAAATAAACAAATAAATAAATAGATTAGCAATGCCGGATCATCATTGTTTCCTCTTTTGCAAATTGACAGGTGCTTGAATTATGTGTTTTTAAAAACTGTTTGGCTGATGTGCATGACGTAGGAAACCTTTTCGTTGTTACTGTCATTATTGTAAAAGCTGTTTCCTACTGAAATGTGACATCTCGTTTTCAGGGGCATCCTGTCAGTGGAGACAAATACGTTTTAGTACAAAGCATTCACAATAAAATGCTGCAGTTAGGGGCACATGAGGCAGTTACAGTGAATTTTAAGTGGGCTTCTGGTTTCCATTTTTTTGTATCTTGGAAAATGTGGGGCATTGAATAGCTGCACAAGGCAGAGAGTTCCAGGAATAACCAGATGAGAAACCAAAGGTCAGGTTCTCAAATTTAGACATAGCATAAGGTAACTAAAAAAATTATATTATTCATCACTCACAATAAATAAACTCTGAAATGTAGGCCAGAAGCTTGATCAGGTAGGTTTCAGTCAACTTGGTAACTGTCTGATTTATAACCAGTTTGATCTTTCCAGTGAAAGAGCAGTCACCTGTTACATTTAGACAGCACAGTACAACGATTAGAGGTGCTCTGATAGCATTTTTGTGGATTTGACTATCCTTCGTTGGATAATGCTGATGTCTACCTCCGAAACTGACTGTTTTCTGACTGAAGTCGAATTTCGGGTCCATAGTCAGACTGTTGTGGATCCAAGATTGGATCCAGGTATCTGAGGTCAGATCCAGCCTCGGATAGCTGGATCTGATGGTTGGATACCTGACTCCAATAATCAGATCCACAGATACCTCAGATACTTAATGGGTAGCCTAGCAAGTCAGATCTTTGCTCAGATGTCTGTGCCGATGAGACTCAAAGTTTATCCACCAAGTCCAACCAGTCACAGTGGAAGTGAGTACAGTGCTTGCTTCTTCACATTCCTCTGCCAGTGTGACCTGTGGAGACCCCTTAGGGGATTACCTGACGCTCTTATTTATATCCATATCTGCCAAAGACTGGATACCGTCTTCTGAATGAATGCACAGTATTAAATGAAATTATCTGATCTCAGTCCAATAATATACTATAAAGAACATCAGATTATTAAAGAATTACAACCCCCACAAGCAAATGTTAAAAAGTGCCTAAATACTCCCCTAAACACAGTCCCTGACCCCTTTACCACTTACTTCCATACCTTAACATAGTTAGAATGTCCTTCTACCATCTGAATCCAGGTGTTGCCTTGTTGCTGCCTGGTGATGGTGAAGGTGGTGGTGGTGGCTTTGGGGTCCATTCTGAATCAATGTAGCTTCCCTGGGTCCCTCAGTGTCCTGCCACTGCCTTCCATGGTGGTGGGGTCATGGTGAGTTAGTATGGCTTGCCCAGGTTCCTCAACATCCAGCTACTGCCTTCCATGGTGATGGGTCCATGACGAGTTAATATGACTTGCCTGAGTTCCTCAGTGCCTGCCACTCCTACCTTGTCCGGGATCCTGTACGTAACCACTTGGAGGGGGCCCTTCTGAGGCTCTCCCCAGTGCTAGTCAAAACTTCTGTTAACTACCCTGACAGGCCAAGGTGTCCCATAACCTTCGCCTCCACTATAGCATTCCCAGTGAAGTCATGAGCCATCACAGCAGGCTGCCATGCCAAATGCAGGTACTGTACATGTAAACTTTGCTGGCATTTGGCATGCAGGCTCTGGACTTCACTGGAAGTACTATAATGGATGTGGGGTCAAGCATTGGCGCTGGCATTGTCCTTTGGGTGGACTAGAACTGGGGGCCTTATTGTTGATATACAGTATCCCTGCTAGGGTAGGCAGCAGGGAACCAAGGGAGCAGGGAAGTTACATTGACTTATCATAGATCCCCCCTCCCCAACTAGACAGTGATTGGATACCAAGGGACTGGTGAAGCCACACTGACTCATCACCGACCCTCACCCCATCAGGGTGGGAATGACAGGGCATGAAGGGATTGGTAATGCTACACAGCTGCATTGTGGACCTTCTGCCCCCATCAAGGCAAGCAATGACAAGGTGGGTAACTGGATTCAGGGGCTAGAAAGGCCTCCACTTGTGTTAAGATATGATGTCAGATGCCTAGCTCTGTGTAGGGAGAGTTATGTGCTTTTAAAATGCTGCTGGGGTTGAGGGGGTTATAACAATTTTGTAGACTATTGTAGTTCTCTACAGTACACTATTGGATTAGGATCAGAACAAATGTTTTCATTTTAGTAGTTCTGATTCAAATTTTAAAATTCATTTTAGTCAAAGTATTCAACAGTATATTCAAGCAGCTCTTGCTAGGATCATTAATGATGATGTGTGGTCCTACTAAGGTGATTAAAATTATGTTCGATCTCACTTTATGTGTTTGTATTCCTTGTTCACTATCACCCCTCTCTGTGTACAGATGTCTTTCATATATCATAGTAGGTGAGGTAAAGTCATCACATTGCATGTTAATTGCACTGCTTGTAATATGTGGGGTAACTCAGAAACCTGCTTTTTACCCGTTTGTGAACAGTTGTTTGTTTTGTAGGTTTATAGGGATGCTAGGAAGTCTTCTTTGGCTATAAGAGTTGGCTGCTTGAGCATTGATACTTTAAAATAATTCAAGTATATAGTTTCTTGCTGCTAGAAAAATAAATATTCATCATACAAACTTAATCCAGATACTAATTTCTCTGCTTTTAGTGTGATTTTGAAAGGCCCACCCCCTGGAACAGAGTTTCCTGAAGGTGACCACAGCATCCAGTACACGGTGTTTGACCGAGCTGAAAATAAAGCCTCTTGTAAATTTCAGGTTAGAGTGAGAGGTAGGTATTTTCATCTACAGGCTAATGAAACTCTGTATTGTCATGACACATGTCAAGTTTTCACTTGTCACGACATGTCGTGGGATATGTTTCTGCAAAATATCATCAAACCATTGAATTCTATGGACTTCCTGCATTATGTCATAACAACACTAAGGATTTTGGTTTTAAATAACAGCCTTCGAGCACTCTGTATCTCAGCTTACATACTGTGCTAATCATTGAGACACTGGTAGTGCAGGGACTGTATGCGTACAGATGCAGCTGTACGTATTAAGCAGATATAACATTTACATCCAGCCATAGACAAACTACAGTAAAACCTTTTCTGTTATAGGAGAGAAGGTCAGCCAAGACACCAGGGTTATTCCCTTCATGTTTTTGAAAATTGCCGTGGGATGTTTTCACTTCTACTGAAACAACAACCACAGACGGGCTAGGTTGCATGGAACTCTGTTCAGTGTTGCAATTACAGGGAGACCACAGGGCTTTGCTCCTGCTGCTCGCACATCACAGCTATTTACTTATGATGGCAAGGGGTGCTTTTTAAAGATAGGTATGTTAGGAGCCCCCTTAGCTCATAAAGTGCATTAAATGCAGTTCCAATACTGCTTTGTTAAATGTCTCATCCAGAGAAGTGGGAACTACTTTTTTTGCTGCATGGATCTATGGTTTTATCTCATTTTTGAATTTTGTTGATTTTTTGGGGGTTAACAGGTAACTATATAATTGAAATATATAAAAAATATATAAAAAAAGAGTCCTCACCCTTCTGCAAGAGATGAACACAACCAGCTGCTGGGATGTTGAGATGTGCCAAAGACTGACAGTTGGTCTCCTGGATTGCTCAGTGGGTGACCGCTTTGTGCAGAACTGTTTTGCTTTATTTTCAATTTTGTTTTATTCTGCTGGGTCCAAACTACTTATACATGGTAACCAAACAAAGCAATATTGCATTAATTCATTAGTATGTAAATTACAGTGCACTGACTTTTGGAAAGAACTAAATCAGTTTTAGGAACAGAAGCCAAAGGTTCCAAGACGCTGAACGAGTGCTGAACTTCTTGTATGGGATTACTTTTAAAGACTTTCCCCAGTGCTTCAGATTCAGGTTTTTCTGGTGTATGCAAATACTTTTTTCAAGGCTGTTTACTGGTACATATGCATCCACGTATGAGTCTATTTAGTGATTTGAAATTGGTTGACCGGCAAAGATCCCAATCCTTAATGCTCCTTATTGCGCTTTTGCTTCTGCTGTTTGGGGATATGTTGCTGCTAGTGAAACCCTGCTGCCAGTGGTTCTGCAGCCCTTCTGCCTCCAAGTGCTCCTCAAGCCTCTCCTTTAGTAGTGTCCATTAACTTCCCTACCACTGATGTGAGACCGACTGGCCTGTACCTGCCCTACTGTCGCTTTTATGCAGAGAGATCACACTGGCCCTCCTCCAAGTCTCTGGAACATCCCCTATCTCCATCTCTATGGTGTTTGACCTTTTCCTTCCCTATTTTGTTTGCATTGTTCCCTTTTTTGTTCATTTGAGGATGTAACTGTGTTTTCTCTACTTGTGTCTTTCCTATATTTTGATCCTGTGACTGTGTCAATATTGTTTGTTATATGTAGCTTTTGATTTTTTCCCAATAAAAATTCTGCTTTTGGGAAGGGGGCACTGTTGGCCCTGATCCCAAGATGGTGGTGCCAGGGTATGTGGAGTAGGATGGTGTGTTAAAACAGGCTGGAGTTTTGTCCTTGGCTCCAGCCACTTTTTCTTCAGAGGATAACCCACCTGAAAACAGAGTTTGTGGATGACACAGCAGTGGCTTCTATGCAAGCAACCACAGAAATGGAAGATATGCTAGTTGTATGAAAAAAATGGAGGCTGAGATGCAAGAAGGAAAAGGCAGTTGCTCAGGATGTTTGCAGAAGACAAAGAGAGGTACAGCAAACATAAAGCCTATCTAAACAAAACAGACTATGGCACCAGTTTCTACAAACTCTCAATTAGAACAACAGCATAGTGTAGAACCTGCCTTATCAGAGGTAGAGGATAGCAACCTGACAGGCTCAATTGACAAACAGCTGAGTTGGGAGAATAAAAGGGGTGGACTGAAAACTTGCAGACAACTCCCAGGATCTCCTTTGGTCCACAGAATGTGCCCTCAGGAATGCTGATTGGACTCAGGACAGTGGCCTTTATGTGGTAGTGGGAGAGACTGCCAAAAGCAAGCCTGGGAGAACATTTCCAACAGATGGCACTGACACCTCCTCTGTAGCGCAGTCTTGAGAAACAGCAGGAAAAGAGACTAACACATTGCGGACAGTACTGGGCAGCAGAGACTTGATAGTACATTTGCAAGAAAGTCACTCGAAACAACACTTGGGGTACTCCTGAGAGCAGTCTTTTTCAGTACAGGAGTCTACCTGAAACCTAGAGAACTAGGAGCTGACTGGCGAGTATTTTAACACAGCAGCAAGTGCCTGTTGAACTCAGGGAAATGTGAATGGGACAGAAGACACACAATTTTATGCACAGCTACGTAATAGTGAAACTGTAGGTACCAGACTCATTTTGGGAGATACAGAGAATACTGTTTCTGCAGCAGTAATTCAAACAGAAGACTCCGATTTTTCTCCAACTCTCAATCTATGTATGGGATCAGTGTTTTTCTTTTCTGGCTTGGATAAAATTTCCCCTAGAAATATAATAAATTTCACAGTCGGCTCTTACTTTATCCCTGAAAACTTTTTATGTGGAAGGTATAAACAAATTATGTCACAAACCAGAGGTCATTTATATCAGACAGTAATGACACAGACTTATCTACAATCACCAGATTTTTTATTATGTGCATCTGGAAAAGTTCCTAAGGTTCTTGCACAATTGAATGATAAGAGGGTCCCGAAAAAAATGTGGGATGCTGCCTGGTTTAGTAGGTATGGGCAATCGGGAGTGAAAGGTTGCCTTCAACATAAAAGCTTGGAAGACAGGATTTGGCCTAGATCAGACTGCACTTTGATAGTAGAAAATCCAGAACACCTTTCCTGGAATGCCATTATACAACTGGGTTTTAGCATTTTCTAGCGAATAACTGAGAAGTGCCCTAGTTAGAAAGACTGACATATGAAAACTTGATATTAGGAGATATACCTCTTCAGTGCAAGAAATATATCTTTGCTTGTCTTAAAGTTTTATCTGTGGCAAGCAAGGTATCAATATGTGATGCAACAGCTGCACTCTTCATATATTTCTATAGCCAGGATGGTAAAAGCTGCAGTTCGAGAAGTATTGGAACAGAAGAAGAGGACTTTACCTACGCGTGCCTTTCATGAATACTGGAAATACATCAGTTGGATTGACTAATTAATGAAACTGGTTTTCTCTGAGTTTTTTTTTTTTTTTTGAGTTTAGTTTTTTACCTTTCAGGTTCAAGGAGTAGGGATGGAGCATGTTTACAGCATTTCTTTTTAGGTTGGTTCTCCTTTTTTTTTTTTTGCTGACTGCTTTTTTCTTTTTTGCTTCTTCCTGATTTTACAGTTTGTCTGTCATGTATCGTATAAAGACATTTGTTGTAAGTTTGTTTTGTTCCTTTTAAGAAAATTCCCATGATATTCTTCAATAAATGTGACAGGATCTTTAACTTCCATCTGGACAGTGATCAGAGATAGGCAGAAGGGACCACAATTTAGCATCTCACAAGTGCAGCACCCCCTCATACTGCACTACAGTGTCAGTTATGGGTATTACCTCAAGTACCTGGTGTGGGGCTAGAACTCACTACCTTCCAATCTTCTGGCCCCAGAGGCAAGCATGCTACCTACTGAGCCATTGACCCATGCAAATGTATGTTTAAGGTAGAGGTATAATATTAACTCCTTAAAAAGAAACAGGAGGAATATACATATGACAAAGCAACAGGTTTAGAAACCTCACCAGTAACTGGGTGTATAAAGGCAAAGCAGAAATTGAGAATAACAAAGTAGTAGGTATGTAGGTGTCACAAACACAGGGGGCATGTAGGGAATGTAAGCAATATTACCCGACAGGGTGGGCGGTATTGGGAAATACCGGACCGCCCAGGGGCGTAATGAGGCCCGACGCCGCAGGTGGAGGGCCTTATAGCCCCTGGAAGGTCCAGTATTTCCCAATACTGCCCACCCTGGATGGTATTATTGCACTTAGAAAATGGGTCACTGTTACATATATGTTTGGAAAAAAATTATTTTTCATGCTAACATGCCACATTTGTTATGTCTTTCATTCATTTAGTGGTAAAATAGTTCTTCCGCCTGCTTTACAGTATTTGTTTTTTTTATTTTGTCCTAACTGAGCCCCTGTAGTTTTTGTGTGGAACTGGTTGTTATGCTTCCCCCTGTAATCCACTGCACAGACACACAGAGGTAGCGCTTTTGTTTTACTGCTTTTTTTTTTTCTGTTTAATGTGATTCTAACTTTTGTTGCATTGAACTACCATTTTTTTCTAGCGCGCTCGTGTGACTGTGGAGCTCACTGGTAAGGTTGGGATAGTGGCAGGGCTAAGCAGGAAGCCACCGACATGAGGGTCTGTGAGTGTTTTTTACTGATTTATTTCTCGAGAAGGGATAAGCAGGGGCTCAAAAAAACATTATCTGAGGGAGAGAGACATACAGAGAGAGCGCGCTGACTCTAGTATAGCCAGTGTGTGTGTGTGATGGAAAAGGTAGTGCTCTTTGAGTCACTAGTCTCCGTTAAGTGATTTTAGGCTGTGGCGATGTTTGTTATATGGGGTACTGTGATGTATTTTTGTGATTACTCGACGGGGAGAGAATGAGATAGACACAGACAGAGTATGCTGCCTTCGGTACTGCCAGTGTGTGACAGGGGCGGTAGCACTCTGTAACTCTGGCATGTCTCCTGAAATTAATTTTGGCTCCGGCGGCAACATTTATTTCATTGACAACTGTTTTGCTCTTTTTTTTTGTTCTGACTACTGAACTTGCCAGGGGGTAGATTGATATAATCTGGTGGTATTTAAAAGCGGCAAAATGGCAGTTGCTCAGATTCAGAATTCCGGGTGCCCATGGATTCCGTAGGTAATGGGGCACCCCAGATTGGCACTTATTTTATAGTGGGCTCTATCAGAAAATACCTGACCACATAGTTTGATGTGTTAGTCAGTCAGAATGATAGAATTCTTGTACTCATTTTCTAAGGTTCCGTACCTGTCACATACTACAACTTAGTTAGCATTTTCAGTGTGGGGAGCAAGCTAGGAAAAAACATACAAAACAGTCAGCAGTTGTTAGATACCTGAGGCAAAATGCTTGATACCCACAAGCTCAGTGAGCATGATTTTATGTAGATGACACTACATTACACTACATCATGCTGCACTACACAGTTTACATGTAGTTTATAGTTGTCACAGAAAGTACAACCAAAATATATAGAAAATAAATAATCAAAACTAGCTTTACTTCTTATTTGTTTTTTTTTTCCCCCCAGAGCTTTTTCTGCCATTGGGGTGTTGACTTGACTTTTCAGCCCCTGTCCACCATCACAACCAGCCACCATCTTCCCCCATGGCTTTCCCCTGTGGCGGGGTCAAAAGAGAGCCATCCTGTCCCCCTCCAGAATCTGAATGCAGTTTGGCAGGTTCCTGGGACAATGTCATGGATTGGTGCTGGTGATTGGGGTTTCCTTGGTGAGCAACCCTCACTTTTCACATTTTTCTGGTTTCCCCACCCAGAAGTTGGTGCATGTGCAATGGCACGGGTGTGTGATGTGAAGACGCATGCACTCAGCGCCTGCATCCAACAAGCAGGGGTGCAGCATGCATGCTGTGTTGCCCAGCCTCTGCTGGATGGCAGTCAAGCAGCAGCATGCAATATCCCCTTCCCTAAAGGAGGAGAGCCCTCTCAGGACGCATGATCCTCCTTCCCCCCAGCCAGCCCCTGAGCGACCCTATTCTGTTCCCAAATCTGGATCGCCAGCACAACAGAAGATAAGGTGCATAGCACCTCAGCTCTCCACACCACTGAGCTGGCACTTCTCATATTAACACAATTTGAACTGGCATCAAGTTTCAGTTTTTTTTACCTTATCTTCGCTTTCAGAAAAACACACTAATTGCCTTTGTCTTTGAATGTCAGTCTACATCTGTACTGTGTTTTGTCATTGGCTTATATGTTGGTAGCATTTGGTGATAACTGAAATCAATACTTTATTTAAATTACTGAAAATACTAAATGGAATTCTGCTTGTAAATCTGTAGCAATATGATCAAATAAATACGATGAATTAGGTCAGTATTCAAAGCAGCAGTACATAGTAGCATTGAACATTTTTACCTACTCTTTTTTTATTCTGTTTAAGATTGCCTCTTATTTCCTGACTTGTATGATACCCCCTTTTCTCATTTTGAATCTGCTTTACCACGTTTGTTACAGGTGAAATAATAAAAGGTGCATGCCTTCTTGTATGGCTCAGACCAGGTTTTTATCAGTGTTCTCTGTTGTTTTTGAACACCCATTGTTTAAGATCACTTTGCTTGTGAGTATAAACAACCTAGTAGGCAGTAGATACTGCTCTCTGACCTAATATGACATTCAGAAACAGTCCAGAATACTGATGAAAACCTGGTTTGAAGCATATTAAAAGGAGTGCTCCTTTCAGTGTTTTAAATGTGAAAAAAGTGCTAAAACGGACTCAGAATGGGGAAAGAAGAGTGTCATTCAAGTCAGAAGATAAGGAGCAGTTTAAGATAGAATAAAAAACTGTAGGTTTTTCACCGCTATCATGCACTGCTGCTTTTAAATTTTTCCAAAATACCTTGCTGCAATATTGTGGCCCACTGGCCCCATATTCAGAGCTATCTGTGTGCACCACACAGACAGGAGGGCTGTGTGGCACTTAGTGCACAGCCGGCTCAGGGAAATACTCAGAAAATGAGTGAACTGTGACCAGATCATGCTAATTTTGTGAATATGGGGCAGTGCCAGAGTAGCCCATAGTGATTATGCACTGTGCTGGCACAGCCCCAGACTGAAGATGACCCACAGGAGCCCAGTGGAGGCAGCACATCCCAAACAGGAACACACCATGGTCTTTATGGACCATATTCGGCCCTATCACACTAATGAGCCTGTCGGGCATGCAAAGCTCTGAGGATTCATTAACACGCCCATTATGTGCTCCCAGGGTGCCCCAGCTGAGCCCAATGAGGCTCCCTGGCCCATACGACTTGGCTGAGCAATACCTGACCAAATGGGTCTTTAAAAACTGCTCGGCTCTTGTTCTTGGTTTAGAACCAAATGGTATTACTAAATTTTGTACCTTGCAGTGCCAAACGGAGAACAGGAGCTGAGCAGTTAAGTCCTGACTGGATTTGCTGAAGGCTTGATGATTGGGCCAGTAGGGTTTTGGCAATCACAGGCAGCACCCCCCCCAAAAAAAAAGGACTCCCTTTTTTTTTCCAAATCAAGTGTCGAGCCAACATTGTGCTAATTAACACACATTTGAGTCATATTCCTGCTGGCCCTAGTCCAGCAACTTCTGACCACCTCACCATCCTACCCAGTTTGGATTTGCTGTCTGGGTCCAGGGGTTCAGCTGTGTCTTCCTCCTGTCCCAGCACCTCTCACTGCTGCTCTCCAGTTCTCAGCAGCTTACCCCAACAGATGTGTCTCAGTTAGTGACTGAGTCCCCCAAACCATAACTCATTGTTGACTCAATTACGTGAGGTAAACAAGCTGGCTGTACTTGTGAGTGTGCATGGCACTTCTCAGAAAAGCGTCCCAAACTTAGCCGCTACTGTCTGTCTGCATTGGTCATTTCAGTCAGACTCATCAGAACACATACAGCACTAGTCCATCTCTCACTTTCTCTTACTCTCTCTCATTGAAAGCTCTAGTGAAGTTGTTCTGCAGATCTTTCTAGTATGAAAATAAAGAATGTGGGCAGGGGTGTAGCCAGGAATTGTAAACTTGTGCTGGAGCACTGACAGCACTATTGGCCCAGTAGAGTTGCCCCCTCCAAAGTAAATGAATCAGAAGATGTGCTGCCCTGTCACATGAACATAGCCCTTCATTCTGGTCAGCAGCGTGTAGTAAACCACAATTTATCCAAGTAAAATAATAAAATAAGGGGCAAATTATAAAAATCAGGGACACAACTTAAAATGTGATCATTTTATTTCAGAATTGTTATGAAGTAACAGGCTAAAACTATTTTCTGGAGGAAAACTGGATCATGACTTAAATGTCAGACATTAATATATGTGTAAAATCCCACACTTCCATGTAGGAAATCAGTTTTAGCAGGGATGGATTACATTTTTCGGACAAAATCAGGGACATGCCAATTGCCAATACCGCCCACCTCTAATGCCATACATGTTTATGTACCAAGTTCCAATAACACTGACTGTCCTCCTAAAAAGAAGAGTTGGCTATTGGTTAATAGCATGAGTAGCATTATCTGCAGACACAGATTTGAACCCAACTACCGGTCAATCACTTTTGTTTACTTTCCTATAATCTCTTTCTAATCAATTTCTGCACTCTCCATGCCCCTAAAATGTCAGAATAATTTCTCCCCTCCCTCTCCTGGATTGTAAGCACTTTGGTATACAAGTAGCCATAAACAATGAACAGCTGGCCTAACCAGCACCCTATTCTAAAAAAGTAAATAGTCCATAAACAATTGTCTCAGGATTCCTTTATTTTCTATCTGGAGATTGTCCTCCCCCCACCCCATGTCACTGTGCTTAACCTAAACAACAGGTGGCCGATGTGCTGCAGACAGCTCAGTTTTGACTTACAGCATGTCATGTAAACCCTGGACAGAAATCAAACTGAGGACCCTGCACTCCAAATATCTCTATGAGAACCACTTCACTAGCTGGTTCATAGGATCCTCCCACCTCCATCATAACACTCATCTCATCTCATCTCATCTCATCTCATCTCATCTCATCTCATCCCAGCTGCCGCAGCACTTTGCATCAAAGTGCAGTCTATTGAAAAGGAGGTGTACCTCACAACAGAATACAGTAAATAGATTTTATGAATGTAAACTCAGCTCTGAGAATCTGGTGTCTGGCCCAGCTGCAAACTCCTGCGTGGGAAAAAAATTCCTCTGCTCTGTGTCCCCCTTGCCCAAGACACCTGAAATCCACACTAAAGTGAGGATAAGATCTTTCAGTTGAAATGCCTGAATAGTTTGCATTAAAACTGTTGCTGCCAATGGTCACTGAAAACTAGATATAAAGAATAGTTTGTTGTTGTATTGGTCTCTGAATGAAGAGGGATCCAGAAACAAATGGTTTAATACCTTTTATTGGACAAACAAAGATGTTACAAAAAGAAAACAAAAAAAAGATGAACAAAATGGGTGATGTGATACCTTTTATTGGACCAACTAGAGATTCACAGAAATTTTAAAGGTTTCAAACTTACACAGAGTTCTTCATCAGAAAAACTGCAGTTATACAAATAAATCACTTTAAGTACATGGTCCAGAAGCAAATGATTTGATACCTTCTAAATACGAAATCTAGATGTAAGTACATGGGGCAGAATTGGTATAAAATAGACAGAAAACAGAGATAAGAAAACAATTTGTGAAAATGTAGTAGGGTGTAAATCTACTCCTCTCAGGATGGAATGTGTTGTAGCAACAGAAGGCCTATACATTTTCAGTTCCTGATTGTCTTCAGGAAAATAGACAGCAGAGTGTGTGTGTGTGTGTGTGTGTGTATACATGTGTGTGTGTGCTTGTACGCGCACCCATGCACTCAGCACTAAGAAACAACCCTATTATACTATCTCAAAAAGTAAGGAAATAAGTTGAAAAAAACCTTTGTTAATGCTCCAGTTAGAGTCAAAGTGACAAAAGTTGGGAAATGAGGCATTAGGGTTTCCCTAACACCCTACCCTCCCAAACCAGACAGGACAGCAGGTTTGGGGTGTGCCTTTGTCTTCTCAAGCCTAATGCTCACCCCATTCCATCTGTAAATAAGGTCAGATGTGTAGACTTTATGAGAATGGGGTGAACATTAGGCTTGAGAAGCCCAAGGCACGCCCCACACCTGCTGTCCTGCCTGGTTCGGGAGGGTAGGGTGTTAGGGAAACCCTAATGCCTCATTTCCCAACTTTTGTCACTTTGACCCTAACTGAAGCATTAAAGAAGTTTTTTGCAACTTATTTCCTTACTTTTTGAGATAGTAAAATATTATCTTATTTTACTGTGGGACCATGTGTTTCATCCTCTGTAGATGCACATACATATATATATATATATATATATATATATATATATATATATATATATATATATATATATATATATATATATAACTGTGGATGCACAGGGCCTCCAGGCCCTCACTTCCATTTATAGTACAACAGCTTTCTTAGTACCCATTACAGAACATTTTCTAATCCCCACAAAACATAATGCTGAGCAACTATAGTGCCACTCAGAGCCACTGGTGTGAAAACACATCTTGGCCATGATTTGAAAATGACAGATGTGACATACATGAGGTGGGGTAATAAGAAGGCTATGAAAATCTGGGGTCAAAATATTTAAAATTTCAAAAATTATGAGCAGACCTAGCAAAATTGCAATGAATGGTCATAACTTTAGAGTTTGTTCATATTTTGACCCTAAATTTTCAACATGGCCTTCTTATGACCCCACCTCATAAACCCCATAAGTGAAAATGTTCAAATCAGTGTCAAAATGCCATTACACGCCACAGGTGTAAAAGCATGTTTTGGACTGGATGTGAAAAATGACAGCTGTACTGTTCATGAGGTGGAGTGAAAAAGTGGCAATGCTGAAAATTTGGACTCAGACTATTGAAAACTAGCAAAGTTATGCACGTGCATAGAAAAATTTCAGTGAATGTGAGTAACTCGGACATTTTAAGGAATTTTTTCACCAAATTTTCAACATGGCTTATTTGGGACTCCATCTCATGAACACTAGCACTGCCATTTCATTAATCTGTCCTGAAAGATGATCTTGCACAGCGACTGCAAAATTCCCCTTCCAGGCCCGATTAAGAGATGACAGTGACAGTGTTCATGAGGTGGGGTCCCAAAAAGGCCAAGTTTAAAATTTGGTGAAATCATTTCAAAAATTAGCAAAGGTATGAACATAAGTTCAAAACGCCATTAAAATTCATTATAAGGCACTTATCTCTATTCCTCAGTTTGTGGTTTGGCCTTGAAAAGTGCAGATGTGTCCTGGTCCACAGAAGATGACAGCCCTCAACCTCCGGTGGTAAGTATAGGGTAACGGGGAGGGTGTGGGGTGGTGGGTGCACAGTGGGAAGGTCGGGAGGGGGGAGGTGGCGGTGACGATGAGTAACCGTTTCCTTTTTTTCAGGTTAAAAGAAAAAGACGTCTGCGGACTGTTTTCTATTTTTACAGGTTATTTACAATAGTTGGATAGTGGGGTTGGGCTCACCCAGTGTTCCACACTGGTAGTGGTGGGGTGTTGGATCTAAATGCCGACATGGCTAATGCTGTGAGGAGGGTGCTGATGTGCAAATTAACATCAAGGTGAATGGTCCGAAACAATATCGACGCAAAGCACTAAACAGAATTAACAGCCAGCTTTTACATCTGATTTTGTGTGGCAAGAAAAGTGGAAGGAGACTATACACTAGCAAAAATACTCTCATGCTGATAGCAGCATAAATTGCTGTTGCAACAATTGACAGTACTCTGCACACTCGGAATGTAGCATGTTATGCAAAACATATATTTCATATTGATGATAGGTACCCTTAACAGACATACTGTAACATGAGTGACTCTAGTAGTTTAGGTGTTGCAAACAATGCAATCTAACGGCTGTCAATGCAACAGTTGCTGGTCTTCTAACTGCCATGTTATACTTTTCTTGCCACACAAAATCAGATGTGTGCTTTTCATTGGGTCTAGTACGTTTCTCCATCTCTTATCTTCCCCGTCATATAATAGCCCGACTCTGATTCCCCGTTTTGTTATTCCCCGACAGTACAATCTTACCGATGATTCAAATACCCGATATTACCTTTACCCGTCGTCGTGTTTTTTGTTGCTTACATCTGTTCACAATTACACTTTCTGTTCTCAGCCACACACTTTTTATTCCCGAATTGATTAGTTTATGATGTCAGCTGAACATCTTACCAAGGGTTCATGCAGTGCAAACAGCTCCTATTTTACTCTCCAACTATGCCCTGAAGAAACTGACTTTATGAATTGACAAAGCCCCTATCCCTCGGTCATGTGGGAGACAATTAAAACAGTTTTACAGGGGAGAGATAATTAGTTTTGATTGAGGTGAGGAAACAGAAAGAGAGAACGCCCTGACTAGGAACTCACAGACACACTACAGTTCCTTCAGTTTGCCCACAAACAGGATGACAACTCCCTGCCTCTGCAAATAATAACAAAATGGAGCAAGATATTCAGCAGACTGTAGAGTGGAAAACAGAACAGGCTCGCCTAAATGTTTTAGAGTTTTATCATATCAGCTAAGACAGGCACAGAAGAAAGGTACTGTTGCTAGTTAGGCAGATCTCACTATGGGCAGGCAACACTGAAAACTCAGAAATTACATGGTGCCCGAGTACAACAAAAGAGGGATGTATCAGACAAAGAAGCAATGCTTTTATATTTAATCATTCGTCAGTTTGAGTGGTCATGAAAATTAGCAAATGTCAGTCATGTTGTAACAAGAAGTTGGGAAATTTAGTGTGTCGGCATTACTGTAGATGGGAATTTAAAAGACGGGCTGATGCGTGTGACGGGGAGACAGAGTCACGTGAAAGGGTGTCGGGTAGTCATGTGCCGGGCGATTTACCATATCCTTTTTCATCGATATTGTTCTGGTCCATTCCCCGTGAAGTTAATTTACATGTCTTCATTCTCCTCACATTAGCCACCAAAATGCTGGATGTGCTGCTGAGTAACTGTGCCCCCCCTCCCCCATCCAGTACTGGTGCTCAGACAATGGCAGAGGCAATCAGTGGTGGCAGGGAGAATCTGGCAGGGATCTAAGGCTAGACTCCCACCACAGCCCCATGCAGATGCACTGCTCATCCCAACTAATCCCCAGGGGTGAGAACAATCAAAATAGCACACCTATGTCCTCTCCGGTTTGGTGTTCCCAGTTTGCTTCTGCCTGAGTTGTTCATAACCCTCCATCTGTGATGCCTGAAGCTGCATCCAACCACTGTCTATATCATAAATTACCAAGCCTGTCTATATCATAAATTACCAAGCCTGTCTCTGCCTGTTAAAATAAATGCAGAATGGTGATAGTGCCACGGAGCAGAAAAGCAGAGAAAACCAGGAACACCAAACCAGAGAGCTGGCGGCATTTTTCAGAAATGTTCAGGAGAGGAGAGACAGCACACTGCCTGGTAAGTTGTGGATAAGGCAGAAGAAGGGGAGAGAGATGGTAAATACATTACTGAGCAGTGGGTATCAGTCCCAAAGTTAAAGGAGTAGTGTTGGGGTACATAGAACTTAGGCTACAGTGAGTGAATGGGACTGAATGAGAGCACAGAAATAATAGGTGGTATGTGTAATATAAAAGTGCAATGACCAACGTGGACAGATACGAGGGACAACTTTATTCAGGTATGCACATTTTATTTGGAGCATTTCTCTCATTGTCCAGTGGAGGCAAGACACATACAAGGTGGTTGCACTATTCTGTTCCATTCTATAGAGTATGTCTGCATTCACACACTCACACCAGAAAAATAAATGCAGTCAATGCCAGTTTTATTGTAAAAAATATAGTTGTGCAATATACAGAAGAAATAAACCCAACTAGTACACAATGCCACAGTGCTACATAAAACAAAGACAAGGCTTCCCCCAAATGTGTGCTATACCTGGTTAAACAACTAAATAAAAAAAAAAAGTGTTTTTTTGGGTTAGTTTTGTACACAGCTGCTTTATTTTGTGAAAATAAAAAAAAAGTAATCAGTTAGCTCAATCATTTTTAAATGTGATACCTACAGTCCATAATCAATTATATGCAAAATTTAAGAAGGAGAAAATTTCAAGCCCACACACTAGCTCTTTAATGAAAGAACAAGCTGCCTGCATAGGAGGGCATCTGACACTGGGGGTGGGCATCCCAGTGTCGGACTAAACAATTAAATGGAAAAGTGACCAGGGGACAGCAATCAGAGGGTGGGGGTGCCATTAGACACCAGGGAGACTATATATCAGACCAGTTATCGGGTTGGGGAGTGAGTGGTACTGCTAGACACAAGGGAAAGCAATGGGCTGCAGAACTACAGTGGAAGGCTTCTCTTGCTAAGATGGGCACCCTGAATTTCGGGTGCCCAGAAAAGGTCTTTCTGGCCTTTATTTTAAAAAGCAAAGGCCAGAATCTAGCTAAATGGGGTCTTTTTTTTTTATTTTTTATAATCAACATTTTATTGACGGTGTAGGAATTACAACCCTTTGAGTCAGAGACTCATTTGCAAAGGCTCCACGTCTTACATAAATAAAGATTGGTACACAGTATAACACAGGTACATAATGCAGACTACTGCTCTAATACAGAATATGACACTAAATACAGAGGTAAAAAATACATAATACACACATGTGGTAACATCAACAGTGTGAATATTTGATGCATATACAAGAGGAAATACTGCAGTAAAACTGTTTAGATTTTTTAGAGGAGTTTCATCTGCAGTCACAGTGGGAGTTGGACAAAATGTGGCTCAGTAACTCAGGTTTAAAAGGCTCTAGCCTGGGGATAGATAAGATAGAGTCGGGGACTGAGTTCATCCAGAGTAGGGCCCTGTAGCAGAAGGACCTTTGGCCAGCAGTGGTCTTCACAAAGAGGACATGAAATGCTGCAGTGTCCGAATGTCTAGTGGTGCAAGCCGGCAAGCTCTTTTGGAGGAGCTGGAGACAGCCGGCAGGGCTAGGCCCAACTGGATTTTTTTGGCCAGTAAGCAGGTCTGGTAAAATAGTCACCCTTGGAAGTTTAGCCATGATGACTGTAGGTAGAGGTCACAGGTATGCGTGAGCCGATCACAGCCCTTGGCCAATCTACAGGCTTTGTTTAGGGTGTGTTTAATGCTGGTCAGTGCCATGTCAGAGTCAGCGCCATAGATGACTATGCCGTAGTCTATGATGGAAAGGATGGAGCTAGAGATAGCTAATTGTAGGGCCTCAGGAGGGAGACAGGGTCTAAGCTTATATAAGGGATCGATTCTCCTATTTACTTCAGTACAAGTCGACGCAATATGCTCACAATAGGTAAGGGTAACCCCTAGATATTTAAAATTGGAAACAGGTTCCAGCATGGTGCCCAACGCATTATGTATGGATATTTTGGTTGTGCAGTGTTTATGTTCTGGGTGGGTGAGTAGCATAACTTTCATCTTTTTTATGTTGAGTATAAGCTTGTGGGAAGAAAACCAGGCTTCTATTTGTGTGAAGGAGCCCTGCAAGGATTTTTGGAGCTGTGTAGGGACAGGGTGCTGACTGAAAATCACAGCATCATCTGCATAAAGGAGGAGGCGCCCTGAGGAGGCCAGAGGTAAGGAGTTCAAGTATAGTGAGGAAAGGAGCAGATCAAGGATAGACCCTTGGGGGACACCCGACCGGACGGGAAGGTTTGTGGAGAGGGTGTTATTTATCTTCACTTGTTGAGAGTGGCCATGGAGATAGTTGGAGAACCAGCCAGCGGTTTCTTTGGATACGCCAACAGAGAGGAGGGAGTTAATGAGCATATTGTGATTGACAGTATCAAATGCTTTGGAGAGATCAATATAGACTGATCCAGCCAGGTCTCCATGGTCAAGGGCGTCATGAATAAAGGAGGTGAATTCTAGTAGGGCAGTGGTGGTGCTGTGACCTTTCCTGAACCCGTGTTGTTGCTGGCATAGTAGGTGGTGCGAGTCTAAATAGTCAATAAGTTGAACAGCTGCTATTTTTTCCAGCGCTTTTGAGAGGGGAGGGAGTATGGAAATGGGCCTATAGTTACTACTTGAGGTACGGGTACCATTTTTATGAACTGGCATAATCACCGCCTTTTTCCATAAAGATGGGAACTGCCCTAGGCACAAGAACATATTGAGTATTTTAGTGAGGGGTGTTAGGACAGCATCAAGGGTTAAGGATAGCAGTTTTGCATCTAGAGAGTCACCACTATGCCTAGTCTTCCCTAGGAACATGGCAATATGTGAGCGGGCATCACTAGTGGAGATAGTTTTGAAGTGAAAGGGTGGAGCACAGGGGGTGGTGGGAATTGTCCAGCATCTGCAGTGAAAAAGTCAGGAGGGAGAATAGTACTTAGGTCAGAGAATGATATATTGAAAGCATTTGCTATTTTGCAGGGGTCTCGGGTGGAGACACCATCAATAAGCATGGTAGGAGGAGGGGAGGCAGACTTGCCAAGAAGTTCCTTTATATTTTCCCAGAACCTCTTTCCATTTCCTGAAGTGGCAGTAAGATTGGTCTGATAATAAGCAGCCTTTGCCTGCCGGATAGCCCAAGTGCATGTGTTTCAGGCAGCATGGTACAGTTGTCGGTCAGAGGGGTGACCTGACTGAAGGGCTCAGTGCCACAGGTCATCACGTGCCTTCATTTGGTCAAGCAAGGACTGATTTACCCAGGGGGAGGACTTTGATTTTTCAATCCATTTTACATGGGGGGCGAAGATGTCACAGGCGGATTGGAAGGAACTTATGAAGAAGGACAGGGCGGCATCAACCAACACCTGGTGACCAAGTGGGGACCAGTCGAAGTTTTGGAGTTGGTTTAGGAGATGCACCAAAGACCCATTTTTAAGTTGGTGATGCATGGAGATCCTGGGTGGGAGGGGCCTTTCAGCTATTTGTCCAGAGGCAAGTTACAGGGAAGTGATCACTGAGTGAGTCCAATAGGATCTGGACATCCTGTATGTGCTCAGGATGATTTGTGAGTATGAGATCAAGGAGTGAACTATGGCCCACGTTTTTGTTCACTCTAGTGGGGGTAAGAACCATTTGAGACAGATTTTGGGCAGCAGCTGCATCCCTGAGGGAAGATGTCTGGGGAGCAAGCCAGTATGTGTTGAAATCACCTAGTGCTATGACTTCCGAGTTTTTGGGGAGCTGGTTGATTATGTTTAGGATGGATGTGAAGGCATCCCTTTGGTTTCAAGGGTGTATACCAACATTAAATAAAGAGATTTACCCGAGTTACCAATTTCAACCCTGATGGTGAGGAACTGTGCACCTTCTGTGGGGCTTATGGTAGCAGTATTTATACCTTGCAGGTGTTCCCAAAGATACAGTGCACTACTCCCACCCCGTCTATCCAGCCTATCTGACCTAAGCAATGTGTATCCCAATATGCACACAGCCGAGTCAGGGGTATGGTGCGACAGCCATGTTTCAGTAATGACTAGTGCATCAGGGTGGTGGAGGCAGACCCAGGCTTGGAAAGAGGCAAGTGTCTTTCAGAGGCTACATATATTAATGGCAGCCAATTGCAGTCCTTTGTGTTGCATTGTTAGTCGAGGGGTATGGTCAGTGAGACCAGGATTTGGGTGAATGTTGCCCACAAGTAGCAGGAGGATGATGGCTGTCCTGGTTAGGGTATTTTTTAGGATCTTTTTGTGGGTGTGCAGCAATGAGACTGCATGATGGTGCAGTTTATTAGAAATATGGGAGCATGTGAAGCGCAGTATTTCATTGCCATATAGTAATGGGGTAATCATGATTTCAGGGAGTAGGTAACTTGGCACAGGAGGAGGGTGGGGGAGATGGGACGTGGTAACTGATGAGGGAGTTTTCACAGGGCAGTGTGGCATAGGAGGTGATTGTGGGGCAGGGGGAGGGGTAGTGTGAGGATGAGTATGGGAAAAGCAGAAGGGTAGTGGGCTGAGGGGGAGGGCTAACAAGAAGAAAGTAAGCCACTTTGTGAACAAGAGAGGGAGATATAGCAATGTTGCTTGGCATATTTGGGAGGGATTTAGTATTAAACCTAATGATGTTTTGTACTTAGAAGATGGGTAGAGTAAGATTTTTATGCTGCTGATTTGGGGGGGGGTGAAGTGAGGGCGTTTAGGCAGGATTATTTGATGCATAAGGGAAGTACTTTTGTGTCACACACTGAATGCAACCGTGCTGTAATTTAGGAGCTGAGAGAGAAAATCAACTGAGAAGACAGTAGCAGCCTCTAGTGGCAGGTCCTGATAACCTGCCTATGGAAAAGTTGCCTGATTGGTTAAAACGTGTCACCAGGGGTCTCTTGAGACTATAAAACAACAAGTCGACCAAGAGGGGTGGTGGTGGGGGGGCAGTGGGGCAGCTGATGCAGAGCATCAGCGGGGCTTTCTATTGCGAGTATTGAAATGCTCAGGACTGCATTGCTGTTGAGCCACTGTTTGTTCCATGAGAGCACACGTTTACCTGATCGAAATTGCTGCGGGGGTCCTTGCAAAGCTCGGGGTAGGGTGTCCTTGCCCTCACGACTAGCACCCACGAGGGAAGCCTTGTTGATTCTGCTGGAGAGAGAGGAAAGCAGAAATAAATATCAGGTGAGATTCCACAAACGTCGGGGGTGGGTGGGTGGAGTTTACTCCGAGAATGCAGAGGGCAAGGGCTACTAGTCTGAGACTAGTCTGAAACTGCGTAGAAGACTATGAAAATGGCGACTACAAATTTCAGCAGTGTTTTTCAGCAGGCAGCTTACAGCAAGCATTGACTTTCATATACAGGCTACTTAATTACTTAACAACAGGGATCACAGTTTCTACTAAAAATAAAGGTGCAGTGATTATGTTATAAGTAGGTAATTTAAGCCAGGGAATGTTTTGGTGCCGAGATTATAATCAAGGCACAGAGGTTTTTTTTTTTTTGTGCATACAGGCTGTTCCGAGGTAGAATTAGCTATTATTTCAATAAAGGCGCAGTGTCTATGATGCAAGGTAAAGACTGCAATATTTAAACTTTAAAACTGGTGCCAGACTTCGTTCCTAAGGGACAGAGAGATTTCATTCAGATCCTGTCACTGTTATGCTGAAATAGTAAAACATCTAAGAACTTTAAACATGCGGTAAAGATTAGGTTCTTAAAGTACAGAGATAATTCATTCAAAACCTTTGAGAACACTTAGGAATTTAAGCAAGAAAAAACTATCTCTACGTGTGGGGGCATTAATTGGAAATTCAAGTCTGAGGCACTTTTGGCTTCTATTACGAGTATTGAAATGCTCAGGACTGCATTGCTGTTGAGCCGCTGTTTGTTCCATGAGAGCACACGTTTACCTGATCTAAATTAATGCGGGGGTCCTTGCAAAGCTCGGGGGAGAGTGTCCTTGACCTCTTGACCAGCACCCACGAGGGGAGCCTTGCTGATTCTGTTTAGCCAGGTTCTGGTGTTTGCTTTTTAAAATGACAACAATTTTATGTATTTTCCACACTTTTTAGTTGGTGGGAGAAAAAAAACAAGATGTCAAAAAATATTTTTTTCCTACGAAAAAAAGATTTTGTTCTTGCAAAACAGATAACGCTCCTGCAATACTAAATCCTTTTTGGTGAGATCAAATCCTTTGTTGAACTCTAGACATCTATCCTGAAAAATGAACTTCCCATAGGATATAATGGGAACTAAAAACCGGAATAACTTTGCAACAGTTTAACATTTTTGCACCAAACTGACAGTGGCAGTTCTGTTACCCAAGTTATTTCTACCATAAAAAATCCAAACAAAATTCCACACCATCTGGGCACAAGGCAATGAGGAACAAACTGCAAAAAAGCGTGACTTTTTACTTTTTTTCACTATCCGGATCTCAGAATCCACACATCAGACTGGAACGAAACTTGCCACATCAAGAGATCTACTGCACAAGACAGTGCATACCAAATTTTGTGCACAACCATTGATCGTTGCAAAGGTATAAAAGTGCAAAATTTGAGGTTTAACATCAAACAGGCTACTCAACCCTAACTATAGGTGCACAACTCTGCCCCTATAATATATATATATTAAATAGAACCATGTTAATTAATTTAGTTGATTCACTAAAAATACCACCAACAGCTTAATCTGGTTCAGCGTCTGTTGGCACTCATCTGTATCCCCCTCCCCCGGGATGAGGCTGAAAATAGGCAGAATTGTCTAGTCTTCCTTTCCAGGTCAACAAAAACTAAATTAAAAAAATATAAAGGCACATTAAAAAAAATCTTTGTAACAAATGTAAGACATGTCCATGTGCTGTACCAGAGAAAAGAAAATGGCAGTTTATATTGCGTAGTGGGTCATGAAACTAAGGTCCACATTCATTCCATCATTACATGTGTTGAGAAGAAAAGTAAGTCTGTTCTCATACACGCACCTTTCTTGTGTATTTATGAAGTGTGCTTTGAGAACCAGAATGGAGAGGTCAGAGATGGAGTGATCAGATTGAGAGAAATGTTGTCCCATTGGTTTTACAGTATTTTTCTTTTTAATGTCATGCTTCTGTGAGTTCATTTGTGTTTGAAGGGGTTGTGCCTATAGCCTGTGTTGGATTTGTGATTTTTTATCAATCATATTTGAGGGTTTACTTACAATTATAAAATTAGCAATAAAAGTTTTTGTAGCCAATTTTAAAGTTATGACAACATTTAATGTATTTTACAGGGTTGTGTAAAGCAAACACAGACATTTATATAGTATTTTTAGATTTTTACTAAGCCATTTTATAGCTTAAACACTTAGAAACACTAGATATTTATACATTTTATACTTGTACCTGTAGCTATTTGGCCACCTAGGCTGGTACCACATAGTATATGAATTACATTTACATTTGTGGTAGGATTACCACGGTAGAATTGTCACAAGGTATTGCTATGCTCAACTGGGTGACAACTTTGATAACAACTTAACTCATATATATATGATTTGGATAAATAGAACATTTTTGCATAATACACGACCTTATAATTAGCTTACGTAGTAACTTTTTTGTTTGGTATAGAAAACACCTTTTAAAGTGAGATGCCTTCCATCTGCTTCAAATAAATAGCTTTGTTTGATAACTTTTGGGGAAATAACTTTGAACCTTGTTAGCTTAAATTTTAGGGATTGTTGTGAGAGCAACCCTGTTTATATATTATTATATGCTGAGTATGAGGTAAAGTATACATCTGAGTTTTATACCATTGTTTTAAGTTTTGGTTTTTTACCACGAAAATTACAAAGACCTATTTTTACTGTTAAGTCTTATGTTTAAAATGTGCTTATGAATTATTGCAGTGTATTTGTGAGTGTATGAGCCTGTTATGGCTAATTTAACATTAAAGTATAAAATGCTAGTCTATCTCAATGTGCTTACAAATTGAGCTTATAAATGACAATCTGACTTGTTTCAGGATTTAATTAATATATTTGTCTAAAGCGTAAATATTCCAGTATTTACATGCATACTGGGCTCATACAGTTTAACTACTAATGCCATGTGCTGAGCTCATAGGTTGTAATTAATGACATGCACATGCCATTTATGACCTATTATAGGAAGGTGTCATGCATATGAAGTTGTTTTACCTGTCTCAGTGTTTTACTGAGCTCATATGATCTAATAATATTCATATGCTGGGAATAACGTACCTACCACATCACATCATAAGTGTACTGTATTTATTATGGTCCTGCTGATTTTATGGATTTTAAACAGCTGTCACAACATCAGTTGTGCTTTATTAATCTAATTAATGATATGCACACGCACACACACACACATTAATGATGACCTTGTGTGCCTAACATTGGCTACTTTGAAAGAAAGCTGCCATAATTTACTGCGGGTGTCTCTCACTATGTAAGACATGTTGTGTAACACATTTGAGTAGCTGTATAAAAATTTGTGAGACAAAGCAGACTTTAAACCTTTGAATATACGCATTGGCCCAGATATTCAAAAGGGTTGCACGTGGCGCAACAGTGTTGCACCATGCGCAACCCACTGATGTGCCCCGGCGTGATATTCAAACGGGGATTGTGTCTGGCACAAATCCCGATGTGCCGGAGCACATCAGTAATGTATGCGGCGCAGGTGAGGGGGCATGCCCATGAATACTCCGCATATCCCGATATTCAGCCCGGGATATGCTGAGTCCATGCATGTGCAACCCCTAACAGGTGAGCCAAAAAAAAAAGGAATGGCTGGCCACCCACAGGTGAGCTGCGGTATTGCAGGGCGCAACACGGCAGCTGCCACCTGTGGGTGGCCACCCGAGCTCCGGCTGCACCTCCGTGGTGATGCCCCCCCATGCCCGATCGCGGGCATCTGTTTAAAATAATAATGTCCTATCTCCCTGGTGGTCCAGTGGACTGCTGTCAGCCTGATCATGAGCTTAAGTATAAATGAATAATGTTCTATATCCCTGGTGGTCCAGTGGACCGCTCACAGCCCAATCACAGGCATTTGTAATAATTACATAAAGTCCAATATCCCTGGTGGTCCAGTGGACCACTGTTGGCCCGATTGCAGGCTTAGATATGAACAAATAAAGTCCTATATCTCTGGTGGTCCAGTGGACTGCTCGCAGCCTAATCGCAGACTTAGGCATGAACAAATAAAGTCCTGTATCCCTGGTGGTCGAGTGGACCACTCGCAGCCCAATTGTGGGCATTTGTAATAAAAAATAAAGTCAATATCCGGTGGTCCAGCAGTACCCCTCCTACTTGCCCACTGAGCCCCACTGCCCCTCCCCGGTCAGTGGTGGGTGGCAGCACCCACCCGCCACCGCCCGCTGACTGACACCATAGGTAGGGCTGTATGCCCATTGGTCCTCAGCATGAGCCAATGGGTGTGCAGCCATACAGACACACAGTCCAGATATGTGAATGGACATATCTGGACTGTGTAGTACAGTACGGGCTGCACACCTATTGGCTCACACTGTGGACCAATGGGCGTACAGCCCTACCTACAGTGTCAGTTGGCAGGTGGCGGAGCAGCAGGCGGGTGGGGTGCTGCCGCCCGCTGCTGACTGGGGGGAGCGGAGTGGTGGGGCTCAGTGGGTAGGTGGGGTACCGCTGGACCACCAGGCATATTGGACTTAATTTTATTATTACAAATGCCCGCGTTCGGGCTGCGAGCGGTCCACTGGACCACCAGGGATATAGGACTTTATTTGTTCATACCTAAGCCCGTGATCAGGCTGACAGCAGTCCACTGGACCACCAGGGATATAAGACATGAGTATATTCATACTTAAGGTTAGGCTGCGAGCAGTCCACTGGACCACCAGGGATATAGGACGTGATTTATTATATACTTAAGCCTGTGATCAGGTGTGTAGCAGTCCACTGGACCACCAGGGATATGGGACATTATTTAACTCTCTGTATGCCCGCGATCAGGCAGAGGGGCGCATTGCCGCACTGTGCAGTGGGCGTCGGTCCCCGATGGCTGCTGCCTGGCAGGGCGCCAGGTGGAAGTCACCGGGGATCGGTGCACCTGTATGCAAATAGGGCCATAATGACATGCAAATGGCCCCATTTGTGCCTTGCATACATATGGCCCCATTTGCATGTGCACTTTTGAATATCACGGTTGTTACGCATAGCGCAAGGGAACTTGCATTAGCGTATCCCCCTGTTCCACTCTGGCCACTTGCGCTGGTGCAGTGCCACTGCGCCATGCACACTGCGGGTGTCCAGAGTGCGATATTCAACGATGCTGTGCCATGGCGCAGCTCTGTTGAATATCGCCCAGTGAACTCCCCTGCACAGCCAAGTTGCGCTGCACCCAGGCTTGCGCCACAGCCTGGCACAGTCTGAATATCCAGGCCACTAAATATAAGTAGTTAAAATGAATTTTAACCACAGAAGCAGAAAATAATTACTGTAGTATGATGCTGAACTAGGGTTTGTACAAAAGAAACAGAGTCTGTAGAAGAGGCCACTAGTTTAAGGTGGGCAATACATAAATGTTTTTGCATGACATTATTGTCTATGTGTAAAAATTATTGTTTATATGCAAAAGAAACAGTTTTTTAGCCCTTTGGCTCAGCAAAGTTTGTATTTTTATGGTTAATATGTGAATACGGTGGTGCAGACCATTTGAGCCGAAGTAGACTGTTTGGTACCTAAAAACAAGTTTAGGGGATTATTTTGCCCTGTGGGTAGAACTTGTCACTAACTAAACGACAGTATAAATAAGGGTTTAGTTACACCAAGGTACAAGTTTAAGGGTAGGAGCAAAGTTTTTTGTGTTGCCACATGCATGTGAACAAGACAACTTATGTAGATATTATTGTTTAAAGTTTTAGTTATAAATGACAGCTTTAGCTTTATAAGAAGTGCCACACTGAATGCACTATTACTTACAGACATTTTGTAACTTCAGCAAACAAGAAAAAATTCACTTAACCTATTTATCATGTACCTGCATGATGGAGATTGGAGCAAGCACAAGCAGTATAGGAGTACTTTACATTACTTAAAATTACTGTGAGTAATAATAAAAACAATTTTACATTTATGTTTAGCAAAATAAAGTTAGGTTGTATTTTTATACTTTGTTAAGGCACAATGGAAAGGCAGAAAGTTTACATGTTTTAATATTTTTAAAATGGCAACTTAAGAACATGGGCATTATATACAGCACAAATTGCATTATTTTGTTTTTGTATATTATTAGCCAAATTATGCTTAGTAGGATTAGAACATTATGTAACATACTGACGTGTTAATTATTTATAATATTTTAAAATACATTTTTGTTTATGTATAATTTTAAAATGTATTTAATACTTTTATAGTGTCTTTCAATTTGTAGTGTTTTACACTTGTAAGTGTATTAGGAAGATCTTTTTCCCAGACATTTCCTATTTATGGTGGAAGGTAGAGAGGCATTATTTTAATATTTTGATTTTTAAAATTTATGTATAGATATGCTATTAAAACATTTGTAAAAGGACTGAAATGTTGAGGGCAAATATGTTGTGGCCACTTAATATTTTACAAATTTTATAAAACAAATTTATTTACATTATACTTTAATAAACACACATTTTTTTAGTGTAAATGTACCCTATTTGTGGTACTAGTGTTATAAGAGTTTTAGAAAACTATTATTTACATTATTTTAGTAGTAGAAGAACCAAGACTTATGTGTAAAACTGTTAGGGTACAAGAAGATTTGGATCCTGGTACTTTTACAGATGAAGAGAAAGCAAAGTAATTGTCTTGAATTAATTGGTTTTACACTTGATATGTTAACAATTTCAATTATTTTACACAATTATATTATACTTTTTTTTTAGGCTAACTAGAACTTTAAATATAATAAAACACATATTTTATCCAATGAATACCTTGTTTATTGTAACATAATGCCAATTTAAATGTGTCGGGTAAAACATACTTAAATTACCTTATTTTTGTTCTGTTTGCAGGACTGAAACTGTTACTGGTATTGCAAAACAGGTGCAAAGTTGACTCTAGGCAATTACCTGTAAACTTTTTTTTGTTCAACCTTGTCTGCCGCTGTTTGATCTGTGATTGTTGGCAGACTAATGTGGAGTTGAATCGTGCATGTGCAGTCTGTTTTTTATGGGCAGGATGGATTTTTACAGCATTACTTTTTTTGCAAGGGAGGCTGAAAAATAAAAGTTTTAAAGTGTTAGTTGTCTAGTGTGGGTGTTTTCTACTTGGAGAACATAGGAGTTTAGTTATGCAACACAGGATGCACGCTATTTTTAATGTACCATTTATACTATATTTAAGGTGGTATTAAGGCAAACAAAGCTTGCTGAGGCAGTACAATATGTCTGCCTTTTATAACATTACATGGTGAGGCTTTTTACAGACATAGTGATTTACACCAAAATAGTGGTAACAGTCACATTATTGTACATACCTAGAAACATAGAAACATAGTCTTTAACTGCAGATAAGGACTGCTTGGCCCATCTAGTCTGCCCATTTCCCTACCTACAGGATAGGCCGCAGATCCTAGTTAACCAACAGCATATTTCTTCCTACCCCCCACAAGAATTGCCTTATGTCTGTCCCATGCATTCTTGAATTCTCCCACAGTTTTAGACCCCACAACCTCCTCAGGAAGGCTGTTCCATGAATCCACTACCCTCTCTGTGAAATAATACTTCCTCACATTGCCCCTGAACCGCCCCCCTACTATCTTTAAATTGTGTCCCCTTGTTCTTGCACGTCTCTTTTTCTGAAAGATGCTACCCTCTTGGACTTTGTTGATTCCACTGAGGTACTTAAAAGTTTCTATCATGTCCCCCCTCTTCTTTCCTCAAGGGTATACTTATTAAGCTCCTTTAGTCTCTCCTCATACGGCTTCTCTTGCAGACCCTGCACCATTTTAGTTGCCCTCCTCTGGACTGCCTCTATCCTGTCTATGTCCTTGCAGAGATGGGGTCTCCAGAACTGGACACAGTACTCCAGATGGGGTCTCACCAACTGTCTGTACAGAGGGATAACAACTTCCTGTTTTCTGCTGATGATGCCTCTCCCTATACATCCCAGTATACCCCCAGCCCTCCCTACTGTCTTCTCACATTGCTTGCTAACCTTAAGGTCATCTGATATGATTACCCCCAGGTTCCTTTCCTTTTTTGTTGTTGTTACTACCTCCCCACCCATTGTGTATTCTTCCCCTGGGTTCTTGTTTCCCAGGTGCATTATTTTGCACTTCTTTGCATTGAATCCTAGCTGCCATACTTCTGACCATTCCTCCAACCTTGCCAAGTCCCTTTTCATCCTTTCCACGCCTCCTTGTGTATAAACCCTGTTGCAGATCTTTGTGTCATCTGCAAAGAGGCATACTTTTCCTTCCAGTCCCTCTGCAATGTCACTGATGAAGACATTAAAAAGGACTGGACCCAATACTGAACCCTGCGGTACCCCACTAGTAACCCCTCTTTCTTCAGAGTGGACTCCATTTACAATTACCTTCTGTGTCCTGTTGTGCAGCCAGTGTTTTACCCAGGCTACCACCCTGGGACCCACTCCCAGGCTGGTTAATTTGACTATTAATCTTTGTGTGGGACTGTGTCAAATGCCTTGCTAAAGTCTAGGTAGGCCATGTCCACAGCCCCTCCCTGGTCTACTACTTTGGTCACCCAGTCAAAGAAATCTATTAGATTTGTCTGACATGACCTTCCCACTGTGAACCCATGCTGCCTTGGGTCCTGTGCTCCACTGGCCTCTAGGTACTCAACTATTCTTTCCTTCAGCAGTGACTCTATCACTTTCCCTACCACAGAGGTCAGACTGACAGGTCTGTAGTTTCCTGCCTCTGTCTTGGTCCCACGTTTGTGAAGGGGGAATCACATCTGCCTTCCTCCAATCCTCGGGTACCACACCATCCTCCCATGATTTATTAAAAAGAGTAGCCAATGGTTTCACTAGTTCTTCCCTTAATTCTTTTAGAATTCTGGGGTGAATTCCATCAGGACCCATTGCTTTGTCCACCTTCAGTTTTAGGAGTTCTTGCAGAACCCTTTCATCTGTGAAAGGACTGGGATCGACCCTCCTATCAAGAGTGCTTCTGTTAATTGGATTAGGCACTTCCCCCTCCTCTTTTGTGAATACTGAGCAGAAATATTCGTTCAGTATCCCTGCTTTTTCACTGTCCCCCTCTGCCCACCCACCGTTCATTCTATTCAGCCTCACTATCCCTCCCTTTGTCTTTCTACGCTCGCTGATGTACCTATAAAAGGTTTTATCCCCCCTTCTTAACTGAGTTGGCTATCTTTTCCTCAGTTTGGGCCTTTGCTATTCTGACCTCCTCTCCCTGCTTCCTTCTGCCTTAACTGGTATAGCTCTCTCCTGCTCCTTCTGTGTTTCCTTATACTTCTGGAATGCTATATTTTTCTTCCTGACTTTCACAGCACCTCTTTTGAGAACCATAGTGGCTTTTTCTTTCATTTTGATTTGTTTATTTGCTTCACAAAGGCTTGTTGCCTCTGTGATGGCAGTTTTGATGATTCCCATTGTTGCTCCACACCTCCTTCTAGCCTGTTTGCTAGTGCTTTTCTGAGGCACTCTCCCATCTTGCCAAAGTCAGCCCTCCTAAAGTCCAGTACCTCACTTTTGTATGGCTTGACTCTGTAGCTGAGTTTAATGTGAACCACACTGTTTGATGGTCACTTGTCCCCAGATGGCAACCCACTCTAGATCTGAGATCCTCTCACTGCCCCCGTTTGAGAGTATGAGGTCTAAGATTTCTCCCTCATGAGTGGTTCCAAAACTAGCTGTCTAATGCCTGCCACCTGTAGGGCATCAAGAATGGCCCTGCTCTTGGATGTGGCTGCAAAATGTGCTCCAGTTAACATCTGGCATATTCAGGTCTCCCATCAACAGTATCTCCTTTCTGCCATTCTAAGAATGCCTTCTATCATATCCTTGTCTATTCCTCCCCTGACATAGGGGTCTGTACACAACTCCTGTGCGGATTGTGGTGCCCTTTCCAGTCTCAAGGTGACCCACAGTGCCTCCTCTCCCCTGTCTACTGTTTTGTTCAGTTGCTTTTATCCCTTCCTTTACATGAAGAGCTACTCTCCCCTCTTCTCCCTGCCTGTCTCTCCTGTAGGTTATGTACCCTGGTAGTTAACACCCCAGTCATGGTTCCTTGTGTACCATGCTTCTACGACTGCTGCGATATCCAGGCATCCCTCTTCCATCAAGGCCAACAGCTCAGGGAGCTTGTTGCCCAGACTACGGGCATTGGTACTCATTACCCTCCATTTCCTGATGGCCTTACTCCCTTTTGCCCCATCCCTGTCCTTCTTGCCTTTGTCACTTTCTTCATTTACCCCTGCCCTTCTCCCTATTGACACCTCTTTGTTGGTGTTTGCTGCACTTACTACCATAATTATTTGGGGGGGACTAGGATTTCCCTGCTCCTTTTCAGTGCCTCCCCCCTTGGCTAGTTTAAAAACTTGCCAATGAAGCATTTAAATCTATCACCTAGGATCCTGGTTCCCCTCCCGGACAGATGCAGCCCATCATGCCAGTATAGGCTTGCATCACTCCAGGTGGACCCCCAGTCCCCAATGAAGCCAAATCCCTGAGCTCCACACCAGTTTTTCAACCACTGATTGAATCCCATGGTGCAGAACACCCTAGCCTCTCCTATGCCATAGATGGGCAGCACCTCCGAGAAGGTTACCATGCGTACTACTTGACTAAGGCCCCTCCCCAATTCCACAAACTCTTCCTGCACTTCTCTAATCCCTTTCTTAGCCAGGTCATTTGTCCCTAGGTGGACAATGACATCCAGCTCCCTCCCCTGTGCAGCTGCTCTGGCAATCCTGAGGATTTGCTCCCTGTCCCTCCAAGCCACGGCGCCAGGTAGGCACCTTACCTCCATCTCCCCTTCCTCCCCGCGTTCTACCTTCCTAACAATGGAGTCCCCCACCAGGAGTTGTTTCCTTCCCCTGCAGGGTCCCCCGCCACCCTCCTGTGGGTCTCCTAATTTTTGATGAACTACGAAAGCCTTTTAATTAGTGAGTACGCACATGTAAAACAGGGTACACACATTTATTACCCTTTTTAGAATGTCATTTTTAAACAAATAGGTATAAAATAATTTGTTAGTAGCACACTCAGAACTTAAACAGTGTAATTAACATTTGTAATAGTTATTTGCCTCTGATGGGCACATTCGTTGTTAAAACAGCCCCATACTGGAGATAGTTAATTGATGGGGGTGGGGGTATTTAAACACTTTATGCCTGTTGCCACTGCTTTTATGAGTTTTGACTTGACTTTGGCATGTCATTGTAGATGACACCCTAATGAACAAGTTTTGAACTGCAGAAGTCATTAAAACTTAAACAGCAAAATGCCATTGAGGACAGTAAAACCCCTTTTATTAGTGAGTACTAGATTTGTGCTCCTGACATAGTAAATGCAGTTAACACTGTAACCCATTTAATATAAAACAGGATATAACCTTTAAAATTGCTGAGAAGACCTATCTAATCGGAACTTTTAAAATAAAAATTTTTTGGCTGACAAATTACAGCCAGTAGTTTTGTTTAAAAGAAAACAGCTAATTAAGGTCATAGGTTTACTTTTAACTTAAACATGCCTTTTAAAGAAGCATACCCTTATTTCTTTTGAGAATAATAAATAAATTAACAGTTTTAAAATATAACTATACAAAGTTAACACCTTATGATTAATTAGCAATATTGTACTGGAAAGAATTTTTTTTAACAGAGGTGTTTAACATTAGGACCCTCTTGTGACTGAGATGGTACAATGTACCATAGAAGCTACAAATAGAAATACCCCAAACATTGAACAGCTGCAAAATATACTGTTTTTGTTTTGGGTAACAAATAAGTATTGTGCCTTTTATCTTTTTATTTGTTTAAACAACAAGTTGAACTTAATTAAAATTAGTGGCAAGCCAGTAGTTATTTGGGCTCCATGCCACTGAAGGGAACATTTTAACAGAAAAATAAGCTTACATAATTTTTAAGCACTCTTATTAGTGTAAGCAATACCAAGCCCAAACCACCTGTAAAACACATAACCCATATTACTTATAAATTACTTATCTAGGCACTGTGCAGGACTAAATCTTGTAAACATTATAACATATGATACAGTACTGTATATTGAAAACTTTAGTCACATGCAAAGCTTTTTTACCAAATACTGTAACATGTTGAAGCTGTGCCACGTATATCCTAGAAACCACTTCATTAAAAGGAAAAATTATAAAATGAAACCATTAGATAACATGGAATAGCACCAAATTTATTAAGAAGCTGCAAGGCAACCAATTTGCAACACCTTAAGAGAAGGTATTTGTTAAAACAACACATAACCATTTTTTTGGTTTGAAGAAAAGTTTTAAAGGCAAACCACATACTTTGTATTTGTGATATAGCATGACACAATGTTTAGCAGAAAATTTAGTGTAGTGATTTTCTTAAATAGTCAACAGAAAACATTACTCGTATAACCATGAATCATTTGAATGAACAGAACTTTTTTGTTTTGTAAGCTTTTTGAAATGTTATGTGTTGAGACAGAAAAATAAGCAGGAAACTCCTGCAAATGAGTGATCAAGCCGCATGTGAAGTATAGTGGAAAGAATAATTATTCTGCTGCAGCAGGAAAAAAGACGTGAAAGTAAAGAGGTACAGTAGGTTAACCTTAATTGTTAAAACTTATTCTGTGCTCAGAATGTGTGTCTGCCAAGCAGGCACAAGGAACTGCAAGACCTTTTCACTGCAGTTAGAATAACCTCTAAATCAGATGTCATTGAGTACATGCAAGTAGATTGTGGGGGAGTTGAATCTACCTCCACTATATTTTTCAATAAAATGTGCAACTGTTAGTTGTAAATCATGTTGTGCTGTTCCCATTTTCTTAGCCTCTTGGAAGTGTTTAAGGACACAATTCCTTTGGTGCATTTACTGTTTAGATTGCAACTCTTAACAGTAAAGTTTTGAGTTATTTAATTTTTTTCCTCTGCAGTCCCTGTTCAGGCAAGCCAACTGTTGGATTTGTGATTTTTTATAAATCACATATGAGGGTTTACTTACAATTATAAAATTAGCAATAAAAGTTTTTGTAGTCAGTTTTAAAGTTATGACAACATCCAGTTTATTTCACAGGGTTGTGCAAAGCAAACACAGACATCCATATTGCATTCTTACATTTTACTAAGCCACTTTATTGCTTAAACACTCAAACACCAGATATTGATACATTTTATACTTGTACCTGTAGCTATCTGGCCAGATAGACTGCTACCACATAATATATGAATTATAGTTACATTTGTGGTAGGATCAGCACAGTAAAATAGTCAATGCATCGCTATGCTCAACTGCATGACAAATTTGATAACAACTTAACCCATATATATATGGTTTGGATAAATAGAACATTTTTCATAATACATGACCTTATAATTAGCTTTCATAGTAACTTTTTTGTTTGGTATAGAAAACACCTGTTAAAGTGAGATGCATGCCATCTGCCTCAAATAGATAGCTTTGTCTGATAACTTTTGAGGAAATAACCCTTAACCTTATCAGCTTAAATTCTAGGGATTGTCATGAGAGCAACCCTGTTTTTATATTATTATATGCTGAGTATGAGGTAAAATGTACATCTGAGTCTTATACCGTTGTTCTAACTTCCTGTTTTTTTTTTCACTACGAAGATACAAAGGCCTATTTTTACTCTTAAGTCTTATGTTTAAAATATGCTTATGAATTAATGTTGTGTATTTGTGAGTGTGTGAGCCTGTTATGGCTAATTTAGCATTAAAGTATAAAATACTAGTCTATCTCAATGTGCTTACACATTGAGCTTATAAAAGACAATCTGACTTGTTTCAGGATCTAATTAATATATTTGTCTAAAGCGTAAATATTCCAGTATTTATATGCATACTGGACCCATACAGTTTAACCACTAATGCCATGTGCTATGCTCATATGTTTTAATTAATAACATGTTCATGCCATTTATGACCCATTATAAAAAGGTGTCATGCACATAAAACTGTTTTAACTGTCTCAGTGTTTTACTGAGCTCATATGATCTAATAATATTCATATGCTGGGAATAATGTACCTACCATATAATATAATAATATTCATATGCTGGGAATAATGTACCTACCATATAATATAATAATATTCATATGCTGGGAATAATGTACCTACCACAGCACATCATAAGTGTACTGTGTTTATTATGGTCATGCTAATTTATAACTTTTAAATGGCTAACTGTCACAACATCAGTTGTGCTTTATTAATCTAATTAATAATATGCACACACACACACACACACACATATATATATAAATAATAACCTCATGTGCCTAACAGCCTGTATGTGGAAATTTCTTGCAGGTGATATAGTAAAACAGTAAGCAACATTCTGAGATGCACATGTATAATTTCCCTGTATCTTGAATTGTTCATTTTGAGGGATGTTAGTATAATCTGAAATGGAAATGTGTTCACATGTCCCTCATTTAGAATTATTGCAGGGTTTATTGCCACTTAGTGTACTGTTGTTTTGGTCAGATAGACATTTGCTCCTGACAATCAGGTTGGATAACTGAGGTGGCTGTTTAAAAGACAGTAAAGGTAGTTCTTTGAAGATACATTTCAAGGTGTCATCCTCACTGAATATTGGTTGCAGGTCCCTAATAATTTGACAAAGGAGCTCCAGATAAGGGTTGTATGTAGCAACCAAGGGTATCTTGTTGGTGGTGGTCTTTTCTTTTTATTGTAGTAGTTGTTCTCTTGGCATAAGAGTAGCACATTACACAGCTCTGTCAATTTCTTTAGAGGAGTGTCCCTGCCCAGTAAATTTTTTTTTCATTGTGGCCAAGTGTTTATCTCTGACCTCCTCACTTGAATAGATTTGGTGGTATCAAAGTGCTTGACTGTATATTTCAGATATTGTTATGTTCCTAGGGTGATTGCTGTTTTTTTTGTGTAAGTATGTCTGTCTGTCGGTTTCCTGTAAATACAGGTGTTCAAGGTTCCATCTTTGATGGTAACTGTGGTGTCTAGGAAATTAATACTGAAGTCAGAATACGCCAGGGAAAGTTTAATGAATGGGTAGAAGATGGAATGAATTTGGACCTTAGTTTCATGACCCATTTCATACTTTAAACTGCAACTGCCTTTTTCTTGTCTCAAGTAAAGCCCATGGACATGTCTTATAAAAAAAAAGTATGTGTCTTTATAGAGTAACATGGTTCTAGTTAATATATATAACTATGCCTATTTATATGTTTGGTTTCATACTTTTGGGATTCATATTTACAGAAGAGATGTTTCTTAGTGCTGAGCGCACACACAGACACACACACACACACACACTGTGCTGTCTATTTTCAAGGAGGCAATTAGGAACTGACAGTTTATTAAGCAATAAGGTATGACCAGGGGTTAGAGTAACAGTCTGTTAATCACCCCCTGGGGTGTAATGTGGCACAAGGCACAGCCGAGTGCCATATTGCCCCTAGGGGGTGATTAACTGACTGTTAATCTAACTCCTGGGAGTGCCTTATTGCTATTATAAAAAATGTTTTCCAAAAGAAAAGTGTTAAAAGTATCCTTTATGAATGTTTTCCTCATTTAGAGGGAGATTTTTAATAAAATAGTTCTTCCACCAGCAGTTTAAGAATGCTGGTTCAAAATCAGAATGCATCATTCCACACATTCAGCTGTGCTAGAGGATGGAATGCTAACAGGAAGAATCCATGTGCCATGGTGATCAGGCTGTACATGACAGTATAACATGGATTAATGTAAGGCTGTTGGAATCCTAACAGCCAATCAGATTGCAGCATTTCTGAGAGCCTTTTTATAATAGGCTTTCTGTTGCCACATCACATTCCATCCTGAAAAGAGTAAATTTACACTCTATTAGATTTTGAAAGACTGTTTTCTCATCTCTGTTTGCTGTCTCTGGTTTATACCAGTTCTGCCCCATGTACTTGACTTCTTTGTATAACTGCCATTTTTTCTGATGAAGAGCTCTGCATAAGTTTGAAAGTTTAAACCATTCTGTGAATTTCTTGTTGGTCCAAGAAAAAGTATCGGATCACCATTTTTTTTCATCTTTTTGTACAAGGACGAATATGGCAACAAACTATTCTTTACCTCATGGGAGATATCATAGTCCACTGTTTCATATGGTAGCTTCATAATATCAGGAAGAAAGAAACTCAAGTGGATAGTGACATCTATTTCCTAACCCAATGCAGAAAACAAAATATTGTCCCTTTAAGGGCCTTACTATATACAATCCCCTAAGAACCACCTATACTTCAAAATATGTTGAACAGCTGTGCCGGAGGACTCAGAGAAACCCAGAAATCACCTCATTCACAGGGTATACTCTAAGAAGGTTCTTTTGATAAAAGAGTTTGAAAATATTTCTGATACACTGGAGTGAAGGAATGTTAAGTCGAAACCAGAAATCCAGAAAGAGATCCACATGAACTACCAGAAAATGTTAGAGAGAGCCATTTTCCATAAGAACAAGAAGCTAAATAAACTCCAGCAAGCCACACATTACAACAGTAGAAAAGAACAAAACAATAATAATGTAGAACAGCAAGATTCAATTCAGTTTTGTTTTTTACCAGGAATTACACCATTGAGAAAAACTCATTTGCAAGGAGGTCCTGGAGGGATGACACAAAGTACAATAGGGAACATAACAACAATTTGTACAGTACAGCACAGGTGATTCAAGTACAATAGGGACCATAACAATTCATATGGTACAGCACAGGTGATACAAGAACAATGCAGACATGACAGATACACAGAATAAAAGGCCACAATATAAGTGCAACATTCCAGGCTGATAGCATAGGATGCTGGAGGGAGGAAGGGGGCAGGTGTAGATATAAGTAAAGGGAAGCAGGTTAGGGGAGAGATAAGGTCATGGGTTCTAGCACTGGGCAGGAGGGGTTGAGGGGACGGTGACTAACAGGGAATGGGAGAGATAGGAGGAGCAAAGATAGGTGGCCAGTTAAGTGCTGGGTGGGAGAGAGCACCGAAGGGCAGAATATAGGGGTATAAGTGCCATACAGGACCTTGTGGAGGGGGTTAAGAGTAGCATTGCCAATTTTCCTTCAGCAGGGGCTTTAAAAGTGATTTGAAGATGGAAAGACTAACAAAGTAGGATGGATTTATGGTCCTGAATTAGTGGCCTTGATGGAGAAGGAACATCTGGATATCGTGGCAGTCACAGAAACATGGTACACACAAAACCATGACTGGGACGTAAACATACCAGGATACACTATCTACAGGAGGGACAGGAAGGGTAAAAGAGGAGGAGGAGTAGCTCTTTACATAAGGGAAGGAATCAAAGCAGCAGAACAAAAGGAAAACAGGGAGGAGAAGAAGCACTGTGGGTAAATTTGAGACCGCAATGGCACCACAATCCGCACAGGGTTAGATACAGACCCTCTCAGGGGGAGGAAATGGACAAGGAAATGATAGAAAGTATACTTAGAATGGCAGAAAAAGGAGATATTGCTGATGGGTGATCTGAATATGCCAGATGTTAACTGGAGCAGTTGCAGCAGCCACTCCGAAGAGTGGGGTTATTCTAGATGCCCTACAGGGGGCATGCCTTAGACAACTAGTATTGGAGCCCACTCGAGAGGGAGCAATCTTAGACCTGGTTCTCTGAAATGGAGATGAAGAGAGGATCACAGATGTAGAAGTGGGTAGCCATCTGGGAACTAGCGACCATCGAACAGTATGGTTCACAATAAACACAGCAATAGAGTCAAGCCATACAAAGGCAAAAGTACTGGACTTTAGGAGGGCTGACTTTGCTAAATGGGTGAGTGCCTCAAGGAATGCACTAGCAAATGGGCAGGAAGGAGGGTGAAGAACAATGGGGAATAATAAAAACTGCCATCACAGAGGTAACAAGCCTTTGTGTGAAGCAAATAAACAAAACAAAACGATGTAAGAAACCACTATGGTTCTCAAAGGAAGTGGCAGTAAAGGTTCAAGAGAAAAAGAAAGCATTCAGGAAGTACAAGGAATCACAGAAGGAGCAGGAAAGAGAACTGTGTCAGTTAAAGCAAAAGGAAGCTGGGAAGGCAGTCAGAAGAGCAAAGGCCCAAACCGAGGAAAAGATAGCCAACTCAGTTAAGAAGGGGGATAAAACCTTTTATAGGTACATCAGGGAGCGAAGAAAGACCAAGTGAGGGATAGTGAGGCTTAATAAGGAGAGGGAGGGAGGGTGGGCAGAGGGTGGCTGTGAAAAGGCAGAGATGCTAAACAAATATTTTTGCTCAGTATTTACAAAGGAAGAGGGAGGTACCTAAAACAAACAGTAGAAACACTCTGGATACAGAAGTTGATACCAGCCCATTTACAGAAGAAAGGGTTCCAAATCAACTCTTAAAACTGAAGGTGGACAAAGCAATGGGGCCTGATGGGATTCATCCCAGAATTCTAAAAGAACTAAGGGTAGAACTAGTGACACCACTGACTACCCTCTTTAACAAATCATGGGAGGATGGGGTGGTATCCGAGGACTGGAGGAGGGCAGATGTGATTCCCTCTCACAAAAGTGGGAGCAAGGCAGAAGCAGGAAACTACAGACCTGTTAGTTTAACCTCAGTGGTAGGAAAATGATGGAATCACTTCTGAAGGAAAGAATTGTTGAGTATCTAGAGGCCAGAGGGGCACAGGACCTTAGGCAGCATGGATTCACAGCGGGAAGGTCATGCCAGACAAATCTGATAGATTTCTTTGACTGGGTGACCAAAGTAGTAGATCAGGGAGGGGCTGTGGACATGGCCTACCTAGACTTTAGCAAGGCATTTGACACAGTCCCACACAAAAGATTAATATACAAGTTAGCCAGCCTGGGAGGGGGTCCCAATGTGACAGCCTGGGTAATGAATTGGCTGGAGAATAGGACACAGAGAGTAATAGTAAATGGAGTCTACTCTGAAGAAAGAGGGGCTACTAGTGGGGTACCGCAGGGTTCAGTATTAGGACCGGTCCTCTTCAGTGCCTTTATAAGTGACATTGCAGAGGGACTGGAAGGAAAAGTATGTCTCTTTGCAGATGACACAAAGATCTGCAACAGAGTTGATGCACAAGGTGGGGTGGAAAGGATGAGAAGGGACCTGGCAAAGTTAGAGGAATGGTCAAATGTATAGCAGCTTAGATTCAATGCTAAGAAGTGCAATGTAATGCACCTGGGAAACAAAAACCCAGGGGTAGAGTACACAATGGGGGGTGAGATACTAACAACAACAAAAATGGAAAGGGACCTGGGGTAGTCATATCAGATGACCTAAAGGTGGGCAAGCAATGTGAGGCAGCAAGGAGGGCTGGTGGATACTGGGATGCGAAGGGAGAAGCATCACCAGTAAAAAACTGGAAGTTATTATCCTCTGTACAGACAGCTGGTGAGACCCCATCTGGAGTACTGTGTCCAGTTCTGGAGACCCAGTCTCCGCAAAGACATAGACAGGATGGAAGCTGTCCAGAGGAGGGCAACTAAAATGGTGCAGGGTCTGCACCGAAAGACATATGAAGAGAGACTTAAGGAGCTTAATATGTACAGTCTCGAGGAAAGGAGGGAGAGGGGGGACATGATAGAAACTTTCAAGTACCTCAAGGGACTCAACAAAGTCCAAGAGGGTAGCATCTTTCAAAAAAAGAGGTGTGCAAGAACAAGGGGGCACAATTTGAAGATGGGGGGCGGCTCAGAGGTAATTTAAGGAAGTATTTTTTCACAGAGAGGGTTGTGGATGCATGGAACGGCCTTCCAGAGAAGGTTGTGGAGTCAAAAACGGTGGAATTCAAGCATGCATGGGACAGTCATAAGGCAATTCTAGGGGGTGGGGGTAGGAAGCATTAGGCTGCTGGTTAATTAGGATCTGCAGCTTATCCACTAGGTAAGGAAATGGGCAGACTGGGTGAGCCAAGCGGTCCTTATCTGCCGTCAAATTGTATGTTTCTATGTTTTGGAGGGAATTCCACAATGTAGGTAGAGAGTGACTGATAGAAGGTGCCAAAACGTGATCTGATCCTGGGGATATCATGCAGAAGGTAAGCGTATTTCCTGAGAGAATAAGTGCAGGGTGTAAACTTAAAGATATCGGCTATATACTGGGGGGGGAAGTCTTTTAGTGAGGGCTTTGTAGCTCTATATAGAGACATTATGCCACCGTCTGGTAGCTAATGAGGTCCAGCCTAGTTGGGCATATAGCGCGCACTGGTGAGTTTTGTATGGGGAACTGGTCACAAATTTTAAGGCCCTGTGGTATAGTATGCCCAGTTTGGCAAGAATGGAGTTTGGACAATTCCTTTATAGGAAGTCTGCATAGTCTAAAAGGGGGGGAACGTTGTTTGCACTAGCCTAGATTTAGTGTCAGCGGGGAGCAGCCATTTAATTCAGAAAAATACTCCCAGCCTTTGTTTCAGTTTTTCAGAAAGCTCATTGACGAGGGTGAAGAAAGAGAGTGAGCAGTCCAACCAAAAGCCTAATGCCCGGATATTCAGACTGCGCCAGGCTGTGGCGCATGCCTGGGCGCAGCGCAACTTGGCTGCGCAGGGGCGTTGACAGGGAGATATTCAATGGAGCTGCGCCATGGCACAGCAGCATTGAATATTGCACCCGGGCCACCTGCAGTGTGCATGGTGCAGTGGCCTGCACCAGCACAAGTGGCCAGAGTGGAGCAGTGGGATGCGCTAGCACAAGTTCCATTGCACTAGGCGCAACAACCACGATATTCAAAAGTGTACATGCAAATGGGGCCATATGCATGCAAGGCTCAAATGGGGCCATTTGCATATCATTATGGCCCCATTTGCATGCAGGTGTGCTGATCCCTGGCGACTTGCGCCTGGTGCCCTGCCAGGCTGCAGCCGTCAGGGACCGACGCCCCCTGTACAGTGCAGCAATGTGCCCCACTGCCCGATCATGGGTGTACATTGAATATTACATTCGTCCTATTTCCCTGGTGGTCCAGTGGACCTCTTGCAGCCCGATCGTAGGCATAAGTAAAAAAGTAAAAGTATTCCTATATCCCTGATGGTCCAGTGGACCGCTTGCAGCCCGATCGCGGGCATAAATAAAATGAACGTATTCCTATATCCCTGGTGGTCCAGTGGACTGCTTGCAGCCTGATCGCGGGCATATCGCGAAATAAAAGTAATCCTATATCCCTGGTGGTCTGGCGGTATTCCCCTCACCCACCCACTGAGCCCCACTGTCCACTCCCCGGTCCAGAGGTGGCGGCAGCTCCCACCCGCTCCGCCTGCCACCCGCCGACTGACACTGTACGGTAGGCTGTACGCCCATTGGTCCACAGCGTGAGCCACATGCAGAAGTTTGCAGTGCAGTAATTACAAGCTAGATATGTGAATGGATCCATTCACATATCTGGACTGTGTAGTACAGTATATTTTACTTATGCCTGTGATCGGGCTGCAAGCGGTCCACTGGACCACCAGGGATATAGGAATATGTTTATTTTACTTATGCCCACGATTGGGCTGCAAGCAGTCCACTGGACCACCAGGGATATAGGAATACTTTTACTTTTTTACTTATGCCTGCGATCGGGCTGTGAGCGGTCCACTGGACCACCAGGGATATTGGACTTTACTTTTTTACGTATTTATTTATTTATTAAATTTTGATAATCGGGTAAGCTCGCTGGGCCCTGAAGGTCCCTTTTTCAGGGGCGACCCGGGGATTACATGGAATAATACATGGGATAGCATACAGCACAAGTACATTACACAAGACAGTGAGGAACATAATACATAGTAGTTTTTCAACAGTTACATTTCAGAGGTAAAACATAGTAGCTTTTCAACAGTTAACATTTCCTGGGTAGGCTATACAGACGGGGTGCAGTGATAGTTGCTATTTCCCTATGAGGGAGAGGGGTGAGCTTCCACTTAGGAGCCTCTCACTTTAGCAGTTGCATTTGGAGGTGACCATCATATGAGCCTTCAGCCTTGTGCGGAAGGTGTGGGTAGAGGTAGCATCCTGAACACCAGGGGGTAGGGAGTTCCATAGGGTGGGCGCTGTAATGGCGAACAGCTTACCCCCTGCCTTGGTTCTAACCCTGGGCACTGCGAGGAGGGTTCTGTCCATTGTTCGGAGGAGCCTAGGGTTTCTCTTTCGGGCAATGAGTCCAGTGAGGCTGGGAGGAGGGGATGGGCTGAGTAATTTATGAGTGTGGCAGAGTAGGAGGTATTGGAGCCGGGCCTCCCAGGAAGGCCAGTTTAGTTGGGACAGAGTGCCACAGTGGTGAGTCCGGGAGCCGGATAGGGTGGCAAAGTGAGCCACCTTGTGATAGAGAACTTGTAATCTGTTCATCTCTTGTTTGGCAGCTCCCTGTATCACCGGGGCCGCATAGGAGAGGGTCGGGAGGAGGACGCTTGTGGCGATGGAGGCCCTGGCCGCAAGTATCAGCTGGTCTTTCAGCCTGTACAAGGTCCCGAGTTTGGCGTGAATATTTTTGGTTACCTGGTCGACATGATCCTTGAGGGAGAAGCACTGATCCAGAGTGAGGCCAAGGTATTTTATAGAGTCAACCACCTCAAGTCTTTTTCCTGACTTGGTCATCAGCCTGAGATGTGGGCTTCTGTCCCTGCCGAGGGTTCTTGGGCCAAACAGCATGGCCTTGGTCCTGTTAGGGTTAATGATCATTCTGTTGGTGACAAGCCATTGTTCAACGGAACCCAGGTCTTCCTGTAGCCCGGAGCAGAGATCTCCCAGATTAGAGGAGGGGCGGCGGCGATCAGCGCCATCCGTGATACTGTACCACTGAGCTACCCCCACGGTGTTTACTGAGTTCATTGGTGAAAAGAGAGAAGAGAAGGGGGACAAGGATAGATCCTTGGGGCTCCCCATCCGTTAGGGGGGGAGGCTCCGACAGAGAGTATTTCCATTTTACCCTCTGTGTCCTCCCTGTGAGGTAGCTGTTGAACCATGATAGGGAGTGGCTGTCTAACCCAACCTGGCTCAATTTTGTAAGGAGCATGTTATGGTTTACAAGGTCAAAAGCCTTGGAAAGGTCAATGAAGACTGCTCCAGTGGGGGATCCCTTGTTCAGTTCTCTGAGAACATCAGTGGAGAACTTGATAAGCGTGGTGTCAGTCCCATAATTGGTTCTGAAACCGTGCTGAGAGGGGGCAAGTAAATGGTGGAGCTCTAGGTAGTCACGGAGTTGTCCGAAAATGAATCTCTCTTGGATCTTACCAAGGCTACAGAGCAAGGAGATAGGCCTGTAATTGTTGGTAATCTCCCTTGAACCACCCTTGTGGATGGGGACTACATGGGCCAATTTCCATTGTTCAGGGATGGCACCTGCTATAAGGGATCGATTGAGGAGCCAGGTGAGGAGCTTGGCGAGTGCAGGGGCCCCTTCCCTTAGTATACGGGGGGGATGCCATCGGGTCCCATAGCTCCCAACATTTTGAGGGACCTTAGTAAAGGGAGGACTTCATTTGGTCTTACTAGCTGGATATGGAAGGTTGGGTGGTCCAGGCTATTGGGGAGGGGGTCATTTGAGACTGGGAGGAAGGGTGGCAGGTCCGCTTTGAGCAGGTCCAGGTTTGTGAACTGGCGGTTGAGAGCCATGGTGATGCTAGGGTCATCATTAGTTAATTGGCCATTGACCTCAATGGGGCAGTGAGCGGTCTTCCCGCTTCCCTTTATTATCCCGTTTATGTGTGCCCAAAGAGTCTAGGGTTACCTAGGTTCTTCTCCTGTAGGTCTGTGAGGTAGTGTCGTTTGGCCACTTTGATGGCCAGTTTGCACTTATTTCTAAGCGTCTTATAGCGGGTTAGGTCAGCCGATAGGGAGGAGAGCTTGTATTTTTTCCAAGCAGTGTCCCTAGTTTTCATCAGTGATTTCACATGAGGGGTGATCTACTTGTAGCAGCTCTCCTTGCTGCAGAATTTCTTCATAGGGGCCAAGCAGTCAGCAACCATAGTGATGGCTCCCTGGAAGAAGGCAGCAGCCTCTTCCAGTGTGGGGAGTAGTTTGATTGGGCACCAATCAATCCCATTTAGGCAGCCAATCAAGTGTTCAGGTTGACAGTTTGAGTAGTCCCGTGTCGCGAGTATTTGCGGGCGGACTCGGGGGGGGGGCCCTGTTTTTCCAGGTGCAGAAGATTGGGGCGTGATCACTCAGGGCATCCGCTAAGGTGCCCGGCGCCTTTATATTGGAGGGTTTGCTAGTAAGCACCCAATCAAGTGTGGAATGGTTTCCCGTTTTGTAGTTCATTCGGGTGGGCCCTGTGATAACCTGTGCAAGGTTAGCTTCCTGAACCAGCCCTATTAGGGAGGGATTGTCTTGAGGGGCCCAATTCAGATTGAAGTCCCCCATGATGATTAGCCCAGAGGTGATCTCTTCGGAGATGTCCCTCAGGACCGCATCCAGAGATGAACACGCATTAGTTGGGGGGTTGTATACACATCCAATGTTAAGAAGCTTACATGGGCCAAGGGTGATGCGAACGAAGATCGATTCACCTTCCAAACTAGTGGACTAACATAGAAACACAGAATTTGACGGCAGATAAGGACCGCTTGGCCCACCCAGTCTGCCCATTTCCCTACCTAATGGATAAGCTGCAGATCCTAGTTAACCAGCAGCCTACTTCTTTCTACCCCCAGCCCCTAGAATTGCCTTATGGCTGTCCCATGCATGCTTGAATTCAACCACTGTTTTTGACTCCACAACCTCTTCCGGGAGGCCGTTCCATGCATCCACAACCCTCTCTGTGAAAAAATACTTTCTTACATTACCTCTGTAGCAGGTTGACCTGCACAGAGTTAAGGGTGTCTTTTGTGTAGATTAGGACACCTCCATCCCTTTTCCTCAGTCTATCTTGTCTATGGGGGAGGTATCCTAGGGCTGCAACCTCATGGGAGAGAATGTGAGGCTTGAGCCAGGTTTCCGATACTGCCAGGATGTCAAGCTTGTACCGATCCAGCCAGGCTTGAAGTTCCTGCATCTTAAGTCTCAGGCTACATATATTCATGTGCGCAATCCTCAGGCCTTTATTGGCTGCCCAGTGCAGGTCCAGTGGGGAGGAGACCAGAAGATTGTAAGAAGGGGGTCCAGGATTTGGTTGGATGTCCCCTGCCATGAGCAGGAGGGTAGCAAGGAGGCAAAGAGAAGGAAGCCTACTGAGGGGTAAGGACTTAGTCCAGAGTCTCCGTTTAGTGGTGAGTAGTGTTGAATACAAGATGCCTCTCCTACAGAATACATGGGCAGTCAGAAGTGTCTCCATGTTATTATGAGGGAGGGTGTAGTAGTCCCAAGAATGTCGTTGGGGAATGTCCAGTTTGGGAGGAATTCTCGGGTCCTGTTCTCCTATGCTTATAGTCCTATCTGCCCAGTGTAGGAAGAGGAAGTACAGGATGGCCAGGAGGAGCCCTCTATTTGGGCAGCCAAGAGAGGGGGGGTCCAGGTATGGAGGGCATCATGCTGATAAGGAGGCCGGGTGGAGAGGAGGGATGGATGGGCAGAGGGAATGTTTGGGCCCCTGTGAAAATGTTCCCCTGAGCCAAACAGGCACAACTTAAGAGTAATAACCAGCCTTGTGAGGGCATCGAGTCCCTGGCGGATCAGATCAGGGGTGTGGCCAGGATTTCTTCAGTGCGCTGCTAGTCAGCAATACCCAATCTTATAGGGCCACTGGGTAACAGATGTCTTATCCCTGGGATAGATGCGTCAGCGTATTGGAGGGAAGGTGGTCTTGGTAGCACTTGTTACTAAAGGGTCCTCCTGGGGATGAGTTTGAGCACCGCTACCCTTTAGGTCAGCAGGCGGGTTGGGTGCAGAAACTATCTATGACCTGAAGCCAGGCACACTCATATTAAGCAATAGGGGAGGCAATCTAGCTGGAGATACAGTGTTAACTAGGTAATCAGGCAGTTAAGGTTGCACCTATCTATGTATTGAAATCCATGCCCCTGAGGTAAAGTTGAAAACACATTTATACAACTCATGGGAAAAATAGAATAACAGGCAGAATTTACAAGACATAACTGGATTGCAGTAGCGCTTAACCGTCTCTTAGATGCTGCAGGCTCAGCAGCAGCTAGCTGCTTTCTGTCCCCCTATAAATAACTCTAGCACAATATTCAGGCGGGAGAATAGACAATCATTCAGGCAGTTCAATTAGTACTGAGTATTAGATAGACCCTGTAGTCAGGATGCAGAGAGCTAGGAGAGAGCAATTATGGCCAGTGCCAAGTGGTTATTATCTCCCTGATGACCTGTGATACTCAGCAAGGCAGAGAGAGAGGGGTGTTTCCCTGGGATGAGCTGATCCAGCCCTGACTTGCTCCCTACCAGCAGTGGGAGTGGCATGGGGGCATTTAATGGGAGGAGGAACGGGTGGGAGGGAGGGCCAAAATCACAGCCCAAGTCCACAACCCCAGCAGATCAGATGAGCAGCAGAGCAGACGAGTTGGTGCAGGCAAACGAGTTCAGGTCCTGGTCGTCGGGAGAGGTCCGCTCGGTAAGCCGCTTGCTTACCGGTGCTTCGACCCGAGGTAGAAGAGCTTACAGTAAGTTTTCAGGGAAACTGGCTTTTACTAATAGTACAGGTTCAAGTTTATGTATTAAGTCCGGGGGAGCCACAGCCCCAGCCACCCTCTCCTCCCCTGCTTCTGTTTGGCCACATTAAGCCGGGGCTGCTTGCAGCCTTTTGTCCAGGCTGCTTGAGCGTCACCAGCTTGAGCCACCAATAGGCAGGATGCCTTTTTCAAATTCTGTTGGCGCCTCCAATCGGACCCAGTGGAGGCGCAGCAAGGTAAAAAAAGAATTGGAAGTCCCAGGTCGTGGAGGTCCCCGAGGGTCAAAAATCACAGCCCCAGTCCACAACCCCAGCAGAGCAGACGAGCAGTTGGTGCAGGCAAATGAAGTTCAGGGTCCCGGTTGTCGGGGGAGGTCTGCGCGGTAAGCCGCTTGCTTACCGGTGCCTCGACCCTGAGGTAGAAGAGCTTGCCGGTAAGTGTTTCAGGGAAGCCGGCTTTTATGACTAGTACAGGTTCAAGTTTGCGTAGTAAGTCCGTGGGGGAATCAAGAAGCCCCAGCCACCCTCTCCTCCCCCTGCTTCTGTTTGGCCTGAATAGCCTGCGATCGGGTTGCGAGCGGTCCACTGGACCACCAGGGATATTAGACTTTACTTTTTTACTTATGCCCGCGATCAGGCTTGGGGGGGCGATGCCACAAAGGTGCAGCCGGGTCTCGGGTGGCCACCCACAGGTGGCTGCTGCCATGTTGCACCCTGCAATGCGGCAACTCACCTGTGGGTGGCCGGTCGTTGCTCCTTTTTGGCTCCCCTGTGCAGTGCAAGTAGGGGTTGCACATGCATGGGCTCAGCACACCCCTGGCTGAATATCGGGATGTGCAGAGTGTGCATGGGCATGCCCCCCCCCACCTGCACCTCATATATTACTGATGCGCTCCAGTGCATCGGGATTTGTGCCAGGCACAATCCCCATTTGAATATCGTGCCGGGGCACATCAGTGGGTTTCGCATGGTGCAACTGTGTTGTGCCATGTGCAATCCTTCTGAATATCCGGGCCTAAGTATTTAAACTTGTCCACAATTTCCAATGAATCACCCATCATAGCAGTAATTCCAACTTGGGCGGTATAGACTTGATTGGACATAGGTTTGGATGGTGGGGAGATAAATATTTGTTTTTTTGTGTTGAGAAGCAGTTTCATTTGAAGCACATTTTTCTGTACTGAATTCCTGTTGTAGCACCTTACGTGCAGACTCGATGGATGGCCGAGCAACATAAAGAACAGTATCATCTGCAAATAGATGAACACTGGCAGAACTAATGATCTTACTTCGAGAGGGCTCTTACAGTAGGTAATTACATATAGGACTGACGCTGGCAGGCGGCAGGACCCCCAGAAAAATTTCTAGCTAGGAGTCCCTGGCGAGGGACCGCCCCCATGTCAGGTGACCGGCATCAGGAGATGTCGGTATAAAGGGGCGGTCCCGGATGCCTGCCTTCCAGTTCTTTCCTGCCGTTAGCTCGTACAGCACCTCACGGAAAAGTTAGTGCTTCGTCAGCCCTACCTTCATCATTTTTTTACCGCAAAATTATTATTTTTTCAACTAACGTCAGTACTAGCATCAGTGTATGTTGTCCCCTACACCCTCCAAGCACAAGAATAAGTGCGATCCGTGCGGTGCCCAACTACCGCACAAGGATGGCCACTCCCTGTGCCTGTTCTGCCTAGACCCTGATCACCCGGTCGGGAAGTGCCAGCACTGCCTCAGTTTCAATGCGGCTACCTGGAAAAGGCGGCAGCAATCCCTGGAAGCCCATATTCTAAAGAAGAAAATGAGTTCTATGGAGAAGGAACTCAAAAAACTGAGGCAGGCATCCACTTCCCCCGAAGGCCATCGGAAGAAGAAGGAGAAGGAGAGGCACTGGGACAAGAACTCCTTCACCGCGTCTCCCTCGGGAGTTGCTGGGACGCAGGTAACATCCCTCCGGGGGATCGCCTCGACGGCCACCGGAGGTTTCCAGGGGCGCCGCCCGCCGCCTGGCTTGGCGCTTGGGCCTGCGGGTGCCTCCGGCAGTTGGAGGCCCGCCCAGGTTCAGCTGCAGGCTCACAGCCTACCACTGTGGGTGACTCCGGTTGGCAGGCGTGGCTCCTCCGACGTCTGCCCAGAGAGGGCCAGTAAGACGTCCGACCCTCTGGGGCGACGCACGGCTTCTTCTCCATTGGACCAGGCCGATCCCTCTACTCGGTCTGCCTCCGGTGATGGCTCTCATAAGTTGGACGTCAGCTCCTCTGGCGCCCACTGAGAGCTCGCCTCTAGACCTCACGTCAGCTTGTCCGACATCCAGCCGGCGAAGGAACTGACGACGGACCCCCCACATCCGTCATACCCAGTTCCCCGCAGCCTTCACTGCCATCTGGGGAACCAGAGTCTCCCCATCCCGACCCCGAGGACTTCTCCCCCGTCCCCAGGTGAGGCTGGGGATCTTTTGCCTCCGTCAGTCCTTCCTTTACTTGGAGCACCGGACCTCCGCCGTCGGCCCTGACGTCGGCCTTACCGACTCCAGGAGACATCCCGCTCCCACTATGGTCCCGCCCGTGAGGCCTCCAGCCAGGCCGTCTGCTCTGGCAGCCCCCACCGGCTCCTGGGTACCCTCCATCCTATTCGATGCTGGTGTACCCGGGACCGCAGTATCCAGCGCCACAGTCCCCGATGCCGGGCTTCCCGACGCCGCAGTACTCGATGCCACAGTACCTGACTCTGGGCTACCCACAGCCGGGTTTTGGATACGCTCCATATGGTTATAACCCGTATCCTTGTCCCCCGCCTCCTCCTCCTCCACCGCCCTCGCAGCCACCGGTGGACCTGCAGGAGACTCTGGCCTCCTGGTGGGCTGAGGCCAAGGCTCAGCTCACCAAAGAGGTCGAGAGTTGCCTTCCGGCAATGGTGCCGTCCCAGGTTCCCATACGTCTGAGGCGGCACACTCCATCACCACCTCCGGACTCCAGGGTTCTTCCATCTGGATCCAGAGAGGGGCATGACATGCTTTCCCGGGGGTTTCCCAAAGGGTCCATTCCTCCCCCAGGTTGGGAAAGGGAGTCTTTCTATTCTTCATCCTCCTCTTCACACTCGGACTCCTTGGACTCTTCTGATGGTTGCTCAGAGAGAGAGAGAGAGAGACGACAAGCCTCACTCTCCATCGAAGCCCAGGCCAAGGACTCCTCTGAAGTCTTCTCCGGAGGATCCTTCTTTTACGGAGTTGCTTAGGAAAATCCAAGAGGTTCATCAGTGGCACTCCCTGGAGCCAGATCCTCAGCGTCTGAAACTCGCTGAACATCTGGATCTGCCCGTGACAGCTCCTACCTTGGTGCCACCCTGGATAGAGCCTCACGCCGACCTTGTTACCACAATATGGAAGCAACCGTTGGCCTTAGCCCCACTTCCTAGGAAGTCAAACCAGCTGTATCAGGTTCCCGAGGGTGTTGACTTCCTGGATTCTCACCCTCATGCCGACTTGGTCGTGATTAGCCAGTCGGTGAACCCCAAACACCTTAGCTCGTCTCCTCCTGATAAGGAATCACACCTTCTGGACCAGTATGGGAGAAAGATTATGCTTCCTCCACACTGGGGATCAGGGCCATATGGGGGACTACCAGAAGGCCATCCTGACTCAGGTGGAAGCCAAACTGGACTCCTTGCCTGACTCCCAAGCCAAGCAGGAGTTGGCTGATCTCGTCCGCTCTGCTCATTCGGCCATTCGACACATGCTATGTGCGACATACAGTGCTATGGACACTGCTGGGCGGAGCTCAGCTTTCACTGTAGGCCTACAGCGTCATGCTTGGCTCCGTGTGTCAGGTCTGGTCCCGGAGGTGCAATCTGCTATCCAGGAAGCACCCTTCCGGGGGTCGGTGCTTTTAGGGGGTGATGTCAAGGACATCATCACCGATTTGCAAGAGAAGGGGATGGCTCTGAAGTCAGTTGATTCCATGTACCGTCCCCATCAGCAGCAGTGCTGTCCCTTTTGCAGACGGAATCGGCCAAAGGCGAAACCCCAGGGAAGGTGGGCCACAAAACACTAGGCCCCCACAGCTGCCAAGCCCTCCCCACCCAAAAAAGCAGCGGGTGCTTCAGCTGCAGCGCTGCCCCACACCACCTGACTCCTTTCCTCTCCCACAGCCTCCGGACTCCCTGGAGGAACTGGTAGGAGGGAGGTTTTCCCTCCACCTTCCGGGATGGGAGAGGATAACCACATATTCTTGGGTGCTCCAGCTCATAGCAGAAGGACACTCCATAGAGTTTCTTCAGAAAACACCCCCCCCCCAAAGATGTCGAATTTATGGGAACATCTTCTCTTGGTCAAGCAGGAAATCTTGGCTCTTCTGCTGAAGCAAGCGATAGAGCCTGTCCCCCTTCATCTGCAAGGGACAAGGGACGGGTTACTATTCCCATTTCTTCCTGGTCCCAAAGAAGACAGGAGATCTCAGACCAATTTTGGATCTCAGTTCTGTGAATCTTTACGTAGAGTACAAAAGCTTCAGGATGCTCTCCTTGCAGAGCCTTCTGCCCCTCTCCAGCCGGGTCAATGGCTTTGTGCTCTGAATATGCAGGACGCTTATCTGCACATTCCCATTCGCCCTTCTCATCGCAGATACCTTCATTTTGTGTTCCAGGGGGACCACTACCAGTTCAAGGCACTCCCGTTTGGTCTATCCTCAGGTCTCTGAGTATTTACCAAATGCCTAGCAGTGGTGGTGGCCCACCTGCGTACCAAGGGAGTGCAGGTTTTGCCATACCTGGTTGACTGGCTCCTGGTTTTTGCCTGCCTGGGTATTACCATCAACCATTCCAAGTCTCATCTGGACCCATCCCAGAGGCTACAGTTTATTGGGGCAATCCTCGATACAACCATGGGCAAGGCCTTCCTGCCTCTGGACAGGGTGTCCACCCTTAAGACCCAAATAAGTCTGTTGTCCAACCGCAGGAGGGTCTCTGCAAGGTTGGTGCTTCACCTTCTCGGGCTCATGGTGGCTGCTATCCCGATGGTACCTCACACTGGACTCCACATGAGGATCTCTCAGTGGACCCTACGCTCTCAGTGGGATCAGCTAGTGGATGACCTAGATCACTCAGTTCTGATCTCCTCACCGATGATGCAAGACTTGCAATGGTGGATGGTTTGAGAGAACCTGTTTCAGGGAGTTCCTTTCTTTCATCCTCCCCCCTACCAGACTGTAATCATAGACGCCTCAGGTGAAGGTTGGGGAGCCCATCTAGGCCCTCATCGGACCCAGGGCTCTTGGTCCAAGCTAGAACAAGCTCTCCACATCAGTGTGCTCGAGCTTCGGGCTGTGTTGTATGCTCTCCAAGCCCTTCACCAATACATCCTTCCTGGCCACGTAGCCATCCAGATGGACAATATATGCGTGGTGTTGTATATCAACAAGCAGGGAGGGACTCAGTCCTACCCTTTATGCAGGAAGACAATGAGGGTTTGGGATTAGGCAACACAACACGACCTTCACCTCATGGCGATTCACGTTCTGGGAGTCGACAACACCCTAGCAGACAGTCTAAGTCGTTCTTCTGCTGTGACTCACAAGTGGGAACTGGACCAAGGGGCCCTAGACAATATCTTCCAACTTTGGGGAACAACACAGGTCGACCTGTTCGCATCCATCCTATACGCAAAACTTCACATCTTCTGCTCACTCGTTCAAGAGTGAGGCACTTTTTGGAGCAACGCTCTGTCTCTAGACTGGAAGGACAGATTCGTACAGTATATGCCTTTCCCACCATTCCACTTATTCCACGAGTCTTGCAGAAACTAGTTTCAGAAGGAGCAAGAATGATTCTGATCGCTCCTTTCTGGCCCAGGCAAATCTGGTTCTCTCTTCTACAACAATATTCAGAGGATCCTCCTCTTCCTCTATCTCGAGGTTTGTTGACCCAGGATCAGGGGACCCTGGTCCATCCAGGCCTCAAATCCCTTCAACTGTACACAGTCCATCTTCTTCCAAGTTGTGTACTGGGTGTGTTTTGAAACAACTGAGAAGCTGCATGGGATATACTATATTGGACTAGATATCTGTAACTAATCTCTCTCTCTCTTGCTTACATCTGAGAGAAGTTTTCCTTACATTTACATTGGTATTGCTTTGTGTTTAATTATTTTAGTTTTTAATTCAGGAAGGGGGGTTTCAAAACTGCTTATCTTGTCAGCATCTTCAGAAGGGCTGAAATAACTGCATATTTGATTTTCCTTTGTGGCTAACAAACCACCAGGCTGTTTTGGGGCTGGAGAGGTTTACCTGTGTCTGACTTGGATGTCTGGATTTTCTCTGTTTGATTAGCAGGGTATTTTCTCTGTCAAATTGTTGTGTAGGTATCTTGCTGACAGGAAGGCACTCATCGCAGCGGTGGGTGAGCTAGTTAGTGATTGTTTTGTGAGGGCACAGTTTAGGCTCAACCCTTCCCACCCCTCACCCCACCCACCCTGGAAATAGTTCCTTTATACCTGAGGTTCTGACATCATTTCCTCAAGAGTGCAAGGTGCATATCACTGTCATATCCTCTCTAGCACACTGCACTGACAGTATAAGCATACATATTTAATATATATTTCTGTATAACAAACCAATCACACACACACACACACACACACACAAAAACAAACAAAAAAAAAAGTAGATAAACATGTAGGGAGTAGTGCAATGTAATGGCTGTGGGGCAGCAGTCTTCCGGGAGTCTTTCTGGAGGCTGAGATGCTGCCCTGTTTGCAGATAACTCTCTGCCCTGAGGGAGGAAGTTGCCCGTCTTCAGGCCGCACTGGACAGTAGTAAGGAAACCTTCCCCCAGGCCACACTGTACAGTAGGAAGGGAACCTCCCCCATCCAGGGAGCACCAGCGCCACCACCACTACCTCAGAGGTTGCGAAGAAAGCACAGCAGTTGGACCACAGTGGGCTCAGGGAGGGTGAGGATGGTGGAACAAAGGCACACCCAGTCAGTTGTCCCACTCCACAATCCATACACCATTCTGGGGCAGCATAGCTCCCCTATGGATGCACCTGCAGAGAAGACTGATGACAACTGTCACAAGGGAGGCCCACAGGAAGGAGGCAGAGGACACCACAGGGAAAGGAAGATCTTCTGGTGGGGGACTCTATTATTAGGGGGATAGAACTGGGGGGAGCTGGGAAAACTGAAGTAAGGTGCCTGCCTGGTGCCATGACTTGCAGGGACAGGAAGCGCATCCTCAGGATCACGAGAACAGCTGCAAGGGAGTCTGAGCTGGATGTAATTGTCCACCTAGGGACAAATGACTTGGCTCATCATGAGATTAGAGCAGTGCAGGAGGACATTGCAGAGTTGGGGAGGGGCCTAAGACAAGTAGCACACACAGTATCCTTCTCAGAGGTGCTGCCTGTCAATGGCATGGGGAGGCGAGGTAATTAGCACCATGCAGTTTAATGAATGGTTGAAAAAATGGTGTGAGCACAGGGGTTTGGCTTCATTGGGGACTGGGGTTCCACCTGGAGGACACCAGCCTATACTGGCAGGATGGTCTGCATCTGTCCAGGAAGGAACAAGTCTTTTGAGCAATCGGTTTAAATGCTTCATTGGCAGCTTTTAAACTAGTCAAAGGGGAGGCACTGATAAGCAGCAGGAAAATCCCAGCCTCTCCTACAAAACAGGGTACTAAATGAGAAAAGACTGAGGTAGAAAGGTCAGTGGGGATGCTGCAACAGAAGGTAAGCCATCAAAAATGGAGATCAATGAGTACCAATGCCCATAGTCTGGGTAACAAGCTTCCTGAATTAGTGGCCTTGATGGAGGAGAACATCTGGATATCATGGCAGTCACAGAAACATGGTACACACAAAACCATGACTGGGACGTAAACATACCAGGATACACTATCTACAGGAGGGACAGGGAGGGTAAAAGATGAGGAGGAGTAGCTCTTTATATAAGGGAAGGAATAAAAGCAACAGAACAAAAGGGTAAACAGGGAGGAGAAGAAGCACTGTGGGTAAATTTTGAGACAGGCAATGGCACCACATTCCGCACAGGTGTTGTATACAGACCCCCTTATCAGGGGGAGGAAATGGACAAGGAAATGATAGAAAGTATACTCAGAATGGCAGAAAAAGGGGAGATATTGCTGATGGGTGATCTGAATATGCCAGATGTTAACTGGAGTGCAGTTGCAGCAGCCACTTCAAAGAGTGGCGTTATTCTAGATGCCCTACAGGGGGCATGCCTTAGACAACTAGTATTGGAGCCCACTCGAGAGGGAGCAATCTTAGACCTGATTCTCTCAAATGGAGATGGAGAGAGGATCGCAGATGTAGAAGTGGGTAGCCATCTGGGAACTAGCGACCATCGAACAGTATGGTTCACAATAAATACAGCAATAGAGTCAATCCATACAAAGGCAAAAGTACTGGACATTAGGAGGGCTGACTTTGCCAAAATGGGTGAGTGCCTAAGGAATGCACTAGCAAATGGGCAGGAAGGAGGGGTGGAAGAACAATGAGGAATAATAAAAACTGCCATCACAGAGGTAACGAGCCTTGTGTGAAGCAAAATAAACAAAACAAAACGATGTGAAACCACTATGGTTCTCAAAGGAAGTGGCAGTGAAGGTTCAAGAGAAAAGAAAGCATTCAGGAAGTACAAGGAATCGCAGAAGAAGCAGGACAGAGAACTGTATCAGTTAAAGCAAAAGGAGGCTGGGAAGGCAGTCAGAACAGCAAAGGCCCAAACCGAGGAAAAGATAGCCAACTCAGTTAAGAAGGGAGATACAACCTTTTATAGGTACATCAGGGAGCGAAGGAAGACCAAGTGAGGGATAGTGAGGCTTAATAAAGGGGAAGAAGGTGGGCAGAGGGAGACTGTGAAAAGGCAGAGATACTAAACAAATATTTTGCTCAGTATTTACAAATGAAGAGGGGGAGGTACATAAAACAAACAGTAGAAACACTCTGGATACAGAAGTTGATACCAGCCCATTTACAGAAGAAAGGGTTCTGAAAGAACTCTTAAAACTGAAGGTGGACAAAGCAATGGGGCCTGGTGGGATTCATCCCAGAATTCTAAAAGAACTAAGGGTAGAACTAGTGACACCACTGACTACCCTTTTTAACAAATCATGGGAGGATGGGGTGGTTCCCGAGGACTGGAGGAGGGCAGATGTGATTCCCCTTCACAAAAGTGGGAGCAAGGCAGAAGCAGGAAACTACAGACCTGTTAGTTTAACCTCAGTGATAGGGAAAATGATGGAATCACTTCTGAAGGAAAGAATTGTCAAGTATCTAGAGGCCAGAGGGGCACAGGACCTTAGGCAGCATGGATTCACAGTGGGAAGGTCATGCCAGACTAATCTGATAGATTTCTTTGACTGGGTGACCAAAGTGGTAGATCAGGAGGGGCTGTGGATATGGCTACCTAGACTTTAGCAAGGCATTTGACACAGTCCCACACAAAGATTAATATACAAGTTAGCCAGCCTGGGAGGGTCCCAATATGACAGCCTGGGTAAAGAATTGGCTGGAGAATAGGACACAGAGAGTAATAGTAAATGGAGTCCACTCAGAAGAAAGGAGGGTTACTAGTGGGCACCGCAGAGGGTTCAGTATTAGGACCGGTCCTTTTCAATGTCTTTATAAGCGACATTGCAGAGGGACTGGAAGTCTCTTTGCAGATGACACAAAGATCTGCAACAGAGTTGATGCACAGGGTGGGGTGGAAAGGATGAGAAGGGACTTGGCAAGGTTAGAGGAATGGTCAAATGTATGGCAGCTTAGATTCAATGCTAAGAAGTGCAAGGTAATGCACCTGGGAAACAAAAACCCAGGGGAAGAGTACACAATGAGGGGTGAGATACTAACAACAAAAATGGAAAGGGACCTGAGGGTAGTCATATCAGATGACCTAAAGGTGGGCAAGCAATGTGAGAGGGCAGCAAGGAGGGTTGGGGGATACTGGGAGCATAGAGAGAGGCATCACCAGTAGAAAACAGGAAGTTATTATCCCTCTGTACAGACAGCTGGTGAGACCCCATCTGAGTACTGCGTGGCAGTTCTGGAGACCCAGTCTCCAGCAGACATAGACAGGATGGAAGCTGTCCAGAGGAGGGCAACTAAAATGGTGCAGGGTCTGCACTGGAAGACATATGATGAGAGACTAAAGGAGCTTAATATGTATAGCCTTGAGGAAAGGAGGGAGAGGGGGGACATGATAGAAACTTTCAAGTACCTCAAGGGAATCAACAAAGTCCAAGAGGGTATCATCTTTCAAAAAGGTGTGCAAGAACAAGGGGCACAATTTGAAGATGGGGGTGGCTCAGAGGTAATTTAAGGAAGTATTTTTCACAGAGAGGTTGTGGATGCATGGAACAGCCTTCGGAGGAAGGTTGTGGAGTCAAAAACAGTGTTGGAATTCAAGCATGCATGGGACAGTCATAAGGCCATTCTAGGGGGTGGGAGTAGGAAGAAGTAGGCTGCTGGTTAACTAGGATCTGCAGCTTATCCATTAGGTAGGGAAATCGGCAGACTGGGTGGGTCAAGCAGTCCTTATCTGCCGTGAAATTCTATGTTTCTATGTTATGTTTCTATGTTTCATCAAAGGGGGTAGCACACGCATTTGCACCCAGGCTTAAATCCACCAATGCACTATAGGCTCATTAGCATGAGTCCATGACTCCCTGGGCATATGTCCTGTCATTGTAGAACACGATTCAGGTGGTCTAGGGGTCCGCCACCCCCCTGATCACCAGTGTTTCACTCATAATACCCCATCCAGGTAGACCAGTCAGTCTTACCTCAGTAGTGGGCAAGATTATGGAGGCACTCCTTAAGGAAAGGATAGTGCAACGCCTGGAATCCATAGGATCACAGGATCCAAGACAGCATGGGTTTACAAAAGGAAGGTCCTGTCAAACTAATCTTATAGATTTCTTTGACTGGGTAACCAGAGTGGTGGACCAAGGGGGAGCAGTTGATGTCGCCTACCTTGACTTCAGCAAAGCTTTCAATACTATTCCACATAGAAGATTGATTAATAAGCTGGGTAGGCTTGGGATGGGTCAGAAGTTAGTCAACTGGGTGGCAAACTAGTTGATGGGCAGAAAACAGTGAGTGGTGGTAAATGGTATACAGTCAGAAGAGATGCAAGTTAAAAGTGGGGTACCTCAGGAATCAGTCCTGGGGCCAGTCCTCTTCAATATCTTCATCAGGGACATTGCAGATGGACTGGAGGGTAAGGTTTGTCTGTTTGCAGATGACACCAAGATCTGCAGCAGAGTTGATGATCCAGGTGGGGTGGGCAGAATGAGAAGACATCTGGGATAAACTAGCAAAATGGTCGGAAGAGTGGCAACTGAAGTTTAATGCAAAGAAGTGCAAGATCATGCACATAGGGAAGAGAAACCCTAAAGCCACCTGTAGGCTGGGAGAGGAGTTGCTGGCAGTTACAAGGGAAGAAAGAGACTTGGGCGTCATCATCACCAATGACCTGAAATCATCCTAGAAGACCACTAAAGGCTCAGACTGTAGATGCTGCCCTCTTCTTCATCACCACCTTTAAGGCTGTCTGTGACATATTTGCCCCCTTCTCAAAGCATATTATAAAAACAGGGATACCCCATGGCTCTCACAGTCCCTGCTTGACCAGATGCGCCATAGAGATAACCTCTGGCACAGGGCCCTGGACTTACAGCTACCCCAGGACAGACAACTCTACAGAGAGGCTAGAAACAAATGCACCTGGTCCATCCAGCTAGCCAAGGCCACTTACTATAAGCAAGCTCTCACCACCACCTGGGGCTCTGGGAAAAAATTCTGGAGTAATATTAAGGAGCTGTGTGGGAAAACCATCTCCCCTGCCCTCTCACAGATTCTTGTGGATGGGGTCCTCACCCAGGACCCGCTACCATCTCCAGTGCCCTTAATAACACCTTCTCAGACCTCAGTCACATCCTCCCACAAAATTTCTATGATCCAATTCCAAGCTGCTCCATAGACACCTCAACCACTACGGTCCCCCAACCCTTCTGGCTGCGAATCATCTCTTGCAGTAAGGGAAAATGCTACCTCACCAAAGCTTTGATGAACGTGCGCTATAACAGTGACTCTATTGACCTCAAAATTCTACGACTAACACGGGATGTGACCCTGCCATATCTCACCAGAATACTTAACTGGTTGCTATGCTTCAGCCAATTCCCCACTCTATGGAAAAGAGGGATTATTACCCCCATCCTGAAAAGTGGTGACCCCACTTCCACCAGTAATTTCCAACCCATCTCAATCCTAACCCCCCCTCTCAAAGGCACTCGAAAAAATAGTGTCGGACCAGCTTACCGACTACTTGACCAAACATTCGCTGTTCTGCCATGAACAACACGGTCTCAGGAGGGGGCACAGCACTACCACTGCCCTCCTGGAATTTACTTCATACATTCACGAGGCCTTGGACCAGGGGTCCATAGCAGGTGCAATCTACTTTGACTTGACCAAAGCTTTCAATACCGTCAGTCACGCACTTCTGCTCCACTCCCTTCCTTTCCAGCATTTCTCCCCTGAGGCAACCTCGTGGTTTAAAGATTATCTCTCTGGCCGGACTCAACAGGTCAAAATTAACACCACCCTTTCCTCCAAAAGGCCAGTCCAAAAGGGTGTCCCCCAAGGGTCCATTCTCGGTCCATTGCTCTTCACCCTCTTCCTAAACTCCCTCCCTCCCTCAATCATGCAATGGAAAGCTCTCGCTCTATGTGGACGACGTCGTAGTTCTCTGGAAACACCCCCATCCTAACTCCCTCCAAACTGCCCTATAAGGCTTTTTTAGAGAAATAGAATCCTGGTTCTCTGAGCGTTGCCTATTACTCAACTATAACAAGATGAAATCTATGATCTTTGCCCACCGCCAAAGCCCACTCAGAAGTGCCCCTCTACTCATCTCAAACTCCCAGGGCCTCCGTCTTGAACAGGTCTCTAGTTTCAAATACCTGGATGTTATTCTGGACACCTCCCACACCTACCACACACACACATCCAACACCTTTCCTCCGCTGTTAATACCAGATTGGGGATCCTGTACAGACATAAACATTGCCTACCCCATCAGGCCCTATGTCTCACTGTAACCTCCTCAGTCCTATCTTTGGTGGATTACGGCATTGTAATTTATGGATCTGCAGACCAAACGGCCCTACGCAGCATCAACATAGCTCTCAATAAAGCCTGCAGACTAGTCACTGGATGTGATAGAGCAACCCACACGGGCAAGCGTTACAAGCTTACGGACTACCTTACCTTCAAAGGGAGGCTTAAGTATCACACCTCCCTCCAAGCCAAAAAAATACTCTTGAATCTAGCACCCAAAGGCCTCCACCCCCTCATCCAGACAGTCCCACACAGAAGGGTCCCTAGACGCCCTACTGGCATCTCTCTCCTAGTCCCCCACTGTAGGACCTCCCTAGGACAAAGGTCTTTCTGATATCGTGCTCCCCTCTGGCTAAACAGTCTACCAGCCACTATCTCCCTAGCCCCTAGTCTTTGCCAATTTAAGACTGGTCTCAAGAACATCCTCCTTGACTCAGCTACTTGTGACTGCAACTGATACACCTCCCCCCTCTCAAAATCACAAAAGGAAGCATATTGCAAGCAGTCTATAGCTCCAGTGCAGGGAGAAAATCCGCAATGTTAGGGATAAAATGCCTAACCTTATTCTGTGACTACATCCTCAGGTCCCACAGTCGCACTGTATATAAACTCTTGACTCAGGGTTTGGTTAGGACCCTCCAAATCTATAACCTACCATGTGTCACAGCTATGATCAAAGGTCTATTTTAGGATCCTTAACGTGGTAACATACCATGTGCTGTGTGACCTATGTATAATACTAGTAAATGTTATGTTTGTGCTTTCTTGTACTGATGTGGAGCCTTTGCAAAGGAGTCTATGACTCAAAGGATTATAATTCCGATTCTCTTCAATAAATAAATAAATAACTAAAGCAGTCGGTAAGGGTAGAAGGATGTTGGGGTGTATTAGGAGGGGTATCACAAATTGGAAGAGAGAGGTAATAATCCCTCTTTACAAGACACTGGTTAGGTCCCATCTGGAGTACTGCGCACAGTACTGGAGGCCACACCTTCACAAGGACATTAACCAAATTGAGGCAGTCCAGAGAAGGGCAACCAAAATGGTGCAGGGACTGCATCAGAAAACATATGAGGACAGATTAACAGAGCTCAATATGTATACCCTAGAGCAAAGGAGGGAGAGAGGTGAAATGATCGAAATATTCAAGCACCTTAAGGGCATTAACAAGATGAAAGAGTCTAACATGTTTCAATATAAGAAAAATAGCAGGACAAGAGGACACAGCATGAGATTAGAGGGAGGCCGATTAAGGGGTAATGTGAGGAAATTCTTTTTCTCAAAAAGGGTGATGGATGCATGGAATGGGTTACCTCAGGAAGTGGTGGATATAAATACAGTGCAGGGCTTCAAACAGACATAGGATAGGCACAAGGGAGCAATACAAATGAGTATGAATAGATAGGCCATTGACAGAGCAAAGGCCGATGGCACATTCATAAGGCAGAAAAAGAAATAGGCAGACTGGATGGGTCTTGCAGTCCTTATCTGCTGTCAACTTCTATGTTTCTATAATACCCCATCCAGGTACTCTAGCAGCCCCCCCAACCTCAAGTTTCCTGACTGTGCACTCTATCCTATCCTGGTACTCTAACAGTCCCGCCACCCTTGATTGCCTGATCATACATGTATTATTCATATATTCCTATCCTGGGAATCTAGAAGTCCCCACCCTCCCAAAGGTCAGCTGCCCTTTTCTTGACCCGCCTGCCCAGGACCCTTCTCCCCACACCCCCATCTCAGTCACAGATGCCATACCATGGCATTTGAGATGGTGATCAGCATAGCCCTCCACTCACCATCTTAGCCAGCCACCAACAGTCATTATGTGATTGCATATAATGTAGAATATATATATATATATATATATATATATATATATATATATATACATACATGTATATTCATGGCAAAAAAAAAACTACAGTAATGCTTATAAGGATTGTTACCACACAAAAACCAGACCCCATAGGAAATGTTGTATTATGGTAATATTGTAGGGTGTTTTTTTGCCATGCGTTTCCTTACTTTTTCAGAAATTACAGTGGTAACTTGCCTGACTATATGGCCTTTGAGCCCTGTGCAAAGCAAGAGGTGCCTCCTGACATGCTTTGCATTGATCCTTTTGCACCTGTGAAAAAACAGATGCACAGGGCTGTTCAGGCCCTGCAGATACCTCTAAACTTTGTGTGTAAGGCCTTGTATACCCTGTAAAAAGGAGCAAGCACATGAGACATTAAGTAGTATATTGTTCATGTATGACTTTAAATGTAGTATTTTTTTATTGATAACTCATTTTCTTATTTCCCAGCTTTAAACATATTATTTGTGTTGTACTTAGAACTTTTTGTATGCCGGTTATGTTTAAAATCTTCATGCAACGCATATGTTTTCAGAACCTTCATGAAAGATTAATTTACAAATGTTTTGGGTTTAATACAAATATCAAATTACTCATTAACTTTTAAAAAACACACTGTGTGTCTAGTTATATGTTTCACTCACAAATACCAAAGTATCACCCTTAACATTTAAGTATTTAATAAGTTATCTATTTTTGTTCATATGGATCTTTAACAGTAAGTAAGATGCTTCACAGGCCATGTACTTGTATGTTTTCAAACTTAAAATCATCGTGCGGCACCTAGATTTTTAAACCATCAAGTAGCACAGAGATGCTGAAAACCATTGAGCAGCACACACATTTCCAAAACCGTCATGCAACACATAGCTTTTCAAAACTTTTGTGCAGTGCATAGATTTTGAAACCCTTGTGCAGCATATAGATTTTTAAAATCTTTGTAAAGGATTTCTGTGTGAATGTTTAGGGAAAACTATTGTGAGAGTGTAGATTTCAAACAGTAAGTATGTTTTTAAAACCGTTGTGCAGCACATATATTTTTAAAACTTTTTGCACAGCACGTAAATTTCTAAAACCTTTGTGCAGCATGTAGATTTTCAAATCTTTTGTGAAAGATTTCTGTGCAGATGTTTAGAAAAAAACATTGTGAAACACATCGATTTTGAAAACCCTTACACACCTGATTGATTTTAAGAATTATCAAGATGCAGGTAGGATTTTTTATTAAAGGGAAACATCCACCTAAAACTGGACCCCACATCAGTGTGCGGCAGGTCCAGATTAGCATTTTCACAAAATATTGTATTTTTTTTACTCGTGGTGCCTTTATATACTTAAAATGTATCTGATTGATCCTGCATCCCTCCCCACCAGCATTTTAAAATGAAAAGCCCCTAGCCACATGCCCACAATCTTCCATGGCTGTCCCTAGAATGATGTATCATGCAGGGAGCAGCCACAGGAGTATTCATAGGATTACTGTATAGCTTTGTATTACTTTTAATAGCTCCGGTTTGGAATGTACGTGCCTCAGTGCTATATCAAGACCAGGTATACACTGGCACTGTATGCACAGTGGGAGCAAAAAAGAAAAACTAATTGGTGCTGGTGGTTTAGAAATGTAAAACAAAAATGGTGTCCAGATTTGAGTAGCAGCACAGGCTCTTTCTCCTAATACTGTTTTTACATTTAGAAAATGTGTCACCAGTTGAGAATAACATCATGCTTATTTTACAAGCAATTTATAGACATTTTTTGATATTGTCATGTGATTTTTTTTACAGTGTGTGTAAATTTGTATTATGAATACATACTATAGAGATAAATAAACTGCAAACTTTTCAATTGGATTTTAACTAGATCATTCAGTAGACATTATTAAGTATTATTTTTATTCTGACATTCATTAAGTGCATTTTGCAATCAAATCTTTTCCATTTCATTTTAGTCAGGCGCTGTGGTAAACTGAGCGTACCAGAAAATGGCCATATGAAGTGCAGCAGTGATGGGGACAATTATGGTGCCACCTGTGACTTTACCTGCATGGGTGGGTATGATTTACAGGGAAGTGGATCCAGAGTCTGCCAGTATGGACTTACCTGGTCAGGAACGGATGCTACCTGTGCACGTAAGAATAAGTATATGCTACTTCAGACCCATATGAAATAGGCTGTGTACTTAACAGTGAATATCTGCTACTTCAGAATCATGTCACAGGCTGTTTGCATAAAAATTAATATCTGCTATTTCAGTCCTATACAACAGGCTGTGTACATAACAATGCATATCTGCTGTTTTTGACCCATGTGGCAGGCTGTGCATGTAACAAATATAGAATAATGCATGGGATGTTGTACATCATGAGTTTTTTCTACATCCAAGGTGTGTAATACCATGTAAACCATGAGTACGAAGCACGAGTGGTTTGTGATAGTAGGTGTGCTGACACAAGGTTGACACCACCACAGTGACAGTATCGCCTGTCTGTGGTGAGTCGCTGTGCTGGTGCACAGAAGACACTGGTGGTGAGTTTCCCGGTGTAGTTCCCCCCGGTCCAACTCCGACTCAAAGTTAGAATCCTGGAGACCAGGGGGTGCAGGGTTCTAGGGGTGCAGCCCCCCGATAGAAAGCACCGACATCCCTGAAGCTACAATGCTGACAGTAGGCATGGTAGCTGTTGCTGTGGGGGATGTTGGTGCTAGTGCTGTCAAAGCGCTATAGTAAAACTGTGATAGTATTACCCACCAATGGTGTGTAAACAAACAAATAATTACAATGCCCCATAGTTTATTTTATATAATTGCTGAAGGGGAGTACTTCATTTTAAGCTGGGAAAGCTGTAACACATGGCACAGATTGTCTGAAAAGCACATTTATTTTATTTATTTGGAAAATGTTTTATCAGGAAAGACAACATGAGCTGTAAGCAGCTTGTTTCCAGAAACACATGAAAGGAATTATGGCCAAAAAAAGGACTGTTATGAATCTGCAGAGATTATTTCTAGCTTTTCATTTTTATGTTTGCTTGCGCAAAAAATATTTTGTCACAGCTTAGGAGAGAAGCAGGGTTTTGGAGGTGGTACACTGTGGGAAACAATGCCCCCAGTGCCTTTTGAGGCTTGGCCCACTTTCCCCAATGTGGTGGCACGCTGCTGCTGATACTAGTTCAACCAGCATGCCACCACCTTGAATTGAATCCATCGCTACAATGAGGGAGCGACCCGTCATTGCAGGGCGGTGCCTTGCCTGGTGAAACATTTCCTATAAACATTTCCTATAACGTGGCAGCAGGCGGTGGCTCTTGCCACCCGCCTCAGAGTCCCCATGAAAGCCAACTTGGGGTTCCCATTCCCCTGTCGCCATGTCCCATCCCCAGTTCATTTGCTGATGGGGTGGCTTAATCCCCATCAGCATGATGCTTTCAATTTGTTATATGCAGAGGGGTGCCCAATCCTACCGCTCATGCGCTCTACCCCCCACCACACTATATGGCCAACTAGGTGCCCAATCCCGCCGGCTCCAGTATCCACCTCCCCAACAAACACCTGGCCAGGTGGCATGCTGGGAGCCCACCCCAGTGTGCCAAAAGTGTCCCTGATGTTCTGTTAAAAAAAAAACCACGCCCACCGCTCGTGCTCTAACTCCCCACACCCCTCACCCCATACTTACTCCAGAGCCCGCACGATGATCTTGGTGGACTGGAACATGTCTGCACTCTTTAAAGCTGACCGCGAACTGAAGAAATGCTGGTAAGCTGTATAATGGCATAAATGTTTTTATTTTCAACCTTGGTGCATATCTCGGCCATTTATTTGAATTTTGGAACCACGTTTTCAACATGGGGTTCTTGGGACCCCACCTCATGAATTCAGTACTGTCATCCTGTTATTCAGTCCTAAAAGGTGATTTTGCAGTCACTGCCCAGAATCATCTTTCCAGACCAATTAATGAAATGACAGTGTTGCTGTTCGTGAGGTGGGCTCTCAAAAAGCCTATGTTGCATAACTGGTGAAAAAATTCAAAAAAATTACTGTGTTATGAGTGTGCGTTGCACAGTTTCTACGCATGCTCGTAACTTCGCACATTTGTACTATTTTCACTCTAGATTTTCAACATTGGCATTTTTCCACACCTCCTTATGAACAGTACAGCTGTCATTGTTCACATCCTGGCAGAAATGTGTTTTCGCACACCCGATGCAGAATAGCGGGATTGCTTGTGGGAAATCAGTGTTTGGGACAGATTAAGAAAATCACAGTGACACTGTTCATGAGCAGAGGTCCTAAAATGCCTATGTTGAAAATTTGGTGACAAAAGTCTATAAAACGACTGTGTTACAAGCGTATGTTGTGCAGTTTCCACACGCCCTTGTAACTTTGCAAATTTGTAATATTTTCACTCCAGATTTTCAACATTGGCATTTTGCCACACCTCCTTATGAACAGTACAGCTGACATTTTACATATCTTGCCCAAAATATGTGTTTGTACATCTGGCGCACAATGGCGCAGTCGCTGTGGGAAATTCATGTTTTGGACAGATTAAGAAAATCATAGTGACAGTGTTCATGAGCAGAGGTCACAAAATGCCTATGTTGAAAATCTGGTGAAATAATTCCACTAAATGACTGCGGTACAAGCATGCGTTGCGCAGTTTCCATGTACGCTCGTAACTCCGAGCATTTTTAATATTTTCACTACAGATTTTCAACATTGCCATCTCTTCACACCTCCCTATGAATGGTACAGCTGTCATTCTTCACATCCTGTCTAATCTGTGTTTTCGCACATGTGGCACAGAATGGCTGTGAGAACTCGAAGTTCGGGACACATGAACAAAATCACAGTGCCACTGTTTTTTATATACTTTTTCTCCCTAGGGGCCCCCAGTCTGCCTTACCTCTACATGTCTGGCATCCTCTGGGTATTCAGGCCACCATATCCTGGGACTACTCTCCGGCTCCACAATTTGGCTTGCAGCTAGCCCCGTGGCTTCCCCCCCATGGCAGGGTGGAGGGGAGCTCTCCCCCAAGCTCAATCTCTCCAGACCAGGATCCAGTAATGCCACGTGTCCTCGGCGCCGATCGAGTCCCCTCTGGAGATGGCCATCATGCCGCCGTGACTAGTGCCCTTAATTTTCACTTTTTCTCCCCAACGGCTTGAGGCGTGCAATGACACCTAAGGCCCCGAGTGCACATGCATCTGCAAGCACTCCAAGCCAAGCGTCTGCCCCAGAATGTTCCCTCCATGTCCCTGCCAGTCCTCTACAGCCACCTCCAACTTCCACCAGAGGCTGCTAGAGCACCGAAACAACCTACTCCCCTCCCCGGAGAAGGAGAGCAGTCCTACGGATGCTCCATCCTTCTCCTCCCATGCCGACCCCGGACGACCCAGGCTCATTTCCGAACCTGGGTCACTGGTGTAGCGTGAGGTGTGGCATCCAGTGCCTCAACCCTCAGCACCACCGGACCAGTGCCCAGTGCCACTGTTTATGAGAAGAGGTCCCAAATGCTTTCATGAGGTGGGGGTCACAAAAAGGCCATGTTGAAAATTGTAGTGCAAATGCCAACATACGCCTGGGGCATTAGGGTTTCTAACCATAACGTCCCACCCTGTACAGACCGACAGGCATCAGAGGTGTAACTTTGGATCACCGGCTGTAATGCCTCTTGCCATCCCACACCCACCCTGAAGCCAGTGACAGGCATCGAGGTGTGCCTTGCACTCTTCAGCCCCAGACTTCACCCCATTCTCCTGTACTGCACCCATTTCAGTATATGACCTTTTGAAATGGGGTGACTGTGAAGCCGGGCACCCCAAGGCACACCTCAGCACTTGTCGGTGTCTACAGGATAGGGTGAGGTGAAATGCCGTGAGCATTATGGGCAACAGTCCACAGGCACACCCCAATGCCTGTCCATCTCTGCAGGGTGGAGGTGGGATTGGCGCGTGAGTTAAGTACTTCACTGCCACTCCTGTTCTGCATCTGTCTAACTCCTGCATGTCCAATGCTAATATCAGCAAGCAAACATTCGGCATCGACAAATGCTTGTTTGGCATGATTTGCTGAGAGGAAAGCTGTTGTTTATGCCACAGTGCCAGGAAATAAGTCAGGATTTCCTTTGTCTAAGCATGGAGCTGACAGCTTTTGATTTCAATGGCTAATTGCCATTAGCCTGCTTGTGTTTTACATTAAGAATTTTGTGAAGGTTTTTTTGCAAGATGAACAGTGATTTCCAAATCATAACTGGCTGATGTGTGTTCACTGAATGGTGGAGGAGTTCTGGCAGTGAAATGGCAGCAGCTTTCCCTTTCCATGTGCTGGATTTACATTTTGCTGTTGAAGGTGTGCTACAGACAACTGATTGTCACATTTTTTAATGAACATGTTTCAAATGATAATTCCTAATATTTGTTTTCTATTTGAGTGTACGTGTGTGTGTGTGTGTGTGTGTATGCAGGGGTAACACATTGCAGGATCAGATACAGGCAGCGATAACGAGGAATTGCTGCAACTGTACTGGGCATAGAAAACAAAACAAAACAAAAATAATCTAAGAAGAAAAACTAAAAATATTTCTTTTGTTTTAATTCCTTGTTTTATTTGCTGTTGCTGTTTCATTGTTTTCTGTGGCTAGGACTATTTGTTTTTTAGTGAATAATATCCTTGATTGCATACTGCTAATTGTCTGACTAACAACAAATGCAGTAATAACCAGCCGGTTATTACTGAGTGGAACCCATTTATTATGGTGTTTGAAAGTGTTGTTAGTCCAGTCAGTAACCTGGCTCACCAGTAATTATCTATTGTTTCAGGTCCATGTGACAGGCTGTGGATGTAGCACAGCATTTAAATAGTGTATGGTGGAACATTGTTTTGGACAGAAATCCATAACTAGAATATAGTTGTTATGCTGCAGTAGCTACGACATTGTAGCTGTCATATTGCACTAGCTATGTAGTTACTGCAGCATAACAACATAGAATGCACTTGTGCATATGCATTTGGCTAACACTCGCCATATAGGAAGTGGCCGCAGTGGTGAGAATGGTACTGGAGGAGAGCGGCACCGATTAAATCAACAAACTAGTAAGGACTCAGGGAAACACTAAGTTAAATTGATTTATTTTGTCATCAAGATAGTGGCCCATACACTATTAAAGACAATGTATGGGCCATTATCATAACAAGTGTGTGCAGCCATTGTTGTGCGGTTGTCAGTGGTGACCGTTTAAACCTCGAGAGCGTAGTGTATGGTTAGCCTTTGTTCTGTATAAAATTCAGCCTGCTCAAAATCCTTGTTGTGCACATTCTAAACCTTTGTGCACATTTCAAAGGATTGTTGTACGCATTCCGGATAGCTGCTCTGCAGAGTTCAAAGGTCATACAATTATACATTTTTTCATTTATTCCACACCTAGCTACTTACTAACCACTCAGTGCCCAAAACTGTACTTTTTAACTTTCACAAGTCTGTAAATTTGATTTTGCTAATTGAACAGAACAAAGAAATGGCAAGATTTTTTGTTTTCACTTCAGTGAGGGTCTGTCACTCCGTTGTAAAAAACCATATACTATATAAAATAAAATATGGGCAACCACATAACTCTGCATGTGTTTCCATCTCAGGGTTGTGATGATAGCATGGACCTCTCGAGCTTCACTCTCAAGGTTCATATGCTTTCATCTCAACCCCTCGATGGAAACACAGCCTTGTTGTGTATGGTTGCCCATACATTATTCTCTACGTGTCATTCCCCATTGTTACCGGGCATTCATTTACTGCTGGGTTGCACATGCTCACCAACAAAGGACCAAAACACCTCCAAAGCAGTGGTGACCTCCGAGTAATAATATGTCGAACAAAATGTGACACCAGTTGAATCATTTTATAGTCAGAGTCTACCACCACCACCACCACCGTCCACAAACATATTCAGGTCGATCCAGTCTGCCCTGTTTTCCTTCCTGTTCCCAAGTGGCCTCCTGTTGAATGCTTTGTGCTGGGTTTGAAACTTGTGATTGAATCTGTGTTTACAGAAACCACTCAAATTGGAAAGTCTCTGCATTTGTATATAATTTATGCATCCCTGCATATTGTTCTTTCTGTTTAGCATTTAAATTACTTCACCTCTTTCCACTCAGTACAGCAGTAACAAAAGGAATTCAGATATATCTATTCTCTGGCTGCTGAAGCAGCAGTACTGACCCTCATTATGAGATTCACCTTGTGGTAAAAAGGGGTTTGCCAGCAATTTGTGGGTAGATTTTCATACTGATTTTGAAATACCAGGTATAGGCTGTGGTTAAGAGCAGATTTGACAGAACCAGATGTAACCCCTGTTTTGAAGCTAAAAGATGGGAAAACTGTGGCACACCCCTTTGTTGCCTTAAGTAGTGTTATTGCATTCACCCGGATTAGGCACCTGCTGCTTGTTTCCTCACTTCCACACTCTGCATCTTATTCTTGTGGAGTTTACTAGGAAAACAAGTTATTTTCTAGTCCAGTTAACCCCCCCCCACACAAACATACACATAATCATATTTGCCTGCCCATTATGTTTCATATTGGAGTTGAGACTTTTGACTGTATGTTTACAGAAGCCACTCAAACTGGATTGTATCTGCTTTCTTTTTACAGTACTTAATGTTTTTCTTCCTTCTTATTAACATTTAAATTATGTCACCTTTTTCTACTCACTTCAAAAATAGACAAAGAAGGGACACACTTAGTGTCAGTTTCAATGTAACTATGCAGTAGGTAATCATTACTTACATGCAACTCATTAGTTACATGCAACGGAGTAATTACATTATAGTTACGGCTTATTGCAAGTAACTGCATTGCAGTTGCAATGCAGTTACAGTGTAGTTAAACTGTAACTACGTGTAGTTAAGGAAACTTAAAAGTAATGTTACCCACAGAAGTCTCAATATATCTGCTCTCAGGCAGCCAAAGCAACAGTAATTGTCCATCTGTATGGGAATCACTTTGTGGTGAAAAGGATATGTCAGCAGTTTGGGAGTCATTATTAACAATTACAATTATTAATAAAAGTCTGATCCTGGATTCCCAGGTGTAGGACCGGTCCTCTTTAATGTCTTTATAAGTGACATTGCAGAGGGACTGGAAGGAAAAGTATGTCTCTTTGCAGATGACATAAAGATCTGCAACAGAGTTGATACTCAAGGTGGGGTGGAAAGGATGACAAGGGACTTGGCAAGGTTGGAGGAATGGTCAGATGTATGACAGCTTAGATTCAATGCTAAGAAGTGCAAAGTAATGCACCTGGGAAACAAAAACCCAGGGGAAGAGTACACAATGGGGGGTGAGATACTAACAACAAAAATGGAAAGGGACCTGGGGGTAGTCGTATCAGATGACCTAAAGGTGGACAAGCAATTTGAGAGGGCAGTAAGGCGGGCTGGGGGGATACTGGGATGCATAGGGAGAGGCATCACCAGTAGAAAACAGGAAGTTGTTATCCCTCTGTACAGACAGCTGGTGAGACCCCATCTGGAGTGCTGAATGCAGTTCTGGAGACCCAGTCTCCACAAAGACATAGATAGGATAGAGTCAGTCTAGAGGAGGGCAACTAAAATGGTGCAGAGTCTGCACCAGAAGACTTATGAAGAGAGACTTAAGGAGCTTAATATGTACAGCCTCGAGGAAAGGAGGGAAAGGGGGACATGATAGAAACTTTCAAGTACCTCAAGGGAATCAACAAAGTCCAAGAGGGTAGCATCTTTCAGAAAAAGAGGTGTGCTAGAAAAAGGGGGCACAATTTGTAGATAGAGGGGGGACGGCTCAGAGGTAATGTGAGGAAGTATTTTTTTCATGGAGAGGGCTGTGGATGCATGAAACAGCCTTTCTGAGGAGGTTGTGGAGTCAAAAACAGTGGTGGAATTCAAGAATGCATGAGACAGTCATAAGGCAATTCTAGGGGGTGGGGGTAGGAAGTAGGCTGTTGGTTAACTGGACTCTGCAGCTTATCCATTAGGTAGGGAAATGGGCAGACTAGGTGGGCCAAGAAGACCTTATCTGCCATCACATTCTATGCTTCTGTGTTTCTGTGTAGTTAGGGGCAGCTTTTACCATTGCCAGATTTCACCCTTTTCTTGATGCTGGAGTTGTGAATTCCTGTGGATTTTAGGAGAAAAGACTGTGCATTTTAGGAAGATTAATGTTACTTTTTCATCTACTTGGTGCAGTCTGCATAGTGACATGGTCTTTGGCTCATCTCAGTACCACTGGTACTTGAACTACTGGTAGTGCCTGGACTGACAAATAGTATAGAAATTACATTTATGTAGTACTGTTCATGCATTGCATCCCAAAGTGCTTTACAGGCAATTTAGATACTTAAGCTGGCAAAGCAAAGATACCTCACCTCATTTTCCAGTGGAGTCCTGCTTTTTGCACTGGATAGCCTAGTGGAGATGCCACATTTCATTTTCAGTGGGGTCCTGCTTCTGCTTAGTGCAGCTTGACACTGCTGAGTACCATTGGTACTTTGATTTCCTACTGTAGTAACTCTCAGCTAAGAGTCCTGTTTTCTTAGGAGACAGAATTTGTCAGTTTATATCATGCATGTTGCTTATTTGCTTAATAGCACAGAGCAAGAGGTAGCGTGATGTTTGGTGTTGGGCCCAGATGTAGTGTCCGGGCACCAGTCCTCATACAATGTACAAAAACAGGCAGACACTGCACTCACACACGATTGCACTGGTCAGCAGAAATAAGAGACCACATTCAAGGGTATATTGCAAAGCAGAGCAATCCATTTATTCAGTCAAAGTATGGGCTTAGTCCAGGTTTACAGAGCAAGTTTAGATACAAATGTATGTGGTGTTTGTTGGTGGAGGGATGAGGAGATGCGGGCTTGAGAATCAAACAAAACTAAAAACAAAACAAATTAAATATCTGTGCCATATAATACTATACACCCCATCAAGCTCGACAGTGATGAACATTACATACATATTCTGTAGGTTACAGTCAGTGATTTCAGAAATACGGATTTTTCTTTATCCAAGCCATCAGCCTCCATTCAGTGCACCTAATAAACTTTATTTGTAAAAGGCTGGCAAATAATTTAAAAGTTTAGGTTGACAAAAAAGTCAAGTGAGTTATCACTTTGATCAGCCTCACTTTTCAGCATTTTCCCTGTATAAGTCTGGTTATGAGAGAGAGATAGAGAGAGAGAGAGGGGAGGATTTGTGGAGCTCTGTTTATCATTCAGTCTTAGACTGGTCCTGAAAGGTTTAACAAACCTTACAAACAGCAGTAAATCACTGTACACTGACATACACACACACACACACACACACACACACACACACACTTGGAAGAGGGGGGGGAGAGAGAGAGAGAGAGAAGTGTAATTTGAATCTCTGTTGGAGCAATGCAGTCTCATTGCAAACTCAGTTTTGAGCAACAGGGCATTGTTTATAAAAATGTGTAAAAAGGGGGTTTAGGTGGAGAGAAAGCGAGAGGGGGGAGAGAAAGGAATGGTAGAGCTCTGTTTATTATGGCAAGCCGTTAGGGACATAATTCATAATCTCTGGCTGTATAGTAAAACACATACACTACATGGTGAAATACATACATCATATAGTGAAATATATACATTATATAGTGAAATACATACACAATGTAGTGAACCACATACAGTACCTACTGAAATATATACATCATATAATGAAATACATATACTGTATACTGAAATACATATATTATATAGTGAAACACATATGCTATATAGTGAAATGCTTACACTTTATAGTGAAATACATACATTATCTACTGAAATCCATATACTGAGTACTACAAATCCACATGCACTATATACTGAAACAAATGTGCTATGTACTGAAACATATACACTACCTATTGAGATACATACACTACAGACTAAAACATCCACATGAACTAGCTACTGAAACAAATACTCTATAGATTGTAACACATACACTATATGATGAAAACAAATCTTCATACATTATATACTGAAACAAATACACTATGTATTGAAATACATACACTATCTATTGAAATGCATACACTACACACTGAAAAAAGCACATACACTATATACTGAAACATACATTGAAATACCTACATTATCTATTGAAATAAATACACTATGCACTGAAAAATCTGCATACACTATATACTGAAGCAAATACACTGGCCCAGATATTCAAACTGCGCCCAAAAAGTGCACAACAGCAGGAGCAAGTGCAAGTCCACTGTGTCCATGCGCAAGAAACGCGATATTCCAAAACTGCACAGGCCAAAATGTGCCTATGGCCGACAACTGAATATCACACCACCTGCACCATAGCGCAACTAGGGAGGTGAAGCCGAGCATATCTGATGTGCCATAGCGCAACAAGAGATGTTCAGCTGAGCAGTCCAGATGCGCCATAGCGCAACCAGGGATGCCCCCAGCAGCAGGGCAGCAATGCAACAGCACAACCAGGGATGCAGGGGCCCGCCACCTATGCCACAGATGGGCAGAGGAACACACAGCAAAACAGACATCGTCCCCCACACACCCCATGCACTGCACAACTGGGGAAGGGCTGGAATAACCACTGGCCCATGGAGACCAGCAACCAACCCACAGCTGGGCCATGGTGCCCCATCACACCCTGGCAAGCTGTGACGGCACACAGGATGGCCGACCACCCGTATCACACCATCCCACAAATGCAGAGCACACCCTGCACCATGATCCCCATACACCCTGCCCAGGAGTAGCACCTAACAGCGCAGGACACCCCATGCATGCCACCACCCCTACTGTGACAATGCAATCCTGTGCACCATGGAGCCATGCAAGGCAGCCCTACCATGGACACCCTGCAGTGGGCAGCAGCAGACAGTGATGCAACAGATGCATACACAGTGCCACCCTGCATGTCCCCCGAGGTACAGCTAAGAGACCGACCATACGTCAGCACATGAGGTACCCTACATGCGACAGGGCATGCCCCGGACCCCACCTCCAGCGGTACAGCACCCTGCACACCCTCTCAAGGACTCATCCCATCCTAGCACTGGCCACAACAGTCACCACTGACATGCCAACAGACCGTGCATATCACAGACATGCAAGGGTGTCAGCTGCACAGGCCATGGATGGTCTGACAGGGGTGCCGTGCACACAGTGCAGGCCCCATGGACCACTGCACAGAGGCATCCAGTGCACAGAGTACAACACACAAACCACAGACAGTGACTGATCCCCTGCTCACACCATAGGCGGTTCACCTCTGCACACACACACACACACACACACACACACACATACACACATGCCCATGCAATTACCTCTGACACCATGCACACCACTGCAGCTGAGCACTGTAGCCCATTGCAAATCAGAGACCACCACAGTTGTTATAACAAAATGTATGTATTAAAAATAACAACTCTCAAACATATGTACAAATATATACAAGGGTGGGAAAGGCCACAAACCAGGAGGGGGTGGGCATGGGGCAGGGGTGTACAAATGGGAGAGGGAAGAAGGGGGTGTGAGGGTGGGTCCAGGCGGTTATGGGTGTCAGGGGGTCATGGCAGGCCTATTCTGTGCCCCGCTCTCCGCTCCTGTGGCATCTCCGGGTTCTTCTTCTCCGGACCCCATGCCACTCAATGCACTCCAACACTGCCAGGGACGCCCGTGCCAGCTGCAGAAGCTCTTGTATGCCCCATTCCAGGGTAATCCTGCGTTGTCCACCTAGGACAAGGGAGCAGAGTCAATACATGTGACTGTCCAGCCCCCTGCAGCAAACCCATTGTGAATGGCATACAGCCATGTGCCACGGCCCTGTGATGGTGTGCGACCACCCACAGTGACCGTGTCCACAAGACCTGCTTACCCAGGCAGCCACAGCCATGTGGACCACTGCACACACCCACCACCCATGTCCTGCACAGCACCAGCGTGGCCGTACAGTGACTTGGCTATGAGGTGTGAAGGCAGTAGCACAGCCATGTGCACGGTGCATGCATGGACCACCATTGACGCGCTCCCAGACATGCAGTGCCACTTGACAGTGCTGACTGTAACAAGTTGCGTGCATGGCAATGATGTCAATGGATGGTGGCCATGCCCCGCTGCCCACCCTGTTACACAGCATGCAATAGTAATCATGGATGTAAGGCACTCACCATCAGCAGGCTGGTCCCTGCGCATCTGTGGACCTTTACCCCTCCCAGCCTGCTGGTCCTCCTGGTGGTGCCTCCTCTCTCTCGCCAGCCTGCGCTCTTCTGGGCCTATGGTGCAAACATGGAGAGAGGAACATCAGTACAATCGTGTAGCAAAGTCCCCCTGCCCCCATGTCTGTGCAATCCCATACAGCCAGACCCACCCACCCCACACCCTGATAACACCACCATGGCCAACACCGGACGGCCCCCCCCATGTGCCAGACACATTCAACCGTGATACCCGTATGGACGATAAAAGTGTATGGATGTTGCACCTACCTGGTCGTGGCACCGTGCCCCTCCTGGCACGTGCCCGCAGGTGGGAAAGTAGGTCCGGGTCCCTCCACCTCAGGTCCCCATATCAGTGGAGGCACTGCTCTGACGTCCGCTCCATACCTGTGGCCTCCTCCAGGGCGTCGGCCACCTCCTGCCACACCTGACTCCTGGCCTGTCCAGGGGTGCCTCCCCAAATAAAGGCCCAACATGTGGCTCCACAGTGGCAACAAGGTTTGCCAGCTGCACCTGGCTCCACTGCACAGCACGCCTCCGCACCATCTCTGCTGCTCAGTTCAGTCAAAATGGCAATCTGCAGCGAGGTCCTGCCTTGTGCAGATGCTGCGCAGTACAGCGCTGCCATTCCCTATTGTGCTGTCACCGAACAGCGCGATAGTGGTGCAGCCATGCCTGATGCATGTCACCTAGGGGCAAAGGTTGGGCACAGGGTCAAAGGTCTCTGGCGCATGGACAGCCACAGCACGATTGGAACCCAATGCGTGTAGCGCGATTGGGTGCCTGCGTGCCACCTCCTGTAGCGGCCTACCACGCTGTTGCCCCAGTGCGCCTATGACACCCCAGTGCCACATCGCCATATAGGTGGACAGTGCTGTAGCGCCACTGGCACAATGGTGCACGTGCCCTGCATTGGCTCTCATGCACAGCACGTCAGCAGCACAGCAAGCACCTGCATCATCAACCTGGGCATGTGCAGTTAGGTGTGTACTGCGCATGTCACAGAACTACGCCCTTGGCTCAGCACGTTCAACACAATTGCGCAAAGTGCAAAAGCGCGATATTCAGCCGGCATATGTAAATCAGCTAGTCAGCCATTCAATGGTGCAGTCACTGCAATTTGCATCCACTTAAAGATGCGCCTCGCCTCATTTGCATGGGTTGCGCTATAAAAGTACGACATTGGGCTGCACTGGCCATAGTCGGTTACTGCAGTCTATCGCGGTGAGTTGCATGCTGTTTGGGAGTGTGGACTGTGTAGTTTGGGACATGCATGGGACTGCACAGTCACAGGTAACACCTGTCATTCTCACAGGCTGAATCATGACTGAGTATGTTGTGGAGGAAGAGGAACAGAGTCGTGGGAGGAAGAGGAGGCCAGATTTCACCAAGGCCGAGACGGATACCCTGTTCGAAGCCTACCTAGACCAGGAGCCGCTTCTCAGCGGATGCCAGGGAACACCACAGGCCCATGCTGCTGCATGGGAGGAGGTGGCGCATGCTGTAAACCTGCATGGCAGCCACCAGCGCTCTGTGCAGGAGTGCAAGAAGAAGATGGGCACAGACAGGCAGAGGATTAAGGAGAAGGTGGCTGCCATGGTCTGCGACAGGTGGGGGACAGCCAGAGGTGCTACGCCTGACCCCACAGGAGGAGCGGATTGCTGGCAGCATGCAGTGTTGCGCCATTGAGGGTGTTCCGGGTGGTGGATTCCAGATGGGTGGTAGCTCGTCACTGCATGGTAGGTCATGGTCTGTCTATTGGGGGGACAGGGTAGGTCACATGCAGTAACGCGACTTTGTTTTCCCTTACAGCTCCTGAGCGTCTGCATGGGTCAGCGGTGGTGGGCTTCTCCACTGATGCTGGTCACATGGAGATGGAGGAGGGCCCATCCACCTCCACAGGAATACGCGGCTCAGGGTGACAGTGGGCTCGCCTGGATGTCCAGACTGATGTTGGTGGAGCAGGTGAGGTGGAGGCCCTGCCCGTGTCCCAGCATGCCGGCATCCATGGATGCCGGCATGCTGAGACTCGGGCTGGTGCCGGATCTGTCACCGATGATGATGTCGCTAACATCATGGGCAGTGACACGTGTGTGCCACAGGATGGCCACACAGCAGGTTACATCGTGGCCATGGGTGTGGGTGGTGCCACCTTGGAGGCCTGCATGTCATCACAGTCCCAGCCTGTGCCTGTCAGCACCAGTGGGGCAGCACTGGTGTGTGTACAGGACAGTGGGACTGTTGCGGCCACTGCGGCAGCACCATTGAGCCCTGGGGAGCGGCAGCTGGAGGGGCAGCATCAGCAGTCGGCCAGTGGGCATGGGGGTACACTGTCAGGGGGCAGCATCAGTGCACCACCTGTGGACTTGCCCAGGCCTGGCCCTGGTGTGCAGCGCCCACCCTCAAGGGGTGATGAGCATCAGGGCTGTAAACACCCTGAGGGACAGCATGCCGATCAGGCAGATGACCGCTTGGATGAGCACACCCCCATACTGCAAGCATCAGTCAATCAGCAGATGCGGCTTATGACAGCGGTGGATGCACTGAGTGTGGCTCTGCACCAGGCAGAGGAGCATCGCAGCAGAGACACTGCTCTGCTCCTGGCAGGGATGGACCCGGATGCGGGAGGATGTGACCGCTTCCATTGACAGGCTGACACAGACAATCACAGCTGCCATGGCCACAGTGGGCACACAGTTATTTGCCCATGCGTTGCAGACACCGTGCAGTGCAATGTCCACCCCCCGTTCCTGGCATTGTGCAACACCATCCTTGTCAACACTGGGTTCAGCTGTGGGCATCCCGAGCACGCCTGGTACAGGCATGTTCGGTGTGCTGCAGACCCCTGCGCGAGCATGGTCACGTTCACGCAGTGGAACCCCTGGGGGACCGTCGGTGCCAGCCCATGAGGCCAGTGGTCAGCCTGTCACTGCTGGTGGGTCTCGGCGGAGCCTCCCATGCATCTGTGGTGGCCGTGCCATTGTGGCGCATGACTGACTTGTCTCCCAGCGCGGCTACTGTCTGATGCTGCCCTGTGTGCATTGTGCCATTCAGTGGGCAATGCATGGGTGGGTACCCGGCCCTGCACGCACACACACAGTCCATCTGCACACCCTCCCGGCTGCTGTCCGCAGTTGCGTGTGCATGATGATGCCTGCATTGCGCTGTACACCACTGTGCAATGGTGCCCAGCTTCTGACACACGCACAATGACAGGCAGTGAGCGTGGTGGTCTGTGGACATGTGTGTGGCTAGGGGTGGCATTCTAGGTCGGCGTGCCTCCTACCCTTTGTGCATGTCTGGTGAGTTGTGTGTGTGTGTCTGACCACGTGCCATGTTAGACCTTGCCCATCCCTGGCAGTGTGTGTGTGGTTCCATGCCCGGCCACTTCCCTTGACAGCATGCACCCCTAGTGTGGGTCCATGCATGTTTGTGGGTTGTGCCTTTGCCACTGGTGGTTGCACATGGCTCCATGACTTACCTGGGTTGGCTGAAGTGCTCATCCGTGATAGTGTCCTGCTGCAGCTGTGCCAGCCGGAGCAGTTGGGGGTCCCATCGCCCAAGGGGGGGGCTGCCCATCACCACTGTCACCGGCGTCCTCATCGTCCCCATTGCTGTCCCCCTCTTTGACCTGTACAGCTATCCCACATTCGTTGACCATGTTGTGCAGGATGCAACAGGCCAGGAATAGCCCGCAGCCTTTGAGGGGCTGTACTGTAGGGCACCGCCAAGGTGTCCAGGCAACAGAAATGTACCTTCAGCATACAGAAAACCCGCTCAATGACATTACATGTGGTGGCATGTGCCTCATTGTAGCATTGCTGCGATGGGGTCGTGGGCCGCTGGTATGGTGTGAGCAGCCAGAGACAGAGTGGGTATCCACTGTCACCTGTGTGTAGAGGGTGGAGGTTAGTTTGGTGATCAGCATCGCCCTGCCCCAGGCCATGTAGGCAACTATCCATGTCACCTCTGACCATGCCCCTCCCAAGCCCTAAGTTTGTCCGTGTGGTTTGCATACTCACCCACTAAGTGGCCAGTGAGTATGTCCCCACTCTCGAATCTGTGGCACAGTGCTGACTGGTGCCAGATGAAGGCATTTTGTGCTCCCCCAGGGTGCGTGGCACAGACATTGATTATGTGTCCCCTGGCATCGCACACCACCTGGCAGTCGATGCTAGCATAGCCCTTCCGATTAATGTATGCGGCCCCCTTGGGGACAGGTGGTGTGTGGATGGCCACATGGGTGCAGTCTTTTGCCCCTAGCACACCAGGCATATGTGCTACCCTGTGGAACTCCTGTATGTTTGCTGTGCGCTCCGCCAGTGTGCGGGGGAAATGGATGTACTCCACAGCATGTGGCAGCAGTGTGCTGAGGAATTGGGTGAGGTGGCATGACACGACCGACTGGGTTATGCCTGTGGTGTCCCCTGTTGGTCTCTGGAAGGTACCCATGGCGAGCAAGCACATGCAAGCTGTCACTTTAGTCTCCACTGACAGAGCATGGCTCCGTCGTGTGGGTGTCTGCATCACATCACTGCACAGCTCACAGAGCCACCTCAGAATTGCCCGATTCAGGCAGTACCGGCCCACGATCTCAGTATCACTGTACAGTTCGAAGCTGGCGCAGGCTCGGTACTGCCTGTTGGGGGCATACCACCGATGGGCGCTTCCACGGCCGTGCCCCCTGCTGCCCACCTTCTCACCACCCCTCATTACTGCCTCCATCTGGATGGTGGCACTGGCCATGTTCCTGGCTTGTGTTCACCCCCCTTGGCAGCTGTTTCTGTGTTCCCCCCACTGTCCTGGCTGCTACTTCCCCTGCACTGGGAACACCTAAATGTGGTGGCCTCTGTGCTGTGTGGCACTTCCCCCTTCTGCACTGGCTGTGTCTCCCCACACCTTCCCTGTGCCTCTCTGTTCAGGGTGCCCTTTCCCTGGCCTGCCCTGTGTGTGTCCCCACTCATTCTGTCCATCTGCACCTACCAATGCTATTACAGATTGTGGTGTCATCTGCAAAAAGGCACATCTTCCCTTCCAGTTCTTCTGTTATGCCACTTATAAAGACACTGAAGAGGACGTGTCCCATTACTGAGCCCTCCGGCACCCTATTAGTCACTCTTTCCTCACTGGAGTGAGTGCCATTTACCACAGCTTCTGTGGCTGTGTACTATCTCAGGTGCAGCACTTAGGAGTGCACAACACTAACCTGAAAATGGGGGCCCACATACCACTGTAACAGAATTAGCACTGCATTGTGATAAGCATAGATGGTACTATTTTAAAAAGCATTGTTCTGTGCAGTGCTAACCTGTTAATGTGGCACTATATATATTTTTTTGCACAGGAGTACTAATTGCAACCAAGTACTCATATAACTGGGGGTTACTCTAATGCATATAAGGCGTACAGGTATATTAAATGCTTTCTTGAAGTGCTAACACACTGCGTGGTTAGTGCTGGTTAATGATTCTGGGAATCGTGTTTTAACTGCACAAACGCAGCCTGCCAGCAACCTCCCCACACACATATACACACTGTCAGTTCTGTACACAATAAAAAAATAATTATTTGGTAGTCTGGTAGTCCCCCACTCACCTAATCCAGGTAGAGTTAGAGCATTTATTCCTCATTCCTGCTGCTGTTATACTACACATATTTCTCAGCCTGTCTTGTGCTGGGGAAAACAAGTTTCAGCATTAGCGACTGGCTGGAAAATAACTAAAATGCTAAATTGTTTGTTGGGACATCAGAGGGAAGAGGCTACTAAAGAGTAGAACTTCAGTGAAGACTCTTGGGGGAAAAAGACTGGAGACAGCCTTTTTCAGCAACCAGTGAGGTGTCGTGGGAACCTTGTACATGTTAATTTTGGTTGACAGTTGCTCTTGCCAGTGGGGAGCTGCCAGAAAGCTCCCAAGGGGGAAGAACTTTGGTTTCAAAGTTCAGTTTGGTGGGAGCCCCTCCACAGGGAGGGGGTCTCCAGCCCCTAGGGAGAAGGTGGGGTCGTGGAGCTGTGAGGGGGACTGCCAGCTGTCTGTCCTCCAGAGCTGGTTGTGCCTTTCCCCATCTAGAGAGAAAAGAGAGGATTTTGCGGGCAACTCTGCAGAGAGCGAGATCTGCAGTATTTTGTTGCTTTCAGAGGAATTGCACCACAGCGATGAAATTGTTCCGAGTACAGGTTAAATGGATTGAGAAAAAGGATTAAGAAAATAGATTTGTGCCAAGAGGATGGGGAGAAAGCCTCTTCAGTTTTACCTGCGCCACATCAGTGAGACATGGATGACCGAAGATTTTTGATGAGAGAAGAAAAAGTATAAAAGGTTCTGTCTGACCCTGGCAATAACAAGACATCAACAGGAAAAGGGAAAGACAAGGTTAAAGGACTGTTTTTTGGCAGAACAAATGGATTGTAGAAAATGGACATGAAAACTGGATTTGAACCCAGGTTTTAAGAAGCTGACAAGAGAGCCTCTTCTGCTCTTCTGTCTGGAGTTGACTAGCACCTGCATGGTAAGAAATGGGACTTTCTTGATGTATTTTTGAAAAAGAGTTGCTGACCTTGTGTGTGAGCCAGAGCACAAGAGTGGCCACTGTGTTGGAGTTGAAAGACTGTGGGGGCAGGGGGATGAGCCGGTGCTGTCTGGCTGGGTGCCTGCTGTCTGCTCCTGAGATGCAGCAAGATGGGAGACTTGTGTTAAATCCCTGGAATTTCAGACTCTGCACAGTGCCCCCAGAGCCTGATATTCGAGAAGGTAGCTGAGACTGCTTGACTACACAGAGTAGCAGGTAACTGAGGAAAGAATGGAAATTATCTGAAGAATCAATCCTAAACATGCTAGGTGGGGAGCTCGCTGACCCCTATCAAGTGGGGCTGCTGTCGGTAAGGGATTGTGGGTTTGTGCTCGGGTGCTGGGGTGCTCTGACCTGTGGGGGAGCCAGACCGTGGGCACGCTACCATGTCTGGGTCCCTTGTGGCTGGTGGGTCTTGTGTGATGCCCTGCAGTGGGCCTCTGTGGGCTGGGGGGGGCGGACAGGGCTGCAAGACCTTGGGTCACACTGAAGATCCAAGGTGCCGCTTCCACACCTTCAAGTGTTAAGCATCAGTCCTGATTCTGCGTCTACTGATCCATCCTGCCCAGGACTTCAGTCATGTGTGCCATCCTAGGACTAACACAGCAGAGCTGTGAGTGAGGGCAGGAATTGCCCTGCACCTGGGGAATATTATATATATGTGTATATATATATGTACTGTATATATATATATATATATATATATATATATATATATATATTAATCTGTGTTCAAGTCCACTGGTGCTGAAAGCCAGTTCAAGATTTAAAGACATCAAGGGAAACATGTCGGGGGTTGTTTGGTTCAGGTGGATGTGCCAACATCAGCCAACCAGCTGCACCTCAGGCCTGCCTCTTGGCATTTAGGTATTCAGGGACAAAATTCAGGGTGTCTTTTTTGAACTGATACCAGTGGGTTTGGGTTTGGTAATACCTGAAGCAGTTAGATAGTCAGGCAGTTTGATGGTTGCATTATCAAAAGGTGATTTGGGTTCAAATCAAAAGGGGGAATGCTGTTTGGGAAATTTTTTTTTCTTTTTTTACCAACTCTTTTTCCTCTGATCACCAGAGATGTGTCACACTCTGGGTCCCCTCCCGAGGCTCCGCTAATGCCTACCTCCGCCTGGCGAGAGACCTCCCTGGCGTATCCATAGGGCGGGACTGCCACTTCTTCTGGCACCCAAGACATCCAGTATCATCCAGGCAGAGGAGGCACGCAGAGGATTGGGACCCAGGTGCGTGGGGTCCGGCAGTGGGTATGAGGTCATGGTGCACCGTCACCAACCACAACTCTGGCGTTTCCTTGTTCATTTAACAGAGTTACAATGGTTTTACAAAGCCCTAAGGCAGAATATTCAAGCTTTTTGTGAGTGTTAGACAGGTTATCAACGTACTAATCCCAATTTGCACCTCTAAAGCAGGATAGTACTGCACAGGGTCATATGATTGCTTGGTTACCAAGTCACTAGCCCATTTGTAAGTGGCCCTAATCCATCCTTGTGCACCTGTGTAAAGCAGCTGACAGCACCTTGCACATAGGTACATCGGCATGCTCGGAGGGTTGGGGAGGTATAGCTATCCATTAGTGCAACACTACTTACTGGTTCCCCAAACCAGGTGTTATGGACTGTGCATTCCTACACTCCCAACACCTGGCCATGTCAGGCTACCACTAGCCAAGGTCCCTCCACTGGTACATGGCATAACTGTCCAGGTGTCCAGTGACCCACCCCCCCAAATTGCATGCCTGTGTAATAAAACATCTGTCTCATGTGTCCAGCAGACAGCAGACCCCCCACCACTGATCAACTGGGTCCCAATCAGACACTTGATAAGATCAGTTATTCCTCGATACCATTTGCCTGATATCCAGACCAGGGTTCCCCATGTGTCCCAATTAATAGTCTGGCAAGAGCTGTAATTCTTCCATACCAGATCCTTGGTGTTGAGTGATTCCCCTGCCCCATAAGTATAATATCTCCCTCAACCAGTCCACCCAGTACCTCACAACTGCCCCCACTTGCCCCCAATCTATGGTGTACGGTGACTAGCACAGACCCTCCACTCACATCCAAAGCAGCCACCAACTGAATGACAGTTCACAATCAGATGCCTACTGTAGTAAAGGCTGTTTCTATAGTAGGTGTGCAATCATAAACATAGAAACACTGAACTTGTCATCAGAAAAGGACCACTTGGCCTACCTAGTCTGCCTAGATGTTTTCTGCCTCATGTTCCTCCTCACATGCTGCCTGATCTCCATCGACCCTCCCAGCTCTTCTCTAATATACCGCTATGTCTATGCCACACATGCTTGAAGCCCCCTACTGTTTTGGCCTCCTCCACATCAGCTGGTAATCTGTTCCAGGCATCTACCAATATTTTCTCACATCTCTCTCTTGCCCCCCCACCAGCTTCATTGCATTTCCCCCAGTCCTGGAGCTCTTTCACATTTGAAAGTGACTCCCTGGACCCTGTTCACTCCTGTGAGATACTTGTAGGCCTGTGTCATGTCACTTTTCTCTTTCCTCTCTTCTAGGGTGTACATGCTGAGATCCCTCTGTCTCTCCTCTTAGGATTTCTCATGTAAATCCTGCATCATTTTAGTTGCCCTCCTGTGGACTTCCTCCACCCTGTCTATGTTTTTTCTGAGGTTTGTTCTCCAAAATTACATTGCACTCTAGGTGGGGTCTGGCAACACCACCTCCATCCTCCTGATGGAGATACCCTCCCTGTACACCCCAGCATCCCACTAGCCCTACTCACTGCTTTGCAGCAGTGCCACCTTGAGGTCCTCAGACATAAAATCCCCAAGATCCCTTTCCTGTTTATTGACTGTGAATAACACCCCCCCCCCCAATCCTATACTCAGCTCTTGGTTCCTATGCTCTAGGTGCATGATTTTGCACTTTTTGGCATTGAATCCCACTGCCATGCTTTTACCTCCCTCAAAATTCACAAGTTCCCTGATCATTCTCTTTACCACTCCTCAGTGTCTACCCTATTGCAAATGTTGATATCATCTGCAAAAAGGCATACCGTCCCTTCAGTTCTTCTGCAGTGTCCCTACGTTCAGAAGAATTCGTCCCCGTACTGAGCCCTGTGATACCCCACTGATCACTCTCCATCATTAGAGTGAGTGCCGTAACTACCACCCTCTGTTTCTTATCCATTTACTAGCTACTGTACTAATTGGAAGGCTACAGTCTGTAGTTTAAGGGGGTGGTGCAACCGGACACATTCCCATTCAGCCCATTTAAGGGCTGCTCTCCTCACTCCACACACAAGTATTTTTTCCTTGCCCCTCCATCCACCCCTCCTTCTCCAGCAGCATGCCTTTCTTTCCCATGGGCTTCTTCTTAAGGTACCATTGGCCAAGGGAACCATTCCTGCAGCACCTCAAGGGGTGGATACCTCCTCAAGGGTTCCAACCCTTCATACCCATACAGGGTGGTATATCCCATGGATAGAGAGGTGAACAGCCAAAGATTATCTGTGTTACACAAACACAAAACAAGTTGCACATGCACACTGAACCCAATTAACCATTTTGATCCCACCTCAGGTTATTCAGTTTCTTTATCAGCTCTCCCCAAAAGTGCTGAAGGCCTAGCTAAACCCTGCCCACCTATGTCCACTGCTCTCCCCTTATCTATTGCCTGGTCATCCAGTCAAAGAAATCTACCAGATTAATTTGGCATGACCTTTCCCCTGTGAATCTGTGCTGCCTGTGGTCTTGCAGCCCACTGGATTCAAGATATTCTTAACAGTCTCTCTTTTAGTATGGATTCAATTAAATTCCCCATGAGTCAGGTAAGACACAGACCAGGCTATATTTGCTAGCCTGCTCCCTGCTGATGCTCTTACAAAATGGAACTATGTCTGCTCTCCTCTAGTCCTTTGGGACCACTCCTGTTTCCAGAGAGTTGCTGAATAAGGCCATGAGTAGAACAGCAAGCACCTCCCTGCCTAGTTCCCTTAATACCCTTGGGTGTATCCATCCTAAAATTTGAAGTCCTTTGAAAATGGACTTGTGTCCACTTCCCCCTACAGTGTTCATGCTGCTGCTTGGTGAACTGTCCCTGTCTCTCTCCACTGTGAAAACAGTAGAAGTACCTGTTAAGGATGTATACTTTTTACTAATCCCCTCTGTGCAGTCTCCCTTTGTCATCCTCCTTATCCTCAGAATCCCTCCTCTTGCCTTTTTCTCCTTGCTTATGTACCTGAAGAAAGTCTGGTCTTCTTTTGATACCCTTTGGCTATGCTTTCTTCTATCTGAGCTGTTGATCCCTTCATTACTTTACCTGCTTCCCTCTGTTTTACCTGATACACTTTCTTATTCTCATTCTTTGTGTTTCTCCATACCCTGAATGCCATGCTTTCAAGCTTCTAAAGAAGACTATTCAGGTGTTGTTTTCCTGCTGTCAGTGAAGTCTGCCTTCTTGAAATCCAAAATGTCTGCTGTCATGTGACTGGATCAGTCCTGGGTTCCATGTTAAACTGTACCATGGTGGTTGCTGATCCTGCTGTCCTCCACACAGATATCTGGAATGTTGTCCCCATTGGTCAGTATCAGGTCAAGAATGGCCTTTTATCTGGATTCAAGCACAAGCTGCCTTGAGACCTGCTCCCCTGTAGAGAATCTGATGCTTCTGTCTCTGGCTGGAAGTAGCTGCCTGGTGGACCAATGCACATCTGGCATTGAAATTCCTCAACAGCAGGACTTCACCTTTTGTTTATTGTGTATTCCATCTGCAAGCTCCCTGTCCACTTCTTCCCCTGTGCCGGATCCCCACCCCTGTAGTCTCAAAGTATGCCCCCTAGTTACTGCACAGGACATAGCAAACACAGGCTATGCTTTATATAAGACTTATACACCAATCAGTAGAGGCAGAAGAGTTATCTATGGAGAGTCACATCATGGCTCAACAGCCTGAAGAGGAACAAGTCCTTTCAAAGGTTGACTAGGATACCGAGGCTCAGGAGCTTGCTAAGGAACCCAAACTGTTAGAAGTGGACATTACAAAGAAACCCTTAGAGGCTGAGGCCTCAGAAGCTGACAAGGAAGTGGCAGCCCCTGTGAGATGTTCTGCTAGGCCTGTAAAACATATTCGGAAGCTCAATTATGATGCCTCAGATGCCCCCACTGATATACTGCCTTCTGCACCACATATAGTGGACTATGTCATGCACAGGTCACTTGGGGTCGGCAGAACACAGTAACAATTTGGATAATGTTGACTAAATGCTGTTGGTTAGGAATCAAATATCAATGTAGCAACTGTAAGAATATGCTCTAGACCAGGAATTAGGTGTCTAGATTAGCAGTATGTTTTTTCAGGTCTGGAATGTTTTGGACCTTCATGGCCAGTGGCTGAGAACAACCATTTTATTCAGCTGAGGGAGAGGTTAACACCCCAGGGAAACTGGGCTTATGTCAGGGTGCTCCATGTTCCAGCCTGGACTGCTACCATTGCTGATTTTTCTATACAGAGCAAGCAAGTGCATAAATGCTTTCATTTAGGATAAGGCAGACGGCCATGGAGGAGGACGGGCTATGTCGGTGACCTTCTTCTCAGCTTCTTTTATGAGGAATTGAGTGTTGGGGAGAAAATGGGGAGGAGGAAGGCTACCAGGGTGGTGGGTGGGGGACATATTTTGTTAGCACAAACAAGCACTGAAAGATGGTGGCCAGCCATGGAGATGGACAGGTTGTGCCGGTCGCCCATCGTGGGAGTTGTTTTATTTTCACTCTACATTAAAATCCATGAAATAGTGGGTACTGGGGGGAGGAGGGTGGGACTGGGATTCCTTTTTGGGGGTCAACAGACTATTTTTTTTAAAGAGAATTTATTGCAAGTATTCTAAAATACATACAGACTATAATACATAGACTGGATACTTATCAAGGAGTATAAAAGAAGCTCAGAGCATATATAGCATAAATCTCATTTGTGGGATGGATTAGAAACAATATTATTTTGTAGTGCATTGATATGCAGCTAAACCATAAACGTAGATAACTAAGACAGAGAATAAGGGGACGGGGAAGACTCACAAATATACCTCAAGTCATTTCTCTACAAGCAAAGAGATTATTCAAATCCTGACTTTGGGTCTTGGGAAAAGGTGTCCATAGTCTAAGCTATTCAGCCATGACTTTGATATACAGTAGCAATAGTGGATTCTTTTCCAGTTTAGGAAGGACAAGGATTAAACTGACCCATTGCCGAAATTCAGGAGTTATGCATTTTTCCAGTTATGGTCAGTAGTAGATTTTTGTTGGTGCTAGTTATGGCTAAGGGGAAGAATTTTTTTGAGTACTAGGGAGTTTGCTGATGTTAAAAATACCAAAAAGAGTAGTTCCAATGTCCAGGATTGGATTATTATCTAAAGTTTTAGAAATAACATTGAAACTCCTTTGCCAAAATGGTAGAACATATGGGTAGTGCAAAACCATGTGAGTAAGGGTACTTGGATCGTTTTTACATCTAGGGTAGCCATCTTCAATGTTTGGATTAATTTTATTAAGTTTAACAAGGGTAAAATATATATGCCCTGGGTGATAACTAGAGCATATGTATCTATTTTCCGAATTTAGATCACAGGCCTATTTTCTCAAGCAATAGATGGATGCAGTCCCATTCGACTCAGTTGAATTCCTTGTCAGCATCGCAGATTAGTAGTATGGAGTTTGTATTTTGCATGGAGTAAATATGATAAATTGCTTCTCTTATGCTTGTGCTGAGTTGTCTACCCTTGATAAAACCAGTCTGGTCAATATGCATACTGGATGGCAGAATTTTTTCACAACGAGGTGCCAAAATGTTGGTTAACATTTTGAAATCCGCATTCAGAAGGAAGATCAGCCAATGAAAAGAAAAGTTGGCCAGGTCTTTATTTTTGAGGGGGAAAGTAAGATATTAGTATCTAAAAAAGAATTGGGTAAATTTCTACATTGAAGTGATAGTTTAATAAACATTTATTGATGCCTTATATGTTGAGAGCCATATTTTTTTATAGACGTTGAGAGAGATGCCATCAAGGCCCAGGGCTTTTTCGGGAGCTAGTCCCTTAATCATGGATTTAAATTCTTTGAGTGTTATCTCACGTTCTAATAAATCTACCATTTCTGGAGATATTGATGGGAGGGGAATGAACTTCATAAAAAGCCCAATGGCACTCGGGGGGAATTAGCCCTGCCAGATTTATGCAATTAAGAATAAGATTTATAAAAGGCCCTGTTGACTACATCAGGCTGACAGGGAGAGAGTCCGTGCTTGTCTTTGATACAATCAATACAGCGGGCTCAGATATCTTGCTTAATCTTCAGTGCCATGAATTTGTCAGGTTTGTTGTTCAAATTATAATATTTTGATCTAGTTATCAGGATCACGTGAAAATATGCCTTGAAGCAGTCCCACATAACTAGTGCAGACATTGTGTGGCACTCAGTAGAGAAGGATGGAATTTTATCTTGCATTTTTAAAATAAACTCTACATCATTAACTAATGTAGGGGTATACGTCACAATTTTTTTTTTGCCATTAAGATTTGTGTACTCCTAATTCAGGGGCCTGGTCCAGGGGTGACTGTTCAGCCTAGTCTCCATTATCCAGGGCCAGCCACCACCTCCCCTGAGATCTACCTTGTTCTCAAGTTCCCCCATTAATATCCTCTTGTGGTGGGGCCAGAGAGAGGAGGAGGAGGAGGGCTGTCCCCCACACTCAGTCCATTAATCCACAAGGTACTGAAAGATAGTGCATACCCAGAATGAACAGGCAAGGCTTCATTGAAGCCCTTGACTTACTTTTTTCCTAATTTCTCCCTGCCTCTGCTGCAGAATACCTAGCATGTGCATGGCAGCACACACACACACAGGACATTCCTGAAGCTCCCTCACTTTGTACTGCCCATGTGGCACTACAGCCTGTTGGCAGTCTGAGGCCAGGCTGACATCCCTCCCCTGCTCAGGAATGGAGAGCAGTCCTTTGGATGCTTGATCCACTCCAAACCCTGGCAAACCCCTGCAGCCCAAGCTGGTTCCCCTACTCAGGTTACTGTTGTGGCAAGAGGTAAGATGCTGGCACCTCAGCCCCCTATGCTACTAGGCAATCTCCACAAACATCACATGTAATGGACCTTACATTGGGTAGTTCAATCACCATTGTAACCACAGCTCGATGAGATATTAAAATACTATGATATTCAATATTGGTTACAGCATGGAGATGAGTGGTAGATATTAAAACGTAAATTATTCTGGAATGGGTCTTATGTGCAGAGGAATAACAGGAAAATAGGATATCTATTGGATTGGCATGTCTCCATGGATCAACAAGGTTTAAATCTGTCATGAAATTCCTCTGTGCCTAGCTGCCTTATTAATGTTAGAAGCTTTAGAGATAGATCTATCTAGAATAGTATTAATAGTTAAATAAAAGTTTTCAAAAAAACATAGTGGGATAGGAAAAAGTTAACAAAAAATTGAAGATTATTATCAATAGGCCTTTAAACATTAATTAAAGTGGAAGTATATCCAGGTAATATCATCTCCATTATAATAAAACACCCATCACCATTAGAACATGGCTTATCTAATTTAGCAGTACTATTTTCTTAATAGAAGTGGCAACACCCCTAGAATTAGATTTATAAAAAGAGAATTCCCTTCCCCATTTCTTACACAGAAACTCAAAATATGTTTTAGTGAATGCATTTCCTGAATTAGCAGTATATCAATATGCTTTCTAGCTACTAAGGTAAGAACTTTCACCATTACCATGTTCTGTAATCTCTTAACATTCAAAGTCAGAAGATTTAATTCACTCATTTATTAATGACATTTCATATTTGGTATTTCTACCCAACAGGTTTTGCTGTCCTTGTAAAAGTCTCTTCCAGCAACATTTCCCCATTTGTTTCCTCCCTGAATTAGCCCTCGCCATGCCCCCAAATCCCTATCTCCTCCCATTACCTGTAAATCTCCACAGTAATCAGTACCATTACTTCTCCAAAACCACAATGCTCATGTGCCCCTCCCCCATACCTCTTTTCCCCAAATCCACCCTCATCTCACACTCTCTCTCCCTGTCTAAACCCTGAATAAACAAAGATAGCCTGATGATGTAGATAGAAAGAATAGTTACCTACCATAACAGTTCTTAGAGAGAATCTCCTCCAGTGAGTCACATCATGGAAGTGTAAGCCATCAATGTTGCAACCATCTGGAAATTTTTGTAGACTGGGTCTGCCAACATCAACATACCTCATTAGCACCTATATAACATAGGCATCCCCAGCATGCCTCAGTTCCTCACCGGAGACAAGCTTGGAGGATCATCAGAGCAACAGGGACCAAAACTACCAGGACCACACTAGGTACACAGGAAAGAATATGAAAACTTGAGTATGGATGCCACAGGGGGCATCAGAGGAGAAACGGCTTGTGAAGCAGGCAGTATAGTCACCCATCACTCAGTAAAGGTGGAAGGTGGGAAGGAGAGCTGTGGCTTAACAGAGATGATGCTCTCAAAGATCTGCTGTTATGGTAGGTAACTATTCTATCTTCTTTGAGGATATCTCCTTCCACTGAGCCACATCATGGAATGATTCCTAAGCAGTGCCAAGCACATAGGGAAGCTAGCAGGACCTAATGATCCAGAGTAAAGAGGCACTGCAGAACACTGAAGCCAAGGCCAGCACATCCTCAAGAGATAATGTCCAGACTGTAGTGTTTAGGAAATGTATGAACAGTATTCCAAGTGGCAGCAGCACAGATGTCAGCAGTAGACACATTTTGAAAACAAGTCACTGAGGTAGCCACCCCGCAGCTGGAATGAGCAGGAGCAGGAAGCTGCTTATCTTGCTTCTGCAATATGATCTGCCAGCCATTTGGACAGGTCCTGTTTAGTAATCAGTGATCCCACCATTCTGGGGGCAAAGCAATAGACAGTTGAGAGTGTTTTCTACAGTCCTTTATAAGAGCCAGCTACCAATGCAGCATCCTATGGATGTGCAGCACATGTAAATGATGCTCCCCACTATGGGAGATGAAAAGTTAACTGGGAGGTCTATAGTCTGATTTAGTGTTCTTTCAGACACAACCTTCAGAAGAAAATGAGGATTGGTACTGTATGTAAGGTAACCCTATCCTTGTGAAAGGAAACCAGTGCCTGCAACTCAGAGATGTGTTAAACAGATGTCATCATCACTAAAAACAGTGTCTTCCAAGAGAAAGCGTAGCTGACAAGTAACCACAGGCTCAAAGGGAGGCAGAGTGAGGGTTTCTAGGACTAAATTAAAGTCCCACACTGGAACTGGATCTTGGATCAGGTGGGGCAGAAGGAGGATACCCCTTAGGAATCTACAAGAAACCTCCAGCTCGTTATCTGTAAACCACTGCGGTAAATGTGTTCTTACCGTTATATGTATTGCACCTATATGTTACCACTGTTGTACCTCACACTGTATCCTTGTCTGCCCTCCCTGTGATGAGGTGCCTTTGTAAATGAGTCCTTGACTCAAAGGTTGTAAAAACGATTCTCAAATAAATAAGCTGCACAACAGTCTTGCCCTCTGTCAGGGCATGGAAAGCTGGCAGAGGAGCCATGTGGATCTTAATGGAGGAATATCAGAAGTCCTTAAGGTACAATATGTTGTCCAATACTTTAGGAACTGGACACATAAAGGGATCTAGGGCATGCTGAGTACACTTCACTGTAAAATGTTTCTATTTTTGTGAATAAGTGTACCGGGTAGTCTACTTTCTAGACAATAAGAGAACATCAGCAACCAATGGGGAAAGCCCAAAGCAGGAGAGATTTATGTCCTCAGTAGCCATGTGTGAAGGTGCAGGGATCGGAAGATCCGGGTACACCACAGCACCCAGCTCCTATGACAGAAGTTCTGCTCTAAGGGGAAATGGGACAGGATGTTCTACTGCCAATTGTTGGAGATGCTAAAACCAGATTTTTTCTGGGTCAATAAGGACTCACCAGAATCAGAGTGGCACACTCAGCCTGTTCTGTGACCAGAATCCTCTGTATTTGAGGGAATGGGGGAAAAGAATGCAGAAATCTCCCTTTCTAAGAGATGTATGATGCATCTCACCAAAAAAACTCCAGACACTGGAGCAAGACAGCAGAAACACGGCAGATTTGTGTTGTATGGAGATACAAAGAGGTCTGTGTCACAAACCCACTCAGCAGGTCAGACCATCTACTTCCAAAGTGCCAACCTCCGAGTGCAGTGTTGTGAACAGTTTAACAGAACAAGGTAACCCTCTTGTCTGTTTTGTGAGTTCGGATCAACCTTTGGTCTCAAGTTCTGGAGGGATTCAAACTGTAAACCTCTTGCTAGCGTACCCAATGCACAGGCTCAGATATTTCTGTCTTCGGGGGGCCAGATATCTTTGCCTATGGGCACCTAACCAGGTATACAGAGATGAACCCTTAAAAACTCTAATAAAGACCTCAGATTGAAAACACTTCTCTTTCCGGTTTGGTACCACCATTCAAGCTTATGTTTAGTATCTGCAATAACCATATACTTTTCTTACAACTAAAAAGAAGTCAAAGACAGACCAAGTAAGTTCTAAAAAGAATTTTACTAAAATAGTTAAAAATATGTAAAACGCAAAATACAGAACTCTTATTCCACAAGACATACAAATCTTTTAAAAGAACAAGGTTTAAACGGTGCAAATTCCTACTTACAGTATTTAGATTTGACGCTCTTTCTAAATACTTGTTTAAAAGTGCTCACAGATCTTTCCTGGTCAGAGTCTAGGTCAAAAATTTGTCTGTGTAGTAAAGCAGAATATTCCTTAAGCATCTGTATTGGCCAACCCCTTTTTTGCGTGAGGTCAGCTAGCTCCTCCTCTGTCAGATTATGTATAAAAAATATATATCTTACACAAAAACAGGATGTCTTTTTTTTTTAAGTATTACATTCTGCAACTTCAACATGATTCATGTCCTTCAAATGACACTTCTTTTGATCTATGCTGTATCCTCCCTCACACAGGCTTCACAGGAGCATTTACAACCATGCACCTCTGTGTAATAATAATGATAATAATAATAATAATTTTTATTTTTTAGGTGCCTTTCAAAAACCAAGGCACTGTACATAATAAAATCAACACATCAAATATATAAACAGTCATTCATAAATAAAATCATACATATTATAGTACAACCAATACACTCAATTAATAAAAGCCTGAGACCACAAATAAGTCTTTAAAGCCTGTTTGAATGACTCCACAGTTGCGCACTCCTGAATCTGACAGGGTAGAGAGTTCCAAAGGGTAGGCACAGTGAACTCAAACACTCTTAGGCCAGAAGATTTTAAACATACCCTTGGAACCTCTGGCAACCCCTCACCGGATGAGTGGAGTAATCGACCGGGCTGGTAGGGAATCAGGAGCTCTTTCAGGAAGTCCGGGCCGAGTCCGCATAGGGCTTTAAAAGTCAGCAATCCGACTTTATAGGTGATCCACCACTGAACTGGCAACCAGTGTAGCTCGCGCAGCACCGGCAAAATATGACAAGATCGTAAAGACCCCGCCTAAAGTCTTAAGATGGTAAAAGGAAGTTTTGATGACCGCTGACACCTGCGAATGCAAGGTCAGCCCTTCGTCAAAAATTACCCCAGGTTATGCACCCTTTCAGAGGTCAGGAGTGAGGCATCACCCAGAAAAATTCCCAAAGGTGCACCCTCCCCCAACCCCCCTATCCGACAACCTGGATCCACAACCAACACCTCAGTTTTGTCTGGGTTCAACCTTAGCCGGCTGGAATCCATCCAGTCTTAGATTTCTTTCAGACAGTTGTTAAATACCGATGCAGCTCCATTCTGGTTGGGTGCAGAAGATAGGTAGAGCTGGGTATCATCAGCATAGCAGTGAAACCTCAGCCCATACCGTCTTACTATGTCTCAGAGGGGCAGCATATTCACTGCGAATAACATGCGTGAGAGGACCGAACCCTGATGAACTCCACATGACAGAGAGATAGGGTCAGAGGAATAAACTCCCGACACCACTCTCTGAGATCTACCCATGAGGAAAGATGAAAACCACCTGAGGACTGTTCCAGACAGCCCACAGATGAACCTCAGATGACCCAACAACACCTCATGGTCCACGGTGTCCAAAGCTGAAGAGAGAGACAGAGATCAAGAAGAACCAAGATGGAATGGTTCTTCCAATCTCTAGTCATCAGGAGATCATTGAGCACCCGAACCAGTGCTGTTTTGGTACTATGTCTCTTACAAAAACCAGACTGGAGTGGTTCATAGATGTCATGGATGATCAAATGGTCCTCCAGTTGCACAGCCGCAACTTTCTCAATAACCTTCCCTATAAAAGGAAAGTTAGAGACAGGTCTGTAGTTAGCATGACAGTCTGGGTCCAAGGAAGCTTTCTTCAAGAGAGGTGTCACCACTGCCTCTTTTAGAGAGCTAGGAAACTCTCCAGACTCCAAGGAGCACCAGACAATCCATGCTAGTACCAGACCGATAACCTCAATACCTCCCAGAATTAGAGAAGTAGGTCCAGGATCCAATCTACAGCAAGTGGGGCACACACTCTGGATAATCCGCATGACATCCACGAACTCCAGATGGCCAAAGGTACTCCAAGACACCTGAGGTGCAGTAACCTCGCACTGATCAATTGCAATGCCCATGGAGTGTGCTGGCTGGAGTCCGGCCCTGATGTCAGCCACCTTATTTGCAAAGAATCAAGCAATTTCATCACACTCTAATTGCAAAAAAGCTCTCCACACTTGAAAACAGGCTGGGTTGCACAGTCTGTCCACAGTGCGAAAAAGTTGAGCTGGTTGATTCTGAGCAACTGCAATCTCCCTGGACAGGAACTCTGCCTTCTTATGGGAGATTGCAGATTGGTAGACTTGATAATGTTCCAACAATCTAAGGTGGTCAGCATCAAGGGTAGACTTCCACCAGCAATGCTCCAACCTTCGACCTAGTCTCTGCCACTCCCTCAAAGACCCATCAAACCAGTGAGATCAAGGGTGAAGGGGGAGAGGTCGAATGCAGACAGGGGCAATAGAATCCAAAGCTGTTGTGATGGCCAAATTATGGGCCGTCACGAGAGTATCCGGATCACTGCTGGCAAATGAGGAAGATGATAGGTCAAGCACCGCCATTAGGCCCTGAGAACTTACATCTCATAAAGGGTGGTATCTGACCATTTCTGTAGGGGTAGGCCTACCGGGGGTATAAGAACTAAACCCCACAGTGCAGTGATCGGACCACCCGACTGGATCCACCTCCAAATCAGAAGCTTCAATCCCTAGGAGGAAGACTAAGTCAAGGGAGTGACCATGTCTATGAGTAGCAGAGGTAACCACCTGTGTCAGGCCCAAAGAAGACATCAGCTGGAGGAAGTGTTGTCCAAATTGTGAGAGTTCATCGTCTACCCAGGCATTGAAGTCACCAAGAACCATTAGTCTTGGCGACTCCAATGCCATGTCAACGATGAAGTCTGCCACTTCCTGAAGGAAACGTCCCTCGTCACTGGGTGGACGATACACAAGAACGATCCGAGAACCTATACCCGCTATGAAAGTGCACTTGAATGACTCAGTCTCCCCTACCAATATACTAGTGAGTTTGAGTTTGGTCCTGAAACAGACCACCACCACCGCCCCCCATGGTCCAATCTTAGACGGTGTATTACCAAGTACCCATCTGGAAATAAAGCATCCAAAATGGGGCCAGAATTCTCATCCAGCCAGGTCTCGGTAATGCAAGCCAGGTCAGCCGTTTCCACAAGATCAGCAATAATTGCTGTCTTGTTTTTGTCCGACCTGGCATTGCATAACACTGTCCGAGTTGGACAAATGTCTCGTGCCTCCCAAACCACCTGCCGACTCAGTTCGGTCGTGCCCTTGGGTATGGGAACCAGACATGGCTGACCACGTTCTGATTTCCATTTCATCCCAGGGCGCCTCCTGACTCTACTGACTCTATTTGATGATTTGCCACCACCTCCACTAGCTCACCACCCCTATCCTCCTCCCTCCTCCGTGCTATACCAAGCACTCTACGGAGCTGATACACGCCAAATTCCAGAGGAGGAGGAAAAAAAGGATGGAGGGCATGAAGAGCAGAGGGTGAGTAGTGCACAACCATGGAGGCAGACAAACAGCACATCCTACATGAACTTAAACAAATACTTTATTACTACAAGATTCTTAAAATATATATAACTTAAATAGCTTAAATAGCCCAAGAAAGCTCTCACCTCCCCTGAGCAATACCAGTGCTTTATTAATCCCAGCTCTACTCTCACCAGACCATAGGCATTAATTAGCAAAACAAAAAACAGAAAAAACAAAACCCTCTTACAACCCAAAATGGAGGAAAGGATTCAGGCACTCTCACTGCCTAAATTAAAAAAAAAAATCACAGTCTATAAAACTACTGTATAACATAAAAATAAAAAACTAAAATGAGTCAGAAAGAATATGCAGACCCTAGGTCCTCTCACCACCAGGGAGCCACCCACAATGTCCAGATTAGTCCAAACGAAAAAAGGTACAGTTCATTATTATTGTTATCATTCATGCAGTAAGTTCCATGGTCCAGCGTAGAAAACAATTACACCAACAAAATCCCAGTCATCCGATAAAACCCAAACATATAAGTCTCCACCTGTTCTGGGCTACAGCTTGAACTAAGCCGGCCCAACAGAGTTCCAGTAACTCAATCCATCTTTGTTGCTCTCCACTAGGCCCAAAAACAACTGTAGACTCTTGTATCCATACAGGCTCAAAGGCCAAATATAAAACCAGGGGCAGCTCAAAGGAAAGAGAGAACCCACTCCCCCCAGCCACAAACAGGCCCCGATCACTCTCACCCATGACCCGCAGCTACAAGCACCTCGAAGCTGGGCCAACAGGACCAGTCACAAGGCCCTTTAGGAGAAACTGCAGGCAGTACCTCCAGCTTCCCAGGGCACAACTCAACAGCTCCCGCTCGGTCATGAGAACCAGAGACCGGGTATTGCCCTAAGACCAGTAGAGAACCAGGAGATCCCTACCCCCACACTGCCCTCGGTCTCTACTCAAAACTTAGTCCACCTTCAGAGATACACCGGCGTCGATAACAATAACGGCCACCAATCTTCACAAGCACCAAGACCTCTGTCCTCGATCTCTGCGTGGTAATATTAATAGAGGCATTAGTCAAATCTGAACAGTTCTTCTCAAAAGATGGTAAATTTGGGATCAATCTGCCCTCTAACTGCACAGTCTTCCTCGCAGCAGGCAAAAAGAAATCAGAGTTCCCACAGCGTTTCAACAGCAATTCTGCCCAGATCCTCCAGACTCAGGCTCACAACGGGGGCAGCAAATTCCAGCCCACAATGTCAGGCAGTAGGTTCCAGCCCCATCACGGGATAAAAATCTAAAGTCTGTATCAGTTCTTCAAAATCGAAACCCGACACAATTTCAGCAGTGAACTCACTATAATAAAGTGAGCCGCCAAATAAAATAGCTGTATACTCCAAAGTTACTAAGCAGGACCGGGAAAGCGACCATCCTGAAAAGCTAATCGGTGGTTTCACTAAAACTAAAGTGAACCACAGTAACAGCCGATTTAGCTCCTAAGTAGTGAAAAAATATCAAAAACACTAATTGTATACCTGCAGTATGCTAGAACAATATATAACTCACTTGTCAGCCCTAACTTACTAAAAATAAACTCAAAAATAAAATAAAACAAACTCAGACTCCGGAGCTTAAACCTCAGGCAACTCACACACCGCCGCCATCTTGGACAGACCTAGTGTAACAACCTAGGTTTCTCTCCAACGTCATAAAATGGATATGATATAGCAACTACGGCTGTAATAAACTCAGAAAAACATGAGATCCTTGATTAAAGCCTTCCATGTAACACATTGTCTCTAAAAACTGAGTGTGTGTGTGTGTGTGTGAACTCACATGCTGTCAGCATTTTCCCATGGCTTGCATCTTTCAGCTGAAAGCCCGGGGGGGGGGTGAGGTCACTCCTAGAGCACCAGACCTTCAGCAGTGACAGTCAGTAATACATTTTATATTAAAAAGAATTGATACAGCACTCAGAACTGGCTGTCTACGTCACACTCCTCCCCACCTAGACTGAATTTGGGGGATCTATCCCATACATGTGATGAGCTTCCCAAATCAGTTCACTCCTCATAGACCCTAGACAGCCCATCTGAGTTCTGGTTCTTCGCTCCAGCCCTATGTATGATTTTTAGATCATATCCTTATAAAGCAAGACTCCATCTTAGTAGTCTGCCATTGTTTTTCCCCCATCTGCGTCAGCCAAACCAGGGGGTTGTGGTCAGTCTGCACCACAAAATGCTGCCCATACAAGTATGGCTCTAGCTTCTTTAGGGCCCACACTATGACAAGACATTATTTTTCCACCATGGAGTAAGCTTGCTCCCTGGGAAGTAACTTTCTGCTCAGGTACACTACGGGGTGATCTGTCCCTTGGCTGGATGTCTGGCTCAGTATTGCCCCAATATCTACATCTGAGGTGTCTGACTGAACTATAAAGGTTTTGCTATAGTCAGGACTTGTCAAAACAGGAGCACTGCACAGTGCCTCCTTCAGTCTGGTAAAGGCTTCCTCACAGGCTGGGCCCCAGGTAATTTTCTTTGGCATCTTTTCCATTGTCGGGTCAGATAGGGGAGCATCCAGGGCACTGTAATTGGGTACAAATTTCCTGTAGTACCCTGCTGTCCCTAGAAAGCTCCTGACCTGCTTCTGGGTTTTTTGATCTGGGCCATGCCTGGATCACCTCTATCTTTATTTGGTTAGGATGGAGCTGTCCCTGGCTTACCACATGGCCAAGGTATGCCACTTCTCCCATGGCAACCTGGCACTTCTCTGCTTTGACAGTGAGTCCGGCCCTCTGTGTCCTGCCCAGCACTTCCCTAAGGTGGGATAGGTGTTCCTCCCAGCTGGTACTAAAGATGGCAATGTCATCCCAGGTACGCCATGGTGTACTCCTCAACACCATTTAACACCTGATTCACCAACCTTTGGAAAGTGGCCGGAGTGTTCTTCATTCCGAAAGGCATTACTTTAAACTCAAATAAGCCTATCAGAGTGATGAAGGCCGACCTCTCCCTAGCTGTGTCTGTCAGTTCTACCTGCCAATACCCCTTGGTCAGGTCAATAGTCATAAGGTAGGTCGCCCCTACTAACTTGTCCAGGAGATCATCCGTTTGGGCATTGGGTGGGCATCAGATTTTGTGATTGCATTCAGTCCATGATAGTCCAATACTCAGAAAAGAGTTGAGCCATCTGGCTTGGGCACAAGGACTACGGGTGAGGCCCAGAGGCTGTGGGCTCTCTAGATTACCCCTAAATCCAGCTTCTCCTCCACTTCCCTCTTAATGTCCTTTTGGACATCCTCTGACACCTGATATGCTGTCCACCGTATGAGCGTCTGTGTCCCTGTCTCCACATCGTGTGTCGCTGAGGGGGTTAGTCCAGGCTTGGTGCTAAACAAGGGGGCAAAGTCTGCTAAAACCTCCCTTACTTTCTGGACCTGATCCGAGTTCAGCTAGGGAGACAATTTTACAGCCTCCACAGAGGACTCCCACTTACTTTCTTCCAGCAAATCCAGAAGGGGGTCTCCTTCGTCCATCCCTTCCCCATGACTACACACTGCAAACACCATGTCAGCCCTATTTGCATATGGCTTCATCATGTTGACATGGTACATCCTTTCAGTCTGTTTTCTGCCAGGTAACTCCACAATGTAGTTCATGTCATTTACCTTCCTAACCACTTTGTATGGTCCTGCCCTCTCAGCTTGCAGCTTGTCTTTACGGACCGCAATAAGGACCATGACTTCCTGACCCACCATGTACAACCGAGCTCTGGCTCTGTTGTCATACCACACCTTTTGTTTCTGTTGGGCAGCTGCCAGGTTGCTCTGGGCTGTCCCCATAAGCTCCTTCAGCCTTTCCCTTAACCTAAGGATGTAATCCACATTGGGAGTTCCCTGGGTGGTCTGCTTGCCTTCTCAGTCCTCCCAGATCAAGTATAGGGGCCCACGTACCCGGCATCCATATAAGAGTTCAAATGGGGAAAATCCTGTCTACTCTTGGGGCACCTCCCCGTATGCAAACAACAGATGGGGAAGGTAGTTCTCCCAGTTCCTCCCATGCTGTTCAGCAAACGCCCGGAGCATTAACTTTAGGGTACCATTGAATTGTTCCACAAGCCCATTAGCTTATGGGTGATACGGTGTTGTGCATCTCTGCACCACCCCACACTTCTCCCATAAACATTTCAACAGGTTCGACATGAAGGAACCCCATCGATCGGTGATTACCTCCTGCGGAAACCCAACACAGGAGAAAATCCCAAGTAAGGCATCTGCCACTTTGTCCGTCCTCAGTGAGGTTAGGGTGACTGCCTCTGGGTACCGGGTGGCATAATCTACCACAGTCAGGATGAATCTCTTCCCTGAGGAGCTTGGGGTATTTAAAGGCCCCACAATATCCATCCCCACCCTCTGTAATGGCTCCTCCACTATGGGAAAGGGGATCAGGGCAGCTTGGGTTTTCTTGCCCACCTTCCCTATTTCTTGGCACCGGTGACAAGACCTGCAATACTCCTTCACCTGCTGGGTGAAGTTAGGCCAGCAGAAATTCTGGGCCAACCACTGCATAGTGTGCGTGATTCCCAGATGACCAGACAAGGGAATATCAAGTGCAATTTTGAGTAACTGCTCACGATACCCCTGGGGAATGACAAGCTGCCTGCCTAGCATCCCTCCCTCCCTCTGTCTGTACTCCCTGAGTATACATAAGCCCATTTTCCCAATAAACCTTATGTCTGACGTCACCTCCCTGTGTGCCATCTGAGTCTGCCCAAGCCCTCAGCTTCTCTAAACTAGGGTCACTCCTCTGAGCAGCTGTAAACCCCTCACACATTCTCAAGGCATGGGACAAGTCCCCTTCAGTCACTAAACTAGCTTCCCTAGCACTAGCATCAGGGCCCTCAGGATTACTGTCAATCCCAACCCTCAGACAATGGGTCACCCCTCCCTCTTCAGAGTAACCTTCCGTGGCTGTGTGGTCACTTGCTACTGGGGAAATTTCTACCCCTTTTTAATCAATCTCCATATCAGGAGACACAGGCTGGGGAACCAACCTCTCAGTGGTTTGCACACTGGCTTCTGTGGGATTCAGGGAACTACAATTTTCCCTTGCCACTTGGCTACAGGTAATTGAACATACCATCCCCTGCTAGAAGTTGTTACCCAGGATCACATCCACAGCTAACGTTTTGGCTACAGTCACCTGTTGCACAGTTCCCCTGTTTCACCCCCAGGCTAGGAGAACACTAGCCAGTGGCAATGTTTTCTCTTCACCAGTAAACCCTTGTGCAGTGACATATTTATTGGGTATAAGCTGACCAGGCTGTACCAGATCCCCCTTTACCAATGTCAGGGATGCCCCTGTGTCCCTTAACCCCTGTGTCTGTACACCATTTACTATGACTGGGTGCATGTGTTACCTCATGTTCACTGGCATGCTCCCAGGGACACACAAACAACCCACTTCTTTTCTAGCACCTTCTTGTGTAGTATTGCTCACCTTTTTGGGACATTGTCTGGCAATATGCCCAGTCTCTTTACATAGCCAACATGCATTTCCTACTTCAGAGAAATCTTTTCTTTGAAACCTTGGGCTAACTGGTTTCAATGGAAGCAATGAGGGTTTTAGTTGCCCTGAAGGCACACTTTTCCCTTTCTGCACTGCCACGCCTGCCCCATTCACACTCAGAGCAGGTCTGCTCTTGGCATAGTGATCCGAGAGTTCAGCATCCTCTTGCACTGTTTTTGGATCTCAGTCCTCTAGCCAGGTTTTTAGCTCAGCTGGGCAAGCCTAATAAAACTGTTCTAATAAAATCACATTTTCAATTTTGTCAACAGAGTTTGCTTCAATTCCTTCCCACCAATGTTTTAAAAACTGACATTGTTTCTTGGCTAGCTCTTCGTAGCTCATATCAGAGCTTCTCCTGAGCTTACTAAGTTTAGCTCTGTATGATTCAGCAATTCAAACTTTTTTAACAGTACAGCTTTTAGCTTGCTGTAACCATTGCTGTCCTCATTGTCCATTTGACCCAATGCATCCTGAGCTTTCCTGGTAAGTAGCGGGGATAGCTGGAAGTTCCAGGACTCTCTAGGAATTTTAGCCTGAATACAAACTTTTTCAAAATAATTTAAAAAGGCATCCATGTCCTCCCCTTCCTTAAACTCAGCTATTAATTTGGAGTTCAATTTGTAACCCAGTCCTGCAGTCCAGTTAGACCCAAGCCACTTACCTGCTCTGGTGCCGCTGGTCGGAGTCGTATCATCTCCAGTTCATGTTGCCTCTGGCACTCCTGCTCCTCATGGTCTGCATCTCGGCATTCTCATTCTCTCTTCTCCTCTGCATCTCACTGGTGCTCACGCTCCTCACGGGCTGCGTCTTTCTGTTCTCGCTCTGCCTTTCAGCATTCTCACTCTGCCTCACGGTTCACCTCTCTCTGTTCTCACTCTGCCTCCAGTTCCATCCTGCACAATTCAATTTGCAGCCTGTGTACCTCTGGATTCAGGATACTGGTGACCCTCCCTACTGCTGTGGCACTTCACTAACAGTGGCTTTGCTGTCCTCCTCATCGGCTCTGGACCCTTCACTGGCTGCTAGCCCTTCCACACTTCAGGTTTGGTCCTTTCCAGTCACGGTTGGTGACTTGCTGCTCTAGGTATCTGCTGCCATCAGGACATCTATGAGGCTCTGCTTGCTTGCTTTCACCTCAAACTGGACTCCTCTGTCCCCACACAACTGCCTTAAGTAATCTACAGTGTGCCTGCTGTAGTTGGAAGACATCTTTCCTGACTACTGCTACTCTGACTGCACTTTAGAAAAAAAAATAAAATGGGTAGGAACTTGACTGTACACCAAGTGATATATAGTTCTGTTTCCTTTTTAAAATAAACTGTCTTTTTCTTTCTTTGCAAGAGAGCTTACAGTCTCAGCTGACACAGAACAATAAAAGCTTGTGATACCAAAATTATCCCACCGCTGCCAACCAATCTGTTACAAACCCACTCAGCAGGTCAGGCCCTCTACTCCCAAAGTGCCAACCTCCGAGCGCAGTCTTGTGAACAGTTTAACAGAACAAGGTAACCCTCTTGTCTGTTTTGTGAGTTCGGATCAACCTTTGGTCTCAAGTTCTGGAGGGATTCAAACTGTAAACCTCTTGCTAGCATATCCAATGCACAGGCTCACATATTTCGGTCTTCAGGGGGTCAGATTTCTTTGCCTGTGGGCACTTAACCAGGTATACAGAGATGAACCCTTAAAAACTTTAATAAAGATCTCATATTTAAAATGCTTCTCTTTCCAGTTTGGTAACACCATTCAAGCTTATGTTTAGTATCTGCAATAACCATATACTTTTCTTACAACTAAAAAGAAGTCAAAGACAGACCAAGTAAGTTCTAAAAAGAATTTTACTAAAATAGTTTAAAATATGTAAAATGCAAAATACGGAACTGTTATATCACAAGACATACAAATCTTTTGAAAGAACAAGGTTTAAACAGTGCAGATTCCTAGTTACAGTACTTAGATTTGACTCTGTTTTTAAATACTTGTTTAAAAGTGCTCACATATCTTTCCTGGTCAGAGTCTAGGTCAAAAAATGTGTCTCTGTGTAGTAAAACAGAATATTCATTAAGCATCTGTATTGGCCAACCCTTCTTTGTGTGAGGTCAGCTAGCTCCTCCTCTGTCAGATTATATATATATATATATATATATATATATATATATATATATCTTATACAAAACAGGATGTCTTTTTTTAATGTATTACATTCTGCAACTTCAACATAATTATTTTCCTTCAAATGACACTTATTTTGATCTATGCTGTATCCTCCCTCACACAGGCTTCACAGGAGCATTTACAACCATGCACCCCTGTGTAACAATCTAGGTTCCTCTTCAACATCATAAAATGGATATGATATAGCAACTACAGCTGTAATAAACTCAGAAAAACATGAGATCCTTGGCTAAATCCTTCCATGTAACACATTGTCTCTAAAAACTTAGTGTGTGTGTGTGTGTGTGTGTGTGTGTGAACTCACATGCTGTCAGCATTTTCCCATGGCTTGCATGCATCTTTCAGCTGAAAGCCAGGGGGGGATGAGGTCACTCCTAGAGCACCAAACCTTCAGCAGTGATAGTCAGTAATACATTTTATATTAAAAAAATGATACAGCACTCAGAACTGGCTGTCTACATCATAGTCTGTATTCAGATTAACCCATTTTTCAAACAGGGTCATCCAAAATGGAGTCTGAGAGTTCCCAGTCATGGCAAAGTGTTCAGGATCAACTGAGGTAATCCCCCAGTGAGTTAAGGGTACTGGGGAGGAACATTAACAACAGGAACATGCCATGTCTCATTGCCCAGTGCCAAACTCTCATTGCCTCTGCAGAGAATGTCTAAATGAACCCCACCTTGTTGACTGCTGTAGTACATCACAGATGAATTGTCTGTGCAAATCAGCAGTTGATTCCCTTGAAGGAAGGTGGTGAAGCCCTGTGGGCCATGCAAAAACAGCCCTCATCTCCAGAGTATTGCTGGGAAGCACTATATCCAAAGGGCCCCATTGGTCCTGGGTACTGAAGGGCCCAAATGAGCACTCATACCTGAACCTGAGGCATCTGTGGTCATCTCCAGTAGTGGAAATGGCCTCAGGAACAAGGACCCTACTCTAGATTGGAGCAGACCAACCACCAGAGGAGGGAATGACACAAAGGAGGAGTGACCTGTATGAGATTCTCCAGCTCCTCTGAATATTGAGCCCACTGCACTCTGAGGAAATACTGTGGGATCCTCACATGGTGGCGGGCCAGTTGGGAGCATGTCAGTTCACTCCTGCTAATTCATTAGGATGGCAGCCACCATCAGGCCAATTAGTCTTAGAAGACATTGGGCTGACACATAAGGTAACCAGCTGTGCCTATGCCACCAGTACCATGGCATGGTCCAAGGGCAGGGAATGCCCAACCGAGACCCATGGCCTCTATCTACTGGAGCCTCTGGCAGGTGGTAAGGACTGACTTCTGCTCATGGACCAGTATGCCAGTCAGTTGAAACACTGTTGGTTCCAAAACAATGTGTATAGTGTGGCATTCCAAGACACAGCCTTTAACAGCTAATCATCTATGTAAGGGAAGACATAAAGACTCTCCCTGTTGAGGAACGCTGCTATAACAGCAAATACTTTGGCAAAGACACACAACTTGCATCATAAACCAGAGGCCAAACCACAATATTGATAGTGTGAGCCCTGAAGCATGAAGTGCAGATATTTTCTGTGTGAATTATGGATTCTGACATGAAGGTATGGATCCTTCATGTCCAGAATAACTATCCAATCCTCTTTTAACAGTAGGGACAGGAGGAATTGCAAGAAGACCATTCTAAATGTTTTATATTCTATAAAAGTTTCAGAGGCTGGCCCAGTGGCACAGAGGGTTGAGGCACTGGACGCCACACCTCGAACCATGCGGTGACCGGGTTCAGAAACAGACTCAGGTCATCGGGCTGGCTGGAGAAGGAGAGGATTGATTGTCTGGAGGACTGCTGTCCCTCCTGGGAGGGTGGGTGGAAGCCCTGCTCTAGTAGTGGCCCCGGTGAGACCAGGGTACGACATGTAGCAGCACAGGTGGGACAACCAGAAAGCTGGAAAAACAGCTTCGGAACCACCGGATGATGGCCTCCGTGCTCCGGGAGCATCTTTCACCACAGCAATGCCTCTGGACCATAGAAAAACAGTGTGCCGGGGTCCCCTGCCACTCGGTGCCTTCCCCTTCGGAGAAGGGGGACCTACCCGGTGATGGGATACATCAGGACAAATCGGGGGTTGGCTGCAATGTGTGTGTGGGAGAAGCTCCAGAAGAGGACAGCCGAGGCATGGAAGCACTAGGTGACCTGAAGAAGAGGTGAATGCCAGAGTCTGAGGGGGTAAAAAGAATATACCTAAAAAAAAAGTTTCAGACCCCAAAGTTCTAGTACTGGCCTTAAATCCTTGGTCTAGTTTGGACCCAGAAAGTAGTAGGGTTAATAGTCTTTTTTTATTTCTGAAACTGGGACTAATTCTACAGCCATTTTATGGAAGAAGGATTGAACCTCTCTGAGCAAAAAGGCAAGGTGTTCTGGAGGGTATCAGTTTGGCAAAGGGGGGAAACTGGGGGAACAGTAAGGAGCTCTAAAGCATGTCCATGCCGAACCACCCCCGTACTCAAGCATTTGTAGTATTGTCCCTCCACTTTCACAGAAAGAGGGAGATGCGGCCTCACACTAGAACTTCTTGAGGCAGTGAGGCCAGAGGAAGAGGAGAGGACTCAGAATGTGCCAGGGGAGGTGAGGGTTACTGAAATGGTCTGACATTTTGTAAGTCTGGTAGGGGCACCATAGGGAAAATTTGTAGCCTGGGAAGTGGAAGGCTGAGGTCTCTGGAAATTGCAACTGGGGCCTCTAGAATAGGTACAGCCTGACAGGCATATGACCCTATTAAAGAGTCATTACCCTGACCCTGGGGTTTGAGGTTCAAAGTATGAAGGGATTTAAAAGTCATTCTAGAAAACTGCAAAGCCCTTAAAGTACTTTCAACATCATTGCCAAACAAAGCTTTCCTTTCCCTGAAAGAAGCATTCATCACTGATTGTTGCACATCAGAGGAAAACCAACCACCCTATGCCTAGAGTGGTGATGGGGGCTACTCTCAGAGGCAGCAGCCCTGGCTGCAGAATCAGAGGCATTGTAGGCCAATTTGAGCAGGCCTACCAGCTTTCTGACCATTAGTTCTAGTTTGCTGAGCCAGTATTTTGTTTTGGTTCTCTGGCAATTTTCAGCCAACGTGGCCATTGTCTTCCAAAGGCAATTCTGATATTTAATCATACAGTATATGCCTGATAGTTAGCAGTTATTCAGCCAAGGGAAGCAGAAGCATAGGTTCTCCTCCATGTCACATCCAACTTCCTTGACTCCTTGTCTGGAGGAAGAAAACGCATGTGCTTTGGAGTCTTGGATCTGGCATGAGAAGCCATAATAACCGCAAAGTTTGTTTCAGGCTGTGAAGAATGATATGGCTTTGCAGAAGGATCTGGATATTATTTATTCACCTTCCTGGGACCTGCAGGCAGTTCAGCAGGCCTGTGCCAAGCTGCCAAAGTAGCATCCTCAAGTGTAGTATGCACAGGAGGAATAATCAAAGTAGGAGTAGCTGAAACCTCTAAGACCTTGTAGAGTCTTTTCTTAGAAGAGTCCTCTTCTTCAGCTTGGAATCCCAGTTTAGCATGAATCTGTTTATGGAAGGCTTCAAAAGTGGCATCCCTGGGAAAGATCTAGGTGTGTTTCTCACACTGTCCTCCAAGCAAGAGGATACAGTGGAGCTTGAACCAATCTCATCTATAACCTCTTCTTCTCATTCATGGCCTCCATTCCCTCCTCTATGTATTCTGGATTATATCCCAGTTCATCATCGATGTTGACCATTATTGGCTGATGGTTGATGGGATGGGGAGACAACTGAAGAGGAGTCAATGATGAGAATCCCATCAATGGCAGCCTTTCTGAGCCTGGCACAGTGGCAGGGACAGAGATTAAAATGTCAGTGGTAATGTTCTGAGACTGCTCAATAGTATCTCTGATTTTACCACTGCTGGATCAGATAACCTTGAGCCTAAACTCCTTAAGCTAGCTGCCCCTCATATAGCTGCACCTCTTGCAAAAATGTTTTCCCTCTCCCTCTGTCATAGCTATGTCCCTGATATCTGAAAGACTGCCAGGATTACCCCTGTCTACAAAAAAGGGGACCATAAAAATCCCACAAACTATAAACCCATTGCCTTATTACCTGCTTTTAGCAAAATCCTTAAGAAGCTCGTGGCAAGCCAAACTATTGACTTCCTACAGAAACTAAACCCTCTCTTGTCAGTGCAGCATGGCTTCTGCAAAGGTCATAGCACCACCACTGCCTTACTCAAGTTTACCTCTGATACCATAACAGCCATGGACTCAGGACTCCTAACAGGGGCAATTTTCATAGACATGACCAAAGCATTTGACCTTGTGGATCATCCTATTCTTTTCTGTACTCTAAGATCACTAGGCTTCTCACAGGGTGTGACTGCCTGGTTTGACAGCTACCTGACAGATCTAAGCAATTTATTAAATTTAACACTACCTTGTCAGATTATGCAACCATAAATACTGGTGTGCTGAAGGATCTATCCTCAGTCCCCTGTTTTCTCCCTCTTTATAAACGATATCACCTCAATCATCCCCAATACTGCTTCCCTGCTTTTTCTGATGACATCGTTTTGTACACTAGCTCAAAGAACATCTCTGAAATTAATCAAGGACTCTCCCAAGACTTTCTACAAATCAAAGAATGGTTGGTAAGAAAGAGGCTTGTTCTTAATGTCTCAAAGACTCAAGCCGTGCTGTTTGGCTCCAATGTTAAACGTAAACTCGCCCAACCCACCTTCAATATCTCTAAGAACGGCTCAGCTGTCATGATTGTACCCTCCTTTAAGTATTTGGGTATCACACTTGATTCTGCACTCACTTTTCATCTTCATATTCAGCAGCCGTGCAAGCTGACAAACATGAAACTCGGCATGGCCTACCGCCTAGCTACATATTCACTCCATCAGCTAGGCTTGCCATAGCCTGGTATACTACCTTCTCACTTATGTATGGATGGCAGCATATGCCTCTCCATGTAAGACCAGCTTTCAGAAGTGGGATGTTGCATACAACAATATCTGTAGATATGCCCCTCAAATCTGCTAAAACACCACTGTCTCCTCTATGCTGAGCTACATGGTTTTCTCCGCAGCCTCCCGTGATTATGCACTGTTCTCCATCATAGACAATATCATCTGAAATCAAATGCCAAAACCTCTGGCAGAACTGTTCCTTAACCAGGCGTACAGCTATGAACTACATTCTGCTGCCAAAGCCCATGTCATCATCCCCAGACACCACTCCTCCAAAGGTGCTAGCGCTTTTTCCTGCCATGCCCCAAAAAAATGGAACCCTCCCACTATCTATCCATCAGGTATCATCCCATGCCTCTTTCAAACATTTGCTGCATGATCATCTTGCTGTCTCATGTTCTTGGTCCCACTTCAAACCCCCCAGCTCAGTACTTCATCACTACATCCTCTATTCCATCAGTCATTTAGTGCTCCTTTTCCTCATCCAACTAGCCTCAGTACCATCCTGTCTCCTAGCCTGTTACAATACACCTTTAATTTTATCCCTTCCTCACCCCTTTTTCTTCCTTTCATCCCATACACCCCCACCACAATCACTCCTCTTTTCTTTTGCAGTCCGTCTTCCTTGACTATCAGTTGACACGTCTCACTTGTTTTAGCTTAACTGAAGTGCTACCACAATATTTCTCATGATTTTTACTATTTTACTTTTTGCCCTACTTTATTTACTATTGCTATTTTCTGTCCTGCAAAATCAGTTGTATCTACTTGTACCTATTTGTTCCCATTACTTGTACTGTATTGCTATATTAGCATGCATCTGCTGCTTACGTGATTATGTCTTTTGTTAAAATTTACTTGTACTGCATTGTTATATTTATATGCACCTGCTGCTTACATGATTATTATGTCTTCTGTAAAAATGTTTTGTTCCTGTTTTCTCTCACTGTACTGCTTATATGATTATGTCTTTTGTTAAAAATGTTTTGTTCCTGTATTCTCCCGGGTTATGCCTGAAAATAGTCATTGCTATGGCTAGTGCACTCTACCCGGTCAACAAAAACTAAATAAATAAAATAAATGTTGACAATGGGCCTGCCAAAGGTGCTGAGGTGCTGATGGGGCAGTTGTCAATGGAAGCAGCAAGCGCTGAAACAGCTCTAACATTGTTTGATACGGTGCCTGTACATCAACAGAGCCTGAAGAGGTTGATTGATGACTGACCCATCAACAGGATGGTGTCTGACAATGGAATAGACTACAAGTCCCCAGGCGGGATGACGAAGTCAATGCAAGACCCCAACCTTGGTGTCTGAGAAAAGTCGAGGAGGTAGCAAGCCCCACAACTGGAGCCTGGGACCCGTCTTTATCTGTAGACTTATTACCCATCTAATGAGTGAATGAGAACAGTCTGGAGAACCGACTTTTTCTTTTCTATGTTTACCTTTTCCCAAATGGTGATATTTTCCCACCAATTTCAAAGACTTATCCTTTTTCTTCAATGATTCAGCAATGGCTGCCATCAATCTCAGGGATCAATGGGTAGACAGGAAACTATGAACAGAAGCAATTGACGACGGTGAAACCACCTTCATTGCAACCTGTTTTGCCATTTCTTGTAGATGTAGAAAAATTTCTAAAGCCTTTCTGCGATGTTTTCTTGTTGCCCGGTTAAAGCTCTCGCAAACAGAGAAGGCTTTTACATTGTGGTCTGTACCGAGGCAATGAATACAAATGGAGTGGTCAGTGTCTTTATAAATGAGAATGTCCCTGCCATGGCAATAAAGGAACAGTGATTCCTTGACTTTCTGCGGTGGAATAAAAGTTAATTTAAAGAGCAACTCTGCACTTCTGCATGTGCATTCATAAATAAGATGTTACAGATGCCACAATTTACTAGAGAATACATTTTTTCATTGTCAATGTTCCTTTCCAAGATTTATAGCACATGTTGGTAGTCCAGATAGAAATTCTGTAGAGAAAACATTTGAAACCCTTTGCCTCTCCCATGTTAACCTCACAATGCCTTGGGTTTATGACATCATAGTGCTCACCATGACAACAGACTGATATTGTCTGTACAGACAATTAGTGAAACCCCATGTGGAGTACTGCATGCAATTCTGGAGGAGGAAGAGGGAATGACACAAAGGAGAAGTGACCTGTATGAGATTCTCAGCTCATCTGAATATTGAGCCCACTGCACTCTGAGGAAATATTGTGGATCTTCACATGATGGAGGGACAGTTGGGAGCACGTCAATTCACTCCTGCTAATTCATTAGGATGGTAGCCACCATCAGGCCAATTAGTCTTAGCAGACATTGGCTGACTTATAAGGTAACCAGCTGTGCCTGTGCCACCAGTACTGTGCATGGTCCAAGGGCAGGAATGCCCAACTGAGACCCATGGCCACTATGTACTGCAGCCTCTGGCAGGCAAAGACATAGACAGAGTGGAGGCTGTTCAGAGGAGGGCAACCAAAATGGTGCAGGGTCTGCACCAGAAGACATACGAGGAGAGACTAAAGCAGCTTAATATGTATACCCTTGAGGAAAGGGGGGGGGACATGATAGAAACTTTAAAGTATCTCAAGGGAATTAAAGTACAAGAGGGTAGCATCTTTCAAAAGAAGAGATGTGCAAGAACAAGGGGGCACAAATAGAAGATAGAGGGGTGACAGCTCAGAGGTGATGTTAGAAAATATTTTTTCACAGAGAGGGTTGTGGATGCATGGAACAACCTTCCTGAGGAGGTTGTGGAGTCAGGAACAGTGGGAGAATTCAAGAATGCATGGGACAGGCATAAGGCAATTCTAGTGGGGGGTAGGAAGCTGTCGATTAACTAGAATCTGCAACTTACCCATCAGGTAGAGAAATTAGCAGACTAGGTGGGCCAAGCGGTCCTTATCTGACATCAAATTCTATGTTTCTATGTTTCTGTCACAAACTGCAATTCTGTGGTGAGCAGGGGAGAGTCAAGTGGCTGATGCTTTTAAAAGTTGTCTCCTGGGCCTGTGTGGTGGTGGCTGCTTGTCTGTGTCTGTAGCTTAGTTTTTGTGGATTTACTTGGTTTTCTGCTTGGAGTAACTATACCATTCTTGCTCACTACATCCGCGAAAGTCCCCTGAACTGTATTTCTCCAAAACATCATCACCAGGTCTCTGCATTTTTCATTTAAAAATCAACTTTTTGGAAGCTATCCCAAGCAAAACAAAAGTCAAGCAACTAAGTCTGACAAACTCAGTGACTCTAGATCCTGCTTGAATCCACATTTTCATCTGACCTGCTCCAGGATCTGTAAGTGGGCTTTTCAGCAACCTCTTTGAATGACAAAAAAGCATGCAGACAAAAGGATTTCACATCCTGCATATGCGCAGGCACAGTTCATCACCTTCAGGAATTCTAACACATTCTGTGACTCTGGACCTCAGCTGCTGATAATTTCTTTTGGCTTATGACTTAACTACCAGGTATCTACAAGATGCTGAAATCCTTTCTCCTTCAAATTCTCCTTATGCTGCTCCTGCTCTCAGGAATGTTCACCCCAACCCAGGACCACCTGGGCAGCCACCAGTGGCACCAAGCAGAAGGACAGGGACACTCACCATGGCATCCATCAACACCTGCAGCATCCTCAACAAACTTGATTCCCTCAAACATGGATCCTACAGCACAACCCTGATGTCCTCTAAGTTGTGGAAACATGGCTAAACCCTAAAATCCCTGATACCTCAGTTTCTATCCCTGGTTACTGCATTTTCAGGCAAGACAGGATTGCTAAATGGGCGGGGCAGCGCCATCTATCTTAAAGATACCCTTATGGGTCACATCATCCCATCCTCTAGTCTGAGCTACTCCTCTCAGGTCCTCACAATCAAAATCCGCCTTGGTGCACATAACAAGGAACTCACTGTCATCTCAGTTTACCTACCCCCAAGAGACCAGGCTGCTGGCTTCCATAGCATCATGGAATATCTAAGGGTCCAGCAGCATAATTCTGAAACCATAATCATGGGTGATTTTAACATTAACTGGCTCTCCGCTGAGGCCGCTACCTATAAGGATGCAGCCACGGCGCATCACCTCACTCAACTGGTCAATGCCCCCACTAGGTGTAACTATAGGACAGGCTCCCTCACGCTTCTAGACTGGATTCTATCTAACCACCCTGAACGCATCTCCAATGTTTCTGTACTCCCGGATGCAATAGTGACCACTCGCCTGTCATCTGCTCCTGGTCAAACAAATACCACAAGCCCCTTCCAAGCTTAAATATGCCAGGGTTATCAAACAAGGCACCTCCAGCTGTTAAAATCCCATCTAACCAGGCTGAACTGGGCAGTGCTTGACTCCCTCAGTGACACCAACAAAGCTCTGGACCTATTTATCAAATGTTTTAGCGAAGCCTGTGACATCTATGCACCAGTGAAAAAGATGAAGGTCAAAGGACAGACCAACCCTGGGTTACTACTGACCTTTAAACTCTGCTCAAGCACAGAGACCACCCTCTGGCATTGTACTCGGTGCAACTCTGGCGCCAAGTAAACATACAATTATACAAAGCAGCCAGAAATGATTGACTCTCGAAAAATACGGAATGCTAAACGCAACTATTACAAAGAGGCTCTGACCAACTCTTGGGGCCAGGGACAAATTCTAGAACAACATGAAAGAACTCACAGGCAAGGATCCAAAGCACCACCCACTATGCTCAACCTTCATGGCACTCCTACACTCGACCTAGGTACCATCACCAGCACTTTTAATAATGCATTTACAAACCTGGACAGTGTCCTTCTACCATATTTTTGTGACTTCCCTCCAGCTCCTCCCAAGTTACCCCCCAACTAGAACGTACAACCCCAAAGATTTTTTTTAAGGAGGTCCCACCACAAGTAGCTAGAAAATATATTCAAAAGGCCATCGGCAAACAAGGGTACAGTGGTGACTCCCTTGACCTGAAACTGCTGGCACAAGTCCTCAATGAAGTCTTAGAACCACTTATAAAGGTCTTCAATCTCTCTCTTAGATTGGGCCATTTCCCCTCTCTCTGGAAGAAAGCCACTGTCACACTGGTTCACAAAAGCGGAGATAGGATGCTACACACCAATTACAGACCTATCTCACTCCTCCCCCCACTTTCTAAAGCACTGGAGGGAATAGTGTCAGACCAACTAGTTGAATTCCTGGATAAGTACAATGTACAGTGCCCAGAGCAGCATGGCTTCAGAAAGGGCACAGCACCACCACTGCACTACTGGAATTTACAACCTTCATCCATGCCACGCTTGACAAAGGGAATTGTGGAGGGGCAGTATTTATAGACCTTACCAAGGCATTAGACACAGTTAACCACCCCCTACTGCTCAAGCAACTGTCCTCCATTGGGATCTCCAGCGATGCCCTTCCATGGTTCATCAGCTACCTTGATATTCGGATCCAGCATGTAAGGATTGCAGGGATCTCTTCAGATGAGAAACCGGTCCACTCTGGAGTCCCCCAGGGGTCTATTCTGGGCCCTCTACTCTTCTCCCTCTTCATCAACAATCTCCCCAGTGCCTGCCACCAAAAAATATTACTATATGCAGACGACGCAGTCCTGTTTTCCAGCCACCATGACATTATAGCCCTTGAATCCCAGCTGCAGCTCGACTTCAAGTGCATTGAAGACTGGTTCAGTTCTCATAAACTTGTCCTGAACCACAGCAAGACTAAAGCCATGTCCTTCTGTAAATGACGGAGCAGGCACAACTCTCTGTCCCTCACCATCAAGAACCATGCTGGGAACCCACTAGAACATGTCAAGGAGTTCAAGTACCTTGGTATTACCCTGGATAGTACCCTCTCCTACACGCAGCATATTGACACTGTTGCCAAGACCGTAATACTCAGGATTGGACTACTACACAAACACAAGCACTGTATGCCTGCGGATGCCTTAAACTAGCCATCTACAGCTCTGTCACCTCTGTCATTGACTACGGCCTTGCCATCTATGGCTCTGCCTCAACAAGTGCCCTCTGCAGGATCTCAGTTTCTCTCAACAAAGCCTGAGGCTACTAGCAGGTGTGGCCGACAAACTCACACCTGTGACCTCTGTACAGGCCAGCTGGCTACCCCTCACGCAGCTGAATACAATACCAGACCTGCTTACTTACCAAAAAATTTTCTCGGTCTCATGCCACCTGGTGTTAGCTCACTCCTTACTACCTACAGTGGCACTCAACAAACACGTGGTGCCCAATCTCTGACCTTTCAGGTTCCCAGATGTCGTACCTCCTTGGGTCAGCGGTCCTTTATCTATAGAGCCGCTCAATGGTTCAATTCCCTCAATAAAGAAGGACTTTCCTCTACTACACTTGGACCCTTCAAAAGGAATCTCAAACTTTACCTCACCTCTACCACTCAATGTGACTACTTCTTTGAACAGAGATCTCTCTAAAACACCTCCCAGCTCACTCATGTCTCACAGCCCATCCTTTCCCAGTCTCATTCCCTCTGGCACCGGGCCTTACCTTGTGACTCCTTTCCTGCTTCGCATCTCCACTGGTACAAGACATTTTCGACCACCATCAGACAGTGGTCCATTAGCCTGCCAGCTTCCTCTCCTGGTAGCATGCCTGAAATACTAACTGCCTATGGAGCCCTCTATCTCTTATTGTTACCACAGCCAGCTGCCTACTCAAGCTGCTTATTATATGAATATTATCTCAAAGTATGTTATAACTGAGTATCTTTATTTTTTTCTTTTAGTTGCTTTGGTTGTTTATTGTGCATTCTTTTACTACCTCTGTATATATGTTGACCCTCATCCTTTGTCGTGGAACCTTTGTAAATGAGCAGTTTCTGCTTAAAGGTATTTGTAATCCGAGAATTTAATAAATAAATTAAAAAAATAAAATACATTTTGAAAAACTCAGTGAAATATTTGCTGTATTATCTACAATATTTAGTAGTCCAGCATAAGGGAAAGTAAAAAAAATAAATAACTAGAAAACAATAAAGTTAAAACATAATTGGTGTGAATCTAATTTTAAGTCTTTTATTATAATAAACAGTTGCTCTTTAAACTAAACTAAAGTAGCAGTATAAGTGAATATTTGCAAAACTTTGACAGCATTCTTCAGCAGGGGTGGGCCAACGAGAAGTTGATGGCAGTAGAAAGAACATAGGCATGCTGGAGACGCCCACATTATACAGGTTTTGAGGAGGTACATCAACAAGGGCAGCCCCGAACTGCATACATTTCTGGGTGGTCCTCATGCTGACAGCTTACAGTTCCATAATGTGCCTCAAGAGAGGAAGATATCCACAAAGAAGATCCCATTTACCCACATGAGTGGAGAGAGTGACAGCTATCACTGTGATGTTCAAGGTTCTAGGTGCCTATATAGGTAGACTGTGAAGTAAATTGTGCACTCTCTGTAGGAAAAAAAATGATAGAAGGGATTATCATTACAATGTGGATCTCAGGGATATAATTAACTTATCATTCAATAAATAGTATAATTTGAAATACGTGCAGTGAACAGAGGGAATATTGAGAAGATCAGAAACCAAGACAGAAAATGAAAAGAAAGAAAGCGGAGTGAAATCAACGTGCTCAAAAGTAATTTAATTAGTCCATGAATAATTAGTGTTTCGGTCATTAATCTTTAATACAAAGATATTGTTCCATCATATGTGCTGATCCAAATAGAATTCCAGGATATATAGTGGCAGTTGCGGTAATGTCAGGGTATCTCTCTTTAGATACTGTCAGCCAATTGGTCACTGGATTATAAATACCAAACAGTACATAGTATCATGCAGTAACACACGTATCTTGTAAGTGGCAGATCTAAGCCAAAGCATTCTTGACTACTTATTCAGCCACTACAGCATCTTCAAAATGTCGTTCTGAAGTCACCTTGAGTACATCATCTTTTAAAGCAGCTGGAATAGCAAGTTAGATTCTAGACAACTGTAGCCTCCTGAGTTGAAGGTATCTGTGTAATTTATTTAGCAAAGTTAAATTGGAGGGATGGTCAGTTGCTCCCAGGTTGTCTGCATCTGCATGAATTAGGTCACTGACTGCCAAGATGAATCTGTTAGCAAGGTTATTAGATAGTTAAAGAGACAATGCGGTGAATCTGTTGTGCACTGGATATTGGCCCTATCATGGTCCCACTCCTGTGGGGCAGGATTCACTGGGTTTACAACAAACTCCCCTACATGCAGCCCATGTGATGTGGTTCAGGACCCCATCCCCGTCCCTCAAGCGCTTCTGCGTTTACAAGTGAGCATCCACCAGGAGGTCCTGGGGTTTCCACTCTCTGTGTAAGGAGTGAAAATACAGCCTCAAGTCTGTGTTCCTGGGAGAGACCCTTTGGCCTCTGCACTGAGGAAAAACACAGGTATTTATAGGCCTTTGGTTGCCTATAAATCCTCACATGCCTTTCTCCCAGGAAATGTAGGGACCAGTTCAACCCCACAGATCACTTGTGAGACCTTCCATATCTTCCCATACAGTCACAGAGTCCCTTCTTGTGTTCTGGCTTGGTAGCATTTGGTCTTTAAGCATTAGGTCAGGCACGGGTATTGCTTGAACAAAACACCCCAAGCTTACACACACAACAGACAATTTCAGAGGTATTATAAAAATATGCCAAAGGTTTTACTAATATTTGCTAGGTAAGACACATTTAACATATCAAGAGCATTCAAACTTTTGGTTACAGGATATAAGAAATAAAAGTTGGACAATATACAAAAAAATACACATAACTTTTCATAATCTAGCATGTAACTTCTACCTTGTTCCAGCAGCAATTGGTGTAGTTAGAGTCCAGTAAAAATGTCCTTGTTACTTGTCTTGTGGTAATTCAAGATGGCGGTCCCATCTGATCAGTTGTCTCCTCACAAACAGAACTGAATCAGCAAGCCTTTTCCTGGCTTTTACAAAGGCAAATGTATCTGGCAAATCATATCAGATGACCTTAAGGTTAGCAATCAATGTGAGAAGGCAGTAGGGAGGGCTGGGGGTATACTGGGATGTATAGGGAGAGGCAACAGCAGCAGAAAACAGGAAGTTGTTATCCCTCTGTACAGACAGTTGGTGAGACCCCATCTGGAGTACTGTGTCCAGTTCTGGAGACCTCATCTCCGCAAGGACATAGACAGGATAGAGGTAGTCCAGAGGAGGGCACTCAAATGGTGCAGGGTCTGCAAGAGAAGCCAGATGAGGAGAGACTAAAGGAGCTTAATATGTATACCCTTGAGGAAAGAAGGAGAGGGGACATGATAGAAACTTTAAGTACCTCAGTGGAATCAACAAAGTCCAAGAGGTAGCATCTTTCAGAAAAAGACTTACAAAACAAGGGGACACAATTTAAAAGATAGAAGGAGGGCGGTTCAGGGCAATGTGAGGAAGTATTATTTCACAGAGAGGTAGTGGATGCATGAACAGCCTTCCTGAGGAGGTTGTGGGGTCTAAAACTGTGGGAGATTTCAAGAATGCATGGGACAGACATAAGGCAATTCTTGTGGGGGGGTAGGAAGAAATAGGCTGTAGGTTAACTAGGATCTGTGGCCTATCCTGTAGGTAGGGAAATGGGCAGACTAGATGGGCCTAGCGGTCCTTATCTGCCGTCAAAGTCTATGTTTCTATGTTTCTATGTAAGTTCAAAAGTGCTGCCTCTGAATGATCCTGCTGTGATTTGCTGGCCTTTGTCACATGGCTACAAAGAACCAACTGGCTCTCTATGTTTTGAGTTCAAAATTTCAACTGTTGGACGGTTCTCTCCTCCCCACCTCCCCTTTTCTGGTTAGAAAAAATGAACAGTTTTACTCCCCAGCTTGCTTTGGAGACTATGGCACCACCACCTTCTCAGACTGCTGGCCCATGGCCTTTGTCAAGCTATTTTTCCCAGCAGAGCTATCAGACCTAAATATCTGGGTTGTTTAGCTTGTAATTACCCACCCATTAACTGAAATTTCCTTCCCCAGCACAATTTTCTAAAAACAAAGAAATCAGTTCATCCTATCAGAATATACCCAAGAAATATTCCAGGCCAACAGAGAAAAACAAGCATTTGCCAATGCCGAATGTTTGCTTGCTGGCATTGGCATTGGTAGTGTAGGGAGTTAGAGAGCTGCATAATAGGAATGGCAGTGAAGGATTGAACTGAAGCCAACCCCACCACCACCCTGCAGAGACTGACAGCCATTGGGGTGTGACGTTGGGTCATCATTTCACCACATCCTACCTTGCAGACACCGACAAGTGTCACGGTGTGCCTTGGGGTCTTTGGCCCTTATGCTTACCCCATTCCATCAGGAAATATGGTGAGATGGGTGCTGTATAGGAGAATGGGGTGAACTTTGGTGCCAAAGAGTCCAAGGCACACCTCGATGCCTCTCACTGACTGCAGGGTGTAGAATGGTATGAGCATTACAGGCGAAATCCCAAGTCACACCCTGATGCCTGTCAATCTCTATGGGGAGTTATGGTGAAACCCTAATGTCTCAGGCATTCTTTGGCATTTCCTCCAAATTTTCAGTATGGGTGTTTTGTGACCCTCACCTTATGAACAGTGGCAATTTCAGTTTGTTAGCCAAAGCTGATTTTGCACAGTGACTACGTCATTGGCACCACAGGTGCGAAAACATATTCGAACAGGATTGAAAAATGACAGCTTTGCTGTTCATGGGGAGGTGGAAAAAATGGCAATGTTGAAAATCTGCAGTGAAAATATTAAAAAAAATGGTGAAGTCACGAACGTGGGTAGAAACTGGGCAAAGCACACCCATAATGCAATTAGTTTGGGGATGTTTTACAGCAGATTGTCAACACAGGCATTTTGGAACCTCTGCTCATGAACAGTGCCACTGTGATTTTCTTAATCTGTCCCGAACAGTGATTTCCCACAGCAACCGTGCATTTTTGCGCTGGAAGTGTGAAAACACATTTCGGCCATGGTGTGAAAAATGACAGCTGTACTGTTCATAAGGAAGTGGGGAAAAATGCCAGTGGTGAAAATCTGGACTGAAAATATTAGAAATTCATGAACTTATGAGGGTACGTGGAAACTGCGCAATGGTCGCTTGTAACAGTCATTTTATGGACTTTTTCACCACATTTTTAACGTAGCCATTGTAACACCTCTGCTCATGACCAGTGTCACTGATTTTCTTAATCTGTCCCGAACATTGATTTTGCAAACCGACTGCGCCATTGTGCGCTACATGCACAGAAACACATTTTGGGCAAAATTTGAAAAATGACAGCTGTACTGCTCATAAGGAGGTGTGGTAAAATGGCAATGTTGAAAATCTGGAGTGAAAATATTAAAAATCCGCGAACTTACAAGCGTGCGTAGGAACAGTGCAACACATGCTCGTACCACAGTCATTTTATGGAGTATCATCACCAAATTTTGAACATAGGCATTTTAGGACCTCTGCTCATGAACAGTGCCACACCACTGTCAGTTTCTTAATCTGTGCAGAACACTGATTTCCCACACCAACCACGCTATTCGCACCGCAAGTGCGAAAACACATTTGTCAGGGTGTGAAAAATGACAGCTGTACTGTTCACAAGGAGGTCTGAAAAAATTCCAATGTTGAAAATCTGGGCGAAAATATTGCAATTGCTAGTTACGGCGCATAGCAACTGGCGCAGAACGCACGCCAGAAATAGTCATTTTTTGATTTTTTCCACTAATTTTGCAACATAGGCTTTTTGACAGCCCACCTCATGAACACTGGCACTGTCATTTTGTTAATCGGTCCTGAAAGGTGATTCCGCGCAGTGAGCACAAACTCACCTTTCGAGGCTGATTAACTTCATGACAGTCATAGAACTCATGAGGAGGGGTCCCAAAAACCCCTTGTTGAAATGTGATGGCAAAATTCCAAAAATGCCTGAGATATGCAGCAAAGTTGAAAAACCCTATTTATTCCATTATACAGCTTACGGCATTTCCTCAGTTCGCAGTCAGCTTTGAAGAGTGCAGACGTGTTCCGGTCCACCTAAAATCGTCGCTGTGACGGATGACCTCTGTCATTGGTGAGTGCCCTGGTAGGAAAGCGAGTCTTTCCTTGCCCTCTCATTAACCTACCTTATGCCTATATGTTATATAACGTACATGGAAGGAATAGATGAAAGTGCTGGAGTGCTTTAAAAACAGTTAAAGATTAAAAGTGCTAGCTAATAAAGTGCAGGATATGTTAAATGATATGGTTAAAGTACCAGAATAGTGCTTTCTGTACAAAGAAAGAAAGTAAGAAATATAAAATGCATCTGTGCCTTTAATTGCAGTAATAATAAAATATAGATAGGAGCCACTGAGTAAGAACCCATCTGTATTGTCTGTTTTCTATAGTTGCAACCTCTATCTTCCTTTCCTGTGCAGCTATCCCTTTCTTTTTTGGTTGGAGACAAGGCCACCTCTAAGCAGAACCCCCTTTACATTGTCTAAACCCTCTTTCAAGTTCTCTTCCTTCTGGGTCCAGGTAAAAGGTTCATGTAAGGAACCTTGTAGTTATAAACCAAACACAAGTGGCAATATGTGTTTTACTTATTGGCTAGTTAAATGAGCCCAGGATTAAATAAACCAGTAAGCAGCATTCCCTTTCCCTTTGCTTTATTATGCATCCTGTGCTGCCTTGCTAGAAATACAAAGATAACATAAGTGGGATATTACTAAGATACAGTATTATTAGATGCTCTGTTAGCAAGTAGCAGTATTGTTGGGTCTGTAGGGAGAGTGACCCCCACTTTGTGGCTGGTAATGTCCCCTGAAAGAGTAGTAACAAAAGGAAGGCCCTTAGGTCTTACAATAAGGCACAAACCATTTTCTGCTGAAGTAAAAGTATCAGTGTCTAGAGATGCTGTCTGTATAATGCTGCTGTTGTGCTTGCACGAATTGTCACACATAGCACACTATGCAGCAACCTAAACATAAATGAATACAGTAAATAAGTTACATTAAGCCCTAGGCCTGGATATTCAAAAGGGTTGCGCGTGCGCAACCCCGAAAATGCGCCATTCTGCGATATTCAGAAGGGGCCAGTTGCGCCCCCGAAAACATGCTGAGCAACAGCGCAATGGAAATGAAGGGATGCGCAACCGAAGGGGGCGGGTCCATGCATAAAGTGCGCAATGCGATATTTGAACACTGCGCACGCGTAGAGTGGCTCAAGCCGGAGGATGCAGAATTGATGTGAGCCAAAATAAAAGGCTCAAGGAGCAGCGCAAGAACCCTAGCAGGCCGCAAACTGGGGGAGAGACAGAGAGACAGAGAGAGAGAGAGAGGAGCAGGAAGGGCAGAGAGGGACAGTGGGTCCTGGAGGACAGAGAGGCCAGTGGGGGTGCCCGGTGCAGTGGAAGCAGCAGTGGGGGTAACACAGGAACAGCAGCTGGGGGGCAGAAGCCAGGGAGATGGACAGTGTCAGCTTCCACATGGAAGCTGTAATGAGGGGGTGAGACAGCATGCTGCAGGGGACGTGGCAGCAGAGGAGCCCTGCCGCGGTATGCCCCGACAGGCGGTATCGTGCCCCATCAGCTCGAGCTGTACACAGGCGCCAGGATTGTGGGCGTACCGCCTGAACAAGGCATACTGAGACGGCTCAGTGAGCTGTGCAGTGATGTGATGCAGGCACCCTCACGACGGAGTCATGCTCTGTCCGTGGAGACCAAGGTGACAGCCTGCATGTGCCTGCTCACCACGGGCACCTTCCAGAGGCCGACAGGGGACACCACAGGCATTACACAGTCGGCCACGTCACGCATCCTCACCCAATTCCTCAGCGCACTGCTGCCTCATGCTGCGGAGTACATCCATTTCCCCAGCACTGCGGCAGGCGTACAGCAAACATGCAGGAGTTCCACAGGGGCACATATGCCTGGTATGCTAGGGGCATAGACTGCACCCATGTGGCCATTCAAGACGCCACCTGGCCCCGATGGCCAAGCTTATCGAACCGAAGGGCTTTTCTAGTGTCAACTGCCAGGTGGTGTGTGATGCCACTGGTGCATCATCAATGTCTGTGCCACACACCCTGGTGGAGCACATGATGCCTTCATATGGCACCAATCTGCACTGTGCCATCGATTCGAGAGTGGGAACATCCCCACGGGTCATCTAGTGGGTGAGTACACATATGGAATGCAAACTCTGTGCAAGGGTGGAATGACACAGGTGCCATGGTAGTGGCACACAAGGATATGGGCAATATGGACCTGACCTGACACTGATCTCCACTATCTCCACACAGGTGACTGTGGATACCCACTCCATCCCTGGCTGCTCACCATACCGGGCCCTCACGACCCCAGCGCGCACGGTTTCAATGAGGCACATGCTGCAACACGGAACATCATAGAGCGGGTGTTTGGGATGCTCAGGCACGCTTCGATGCCTGGACACCTCCGGCGGAGCCTCCTCAGTACAGCCCCAAAAGGCCTGTGGGATATTCCTGGCCTGTTGCATCTGCACAACATGGCCAAAGACCATGGATAGCCGACAGGTCCAAGAGGGGATAGCGGGGGACGCCAGTGGCGCCGGTGATGTGGGTGATGAGCCGCCCTAGGACTGAGGGACCCCGACTGACACGGCAGGCCCAGCTGCACCAGGACACCATTGCAGAAGAGCACTACGCACAACACAGGTAAGTCAAGGGACATGTGCAGGCAACATTGTCCATGCGCAAACCACAGGCACACAGGGAACACACTGCATGAAGGTCAGGGAGTTGAAGGGTCCAGGCATACCAACACACCATCAGAGAGGGGTGAGCACTCATATGGACACACACACACACCAGGCAGCATACAGGGGCAGCAGCACAGCACTGTGGAAATGACATCGCCAACACACAGCACCACCAACCATCCCCACCACCTGGACTGTCCACGTACGTGTGTCAGGACCTGGGCAACCTTGCACCTTGGTGTACAGTGCAATGCAGGCATCATCATCCACGCACCTGTGGACAGCAGTTGGGAGAGTGTGCAGGTGGTCCGGTGTCAGCTTGGTGAGCAGAGCACCCAGCAGTGCACTGCCCACCATGACACACATTGCACACAGGGCAGCACCAGACAGGGCCTGCATTGGGGACAGCTCAGTCAGGGAGCACTGTCCCACGGCCTACGGATGCATGGGCGGCCCGCCCGTGGCCTAGCAGACTGGCAGGCTGAGCAGGGGCTCACATCGGGTGGCGCTAGTGCACCACCAGGGTCCCAGTGCGCGATCGCTGACCTTGCTCGCGACAGGGGTCTGCATCCCGCTAAACAAACTTGCACCAGGGTGCTCAGGATGCCCACAGCAGAACCCGGCGTCGACAGGCCTGGTGTCGCACGATGCCGGGAATGGGGAGTGGAGAGCGCACTGTGTGGGGTGTGTGGTACAGGGGCACCTGACAGTGTGGCCACTGCGTCCGCGACAGAGACCACTGCCTGGGTCAGCCTGTCAATGGCAGCGGTCACATCCGTCCGCATAAGGACCAGCTCGGCTCGGTCCCAAGCACACTCCCTGCCATGCCGCTCCACGGACACAGACAGTGCCTCCACGGACCTTGCAACCCGCCCCTGCAGCTGGACCGACTCCTGTAGCAGGCGGGTGTGCGCGTCCAATGGGTACTGTGCACCAATGGCATCGTGACCCCCAGGGTGTGGACGGTCCTGGTGCACAGCACCCCTTGAGGGTGGGCGCTGTTCACCAGGACCAGGTATGGGCGGATCTAAGGGCGGTGGACAAGTGCCACTGCTTGACGCTGTCCCCCCAGGCCTGGTGTGCAACTGCTGCTGCCGCCCCTCCAACTGCTGAGCCCCCAGGTCCACCTGTTCAACCCCTGTGCTGTCAACAGTGCAGACACCTGCTCAGCCACCGATGCTGCCCCACAGTGCTGACAGGCACAGCCTGTGACTGTGCCAGCATGCTGGTACACAGGTGTGGAGCAGGATGGCCCAGGGCACGCGCTGGCCTGCCATGTGTCCGCCGTGGGACACACACTAACACTGGCCATTGCAGGCCTGCTATCATCAATAGTGCCGTGCGTGCCACTGCCATAGGCACAGCATGCTGGCATACCTGCATGCCAGACTGCTGTGACACAGGCTGTGCACCCCCTGCACCCGTATCACTGCCGCCGGAGTTGTTGGGCCAGCCTGCATGCCGCTGCAGTGCCTGCAGGCTGCTGGCGGAGGTGGATGGTCCCTCCTCCAGGTCCAGCAGGTCTGCCTCACTGTCAGCACCCACCACCACCACCGTCTCCTGCAGACGAACAGGATCTGAAACAGAAAGAGAGTACATGTGAGTGCATGTGAACAACAGCCCCCCCACAACATCACCATGTCATACCGTGCAGTGATGGGCTTCCACCTGTCTGGAATCCTCCACCTGGAACACCAGCAATGGCACTCGGCTGCATGGCCTCGACCAGTGTCTCCTCAGTCGGGGTCAGCTGCAACACCACTGGTGGTCCCCACCAGTGGCAGCACGTGCCACCCTGAAGGCTGCCACCTTCTCCTTCAGCCTCCCGCGGTCAGTTCCCATCTTTTCCGGCATTCCAGCACGGCGCTGGGGCTTGCGGCAGGTTGACGCCAGAGCTACCTCTCCCATGCAGCTGCACGCTGCTGAGGGTGCCCCTCGCCCACTCAAAAGTGGCTCATCCTCCAGGTAGGCTCTGAAGAGGCCTCAGTCTCTGCTGTGGTGAAGTTCGCCTCCTCCTACGCCCGCCGTCCACAGCCTCAGCCTGGTTCCCGTCAGTCACGGTGATCTGTATGGGTGGAAGTGGACACCTGTCACTGTGCAGTCCACAGCATTTCCTCATGAGCATAGCTGCCGGCCGGGGGGGCAGAAGCCCCCCCCTTTCCTCTCCGCATGGCAGATACTGATGGAAAGGGTGCCCTCTGCCCCTTTCTAAATGCCCTCATCATGCTCAGCCCCCTCAACCTATATCATCCTCCAGCACCCCTGCCCATGAGCATTGTCCTGAGCATCACACAGCATGTAACTCATCTCTCACCTGCAACAACCAAATCTGGCCGCCACAACCCAGTGTCGCATATTTATAGCGCAACACATGCAAATGAGGTGTGGCGCAACTTTAATGACATGCTAATGGCGCCACTCCGCCTTTGAATGGCTGAATCGACTGATTTGCATATGTCGTGGCTGAATATCAGCGTATTGCGCTTAGCGCATGTCGGAAGGTCGCGCTGAGCCGATGGCTTATGTTTGTGGCTGTGCTGCCACTGCATTGCGCATGCCCAGACATGTTACGATAGCGCCTATCGCGCTGCAGACCTGCTGAGCCGATAGGCGATTCCCGCCATGGCCACCATTTTGCCAGTGGCGCTACAGCACTGGGCACTCATATGGCGCCTGTAGGCACTTCTGCGCGATAGTCCACTGTGGCACTGGTGCTCTGCTTAGCAGTTGCGCAGGATGCCCATACATCCTATGGTGCTGTGCGTAGCCTTGCGTCCATTGCCGTGACCTTGTGTATGCCCTCTGACCCCTGGCGCTGTTGACATGCCATGTGTATGTCCCTGTTGGCTGTCTGGTGACAGCGCCATGTAAATGGGCGCTGTTCGAACAGCGCGATTGGAGCCTGTGCTGGTCTATTGCGCAACAACTCCGATGGGGGGTTACAGCGCAGCGGGCTCATATTGCCTGCTGTAAGTTGGTGCCATGGCTGGGAGGAGGGCGTCCTGGAGCCCGCTTGAAGGGCTAACCTGGTGGCCCTAGTGGGCCCCACTGTGAGGGCACTGTATGGTGAGGCCCCCTCACCATGCCTAGGACCCATGTGTGGCAGCAAGTGGCCACTGACCTGGTGGGGTCACTGGCGGGGCGGTCTGCTGAGCAGTGCGGCACCGGTACAGTGACCTCCGCGGAGAACGGACCTGCTGACGCGGCTCGTTCACGTGCCAGAGGCGGGGCCTGGTGCCTAGGCCACGTGAGTGTACCATCTATGCACCTATATTCTCTGTAGGGGTGTGTGTGCTTGGGTGGCTGTGCATAGGTGTGTCACTGTGTGCAGCTGTGCGATGGATGGTTATGGCTGTGTGGGCAGGCACTCTCACTGGGGCAGGGGCATTCTGCTTTTGAGTCACACTGATGTTTGTCTCACCATATGTCTCCCACAGGCCGGATTGTGAGGACACCCGGCCCGCGTGATGTGGGCCATGCCAGGGCCCCGGTGCCACGGGATGTCGTGCCACAGCAGCAGCAGCAGCGGCAGACCGAGCTGCTGGAGGAGTGTGAGTATCATTACGTCATGGATGCTATTGCATGCTGGGGGGGCAAGACCACCAACCATGCTGGACACAACCAAAGGGAGGTCCTGGTTCCACTATACGAAACACTAGTGAGTCCCACACTGGAGTACAGTGTACAGTTCGGAGACCATATGCGTATGGACATGGACTGGGTGGAGAGGGTTCTGCGGAGGGCGACATGGATGGTGCATGGATTGCATCACAAGTCCTATGCAGACAGGTTGACGGAACTGAACATGTACTCCCTGGAGGGGAGGAGGTGGGGATATGATGGGGACATACAAGTATTGTACAGGGGGGAACAGAGTGCAGGAAAACAATATTTGTAAGCGTAAAGGATGTTCCAGGACTAGAGGGCATGGGATGCAGTTGGAGGGGGCTCGTTTAAGAGGTAACATGAGAAGGTATTTCTTCACAGAATGGGTGGTGGACAAGTGGAACACCCTGCCAGAGGATGTGGTGGGGGCTGACTTGGTTAGGATTTATGTAGTGGGTTAGCCATGAAGGAATTCTGGAGGTCAGGGTGAGGGGAACGGACTTATAGGACAACAGAGTGAACGTACAAGGCCAAATGGCCAGACTCGGTGTCCCATAGGCCCTTATCAGCTGACACTGTCTATGTATCCATGTATGTAGGCATGACACAGGTGACCTGCATCACAGTGCAGCATCACGACACGTCCTGTGTATGCATCACAGGTGGTCCAGGCATGCACTGGGCACATAGCTGTGTAACTGGCATCGCACCACGTTGCCACATCACTTGACAAGCCTAGTTTGTACTGTGATTGACGTGGGCAGTGTGTGTGGGTGGTGGTGCGCATAGCTGGTGCCGCCTGTTTGTGATGGCCATGTGCATGTTCACTGTGGGTGGGTGCATGCCATCACAGGTGCAGGACATTGGGTTATATGGGTTGCAGGTTGAGTGGTGTTCAGGGTTGTGGTCAGTCTCAGCCATTGACTGTGTTCCCATTTTCCTAGGCCTCAGGGTGCTGAGACACATGCAGCAGGATCTGCGGCGCCTGACCCAGGTCGGACTTGACAACCGGGAGCTCCTGCAGGCCATGCTGCGCCAGGGTGAGCGTTGAGGCGGCACAGAAGGGGCGCCAGCAGGGGGAAGACCAGGAGCCAGCTGGGCTGTAGCCACATTCTGTTCCCACTCTCCCATCCCTTTCACCCTGCCTTCCCTCTCCAAGTTTTTATTCCCTCCCCCTTGAACACCCCTGCCTTTTACCCGTCCCCCCACCTTGTACATAGTTTCAGCTGTTATTGTTTATCTGTTGTTTTTGAAATATACATTTCTATTTTGATACAACTGCTGTGTTGGTGTCTGCTTTGCAACTGGCTATGGGTGCTCCGTTGCAGGGGTGTACATGCCATCTGGGCTGCTATGGTCCTGGGTATATGTGTGTGTGTGTGTGTGTGTGTGTGTGTCCATGGGGAGGTATCACCAGCATAGCATTGCCTTTCTGTTGCTCTTGCCATCTGCTGCCACCCACTGCTGGGTGCACAGGGTGGTCTGGCTGGTATGCTCTGCAGCATGGGGTTGACGTGGCACGGGGGTGCATGGTGTTTCCTGCAGTGCCTGTCACTGCACATGAGCGGTGTCTTGGGGCACGGTGCACGCCAGTCTGCGTACGGGGGGACTGATGTGCACTGTGGTTGTCAACCCCCTGTGTGTGGCACTCTCTGCCTGCCAGTGGTTGTGCTGGGGTGTCATGGCTCTGCTATGCTTTAGTTGGCTTGTCCCCATGGGCACATGGATCATCCGTCCCACCCCCAGTGATGCTGTGCTTGGGGTGTGCCAGTGTGGTGTGGGTTCTGCAGTGAGTTCCTGTGCCCATGTGTGGCATGGCTGGCGGTGGGCCCCAGCCTGCCTCCCTGGATGTGCAGTTCCATTGCTCTGGGGGGGGGCTGTGCTTGCGCTATGGCAGCTCTGCAATGCTCAGCTGAGCTTCCATGGTTTGCGCCATAAGCGCAGCATTTTGGCTCAACTTCTCCTTCCTGGTTGCTGATGGCGCAGTGTAATGCCGATATTGAGGCGTTGGTTTCGCGCATTTGCTCTGCTCCATGTTTGAATATCGCACCTGTTGCGCATTTCGGCAACTGGTTTGCGCTTGCTCCTACTGTTGCGCCAATTTTCAGCGCAGTTTGAATATCCAGGCCCTAGTACGCATTGTAGCTGTGGATAGAAATTGGGGATTTTTGTTAAAAGTCCTGTCACCTTCATGCCTGTGTGAGCAGAGTCAGTAATGCCTGATAAGGATACAAAAGTAAAGTAATTCCATTTAAACAAAATTAAAATAAAGAACTGACAGCCCCCATCATCACAGCAAAATGCTAGGTCAATAGCTTACCTCAGGTTAATTTACTATTGTGTAAACAGTCCTGCAGAAGGTAAAAAAGAGAAAGAAAGATACTGTTTGGTGGCCTGATAAGCTGCAGCCTTCTCTGCAGCAGGACAGGGTGTCAGCTGCACAAGCTCTTCTTCTGCACTCAATCTGTTGCTATAGGGAAGCAGCAGTCCCTAGAGGCCTATATTTATACAGATTCTAGCTGCTTTAATTATTGATTGAGGGAGGAGCTTACAGTAATTAAAAAGATAATCAAGCATTTAGAGTCACTTTCTAACCAGGATTATGGGTGTAATAAAGATGTTGGAAAGAACTTAGTGGACTTAAATGGACTTAATGACAATTTTCTTATTTTCTGTTCTGAATTATTATCATTTTATGCTACAAATAATAAAATGATAAATGCCAGCCTGGCATTTTATATGCACTAACTCTGGATGTCTGCCTGCTAATTGTCTCCTGAACAACCCTGCTACAGTTGTGCTGGACTCCAGAGTTAAGTATGGGGTTAGGGGGGTGTGGGGAGGCAGGGTGCACAGTGGGTGAATGCAGGATGTGGGGGGGCCAGGGAGACTGCTGGGGGACCATTTCCTTCATTACAGGTAACAAAAAAAAAAACATTGCAGGACGGTTTTTTATTTACAGGGCAATGTGGCACACTGGGGTGGGCTCTCAGTGTGCCAACTGAGTCTTTTTTTTGGGGGGGTGCTGTAACTGACAGGGGATTGGGCATCCCTGTTGGCACACAACAAGGGGAGGTATGTTATGCTGATGGGGATTGGGCACCCCATTGGCAGACAAGAAAAGCGGGGGGCATTACATACTGCTGATGGGGAGTGGGCTCCCCCATTGGCATCATACATCTGGGCCACTGCAGCCAACAGAGATTGGGGTCCCCATCATCAAACAAACATGTTGGGGGGGCACATGCTGCCACAGGGATTGGGCACCCCCTTGACAGGGGAGGGGTTAATATTGTTTGTGAACAGGTGGCAAAACACCACAATGTTCACAAACAATATCAGTGTGTGAACATCCCGCCCTGCAATGACGGGTCGCTCCCTCATTGCAGCGAATGGCTGATGCTGCAATGATGAGGTGGCCCCTGATTGCAGCGGCTATTTTTTCACAAGTTGGTGGCAACATTCCAAACTAGTGTCACTGGCTGTGTCCCTCATTATTGGTGGACATCACACACTCCCCAAAATGCCATGCAGGTATTGGCCTTAACAGTGCCGCACCTCCAGAACCTGCTTCGGCACCAAGCTGCTGCAATATGTTTCTTGCACTGCGCACAAGCAAACATAAAAAAATAGGCTTGACCAACCCCATACAGCAAAGGGAATATTATCTATAAAAACACAGATATATGACATGACACGATTCCGCCACAGGTCCTGGAACTCTCTCCCCCTCAAACTTCGCTCTGCCCATTCTCGCTGATCCTTTGAATTCTTCCTTCAGAAACACTCAGCACACTGCTTCACCTGCAACTAACCCCCTGCATACCTTCCCCTATATAAGTTCCTACTCTGCACTCTGCAACCCCTGCCACATCCTCTTCCCAAGTTCACTCCTCCCCCACCACTCTAGCTTCCCACCACTAAATTGTACTATTCTCCTTGCTCTCCCTCCATTCCCCCTTACTCCTCACTCTCTCTATCTCTTTTCCCCCTTGCCCAACTCCACTTTCCTCTGCCAGATCCCCATCCCCTTGCAGGGTTCTCTGCATCCTGAAGGGGAGAAGGCTCTAGTGTCCCATTCCCTCAATCTTCCCTTCAATTCTTCCTCAACTTGTCACACCTCCCACCCTACCCTCTTCCTCCTATCCCTCTCCCCTTAGACCAACTATACTTCTGTCTGCCAGCTCCCCATCCCCTTGCAGGGTTATCTGCATCCTGAAGAGTGTGAAGGCACTGGCTTCCCTATCCCTTTCCCCTTAGACTAAATTTACTTTCTTCTGCCAGCTCCCCATCCTCCTGCAGGATCCTATGCATCCTGAAGGGATAAAGGTGCTAGCTTCCTTTCCCCATTCCACCCCAATTTTTCCTTAACTGCCCCATCCATCTCATACTATCCCAAGTAACCCTACCCCTAGTCCTTGTCCCTCTATCCTTCTCCCCTTTCTCCTCTATCTTTCTATTGCCAGCTCCATTGTTCCCTTGCAGGGTTCTCCACACCTGTGGAGGGGGTGAAGGCCTGGCTCTCCTCCCCCCCACACCACACCCTAGTATTTTATATACTCGGTCAATCAGCTAGCGCTTGGCTACTATCTTCCAACTTAAGCACTTACATCCTAGGCCTCCTTACACTCTCAAAGTACTAGCATTGTAATCTACTTTCAGTCTCTCCACACTGTACTAAAAATGCTTTATCATCTGCTATAAGTCAACTGTTATATCCAAAAACGATTGCTGCCCTACTCACCATGAGTCTGTGATGTAACGTATGTTCATGTTTTTGTTACCTGGTCTGTAACTGAAACGTACATGATTTTGTATGCTGCATTTGTTCATAATTATCTACTACCTGGTTATTATTTGTAATGTCTATGATTCTGTTCTGTTTCTTGTAAATGTTGTCTCACACTTCTTCCTATGTAACCCCACCCCATCAGGACGCTTCTGGAAATTAGCTGCTTACAGTTCATGTTGCTTTCCTGGTGAATCTCTTCTAAGTAAATAAACAGGTCCTTTTGCAGGTCATGTTAAAAGGCTAGAGTTCTGGCCTCTTCAGGAAAAATATCTGTGGCATTCAGAGCCTTTGTTGCATCCTCAGGGTTGGTGAGGTACCTTATCCTGCCATTCAGATAAAATCACAGCTTTGATTTAGGAAGAAGAGCATATTTAATTCCTTTGCACCTCAGAGCTGTCATAACCTGATCAAATAATTTTCTGTGTACCGTAATAGCATGGCTGAAATCAGGATATACTGTACATGAAATTTAACCCCTTCAAACACTAGTCCCCCTTCATGCATGCTTTTCTCAAGATCACTTCCTTGAAATCAGTGTGGTTTTATAAACACCAACCCTGGGAGAATGAATTTTGTGGATCGTGGTGGAAAATGTTTGCTTGGAGCTGTACAATGTGCTCAGTCATTTGCAGTTACCTTGTCCAGAAATTCCTGGCCTATGGCTACTGTGATCATTTTTTCAAAAATGCTACTGAGTCCCTGATGCTTCCAAACCTTCAGGAACCTTCACAAGTTTCACATTACCTCTTCTAGCCCAATCTTCCTGGTCTTGTATTTTCCCCATCAGAAACTTTAGCTACATTAGGGTTGCAACCATGTCAGCTAGTAGGGCTCACATCATCCTCTACCACACTTGTCCACTTTTCAAGCTCAGTGGTAGAGGTTGAGAGGACCTCCATCTTAACATTTAGACTGCTCTTTGCACTTGATAGTGCTGCCATAGTGTTAGTAATGTGCAATAGTTTGCATGTCTGATTAGAAAGACATCGGGGCTGGATTTTTTAACTTTGTAGAATAGCGCAAGCCCCCGATGCACCAAACATGTGGCACACGGGGCTTGCAGCAGTCACTGGGGGCCAATCAGGAATCTCAATTCCTTGCATCTGGCACAGCTCCTTAGACCACAGTTTTGGGATCTAGCATGCGCCACCCACAGGGTACTAAGTTATGGAGTTTGTGCCAGATATTTGGCACAGGCTGCCGTAAAACATGGAAACTGTCACAACTATGCCAGGAAATGGAAAATCAGGTGCAGTTGTGGCACAGAGGTTCAGTGCACTGGCGAAACCTAGGTCCCATGGCACAGGGCACGATGCAAGCCCTGTGCCACTGTTTGAAAATCTGGCCCCGGGTCTTGGTGCCATTTCAAAAATCATCTTGGAGGTGAGCTACTTGATTTAGACAGTTCTAAGATATTTGAAGTAGTGCTAATGGTTATGGCAATATTTTCAACCAAATACTCAGTGGCCTTTGAGCCTATTGAATTGCTAGCACTATTAATACTGTCTATCCTCACAGCAGTGTTTAATATGTGCCAATTGTTTAATATACTAATATGTTAAAGTGTTTAATATGTGCCAATATGTGCCAAAAGAGCCTGGGATAGTTATATGGGGTTAACAGGCAAGAGACAGGCTGTTAAGGGAGGGAGGGGGTCTTCCTGGGGAGGAGAGTTATGAGCAAACTGGATGGGCTTTGGGGTCCTTTTCTGCCAACATTTTCTATGATTCTATGATAATTGTTCACTTTGTTCCCAGAATCAGAACACCTAGCATTAGGAAAAGCCAGATTCTGGTGCTGATGGAGTGGTTTATATGATCTGCCATATTAGAAGTAGTGTAATCTTCAGTGCTACAATCCACAGTAATTATAGTGGCATGGTAGTGCCACTATAGCTAGGGTTGAGCAGGGGTTTCTCTGTTAAACCTCAACATTTGTACATTAATATCTTCACAACTGTTAAATGGATTTGCTCAAAATTGTGCAAGCGCAGTCCTGGGGAATAGACCTCTTGATGTGGCAAGATGTGCAGATTCTGTGATGCAGATACTGACAAAACTTTAAAAATCGAATTTTTTTTTCTTGTCATCACCTAGCACCAAGATGGTTTGAAATTCTGGTCTAAAATGTTCAGGGTAGAAAGGACTTGGCCAACAGATGTGACTTTCACTGGTTTGGTGAAAAAATATTAATCCATTCTAAAGTTATTAAATTTTACATTTCAGTTCTGAGCAAGCTCAGTGTAGTATTTTGGATAGCTGCTTGGAACAAAATAAAATGGTCCATACAAAAATTATCCATTTTCATAAGGGGGCGTTCATCCTTTTCATGAGGAAAAAAATATTTTGTAACATGACCGCCATCTAGTTTCCATTTTTCAAAAAAAGTTTCAAAACCCACACAAATGACATCCTGACAGACACCAACACATGTATCTTGCTCATCAGGCTCTGTTAAGTGGGGTCTCCACTTAACTTTTGGAAAATTACCCCCAAATATGATTTTTAAATCCTTTTCATGATTGTTTCTGTTTTTCATATGGCCATATGAAAAAGAATTCAGCCATATGAAAAGGATCCCTTCAAACAAAAAGAATCTGAAAAAAAAGTCCAAATCCTTTTTCATATGAGGGCATCCTTTTTGTAGGAATGAAAAGCTCACTAAAAGGATTCCTTCATAAATTCCAGATCTCACATATGTAGTAAAACAAACATATTTGAAAATATACAGTATATACAGGTAAAACTAGTTCTCTGTTTTATTGACTTAGAAACCATTTTCTTTCTGAAATACTAATTAAACAATTTAAGATCTGTGCCTAAATTATTGGCATAAAATAAAGAATTCCCTGGTGTTAGTGGTCCCCTCTCCCTCTGATCACCTGCCTGGCATGAAATAAATAATTCCCTGGTGCTAGTAGCCCTCTCCCTCCTTCTGCTGTCCTGCACAGCATGAAATAAAGAATTCCCTGGTGCTAGTGGTACCCCCAATCATCTGCCTGACATGAAATATATGATTCTTATGCCAGTGGCCCCCCTTGCAATCGCCCACCCAGCACTAAAAAAACAAAACCCTCTCTGGTGTCTAGCAGCCCCTGTACAATGGTACCAAGCACCCACCCCCTATTTCATGCCAGGCAGGTGATCAGAGGGAGTGGGAATCACTAGTACCAGGGAATTCTTTATTTCATGCCAGGCTTGTGATCAGTATGGGAATTTTCATTTTTTTTAATCTGGGACCGAAATTTTTGGGGGGATGAGTATTAGGGTTGACAGTCCCAAGGCACCCCATGTCTGATGTGTGAAAATGCAGGAGAGGTGAAACCATAATATTTTTTCCTGTTCAGTGCCTTCCAGAGTAGGGTTGGAAACCCTAACCCACATTTCCCTATTTTATCGGTTTACCTCAAATTAGTGTATTAACAAAGTTTTTTGCAATTAATATTGGGTATAGATGATGTTTTTCTATCTTTTGCTTTAGGTGTAGTAGGAGTAGCTGGGATTGCTGAGATTATAGTCGACAAGCTCTGGAGTGCTAAAACAGAATCAGAAGTCTCATGCTAGCACCAGTGTTTGCCTTGTTGTCAGAGACAGTTAGCAGTATTCTTATTCAAGCTGGTAGTTGCCGCAGTTACTGTAGCTAATGTAGCAGTGATCAGTAGGATCAGTGCTGGCAAACTTTGATCACTGAAATTGGGATCTGAAGATTACACTGACATCAGCATTAGCCATGTTGTCAGTGATATTTGCAGCTGTAACTTTTACCCGTAGGCAGATGTCACAGTTGTTATGGCAGTGCAAGTGGTCTTGAGGGAAGTGAACTGATTTATAGTTAGACCTGGGGCACTTGGCTGGTTTATGGTAGTAGTCACCTGAGACCCTGACTGGATTGTCTACCCTTCAGGATGGGTGAAGCAAGTCCCTCTGTGGGGTGAAGAGGATATCAGAGGACATCAGAGACCAGTATGGCCCACACTCCTCACCACCCAGAAGTGTGGTGGGTCTGCCACATCTGTACCATCGCTTGTATCCGCAACCCTGAGGGAGACATCCCAATAGAGCCAGCCTGCAGAGCCTGCTAAGGTTGTGAGTACTGGATCAATACCCATCCATTTCTTCTCCTAATCAGGACAAGATAAAAGTACTCTAATTGCTGTGCATTTCCAAGTGATTATTATACAGAGCCTATTTATAGAAATACAACAGCCAGAAACAACTGGCAGTTGTGTTTGAATATTTTTTTTTTTGGAACTCCAACCACCAGCCTTCAATCAGTACCTCATCGTGGTCCAGCATAAGGCCTGCAACTGTGTGCACACAAATGATGGACTGTTTTGGGAGCTGACACCGCATTGACATTGTAATCAGTACGTTGCAAAGATGCCCTATTGAAATATGATGTACACAACAAAACGTGGAAGGGGTGAATTATCTAAAAATAAAATAGATAGGAGTGAGACTGAATTCCTCTTAAATGCATGATCATTTTGCACAAAGAAATTGTGCACTTAAGTGGAACATACATTTAGTCGAAGTTCTTATTTTCAACTATCTGGAATTACAACCCCTAAGATCGCAATCAAAGAAATACAGTAGCCCCAAACAAAGATAAAAACATTGATGCTTGCTTTAATAACTCACATTATGCTGCTATATTTTAAAATCACAGCAGTATACACTTTATTGTACATAACAACACTTTTAACCTCAATACAGTAAGTGAATCACATTTCAGAATTCCCGGTAATGTTATCTCCAGAGCTATCCCTCATGTTAACTGCTCCAAAAAAATAGGTTATTTTACTTTGTTTTATGCTCAGTATAGCTACCTGAGTCACACAGTGTTCAAATTCGAAAAGTTTGGTCAAATCTTTTTTCTCCCTAGTGCAAACAAACAAGCTCAGTCTCTCAAGACAGTGCAGTGCTTTGGTCATGTTTACCGCTGGGTCCATGGTTCTATTTTCAGCCACACTCAGCTCCTCATCCTCCTCTGTCTGACCGGTTACCTCCCCACATATTTCTGCATCAGACACCATTCTGGTTGTAACCAAGACAACATCTATGTCCCTGTATGAGTTTAAGTCATCCCTTTTCATGTTGGAGAAGAGCGCTACGCAGGCTCCTCCCACCTCCTCCTCCAATTGTGTTTCTTGATCCACAAAGTCACCCTTCTTGAAACAATTCCTGATCATTTCCAGCTGTACATTGTCGTGCATGGTTTAACATTTGATTGCATCAATAATTTAAACCTTTTGAAAGTTCAGTTATTGTGTTTAGAGTGCCACTATCCATGCACAGGATTATTTTTTTTCCAGCATCTACAAAACAAAAACTGTAAGTTAAGGAGACTGCACAATGGTGGTGGTGTTTGGGGGGGTCTATATGTATGTACGGTACTGCACAAGGCTCACCTTGCTCCTGTAGTGGTGTTTAACATTACGGATAATCCCCATATCAAGGGGTTGAATTAGGGATGTAGTGTTAGGGGGGAAGAAAATGAGGCGTCCATGAGTGAGAGGAATGTCAAGGTGTGCAGAACAATTGTCAAGAAGCAGGGCAATCCTTTTTCTTCTGCGGCGCATAACAACATTTAGCTTTTTCAACCAGAAGCTGAATATGGCTCCTGTCATCCAAGCATTGCTGTTGCTCTCATAATCAACAGGCAGAGCTTCCATCAGCAGAACCAGCAAAACATCTTCCAATGGCTTAATCAACCGCTTGAGCAGTAAAGTTCGCCCCATGGCTGCTGCAAGATCTTCCACTTTTTTCACCAAGATTGGCCCATTAACAGGCATGTCCATGCCCCTGGCTGCAGTGAACCATCACAGGAGTGTGTGTTCCACCTCCTCACACTTCCCTGCTCTCCTTGTTTTTCTGGTTTGCTTGTCGTATTGCTCCCAGTCAGACAGCAGTTTATCCTTGTTCAAGACGACTTATGTAACAGTAGAAACATCAGCTCTGAATTAGGAGGCTACATCTGTCCATCTAATATTCTGTTGTTCCAAGCACTGGAGCACCTCAATTTTCTGAGCAAGCATCAGGGTAACTTTTTTCCTCTCCATTCTCTCTATTCTCTTTCTGCTTGCCTGCTGCTGTGGAAAATGGAGAATCGGATCAGGACAAGGCGTTTAATGCACCTGCAACGCCTCATTAAGGGACAAAAGAAAAATTGGTGCACTAATCCGGCATTAATTACAACATAAAAACATAGAAACATGGAATTTGACAGCAGATAAGGACCTCTTGGCCCACCCAGTCTGCCCATTTACCTACCTAATGGATAAGCTGCAGATCCTATGTCCACTGGTGGGTAGTGTACTTAACCGAAAAGTGTACTTATATACAGTGTACTTAACATGCAACCTATATAAAAAAAAATGGACAACAGAAAAGTTATGCATTAAACCGAAATGTGCACTAATCCGAAGTACACTTAAGTGGAATCCACTGTATTTTATTTTCACATTGGAAGGAAAAGACCACAGTATAACTGAGATTTCCCCCTTATAAAAGAAGAACGAACACAAAATAAGAAATAAGATACAAGTTTAAAATGAAAAAATAGGTATGTTTCACTACAAAGCAATTTAACTACAGTATTAAACATATAGTATTGAGAACTGCATATAAAAATACAGGTTTAAACTATGATAACAGAAGTTAGACATCTGTCCCTCCCCCCCCCATCCAATTTTTATTTATTTATTTTACAGAAAGTTGATAAAAAAAAGAAAGGTGTCTGGGAATGAATAACAGGTACATCCCCCCTGCAATATAAGTAAAAGACAAGAGTGCAATTCATTATAATTTACATGGAATTATGGAAAAGAGAAATTAATTCTGATTATTTGTATTTATTTATTGTAGCCCCAGTATGTTCAGAAGAAGGGACAGGTGGTCTTGAAGTCTACATCAACCCATATAATTTTGTGGGCAATTATAAACTTTGAAAATGAGAACAAGAATATTTGAAAATAAAAATAAGAATAATTCAGCAGTCCAAGAACAGTAATTTTTCATTATTTTGTTGAGGTTCTCCTAATTTCTTTTTAACTGTTTTTGGAGCTCCCTAGGGACTTTGTGGTACTGGTGCATCAGTAAGGGTAGATAGTAAATATTGTGTGGTTACCCATCAGAGGGTGATGGGGTTTGAGGAGTGATCTCAGAACTGTTTCAATGCATTTGATCCAGTCATTCCCCCCATCCAGAGCCTGCTCTTGTCCCCCATTTAATAAATATCCTTTGTTTCTGAATTGCAGTTTATTGTGTTCAGCATATTATTGCGTTTGCGTGTTTACATGCTTAGAATACAAGTTGGGGGTTGTGTGTAATCATATGGGTTCCCTGTAAGAAGGAAGTGGGCTGCATTCATTTCCTTTGGGGCAGCACCCAGGCAGCCACCTGCCAAAAGAATCCCAATAAGTAAAAGCAAATGACCTCCAACCAGGGGACCAAGTTTTGGTGTGGAACTTTGACCTGTCTGGCAAGCATAAGTTGTCTGACCAATTGGGCAACAGAACACCCCTTCCATTGTCAAGGAGCAACTTTAGAACTTGATGGTGTATCACATACATCAGTTAGGGAACCAGGCAAAGTCAAAACAATGCATAGGAATTATCTGTTGCCAGTTGGGTGCATGGATATTTTCTGGTACTCTGAGGGCACCTAAAAGGCCTCAAGGGCCAGAGACTCAAGCCCATCAGAGACAGAGAGCTGTGGTACCCTAACCTGCCCCAGAGCAAATAGACTGTGACTCCTCAGATGAAGAAGCTCAAGTGACCAAGTACTATTCCCTCTGAGGTATTCCAAGCCTGTTTACAGCTGGTATGCCTGAGATGGACAGTCATCCAAATGGGAGTATTTTGAACCTTCTAGCAGAACCTTTTGTGCCACCTAACTTTCAGCCTGGTGCAACTAAGGCAGAAAGGTTACCTATACAGAGTCACATCATGGCTTAACAGCTTAAAGAGAAACAAGACCATCCAAATGTGGAATAGGATGCCGATGATCAGTAGCCTGCTGGGAAACATGAACTGTCAGGGATGGACAATGTAGAAGAACCCTCTGAGACTGAGACCTCAGAAGCTGAGGAGAAAGTGGTAGCCTCTGTGACATGTTCTATGAAGCCTTAAAAAATATTCAGAAGTTTAGTTATGATGCCCCAGTTGCCCCACTGATATTCCAACACATGGTGCGGGGGGGTATATGTCACACCTAGATCCTTCCTTCTTGTATCCATTTTGCATGCACCCTGAGATCAGCAGAACACAGAAACAACTGAGATAATGTTGACTTAATGGTATTAGTCAGGAATCAGTTGTCTAGGTAGCAACTGTAAGAAAATGTTCTATACTAGGAATTAAGTGCCTAGATTAGTAGTGTAGTAAATATGCTGCTGTTGCTGGACTGGGCTGTTTTGGACATTTTTTAGTATGTTTTATTTACATACTATGAAATACATGCTCTATTGCAAAGGTTTCACATCAAGGTAATGGCCAATGGCTGAGGACAGTCATTTGCTTCAACTGAGGGAAAGTGTAACCCCTTCCCAGGACAACTGGACTTACCTCAGAATGACCCTTGGCCCAGTCTGTCTCCTCCAGCCCCCTGGACCCAAATATTACAGCAGGGGGACTGACAGGAGCAGCAGGAACCTTCAGTGTTTGGCATCTCCTGCACTATGCAATAAGATGGCTCCAGCAGCATCTCAAAGGCAGGCAGCTGCCACTAGTGAGTGATTGCTCTGGCCACCACACCACCACCACCAGAAGACTCTCCTCACCCTGCCACTGAACCAGGGTGGAGTACACTGCACAAGGGCAGGAGCCCGCAGAGAGGAAACAATGGGGCCAGTGTCTTTTGATGGTTTGAATGTCACCATCTTGGTGACCCCTGGAACAATCAATCAGGGTAGGGGTGTAGAATACCTTATCCTGAATGCATGTCAAATATTATATTCAGGCCACCAAATAGTCAGGCATTTGGTATTATTATTTGGGTGATTTGTCAAATTAAAAATTGAAAAATCAGCTGGCTTTACTATACAAAGTGAGCAAATGCATGAACACTTCCATTCAGGAGAATGTGCCTGACCATGTGTTGGTTGCCTTCTTCTCTACTTCCCTAATGAAGAATTGGGTGCTGGGGAGAAGGATTCCAGGGTGGGAGGGACATATTTGTTTTAGCACAAATTGACACTGAAAGATGGAGGCTGATGATGGATGTGAGTGGGTTGTGCTGGTTATCTATTCATCCATTCGTCTTTTATTTTTAATATGCATTAAAATCTATCAAATTGTGGGTGCTGGGGGAGAAAGGTGGGACTGGGATTCTAACATAGGGTGGGGAGATGGGGGTTGTATTTAAGATTTGGGCTGGGGAGAAGGGTGGCAGCTATTTATTTATTTTTGGTGAAAAAATATTGTTTGCAAATCTGAATGAAAAGGACTCCCAAATATTTAGAAGCCCTAATTGTGATACCGTGGAGCCTAGTTATAAGCAGACCCTAAATACAGTACCAAGCAAAAATGTTCTTGTAATCAAGATGTTCTTATAAGAGGGCTTCATTGAAAACAGTGAAAATCCATGTAAAATCTATGGCTGACATGATGAAATTGGGCTTAAACTACTTTTTAAAGGACTCATTAAAAGTAGTATAATACAGCTTTTTAAAAGAGGTCTTGCTCAAGCGGTTGGAGAACTGTTGTAAAATTCATTCAATGTTTCACCTAACTATGAAGGAATGTATAGTGTATGGTAAGGGCTTGTTGTGTATGGAATTCAGTGACTTTCAAAATGTTGTAGTACTACAGTTCAAAAGGTCATGGAACGTGATTGTACCACACTGTACTACAACAACATTTTGAAAGCCTCTAGAGGCTGCATACGCTCAGCTCATTTAAAACTATACCAGACACAGAAAACTCGGAACCAGCGGCATGATCATCCACCGAACCGATAGTCGAACAGGGCACCATGAAAAAGGCAGGATTGACCAGATACTTTAAACTAATACAAAAATGCAGGATCAACCAGATATTTAAAACTACTCACATTAACAGGTGAATCATTTCCTCTCCGCTTAGCGAGGAGATCGTCCCCCATGTTTTTCCTGGACTCCCACCAAAGGAACTGACAGCCAATGACAGACCACGCTACAGACGTAGGGACGCTTGGTCCCTAACAACCACAGTACTAACCTTAGCAACTTGACGAATAACAGATTAAAGCGTAGTAGAAAGAATTCCTTTTATGGCGTAAAAAAATTAAATGCTCACTTAATTTATCGTAGGGGCACCATACACTATAAAAAATAATGGATGGGCAATGTTATGCCCAACCGGTGTGCTGTGCCACTTCAGGGTTCTGATTCCCACGGACCTCTCGAGCTTCGCTCTCGAGGTCATAGGGAATCAGAACCCCTGCGGCACAACACAATCGGGTTGCATACTTGCCCATCCACTATTCTCTATGTGCTGCCCCTCTTCACACATCCATTCACCACTTGAGTGACTGTTAATGAGAAAACTAGATGATGTATCAGTCCAAGCTTGGAGTATTGGAAAAAAACTGTTCTTATAATCAGGCTGATTGCTCTTATAAACAGGCTTCACTGCCATTAAAAATAATGGACAAATATCAGGACGTCCAAGAAATGTTCTTATAAACTGGATATTCTTATATCCAATGTTCTTGTAAGTGTTGGGAAATACTATTTGTTGCTACCACACCCTAATCAGGGGTTAGAAGCGTACAGTAAGCTCCTGAAAACCTCTAGGAGAGGAAGGACTGTGCTTCTGACACCCTTTCGTTCCTACAGGATCTCGCAGTTTTGGACTAGCAGCTGTTTGGACCAATGGGAGATGGTCCTGAAGTGTGCATATAGGAAGGGATTGTGCTGGGGTTGGCAGATTAGAGCAATATCTCAGCTGGACAGAACCTGCTGACTTCACCCAAGGTCGAGCTGTGCCACAAGGGGCCTTGTGACTGAAAAAGTGGAAGCTGCTCCAAACGAAAGAGATCAGCAACTGCCTGCAATCCAGCACAAGTGATGACACTGAAAAAGACAGCATGGAGCAATATATTAAAATCCAGGGCTGTAGATTCAGGTCCCATAGCAGTACAGCTAAATGTCAGGCGACTGCCAGCTTTAGGGTTTTGAAAGCCAAGACTTGTGGGTTGGTTCAGGGTCTCAGCAGTTGAATGAAATAGAAAGGGACAGAAGAGCTGCCAACCTTCTATAAGGAGGACAAGAACCCAGCTACCAATAATGGAGGTGTGAGTCTGAGAAAGGGGACTGACTATACCAGAGGTACCATGGGAGATCACAGTGTCAACAGCTTAAGTAGATAAAATAAGCCGTTCGGATGGGAACGGTGAGTAATTTCAGGGCTTGCTCTGTCTCAGAAAAATACTGTTTGGTTAAAATTTGTTTGCAAGTTGGCCTTCAGATGGGATTACAATACTGCACTTTCAGAGTTTTAAAATAATCTTAGCAACTAAATGGCCTTCAGGATTTGGGAAAATTATTCAGTTTATTTCCAGATTTAACAAATGTACCAATGCAGGACTACCCCGAAAGTACATTGGGCCTGGAATGATTTATCTCTGAGGTACTGTAAACAGGAACTGTGTGTTACAGAACTCCTAATGAAGCTAAGGATATTTCTTACTACCATGTGGAGGCAAGTATCAGCCTCCATTACAGAACAACCATCACATTCCTTGTGCTTTACTATGTTTGAGGGTGGGCAAAGTGTGGCTGCACCTTGCTAGGACTTGTTAGTGGCAGTCAATGTATGGACAGTTGTGCCCTGCCCTCTAAGGGGTGAACTACCTGCAGCCTGAGTAATAATAATAGTTGCTCAGACCCTACTTAGAAGGGCATTTAAATGAGCCCAGATAATGTTAGTGCTTGCTTTAACCATCCTTCCGTCGCAGGGGCCAACAGTACTAAATAACATTGTTTTGCTGGAGGCAGTTTAGTGTAGTGGTTAAGGGCACTGAGCTGCAAACCTGGAGACCTGGGTTTGAATCCCTTCAGCCCTTACTTGAATACCGTGTGACCCTGAGGCAAGTCACTTTACTTCCTTGTGCTCCCAGATCACACCCAGAAACAAGTTCCAGCTTAGTGTGACTCTTCTGCTTAAACAACTTCCCCTTTTCCTTTGCTGTTTAACCCTGTCAATCTTATTTACTGCAAATATACTGTGCATGCCATCTGGGGGAAACCATTGCATATGTGTGGGGTCTGCAGGAGGTGTAACCAACACTTAGCCAACTTTAACCTATCTCTGGGTGGAGGCACCACACATTTTGTTTTCTTCTGGGAACGAACACCCCTCACTGCTGACTGAGAAAAGAACTCAGCTGAAACATCTATGGCAACTCAGTGGTAGTGTAAGGTACAGGTGTTTAAACCCTACTGTATCTGGGAAGGGCACCTGGTCTACAGATGCCTTACATACTGTGCTTTACCTACATCCTTACTGACTGCAAGATATTTTTCTTTTGGAGGGTACTGTACCTCCTGAAAAAGCATTAGCATGGATGGTTGTCACACAGAACTACAATACTGTAAGAAGATAGCTGATATACCTTTTCTTCAAGACTTTGCAGTCATATGTAAGCAACAACAGATCCAGTTTGTAGTGAAAGAAGCAGCTGTTTCAGTCTAATCTGATTTATAAAGGGAACATTTTACAGTATTGTGGGAAATTACTAACCCTTAAAAATTCTGCCCCTTTCCACAATCTATTTGACCTTTTAAGAGGAAATCACATGTATGATTTTTTTAATTCTTCCTGCCTCGAATTGACAGCAATTTTATTTCACTCAGAATGTGATTAAGCGAACTATATACATTCCTGACAAGGCATTTTCCTGTGATTAACACACTCTAATCGAATGGATGCCATCCTTCTGAATCAGCCTTTTAATGTTGAAGGTGACATCAAAGAAAAATTGCGTTCCCTAGCTGAAGTAAATTACTTCCGTAAATTTCACACTTCAGGCACAATACTGGTCTGAGCAGTTTAGCGGGAAATGCATTTGTCTCGAAGCAAACCAAGCATAACATTGTACATACCTCTGTGCAGCTGTAGGCAGAGACTCCTCCCCTTGACTTCATTGGCCTTTGGAAAAATATTCAAAAAATCCCCAAAACACATGCATCAGTGGTTATGAAAATATTTTACTCCTTCATAACCACAATATGAAAAAGTTTCAAAGATCACAGCAGGATAGCAGCCCGGGACAACAACAGCAGCAGCAGTTCAGTCACAGATGCACCATCAGGTTTTTCCTCATTGGTCTGTAGGTCTACAACATACAGTAGTTGACTATTTTTGATACACTGCCACAGTTCACAAGACATTTCTACTGTATACACCACATTCCAGTTTAACATATTAATACCTTGGCCATCTTTAGGTGAATCATGCTAAAACCTGGAACAATAGAAGCCCACATCATTTACTAGAAAACCCTACAAGTTGAATAAACATCTAACATAGAAATGTAACCCCCCTGCAAATGGGGGTTCCCAAAAAGTCTTCCAGGAGCTTGCTTGAATGCTCCAAGCCTGACTGGTATTTGGCATTTAAGCCATTTATCTGTGAGTGCTTTTAGAGCCTCTGGTACTGTCTCTTTAAGAGCTGTCTGCTTGCAGACATAATTAGTTTCTATGGGGGGGACTGTGGGTTTCCCTGCTTGAGTCCCACTTGAGCTGCTGCTAAATCGCTCCATTTCTGCCGTCGCTAAGTGGGCAGAGTGAGCACTTTTCAAAGATGTAACTGTTTGCCAGAAATCATTTAGAGTAATAACGAAAATACAGTTTGTCTAACCTGCTTTTCTTTGCAGTCAGAACTGTGTTTGCCTAGCCCTCCGTTCTGGTTTTGAACTGCTGAACTGGACCAATCAGTGTGGAGGGACCTTTGAAATGGAGCCTGCTGCTGGCAGATCAGAACTTGGACTCTCATGGTGGAGCCAGCACCTATGTACTGTATGGCCAATGCTTCTGGGAATTGTAGTTTGGACTTGACACCTTTTGCACCAACAGGGGAGTCTGATTGTGAGTGACAGCCAAGCCAGCCAACTGAACTGGGAGGAACTCAAAGGAAATGCCAGCTCTGTCTACTGGAAAGAGGAGATCAGTTTGGGCTGTGAAGAGACAGGAGCTGTGTGCTTCTTGATGTGTAGTTTTAGCGCTGAAATCTTTGTAAGGCCTTAAGTTTCGCGTCTGTAGTTTGTGCAAGCGCCTGTTCAGACTGAAACCGACCTGTGAAGAGAATCAAAGTGATCTGAAGAGTAGAAACCAGGCTCACCCTGTAGAAGACTGGAGAAATTGTTGAATCGCGCTCGGTCTGTCTGACAGGGCCGTTGCCAGGATTTTCACAAGTGGGGGTTCTTTTTATGCAGTCTGCAACTTTTAAAAAAAAGCTATGGGTCTTAGGGCCACTAGTACCCCGGAAGCCATGGAATCCTAGAATTACTCTGTGGTGCATTTTGTGGCTTGTTTTGAAACTAGAAGTCATCTTAGATCTCTACACTCCTTGCTCTAAACAAAATTATTATCTGGCTGGCTGCAGGGTGAATACATATGTATTCAGTACGGAGGGCAGCAAGATGCTGTTAATGTAATATACCTAAGACATTGTCTCAGATATATTATGTTATGAGTTTTAATATCTGCAGCTGTATCTACTGGTGTGTAGGAAAGGGGTCTGGGGGCTGCTTGGCCCCAGAAGCTTTGGGGTACAAGATGCTCTGTGGCTAATTTTGTAGTTATTTTAAACCAAAATAACTCATCTGTGAGCTCCCCTCCACCTCCTGCTCTAAGGACAATTATTACTATCTGGGTGGCTCAGATTGTGTGTGCTTGTGTGTGTATGTATTTATAAAATGTGAAGCAAAGTAAATAACAAATCCAGCACTCTGACTGTATAAAACACATCACATGACCATGCATCTATCAGAGAGCGGCCGCACTCCTGCACTTTCATCCCCCTCCAAAACAATTTTGCCATTTTATAAGATAGATAACCAACTCTAGGATGTGCGGTCGTGCTCTGATATACACATGCCTTGGGTGGTTGATGCACATAGCCTGTGGACTCATGCTTAACAAGCACACCAAGGCATGCGTATATCATAGTGTACTGCACACCTTAGAGTAGGTTATCTATTACATATGTAGATATATAGATAGATAGATAGATAGATAGATAGATAGATAGATAGATAGATAGAGATAGATAGATATAGAGAAGCAAATGTTAATGCACTGAACCTCAGTACAGAGTCTGCAGCTAGTTTTGGGTGCGTATTGTACCTAGTAACTACTGCAGTGCTGGCTTGCTACTAGGGCAGGGGTCTGGATCTGATAGGCTCCAGAAACCATGGGCTATGGTATGCTCAGTGGAGCACTTTGTGGCTTATTTTAAGTCTGAATAACTCATATCTGAACACTCTCTACCCTTGTTGTTACCCCACCATCCACAACTCAATATACCATTTAAGTAATTGAGTCAGTGCAACATGGCCTATAGCAAGACTAAAAGGATGCTGGGATGTATTGGTAGGGGTATTGATAAGCGGAAGAAAGGAGGTAATACTTTGCATCTACAGATCCCTGGTGAGGCCTCACCAAGAGTACTGTGCCCAGTTCTGGAGCCCTCACCTCAGAAAGGATAAGGATAGGCTGGAGACAGTGCAACACAGAGCAACAAAAACAATTCAGGGACAGCAGGGCAAATCCTATGAGGAGTGCCTCAAGGCACTAAATATGTACTCATTGGAGACCAGAAGGAGAGAGGAGATATGATAGAGCTCTTCAAGTTCCTGAAATGAATTAAAGTGAACTATGGGGTACTATTTAGCCTGAGTACCAATTAGGGTCACATGGACACTAATGGAAATTAACAGAGGGAGGTTCAGGAGAGATGTGAGGAAGCATTACTTTATGGAAAAGGTGGTGGAACTTTGGAACAGTCTGTCAGCTGAAATGGTGGGTGTAAAAACAGTCAGAGGATTCAAGCAGGGCTAGTGGTACCGGAGGCAACAGGACCAAGGAGGTGACTAGAAAGAGGACAGGGAGGGTTAGTACCCTGGAGAAATTGTAGGTTCAAGGATTATAGGAACTTGGGCAGACTGGATGGACCTCAGGTCTTTTTCTTCTGTCATTTGTCTATATTTCTATGTTTCTATTCCAGGCACCCTGTTTGGAAAAAATCTGTAATATAAGTCATAGTTCAATATTGAGTACTACAATTGTTGCCCCACTCCATTCTCCAATGTGGTAAGTATGACAAAGGAGTGAGGGAAAGGTAATTTGACAGTGGCGTGGATTTTCAGTGCAAAGTTACCATCTCCTAAATGCCTACCCCCACCCCAACCCCACCTCACCATGCTTCCAAAAGTACAGTGGGTATGTTCAAAACAGTGAACTGTAGCAACAAATGTCATTCTACTGGCATGTGGTCATCTGGAGAAAATACATCACAAATTATTTGATTTAACGGCATCTGGCACAGATGACACAGACAAAGTGGTACTGAATGTCCATGAAAATGGGACCACAGTGAAGACCTCTCTGAACAGCACAATTAATAAGCGGCAGTGCAGATCCCTGCCAGACCCTTCCAAACACTTGCATTGCCTTTCCACTGTGGTACCTCTTTTGCTTTACTTATGAAAAGTTAAAACAGGCATATGAAACATGACAACTTTGCTTTTTGTATAGAGGGTAATTAAATAATTTATTTCTACATTTCAGCCGCCACCTGAAAAGCTCTCTTGCTCAACTACACGGCCTATCCCTTAATATACAGTTATTAAGGACACATCTTCGACAATAGTGGCCATCAAAATTTACCTGCCTGTGACTGATAATATTATAAGTTGAGGTCCTCTACTTCTTTTTGCTCTCCTGGTGATGTCATCTCTGAGTCTGCCACCATGCTCCATCTTCCTCCAGTGCTAGCTGACAGTGTGTGTGTAGGCAGTGGCCATGCTGTATTGAGGTCACATTCACGATGCTGATGTGAGCTCAATTGGTCAGCCAGTCATAAGGGAAGGTGCAGAAAGACTCACAAAGCAGCTCCAGTCATCTTACTGGTACTGAGGAGCTGATTGGCCGCAGAAGGAGGGAGGGGCATGCAGAGAAAAAGTGCTGGGGTTCATTATGAGTGCATTGGCACTCTGTAACAGTGAAAAAATAAACAGAAATGATGAAACTTTTTGCAAATAAATAGAAACTAAAGGGGAGTTTCAAAGGGGTTTCTTTCAGACAAGGCAGACTCCCGGCAAGCAGCTCGTGTCAGGAACTGAATCTGCTGTGTGTTCTCCCGGTATTGTGCAGTAATTGTGATCAGGATCAAGAAGCAGCCTGCCTGGTATAGTACTTTCCTTTACAAATAAATGTGTGTAGTGCTTGTGGGGAATCAGTTTCAAATCCCTGTACAGTGAATAGAATGCATGAAGCTGGAAGTAAACCCCAACTAATCCAGACTACATCCATTTGCTCTAAACTGCAGTGGGGTCCAGTCACAAGGACCTTGTCCACATGGTCTGCTCCTCCTGGCAATCCAGGACAATCTGCCTTCCATCCAGTTCCCAGCATTGAGTGTGTGAGTACAAAGCAGGGTATCTCCCTGCCATCTGTTATCGAATTACAAGTGTGTCATCTAATTGTTTTTTTTTTATTTCTTCACGAACTGAGCCAACTGGCTCCGGATTCAATTTGGGTATTGTGCCAGTGTTTTTCCATCACAGGCCCCCAACCAGCTGCAACTGATCCTGGATAGCCCCCATCCTGGGTACCCAGTGAAAGTGACAATTCGGGACTCTGAATATGCGCACAGTACTGTGATTATTAATGTGTTTAACCTAATTAACCTGATTTCCTCCTTCCTTGTTACAGCTCCTCAAATAAATCAGATCTGTTGGTTTCAGCAAAGTTACACTGTCTGAGGTATTGTTTATGTTAAAGTATTATACTGTGGTTTTGCACTGTATCATCTTGTTTTGCAGGGGTTCCCAGGGGTCCAGTCGAAGACCAGTCCTGGGGTAAGTGTACACTGTGAGGTATATTCCTAGTGCATTTTGTGGGCCGCTAGTGGGGAAGAAAGTGGTAGTGTCCCGAGGGCTGTGACCATGTTGGTTTAACTACTGCAAACCCTGACCTCTGGGTGGAGGCACCCGCCATTGGACCTAGGCCATTCAGCCTGTTAGTAGTTAAGAAGGCAGGGGTAGTAGCCCTTGGGATAGCACCACCTAGGGGTTACAGAAACATAGACTTTGATGGCAGATAAGGACCACTTGGCCTACCCAATCTGCCCATTTCCCTACCTGTTGGATAAGCTGCAGATCCTAGTTAATTAACAGCCTACTTCCTCCTACCCCCACTATAATTTCCTTATGTCTGTCCCATGAATTCCTGAATTCCCCTACTGTTTGTGACCTACGACCTCCTCAGGAAGGCCGTTCCATGTTTCCACCACCTTCGCTGTGAAAAAATACTTCCTCACGTTGCCCCTGAGCCGTCACCCCTCTATCTTCAAATTGTGCTCCCTTGTTCTTGCACATCTCTTTTTCTGAAAGATGCTACTCTCTTGGACTTTGTTGATTCCCTTGAGGTACTTGAAAGTTTCTATCATGTCCCCCATCTCCCTCCTTTCCTCGAGGGTATACATATTAAGCTTCTGTAGTCTCTCTTCATATGGTTTCTGATGCAGACCCTGCACCATTTTAGTCGCCCTCCTCTGGACTGCCTACATCCTGTCTATGTCTTTGCAGAGATGGGGTCTCCAGATCTGCATGCAATACCCCAGATGGGGTCTCACCAACTGTCTGTACAGAGGGATGACAACTTCCTGTTTTGATCCACTGCCATAGATCAGGCGATCTGTCTCATACTTTTGAAGTTATAAACACTGTATAGTATAAAACAAAATTCCACGATTAAATGTAATTTTAATATTTTGTACTGATTTTTAGTGCAGCTAAAGGGTGCCAGCTTAAGAGCATTAGAGACTTGGTCCTGTATTCATCAGCTCTATTTGAGCACTTTTTGTTTTTATCTTGAGTAAAAACTAAAAGTGTTAATACCTGAGATTTTATAGCATGGTATACTGCAGCCTGCAGTTAGTGTTTTGGTATTCTCACAGATATTATTAATATAATTTAGAATTCAAACATTAAGCACTTTAATGTACTTTTTTTACACATGCCTGCTGCTTCTTTAAAATTAGATCTAAAATGTCATCATTGTGCAGTGATGTCCAGATAGTTTCTATGTGTCAGCTGTCAGTTCAAAACTGATATGCAGCTGTCTTGGGGACAATGGGAATTAAATGTGGCAGGGCACTAGAGCTACATAGGAACAAATACATCAGCAGTTTGAAAGTTAAACATTAATAAATAATTTGATCAATAATGTTTACCTACGTTGGTAACAAGCAGAGTGAAATCTTGCAAACTAGCATAGCAGTCCCTCCTTAAATCTGTTCTTGGAACTCAAGCAATGCAAGGTGCTCTATTGAAGTGTTTTTTATCAAGGATCGGTATATACGGGTTGCAACTGAAGTGGAAGTGAGACTCCATGAGACTTAAGTATAGGGCTTCCTCACCTGCAAAGCACAGGACCCCATGCAAGAAGCAGGGTGCCTCTTGTGGGGCCCAAGAATAGGTTCAAATTCCTTTCCCAAAGAATAAAGGAGCCCTCTTTGTCAGAACAGACAAAATGAGAAATGTACTGGACAGCGCCCAGGAGGACAGACGTATGTGGGAGACTTAAAGAGCACCTTTCATGATGGTCCAGAAAGTTACAGCTTGTAATCATTATATGCAGTACTAGACCTGAAGGGGTGTGCATTTGTTATTTTGGCCAAGGTTTCTCTGCCTTCCATATTTTGCATTTGTTTTGAGCCCTGCTTTAGCCCTACTGCACTTGCCTTTGTTGTTAGGATGCTGGGCTGCTGGCTACACGCTGACATCACTATGGCAGAGGGTAGCTCACTGCAGTGCGGTAACATTGCAACAGTTTTGCAAGGAAAACTACATTACTAGGTATACATACTGTGCTCTCTCTTCCAAGACACCATGTTAGCAATGTGTTATGCCAAAATCCATATGCCTTGTCAGTATGTTTTTGTAAAACTGACTTACTTTGCCTCCTTAACAAAGCATGAGGTGAGAAGATCGAGCTGTGTCAGCTGAGACAGCCGTCAGTTTATGAATCGGTGTGATTAGTGTCTATACCTTGATCATTTGAAAGCAGTAATGCCTCTTTACCCATGACATACTGGTGCCTTCCATGTCTTTCTCTAGTACAGTGTCAGTCACTCCAATCAGAAAACCCTTATTGCTCCTCCATCCTGTGCCTCCTCGAAATCAGCATGGCACCGCAGAACACTGAAGACTAATTTTGGTACCATGTAATACCACCATTCCACACATATGCAGAATCCCGGTTTCACTTTTCAAACAAGAATTTCTCTGGAAATAGCCCTCAGTTTTTAAAACCACCTCTATAGTGCATATAACACACATAGCACATCCAAAACACATTGTTTGTATGATATGGTACAAAAATTAGTCTTCAGGTTCCACAATGCCATGCGGCTGCTGGGGGAGGGCATGGGAGGGAGGAGCAGTGAAGATTTTCGATTGGGGTGACTGCTAGGCACTTTACTACAGAAAGACATGGAAAGCACCAGTATGGCATGGGTAAGGAGGCATTGCTGCTTTCAAATGATCTAGGTATAGACACTAATCACACTGATGCATAAACTGACTGCTGTCTCAGCTGACAGCAACTCGATCTTCTCTCATTCCCCATGCTTTGTTATAGAGGCAGAAGTCAGTTTTACAAAAAAAAAACATACTGACAAGGCATTTGGATTTTGGCATAATGCATTGCTAACAGGGAGTCTTGTTGAAGAGGGACCACAGTATGTACACTTAGTAATATGGTTTTCCCTTGCAAAACTGCTGTAACTTCACTGCACTGCAGTGTGAGTCACTTATCTACCATATAATGATGTCAGCAGTACAGCCCTGAGTCCACAGCAACACCAGACTTGCTATAGAAGCTTTGGTACACCCTGCAGTTTTTAGCAGCTCAGAATGCAAAACGAACTACAGAGGACAGTAATGAAATACAATTCTAGAATCAGTGCAAGAAGGGGTAATTTATGCATGAAAGTCAAAGGACTGGGAAAGATGTTGACAGCAACTCAGTCTTCTCTCAGTCCCCATGCTTTGTCACAGAGGAAGAAGTAAGTCAGTTTTACAAAAAAAATACTGACAAGGCAGTTTGGATTGAAAGTTCTGAGAGAGAGGCAGTCATGCTGGGACAGCCATCTGAGAGTCGGGGCTAATCTTTTATAGTACATGCCATTTTATTGTTGGAACTGCTTTTAAAACGCTTTTTCATTTACAAACTGTAGTTGTTTTATTTTTGTAACATCTTTGTGGTCGGAAGATCTTTTTGTTGTAAGTCGAGGCACCAGTTTGTTGTGTGACCGATATGCAGGTGCCTACAAGTAGCTGTGACATCGGAAGTGGATGCTGAATGTGGAGCTGAATTTGAACTGAATAAGTTGTCTGAAGGAGTTGCTTCTATTCCTTGAGTGTTTGTGGGGGAGGACTTTTGAATTTCAGCAGGAGCTGCAGAGGAGTAAGGAGTTGCCGTCTTGGCAGGTGTTCCTGGATTTCTGGACTTGGTTTAAATTGAGTTTTGTTGCCGACGACCTGACTGGTGAGACACTGGGGAAAGGCCCGTAGCTGGCTATTGGGAGGCTGCTATTTCCCTGGCCGTGCTCGGATCTGGGGCAGGACACCTGCACCTTGCCACCGATTAGTCAATGGGGGTGTATGGAGTGGTCCTAAGACACCTGGGGGTCGGTCTGGTGGCCGATCCTCTGGACGCCTGTAACAAAGAAACATAGAATTTGATGGCAGATAAGGACTGCTTGGCCCACCTAGTCTGCCCATTTCCCTATTTAATGGATAAGCTGCAGATCCTAGTTAACTAACAGCCTACTTCCTCCTACCCCCCCAACTAGAATTGCCTTATGTCTGTCCCATGCATTCTTGAATTCCCCCACTGTTTTTGACTCTACAACCTCCTCAGGAAGGCCGTTCCATGCATCTACAACCCTCTCTGTGAAGAAATACTACCTCACATTACCTCTGAGCCATCCCCCCTCTATCTTCAAATTGTACTCCCTTGTTCTTGCACATCTCTTTTTCTGAAAGATGCTACCCTCTTGGACTATATTGAATCCCTTGAGGTATTTGAAAGTTTCTATCATGTCCTCCCCTCTCCCTCCTTTCCTCGAGGCTATACATCTTAAGCTCCTTTAGTCTTTCTTCATATGTCTTCTGGTGCAGACCATGCACCATTTTGGTTGCCCTCCTCTGGACAGCCTCCCACCCTGTTTATGTCTTTGCGGGGTGAGGTCTCCAGAACTGTACACAGTACTCAGATGTAGTCTTACCAGTTGTCTGTACAGAGGGCCAACAACTTCCTGTTTTCTACTGGTGATGCCTCTCCCTATGCATCCCAGTATCCCCCAAGCCTTCCTTACTGCCTTCTTACATTGCTGGCCCACCTTTAGGTCATCTGATATGACTACCCCTGGTCCCTTTCCATTTTTGTTGTTGTCAGTGTCTCACCCCCCATTGTGTACTCTTCCCCTGGGTTTTTGTTTCCCAGGTGCATTACTTTGCACTTCTTTGCATTGAATCTAAGCTGCCATACATTTGACCATTCCTCCAACCTTGCCAAGTCCCTTCTCATCCTTTCCACCCCACGTTGCATATCAACCCTGTTGCATATCTTTGTGTCATCTGCAAAGAGACACACTTTCCCTTCAAGTCCCTCTGCAATGTCACTTATAAAGACATTAAAAAGGACCGGCCAGTACTGAACCCTGCAGTACCCCACTAGTAACCCCCCCTTCTTCACTGTGGACTCCATTTACTATTACCCGCTGTGTCCTGTTGTCCAGCCAGTGTTTTACCCAGGCTAACACCCTGGGACCCACTCCCAGACTGGCTAATTAGTTTATTAATCTTTTGTGTGGGACTGTGTCAAATGTCTTGCTAAAGTCTAGGTAGACCATGTCCACAGCCCCACCCTGGTCTACTACTTTGATCACCCAGTCAAAGAAATCAATTAGATTTGTCTGACATGACCTTCCTGCTGTGAATCCATGCTGCCTTGGGTCCTGTACCCCAGTGGCCTCTAGGTACTCAATAATTCTTTCCTTCAGAAGTGATTCCATCATTTTCCCTATCACTGAGGTCAAACTGACAGGTCTTCACGTAGTTTCCTGCCTCTGTCTTGCTCCCACTTTTGTGAAGAGGATCACGTCTGCCCTCCTCCAGTCCTCAGGTACCACACCATCCCCATGATTTATTAAAAGGGTAGTCAGTGGTGTTACTACTTACCTTAGTTCTTTTAGAATTCTGGGGTGAATCCATCAGGCCCCATTGCTTTATCCACCTTCAGTTTTAAGAGTTCTTTCAGAAACCTTTCTTCTGTGAAAGGACTAATATCAACCCCTCTGTCCAGAGTGCTTCTATTGACTGGATTAGGTATCTCCCCCTGCTTTTCCATTGTGAATACTGAGCAGAAGTATTCGTTCAGTATCCCTGCTTTTGCACTGTCACTCTCTGCTCAACCACCTTCCTCTTTATTCAGCCTCAGCATCCCTGCCTTAGTCTTTCTTTGCTCCCTAATATATCTATAAAAGGTTTTATCCCCCTTCTTAACCAAGTTGGCTATCTTTTCCTCAGTTTGGGCCTTTGCTATTCAGACTGGCTTCCCTGCTTCCTTCTGCTTTAACTGGTACAGTTTTTGTCCTGCTCCTTCTGTGTTTCCTTATACTTCCTGAATGCTATTTTTTTCTCCCTTACCTTCCCTGCCACTTCTTTTGAGAACCATAGTGTTTTTTCCTTTCATTTTGATTTGTTTATTTGCTTCACACAAAGGCTTGTTGCCACTGTGATGGCAGTTTTAATGTTTCTCCATTGTTGCTTCACCCCACCTTCTTGCCTGTTTGCTAGTGCTTTTCTGAGGCACTCTCCCATTTTGACAAAATCTGCCTTCCTGAAGTCCAGTACCTTCACTTTTGTATGGCTTGACTCTACAGCTAAGTTTATCATGAACCATACTGTTTGGTGGTCGCTTGTTCCCAGATGGCTACCCACTTCAAGATCGGAGATCCTCTCTCCATCCCCATTTGAGAGTACCAGGTCTAAGACTGCTCCCTCCCAAGTGGGTTCCAAAACTAGCTGTCTGAGGCATGCCCCCTGTAGGGCATCAAGAATGGCCCTGCTTTTGGATGTGGCTGCAGCAAAGGTGCTCCACTTAACATCTGCATATTCAGGTACCCCATCAGCAATATCTCCCCTTTCTCTGCCATCCCAAGGATGCCTTCTATCATTTCCTTGTCCATTTCCTCCCCCTGAGATGAGGATCTGTATACAACCCCAGTGCAGATTGTGGAGCCATTTCCAGTCTCCAGGGTGACCCACAGTGCCTCCTCTCCTCCCTGTTTACCCTTTAGTTCTGTTGCTTTGATCCCTTCCCTTACATATAGAGCTACTCCTCCTCCTCTTCTTCCCTCCCTGTGCCTCCTGTAGATTGTGTACCCTGGTATGCTGACATCCCAGTCATGGTTCTCTTTGTACCATGTTTCTGTGACTGCCACAATATCCAGGCATCCCTCTTCTGTCAAGGCCACCATTTCAGGGAGCTTTTTACCTAGACTACGGGCATTGGTACTCATTACCCTCCTTTTTTTATGGCTTTATTTCTTTTTGCCTTATTCCTGTCCTTACTGCCTTTGTCTTTTTCTGTAGCTGCCGGTTGCGGGTTTAGTGGGGAGTAGTGGGTCTCATGGTCTGTTGGTTAGGCCTTTAGAGTTCCCTTTTACTGTTCTGGGTTTGTTAGTAACTTTTTGGGAACCTGCTGGATTGTTGGATCTCCGAGCCTGTGGATGGATCCTGTGTGATATCAGGTTCTGCCTGTGGATTCAAAAGCAGTCGGTAACTTTCTCAGGAACCTGATGGATTATTGGATCTTCGAGCCTGTGGATGGGTTATAAGTGAGATCAGATTCTGCCTGTGGATTCAAATTAGTAAGTATGGCACCTTACTTTTTTGGTTATGATGGACTGTTATATATGTGATTTGAGCTCCTGAATTACATAGTCCAGCTTCTTTACGACACTGCTTATTTTGGTGGGGTGGTGAGAGCACCATATATGTTTTATTATATCATATATTACTGTTTCTTCTGGTTTCTACTATGTGAGAGGTAGTATTGGGACTGAAGACTTTTTCTAACTACCTGGACTGGTGGAAGCTTTCCAGGTGTTTATTTTACAATATTCTGTAGCATTCTACAATATCTGATTTGCCTCTTCTTTGACTCATAACCACAAAGTTTTATGTAGTTTTTGGATAGTATTTTTAATTAATTTTTGATTTGTTATTATAATTATAATTTGGAATTGATTGTTATTTGATTTGGTTGGGATTAAGTTGCTGGGTGTTTAGTTATTATTTTAAGAATGTGCTGGGGAGGCCAAAACACGGTCAGTCAGTATTCCCCCACCAGGCTCAGGGAACTGTGCCCTTTTGACTGCCCTTATTTGTCAGCGGTGACTTATAAATGTTGCCAATCCCTTGGGAATGCTAGAAGGCACAGGAAAGGGGTGAGAACTGGGCCTGGTGGGGGAATGGAAAGGAGAGGACGTATTGGGGTGGTGGGGACCAGGCAACACCTTGGGGTGAAATGGTGCCAGGACAGGGGTAATCCCTGTCTTGTCCCCATACCCAAGTGCCCAGCAATTAATGCTGGTCAGGAGTCGAGGTCTTCCTCAGCATCTCATCCAACCCGGGTGGTGTTATGTAATGCCAGGTCCATCATAAACAAGACTGCTATTATAGCTGATCTTGTTGAAATGGTGGATCTGGCATGCATCACTGAGACCTGGCTGGATGAAAATGCAAACCCAGTATTGACTTCTGCAGTTACAGCTGGATTCTCTGTGATTCACCATGAGGTTTGGATCGTAGGGGTGGGTTGTAGCCATCTTTTTAAGACCAAACTGGGCCTTGTGGATGTTCCAGTAGGGATCACCAGATACTTTGAGTGTATCATGGGAGAGGTGTAGGTTGCAGGATACTCCTCATTTACCATCCACCAGGTGATGAGGGTTTTATTCCTGCAGGCGATTGCAGACTTCATCGTCGACATGGTGTTGGAGTCTCCCAGAGGATAATTCTGGGGAGACTTCAATGCATGATCGATGATGAAACTCTCACCATTTGGTCAAAATCTCTCCAGCTAATGACAATGTTGGCCTTACACGTGGGTTACCTCCTACATATAGGGGGGTCACCATTGGATCTGCTCTTCCTCCTGGGATGGAGATCTCTGACATGGGGGTGGAACCAGTCTGTTGGTCTGACCATCACACCATAGGGTTCAGTTTTGGGGCTCCCCCAAATTGACCTACCCCTTCAGAGATGGTCCAGTACCTCCCTTTAAGGGGAGTTACCCCAGATGGTCTATCAGCAGTCCTGGACCTATCGGGATTGCTGGGTGAAAGCACAAGTCCAGGGGACCTCGTACTAGCCTATTATAAGGCAGTGGGAGATGCCCCGGATTTGACTACTCCTGTTTGTGTTTGACCACTCACTTTTCTCCCAAGGTCCCCTTGGTATGATGGGTCCTTGAAGGAGTTGAGGCATGTTGGTTGAAGGCAGGAGAGAGCATGGCAGAAGTCCGGCCTGGATGCTGACAGGCTTAGATTGAAAGAACATTATAAGGGCTATCAATCAGAAATCACCCATAAGAAGGCAGAGTTCCTGTCCAGGGAGATTTCTGCTGCGCAGAATCGACCGGCTCAACTTTTCCGAACTGTTGACAGATTGTGCAATCCAATCTGTCTCCAGTCTGGAACAGCTTTTTCACAAATTAAGTGTGATGAGCTAGCTCAGTTCTTTGCAGATAAGGTTGCCAGCATCAGGTCTGGAATCGGCCCGGCTCTCTCTATGAGGGGTTGCGGAGGTTGACGGGAGGTGGTGAGCACCCAGTCTGTCTGGACGGATTTCAGCTGACCGGAATTCATGGGCATTGTGAAGACTGTCCAGACTCTCCACCCAACCTGTTGTAGTTTGGATCCGGGCCCTACCCCCTTTTAGTGGGGTGTGTAGATGTTATGTCCCCAATCCTACCTGAAATTGTATGGAGATCCTTGGAGAAGGGGGTCTTTCCAGACCCCCTAAAAGAGGTGGTCATTCAACCACTCCTTAAAAAAACCTCCTTGGATCCCAACTATCCAGCTAACTGCCGACCTGTCTAACCTTCCCTTTGTGGGGAAGGTTATTGAGAAGGTAGCCGCGTTGCAACAGGATGATCACCTTGTAACCCACAATGTCTATTAAGCTCTTCAGTCTGGTTTCAGGAAGAGGCATAGCATGGAGACTGCCCTTGTTCGGGTACTAAATGATCTCCTAATGGTGAGAGATCGAAAGGCTCAAACCATCTTGGTCCTTTTTGATCTCGCAGCAGCTATGACACTGTGGACCATGAGGTGCTTTTGGAGACCCTGCAGTTTCTCTGTGGACTGTTGGGAACAGTCCTTAAATGGTTTTGATTGTTCCTCGTAGGCAGGGTTCAGAGGGTGGTCACTGGAATTTATTCCTCTGATGCCCTCCCCCTGTCCTGCGGGGTACCGCAGGGCTCCATACTGGTGCCCATGTTGTTCGCAGTGTATATGCTGCTACTGGGAGATATCATCAAGCAATATGGCTTGAGCTTTCACTGCTATGCAGATGACACTCAGCTGTATATGTCCTTTGTGCCCGGACAGGTTGATGCGGTCTCTGTGCTAAATAATTGCCTCTCGAGGATCAAAGACTGGATGAACTCCAGTTGCTGTGACTAAATCTGGATAAGACTGAGGTGTTGGTTGTGGACCGGGTCACCCAGGGGAGGGTTTGGGAGCAGTGCACATGTAAGGCCTGTGGCTTGACGGTGTCAAGCTCACTACCTCAGATCGGTTGCAGAACCTGGTGTTATCTTTGATGACTGACTTGACCATGAAATCTCAGGTGTTAGCTGTGGTTAAATCCTAATTTTACCATCTGAGGAATATTGCCTGGGTGAAACAACTGGTTCCGCCGGTGACCTTCCAACATTGGTCCATGCCTTCATTACTACCCGCCTTGACTACTGCAATGCCTCACCTAGGACTGTCTGGGGTTGATATCCACCACTTGCAGCTGGTGCAGAATGCCACAGCCAGGCTGCTGACTGATACCTCTAGGTCCAGTCACATAACACCTGTGCTGGCGCGACTCCGCTGGCTGCCAGTCCAGTGATGGATCACCTATAAGGTAGGCTTGCTTACCTTAAAGCCCTATGTGAACAGGGACCCGACTATCTGAAAGATCTCCTGACTCCCTACTCCCCAATCGCCCCTCCGATCCTCGATGAGGAATTGCTAGAGATTCCTAGGGTTTGTCTTAAAACATCTGGAGCTCGTGCTTTTTCACTTGCAGCACCAATCCTGTGGAATTCTCTACCTCGTCGGTTAAGAGAATGCCTGACCATCAGTAGTTTTAAATCTTTGTTAAAAACATATTTATTTTCACTGGCTTTCCCAGACTGATTTTAAATTTATACTGCTGTTTGCTTGTATATTTATGGTTTATACTTTGTACAGCATCTTGATATTGAATTCAATCCTGGCTACAGAGCGACAAGCTAAATATCAACCTCCAGAAGACTCGGGCCATGCTCTTTGGCTCTCTGGCCAAAGCTAAAACCTGCCCTGCTCCACTATAAATTGCAGAAGCTGATGGTTCCCTCCTGCATGTCATGGACTCTGTCAAGTACCTGGGGGTAACCCTTGACTCGAAACTTGATCTCTCCCTGCATATTCGCAACATTTGTAAGGCTATGAATTGCAAGTTGGGCCTGGCATACAGAGCAAAAAACTATCTAACCTCGGCTGCATGACTCGTCCTAGCCAAGGGGGTCCTCCTCCCCTCCCTCTGCTATGGGCTTGTCTCCTTTGCACCCATCCCAAAAACCAGTCTCTCAAAATGGGACACCACTTACAACAATGTGTGTTGCTTTGCACTCTCTGCCCCACTCCTCACGCACCACTGTGAGCTATAACCCAGGCTCGAGTGGCTCCCCCTGGAAAAACACTGCACCTTTGTCCTCAACAGCTTTACTGACAACATTGTCAGAACTGCCACCCCTCCTGCACTCGCCTCTTCGCTCAAACCTGCTACCCCCTCCTACCACCTAAGATCCTGTGGCTCACATGTCTTCCAGGTTTCCAAAACTCGTACCCAAATGAGTGATTGGGCCTTTGCTGTTTTTATTTTATTTATTTATTTAGCTTTTGTTGACCAGGTAAGTGCACTAGACAAATCCTGCCTATTTTCAGGCACGGCCTGGGGAAGGGGGATAGAAACATAGATTTTGATGGCAGATAAGGACCGCTTGGCCCACCCAGTCTGCCCATTTCCCTACCTAATGGATAAGTTGCAGATCCTAGTTAACCAGCAGCCTACTTCTTCCTACCCCCACCCCCTAGAATTGCCTTATGACTGTCCCCTGCATGCTTGAATTCCACCACTGTTTTTGACTCTTCAACCTCCTCCGGAAGGCCGTTCCATGCATCCACAACCCTCTCTGTGAAAAAATACTTCATTAAGTTACCTCTGAGCCGCCCCCCTTCTATCTTCAAATTGTGCCCCTTGTTCTTGCACACCCTTTTTGAAAGATGCTACCTCTTGGACTATTGATTCCTTGAGGTACTTGAAAGTTTCTATTATGTCCCCACTCTCCTCCTTTCCTCGAGGCTATACATATTTAGCTCCTAAGTCTCTCTTCATATGTCTTCGGTGCAGACCCTGCACCATTTTAGTGCCCTCCTCTGGACAGCTTCCATCCTGTCTATGTCTTTGGAGATTGGGTCTCCAGAACTGCACACAGTACTCCAGATGGGGTCTCACCAACTGTCTGTACAGAGGGATAATGACTTCCTGTTTTCTGCTGGTGATGCCTCTCCTATGCATCCCAGTATCCCCCAGCACTCCTTGCTGCCCTCTCAATTGCTTGCCCACCTTTAGGTCATTTGATATGACTACACCCCAGGTCCCTTTCCATTTTTTGTTGTTAGTATCTCACCCCCCCATTGTGTACTCTTCCCTGGTTTTGTTTCCCAGGTGCATTACTTGCACTTCTTAGCATTGAATCTAAGCTGCCATACATTTGACCATTCCTCTAACCTTGCCAAGTCCCTTCTTATCCTTTCCACCCCACCTTGTGCATCAGCTCTGTTGCAGATCTTTGTGTCATCTGCAAAGAGACTTACTTTTCTTTTCAGTCCCTCTGCAATGTCGCTTATAAAGACATTGAAGAGGACCGGTCCTAATACTGAACCCTGCGGTACCCCACTAGTAACCCCACTTTCTTCAGAGTGGACTCCATTTACTATTACTCTCTGTGTCCTATTCTCCAGCCAATTCTTTACCCAGGCTGTCATCTTGGGACCCACTCCCAGGCTGGCTAACTTGTATATTAATCTTTTGTGTGGGACTATGTCAAATGCCTTGCTAAAGTCTAGGTAGGCCATGTCCACAGCCCCTCCCTGATCTACTACTTTGGTCACCCAGTCAAAGAAATCTATCAGATTTGTCTGGCATGACCTTCCCGCTGTGAATCCATGCTGCCTCGGGTCCTGTGCCCCTCTGGCCTCTAGATACTCAACAATTCTTTCCTTCAGAAGTGACTCCATCACTTTCCCTACCACAGAGGTCAGACTGACAGATCTGTAGTTTCCTACCTCTGTCTTGGTCCCACTTTTGTGAAGGGGAATCACATCTGCCTTCCTCCAGTCATCGGGTACCACACCATCCTCCCATGATTTATTAAAAAGAGTAGCCAGTGGTTTCACTAGTTCCTCCCTTAATTCTTTTAGAATTCTGGGGTGAATTCCATCAGGACCCATTGCTTTGTCCACCTTCAGTTTTAGGAGTTCTTGCAGAACCCTTTCTTCTGTGAAAGGACTGGGATCGACCCCCCTATCAAGAGTGCTTCTGTTAATTGGATTAGGCACTTCCCACTCCTCTTTTGTGAATACTGAGCAGAAATATTCGTTCAGTATCCCTGCTTTTTCACTGTCCCCCTCTGCCCACTCACCGTTCATTCTATTCAGCCTCACTATCCCTCCCTTTGTCTTTCTAGGCTCACTGATGTACCTATAAAAGGTTTTATCCCCCTTCTTAACTGAGTTGGCTATCTTTTCCTCAGTTTGGGCCTTTGCTCTTCTGACTTTCCTCCCTGCTTCCTTCTGCCTTAACTGGTACAGCTGTCTGTCCTGCTCCTTCTGTGTTTCCTTATACTTCCGGAATGCAATCTTTTTCTTCCTGACTTTCACATTCATTCTTTATGCAGGCACTTGGTGTAGTACTTTATTATAATGGTGAGCTTCTTGAAACCACCAGTCTTATCACACATACATAAAAAATTTTTATTAAGATTTGTAACTCATAGGTTGTGGTTGCCAACTGCGGTATATGAACCATTCATACAGTAAGGAGAGGAATTACCTTGTGTATTAGCTGGAAATTATTGTAGCTTACATTAACTAGGTAAGCATAGGAAAATGGGAGGTCTAATAAGAATGTCTATGTAAGCATTAATCACCGACAGAGGAGGGCTCTGCCGGTGGATTAATGCCCGCTGGGGGGGGGTTGGTGCATGAGGTCAAAGTCCGAGGGGTCCAACCACCCAGCGGGCATTAATCACCTGCAGAGCCCGATGATGGAGGTGATTAATGCGCTTGTAACATACGCTAGTTGCGGCGGCGACGGGCCTATGTTACCGGTGTGTGTCCCTTGCTACCAGAGACCCTACAGACAGATGGAGACAGAGACAGTTTGCAGAGCGGCAAGGCTTTATTACACTTACAGTGACAGGAGAGCACAAAATCAGTTATTGGGGTGAGTCCAACATCCGTCAAGGATCGCGGTGCAGGGACAGTCCCGGTAACATCGGTGCGACCAACATGGAGCAAGACGGCGGCAGGCTGTGCAGCGCAAAGATTCCAGGTGCGTGCAGCAGTCAGGTGCATCTCATGCAGATCTCTAGCTGGTGGGCAGGGCTCCAGGGCCTTGCGGGCTTGCGACACTCTGCTAACGAAGTCATCCTGTACAGTACCTTACTGAGGCCGGCAGTCCTGCGGGAGATAGGAGAATGTCACCGGGCCGTTCACCATCATGTTCTGGAAGTGGAAGCACTGGGCTGCAGACAGCTGGTGGGTGAGCCATGGTGCATTGTCGGGGTGGATCTCGGCACTCTGTGGTTCCTCTATGCGAGGTCGGCTAGCCCCATCCTCAGGGTGTCTGCTCGGGGGCACAGCTGGGAGGTCTCCGGGAGCTGCTGTCTGCTGCGGGGTGCTGGCGGGTGCTGGCGGGCTGCTGGGCGGGGGGGAGCAGGTCCCCGCTGCTTTGTGATTCCCCGGTGCTGTCATGCACTGCGGCAGAGGATGAGGGCTCAGGGTGGACTGTGCATGAGTTGTTGGGCTCCGGGGGGGGGGAGGGCTGCCTGATACTGGTCTGTGGGCGCTGGAGAGCACGGACGACTACCTCTTCCGGTCGCTTGCTGAGGGGGACCAGTAGCTGTGCAGGCTGGCCTCGCAGCGATGGCCGGTCACAGACATGATTTCTCTGCTCGCCAGACTGGCCTGGGACAACATGGTCACTGCTGTGCTCCAGATGCTGTGATTGGTGTACTGGATGGAGAGGTGGGCATCGTCCGATATTTGGGGCATGAGAGCGCCCAGGTAGTTCTTGCCCATCAGTTGTCAGCTGTACCAGCAGTCTTGCTCCCTGGGTCCCAGCTGGTCTACTCTCCGAGGATGCAAGTACAAGGCAGGGGAATTGGGTGGGCAGCGCTGTATGTACTCTCGGTACATTGTCACAACACAGTCTCTGCTGCCAGGGGTGCTGTACAGTACTCCCTCAGAGTCTGGTGCTCGCATCCCCAAGCTGCCCATGGTTCTTAGTCTGCTCATTGAAGGACAGGGCGAGGAACTCGTTACCCTCCTAATCGACCTGGACTGTGAAGGGTTCTGGTGCAGGTCTCTGCCCTCTCTCCCTCTGAGGCAAGCCCCAGCTGAATTTCAAACCATAGCCTGCGGACCAGGCCATAGGGGTTTCGGGGCTGAGCTTCTCACAGGGTGCGGATCTTTGCAAGATCGCTGGGGCTGATGCTGGGGTGGTGGGTGGCTGTGTCTTGGCCAGCATGCCTGTAGTCCTTTAGGATGGCAACAAACACATCGTTTGCAGCCACAAACTCCCCGTCTGTGATAATGTTCAGAACCCTTTTATTCTGGGGGCCGGTTAGGTAGCACTGCAGTCCGGCACGGAGTCCAACAAAGGAGCTGAGGCTGTATTTCTCCCTCTGCTCCATCCGAACTGAGGCATAGAACTGGCATAGCACGGCTGCCAGTTCAGGTGGGGAAACTGTTTTCAGGTCCACCTGCTTTCCTGTGGTTTTGAGCCAGTCCGTGAAGACGTTGGAAGCCCACGAGTATTTTGTGGGTGTTTGCCACCACCTTTTGGCTATCTAGGCTGTCCAGCTGGTCCTTGCTGACAAGGGCATGGCGTGTGTCCTGTGTGCTGCAGTCCCCCAGAGCTTCTGCTTGCTGTGCTGGGAGTAGTGCAGGTACTGCTGGGTGCAGGGCTTCCCAGGTTTGCTCTCCCCTGGGGTTCCCTGCTGTGCGTTTCTCTGTGCTGCCCTCTTCCTTCCCTGGCACCGTTCTCCTGCTCAAACAGGACTTGCTCAGCGCTCCTGCCTGCCACTCTCGGAGACCTCCGTGTCCTGAGTTGCGGGCGCACGGTCCGCTGCCCACAGGTCTCCTCCACAGCTCTGGTGCACCGTGCAGGCTCTCTAGTGAGGTGAGTTCAGTGACTGGTAACACCGATGCAGGCTCAATGGTCCACGGTGCTGTGGACTTGCAGAACAGGTCGTCGAGCCAGGGGCACAGCTCCCATTAACTGGTACCTGTTGCCTTCGGTTTCTCACTGACGGGAGAGACAATTGCTGAGCTGCTGCTGCCTCAATCTGTAGCTCTGGGGCTGAACTCCTCATCCACCCATCGCGGTATGCCTCTGACGCCGCAGAGACTGAACGTCGCTAGGCAGTGGTCCATGTTTCACGGCTCCGTTCCTTCGTTTTTACAACGATCGGTCTGGTGGCTACTTGGGCTAGTTCCGTGGTGCGATTCTTGTTGCTGTGTGCTCCACGGTCACTACCTCACTGTTCCTCACAAGCGCCGCGGGCGGCGTGAGGAGGTGGTGACCTAGCGGGCTGGTCCCCTCTGCTGTTGCGGTGGCCACAGGTGGTACTAACCGAGCAGGCTTTACCTGTGGTTTAATCACTGCTCGGCTAGTGTCACCTGACCCGTTTCAGCCAATGCCATGGCTGTCTTTGACAGCTCTATGCAGTGCTGTGTTACAATTAGTTGTAATTGACTACTACAAATTATATTTTTTCTTTGGTGCTTTACTGCACAATTAAATTACCTCAGTGATGGGTATTAAACATTAAGAACAAAGATCAGGGCTGAAGACGGTCTTTCCCTTAAGTTAGTTAAAGGGCCATCCTCAGAAAGATAATGAGGCTAGAAAACACAGTATGATAAAACCATACACAGCCTTTTTTTTCCCTTAATGGCAGTCGTGTCATCACATATCCAGCCATAAAACAGCAGACTTACACAAAGACATCCATTGCACAATGTGCTGAAAGCAGTGCAACCTAGTATTTAATAGGTTCTGAGCTAAAAACATCTGTGAGTCTGGCTTTATGCAGCTCAAAAACTACACACATTTCACTTATGTCTGTAATATATATGTAACCACCCAGTCCCCTGGGGTTACTAGAATCCTATCAGTATTATTGTTAGGAAGGTAGCAGGAAGCTGGTAGGGTGTTCATTAGGGATTTCTTCCATAATGACATAATTGTTTACTCAACTAGCCTGAGGGAAGAAAGATTAGGTCATTCGGAACTCTCGCAGCAACATAAGCCACACTGTGTGGGCAGCTTCTCTGGGGAGTTTGCAATGTTCAGTTAGTCAGAGTTAGATCTTGAGTGAGGAGAGAGTGGCAGAAGGACTGCCAGAGGGCTCTGAGGTGAGGGCCCAGCATTTTTCACACTAGTGGAGTGTCATTTCCAGCTTCCAGTGAAGTGGTGGAGACCAGTGCTACAGCAGGATTTCTACTCCCAGTGAAGTAGACGGAATTGCTTGTTCTTATTGGACTGAAGGGGCAATCCCCTGAAGGTCTGTATGTTTTCAGCTGCCTGGAAAATGACTTTGAGAAACTGCTTGATCTACTACCCAGGAGAATGCCTTTTGTTGTTCCATACCCAGTGGACAGGACAATCATTTGTGAGTACTCTTCCAGGAGACATGATCTCCACATGCTTTAGGGAATCATGGTCTGGGGTGTGTGCCCATACATAAGGCTGGAACACACCTGCCAGTGCCCCTAGTTCACCCAAGAGAGTTAATGTTCTGTTAAACTGGTCACTCAGGACAGTGCAGTTTGTTCTTTAGTCACCCTGTGAGTGACAGATTTAAAGAGTGGAACCTCTAGCATTTCAGTGGGAAATGGGGGTTTCAACGGTGCAACCCTGAAGAATGGCAAAGACTGTCGGTTGGGACGAAGGGTGGGAGGAATGCCATCTGAAAGCTTACAAGGCAGAGCTTCCTGGTTCGTAAAGGGCATCAGTTACACCTGAGCAAGGGCCAGTGCTGCAGGTTTGGGTGTGTGGTGGAGTTTCACATAATTGCACCTATGTTCGTAGAAGAGTTCTGAGTGTGTGGGGGAGTTTCATTAAATGGCATTCATGGGAGAAAAATGTTCAGGTGCGTGGCCAGGTGTCCACTAAATGCACCATGGAGAAATGGGAAGAAAGAAGATGTTCTTTTGTGTGTTCATGAACTGTACTGCATGCAAGGAGGTTCATGAAATGTACCTGTCCTGCCTAGACTGACCCCCAGGGGTCCACTTCAGATTTAAATTTCCATCTGTTGAATAAAGCCATAATGCACAATCCCAGTTACTGTTCTGGACATTCCATTTATTGCTTTGTTGGGTTTACTGGGGCCCCCTCAGCAGATTAGATCTAGGGTTGCCACCTTTGGATGAGGCAAAAACCGGATCCTAAGCTCCGCCCCTAGCCCCACCCCTTTTCATGACTCATCATGCACTGTTCCTCCTGGAAGTCCATGTGTTATATCACTAAAAGACAACACTTAATGCAGCAGTTAAATAAAAACTGTACTGTGCCTGTTAAAGTTACTTTCCTAGGTTCTTCCTAATTATTTATTTATTGACATTGGTTAACCAGCTAAACATACAGAGATAAAATAAATCTCATTTACAGATATGATCTGGGGAGACAAGGAAATACTGTAAATAGCATACAATAGTATATATACTTTATATCTTTGTCTGGCTCCATTTTCTGTTCTTGTCCACAGTAATATTTCAAAGCCAAAGTGACCATACTTTTTCTTGAGGAAAAATAATAATTTAAAACATTTAAAAATGCCTAAATTCTGCTGAGATGAAAATGTTTACCAGCAAATGAAAGTGGAGGACAACTGGCTCTGTTACTGTTACAAAGGTGGAGCAGCTGTGCTGCTATGCCACTTAAGATGCAGAGGAAAGATTAGGTAAATAAGTGCTAATGGTGTTAATGGCCATACTTTACACTTCCCAGGGTGACTGCATTCACAAACAAAAGGCTGCATTGACAACAGAACTTGTCTGTAACCTGGACATGTAGCTGAAACAATGAATTATGTGACAACATTTGTTTCAAAAGTATGTGAGCACTCAAAATGGCTCAAATACCTGACCAGCACAGAGCAAAACCGGATTACCTGATAGGGACCCTGAAAACCTGATCACCAGGTAAAAAACCTGACAGGTGGTAACCCTAATTAGATCTAGCATATGCCTAGCAGCCTCCACCCAGGACCTGGGTTGTAATGTTTACACAAGATTCATTTTGTTTTGTTCTTGTACCCACACCCCTCTCTTCCTCTAGAAAATGAACCAGATATACATCCTAACGCCAAGGGTGGTACCAGCCTTTTGTAAAGTAAAATGGTATGCTAGTATGTGGGTACCAGTGTTCCAGATTTTAATGGGGGGGTGCTCACTATTTTAAAAAGTGGCCTGGGGGTTACATATAGTTATGTCAATATGTATTTATATACATTTTGACAGAGTGAGAGAGAGATGCATACATCCCAGTCCTGCCCATCACTTTTCCAAAAGAACATAAAAAAATTAAAATTTGTAACATTATATAGTTTTTTTTTACAGTGCAGGTTGTACATTAAGTTCAAGTTGTTGTACATTCAGCTCAAGCTGCACTGGGGTTGACTGGCCCAGTGGCACTGAGGGATGAGGCGCTGGATGCCACACCTCATGCTACGCTGGTGACCCAGGTTCGGGACTGGTCTCGGGTCACTGGGGGTCAACTGGGGAAAGGGCGGATTGAGCATCTGGAGGATGGCTCTCCTCTGCCAGGGTGGGTACTGGGTCTTGCTTGGCACTTGAGCAGCCCCAATGGAGATCGGTGGTCTTGCATGGGCTGGCGCAATGCTGATGGCCCTAACAGCCAGCAGCGTGCCTGCACAAGGAGTCATTGCATGCCGTGCTCCTGGAAACCATGGAAAAGACCCTTGCTGATGGTAGGGTTCAGGGCGACCTCCACTCCCAGGCTGGGTTTCCAGTCCACCTTGGGTTCTCCTCTGGCAATCTGTCTAGATTGCAGAAAGGTCACCGGGAGGCATCAGTGGTCCCACCCTGGGGCATGATCCTGGGCGGGGAGCCAGGATAGCGAGCAGGAGGCAGCGTTGACCAAACATATGAACATATGAAATTGCCAGCAGATACAGGCCATATGGTCTATCTAGTCTGCTCAGTGTGCAGCACTTCAGCCCATTAGACTGCAGCTGCCCCCCTTCCATTAACTCTTCCCTCCCCAACTGCCCCCTGGTATGTACTTTCCACTTGAACTTGTCCCACCCCCCTTCTTGAAGCACCCCACAGTCTGCACTGATACGAGTTGCTCAGGCAGTGCATTCCACCCTGTTACCACTCTTTCAGTGAAGTAGTGCCTCCTCCTGAATCTGCCCTCTTTAATGTCAGGGAGCGCCCTCTGGTATCTCTTCCATTCTGGAGAGTGAACCCACCCTGGAAGCCTACCTTGTTCATCCCTTTCAGGTACTTGAAGGTCTCAATCATGTCCCCTCTCTCTCTTCTATCCTCTAGGGTATACATGTTGAGCTCTTTTAGTCTTTCCTCATAAGTTCTATCCCCCAACCCCTGGATCATCTTTGTTGCTCTTCGCTGCACTGCCTCCAGTAGATTTATATCCCTTTTCAAGTACAGGTGCCAGAACTGCACACAGTACTCCAAGTGCAGCCTCACCAAGGACCTGTACAGGGGCAATATGACTTCGCTACATCTGGATGTAATCCCCCTTGCTATGCACCCTAGCATCCTGTTAGCCTTAGCCACTGCCTTCCTACACTGGGCCGAGTGGTTTAATTCCCCGGTCACCAGTACCCCCAGATCCTTCTCCTCATTGGATGTGGACAGTTTGATAACCATCCATCCAGTAGCTGTATCCTGGGTTTTTGGCTTGGAAATGCATCACCATGCACTTCTTGGCGTTGAACCCAAGCTGCCAGGTGTGTGACCACTCCTCGAGTCTTGCCAAGTCCTCCTGGAGTAATTTGCCACCCTTCTCCCCATCCACCTCAACACAGATCATGATGTCATCGGCAAAGGGGCTGATCTTGTTCTTGATCCCAACCACTATGTCTGTGATGAAAATGTTAAACAGGACTGGCCCCAGTACTGATCCCTGTGGGTCACCACTTGTCACTGCCCTGGGCTCCAATGCTTCTTCTCCCACAACTACCCCATGCTGCCTGTCCCTCAGCCAGTTTTCTACCCATTAGGCTAGCTTCCGCCCTATGCCAAGACTCCTCAACTTGCAGGACAACCTTCCATGTGGCACTGAATCGAAGGCCTTGCTGAAATCCAGGTAGACTACATCTACCACATGGCCCTCATCCAGCGCCCTTGTAACCCAGTCAAAACAATCAACCAAGTTTGTCTGACAGGATCTGACAGTGATGAACCCGTGCTATCTGTCATCTTGTAGATCATTATCTACAAGAAACTGCACCAGCCTTTCTCTGAGGATAGATTCCATCAGTTTCCCCACAATTGTGGTGAGGCTCCCTGGTCTGTAGTTCCCTGGTTCATCCTTGAGCCCACTTTTGTGGAGAGGTACCACGTGTGCCTCCCTCCAAACTCTGGGCACACATCCCGTATTTAGCGAGGTGTTGAACAGATCTGCCAGTGGCTCTGCCAGGACCTCTGCCAGTTCCTCAGCACCCTGGGATGTATCCCATCTGGCCCAGGTGCCTTGTCTACCCTCAGGAACCTAAGGCCCTCCAGCACCTTTCCACTGTGATGACCCGTCTGTGGTCATCTCACCCCCTTTCCTGCACCCCCTTTCCCTGTAGGAATGGGCCCATCCCTCTCCCTTGTGAACATTGAACAGAAGTACTCATTAAGTACTTCTGCCTTTTCAGCCCCTTGTCTACCCACCCTGCCTTTCTAATCCTAACTATCTGATCCTTGCACTGCCTCTTTTCCTTAATATACCTGAAGAAATCCTTTTCTCCTTCCTTAATCCCTGTGCTAATTTCCTTTCCCTGGCTGCCTTTGCAGTCCTGATCACTCTGCTCACTTTCCTGGAGCTTCAGGCGGCGGGATAAGGTTGTGTCTTGTGTCCCACACAGAGGTCCAGCGGCAAGTGAGGAGGTGCATACAGAGATGGTAAAAAATAAGCTGCACTGGGGTCCACAGTGACAGACCAATGACCAGGTAAGCTGAGTATGACACTGATCACTGTCTGCTGGTGGAAACTTCTTGCAGATGAAAAGACTGTCTGAATCACCCCTTTGAGAGAGCAATTCGATCCTTTCATCTGACACCCAGCAACCAGCTGACACTGTTACTGCTCCACACCCCTTTTTCCCAGAAACAAGCCAAGCCCAGCAGCAGTGTTACTGCTCCACTCCCCCTCCTGGAATGACCTATGCTCGGCTACAGTGTTACTCATCCACTCTCCTTCCCCCCCAGGAATGAGCTGGTGGTGGCACTGTTGTTGATCAACTCTCCACCAGAAATGAGCTGCACTCACCACCACAGTTATGCCATGGATCTGGTATTCTCACAGGGCTTGTGGTCACTGACCTCTGGATTGATCCAGTCGCGTAGTTGGATCATTGCACAGTGGAGTTTTCATTTGGGGCCCCCATGATAGTCCTTCCTTTATTGAGATGGTCCACTACTGCCCATTGAAGGGGTTGACCCCAAAGGAACTACTGGCGGTGGTGGACTTTTCTGGTGTGAGCACCACAAATGTGGTTGGCACGAGCATGGTGGTGACAGCCTAATATAGTGCTGTTTCCAATGCTGTTGATGCCATTGCACCCATCTGTATATGACCGCAGTCTTCTCGCTTGAGACCCCCCATGGTTTGATGGGGCTCTCAGGGTGATGAAGACCATGGGTCAGAAGTTGGAGCATTGCTGGTGGAGGACCCAGTCCAAGGAGAATAGACTGGCTTTGAGAGTTCACTATGGTGAACATCTGCCTGTCTGCAACCAAAAGGAGCATTTTCAGTCACTCTGTGTGAGGAGTTTGCTCATTTTTTTTCTGACAGGGTGTCTTCCATTTGGTCTGGAATCTCCCCAGTGGGGCTAAATCAGCCTCACAGTGGTTGGTCTTGTGTGGGCAGAAGTTCTTCCATTGTTTGGGGAGAGTTCCAGCTGGTGGGAGTGGTGGAGGTCATTGAGGTAATCTTGAAGCTGCATCCCATTTTCTGTGAAATGGACCCGGGCCTGACCTGTCTTCTAGTGGGATGTGTAGGGGGTGTGGGGCCAGTGTTCACCGAGATAGTACGGTATTCACTCTCAGAGTGGTTCTTTCTCAGTGCCTTGAAAGAGGCATTAGTGAAGCCATTTCTGAAGAAACTATCTCTCAACCCTGACGTCTTGCTGAATTATCAACAATCTCTACCTCCCTTTTTGGGGAAGGTTGTTGTGAAAGTGGTGGCTCTGCAGCTTGAGGCTCACCTCATAGCCTTTGACATCTACAAGTCATTCCAGTCTGGATTTATGGCAATGCATAACACTAAAACAGCATTGGTCAGGGTGCAAAATTACCTCCTCAGGGCGACAGATAAAGGAGACAGATCAATTCTCATTCTCCTAGATCTCGCCTCAGCATTTGACACCGTGGACTGCATTGTGCTTCTTGATCACCATAGACAGTATTGTGGACTCACCAGTAATGAGATTAACTGGTTTGAGCCCTATCTCACGAGCAGGATGCAATGGGTAGTGATGGGGAACTTCTCCTCCTGCCCAAAACCCCTGCCCTGTGGAGTTCCTCAAAGCTTGATCTTGTCACTGATGTTGCTCACAGTGTACATGCTACCCCTGCATGAGCTCATTAGACATTACAGCCAGAGTTTTCACTGCTATGCAGATGATTCCCAGCTGTATATGTATTTTGCCCATGGAACAAATAGCACCATGGAAGTGCTAAACAAATGCCTGGCCAAGATCCAAGACTGGATGTGCTCTAACTGGCTACAACTGAACCCGACAAGACAGAGGTACTGGTGGTGAGAGCCTGGTCACCGGCATGATGTGGTTGCCATAGGTTTGGGAACAAGGTTGCCTCTTGGTCATGCTCCATTGGTGGCTGGAAAGTGAATTCCAGAGGGCCAGGCTGGCCACCTCAGATGCTCAATCTCCTGAGGTTTTCAGCCTGCCCTTTGAAACCACTAGAAGGCCCTCAGTGGAGCAGCAGTGAAGAGAGAGCACCGGGGTGGCAGGGGTTGGTAGATCACTCAGGTAGCTAGTGCCTGATCCACATAGGGCCTTATAGGTGAGCAAGCCCGGCCCTCTGAAATTCACTTTCCAGATTGCTGAGGGAGGCCCCATAAGGGGAGGTTTTTAAAAGGGGTCATAAGACACACCCTTTCATCAAGCATTTTTTAATTAGCTCGTCACACTGATTTTATTGATATCTATTGATTTTAACTGCTGATTATTCACCCTGCTATTTATTGTAATATATATTGTTGTTGTATGTCTTCACACTACCTTGTAAGGTGCCCGGAGCCTTCGGGGTTGGGCGCCATATACAAATAAATGCTTATTTACTACTTGCTTACTTACTTATTGCACTCAGCGGCAGTGTTACTTATCCACTCCCCGCCACCCAAGAAAGGAGCTGCACTCAGTATCAGTGTTACTTATCTACTCCCCCTAGCCCCAGAAACAAGCTGCACTTTATCCACTCCCTCCCCAGAAATGAGCTGCACTCAGCTGCAGTGTTACCAATCAGCTCCCCTTCCCCAGAAATGAGGCAAACTCAGCAGCAGTATTTGATCCACTCCACCCCCACACACACACACAAAAGGAGCCACACTCAGAATCAGCTTCAGGTCTAATTTATAATGGAACAGTTTAAACTGTACTCTTTTAATAGATTGACTGGCTGCCCAGTGCTGTAGAGCTGAGAAGTGACAGGCAGTATTATGCGTATATGCTTGACTGTACTATATGTTAGGTATGCCACCATTGCCTCAGTGGCTTTTGGATTTAATCCTTTAAACTTTTAATTCTTTTAAGTATTTGGCCACCCAGAAGTGTCTACTCTTAACCTGTACATTTTTGACAACATTTAACTGAACTCCCTATGGTCTTTTACTGAGGGGTGCCATCATCCTGTGAGAGAGAAGTGACTTGATGTGAAGGAGAGAAGCAGAGATGTGCTAATGGGGGAGGAAGGAGAAGTGTTTGACTGGATTGATGAGCAGATTGTGGCACTGACTTGACACTCACTATGAGGAACTGCTGTGAGGAACTGGAGAAGAGAAGCTTTACTACAAAGTGGTTGTACCCATCCAGGAAGTTTTAGTCAGATCTTTCAAAAGCACAAAGAGAAACCTGAAAAACATAGAATTACTGGAATCAGGATCAAAGACCCACACTGAGTGAAAGTTCTCTGAACATACTACCCAAATGTGAAGAAATAAAACGTTTAATCACATGGAATCTCCTGTAACTGATCTTGCCAGAGCTAGATTCTGTATGTCTGTTTTATGTTTGCCTGATAGCTCAGCTGGTAGAGCAACAAGACTGTATTTCAGGGTGCTGGGTTCAAGTCCTACTTAAGGACATATTATTGTTGTCCCTATATCTCAGTGGTTAGAGTACTGGCCTTGTAAACCAGGGGCCATGAGTTCAGTTCTCACTAGGGCCTGTGTGTATTTCTCCAGTAGTTCAAGTAAGGTAGCTAGATGCATTTTTGGGGCTGGCATAAGGTTGCCACCTGTCAGGTTTTTTACCTGGTGATCAGGTTTTCTGGGTCCCTATCAGGTAATCTGGTTTTGCTGTGTGCTGGTCAGGTTTTTGAGCCATTCTGAGTGATCACATACTTTTGAAACACATGTTGCCATATTGTTCATTGTTCCAGCTTACAAACAAGTTCTGTTGTCAATATAGCCCTTTGTTTGTGAAAGCAGTCAGCCTGGGAGGTGTAAAGTATGGCCATTAACATCATTAGCACTTACTTAACCTAATCTTTTCCACTGCATTTTAAAGTGGCATAGCAACACAGCTGCCCCCACCTTTTGTAACAGTAACAGAGCCAGTTACAGTATCTGCCACTTTCATTTGCTGGTAAACAGTTTTATCTCTAACAGAATTTAGGCATTTTAAAATGTTTTCAATTTTTTTTCCCTCAAGAAGAAAGTATGGCTACTTCTTTGGCTTCAAAACAGTACTGTGGACATGAAAAGGAAATGGAGCCAGAAAAAGATATAAAGTACACAGTACAGGAAACAGTTTCTTATGTATTATTATATATCATGTATACTGTTGTATGCTATTTATAATTTTCCTTGTCTCCCCAGATCATATCTGTAAATGACATTTCTTTTATCTCTGTATGTTTATTTTGTAAACCAATGTCAATAAATAAATACATAAATAACTAGGAAAAACCTAGGAAAGTAACTTTAACAGGCACAATACAGTATCTTAACATTTTTGTTGAACTGCTGCTTTTGTTGTCTTTTATTGATATAACAAATGGCTTTCTAGGAGGAACAATGCATGATGAGTCATTAAAAGGGGTGGGGCTAGGGGCAGAGCTTAGGATCCGGTTTTTGCCCCATCCAAAGGTGGCAACCCTAGGCTGGCAGCATAGCCTACAGCCTAGAGATTAGAGTAACGGACTGTGAATGAGCTTGGTACATCAAGCAGATATGGGTTTGATTTCTACAACCTCCACTTGCATACTGTGTGACCCTGAGTAAATAACTTGACCTCCTCTGTGCTCCCGGGATGCCTCTGAAAACAGACCTTGTGCCTAGTGGGCCTTATCCAGTTACCAAAAGAACTGAAAAAAAAAAAAATTAAGGAAAATTAATCACTATATTATTTTTGGTAAAGTGAACAATAGAAATTTATAAACTTTAAAGATACTGTTTTCCCTTTTTTTGTATGCTAGAGATCAGGTGGTAAATGCCAGCCCACAAACCGCCACAACACTAGTGCCTTAATGATCGGATTATCTAGGTTTGCAGAGAAGACCATGCTGCACTGATCCTGCCGTTCTGAGAACATAGATTCCTCTCCAAACATCTTTCAAAAATCGAAACTAAGGACCACCTATCAAAGCATTCTATGGTTTATGGCAGGTTTGCCTTACAAAACACACCACTGTATCTTGACCAGGGCAGCTAATTGTCCTTCATTGTTAGACAGAATAAAAATTAAACTGGGAATATTTGCTTTTAAGGGGACCCTGGGATGTTTGCCCCCCACAATCCTTGATCGCTTTCCTAACTCTTATGGTTTAAATAACACTAGGTCTTAGATCAGGGGGTTGTTTAGGATCCCCTTATATAAGAAAGTGGTAGGTCACAGGTCAGTGATTTATAGGGCTACAGTATTTTTTAATAGTATTCCACCAGCAATGACTAACTGTTGAATAGCGAGGGCATTTAAGTATAGATTACTTCAATGGCTTGACACTTGATCAGAGTGTAAATGTTTTCATTAACATATAATATGAATGAATTTGTAAATTATATGTTGTAAAGTTTGTCATATTGGAATTATACGCATGTATGTTATTGTAAAGTCTTGTATTTATGAGCATGTTTTTACGTAAAACTTGTAGCTGAAAATGGGCAGCTTGCCCATCTTGCTAACAGTATAAACAATAAACATACATTTGGCAATGCCAAATGTTGCTTGCTTCTATGTGCTGTTTAGGTATTTGGAAGTCATTGGAGTGCAAATATTGAAAATTTGCGAACTTATGAGTGTGTAGAACTGGCAATGCGCTCAAAAACAGTCATTTTAGGAATTTTTTCACCAAATTTTCAACATAGCCATTTTAAGACCTCTGCTCATCAACAGTGTCACTGTGATTTTGTTAATGTGTCCCATACATTGAGTTTGCACACCGACTGCGCCATTGTGCGCTACATGGGCGGAAACATTTTTTGGGCAGGATGTGAAAAATGACAGCTGTACTGCTCATGAGGAGCTGTGATAAAATGCCAATGTTGAAAATCTGGAGTGAAAATATTTAAAATTCACAAACTTACGAGCGTGTGTAGGAACTGCTCAATGCACGCTTATAAAACAGTCATTTTTAGGAATTTTTTCACCAAATTTTCAACATAGCCATTTTAAGACCTCTGCTCATGAACAGTGTCAATGTGATTTTCTTAATGTGTCCCATACATTGATTTCACTACCAACTCGCCATTCTGGCGCTACATGGGCGGAAACACATTTTGGGTGAGATGTGAAAAATGACAGCTGTACTACTCATAAGAAGGTGTGGTAAAATGGCAATGTTGAAAATCTGGAGTGAAAATATTGAAATTTTGCGAACTTACGAGCCTGCGTAGGAACTGCGCAACGCACGCTCGTAAAACAGTCATTTTTTGGAATTTTGGCACCAAATTTTCAACATGGGGTTTTTGGGACCCCTTCTCATGAATGATGTCACTGTCATGGTGGTATTCAGGCCCGACGCGAAATCACCCTTTGGGCCTGAATAACGCCATGACACTGACATCATTCATGAGAAGGGGTCCCAAAAACCCCATGTTGAAAATTTGGTGCAAAAATTCCCAAAAATGCCTGAGATATGCAACAAAGTTGAAACCCCCCTCTGTAGCCCATTATACAGCTTACCGGCATTTCCTCAGTTCGCGGTCGGCTTTGAAGAGTGCAGACGTGTTCCCAGTCCACCAAAGATCATCGCGCCAGAGTCCGGAGGTAAGTATGGGTGGGGTGTGTGGGAGGCTGGATCGCAATCGGTGGGTGCGGGTTGTGGGAGGGGGTTGGGAGACACCCGCAGGACTGTTTTCAGTTTTCAGGTATTTAAAAAAAAAAGACGACATGGGACCCTTTGCCATGCTGGGGTGGGCTCCCAGCGTGGCACAAGAACGTTGAGGGGCATTCAGCCCGACAGGGGATTGGGCACCTATGACCGCATAATTTGTTATGCCGCTGGGGTGGGCTCCCAGCATGGCAAAAGACGGAGAGCGTTCAGCCGACGGGATTGGGCACCCAATCGCCATGGAATTTGTGGTGGGGCATTCAGCCAGCGGGGATTGGGCACCCCGTCAGTAGACCGCTTGCCATGCTGGGGTGGGCTCCCAGCGTGGCAACTACTACTCGGGGGCGCAGCTCAACCGACAGGGATTGGGCACCCCATCGGCTATACAGTGCGTAGGGGCACGCGACGCTGGGGAGCTGGCGTGAGCAGCCTCTTATCGGTGCTCACTGAAGCGTAGCTCTCCTTTCAATCAGAGGCAACATCTGCATTTTGAGCGTTTACAGACAGCTCCAAAATGCATTGGCTTACAGGGCCACGCCTGCCAGCACACTGACTGAATTGGAGGAGGAGGTGACACACCTCCGAAATCTCCGATGATGGCACTATGTTTCTTGCACATGCGTGCAAGCAACATAAAAATGAACTGAAAATGAAAACTCAATGTGGTAAGCACTTTTCTTAATGTCCTGGTGTATGCTGACCTCCAGACCCCCCCCACCCCAGAGGGCTCGCACATGGAGCCCTCCACCATAACGGAACCAGCCCAGGCTCACTGCAGGCTCCTCAGACCTCCAGAAACAACTCACCCATAAGGGCTCACACACAGAGCCAGCCCAGGAGCAGCACAGGTACAGAGAGAGTACCTTTGTTAGCCCATTGCCACAGTTGTGATTTCTTTTATTTGCTTAGGACGGTCATGTGGCTGATCACATGACACAGCCAATCTAATTTTATTACCCCACTTTCCCATTAGCACTAGTAGTCACTGTTGACACCTCCACACCCTTCTCCATCCCCCTACTACTTCACCATGGAAACACATAGACCTAAAACTTGTCTCTGCCTCTTAGTGTCAACCCCAGCACCCTCATCTCTTAATTTTTTTTGTCAATATCTGGGATTCAAACCTTGAACCTTTATCACCAGAGGCAGTGTCTCTATCCACAATGCTATCTGTCTAACCCAGTTTACTAAGGCTTTTAGTAGCCCTTATAATACACAGCTGTCCACTTCTCCTGCCTGAATCCATAGTGTATTAGTCTCTCTTTTAGTGTGCTGTGACCCCCCCAATAGTGCTAATTGTAAGTTGACTGAGACACTTAAAGTGCTGTGCCCCCCCCCCCGATAGTGCTCCAACAGTTAAGCTAACCACTCAGTCATTACTAGCTCTACCCAAATTACTAACAGACAAGACAATGCAGGCTTTCCTCTCTGGTTCTCAGTAAATATCCTACTAACACTATGCTATAAAATGCTCTGGTATGGCCACTTTGACAACCACAACCAACACACCAAGCTCCTACAGGAAAACTGCCACCATGACACGTCCAGCTCGGACAGTGTACCCCTTAAGACTACTAACTCCATAGGCCCACTTTTGACTAGTGGGGAAGGGTTCTCTCAACTCACCAAATTGTATCATCACACCCCTGATACTATCCCTGGCAGGCTATCATTAACAGAAAGATAAAGTTGGTCAGAACAAGTAAGAGATCCAGTGGGACAAGTCTAAAACAACTAAAGCATCAAGTCCTGAGAATCACCCTGTAACTTCTACTAATATTATGTAACATACATCCCAAACCTGGCCCTTGCCAACAAAATATAGATAACATCTGGAGACAAGGCTCCCTCATGTTAACCTCAATAAACATCTGTAGCCTAGTATCTAAACTGGACTTGCTTCAGGTATGGGTCTCACAGTATCAGTCAGACATGCTGCCTATAGTAGAAACATGGCTCACACCCAAAATCCCTGATAGTGCTATTTCAATGGTTAGATATACTTTCTTCTGAAAAGACAGGATTAGCAAGCGTGGGACTGGGGGTGCAATCTACATTAGGGACTACCTGCAAGGACGTGCCCTCCCATTTTGGACTCAGGCAACCATACCCAAACACTAGGAGTCTAATTACTACTAGGTGCCCACAACAAGGGCCTAATTATCGCCTCTGTCTACATCCTACCCAAAGAGCAGGTCAATGGTTTCACCAAGTCTTAAACTACTTGAAAAATCCACATCCTAGCTCCAAGATGATAATGGTCGGAGACTTCAGCATCAACTCGATGTCCCCAGATGCAGCCCCATACAGAGACACTATTTCCACCATCAACTTAGTACAGACAGTCAACTCCCAACCAGGCTGCACTACCAGGCAAGAACTAATGCACGCTTCTGGACTGGCTGCTCACAAACCACCCCGAAAGGCTCACAAGCATCACAGTCCTCTCGGATAGCATAAGTGACCACTCACCTATTATAAGCACTTAGACAAACAAAGTCCCTAAACCTCCAGCCCAAACCATCACTGGGCATGTCTTAAAAAGGGGAAGAACACCTAAAGCAACACCTAAGGCGGCAAGACTGGTATGACCTTGACACTAGGGATGATGCTGATACTGCCCTTGACCAGTTCATAGGTAAATTTAATGCTGCGTGTGACTTATTTGCCCCCCTCAGAAAAAGAAAACTGAAGGGTACAAGTAACCCTTGGGTCTCACCTGACCTTATTAACCTTATGAGAGAAAGGGATAACCTCTGGCACCGGGCACATGTGACACCCAAAACAACGGACATACAGAAATATACAGAGGCAGGAATGCTTGCACAAATGCAACTCAGACAGCCAAAGGTGTCATTTCAGAAAGAACTTGCCAATTCCTGGGGTGATGGCAGAGATTCTGGGATAATCTCAAGGCACTAACTGGTAAAGAAATTAAAGTCTCACCGACCATGTTACAATTAAATGGAGTAACCACCCAGGACCCAAAATTATTGCAGACACCTTTAACACTGCTTTCATGGACCTTAGCAGTGTATTCTCTCCACCACCATGAGGATACAGTCAATAGCAACAGCAATAAGGAGAGCCTACCACCAGGCCCCTTCTGCTTCAGAATTATTACTAGGAAGTAGGCAATCAAGTATATAATATCGCCATAGGTAACTCAAGAGTTAGTAGTGATTCATTAGTCCTCAAATTAGTTGCCTTTACCTTGTATGACATAATCTCCCCTTTAATGAAAATACTAAATCTATCCTTAAGAACTGTGACATTCCCACAGAAGTAGAATGCCGCTGTAGTCAATCCAATCCCTAAAAGTGGTAACAGAACCTCACATTCTAACTACGGCCCCATATCCATTCTCCCCCCACTCTCTAAAGCTCTGGAAAAGATCATATCAGATCAACTACTGGAATACCTCAATAAATATCAAATACAGTGCTCTCGACAGCATGGATTTCAAACATCACATAGCAACACAACTGCCGGTAGAATTTAAATCAAATCAAATCAGTTTTATTTCTAAAAAGGCGCTATTCTAAAGATCATAGCGTCCATTACAATAAATACATAAAACACATATAAAAACATCAGTTGTCGCATTATAATCAATTCATATATCATCACCAAAGTCAAGCTCAAATATTTGTTTTAAAAGTGGTTTTAAAGCTCTCCACTGTCAAGCACTCTCTTATTCGATGAAGTATAGCATTCTACAGGGTAGGGGCCGCAAACATAAACGCCCGTGACCCAGATGTCTTCATCCAAACCCTGGGAACCTCTAGCAATCCCTCACTGGCTGAGCGGAGTGGTCGGAGGGGACAGTAGGGACACAGAAGATCTTGCAGGTAGCTTGGACCCTGTCCGTTTAGGGCATTATAGATCAGCAAGCTAACCTTGAAGGTGATCTGCCACTGAACTGGCAGCCAGTGCAGTTCACACAGCACAAGAGTAATGTGACTAGACTGAGACAGCCCAGTCAACAACCTGGCCACTGCATTCTGTACCAGCTTCAGGCATTGTATTTCAACCCCCAGATGCCCTAGGTACAGGGAGTTATAGTAGTCAAGACACAAGGTCACAAAGGCGTGGATCAATGCTGGAAGGTCACCAAATGGAACAAAGTGCTTAATCCAGATGATATTCCTCAGATGGTAGAAAGAGGACTTGACAATAGCTGACACCTGTGAATGAAGTGTCAGTTCATCAAATATAACACCCAGATTCCATGCTCAGTTGGAGGTCAGTAACTGGCTACCCCAAGCCAAAGCCTGGGGACAGCCAGCCACCAGCCTCTCTGTCCTGTGACCCGGGCCAGCATCAACACTCTCAGTCTTATCAAGTTCAACTTCAGCCAGCAGGCATTCATCCAGTCCTGTATCTCGGCGAGGCAGTTGTTACACTGCAACCGCACTATCCTGATCGGGCACAGAGGACAAGTAAAGATTGGTATCATCAGCATAACAGTGAAACCCCAGACCATACCTCCTTACAATATCCCCCAGTGGCAACAAATACACTGTGAACAACATGGGAGACAGAACAGAGCCCTGCGGTACCCCACATGGCAGAGAGAATGACTTGGAGGAATAAATCCCCGATACCACCCTCTGAGACCTACCAGTGAGGAATGAGTGGAACCATCTGAGTACTATTCAAGACAGGCCACATGTAACCCCTAGATGGCGCTATCCCAGGGGCTACTACCCCTGCCTGATTTGCCACTAACAGGTTGAGGGGCCTGGATCCAATGTCGAGTGCCTCCACCCAGAGGTCAGGGTTTGCAATAGTTAAACTAACTTGGTCACAGCCCTCTGGGACACTGCAACTTCTTCCCACTAGTGACCCACACAATATATCAGAATTACCTTCACAGTAACACTTGCCCCCAGGTCTGGTTCCGGCACTGGGACCTCCTGTGAAATGAGATACAGTGCAACAATCACAGTACAGTACTTTAACATAGACAAATACCTCCAGGCAGTATAACTTTGCTGAAACAAAGCAGCTTTGATTTATTTAGGGGATATAACAAGGACAGGGGAAATCAGGTTAATTAGCTTATCACTCTAATAATCTACCTATGGCTCTGTGCACAGGCCTATCCCTTATCAGTTACTGTCCCTGGGTACCCAAGCCCTAGTAGCTAGTCCAAACCGTGGCAGCTGGTAGGGGCCCTTTCACACAGAGAAAAGGAGAATTAAACAGTCAGCAGTACAGTAATTCCATTTGGATTTAATGTGGCAATTCAACAGGAGCGACCCTGAATTAGTACTCACGACCTCCAAATAAGATAGGGTCCTTCAATGTCAGCAGGGCTCACTTGAGGTACACAAACCTCTTCACATCCATATAAAAGAAAGCACTATACCAGGCAGGCTGCATCTGTATCCCGATCGCAATTACTGCACAATACCGGGAGAACACACAGCAGATTCAGTTCCTGACAGACGAGTGCAATTTTCAGCAATTCTTCCAGTCTTCTACAGGGTGAGCCTGGTTTCTACTCTTCAGAGATCCTTTGATTCTTTTCACAGGACAGTTCAGTCCTAACAAGCTGCAGACGGAACTCTGGGCCTTACACGTTTTTGACTAAAACTGCACACTGAAAAAGCACAGGGCTCCTTCCTTCTTCACTGCCAAAGCTCAACTGAAACTCAACCCGACAAAACGGGCACTTCCTTTGAGTTCCTCCCAGTTCTTGACTGGATTGGCTGTCACTCACAATAGACTGCTGCTGTTGGTCCAAAGGCACTGAAGTCTAAACTACATCTCCCAGAGTCACTGCCCATACAATCCTCTTGTGGCTGGCTCAGATTATGAGTCCAAGTTCTGATTCGTCAAGGCACCATTTTAGAGCTAAGCTTACCCCACACTGATTGGTCCAGTTCAGCAGTTCAAAACTAGAATGGGAACTAGCAGACACAGTTCTGACTGCAAAGAAAGCAGGTTAGACAAACTGTAATTTCATTATTACTCTAAATAATTTCTGGCAAACAGTTACATCTTTCAGATAGGTTCCCTTTGCACTCCTAGTGACTGCAAAAATGAAGTGAATTGGCAGCAGCTTGAGTGGTACTCAATCAAAGAAACACACAGTCCCCATACAAACTAATTATGTCTGCAAGCAGACAGCTCTTAAAGACAGTACCAGAGGTTCTAAAACACTCACTGATAAATGGCTTAAATGCCAAACACCATTCAGGCTTGGAGCATTCAAGCAAGCTCCTGAAGTCTTTTGAGAACCCCATTTGCAGGGGGTTACACCCTTCCTGGCCTGGGAAAGCTTGCGTCCAGCGTCAAGCAAGTACCTCTAAGTTTCAACTGCAACCATATACATTTGCATTAGGCTCGCATACATGTAATCATCAGTCAATATATCATTTTACCAAGAACACATTTCTGAAACATTTCAGTACGTCACTCTTTACACAGTATTACATACACATTGTACCATAACTCAAGTTATTACCTCTTGTACATGAAACCTGAAGAGGGGCCTTCCTATCAGTTACCTTGGGGCTGGATGGGGCAAGGGCACCATACTGAAGAGGGCAACACAAGTAACTTGAGTTAGCACTGATGCTCAGTTTGGGCAATGAGCTCGGGGACACATACACTCCTTTATGGACAACATTGAGAGGCAAGTCCACAGGCCTCCCAAGGGAATCATAACTGAGGTGCACCACAGGCTTTACAGCTCGACCATTCTTTCTAGGGGAACTGTTATAGTCTCTGCACTCTGAGCCTCATTTTCAGCATTGTCCTCACTTGTCAGGGGAGTCTCCATGGGGGTAGAGAGGCTAGAACTTGGGGCACTTTCAGCTCCAGGAGTTACAGTTTCTGAGTCCACAACATTTGGCTCGCATGGAGAGCTTTGGACACTGGCAGTGGACTGTCAGGGCACTCAAAATACTCTTCTTGTTCGGTGTATCACCAGTCTGCCCTAATCTATCATTTTCCTCCCTGAAAGCTCAAACAGTTCAACCATGCACAATGATTCCATTTCATCTGATCTGATGCTTTGCACTTCACTTTCTGGGAGCATTGGCTCCAGGGATGAAGCTGAGGGCTTAGACAGTCAGAAGGCCCAGCTTCATCTCCAGTATTGACTAGGATTGCCCCGAAACAATTGACTCAGTTCGTAAGAAGGATAGTATTCAAAGTCACTCACTTTCTTCCGATATGGACTGACAGTCATGCTCAACTGGGACTTGTGGAGGGAACACTTTAACTTTGCTTCTGTAGGTGCAGACTTTCTTGATCTTTTCTTAGCAGCAGCTCTAGTCACTGGTCCAGAGGGGCATCTTCTAGGGGCTCAGACTCAATTAAGATTTGTCCAATGGGCAGTAAATGATTTCTATGCATTGTTTTTACATCTTTTGAATTATTCTCAGGCCTTACTTTGTACACTGGCAGATCATCTAGTTTGCCCACTACAATGAGGGAGATGGTGCCATCTGTCAGCAATCTTGTGCTTGCCATGCAGCCCCAGATTTCTTAGCAATACCGATCTCCCTCCTGGAGTTCCTGTGCTTTCACCTTTTATCATACCTTTCTTTGTTGGCCAGATTTCTTTTGGCAGCCATGGTTTGAGCCAGTTAGTACGCATGAGTTAGCTGGGCCTTTAACTTTTGCACATACTGTAAATAGTTGTCAGCTTGAACCCCATCAGGAGAGACCCCAAAACACACATCTACTGGTAGTCGAGCTTTCTTCCAAACATCAAGCGGTAGGGGAGAATCCAGTGGCATCACTTTTGGTGCAGTTATAAGCATGTACCAGGGTGCTAATTTGTTGGCTCCATCTAAGCTTGTCCTTTGGGTGCAGGGTGCCTAGCATATCTAACAAGTGCGGTTGAAGCGTTCAGGCTGTGGGTCCCCTGTGGGTGGTAAGAAGTGGTTCTGGACTTTCGCACTCCCCACAGAGAAAGCATCTCTTTGATCAGACGACTCTCAAAGTCTCCCTTGATCAGAATGGATTCTTTGTGGAGCCCCATAGTGAACAAAAAGTTTTCTACAAGTACTTTGGCCACAGTGGATGCTTTCTGGTCTTTGGTGGGAAAGCTTGGGCATATCTCGTGAAATGGTCAGTGACCACCAGCACATTACTGATATTTCTTTGATCTGACTCCAAACTCAGAAACAATACAGACCAGCTCCATGGGTGCACTGGTGGTGATGTTAACAAGGGGCAGCCTCTGGGCAAAGCTTTCCTCTGTAAGCAGCGACCACAAGTTCGAATGTGTTGCTCACATCAGCCCCATCTTAGGCCAATAGAATCTGGATCTCACCAAGTCAAGTGTTCTGTCTATACCAAGGTGCCCCATGTGGTTGTGCAGGACCTCAGTACTGAGTCTCGAAGAGCAGTGGGCAGCACTAGTTGTTGTTTGTCTACTTGTCCCCTCTGTGCTACTGTTCTCTGTATAACAGTTTATTGATCAGTTTCAACTTAGGACCTTCTTTGTATAACAGTGCAGTTCTCAAATCAGTGGAGCGTAATTTGGACACATCTTTTCCTGCATAGAGGGCTTCTAAAGCTGCTTTGATCCATGGGATCGCGGATTGAGCCGCGAATACTGTCATTGTCCAGCTGAGGCAGTGCACCAATGTCTATTGCAGAAAAGTGGCAATAAGCAGCAGGTATGCAATTCTCAGAGGCTCCCAAGCAATCCACCATGCAGTCCACTCGTCCGTGGACATTTGTTCCTCCTGTCAAACTTCCGGCAGAGTGCCCGAATGTCAGGTTCTGCCAATCGGACCCAATCATTCTGGGGAACAGGCCTCGGGAGAAGCATCAGCATCTATGTGGTTCAGACCTGCTCGGTATTCGAGAGCATAGTCATATGTAGATAATGCAGAAAGCCACCTATGGCCAGTGGCATCCAACTTAACTGAGGTCTGCACATAGGTCAAAGGATTATTGTCAGTTTTACTAGTATTTTAGCCCCATACAAGTACTCATGGAATTGGTCAACAATAGCCCACTTCAAAGCTAGGAACTCTAACTTATGACAGGATAGTTCTTTTCGGATGGGGTCAGGCTTCTACTGGCAAGGCCACTGGTCTCAGGCCATTCTCGTGCTCTTGGTACAACACAGCCCCCAACCCTTGCAAGCTAGCATCAGTGTGCAGGACGTAAGGTTTTCTTGGATCGGCATAGGCCAGCACTGGAGCATGGGTAAGTTGATATATGATCTCATGAAAAGCAGTCTCACAATCAAGAGTAGGACCCCAAATACTTCACTCGGATGAAAATACACTCTTTCAGTCTTGAGGGACGCTGACTTTTGGTATTTTTGTGGGTTGGGGATACCCTTGAGTAAGGTTAAGTAAAGGCGGATCACTCTTGAATAGTCCTTGATGAAGCGACGATAATAACCACAAAATCCAGGAATCTTGCAGTTCTTTTAGATTTTTGGGCTGTGGCCAGGTGGTCAAGGCCTCAACTTTACTTGGGTCGGTCTCTATTCCTCGGTGGATACTATTGTCCCCATACTTTACTGATGTTTGAAAGAATTGACACTTATCAATGGACAGTTTAAGGCCAAAGTCCTCCAGTCGGTCCAATACCTTAAATAATCTGCTCTCATGTTCCTCCAGTGAGCTGCCAAACACAATAACATCATCTAGTATACCAGGCACTCTAGTAAGTTCATGTCCCCCACTGCACGCTCCATCAATCGTTGAAAAGTGGCTGGGGCACCTGAAATCCCAGGGCATCCTCATGAATTCACCAAAATAAGCGGACAGATAAAGGCCGTCTTCTCCACGGTCCTCTGGGGCCATCGGGATCTGGTAGTACCCTCGGAGATCCAGCACGAGAGAACCACTTGCTCCCGTTTAGGCAGTCCAAAGCATCCTGAATGCGGGGCATTGTGTACTGATCAGGGATAGTCCGCGGTTTAAGGTGCGATAATCCACACACATCTCACTGTTCCATTCTTTTCCTCACTACCACAATGGGGAAGCATAAGGGCTTCTGGATTCTTGTATTACACAACAGCTAACATCTCTTGCAGATGCCGTCTCACATCATCTATGTCAGCAGGTGCCAGGCGTCCGAGACCTCTCACGAAATGGTCTTCGTCATGCAGCCGGATATTGTGCTCCAGCTCCTTGCACGCATCCTACATCCCATTCCTCTAAAAAAACACCTGGTCTCTCTGGGCAAGCTTCTCACTGATCCTCACTTTCCATTCAGCTGGCAGGGGAGTCGCCAGGAAATCAAACAAGTCAGGCGTTACTCTGTCATTCTTCCTTGAACTCTGCTGCTTGGGTAGCACTGCAGTGTCTGCACAATGCACATTAGCCAGGATGCAACCTCTGTTTACTCAATGTCTCTTTCAGACACATTATGAACTTGGACCATTACCCTTCTGGCATAAGCATGGGCTCTAGCGGGCAAAATACTAGGCTTGACCAGCAGTCCTCTGGCAATTTTCCATCGCCTGGTGCATCCAACATTTATTTTATTCTTAACATCCTTTCTGATACGGACCTCTCCCTGTAAGGTACACTGGGCATTTGGCGCCAGGATCAGAGACTCAGGATCCTTCTTCCATACAATTCCGACCGGTTCCTCTGGTTCTGTTTTTCAGCATCTCTCTGTGCCTCATAGGCCTTCTTAATTAAAGCCGGAACTCTTAAAGCTCTACTAGTCTTTGACCCCTGTTTTCATAACACAACTGTGCCAGCCTTCCGAACATATGAGCATTTGTTCCAATCAACAAAGGGACACCATCATACAGTCCAGTGGGGGACACACTAAGGCTAGGGTCTCTATATTCGACCACTCCAGCCACGGAGGTGGGCAAGACAGCCAAATCGGATATACCGGAAAAGGGGTAGGCCTTCTCCTTAACCCCCATACATGCAGTCCTTCTAATGGTTGTAAGGGTACGTCCTGACAAATGCTTCTGATACCAATCCTGGAACATAATTGTCACTTGGGCCACTGTCGAATACAGCTCTTGTAGACACTCCATTCCACCTTTACAGTGGTCTCCATGGAGGACCCACTATTCTGGACCAGTCTGGAGAGGCGGTAGTGGGGCCTGAGCAACTGACCTTGCCACAAAGGACGTGAATTAGCATTTTGGTGCCCTCACTGGGATCATGTCGTGCACCTCTTAACCACTGAGTTTCTTCTCGAAGCTCTCCTTGTAGCCTATATGCAACTTTGTCAGTGTCTTTTGGGACTGGCATTCCCCTTTTCATGTGCCCATCTTTCCCAATTATAGCAAAACATACTTTCTGGAGTTTGAGCTGGCCGGGCGCCACACTGGGAGCTAGGGCGGGGTATTACTAACTGGAAACCTGGGTGCCATCTCTGTCTGCGTGATAAGCATTTGGAGACATCTCGTCAGTTTCTCCACTTCCATGGTCAAGGATTTGAGTTTGGAGCTGTTATCAGCAGGAGATACATGGGTGGTACCCCACCCCATAGCAGATGCAGTCGGATACAGGTCAGGCCCGTGCTTGCAGGCGTGGCCTTCATAAAGGGACTGTTTTGAATTCGGATCTCTCTCAACAGTTAGCCCCATTGTGGCATATCTTTTCCTTGTCAGAGCACTCATTGACTGTCAACCTCTGCCCCTGAACTTCACTTGATGGGTCACCCTCAGTCACTCGGTCGTAGCCACAGCTGTTGGTGCAGGTACCTCCCGGTGGCCTTTTCTCAACTCCTCAAGATTTCTCTCATTAACTCATCATAGGAGGGTGGGGATTCCAGTCGATTTGCCAGGCGTAACTGAAGCAACAGCAGTTCTGAGAAGGGGCAGACTTAAGGATTCTGTCCAGTCTGGTTCGGTCCAGTTCAATCGCTGGCAAACTACCCTTTCTGAGGCATTCTTGCAACAATTTTCCAGCCGAGAGACATACACAAGACAACAACTCCCTTGGTACTGTTGTGCATTTCTTACTCTCCACCAAGGTCCTCATCAGAATCTGGGCTCCCATATACATTCTCAGGCCTCAAGATAGGCCTGTGCAGTCGCTTCAAGGTTACTGGCCCGTTTAGCATGGATGGTAGCCAGGGCAGGACCTCGGAGGCTCTCACTAACCCTCTTTCGCTTTTCACCTTCCGAGCATTGCCATTCTAGCACTTGGGGGGCAACATAGTCTATCCAGGTCTCCCAGTCATCCTCCCCTTGGGGGGTGGGGAGGGTGCCAGAGAAGATCCTCAACCTTCGGTAAGAGTCGTGACTAATGGCAGGTGCAGAAATAGGAGTCTGCATTGGTTCAGCCACCATTATGGGCACTGGAGCAGGAGAGGGTGTTGGGGGAGGAACACCCCCAGGTGGCAAGAATAGTTTCTTCAAGTCCTCCACAGTTTCCCTCTCCCAGCAACCATTCAGCAAATTTCTCCTCAAAAGTTTCAGATAGTGGTGGGGGCTGACTCCCCAGGTCTTACTGTCCTTAGTTATCACTCTCCAAGCAGTGAGGGCTCCCTCTGGGGTAATGGTCTGTGGCACTTTGGAGCTATCTATGGGATCCTTAAACTCTACTAGGCCAGGAAAGTGTGGGTGAGCAGATTAGCATGCCGACCCACCACCACAGGGTTTTGTAAACCTTCCACCTTGGAAAGTACTCCTGCACAGTGTCCGTATTGATACCCAGGGCATGTCCAGGATAAGCATAGCATTTTGGGGGTCGATCTCCTCCCAGTACACCACTCCACCAGCGGTGCACAGCCACTTCTGTCGGGTACCCATTTTTTCTTAACAGTGGTTCGTAAATATGGCCACTAGAGGACACACAATCCCAGGTGAGCCTCCAGATGTAACCCTAGATGGCGCTATCCCAGGGCTACTACCCCTGCCTGATTTGCCACTAACAGGTTGAGGGGCCTGGATCCAATGGCGAGTGCCTCCACCCAGAGGTCAGGGTTTGCAATAGTTAAACTAACTTGGTCACAGCCCTCTGGGACACTGCAACCCCTTTCTTCCCACTAGTGGCCCACACAATATATCAGAATTACCTTCACAGTATACACTTACCCCCAGGTCTGGTTCCGGCACTGGACCTCCTGTGAAATGAGATACAGTGCAACAATCACAGTACAGTACTTTAACATAGACAAATACCTCAGGCAGTATAACTTTGCTGAAACAAGCAGCTTTAATTTATTTAGGGGATATAACAAGGACAGGGGAAATCAGGTTAATTAGCTTATCACTCTAATAATCTACCTATGGCTCTGTGCACAGGCCTATCCCTATCAGTTACTGTCCCTGGGTACCCAAGCCCTAGTAGCTAGTCAAACCGTGGCAGCTGGTAGGGGCCCTTTCACACAGAGAAAGGAGAATTAAACAGTCAGCAGTACAGTAATTCCATTTGGATTTAATGTGGCAATTCAACAGGAGCGACCCTGAATTAGTACTCACGACCTCCAAATAAGATAGGGTCCTTCAATGTCAGCAGGGCTCACTTGAGGTACACAAACCTCTTCACACATCCATATAAAGAAAGCACTATACCAGGCAGGCTGCATCTGTATCCCGATCGCCAATTACTGCACAATACCGGAGAACACACAGCAGATTCAGTTCCTGACAGACCGAGTGCAATTTTCAGCAATTCTTCCAGTCTTCTACAGAGGGTGAGCCTGGTTTCTACTCTTCAGAGATCCTTTGATTCTTCTTTTCACAGGGCAGTTCAGTCCTAACAAGCTGCAGACGGAACTCTGGGCCTTACACACGTTTTTTGACTAAAACTGCACACTGAAAAAGCACAGGGCTCCTTCCTTCTTCACTGCCAAAGCTCAACTGAAACTCCAACCGACAAAACCGGGCACTTCCTTTGAGTTCCTCCCAGTTCTTGACTGGATTGGCTGTCACTCACAATAGACTGCTGCTGTTGGTCCAACAAGGCACTGAAGTCTAAACTACATCTCCCAGAGTCACTGCCCATACAATCCTCTTGTGGCTGGCTCAGATTATGAGTCAAGTTCTGATTCGTCAAGGCACCATTTTAGAGCTAGCTTACCCCACACTGATTGGTCCAGTTCAGCAGTTCAAAACTAGAATGGGGAACTAGCAGACACAGTTCTGACTGCAAAGAAAGCAGGTTAGACAAACTGTAATTTCATTATTACTCTAAATAATTTCTGGCAAACAGTTACATCTTTCAGATAGGTTCCTTTGCACTCCTAGTGACTGCAAAAATGAAGTGAATTGGCAGCAGCTTGGTGGTACTCAATCAAAGAAACACACAGTCCCCACTACAAACTAATTATGTCTGCAAGCAGACAGCTCTTAAAGAGACAGTACCAGAGGTTCTAAAAACACTCACTGATAAATGGCTTAAATGCCAAACACCATTCAGGCTTGGAGCATTCAAGCAAGCTCCTGGAAGTCTTTTGAGAACCCCCATTTGCAGGGGGGTTACACACAGATGAACCACAGGTGCTCCAGCAACACCCTATGGTCCACAGTGTCAAAAGCTGTGGAGAGATCAAGGAGGACCAAGATGGAACGGGTCCTCCGATCTCTCACAATCAGGAGGTCATTGAGCACCCGAACAAGGGCAGTCTCAGTGCCATGCCTCTTCTGAAATCTGGACTGGAGATGATCATAGATATCATGGATGGTAAGATGATTCTCCAGTTGCAGAGCAACCACCTTCTCAATAACCTTTCCTACAAATGGGGTTAGAGACTGGTCTGTAGTTAGCAGGGCAACCCGGGTCGAGAAGTTTTCTTAAGGAGGGACATCATCACCACCTCCTTCAGGGAGTCCGGAAACTCATCCAACTCTAATGAGCTCCAGACTATCTTTGCTAAGACCAGGCCGATGACATCAACACAACCGATTAAAAGGCACGTTGTGCCCAGGTCTAAACAACAGCAGATCGGCCGCATACTCTGGACAATCTGCATGACATCCATGATCTCCAACCGGTTAAGTCCATCCAACAAAACCGAGGAGTAGCAACCTCACACTGACCACCGCCACCCCCATGGAGCGAGCTGATCGGATCTCAGACCTGATGTTGACAACCTATCAGCAAAGAACCGAGCAAACTCAGCACACTTTACTTAGAAAAGGCTCTTTGAACTTGCAGACAGGCTGGACTGCTCAGTCTGTCCACAGTTCAAAAGAGCTCAGCTAGTCGATTCTGGTGCAGCAATCTCCCGGACAAGAACTCTGCCTTTTACGTGAGATTGCTGATTGATAGCCCTATAATGATCCATCAATCTAAGTCTGTCGGCTTCAAGGTGCAGTTTCTGCCAGTAACGCTCCAACCTTCATCCAATTTGCTGTAGCTCCCTCTAGGTCCCATCAGACCAAGAGGACCGAGGGTGAAGGGTGAAAGGATGAACCCGAACAGGAACTATAGCATCCAGAGCACCAGCCACAGCCCTATTATAAGCCTGTAGCAGGTTCTCCGGACCCTGACTTGCACATTGAAATCCCTATAGGTCCAGCACAGTCGATAGGCTATCTGGGATCATGCCCCTCAAAGAGTGGTACCGGACCATCTCCACAGGGGCAGGCCTATGGAGTGGGCCTGGAAGTTGAACCTTATAGTATGGTGGTCCAACTATCCAACTGGTTCCACCACCAAGTCAGAGGTCTCCATCCCCAGCAGGGAGACCAGACCCAAAGAGTGGTCATAATTATGGGTCACAGAGGCAACTGCCTGTGTGAAGCCCAATGAGTTCATAGGTTGGAGGAAGTCATGACCAAACTGCGAGAGTTCGTCGTTGATCCAAGCATTGCAGTCACCCAGCACCATCAATCTGTGTGACTCCAACACCATGTCGACAATGAAGTCCGCAACTTCCTGCAGGAACTGCTTCTCGCCCCTGGTGGATGGTAGACGAGAAGGATCCTGCACCCCACACCTGCAACCACCGTACACTCGAAGGACCTGGTCTCCTCAACTGGCATAACTAAAAGGCCCAACTCTAATCTAAAACAAATTGCAACCCCCGCCTGTGATTCAACCTCGAGTGGTGTATTACCAAGAACCGGCTGGAATCTCTGCCTCTAAAATGGTGCCAGCATTTTCATCCAGCCAGGTCTCAGTGATACAGCTAGAGGAGCAAAGCCATGGAACCACCAAGCTGCTGCTGCGCATGAATGTGCAATCTGGTGGTCTGCACATGTGCAGTTGCGCATTTTCATTTTTGGCCACCGCTGCGGCAAAATGAAGCATCTCTAGTGCTCCTGGTCTCAAAATCAGTCAGTCAGGGTCCGGAGACATGGAGGAGGCACATGAGGAGCCAAAAATTGTTTTATTTAAAGAGTGCCAATGAGAGCTGGTGAACTGTTTATGAGTATTAATGCAGCACCTATAAATATTATTGAGATCCTGCCTGCTGCCTGGGGACTGCAGTTATCAGCAGCAGTGACAGACAAGGAACTGAATTAAAATATTAAACTCTGTCAGCGGATAATAGGGCCGAAGGGACATTAAAGGACAGTGGGGCATTTAATAAATAAAAATGTGTGTGCTGGTTGCACCAGGACATCAAAAGTGGGGACATATTCAGACTAAAGTTAAACTAGTTTACACAGCAACCATGTCTGCAGCCTTTGACTTCAGCTCCAGCCAACCAGAAAGCCAGGATTTTTCAGAGGAATTCCAGGGACTGTGCAGGGGCTGTTGGAGGAAAAAAGCTGGGAGATTTCTTGGTGCCCAAATGAAGGACCAATCAGGCATCAAAGAAGCCTAATGAATATTACTTTTTCAGTGGGACAACTGTTTTAGTCAATCAGAAGCTGCCTGGAGCTCCCAAAACCCAAGAGACTTTTGGTTCTGAGTTCAGTTCAGCATGAGCCCCTCCAAGGGGAGGGACGCTTCAGCCCCTTTGCCTAAAGATGTGACTGCAAGGCTTGAAAATGGCCTGCCTGGGGATCGTCCAGTTACATTCCCAAACGGCCTGCATTTGCCTTTCCACATATGGAAGATTTTGCCCAGCGAAAAGAATTGTAAGTTGCAAGTTCAGCTGCGAGACAGCTGTGACAATCTACAACTTCAGCTGTGAGAGAGCTGTAAAGACCTGCAACTTAAGATATTGCTGAGAGAGGAAGCCTGCTTGTGACCTGTTTGGAGGCTGTGTAGCCACTAGTCCCTGGGGTGCTCATCTCTGTGCTATATACGTTGATCCAGCACCAGGGTAGGGTGTATGTCTGTACAAAGAATTGTTGTTACTGTCCAGTTCTACAGAAGTCATCTGGGAGTCACCCTGGGGAAAGAAAAATCACCAGCGATGCCTCACCAGCGATGCCTGTGAGAAGTTATTGTCCTGCTTTATTTATTTTATTTAGTTTTTGTTGACTGGGAAAGGAGGACTAGACAATTCTGCTTATTTTCAGCCTCATCCCGGGGAGGGGAATACAGATGGATGCCAACTGACATTGAACCAGATTAAGCTGTCGGTGGTATTTTTAGTGCTTAGGGCTCGTGGAGCCATGCCAAACAAGAGGAGCTGTCTGAATGTGTTTTCAGTTTGATGGAAGCTAGAGTATGAAGAGATGTTCCATTTATTTGGGAGACTTGCCATAATCTCCAGTGCTGAATGCTAAAAGAAGGGAGAGAGACCCTCTTCTGTTCAAGTAAGCACCTGCAAAGTGAGAAAAGTGTTCATCCAGTATGTTGGTTCTGTTCAAGTGAGAAGATTCGCTCTTCTGTGCAAGATTAACCTAAAATGTCTGAGTCTGAGACACTGTTTTCCACTAATCTTCAGTGAAAAAACACAGAGACTGTGTTCTGATGTGAGAGAGCCACTGCTGCAAACTGGCTGTGTAGTTGAATGCCATTTGTAGCTGAATGTGACTAAAGTACTTGAAAGAAAGTGACTGTTATCTGCGGTCAGTTTGGGGAACCATGCTGGTAGGGTTGCCAGCTAGGCCCTACCATTGGGTCTCCCCAGAGGGATCATGTCTAGAAGTGGGGGTTAAGGCGTGCTGGCCCAGGTCCCTGGCACTGGTCTGCTTCCAGTTTGTGAATTCACTATTAAAAAGATGACCAGATGCTAAAAAAGCTGAGAAATGTTCCAGCCTGCCAAGGCTGCAAGAGCCTGCTACTAAAAGGCCAAAGCTGCAAGGCAAGTAAGTAAAAAGGCTAAGCTGCAAGTGCCTACTGCTCATCTCAGCAATCTGAGTGACTGAATTCTACTGATTGTGTCCATCCCAATCTACAGTCTAAAGTCCTTCAGCTGCATAAGCCAAAAGACTGTCAGCAAAACCATGAGTAAAGCAAGGGTAGTCCTGCATCTGGGGAACTGTAAATAGTTGCCATGGATGGTTGTCAAGTTTCAAAAGCTAAAGATGGTGTTGTCAAGTTTCTAAATTTAACAGTTTGGCTCAAAGGCCCAAGTTGAACTAAATGGCTACTGCCACCAATCTAGGAAAAGAAAAGTTGAACTTAAATTGTTGTTTAAGTGCACCAACGCTGACTAACCAGCTGCACTGATACCAGGCCTGCAGCGTTTTAGTGCTGGGTACCCTGGGGTGGATAGAGTTGTAGGGCTCTTATTATCTAAAGACTGGAGACTGGTACCAGTTGGGGTTTGTAATTATTAAGTATAAGCAGCTAGATGACTAGAAAGCCTTAACCATAGGTTTGAACTTAAAAGTAAAATGATTGTTTAATGTTGCCACATAAAAAATGCCAAAATCCAAAATGTTGCTTACCTCCAGTTTCCCATTCCTGGCCCTAACCCACCTGTAAATAAATTATTGGTTAACCCTTTTTAAAAAATGTCTTGCAAGCATATTATTAATAAGTGTATTGTTAGCTTAAGTCAATAATTACAAGTTTTTAAAAATACGGGTATTGATTTCTAGTAATCCACGTGTGGGGTGACAGTCAGAGGAGCTGGGTTGGTACAGCATCCCAGGTGGTTGTACTGCTAAAATATCACACCCACTTGTATTTTCCTCTGGGTGGAGGCACTGTGCTATTTATTGTTATCTTGGGAAAGAACTCCAGCACACAGGAATAGGACCCAGGCTCTCAACCTGGTTTGTGGCCACCCAGGCAGGGGCAGTAGCCTGTTGGTATCACGGCACCAGGTTATACTAGGTTGCAGAATAAAGTTAAAGTGTTTAGTCTCGGCACATTTCTTAAACTGTTGGAGTAAGACCTTTATTCAAGTCAATGCCTCTTGCAAGTGTCAAGCTCTAGCTTTGGATGGTACTGAGGAGGCATGCAGAACAGTGTCTCTCACTGTGATCTTTACAGGTGCTGTGGTTGCCATGGTGGGGCTGAACTGGGATAGGGGCTGTGGTTGCCATGGTGGGGCTGAACTGGGACAACCTCCTGTTCCAAATCTGCCTCGGTGTCTTTGGTGGTGAAATGTACAATATTGATCTTTGAGTATTAGATCTTCAAGCTTGCAGGGTAAGAGGTTTGAAATTTTAAATTGAATTGCTTAAGGCCTCAAAGGTAAGGGCATATGGTTGCCTTTTCTGTTGTATCTGGGGGCATAGTCATTATCAATATGTATTTTTGGTCCTGGAATAGGACCCTCTTCTGCCTTCAAGCCTAAGATAACACCTACTCTTTCATTTGATATCTTAAAAATTTCATTATGATTAATCATGGGCATACTTCTGGTCCTGGTTTGGGACCAAGACCCTGTGGACCTGTTTAAGCTCCAGGTCCAGGTCAGGGAGTAGTTAGAGAGCATTTCTGAGGAGTTGTTTCATGAAATCAGTAAGGCCCCTTGAGTATCCTGCAGACCCTAAGGTTTTCTGTCAGAGTCTTGCCTCCATATCCTGCAATTTATTGTCCATCTGTATCTGGTGGTGTGCAGAAGGTGCACCACGTCAGTGAAGATGGCTGCTTGTTTAAGTCCCAGTGGAAAAAAAAAGGAACTCAAGCACACCACTCACCATGAAGGTGCCTCCACCACGTACTACTCGCACTGAACAAAAGAAAAGAAAAAAGTGGAGCACTGATGCGTGGAGATAATACTTCATTTAATTTTAGCTAAAAAACAGGTGCGGTGCAAAATAGTCCCTACATTTCACCCTACATACGGGGCTTCCTCAGGAATGTATGGAACCTTGCAACTGATAGGGTAGTTATACCCCAAAATCACAAATATTCATTTATTCAAACACCTTAACAAAGCACCCTCAAACGGTGAGAAACCAGCTTCAATCAATCAATCAATTTTATTTTATACTGGAATGCATGTGGGCAAGAATGCCCATTTACACAAGTGTCCAGTTGTACAGAATGTAACAGAGGAGGCTCTATACAACTGTAGAAACAAATTGTAGCAACTGTTCAGCTGGAAACAAATTTCGTGAGAGAACAACAGGTACAGGCATAGGCAGAAAACAATCAAACAGAAACAATATCAAATAGGCATGAGAAGATTAAACTGGATTATTTATACCAAAACAAAAATTTTACAGCATGAAAAAAATATGCACAGTACTAAGGCGAGCCTTCACAGGAAGGGAAGAAGGATAGTCCAGATAGAGCTAGAGGGGACAGGGAGTAAGGGAAGAGAGTCAGGAGGCAGAGGTAGAAGGAAGGGGAGCTAGTTGCATGAGTCAATAGATTAGACAAGGCAGAGGTAGTACTAAGGAATATTATGACAGACAGTTACAGTAGGGGTACTCCTTAAGTTTGCCCTTGAAGGTACTGAGAGAGGGGCTGAAAGAGAGGCTGGGAGGAATGGTGTTAAAGAGCTTGGAACCTCTGTAGGTGAGTGATCTCTACCCAAGAGTGGTGTTGCAGAGGGGGACAAAAAATGGGGAGGTCGCAGTGCTCCTGGTGACCAGAGGGCAAGTCTTTATGAACAGAGAGGAGACGCTGTGGAGAAGAGAGTTGTGAGGATTTTGTAGAGGAATGGTGACCTTCCAAAAGAACCTGTCCCCCATGGAGAACCACTGAACTGATTCGTAGAGGGCACAGCTGTAAGTACAACTGGGAAATCCTGTGACAAATCTGACAATAGAGTTGTACGTGGTTTTCAATTTCTGGAACAAAATCAAATTACTTTGTGGGACGTAGATGATGGAACCGTAATCAAGGAGAGGTACAAGCAAGCTGGTAGCTAGCCTATTTCTAGTTTCAGGTAGGAGGAATTGTTTGATCCTATAAAGGAGTCCAAGTCTCTGGTGAATTTTATTTATGAGTTTAGTTACATGTGGACTGAAGGATAGATGTTCGTCAAGCATAAGGCCAAGGTATTTGAATTCGCGCACCCTCTCAATGACCATGCCATCATTATCAGAGAGGGTGAAATTGAAATTTGTAGGTTTCTGCGGGCTGGCAAAAATCATAAATTTAGTTTTTGGGGAGTTTAATACCATTCCCTGAATGCTGAACCACATATGAAAGCTGTGGAAATCTGACTGTAGCTAGGAGAGGAGGGAGGAATGATTTGCACCCTTGCAGTATAAAGCAGCGTCATCCACATAAAGGATGATGCTGGTCTGTGAACAAACAGAGGGGATGTTGTTGATAAACAATGAGAAGAGAAATGGACTGAGAATAGATCCCTGTGAGATTCCATACTTAATAAGGCATTCATATGAAGGATGACCCTGGATAACGGTTTTGTGATACCTCAAGTGCAGCTAGTCGTCAAACCAGTTTATTACGTTAGCAGAGAAATTCAGGAGAGCATGGAAAGATTGTAAAAGGTTATGGTCCACCAAATCAAAAGCTTTGGTAAGGTCCACGAATACTACGTAAATGTCTTGAGTGAACCTAGCGAGTGCAGTTTCTATGTTATGTTTAGACTGAAAAACATACTGAGCCTCCATCAGGATGTTGTATTTGTTTAAATGCTCCATGATTTGGGTATGAACTATCTTTTCAAAGATTTTGATGGGGTGGAAGAAGCAGATAGGCTGAATTACTTACATCTTGTTTGGAACGGCTTTGTTGTGCCAGATGGAAGCAGTTTTCCAGACAGAGGAAGGGTACCAGAACAAAGGGAGAAATTAAGGATATTTGTGAGAGGGATGGCGGTCTCCTTGATAATGAGCTTGAGGATGCAGAAGTCAAGCCCATCAGGGCCAGTGTGGGCTCTTGGGTTGTTTTTTCTTATAATTTAATTGTATCAGCAGGCGAGAGAGCTTTGAAGTAGAATGAGGAGAAGTCTGCTTTTGGGGGAGAGAAATTCAGGAGCAGATTTTGGGCAGTGGAGGGGGGTGTCTTGTACTTGTCAAAGTCCCCAAGGAATGAGTTGAACAAGCTGGCCATGCTTGAAGGGTTGTTGGTTAATTTCCCTTCTGTCTGGAGCATGATTTGTTCGCACTTCCTGTTTTTACCCATGAGGGAGTTTAAGGTTTCCCAGAGTTGTTTGGAGTTGGTTCGATCGTAGAGTTGACTGTTCTTGAGGCGGTTGACTTTAGCAGAATGAACCACTGATTTACACCTGATCAGAAGTATTTTGTACTCTTGTTGGAGTCTGGGAGAGAGAGATTTCCTATGCTTAGCCCAAGCTTTGTCCCTAAGCTTCAAGTGACAGTGCTTAAATAGTCATAATTAAAACCACCAGTATGCTTGTCTAACTAGTGCTTAGTATTGGCAGGGGCTGAATCAAGAAAATCATGCATTTATATACTTTATTTTTATTTTAATGCTTAGCCCTAACAGCTCCACTGCCACAACAGTCACAGAGAAACTGCCTCCATAAAAATGTTCATATTGTAGAAATCTATATGAGCCCCAAGCATGCCTATATTATTAGCTTTATTAGAAATTATTTAGGATTATCAATAATGGCAAAAACATTGTTAATCTAAGAGCCAGATTTTTTGCAAAAAGGCAAAATATAACCATTAAAAAATGGTATTTTCATTTCCTGGACTCTGACTGGCTGGTACCCACTCCAGAGGGGACATTAACTTTCAATAGATACCCATGCAATAAAAAGTTCCAGCCTCCTATGCCCAAGTGGCAAACTGGTGCCATTGTGCCAGTTTGGAATTCTCAGTTCTTACCTATCATTTTTCTCTCACTTAGTGAGAGAGAGAGAGAGAAGAGACCCCGAAATCAGATCAAGCTAGTGGTCGGCAGGATCCAAACCGCTCTCCTTTATGGTAACCAGATTCTTTGATGAAGAGTATTAACAGTGAGATTTTCTACATACACCATGTATACATGCAGGGTAACTGGCTTGGTAGCAGAGATCTTTGGTCGCTACCCACTAACAATACTGCAACAATCCAAAGTAACCATACACTTCTTAACCCAAAATGTTTGCCTGAATAACAGCTCTGTTCCCCAGTTTCTTTCCTCCTTGTATACCCACCCATACAGTAGTCCTTTCTACTGCCATTCACTGAAAATAAAAAGTACTGTACCTGTTACTCGCCATTGCCTCTTACAGTCGGACTACACGAGGGACACTTTTCAAGTCAAAAAGAAAAATGTTTTCAGACTGTGTGCTGCACAGCTCTCCAGCTTTCATTCATTTCAGCTCCCATTTCCATTTCCTTGACTGCTGAACAGTAAGTAAATAATGTTCCACACTGAGAACTCACCATAAAGTGTAAAAGGCAAACAACAAAAAGAATAAAAATGTGCCAGGGACAGACTAAAGGGGCAGCTGAAACAGGACACAACAAAACATAACAGTGACCTCTACTGTCAAGGCCAGCACTACAGGGACTACTTCACCAAAAAAGGACTAAAAATACAATGGTAGTCATTTTTTAAAGCATTGTTAGGAATTTTTGTAATCCTATAAAAAATTATACATGTAGTCCATTTTCTAAGCACAATAATACCCTCCAGGTTGGATGGTATTGGGCAATGCTGGAACTTCCAGGGACTATAAGGCCCTCCACCTGCAGTGTTGGGCCTCTTTGCCCCTTGAGCAGTCCAGTATTGTTCAACACCTCCCTCACCCTGTCCAGTATTATTATTACTTGCATACCATAGGTTGGGGGAAAGGAGGGGAGGGGTGAGAGCAAAAGGGGAAAAGGAGAATAAAAATGAAAAAGAAAGAGGGAGGGTCGACCTGGGGCACTGAGGGTTGAGGTGCTGGACACCACACCTTGTGCCACGCTGGCAACCTGAGGTCAGGAGCAACCTTAGGTTGCCAGGGGTCGGCAGGGGAGGGAAAGGATCAAGCATCCAAAGTACTGCTCTCTTCTTCTGGGGAAGGGAGGGTTGTCATCCTGCTCCCTGACTGCCCCCTAGTTGAGGCTGAAGGGCAATGCCAGAGCCTGAGAGGCACAGGACCATGGGTACATTGTGTGTACATGCCTCCACACATGCACACTCACACCACAAGGGGAAGGGGCAGAAAACAGAAAATGGTGTTGACCGCCAAGATGACACCGATCCTACACAGGCTCTGCCCTTAGCCAGCTGGGCACCTCTGTGCCATCGAAGTAAGTCCTGGTGGATACCAGGGTGACCGGGCTGGAGCTACTAGTGGAAGGGGGCTGGTCAACACAGGAGGAGGAAAAACTATAAATATAAAAAAAGAAAGAGGGGGGAAAAGGAAGAATAGGAGGGGAGAGAGGGAAGAAAGGAAGGGGAGAGAGAAGAGAAAAGGTGACGAACCAAAGAAGGCAAAGAAAGATCAACGATGGGAGAAAAGGTGAGAAATAGGGAAAGGGAGAGGAAAAGAAACAAGGACAGAGGAGATAAATGCATTGAGATATATCCATAAATGCGGAACAAAGTAAATAGAGCAAGAATGCCAAAGAGCTTACCTATATACTGCAAGATAAAAAACACAATTCACAAATAATAGCCAGTAATGATCTTCACTAAATAGTTGTCCAATGATACAAGCTGTACAAAAAAGCAAAGTCTAGCTTTCACCTAAAAATAGTTTAAAATCAGTTTCCTCATTTAGTCTAATGGGTGTTAGAGAATTCAATTCTGTGATCCAGAATGTTTCCTTTTGGAGAAGGATCTGGGTTTGATCCCCTCCATGAGAAAGTTCTGGAACATATTGCAGGGCCCTAAACTGAAGACATTGGGGGTTACTGCCATATTTTTCCATCTGTTGCTAGCCTTGCTTGTAGAGCAGAAAGCAGCTAACTAAAAGAAGCTACATTTTCTTTTTAATTTAAAACTTATATCTCAGCAGGAGTCAGTGTCTGTTAAGATTAAGTAGACAGATAACTTTATTAGAAGTAGAAGGGGTCTTATTTAGGGTTAAAAAAAGAAAGAAAAGAAAGAAAGTCAGTGTGTGTTCTGTGCAGGGAAGGGTACTGTATCAGCTGACTTTGCTAAACCAGTAGGAGGAAAGAGAGCTTAATGGGGGTGTGGTTTAGACACTATAATAGCAGGTGAGTCAAATTACAACTTCCTGTTGCTAGCCTTTTTTCTTACTAATTGCCCTCCATCCCACCCCTGCACCCACCCACCCAAAGCCATTTTACTTTTATAGCCACTGGATTTGACTGTCAAGAGGAACTTCCTGTTTGGCAGTAGGAAGGGAAGGATCATAGAGAAACATTGGTTTTGTCAACCCTAAAGGAAGAAAGTAGCTCACTTTCCCCCCTAGCTGCTGGTGGTCTGATATTGAGCAAGGAAGAAGGAGGCTACTGAAGAAGATAGGAAGTTGTTGTCCCAGAACAGGAAGGGTGAGAGTTGTAAGGAGAGGAGAAAGTAAGTGTCCAGAGAAACAGTAGAGGGACACAAAATAAGACATGATAGGAGTGGTGCAGTGCATTGGTTGTGGGGTGGCAGTGTTCCGGGAGACATTCTGGAGGCTGCAATGCTGCCCTATTTTCAGGCACCTCTCTGGTCTGAGAGAGGAGGTTGCCCGTCTCCAGGCTGACCTGGCTAGGATTCGGGAAACCTCCTCCCCCACCCAGGGACCACCAGGGCCAATGCCACTACCTCAGAGGTTGCCAAGAAAGAGGAGAGGCTGGATTGGGGTGGGCTCAGGGAGGGAGAGGGTGGTGAAACAGAGTTGCATCCCTCCAGCTGTACCTCTCCACAGTTCATTCATTCTTCTGTTGGATAGTGGTTCCTCTATGGAGGCACCTGCAGTGGAGACCAAGGAGGATGCTGGGAACCTTCACAAAGGAGACCCACAGGAGGGAGGCATGGGACCCCACAGGGGAAGGAAACAACTCCTAGTGGGGGACTCAATCATTAGGGGGGTAGAAATGGGGGAGGAAGGGAAGAGGATGGTAAGGTGCCTTCCTGGCGCCACGGCTTGGAGGGACAGGAAGCGAATCCTCAGGATCGTGGGAGGAGCTGCACGAGGGAGGGAGCTGGATGTCATTGTCCACCTAGGGACAAATTACCTGGCTAGGAATGGGATCAGAGCAGTGCAAGAGGAGTTTGTAGAGTTGGGAAGGGGCCTTAGACAAGTAGCGCATACGGTAACCTTCTCGGAGGTGCTGCCTGTCTATGGCAAGGGAGATGCTAGGGCACTCCTCACCAGGAAATTCAATGAGTGATTGAAAAACTGGTGTGGAGCTCATGGTTTTGGCTTCATTGAGGAGCCACCTGGAGGGATGCAGACCTATACTGGTGCGATGGTCTGCATCTGTCCGGGGGGGAACCAGGATCCTAGGTGAGAGGTTTAAATGCTTCATTGGCAAGCATTTAAACTAGCCAAGGTGGGGAGGCACTGAAAAGGAGCAGGGAAATCCCAGCCTACCCCCACAAAACATGGTGATTAGTGAGGTAAATACCAAGCTACAGAAGTTATTAGGGACCAGAACTGATTTAAATGTAAAAAAAGGCAAAGGCAGTAAGGACAGAAATGGGGCAAAAGGGTAAGGCTATCAAAAAGTGGAGGGTGATGAGTAGCAATGCCCGTAGTCTGTGTAACAAGCTGCCTGAACTAGTGGCCTTGATGGAAGAGGGTTGCCTGGATATTGTGGCAGTCACAGAATTATGGTACACAGAGAACCATGACTGGGATGTCAACATACCAGGATACACAATCTACAGGAGGGACAGGAAGGGTAAAGGAGGAGAAGTAGCTCTCATGTAAAGGAAGGGATCAAAGCAACAGAACTAAAGAGTAAACAGGGAGCAGATGAGGCACTTTGGGTCACCCTGGAGACAGGAAATGGCACCACAATCTGCATGGGTTGTATACTGACCCCCATCTCAGGGGAGAGAAAAGGACAAGAAAATGATAGAAGGCTTTCTTAGAATGGCAGAAAAAGGGGAGATATTGTTGATGGGGACCTGAATATGCCAGATGTTAACTGGAGCACCTCTTTTGCAGGCACATCCAAGAGCAGGGTCATTCTTGATGCACTACCGGGGGCATGCTTCAGACAGCTAGTATTGGAACCCACTCGGGAGGGAGCAATCTTAGACCTGGTACTCTCAAATGGGGACGGAGAAAGAATCTCAGATTTAGAAGTGGGTAGCCATCTGGGAAAAAGCGACCACCAAACAATGTGGTTCACGATAAACACAGCCATACAATCAAGCCATAGAAAAGCAAGAGTACTGGACTTTAGGAGGGCTGACATTGGGAAAATGAGAGAGTGCCTCAGAAAAGCACTAGCAAACAGGCAAGAAGGAGGGGTGGAGGAACAATGGGAGTGATCAAACAGCCATCACAGAGGCAACAAGCCTTTGTGTAAAGCAAATCAATAAAACACAACGAAGGAAAAAAATGCTATGGTTCTCAAAAGAGGTGGCAGAGAAGGTTAAGGAGAAAAGGACAGCATTGAGGAAATATAAGGAAACACAGAAGGAGCAGGACAGAGAATTTTATCAGTTAAAGCAGAAAGAGGCTGGGAAGGCAGTCAGAAAAGCAAAGGCCCAAACCGAGGAAAGGATAGCCAATTCTGTTAAGAAGGGGGATAAGACCTTTCATAGGTACATTAGGGAGTGAAGAAAGACCAAAGGAGGGATACTGAAGCTTAATAAAGGGGAGGGAATGTGGGTAGAGGGTGACAGTGAAAAGCAGGGATACTGAACTAATATTTCTGCTCAGTATTCACAAAGGAAGAGGAGGGGAGTTACCTAAACCAAACAAAGAAACACTTGAAGACGGGGTCGATACCAGTCCATTTACAGAAGAAAGGGTTCTGAAAGAACTAATAAAATTGAAGGTGGACAAAGCAATGGGGCCTGATGGATTCACCTCAGAATTCTAAAAGAACTAAGGGTAGAACTAGTGACACCACTGACTACTCTCTTTAACAAATCATGGGAGGATGGGTGGTACCCGAGGACTGGAGGAGGGCAGATGTGATTCCTCTTCACAAAAGTGGGAGCAGGACAGAGGCAGGAAACTACAGACCAGTTAGTTTGACCTCAGTGGTAGGGAAAATGATGGAATCACTTCTGAAGGAAAGAATTGTTGAGTACCTAGAGGCCAGTGGGGCACAGGACCCAAGGCAGCATGGATTCACGATGGGAAGGTCGTGTCAGACGAATCTAATAGATTTATTTGACTGGGTGACCAAAGTAGTAGACCAGGGAGGGGCTGTGGACATGGCCTACCTAGATTTTAGCAAGGCATTTGATACAGTCCCACACAAAAGATTAATACACAAGATAGCCAGCCTTGGAGTGGGTCCCAAGGTGGTAGCCTGGATAAAAAATGGCTAGACAACAGGACGCAAAGGGTAGTAGTAGAGTACACAGTGAAGAAAGGAGGGTTACTAGTGGGGTACCGCAGGGTTCAGTACTGGGACGGTCCTTTTAATGTCTTTATAAGTGACATTGCAGAGGAACTGAAGGAAAAGTATGTCTCTTTGCAGATGACACAAAGATCTGCAACAGGGTTGATACACAAGATGGAGTGGAAAGGATGAGAAGGGACTTGGCAAGGTTGGAGGAATGGTCAAATGTATGGCAGCTCAGATTCAATGCAAAGAAGTGCAAGGTAATGCACATGGGAAACAAAAACCCAAGGGAAGCGTACATAATGGAGGGTGAGATACTGACAACAGTAAAAATAGAAAGAGACCTGGGGGTAATTATATCAGATGACCTAAAGGTGGGCAAGCAATGTGAGAAGGCAGTAAGGAAGGCTGGGGATACTAGGATGCATAGGAAGAGGCATCAATAGTAGAAAACAGGAAGTTGTTATCCCTCTGTACAGACAGTTGGTGAGACCCCATCTGAGTACTGTGTGCAGTTCTGGAGACCCCATCTCCAAGAAGACATAGAGTGGAGGCTGTCCAGAGGAGAACCAAATGGTGCAGGGTCTGCACCAGAAGACATACGAAGAAAGACTAAAGGAGCTTAATATGTATACCCTTGAGGAAAGAAGGAGAGAGGAACATGATAGAAACTTTCAAGTACCTCAAGGAATCAACAAAGTCCAAGAGGGTAGCATCTTCCAGAAAAAGAGATGTGCAAGAACAAGGGCACAATTTGAAGATAGAGGGGACAGCTCAGAGGTAATGTGAGGAACACAGAGAGGTTGTGGATGCATGGAACAGCCTCCCTGAGGAGGTCATGGAGTCAAGAACAGTGGGGAATTCAAGAATGCATGGGACAGGCATAAGGCAGTCCTAGTAGGGGTAGGAGGAAGTAAGCTGTTGGTTAACTAGGATCTGCAGCTTATCTGTTAGGTAGGAAAATGGGCAGACTAGGTGGGCCAAGCGGTCCTTATCTGCCTCAAATTCTATGTTTCTATGTTTCTATATTGATACCCTAGAGTTGTTTTCATTACCATTGTAAACAGCCATTATGTGCTCTTGTAACCTTCCCTTTAAAGGAGTACTGTACGCCCTACATACAGATAACCACACTGGCACAACCCTATATATATATATATATATATATATCATGAAGGTGTGCGACAATCATTATACAATGACAAGGAAAATTCCTCTATTCTGATTGGTCAGTTTGTGCCTGGCACATTGATGATATTGAACTATAACATCACTGTATAAAGTACTGGCACTCAAGTGACCGGACAACAGAAAAACAAATCCCTCCCTGTCCACTCAAGCCACCGGAATGCCAACAGTCAGTCAAGCCATCACAGCTTAGACCAGCTCACCCCCCCCCAACAAACACACATTCTCTGCTTCACTGCCTCACTCCTTCATTCAATTAAAGCAAGCAACAATATTTAAAAAAACAGCAGCTGTCCTTCTTTGACTGCACTCTACCTGCCTGTATGAAACCGCGACCTGCGCTCTCAGCCATTAAAAAACACAAACAGTGGCAATGACATTGTAAACCCTCACCAGCTTCTCATAAACCCACAAAATTTTGCCTTTCCAAAAAGCACTTTTACCAAAATAAAAGACCTGTAACTTACAGGTCCTGCTGATGTCCAGTTACTAAGCACAAGGAAACCAGAAGTAACCGCCGGTTTTGATGTTTTTTATTTCACTGTCCATGCCTTTCTCTCACAGCTAACAAAATAAAAAAATACATCTTCAACACAAGCAGCGGGACCACAGGAATTAAATTCAAAAGATACCACAGCGAGTGTGTTGGGGGGTTGCCATGCACAAGAAGGCATGTATTAGCAGCAGCACCACATAGTGGGCTACTTTTTCTCTTATTTCTGAAATATGCTTCTCATACAAAAAAAATAAAAATATTACAAAAAGAAGTTTTTTTTAGCTTTTTAATATTATTTTAAAATGAGCCATTGCATAATAGCAACAGGGCACTCCAGGGAATGTGTTATTGTGTATTATACAATGTGGTAAGAAAATCCTGTAACCTCATTGGTCAAAACACATCACATGACTGTGATAAATCCTCCAGTATACCCACTGTAAAAGTTTTATATCACTATAAAACAAAAAACAAGTTGAACATTGTATAATAGCAGTATACCATGACAGGAGTCAGTATAGGGTGGATTTACCACTTCTGGTGTGGTTAAGTCACTCGGCTGTGCCTAGACCGAACCACACCAGGTGTGGTAAATCCACCAGTACTCACTCCTGCCAGGGATATTGCTTAAATAACGTCACTCCTGGGGTGGTGGAAGCACTTAGCCTCACCTCATGCTTTGACCCACCAGAAGAGTGATGTTATTACATAATAACACACACTCTGTCATGCCTTATTGCTTCAATATACTGTTTCAGGAAATATTTTTGTTTTTGGATGTTCAAAAAAAATTCCTTCTGCACAAACTTGCAAACATAACACCGTCTGCATGGGGGAAAAAAAGCCTGTTTAATTGTATTGGATGCCTGTTGAACTTCTTCAGAAATGGCTTTGTGATAAATGATCTCTAAGATTTCATCCTCTCTGAAAGGTGACTCTAGGAAGCTTACCTACTAGTGGGCCATTCTGTGGATTTCTTCTCAAAATCTGTCACCTTTCCTTAATGATTTTTCTTACATTGCTGGATTCACTATTAACATCTAAGACTGCAGTGATCTGATTATTACTCTCTGTATTTCTAGTTCTGTTTTGTAACAGCACCCATCTTTTTACCTTGTTTGCCCTTTCGAATGCTATTTAGATTACAGCTGCTGAATAGCCCCTTTCCTGGAACCTGGCTGACAGCATTCTGGCCTATATTTTATAATGTTCTGGTTCTGTGGAGTTACATTTTATTCTAGGAAACTGGCCATAAGGGATGCTGTCAGAATATGAGCTGTCTGCTCTAAGAAGCATGTTTCCAGCAGTTGGCTTTCAATAAGGAAAACAAATAACCTTGTTGTCAGCATTAATTCCTAACTTGATGTCCAAGTACTCAATTTCCTTTTTGTCTGATTTAAAGGTGTATTTCAAATTTAAGTCATTTTGATTAAGCCACTTAATAAAAGTTGGAATCTGTACTGAACCCCCACCTCAAGCACATATAATGGGCCCTATGCATCAAAGTGTGGATTGCCTCACACTCGTGAGGCTTGTGGCGACCCTAGGTGTGAAAGTCATACAGGTAGCATTCACGATCTGGGCACATGCGGTTGCAAACAGATCCCTCAGCCGCTTGGGCTGCTATGCGCCAGGGCAGTCCAGAGGGAGCGCTGCGGGCATGCCCACACTACATGCCATTCACAAAGGCATGCAGTGCTGTGCACAGTGGGGTGCAGGAGGGTACAGGATATGGCAAGGGGGGACCCTGCTGCAACTGTGGTATGCATCCAGTCCCATGCACACAGAACCTTGGTCCCATACGACAGTTCTCACCCCCCCCCATATCAGGTCCCCAGCCCCAGTCCTATTAGTCAATTCCAAATCCAACCCCCTCCCCCCATCAGATCCCCAGCTCCAGTCCCATTAGTTAGTTCTCAACCCTCCCTCACATCAAATATCTGGCTCTGGTCCTGTAGGTCAGTTATCTTCCCACCCACAGCAGTTCCAAGGCCTGTAAGTCAGATGTGCCACCGCCATCCATCACTGCAGCACCGGCGTGCAGGTATGGGGGGCAGGGGTGGAATTATCAGTGCCACAGGGGGAACTAACCACAACTGAGGGGCTGGGGGCTGGGATGAGGGCGGAGACATCTGTGCCATAATGGACAGGAGCTGCTGGGCTGGAGCTCTGGTTATGGGGGATCTTCACTGACTTACAGGACTGGGGCTTGGGATCCACTGTGGGGAAGATAACTGACTTATGGAACCGGGATCAGGGATCTGATGTGGGTGGGGGAGTTGAGAACTACCATATGGGACTGGGATGGGGGCTCTGTATGGGGGGCCATCGGTGCACCAGGCAAGGTGTGGTGCCCCAGGGACAGGGATTGGACAAGAGGAGGGACCACTGGACACCAAGAAACAATGGTACATTCCCTGGGTACCTGTGTGTGCTATTCATGCACCCGGATCTGTGCCTTCCAACACTCCCCTGGTCTGTGGGACCCAGGGCTGGCATCCATTTGGCGCCCCTCCTTGGGTCTTCTACTCCTCCCCATTTGCCCTCTGTGATCCTGCATGCTGGGGGGCAGGGCCACGGACAGGTGGCCAGCAATAGTCAATACTTGCCTGTACACACCCGTCCTCAAGCACAGAGCTATGTGGGTGTGGTACATGCCTCTGGCACGTACTTTCCACCCTTTCATGCATAAAGCCCAATATTTATTTTATCTTATTTAAATTTTGTTAACCAGGATAGGACACTGGACGAGTCCTTTTTCAGGTCCGACCTGACACAAATACAGTTAATAACAAGACTTAATAGACAAACAAGAACAAATCAAGTAAAACAAGTACAAGCATCCTGTGCCTGTAAATAGTTCTTCAAATTACATTTAAAACTTTGTAAGGAAGAAATCATGAGCAGATTTTCTGGTAAGTTATTCCAAAGCAAGGGAGCTGCAATTGAAAAGATCTAGCACCTACTTGGACTTAAGTACAATGGTTTGAATAGAAGTACCATAAGAAGACCTCAAATTAACAGTTGTACTGCGAACAGTAACCAAGTCTAAAAGTGGGAACATGAATCTGGAATAAATAGATTTAAATATAAAACATCCAAAAAAGTAAACAAATTTATATTTTGGAGACAAGCAGCCCAATTGGGAATACAAAAACAATGATGCATTCGGCAAGGAGAATCTAATTGTAAAGGCTATGCCTGTGGTTCAATGGGTGGAGCAACAAAGTCACTCCCCCAGTAGGCCTTAAAAGGCCACTCCTCCTGGACTGTTCCAGGATTCGTTTTTTCATTGCGGCTGGAGGCGCCATCTCCCTTCCCTCTGGGCATGTCTCTTTTCCTTTTTGCCTCTGGCCGCTCGTTCTCATCTCCTGTTTCTTTCCTCTTCAGCACTCCCATCACTCTGTGTCAGTCACATCGTTTCACAACATTTCTTTTGTCCCTGCTTCGCTCCCCACTCCCGCTCTCCCTATTTCCCATCTAGTGTGCTATACCTCTCTGGGCCACAGAATCCCCTGCTCAATTTCCTCACTTCTTGCTGTTTGTTGTTCATGCCACTCTCGTGGCACCTCGTCCTGTTCTCCAGCTTTCCTTCATCTCATCCTCCTCCCTCTTCTGCTTGCTCTGTCCCCGCTGGGGCAGTGGTTTTCCCCACCTCCTCCCAGGTCCTCCCCCATACTCCCTAGTGCAGTCTGCTTGCTGCCGCTCCCTTCCGCCATTGCAGGGGACCCACCTTCCTGTCTCATTTTCTCCACCTTCCCCTTTCTGTGCACTGCTGTGCTGGTCTACCCACCACTGCTCCAGGCCCTCCGTCATTATTGGATCTACCCTCCTTCCGGTCATTGCTGTCTCCATCTTCCTCCTGGTTCAGAGCTCCCATTACTTCCCTCTTGTTTTGGGTGCTTTCATGCTGCTCCTTGCTGATTTGGCAGGTCCTGTCCTCCTCTCCTCTTTTGAGCATCTTCTACCACTTGCCGAGTCCTTCATCCTCATCCCATTCCGACCATACTCTGCTGTGCTGGCAGTTCTCTTGCCTATCACGTTGGACCCACTTCTGCTCTCGTCCAGCATTCATCCTCTGCCGACTGCTTCTTTGGCTCTCTTCCAGTTGTCAGGTCGGGTTGCCCAATAGCTGTTCTTGATTCATTCCACTGCTCGACTTGCTTTGGCCTGCATCCCCTCTCACTACAGCATCACAGAGTTATTTCTCTCAATGCAGGCTACCTTTCTCACTTCTGCCTCCATTTTGCCTGATACTGATTTTGCCTTCCACATACCTGTCATGATATCTGTTGCAGGGGGCATCATTTAGGGGTCACCAGGGTCGCAACCCCTATGAAAGTGTCACGACCTCTATGATAGCCACCGTCCCCTGCCATTGCTTAATTGATCGCTGAGCTTGGCTACTGGCAGGCCGGAATTAAAAAAAAAAAATGTTTTCCTCCCCGGCATTATGTTCCCATGCACGCTTGTGCTGTAGCCTGTGTAGAGGAGGTTTCAGGAGTCTGTGCTGGCGTGGAGTTGCCTGGGGCACGTTGCGTGCGTTCTCTCAGCCTGGTCAAGAGGATAAGACATAACAAGCAATTTTCAAAAAGGCAGGGGGGAAGTTATTAAGCATGGCATCTAGGAGAAGACAGATCTGGTAAGATAAACTATTTTTGAGAAAAACAGACCACGGCTGGCAAAGTTGCGTTTAGATGCAGAATTTAAACAGATGGCATAGTAGCGCTATAGCAGTCTTGCTGTTGCGCGTGTTGTTTTTAAAAAAAACTGTGAACTAATACAACAACTTTGTATTCTGAGAACATGCTTTAAGAAGCAGAGTTCAAATGAATGGCATAACACTGCAGTGGTCTTTCTTCTTCTTGAGTCATCGAAAAAATAGTTAACAAGTTAAACCTAAAGAGACTGGGCTGGATATTCAAACTGCTCTATTCTGTGGCGCAAGCCCTTGCGCTGCACAAAATAGTTGCGCAAGGGTGTGGCCGGGGAGATATTCAATGGAGTTGCGCTATTGAGCAACTCCTTTGAATATCACACCCGAACCACAACTCCACTGTGCATAAGCGCATGGAACTTGCGCCACCGCAAGTGGTCAGGCGGAGCATTCAAGATGCGGTGGCACAGTACCATTCGCCATGCGCCAAACTTCAGATATGCAAAGGTGACATGCAAATGGGGCCATAATTCATGCAAGGCGGGGGCCATTTGCATCTATTTATATTCCTTTGCATTCATAGCAAGCAGGTGCGCCCGATCCCGAGGATTTGCACCTGGCGCTCTGCCAGGCAGCAGCCATCGGGGACCGGCCCCTGCAGCCCGATCGCGGGCATAAGTTATAAAATCCTCCACCCCCGACTGGCCCGATCACGGGCAAAAGTTTAACATCCCCCACCCCCAACTGGCCCGGTCGTGGGCATAAGTGAAATAAAATCCCACCCCCACCAGCCCGATCGCGAGGCGAAAACAGTTCAACCCCAAGAACATATCCCTGGTGGTCAGTGGACCTCAAGCCCGATCGCGGGCAAATGCGTTCAACCCCCAAGTACATATCCTGGTGGTCCAGTCAGTGGACCTCAAGCCCGTTCCCGCGGGCAGAAATGCGTTCAAACCCCACAAGGACCACCTACCCTGGTGATCTAGTGGCCCCCACCCCACCTACCGGAGCCCACCACCCGCTCCCCGTCAGCCGGCAGGCGGCAGCATCCCACCGCCTGCCACTCTGCTAGCCCGCGGACTGGCTGGTAGGGCTGCACGCCCATTGGTTCAGAGAAAGAGCCAATGGGCATGCAACCATACCATACAAGGCAGTCCAGATATGTGAATGAATTCAGTGTAGGTGGTCCTTGGGGGAGTTTAACGCATTTCTGCCCGCGATCAGGCTTGAGTCACTGGACCCTGAGATATGTTCTTAGGGGTTGAACTGTTTTCTACCCACGATCGCTTTAATCGAAGGTGATTTTATTTCACTTATGCCGCAGTCGGGACAGTCGGGGAGTGGGGGATATTTGAACTTCTGCCGCGATCGGGCCAGTCGAGAGTGGGGGGTTATATGCCCGTGATTGGGCTGCAGGGGGCACAGGGAGTAGGTTGAGGCCACCCACAGGTGGCAGCTGCTGTGTTGCGCCCTGCAATGCAGCAGCTCACCTGTGGGTGGCCCTCAACTACTCCTTTTGGGGCTCAAAGTTGTGCAGGCGCAGGTCTGAGGTTGCACCCAGAACTCTGCACAGCCCACTGAATATCGGGCTGTGCAGTTTATGCATGGTTCCTCCCCCCTCCGGTTGAGCATGCCTTCATTAGCATTGCGCTGTTGCTCAGCTTGACTTGTGGGGCGCAACTGCCTCCTGCTGAATATGGCAGAATGGCGCAATTTCGGACTTGCGCAGGCGCAACCCTATTGCGCATGGTGCAACCCTTTTGAATATCCAGCCCACAGTGTTTTAAGCTCAGTGATTTCACTTTGTTTTGGAGATAAGTGTCCTCATAAAAGCACAAGAATAAATAAGAAGCATGTAGTGCACTCCTTTCCGTCTGACCTCCATTAACCTTTCGAGCGGGCTGCTCATTTGAGTGCACTGGTTAACTAGGTTGATTTGCGGCTTTTTCTTTTTGAAATTCTTCTATGGAACTGCAGTCACTAGATAGGAAGCCCAGTGCTTCACCTGTCAAGGCTTCATCAAGGGACGGGGGAAACAAAGACAAGTTGCTGTTTAAATCATCTCATAAAAGTGACATCACATGATTGACAGGTTACACTTTGTGTCAGTGAAATTATTTACAATTATCAAAACAAATTAATACAAAAGATAAAATACAAAAAATCTTTACATCTTATAGAAAATGATGTCCCACACTGTCAAATAGGTTACACTTCATAACAGAGAAAAGGATATTAAAGATAAAAAAAAACGTTTTTGTAATTTCAGTACTAGCTAATGGAACAAGCATTTATGAATGTTTTTCCTGGCAGGTTGGTCTATGATACAACCCTTATGGGGAGCAGAAAATCACAAATTAAACATAGAATTCAATGTGGCTTTCAGTGTGATATAAAAGTAAAATGGAATATAGTTTATGAGATTTGTTTTTAGTAAAAATCTTAAAGGCTTTTTTATAAACACTTTGAGAACGTGATATTAGAAAGCCTTGGGTGAAAATAGCATATTTTGTTCCTTTTTAAAAAAAAATGATAGAATTGAGTATTTAACAGTACTTGGGTTTAAACAAAGCACAGATTGATGAGCACAGTATGTAGGCATGTTGCACTCTGTGGTTTGACTATTAGGTTAATGAAACATGAGAGGAAGCTGGGCTACTATTTGAATATTAGAATATAATAGAATGCATTTTAATGATCTACATCTCTTTAGGAAAAATATTTACTTGTATTAAAGGGGAGAAGAAACATGAGTATTAAAATTTAGTTCCATAAAAATGAGATAGAGAAAATACTGCATCAAGTGAGTACCATGGCTGTTAAAAGAACAGTTGTTTTAGATATTTATTTTTTGACTGAATTTTGGTGTGGACAGTATATTCATGCATGTATTTATATGTATTAGGTGTAAAAGGCATCTCCTGATGAAGCCTACTTTGTAGGTGAAACATCGAGGTTGTGGGCCAAACTCAAAATAAAGGAACTTTTTGTACAACTTGAAAAATACTGTCTGCAGTGTGAATATTGCACCCCACACCCCCATTCTGATACAGAAAACTGGTCTTTGTTTACAGATGACACCAAGATCTGTAACAGGGTGGATACTTCAGAAGGGGTGGAGAAAATGAGGAAGGACCTGGGGAAGCTTGAGAAATGGTCTGAGTAGTGTCAACTGAGGTTTAATTCAAAGAAGTACAAAAGTATGCATCTGGGGCATAGAAACCCTGAAGAGACATGCAGGATGGGGGGTTGCTGACAGTCACCAAGGAAGAAAGGGACCTGGGGTTTATTATTTCATATGACCTGAAAATGCCAAAGCAGAATACAGAGGCAGCAAGAACAGCAGTGGCATCCTGGGATGCATAGGAGGGGTTTCACCAGTAGAAGGTAGAAGGTAGTGATGCCGTTACATAAAACCCTGAGTCAGCCTCACATGGAGTACTGTGTGCAAGTCTGGAAGCTGCACCTTTGAAAGGACATTGATAGGCTAGATACGGTCCAGAGAAGAGGCGACTAAGAAGGTACAGGGCTTGCATCACAAAACTTACGAGGTGAGATTAAGGGACCTCAGTATGTACTCGCTGGAGGACAAAAAGGAAAGAGAGGACATGATAGAAACATTCAAGTACCTTAAAGGCATAAACAAGGTGCAGGGGGAGACATCTTCCAATACAGGAGGAGTACAAGAACAAGGGGCATGACATGAATTGAAGGTGGCAGGTTAAGAGGGAATGTGGAGAGCTTTTCTTCACTGAGAGGGTGGTAGATGCATGGAATGGTCTGCCACAGGAAGTGGTAGGAGCAAACACTGTGGATGGGTTTAAACATGCATGGGATAGGCATAGGGGAACCATAGAGGTAAAGTGAGGGGGTTAGAAACCATAATCAGGTACAGGGCTTACGGGCAGACTGGATGGGCCTAGCAGTCCTTATCTGCCGACAATTTCTATGTTTCATTGATAAATTAGATCGAGGTAGTGGCCATTTCATGAAGTCTTGAAATAGGAAGTGATAGAAACATAGAAAAGTGACACAGAAGACCAAGAGTCCATCTAGTCTGTCCATGAGCTCTGAGATCTTTTCAGACTTCAGGGACCCAACCCCACTACTGTTTAATGCTCCCTAGTGCTCCCACTAATTTTATTCAGGCTTTTCTCTATCCCACCCCAGCTTGAATGATGTCACTGCCTTTGTTTCCACCACCTCGCGGGCAGCCTCTGCTCCACTACCCTTTCCATAAAATGGTAGGCAGTATAGCACAGTGGTTTAAGGCTCTGAGCTGCAAATCCTGAAACCTGGATTTGAATCCCAGCCCCCACTTGCATACTGTGTGACCCTGAGCAAGTCACTTAACTTTCTTGTGCTCCCAGGTCGCACCTATAAACAAGCTTTCAGCTTAGTGTGTCTCTCCTGGTAAAGAAAAAAAAATAGTGTTTCCTGAGCTCCCTCCTGAAGCTCCCCCCTCAACTTCCACTCATGTCTCTGGTACTGGAGTTGTAAACCCTTATGAACAGATCCAAGGAGGGCACCTTGTTTCTTCCTCTCAGAAACATGTATGTCTCTATAATGACCCCTCTCTCTCCCTCCTAGTCGCCAGTGATGTTACTGAGGGACAAACTGTGGGCCCAATGCATGAAGCCTAAGTGGCGTGCACAAGGGTGGGCAACATGCACATGAAAGGGCATATGTGTGAGTGGCAAGCATGACACATCCGGGAGGCATGCAAGAACCATGCATGTGGGCACATGTAGGCAATCCACGCACTGTGTGTCTGAGGTGCCACGGAGCATCATGTGCAGTACCCCCGAATGTGCATTCATGAAGCCAGGTATGACAGCCAGGCACATGGCATGAAGTGCATATACTTGCAGCAGGTAGAGGGCTTCCGTAAGCAACTTCACACCATGGCACATAGTGGTTTCCAGACAGATCAGGATGCTGTGGAAGGAGAAGGATGATGCAAAACTGTCTGTCCCACCATGGGCACACACGGGACACACAACAAGCACCATGATGGGGAACACCCAGCAGGTGCACAGTCACATAGGTGTAGGACTGATATGGATGGTACAGCTCTCTGCCCAGGTGAGCAGCACCTGGGCAATTCTGAACTACCATCAACAGAGCACCAACATGGAAGCAACACCCACCCACACTGGCCACAAGGCAGGACTCCAATACAATTGTATTCCCAGTGCACAATACACACACACACCGCCCACTCTACATGGTCCCCATGAATACCCCAAGTCCCTCCCATGAAGCCCCCTGAATGCCCAAGGCCCTCCCAAATGTGCCACACCACCCACAGCTGTGAGCAAACCACTGCCCTGGAGACAATAATGACACAGGGATAGGAAAATAAAAACTTTAATGAACAACATAGCACTAAAACAACATAAAGAAGGTGGGCAACATCTGCCCAGGTACAGAACTTGGTAACCAGCTCTATGTCACATTGACAAATGCCACCCCTCTGGCCCCACCCACACATGGCCTCACCCAAATCATGCTCCCCCCACCTTGTTACCCTATGATTTTGCTGAAATGACGCCCCTGATCTGTTGGACTACTTAGGTGCTATGCATTGTGTGTGGATTCTGCCCATGATTTGGCACTGGTGTTTCATTTGATGACACCAGGGTGTTTTGAGCTGCTTTCTCCCTATTGTTTCTACCCTTGTTTGCATTTTGGGTCCTCCATTTCTTTTCAGGTTCCTGCCATCTGCCATCCATCATAGAAACATAGAATTTGATGGCAGGTAAGGACTGCTTGGTCCACCTAGTCTGCCCATTTCCTTACCTGATGGATAAGCTGCAGATTCTAGTTAATCAACAGCTTACTTCCTCCTACCCCCCAGTAGAGTTGCCTTATGTCTGTCCCATGCATTCTTGAATTCTCTCACTGTTCCTGACTCCACAACCTCCTCAGGAAGGCTGTTTAATGCATCCACAACCCTCTCTGTGAAAAACTACTTTCTAACATTACCTGTCATCCATTTCTGCTGGTTCTACCTGGGATTCCTAGGTATTGGACGTATTCGTACATTCGTTATCTCCTTATCTTCTTATTACTGCATTCCTGCCTACGCCTGTTTCACCCCAAGGTATGGCAGCCCACTCCCTTGTCCATCGCCTCGTCTTCTTCCTCATCCAGTGCTTTCTTTTGGGGTTTTTCCCTATCATGCCATCACCATACCTATTCGTATCCCCCTCTTACCCTTGTCCTACATTCTGGTCAACTTAGCTTATATCTCCACTCCATGTCCACCTCTATCATTACAGAACCTCATCCTTCCTATACCCTACCTACCATCTTTCCTACCCTTAACCATACCAACCTTCATGGCTTTTACTCCATTATCATACATCGTCCATTTCATACCTCACGTTAACCGAACCGGACATCAAGGTTTCACTCTATTACCATTCATCGTCCACTTCATATCTCACCTTCATCTGTACCAGCCTTCTGGGATTCATTTCATTATCATGCATTGTCCACTTCATACCTCGCTTTCAATCATTCCGGCCTTCAAGGCTTTCAATCCACCATCATTTCTCATTCATTCTCTACCATTCTCCTGTATCGACGTCTCCTCTTCCCATGCCAAATTCTCCTTCATCGTAGGCTGCATGCATATCTTGTATGTTCATTCTCAAACCTCCACTCATCCATTCCAACTTCGTAGCTCCTACCTCTACTCTTGGTATGTCTTACCTCAACCATCGGCTGTGGGCTTCACCCTGCCATTCTTGTTTCTACCTTTATGCAGTTCGATCCATCCCTAATTTGGCTTCTCAGTGGACCCGGTTGGCATGCACTCCTGTGGTTGCAACTGCGACCTGCCTCCTCCAGACCCATGACAGGGTCTCCTTCGCTCAAACTGACCTCTCCATAGGTCTTCTCATTTACATCGCCTACTTGAGCATACCCTTTATATGGGTTCTATGCTACCTTGACTCAACCTGCTCTCTGCTCGGAGACATGCCTTCCATGTCCATTGCTCCATGGCTCAGCGCTAGCCTGTAGCCAAAAGTCTCACTCTGCACCCTGAAGTCCGCATTTAGAGCATGCGAAGCTTGGAGTGGGGTCCTTCTCCCTGGTCCATAGTGAGAATGTCTTCATTCCAGGTGGACCTTTAGTCATCCCTCATTTTGGTGACACCTCTGGATGTAGAATTTATGACTTCAAGCTGTGAGGGGGGGGCTCTCATCATCAGGGCCCCTTTGGCTGCCCAAGTGGGTTTCAATCAATCAATCAGTCAAAATTTATTTGTAAAGCACTGTTCAATAAATCAAAGTGCTTATACATAACAAGAATAAAACAACAATAATAAATAATAACATAAAATAATAAAAAAACATAAAATAATCTATCCAAATGGTAGTGCAAATAAGTGGCTTTTCAGAGACCTCTTAAATGACTCCACGGACAGGCACTCTCTAATCTGATGAGTGGGGGAATTCCACAGGGTCAGGGCCATAAAGAAAAGGTCCTTGCCCCAGATGATTGAAGACGAACCCTGGGAATCTCTAGCAATCCCTCGCCAGTGGAGTGGAGTGGGCGGAGAGGGTGGTAGGGACAAAGGAGAACTTGCAGGTAGCCGGTCCCTGACCATGTAGGTCTTATAGGTCAGCAACATGACCTTGGGTGATTCTCCCACACTGGCAGCCAGTGCAGTTCACGCAGCACAGGTGTGATATGGCTAGTTCTTGATAATCCAGTCAACAACCTGGCTGCCATGTTCTGCACCAGCTGGAGGTGATGAGATCCACCCCAGCAACCCTAGATATAGAGCATTACAGTAATCAAGGCGAGAGGAAACAAAAGTATGAACCAACACAGGAAGGTCATCATGCAGAACAAGGTGCTTTATCCGGGCAATATTCCTCAGATGGTAAAGGATAACTTGACAGTGGCTGATACCTGTGTCTTCAGCGTCAGCGCACTGTCAAAGACTACACCCAGATTTTGCACCTGTTCAGAAGGTCTCAACTGGGTATCCCCTAATAAAAGACCAAAGGGGACCCCAGGAGTCAACTTCTCTGCATGATGACCCAGGTCCACTACCAACACCTCGGTCTTATCTGGATTTAACTTCAACCAGTTCGCACTCATCCAGTCCTGAATTTCAGCGAGGCAGTTGTTAAAGACCAACACTGCATCATTTTGTTCAGGCACAAAGGACATATAGAGCTGAGTGTCATCTGCATAGCAGTGAAAACTCAGCCCATAACACCTTATAATGTCTCCCAATGGCAGCATATACACCGTGAACAACATAGGAGAAAGCACAGAGCCTTGCGGCACCTCACAAGACAGAGCAAAGGGGGCAGAAGAAAAAATCCCTGAAACTACCCTTTGACTTCTGCCTGTGAGGAAAGAGTGGAACCATCTAAGAACTGTCTCTGACAGTCTGCAGAGTAGCTGCAGGCGATCCAGCAACGTCCCATGGTCCACAGTGTCAAACGCTGCAGAGAGAATAAGGAGAACCAAGATCGAATGGCTCTTCTGATCTCTCGCTATTAGGAGATCATTAAGTACCTGAACTAATATAGTCCTAGGTACTATGCGTTTTCCTGAAACTGGACTGGAGAGGATCATAGACTTCATGGGTGGTAAGATAGTCATCGAGCTGCAACGCGACTACTTTCTCAATAACCTTGCCCAAAAAGGGCAGGTTAGAGATCGGTCTGTAGTTGGCAAGGCAGTCGGGGTCAAGGGAAGGTTTCTTCAAAATGGGTGTCATGACAGCCTCCTTCAAAGACTCCGGGAACACCCCTTGATCCAAAGAACTCCAGACTATCCTCGCAAGGACTGGTCCAATCACATCCATGCACCCCACAAGGAGGTGCGTAGGACAAGGATCCAAACTACAGCAAGTCGGTCACAAGCCCTGGACAATCTTCATGATATCCATGATTGCTGGCTGGTCAAAATCCATCCAGGCAGACCGAGGGCATGTAACCCCGCATCGGTCACTGCAATGCTCATTAGAATGTCTGCTGCGGAACTCCGACCTGATTAATGTCACCTTATCCTCAAAGAACCGAGCAAACTCATCACACTGTGTTTGTGAAAAGGCTCTCCGACCCCGCAGACAGGCTGGATTGCACAGTCTGTCGACGGTCCGGAAGAGCTGAGCAGGTCGGTTTCTTGAGGTAGTTATCTTCCTGGACAGGAACTCTGCCTTCTTATGGGAGATAACTGATTGATAGTCCACGTAATGGGCCATAAATCTAAGTCTGTCACCCTCCAGGCCAGATTTCCACCAACAATGCTCCAACCTTCGTCCCACTCTCCTCAGCTCCCTCAATGTCCCATCAAACCAAGGGGACCGAGGGCAGTGGGAGAGGGAGCAAACGCGGACAGGTGCAATGGAATCCAGTGCCCTCAGCACCATATTATTATAGTGCACTACTAAGGCATCTGGTTCCATGCACTCCATAGGCCAACTTGATAGGTCCAGTACCGCCATCAGACCCTCAGGGGTAACTCCCCTCAAAGGGCGATACTGGACCATCTCCAAAGGTGGGTCTCATAAGGGGCCACGAAATTGAACATTATGGGTGATGGTCAGACCACCCAACTGGTTCCACCACCAGACCCATGATCTCCATCCCCAGGGTGAACACTAGATCCAAAGAGTGACCTTGAATATAGTAGCTGCGTAACCACCTGTGTGAAGCCCAACTAACTCATTAGTTGGAGAAAGTCTTGACCAAAATGCGAGAGTTCATCGTCGACCCACGCATTGAAGTCCCCCAGGACCAACCACCTGGAGGGCTCCAGCACCAGGTCAACAATGAAGTCCGCGACTTCTTGCAGAAAAACTTTCTCGTTACTGGGTGGACGGTAAATGAGCAGGATTCTGCAGCCCACACCTGCTACCATGATACACTCAAAGGGTCTAGGGGATGCCACTGGAACCTCCACAAGGCCCAATTCTGATTTTAAACAAATAGCGACCCCCCCCACCCCTACGATCCAACCTCGGGTGATGTATTACCGAGTACCCGGTTGGAACAGCTGACTCCAAAATGGGACCAGCATTTTCATCCAGCCAGGTCTCGGTAATGCAAGCCAGGTCAGATGATTCAACAAGATCAGCAATAATTGCTATCTTTATTTTTTATGGACCTGGCATTGCATAACAATGCCCGGGTTGGATGAGAGGCCCTGGAGGAGCAGGTTACTTGCCCACTCTCAGTGGAGCCCTTGGGTATGGGAACCAGGCATCGCACTCCCCTGTCCTGGGTCCATTTCACCCCAGGGCATCTCCCTGACCTCACCACCCTTATTCGCCCACTCCGCTCCCCCCTCGGGGACCCCCCTCCCTCTCTGCCTCCTCCATGCAATCCTCAGGGCACGGTAATGCCTATATACTTCGGGTTGTAACGGGGGCTATCAAAAGGGCGCAGGTCCTCAGCCTAGAGGGGGAATAGCGCCTGTCCATGGATATTCATTCCCAACACATAATTATCTAGATACAGTATATAAAAAACAGTTTACCACTTAAATATAAATACTGTTACACCAGCACTAATTTAATTAACTTAAAACAATCCAATTTCTCTTCAGGCTGACTCCTTAAAGAAAAGTCTTTAGGCAGATCTGGGCAGGTTATATAAATTCCTCAAAAAGAAAAAGTTTATAGTAAAAAGCTTTGAAATCTTTTTTGTGGAGAAAAGAGTTTGGGGAGGATATTGAGTCGATCTGATTTTATTATTTATTATGTGGATGTTATTACTTATTTTATTGAATTTTATGATATGTTATTTGGATGTATTTTAAAGCCTGTTCTCGCCTGATTTTTGAAAGGAGCAATGAAAATAAAGATTATTATTATTATTATTATTATTATTAAAGACAAAAGTCACAGTTTTACTAGAAAAAATGGAAGTCCCTCAGAGCTCTCACCCCTGAAGAATCTGTCCCATGGCCTATCTCTCACATAGGCACTCAAACAGAAATCAAATGAAAATAATTTATAGCTGTACCATGTACTCCATAAAAATAGAACGAAAACCAGTCCACAGAAAATTATTTCAGCTGCTTAGGAGGGGATATAATCAGTCAGCCAGCAGAAAGGAAAACTCTCCCTAAGGTCGTCCCCCAAGGTGTTATTTAGGGAAACCAGCCTATAACTGAATTTGCATGAGCAGGCTCTCCAGCCTACCCCAGACAGAAACCCACAAACCACGGGTGTCATGGGCCCATCTTCCGATAGCACCATTGAACTCCGTGGCGGCTGTTTCCCGCAAACCACCCTGGGTTCAGTCCAACGTTTTTACCAATGGAGAGAATCCCCTAGATCATCCCCCAAGGTGCTGCTGGGGAGATCGGTTAGTAATTAGGGTTTACACGAGCAGGCTCTCCAGCCTGCCCACTGTAAAGCCCAAGAACCACAGGCACTCTGGGACCCGTCCTCCGACAGCACCACCGCCAGTCTACCCAACCAACCATCCCAGCAGACTACCCTGGGTTGGGATCAAAAGGCTGATAGACTCACCCACTCCTCAACAATGGTAAACAAATGCAACAGTCCATAAGCCAAATTCTTCTAGGAGTAGCCCAATCGAGATCCTAATCTCCAGCTCTGCTTAACCACAGAGACAAATCCAGGTGGACAGTAAATTCCTATAATCAATCCACACAGGAGCCAGTCCGAACATTCTTTAAGAAGAACAAAAGCTCCAAAATAAATTCCGCAATAGAATGCCACAGCTCAAAAAAGTCCATGCGTTTCCTGTGTTTTATGAACACTCAGCCATGTCTGTAAAAGAACTTCTTCCTCTAATATGTCTACCATGACAGTCCAGTACTCCAGTCAAAATCCATTCTTCAGGTCTTCAATTCAGGTTTCCCTTTTTTTTTTTTTAATCCAAATATCACCGACCACTACAGAATCGGTCAAGCTCCACGCAAGAAAGGGTTTCCTCCTAACAGCAGAGTTCCGATCATTGATAAAGTCCGAAAGATACAACGTGCTATAAGCACGCTATCTACAGACTCTATATGCAGTCTTGATCTTGATCTGGTAAGGGATTAAAATAATGAAACATGCTGGAAAAACGCTAAAAAACTAAAACTTTAGAGGGCTCAAAGCGAATAAGCAAACAGGGAAATAGGGAAACAGTACAAGCGATAAAATGATAGAGAACAACACAGCGATACAACAGCAATACAACGGCTGGCCAAAGCGTGGCCACCATCTTAACCACCCTCTATGCCACTTTCCATCTGACCACCTCTGGTTCACCTGGTCTGTTTCACAGGCTCGTGTAGACTGGCTGAGTGCCTCGGGGATCTTTTCTCTCCTCTTTTGCTTTTGGGCATCTAGTTGCAGAGACTTCTCTCGAAACCCTCTAAAGCAATCCTGTTAGAAGGACAGAGCGAGAGCTTCATCTAAATTGGAATCTATTCCTCTTCCCTCAATATTGACTCTAAATTGCAGTAGCTGAGCCATCACTAACCAAAACATCCTTCAGCCTGGAGGGAAGGTGACCTAGGCCTTGGATCCCCCAGAGGTTTCCTCCTCAAAGGGGGTTTTCCCTCTCCTCCATGCTGATGGTCATAATATTAGACAAGGTTAGTGCTTTCATAGGTTCTGTAGTTAGGTTCCGCTGTTGGATGGAGTTGGATAGTAGCCCTGTCCTGGCTGTTCCCTCTCTCCTAAGGAAGTCCGCCCTTCTGCATCTTGTCAGATTTCCTTTCATTCATCGTTCTCGTCATATCTTGTTCTTCTCCTATCCTTCCCATCCACATCTATCGCCTTAATTTCCAGTCTCGATATATTTTGATTTCTCACCTCTTTGATGCTCCACACCCTTCTGGGTATTCTTTTTGGGCTCCTTCCTAAGCTACCTTTAGCCAAGGGAATAATTCCTGTAGCATCTATGGGTGGAACCTTCCTCCAGGTTTCCTCACCGTGCGCTCCTATAGGGTGGTATATCCCATGGATAGAAGAGGTGAACAGCCACAATGTATCTAAGTCACACAAACATCATATCAAGTTGTGTGCACATTGAATTGTAAAGGCTATGCCTGTGGTTCAATGAGCGGAGCAACAATGTCACTCCCCATCAGGCCTTAAAGGCCACACCTCCTGGACCATTCCAGGATTCATTGCCCCACCATTCTCTCCTCCTCCTCCAAATGCACATCTTTCTTTTCTGTGGGCTTCTTCCTATGCTACTTTTAGCCAAGAGAATCACTCCCACGGCACCTATAGGGGTGCTGCCGTACCCCTATATGGTGGTATATCCCATTGATAGAGAGGCGAACAGCCACAATGTATCTAAGTCACACAAGCATACATCATATCAAGTTGCGTAAGCACATTAAACACAAATCGACAAACATTATTGTAAGCAATAGTCAAAATATTACTTTCCCTAGCACCCAACTTAAAATAAAACTAGTTACAGTACATAATTAAAATGTGGTAATAAAGACATAACAGCAACAGAATGGTGAGTTTCAAATGAAAAATACCTTTTAAACTTATACAGCAAGCCTATCTTATGATTTATTACCCTACTTACAGCTTTAACCTGAGGGAAAAAAGTCAGACTTGGGTCTAACAAAACCCTAAAGTACTTTAGTTCCAGAACTTGTTCAATTTCAGATTCCTAACTATCATGTACCAACAAATCTGGCTTAGCTCGCAACATGTAGGGTGAACCAAACAGAACTGGTTTTGTTTTTCTAACATTCAAAACCAAGCAATTCTTAGTAAACCAATTACGAACATCTAAAAATCCCCACTCCAAAACAGAAGTCAGTTGTGGAATAGAATTAGATTGATAAAATAAAATCAAATCATCTGCATACAACAGACATTCAGAAGAATTACAAGGAAGAGGTAATTGATTAATAAATGGGGAAAATAATAAAGGACCCAAAATGGACCCATGGGGCACTCCACAATCCAGTAAAGAAACAGAAGATACTACAGTGTCAACACTAACAAATTGTGACTAATTTCTCAAATAATCACTACACCATCCAACCACATTGTCGAGCAAACGAGTTGGCCTAGTTTTAAACATACTGTAACAGAGAATGATCTATTAAGTCGAATGCCTTGTCAGGGTCCACAAAACTGCCCCAGTCATGTGACCATTTTCAAATCCCCTTAGGGCGGCATTCGTGAACCAGACCAAGGCAGTCTCATTCCAGTAATTTTTATGGAACCCATGTTGCTGTGACAGGGCTCACGTGTATGCCGGTACCCACATCCTTTATGCACATTTTGTGTTTCAGGACACTCGTCAAACCCCAAGACACTCTGCAGTACAGTCCGTTGTACTGCGCATGTTTCTTTTTCTTTCCCTTCCCTCCCCTTTGTCACCTTGTGGTTTCAGCTCCTTGGAGAGCAGCACAAACTACAGGTAAAATAGGGAGAGGGGGAGAAATGACGGGGAAGAGCAGAACAGGATGAGGATTGAGGTGGGGGGCTGATTGGTTCCCCCTCTTGCAAGGGCAGTTAGTGGTTCATCCTAGGAGGAAGATTGGGTAGGAGAGAGGAGCCATTTTTCAGGGGCGCTGACAGCTGGAGAGAGAAATGCAGGGAAAAAGAGTGTTTAAAAAAAAAAAGAGTTTTACATTTAAGAAATAAAAAAAAAACATGAGGACAGTCCACGCCGCTCGCCTGAAAACAAGGCAGAGGCTTATTGTGTGGCCAGCAGGCTGCACACATCACTGGAGACACCAGTTACTTTTCTGTGGACACAGAGGTAGATTTTTAATTTTCAATTATTTTAGGCACTTTAGGGCATTGCGTGACTATGTGGCTGATGGTTTTAGTGAGCTTAGGGTTTACAGAGTGTGTTGTCTTGTGTTTTTCAGGGCTCAAGCCTAGGTGCAGCAGCCAGGAGGAGACTGAAGAGCTGGGTGGGGGAAAGGTGAGACTGCCTCATGAGCAGCACACAGCAATGTCTCAAGGAAGCCTTGCTGATTATTCTGCTGGAGGAGAATCTTCAGCAGCAAAGGACAAGGGACAAACAACAACATCATCCTCTGAGTGTGACTTAGCATAACAGGAGAATGAGATTGTGAGCGTTGAAACTGAAAGTGATAAGCAGTCTAAACAGACTGCATCTACTAAAAGCAGCAAGAAATTATGGTTGTGGAGGGACAGCTGGACAAAGTTATTTCCATGGCTTGTAAAGGAGGAAGTAGAGGAAATATTGTTGGGAAGTGCAGTTGGTGTAAAAGGTTGCAGAAGCGATCCATTTCCACAACTGGCACAACCAATCTGCAAGTGTCTACTTTCTACAGACATGAAAGAAACAGAGAACATTTGCTGGTGCACACCGGAAAGAAATCAGCAGAAAAACAATCTCTGCCAGTGGCATTTGAGAAGCAGATCTCAGGCCCTGAGGCAAAGGATGACAGTAAAGTTGCTCAGATAATGACAGAGTGCTACCTGATCAAACAAGGACAATCACAAAACCAGTCCGAAAAATTAATAGTGCAACAGGTGAGGAATGGACTCTTTTGGGCTGGAGCACAGGGCTGTTGCTTGTGGAATGACAGTGATGGTGATGTTTTACATCCACAGAAACAAACGGCTGTCCAGCCTTGCAAGACAGTGACACAGTCTACTCTGGTTGGGATGCAAGATATGACACTGGACTCCATAAACAAAGTTATACAGGAAGAAATCAAAGCTCACTTAGTAGGTTCTCAGTTTCTTCAGGTAATAGTGGATGAACCATTGATGTAACCATTCACAAAAAGCTGAACATTATGTGAAGTGCATACACAATGCACAGGTCAAATTCATTTCATTGACTGTATTGCAATACCTGATGGGAGGGCAGAGATGATTGTGGCAGAGCTGTTAAGTGTGTGTTCAGTTATTGTAGCTGACCCTGTCAAGATCATCACACTACAAGTACTGGTGCCAGTGTCATGACTGGAATGCACAATGGGGTGGGTGCAAAGTTAAGACAGCTACTTAACTCAAGGTGATTCAAATCCAATGTGTTGCCCACAGGCTGGCACTGGCAACAGGACAAGCATGTCAGGACAACCATGTATTCAATGAACATCAAGTAACCATCAAAAACATGTACAGATACTACAGCAACTCTACAGTATGGTACAATGCCTTGCGTTTGATTCAAGAAACACTCAATGATGACAATATCAGATATCTGTCCCTGAAAGGACCTGAAAGTTTTGGTGGCTCTCACTGCATGCTGTAGTTCAAGCAATTCATAGATCATACCCTGCACTTTTACAGGCCCTGGAGCATGATGCAGAAAAAGGTGCTCAAGAAGCAAAGGGCCGTCACACAAAACTGAAATCAGTCTGCTTTATCTTGTGCACTTCTTTTTTCATGGATGTCTTAGATGTGGTGAATAAACTGTCTTTAGTCATGCAATGAGACAGTGTTGACATTTCGGTGGCCAGCAGCACGATAGAAGCCACAGTTACTAGACTGCAACAGTTTAAAGAGCAGAATGGAGTAGAGCTACAGAAGACATTTCAGGAACTTGACCAATGTCCTGGCCCGTGGCAGGATCAAGAAGTGAATGACAAGCCAGCACTGTAAATGCAGTTTCAAACAGCATCTCAGGAATACCTGACGCAACTCATTGGAAACATTTACACAAGATTTCAAGCAACTTCAATGGAGCTGCTGCATAACTTAAATGTTCTTCTAAATCCTAAGTGTCTCCCTGATGACTCCAAGATAATGGACCATGGACTGCAGGAACTGAACTTTCTTTGCACTTATTTCCAACAAACAACTTTCAAAGAAGAAACACTGCCAGCACTTATTGACCAAGACAGGACTGAGAAAGATTACGGACAATTCAAACTTGTTCCAAAATCTAAAAAAGGACTGACTTTACTCAGCAGTGTCTGCTAAGCCTTACTGGAGAACTATTAAGATGTATTCTCAGATTTTGTCACAATGGCCAAGATTTTACTTGTGTCACCTGTTACATCAGTGGCATGTGAAAGAGGATTTTCTGTACAAAACAAAATAAAAAGAAAAGGTACAGTAGATGTTTTCTAAAGGCTGACACCGTGAGCAAACTCATGTGGATTGCCCAAGAAGGAGTGAACTTGAAGACTATGACCCTCATCCAGCACTTAAGAAATTTAAGGCCATAAGACTGCACAGAAAATTATTAATAATGTTTTAAAATGTTCTTAATTGTGTTTTTTTAGTTTTAGACCCAACAGACTGATGTGACCCCAGAGACAGATGTCGATGAAACTTGGGCACAGGAGAGAAGATAAGTATTACAATACAGATGTTCCAATTACAAGGGGGTGGGGGATGGGGGCAAAGTACAATATATTTCAGCCCCAAGACCAATTTGTGCTCTGTTTGGTGGGGAATGGGAAGGATTAAGATTTGAGTATTTATACCCCGGGTGGGGGGTGGCTGGTCATATAAATTTAACATTTATTATCCCCATTCTGCTTAATTACTGAATCATGTTTTTTTGGGTGGGGGAGGATCATAGTCTAACAAGCTTAGTGCCCAAGGGGGTGGGGTGGCGTAAAATAAGTGATTGGCCCCATATTGCATCTGGTCCTTTTTATCTGGTTAGTGGGAGCCAGGTTAAATTGTCTAATGTAACCCTAACCCTCTGCTCTTTCCACAATCTGTCTGCAACAGTGGCTTCAGGAGGGTGTTTAGGAGAAGTTAATGAGCAGGAAAGTGTTTAGGAGAAGTCATGGGTAGGAGGGTGTTTAGGAGAAGCTAATGGGGAGGAGGGTGTTTAGAGAAGTTATGGACAGGGTGGTGTGAAGGAGAAGTAATGGGAAGGACGGTGTCAGGAGAGATTATTGCACCAGAATGCCATGCCATGAAAAAGAAGTATGAAGAAAGCAAGACATGCAGTTCCATGCCACCAGCCACCACATGTAGATTGTACCACTGTCTTTAACTGGACAGATATGGGAAGCCTAAAGGTTGAGTTTAGAGTGGGTAGACTAGGGGGCTTTAGTCTCTATACCCACTGTGCTTTCCAGTCCCTGGAACACTGGCAAATTCTTAGCTCAGCTGTCACACACACAATTTAAGAAATGTGCAGGAGAGCAGGCAGGAAGGTGTTTAGGAGAAGAGGGTGTTTAAGAGAAGTTATGGGTAGGAGGGTGTTTAGGAGATGTTATGGGCAGGAGAGTGTTAGGTGACTCATTGGTTTATGCCAAGTCAGTCATGACATGACAAAAGAGCAATCTTAGGAACTGCACTGACTTTTAACCCACTGATTGCACTGCCACTGTCACATGAGGGTGTTTAGGAGAAGTTATAGGCAGGAGGGTGTGAAGAGACTGGTTATGCCAGGTCAAACATGAAAAAAAGCAATATTACACTTCTTAGACCAAGAATGACACACTGCCTGAGTCAGAAAATGGTGTGGGGCAGGGGGCCGGTGGGGGGTGAAGTAGTAAAATGTTTTTATCAACATTGATTCTGCTGCAAAGTGGGAGAGACAAATAACGTGTGCCACACTGGTGACACACTTTGCCCTAGTCTTATTCCAAGTGGGCAGGTGGTTGGGGGGACAGGGTTGTTTTAGTCAGATTTTTTGTAATTGCAACAGCAACTAAGAATGTGCAGAAGAGAAGAGGAGAAGTACTGGTCAGGAAAGGTGACTGGGAGACATACTCTAGGTGACTGTCAGCATGACTGTTAGTCCAGAAATGTATTGTGAATGAACATACCTACTTATATTATAAACTAATGGCCTTCACTTTGTTTGTAGCCAGGCTGAGTTTTATGGGCCAGGTTGGGGCAATAGAATTCCAATGATTAGGCAGAATTGACTGCGAAACTGTAAGTACAATTTTTCATTCTCATTGTAAAAGCAATGAATGAAGAACAAGTTAGAACACAGTTAGTCGGCCTCAGGTGAAATTCTATTTCTGAATGTGATCATACTGCTGTGGTTTTTAGCCATCACTTATAGGGTAAGGTGCCTTTGTTTGACTTTGCAGCCCTGCTGAGAAAAAAAAAACACTTACTACAATTTTGTCATTATATCAGCATAATTCTGACTCAGGCATATAAAAAATACATGGGGATAAATAAACAAAACTGAGAAATGAACTTTACAGGCTCAGTGCATTAATTTCAATGGGGACCCCAAAAAATGTCACAGGGATCCCCAGATTTTAGGTAGGGTCCCCAATTTTTTTCCAGAAAGTCTGGGACTCCCCAATGAAAAATCCTACCAAGAGCCCTGCTGTGAGCACAATACGTTATGTAACTCAAGATATTCAATAAAATGATTGGCAACTATTTTTTCAAGTAATTTACTTAACAGATTTAGTATTGAAATGGGTCAAGGGCTGACACGGTGGAGCTGAGGGCTGAAGTGTTGAATGCCACACCTCCGCCATGCGGTAACCTAGGTTCAGGAGGAACTTTGGCCACTGGGGGTCAGCAGGGAGGAGACAATCAAGCTTCCAATGACAGCTCTCCTCTCCTCTCCTCTCCTCTCCTGGAGATGGGTGGGTATGTCATCCCACTCCTTGACTGCCTCCTGGTGGAGGCCAGGGGCAGTACCAGAGCCAGGGAGACAAGAATCATGGCACCATGATACGCACGCACATCCACATACATGCGTTCACAGCAGCGAGGGGGAGAAACCATAAAAACATGGAAAAATGGCTGCAGGCTCAATGAAGTCCCCACCAGCACACCAGCGCCGCTGCCTCAGTACCGCCCGTAATTGCCCGATAGGGATATGAGTCATGAGAGGGAAGGAGGATGGCTCTCCTGCCCCACCAAGCAGGGAAATCTATGGGGAGACTAGGGTTCAGAGGTACCAGGGAAGCGGTGACCGGGAGATTGGAGGAGAACAGATTCCCTGCCTGAAGGCCATGGAGGATAAACACATAATGGAAAAAATATAAATGGGCCAAAAATCATCAGTACACTCAGCATTTAATTTTTTAGGGATTGAAACCACCTTAGCACCTTTCCATAATGATTGGAATTGACCAGAAATAAGACAAAGATTATATATAGAACACAGGGAACCCACAATAAAAGTACTGTAGCAACCAGCTTAACAAAATGTCCATCTAACCCCCTCCCACAATCAGTAAATTTATTTGGAATAGTCAATAATAACTTAGTGGTCTGCTTTCTGAGGAAGCCACAGGACCTAAATTGCCCCTTACCTGGGTAGGGCAACCCATTTTATAAGATGACAGGTCATAAAGCTTAACATTAAGCAAGTTGGCAATATCCATAGGATCAGTAAATTCACCCTCAGGGGTTTTTAACTTATTAATGGCAAACTTTTATTTGGGAGATAACAGACCATCAACTGAGCCCCAAAATCTCCTTGGGTCTGATGAATTAGCATCTAATTGACTCCAATAAAATTCCTGCTTTGAACTTTTCACTAATTGACTGACTTTATTGTGCAAAAAGGTACTTATTCAATAAAAGCGACTGAGGGGAACATTTATAATCAGACCAAGCAGAATTCTCATTTTGATCCAATTTCTTATTTCTTTAGTAAACTATTTATTGTGAATACACCTAACTTTATAGTGCATAAAGGAAACAACTTATCTTGAATCCAAAGCAGTTGTTTACAAAAGAAATCAACAGCGCAGTCAGGGTATGGAATGGAGTAAATAAATGACAAATCAAGGAGATAAATTGGTCAACAAAGCATTATTATCAACTTTCTTAAAATTACAAAATTGTATAAAACCTGGGAAGAGGTGTCTTAACACTCTTAAAGTTCAATACAGTAAGTAGCCTGATGGTGGATTAACTGACACAGCTAGGACCCCAACAGATGAGATGACAGATGGCCTATTAGTAAGTACCCAATCTAATAAAGAATGATTACCAGTAAGACTATTTAATTGTGTGGTTCCTGATCAAGTGAAATAAATTATATGACTGCAAGAAAGATTCCAAATCTAAGCCATCAGACATTAACCAATTTAAGTTGACATCACCAGTCAAAACAAAATCAATATCTCATATGTAAGTGGTTATATTATCCAAAAAATTATTTTAGCCCTTTCAAGCCACATTGAGGGGGATTATAAAGGCTCCCAATCATTACATACTTCCTCCTAAAATCAAATGAAAAAGCAGCCAGTTGTTCACAGACTCAGTAGTTCTGTGTGATCTCAGAATGTTCACCACAGGCGACTCCTTATATTAAACTGCTATCCCTCCTCCTTTCTTTTCCCCAACTCTATCTGCCCTTTTAAATTTATACCCAGAAAGAGTATGTGCAGTACCTGGAATATCCAGTTTTAGACACTTTTCAGAAATAACAATCAATTCTGGCTTATAGGAATCTGAAATATACACAAACTTTAGAACAACTTTAGAGGGTAAACTCCTCACATTTAAATGCATGATTATCGCTCAACGAGAAGCATGCCATGTTTTACCACCACTACTCAAAGGCTCAGGATTTGTCTCAACATCATCTGACAATAAAAGTAAACAAATCATTACTAAAATTCTTGAACAGGAACTAGCCCTGCATAGCTCTTTCTGAAAGGACAGTGGTGTAGCAGACAAAATATAAAACCCACATTCACTAAATGCAACCCTTTCCATCGACAGCAAGCAATAAATATGAACTGGGTCCTGATGATTAGCTAATAGGTTTGGCATAGAATAATCCTGGAAAACATAGTTGTTTCCCCTCTCAGCTAGTACAAAACAGACAACGACTGAGTGCAAGACAACAAACCAATGGACAAAGCTCATAACCAGCAAATAGCAAAATCCATTTTGCGGCCTGAGATAAACACAATTAAGCAGAACAAACTTCAGCTTACAGAACAGCTGTGGCAGCTTTATCTGCCCCATGCTCCCACAGATCCCTCAAACTCTCTCAGACTCCAGATACACTTTGTTGTGTGTGTTGTACCATTTGACAATATATCAAATAATACCATTTGACAACATATCTGTGGGGAGTTCCCATCTTGATGCACCACCTTCCATTTCCAAGGAGATAAAAAAATTGGCATAAGAGGGTGCCAATGGGTGACTCATAGCCATGCCATGGGTCTGTAAATAAAATGTACCATCGAACTGAAAATAATTGTGATGCAAAACAAAAGACAAAAGTGTTAAAATGAATGAGGCAGGCAAGTTACAAAACAGGTCACTTGCATCCCTTTCAGATCATGCAGATAAATTCTAAATAAAAGAAGGCATTGTAAGTAAAAAAAAAACTGTTTGTGAAAATGCTAATTGGGACCTGCCTCACATTGAAGTGGGGTCCAATTTTAGGGGAAGTTTCCTTTAATTAATTTTTTACCAATATTGATAAATCTAAATTATTTTTAATAAATTGAATAATATAGGCATATTTCCAGCTTATTTAGATTTCCAATATATCAGCCTTTTATAGAGGCAGTTACTCTGCAGTTATTTTGGCATGGAGCTGTTAAGGCTAAGCATTAAAATAAAGTATAAAAACACATGCTTTTATTGATTCAGCCCCTCCCAATAGTAGGCACTAATTAGGCAAACATACTGGTTGTTTTAATTATGACTATTTAAGCACTGTCACTTTAAGTTGAATTCTCACTGTTTGATTGAAGGTGGTTTGTTAAAGTATTTGAACAGATGAATATTTGTGACTTTGGCATATAACTACCATATCAATTGCAAGGTTACAGTGCTTGGACCTCTTTAATGTCTTGATAAGCGACATTGCAGAGGAACTGGAAGGGAAGGTGTGTCTCTTTGCAGATGACATGAAGATCTGCTACAGGGTTGACACCCCAGGAGGGGTAGAGAAAATAAGAAGGGACCAAAGCAAGCGTTAGGAGTGGTCAAGGGTGTGGCAGCTAATATTCAATGTAAAAAGTGCAAGATCGTGCACTCGGGGCACAGAAATATGGGGAGGAGTACATGATGGGGGGAAGGTACTGATGGCAACCAAACAGGAAAGGGACCTGGAAGTAATCATATCTGATGATCTAAAAGTTACCAAACAATGTGAGAAGGATGTGAGGAAAGCCAGTGGAATGTTGGGGTGCATAGGGAGAGGTATCTTCAGCGGAAGGAAGGAGATGATGATGATGCCACTGTATAGAACATTGGTGGGACCTCATCTAGAGTACTGTGTCCAGTTCTGGAGGCCACATTTCTGGAAGGACATGGACAGAATAGAAGTGGTTCAGAGAAAGGGCTACAAAAATGGTGCAGGGGCTGCACCAAAAAGTCATATGAGGGAGACTGGAGGATCTCAAAATGTATTCAGACCAGAAGGGTTCGAGAATATGCACCCAGGAGTTCACCACTGACAGGGTCAGTAAGGGCCTTTCAGACATCAGACCCGACAAGGCCCCTGGCCTGATGGTTTACACTCTAAAGTGCTCAGGGAGCTTGCAGAAGAGCTGGCAGCACCTCTTGCAAACCTATGCAACAGGTCACTGGAGTAAGGGTAGTTCCAGGTGACTTGAGGGTGGCTGACATGGAGCCACTGCACAAGAGTGGAGACGGAAAATACAGGTAACTATAGGCCAGTCAGCCTCACATGCCCTTATCAAACAAGATCTAGTGGAATACCTCAAAGTAAATCACCTCCAGAACTATAAACAACATGGGTTTGTGATAGGCAGGTCATGTCAAATGAACCCTATTACGTTATTTGACGATGTGATCAAGGATTTGGATGGGGTGATGTGGTGGACTTGCTGTACTTTGACTTCAGTAAGGCATTTGACACAGTTCCACACAGATGCCTCTTAAAAAAGCTAGAAGACCTTGGGGCAGCTGAGCAGATAGTAAAGTGGGTACAGAGTTGTCTGAGGGACAGAAAACAAAGGATGGTAGTAAATGGGGTGCAATATAATGAGAAGCAGGTCACTAATGGGGTGCCAATGGGGTCGGTCCTGGGGCCAGTCCTCTTCAATGTATTCATTAGTGACATCAGCGAGGACATAAATGGCAACATCACCCTATTTGTGGATGACAAACAAACTCAGAGGAAGAGTGGATATTACAGAGGCAGTCAGACAACCTGCAGGAGGACCTTAAGAAGTTGGAAAGGTGGTCACAAATCGGCAATTAAACTTCATTACTAAGAAGTGTAAGGTGATACACCTGGGTTGGGCTGACCCCAAGAAAGAATACTGGCTAAAGCGGAGTCAAGCTGAGCTCTTCTGCTGAGGAACATAATCTAGGAGTCATCATTAGAGATGACCTCAAGCAGCAAAAGTCAGTGCAATAAGGCTTACAGCAGGACTAGAAGGGTGTTACGATGCACTGGCAGGGCGATAGACAGCAGGGACAGGGAGGTGATACTACCATTTTACTGGTCATTAATGAGGCCTCATCTGGAGTACTGTATACAATTCTAGAGGCCTCACCTAAGAAAGAACATTGATAGATTGGAAGTGGTCCAGAGAAGGGCAACAAAAATGATACATGGCCTTCAGGAAATGACCTATGAAGAGAGGCATGGGGCTCTGAAATTGTAGTCGCTAGAGACTAGGAGGGAGAGGGGGGATATGATTGAGACCTTAAAGTTACTTAAAGGCATCAACAAGCTGCCAGAAGTGCAGCTTTTTACCAGAAACATCAATTCTACTATAAGAGGACACAAGTGGAAACTGAAGGGTGGAGTGTTCAAGAGGACATCAGAAAGTATTACTTCTCAGAGATAGTGGTGAAAGCTTGGAATAGATTACCTCCCGAGGTGGTGGCTGCAAAGTCAGTATCAAGCTTTAAGCATGGGTGGGACAAGTACTGGGAACAAACACAAGGCACTGGCAAGGGCTAGGCTGAGTGTCTAGGAGGACAGAACACTGGTGCACAACAGGTCCCATGATAGCTCGCTTGGGCAGACTCGATGGACCACAGGTCCCCTTCTGCCATCATCTTCTATGTTTTTGTTCCCTGAAGGAGAGGAGAGAGAGGGGAGATATGATAGAGACTTTTAAGTACCTCAAAGGTATAAGTAAGGTACAGTACACGAGGGTAGCATCTTTAAAACCAAAAGATGTTCAAGAACAAGGGGCAATGATACGAAAAAGGGGGGGTAGATTTAGAGGTAATGCGGGAAAGTATTTTTTCATGGAAAGGGTGGTGGATTCATGGAAGAGCCTCCGGGAAGGTTGAAGGGGCAAAAATGATACAGGAACTCAAACATGCACAAGACAGACATAAAGAAACTCTAGCTATAGGAAAGAGAGGGTAAGCCTCAGGTCATCTAGGATCTGCAGTATATGAAACAGGTATGGAACATGGGTGGACTCAGTGGACCCAGTGGTCCTTATCTGCCGTCAAATTCTATGTTTCTATGTTCCACGCCCCCCTGAGGAAGCCCCGTACGTAAGACGTTATGTAGGGGTTATTTTGCAATGCACCTGTTTTTTGGCTGAAATTAAATAAAGTATCATATCCATGCATGAGTGTTCCACTTTTTTCTTTCCTGTAAGTCCCAGTGAGCCTGCTTTACCATGTCAATTTTTGCCTCATCCTGGCCAAGGTATCTCAGATCGCTGATTGGATGGCTAACAGTTCATAAGTATACAGTCACTTGTTATGTCTGTAGGCTGGCTGCAGAGTTATGAGCAAGGGGTGGAGGCCACACTGCCTGCTCCCATCAAATACACACTAGAGGCTGGAGATGCCTGAGCTGGCTGTCCTGCTGTTGATTTTTTTTTCTTGATACCCCTATCAAGTCCTGCACCTTCCAACTTACAAAAAAAGAGTAAAATTTCACTTTGCAAATATTATGGCACAATTCGTGGTGAGCAACAGAGTGAAGCGAGTTCTTAATAGGCTGCCATTGCTTCAGATAGCATCACCAAAAGACCAGCTAACCTCCATTATATATATAGATATGGGGGTGGACCAAAGGTGGTCCATCATTAAGGAAGGAATACTGGTTGCCACAGATGAGTGTGTTAGGCTCAAGGGTAAGAACACAAGGGCCAAAGTGCCCAGCTGGTTCAGTTCTGGGGTTGCCCAGGCAGTAAGGGAATAGAAATTGGCCTATAGAAAATTCAGGAAGACCAAGAGACAGATGGATAGGGAAAATTACTTAAGATTGGTTATTAAGGCAATTAAGAAAGTCAGGTTTGCAAAGGCACAGATGGAGCTGCATATAGCTGAAGGAATTAAGAAGGGGAGAAAGCTTTCTTTCACTATATAAGTGAGAAATGGGACAAGAAGGAAGGATTGCTAGGCTTAAGAAGGGGTGGAGTGGATGGAGGATAATGGGGAAAAAGCAGAGATACTAAATGAATACCTCTGTTCTGTCTTCACCAGGGAGAAGGAAGGACTAGTGCCTTCAGGAGGAAAAAGAGAAGTGGGGGGAGAGGGGGAATACAGATGTAGTGATAGAGGAGGATAGAGTGAGGGAGGGACTGCTGGCATTGAAGGTGGACAAATCACCAGGCCCAGACAGAGTACATCCAGGGGTACTAAAGGAACTAGCTGAGGAGCTGGCAGGGCCACTGGCAGACCTATTTAATAGTTCACTAGAGACAGGCATAGTACTGCAGGACTGAAGAACAGCAGATGTAGTGCCACTCCACAAAAGTGGTCCCAATGATGACCCAGGGAATTACAGACCAGTCAGTCTGACTCTATTGTGGGCAAGCTCATGGAGACCATACTAAAGGAAAGGTTGGTGGATTAGCTAGAGGAGCATGATCTCCAGGATGCGAGGTGGCATGGGTTCATGGAGGGGTGGAGATCATGTCAAACAAATCTGACTGACTTCTTTGACCGTGTCACTAAGACAGTACACAGGGGCCAAACAGTGAGACTTCCTCTATCTTAATTTCAGCAAGGCCTTGACTCTGTGGCCCCACAAAAAGGCTCATCAGGAAGTTGGTGGATCTTGGGGTTGGGGAAAAGATGTCCAGATGGGTGGAAAACTAGCTGAAGGACAGAACACAGAGGGGTGGTTGTGGGGGAGAGTTTCTGGCACAAGACAGGTAACCAGTGGGGTCCCACAGGGCAGTGCTGGGGCCGGTGTTGTTCAATGTCTTCATCAATGACATTGGAGATGGCATTAAGGGCAAAATGTGCCTGTTCGCAGATGACACCAAGCTCTGTGGGAGAGTGAACACAGCTGAAGGGATACAGGACCTACAGGAAGATCTGGAAAAGTTAGGGAGGTGGTCCAGGATCTGGCAGCTTGGCTTCAATGTCAAGAAATGCAAAGTTATGCATATTGACGCCAAGAATCCTAGGACAGAGAACTACATGAGTGGTGTCCAAGTATCTGCATCAGAGGAGGAGAAGGGCCTGGGAGTGATTGTCACTAGTGACCAGAAGCACTCAAGCAGTGCAAGAAAGCAGCAGCAAAGGCAAACAAGATGCTGGGATGAATATCTAGGGGATTAGTAGTAGAAGAGAGGAGGTTATACTGCCCCATGTACAGGTCACTGGTAAGGCCGCATCAAGAGTATGGAGTCCAGTACTGGTGCCCACAACTCAAAAGGACATTAACCTGCTAGAGAAGGTCAGAGGAGGGCTACAAAGATGATAATTGGTCTGCAGGGTAAGGCATACTAGGAGAGGTTGATGGCACTGAACATGTACTCCCTGGAAGACATGAGAGAGAGGGGACATGATTGGGACCTTCAAGTACTTGAAAGGGATAAATAAGTCTAATGCCCCAAAGTTGGGCATCCCAGTAATTAAATAAAGTTTGGGGTTTTCAAATGCCCCAGGGTCCCTTTGTTGTGCCCTAGTGTAGCGTTAGGCAGGGCTTTCGTACAAATAAAATAAATATTTTATCTTCCCTGCTGCCTGCCTGCTCCATTCCACTCCCCTCCCAGAGCAGGCAGCAGGAGAATGGGCACTACCGCGCCAGGTTCGCTGCCTCTGGCCAGCAGCGTGGTTCCTGCAAAGTCCCTGGCATTTGTGTGGTTGTGAGCTCGGGTTCGAGAATCCAGACGGCGCTTTGAAACTGGGTTTGTCCATTTTCTGGGGTTTTCATGCTAGGCTGTGGAGTGGTAGGACCTGTGGAGAGCAACGGAGACTTGGCTTACCTTAGTTCGGTTGATGCCATCCCATTGGCTCTGCCTGGTGCCTCCTCCAGCCAGCGAAGATCCCTGCTGTTGTCCTAGTGCTGCTTCATGTTGTGCGGTCAAGACTGGCGGGGCCCCAAAAAAGAAATTGGCCGTTTGCCTGGCGTTGAGCTTAGAGCCCCATCGTTTATTTATTTTGGGCCTCTGCTGTTTTAAAAGTTAAATCTGGTGACCCGTTGGCGGCATAGAAGAGCTGCATCCGACTGTTTTCCTGTCAGCCTTCCGAGGCCCCAGTCATCCCCAGCTGCCTGTAGTACTCCCTCCCCACCACCGCTCACCTCCGCCCTCCCTGTTTGCCTCCCGATCTTCCAGCAGGCGACAGAGCGGTGAGTCGGAGCAACACCTGCGTTGTGCTGTCCGCCCAAAGGAAACAAAGACTGTTTTTATTTAATTTGAAGTGTGCAGAAGGCGCTGGGGGAAAACGGCTAAGAGCCAAAAGACAGTCAGGTCAGAAGGACCCTGAATTAATATTCATCAGGGAGGCAGGGTAGCGACGCCCAAAGGAGGGGCCAGGAGGGCAAGGCCAGTATAACGGCCTCTTAAATATTCATGAAGGGGGTGGGATTAAGGGCGGCAACCCAGGACTGAGTGACAGCAGCTCTCGGAGAGCTGTATAGATTTAAAGAGGCCTTGTCATTTCTGGCCAATTATAAATTAAAAGAGGGCACCAGGCACAGTTTTAAAAGGGCTACCAGGCCCCTGATTTAAAAAGGGCTACTAGGCCCAAGATAAAGTAGGGCTATCAGGCCCACTGTAAAGAGGGCACCAAGCCCATTTCGAAGGGCACCAGGCCCACTGTATTAAAGGTCTAGCAGGCCCACAGCCAAGTGTAGGGCATCAGGCCCGAGGTAAATGTAGGGCATTAGGCCTGAGGTAAAGCAGGGTTCAAGGGAGGCCCCGGCCTAGTGTAGTAGGGCAAGCCAGCCTAGTGGTAGTGACGGCAGCCCCGGCCTAGTGGATTAGGGCAATCCAGCCTAGTGGTAGTGAGGGCATCCCCGGCCTAGCGGATTAGGGCAATCCAGCCTAGTGGTAGTAAGGGCAACCGAGGCCTAGGTAAGTAGGGCAAGCCAGCCTAGTGGTAGTAAGAGCAGCCCCGGCCTAGCGGATTAGGGCAATCCAGCCTAGTGGTAGTAAGGGCAGCCCAGGCCTAGTGAAGTGGGCAAGCCAGCCTGAGTGGTAGTAAGAGCAGCCCGGCCCTGGCGGATTAGGGCAAGCCAGCCTAGTGGTACTAAGGACAGCCCGGCCCAGTGTATTAGGGCAAGCCAGCCTAGTAGTAGTAAGGGTAGCCCGGCCTGGTGGATTAGGGCAAGCCAGCCTAGTGGTACTAAGGGCAGCCCTAGCCTAGCAGATTAGGGCAATCCAGCCTAGCGATAGTAAGTGAGGCGTATAGGCCCCATAGTAAATAAGGCATTTAGGCCTTTGCTGTTCCCGGCAATCAACCTAGGGCAAGTGGTACCCTCAGTATAGGGGTTAGGGCATCCTTAGCAAAACGTTCAGGGGTAGCCCGTTCCTATTCAGGAAGACCCTACATTTAGGAAAGGGGGTCCACCCAAGGGTGCTCAGTTCACAAATACTGTGAAGCTACTGTAACAACTGTACTGTGTATACAACTGTGATTATTGAAGTGCTCAAAAGATTGTAAACTTGCTAAGAAGCACCAAGACTGTATTGTATACGGATTGTGGTTATTTGCCCCTGGTTATCTGAACTATTACCCCTGGTTATCTGAATTATTGCCTTAAGTATCCAAACTATTGCCCCAATCATCTGAATTATTGCCCTAAGTATCCAAACTATTGCCCCAAGCATCCGACCTATTGCCCTAAGTATCCAAACTATTGCTCCAAGCATCCAAACTATTGCTGTAAGTATCCGAACCATTGTTGAAAGCATTTGAACTATTGCTTCAAGCACCTGAACAATTGCCTCACCTGTAACAATTACCCCTAAATTTATAATTTGCCTTTCCTCGGCAAATCATCGGATCATTACATAGTCCCCTTGGCATTGCAGGAAGGTGCATCTTTCAGCTATATTGTTACTAGTGCATGGGGACAGTCTCAATCTTCTACCACACTGCAGTCCCATAGTGTGGTCTGTAATACTCCGTACTCAGAATCAGTCTCTACCCAGAAGAGGACAATTTCTCAGCATTCTCCACTCGAGTGGGATCGTCCATCATCTCATCTCTTCCATCTGTGTGGTCCATCGAAGTTGAGTCCATTGCCAGTCGTACAAGTCGTACCCACCGTTTCTTGTTTTCACAACTCGAAAGTACGTCCGCAGAAGCGCATTACGACAGCCGTGCCAGTGTCGTTGCATATAGTTCCTGTTCCAGATGTTCCAAAGTTGGTCGCCCTCCTCAGAAGAGTGTGCTCATCCTGGAGAACCTGGTCTGCGCCCCTGGCCGTTCGCCAAAAGTTGAGTCCATCGAAGCCCAGTATGGGACATGTCCGCCGTTTCTTTGTTTTTGTTATAGTTTCTGGTGTCAAGATTGCAGAATCAGCCATCACCTCTACAGATTCTTCTGGTTCCTGGTCCTATCAGAGATCCTTCAGAGTTAGCTGGCCCTTGGAGTGCTGCAGCATTCTTCAGGTCGTGGTAGTCCTCCATTGGATTCATTGCCACGCAGGTCCTGATTTCTCTTCATCCTTGGTGACCCTGGAAGTGGGTGTTGGCTGAGGAACCCTTTGTTTTCAGTTGGAATCCAACAGCCCATCAGTGGGTTATTTCAGGAACCAGTTGCTCTGGTTTTTCATTCCGGCAGCCTTGGAGAGAGTGGGCTTTTGCCGAAGAAACACATAATCTGTTTAACAAACCTCTCTCCACCCAGTGGCCTTGACAAGGTCCCTGCTGGGAATTGCGTTAGCATCTATTGTTCCGTTTTACTTCCCCTTCATAGCTACCATTGCAGACCGATGGTGTACATGAAGATGCCAGACCTCTGGACTCATGTAACATCTGGACTTTGGTAGAAGTGTGTAGTGATAGCTTAACCAAAATACTGTTCTGAGTAGTATATGTTATCTGATTCTCGCCTTAGCTAATTGATAGGAACAAGAATTGTAGAATAATTATAGAATAAGAGTGGCAGTAGGCCTCAGCATCTAGTCTTTTCTTGTTGAAATAATTTCAGCAGTCATAGATAAAGTATCTGTCTTGTTTATTGCCCTATTGTTTTGGCGACTTCTCTTCCTCTTGTGACTGTGTCTCCCTACCCTCTGGTACAAAATAAACGCCCCGCGGGCACTGAATCTCTAGGACGACTCCTGCCTCTCCTTGTCTGGGTAACGGTTATCTTATCCACAATAATTCAGACCTTGGTGTCTCACTCATGTCTTTCCACCATCTTTAGAGCAGAGCACCCCAGAGCACCGCTATAGACCATCACATAGTAAAATTTTTGGTGTAGTCGGCAGGATACAGATAATTATTTATCCAAGGAGTCCAAAGTTGGAGTTTCCTAGTAAGAAGCACAGATGGAGCCAGGGTGTTGTAATGGATTGTCTGGGGGAGATAAAGAGTCAGTTGGAGGAGACCGAGATGGGCCTCGAGGGAGTATTCCACCATCTCCCTTAACCATGTATTACTTACTGCAGCACCATGGCTTCGGCAGTCTTCTGGAGAAAAGGATGGAAATGGAACCAGCAATCTAGGGTAATTCTGTTCAAAAATGCAGGCAATGTTTAGGCTGTATCAGATCCTCGAGCAACAGAAGGTTGAAATCTTAATTGGGCAACTAAATGGAGCTGCTCACCGAGGTCCAATCCTGGCGAATGGAGCGAAAGCCACAGTGGAACAGATACTACAGAGGCTACAGTAAATCTTTGATGCTAGAACTGTGTCTGACCTCAAAATGAAGTTATTTTCTCGCACCCAGAAGCCCGAAGAGACCCTAAGGGAGTTCACATTGAGTCTGCAGGAGCTATTGTGAGCTATAGAGAGGGTAGACGCGGCAGAGGTCTGAGATGAAAACCGAGTGCTAGTAGAAAAGTTCATTGAAGGGGTGCAAAGCAAAGCCCTAAGGAGAGAGCTACGCATGCTGCATTTGCAAAACCCTGAGGTTGACTTCCTGGACTTCAAGGAGAAAGCCATCTGGGTATTTGGTTCGGGACACTCCAGAGATGAAGCTCCAGTATATCCACAAATGGCAGCCTCTACGGGAACTCAATGGCCTGCATACCCTACAAAAGGATGGAAGGAAGACAACTCATGGAAATCGAGACTCCAGCCAGAGGAAATGTCATTACAGAGATTGGAACACGGAAGAGAAGCTGTTGCATGCCGAGCCAGTGTTCAGAGCATGAACAGATGTGTGGAGCCAAGGATACAGACACCAATCTGTTCTGTGCGAGACCAGCGCCAGTCAACACTCAGAGCTGACCGAGCAGATTGCCACCCTGACCCACCAGATGGCGAAGATATGTAAGGAAATGCAAAGCTTAAAAGCAGGATGGAAGAATGAGAAATGCTTTAATCAGCCAGGGAAAGAAAGAAAGAAAGGGGAATGATCAAATGAATCATCTGAAAAGGAGTGAAGGGAGGCACTCCACGGATCAGTTTGATGGCCAAGGAAGGCCCATATGTCATCGTTGTGGTGTTAGTGGCCATATAAAAAGAAGATGTGGTCAGCCAACAGATAACACCCTGAATTTAAACAGAAATTCTTCGGGGATGAGGACCAACCCTCGAAGAGTAGGACAATTAGGTCCAGGTGGAGAAGCATGCCCTGCAACAAACCATATATAATCTGCAATGCCATCAATGGTTTACTAACGCTGAGGGTGAAATTGGCAAAGTAAGAGTGACAGATGCCAGATTGGTAACATTGAAGCCAGGCTCTGAGACCACCCTTTGGTGCAAAGCAAAGGTGGGCCCGAGGTTAAGATTATGATGCTCTAGTGGAACCTTACCCTACGAACAAGGAAGAACCGATTTCAGTAGCTCAGAGTGTAGCTACTGTAACCAGAGGTCGGATACCGGTCAGAGTGTTGAATTACGGGACTCACGATGTGCAACTTTACAGAAACCAGCCGGTTGCCCAGATCCACACTGTGTGCTTGCAAGACATTTTCGAGGCTGAGGAAGAGGTAAAGAAAGTGCCTGAAGGAGGGATAGGAAGCGATCAGATACCAGAGTGGGCTAAAGAGATTAAAGTAGGCAATCCAAGACCACCATTAAGCAAAGAGCTGATGTTTTGGAAGTGGTTTTACAACAGAAGGAAGCTTTTAGCCAACACCTCTTACATTTCAGGTTAGCTCATGGGATACAGCATCACATCAGTGCCATGGACATCCACCTATCAGAAACGATTTAGACCTATCCCACTAGCCACGTACCAGCAAGTAAAGAGATGATTAAAGAAATGAAAGAGGCTGAAGTGATCAAGGAAAGCCACAGCCCATGGGCAGCGCCAACTGTCCTGGTAAAGAAGAAGGATGGTAAGATCCGATTTTGTGTGAATTACCGCAAATTAAATGCCATCACCCATAAGGATGCGTATCCTTTGCCTCGGATAGAAGATTCCCTCACGGCTTTCCAATCAGCAGCCATATTCTCCACTCTGGATTTCACCAGCAGATACTGGCAAGTTTCTATGGCACTAAAGGATCAAGAAAAAACAGCCTTTATTACCCCCATGGGTCTTTTCGAGTTCACAAGGATGCCTTTTGGATTGTGTAAAGCACCAGGAACTTATCAGAGACTGGTTGAACATTGTCTTGGAAGACAGAATTTTGATATTCTTTTGTTATATCTGGATGACATCATTGTATATTCTAAGATTCACGAAGATCATCTACTTCACTTGGACGAGGTATTCCAAAGATTGATCCGATACGGTCTTAAAATAAAACCCTCTAAATGTCATCTGCTGCAAACTAAAGTGAGTTATCTGGGACATGTAGTCTCCACGGATGGAGTGATGCCAGACCCAGAGAAGACTGAAGCAGTAAAGAAATGTCCTGTTCCCACTACCATTAGAGAAGTCCGAAAATTCTTGGGATTCGTGGGATATTATCGGAAATTTATCAAGAACTTCTCCAAAATTGCAGTGCCATTACACAAACTTTTAAAAGGATCAGCAGAAGGTCGGGTCCCAAAGAATCATCTAGTTACCTGGGGAACTGAACAGCAAGAAGCATTTGATCAATTAAAAAAAGTACTAACTGAGGCTCCTATATTGGCTTATCCAGATTACGCAAAACCTTTTCTGTTATATACCAATGCCAGTAACAAAGGGTTGGGCGCGGTACTCGCACAAGAACAGAATGACGTAGAAAGAGTAATAGCCTATGCAAGCAGAGGGTTAAGAGGCTCTGAGCAGAATGACGCCCACTATAGCTCTTTCAAACTTGAATTTTTAGCACTAGTATAGGATATCACAGAGAAATTCCGGCAATATTTGACTGTCACTCCTTTCATGGTTTTCATGGATAATAACCCGCTGGCACACTTAAATACTGCAAAGCTAGAAGCCCTCGAGCAGAGGTGGGCCTCTCGACTTGCAAATTACCAATTCTCCTTAAAATATCATTCTGGTAAACCAAATGCAAATGCTGATGCCTTGCCCCGGGATGCCTGGACAAGAGGAAGCAGAAGTGAATGACACCTTGCTGGAAAACATAGAAATGCCACCTTTTCTGCAAGTACCAGCTGAGATTGTGCAAGCATGTTGAAAAAGTTGCTCCTGAGCCTGAAGTAGAAATTCAACCTGAAGTGGATGACATGATTGCGAACCAAAAGAACCTATGGGTGAAATTACAAAGCCAAGACCATATCGTCCGTCAAGTAAAAACTCTAGTTGCTGCACAGAAACGCGCTTGACCCAAAAAGAAAGAAAGAAACTGAACATAGAAGCCATGAAACTTTGGAGACACAGAACTTGTCTGGCCATAGAAGATTGCCATTTAGTTAAGAAAAGTAGAGATCCTACTACACACATGGAATTGACTCAGACCATAGTTCCAAAGACCAGTGCTTCCATAGTATAAGAGGCATACCATGATAATTCAGGACATTTTGGTCACAAAAGAACCAAGGCTATTATCAGAAGGAGGTTTTACTGGATAGGAATGTGAAACGATATAATAAAGTGGTGTGAGGAATGTCCAGCCTGTAATTTAAAGCACAGAGAAGATGAATCAGAGAGCTCCTCTCCATCCAGTAGTTAGTAATGCACCATTGGAACTAGTTGCTCTTGATCACTTAACGTTAGACCCAAGCACAAGTGGACACATCTATGTCCTCACTATGGTTGATCACTTTTCCAAGTTTGTGGTTGCGAGCGCAGTAAAAGACCTATCTGCCTGAACTACTGCTGAGACCTTCTTGAGATGTTTTGTATGACCTTTCGGATATCCTACAAAAATCCTCACAGATCAAGGAACTTCTTTTGAATCCCAACTGTTTCATGAACTTTGCACCCTGTATGGAAGCCATAAGTTGAAAACCACTGCTTACCATCCCCAAGGTAATGGACTTTGCGAAAGAATGAATCAGACTCTGCTGGAGATGCTGTGAGCCCTACCAGAGTATAAACGTCCCTTCTAGCCAGCTTTGCTTCCCGAGCTCACATATCTTTATAATAATACCGTCCATTGCTCTACGGGTTATACACCTCATTATCTAATGTTTGGATGCAGGAAGACTTCTGATGGACTTAGTGTTGGAAGTACCACTAGAAGAAACCAAAGTAAAGAAACCAGTTACGAATTGGGTCCAGGAACATAGCCAACGTTTGCAGGAAGCTGGACAAATTGTTGGCAGACACATGGAGCAAGTACGGCAAGAGCAAAAGGCAAATTGTGACATCAAGGCCAAGGCTACACCTTTACTTGTTGGAGAGAGAGTAATGTTAAAGAAGACCCAAAAATGCAGCAAATTGTCTTCGAAGTGGGAACCAGAACCATATCGTATTATTGAGATACCTTATCCCGAACTACCGGTATACAAGATCCAACAGGAATTAGGAAATGGTACCAAGATCGTTAATCAGAATCTCCTAAAAGCTTGCACTTTCAGAGATGCTGTTCTCGCTAAGGATCAGGACAGTCCTATGCCAAAAGAGAGGCAGGAGTCCATAAAAGACAGGATGTTGGAATTAGAATCGCCAACCAGTTGGTGTAAAGAACCATGAATCCGCACTTCGTATGTAAACTCTCATGACCATCCAAATGGTGTACCAGTGATAGATCTGGAAATGCCAGATTTCCTAGAAAGAGAACGCATTGTTGAAGAACCAGTAGATTTCCAACCCTGCAGATCCCAAAGATCGAATGCAGATGTCCCCCCAGAGGATATATCACAGAAACTTCCAAACTTGTACCATGGTACCATATGTAGATCTATTTAAAGTAATTACCCAGACACAGTCACTTTAGTACAGTAAATTTAAAGATTTACAATAATAGTAGATGTTTAAGAATATTTTAGAGAATTTGAGTGTTTTATTAACATAAGGTTTCATAAAGTGTTAAGTAAGATATTAGAATGTTAAGAAAGTATCTTTTATAAAGTGTTAAAGGAATACATAGGGACATGTATTTTAGGTGACCCGAATCTGTAATGCCCCAAAGATGGGGCATCCAAGCAATTAAATAAAGTTTAGGGGGTTTTCAAATGCCCCAGGGGTCCCTTTGTTGTGCCCTAGTGTAGCGTTAGGCAGGGCTTTTTGTACAAATAAAATAAATGTTTTACCTTCCTGCTACCTGCCTGCTCCATTCCACCCCCTCCCAGAGCAGGCAGCAGGAGAATGGGCACCCATGTGCCAGGTTAGCTGCCTCTGGCCAGTGTGGTACTGCCAAGTCCCTGGCATTTTGTGTGGCCTTGAGCTCAGGGTTGGAATCCGAACCCCGAAGCACTTTGAAACTGAGTTTTGTCAGTTTTCTGGGGCTGTCGTGCTGGGCTGTGGAGTGATAAGACCTGTGGAGAGCAACGGTGACTGGGCTTACCTTAGGTCGGTTGAAGCCATCCCGTTGGCTCTGCCTGGTGCCTCCTCCAGCTGGCGAAGATCCCTGCTGCTGTCCCGGTGCTCCTCCTTGTTGGAAGTCGAGTCCAGCGGGCCGCCCCCCAAAAAAAGAGAAATCATCTGTTTGCCTGGCGTTGGGCTTAGAGCCCGTCGTTTATTATTTGGGCCCCACTGTTTTAAAGTTAAATCTGGTCCCCAGATTGGTGGCATAGAAGAGCAGCATCACGACCGTCTTCCTGTCGGCCTTCCAAGGCCCCCAGTCATCCCCCCAGCTGCCTGTAGTACTCCCTCCCACTGCCAGCTCACCTCCTGCCTCCTGGTTGCCTCCCGTTCTTCCAGCAGACGACAGAGCTGTGAGTCGGAGGCAGCACCTGCGTTGTGCTGTCCGCCCAAAGGAAACAAAAACTGTTTGTTTCATTTAATTTGAAGCGCACAGAAGGCACTGGGAAAAAATGGCTCAGAGCCAAAACACAGTCTGGTCAAAAGGAACCTGAATTAATATTCACTAGGGAGGCAGGGTAGAGGCACCCTAAGGAAGGGCCAGGAGGGCAAGGCCAGTATAGCGGCCTCTTAAATATTCATGAAGGGGGCGGGATTAAGGGTGGTGACCCAGGACTGAGTGACAGCAGCTTTTGGAGAGCTGTATAGATTTAAAGGGGCCCTGCCATTTCTGGCCAATTATAAATTAAAAGAGGGCACCAGGCACAGTTTTAAAAGGGCTATCACACTCCTGATTTAAGAAGGGCTACTAGGCCCAAGATAAAGTAGGGCTATCAGGCCCACAGTAAAGAGGGCACTAGGCCCATTTCAAAGGGCACCAGGCCCACTGTATTAAAAGGCTAGCAGGCCCACAGCCAAGTGTAGGGCATCAGGCCCAAAGTAAATGTAGGGCATTAGGCCCAAGGTAAAGCTAGGGTTCCAGGGAGGCTCCAGCCTAGTGTAGTAGGGCAAGCCAGCCTAGTGGTAGTGAGGGCAGTCCCGGCCCACCAGTGGATAAGGAGCAGCCCAGCCTAGTGGTAGCGAGGCGGCCCCGGCCTAGTGGATAAGGGCAGCCCAGCCTAGTGGTAGTAAGGGCAGCCCAGGCCCTAGGGTGAGTAGGGACAAGCCAGCCTAGTGGTAGTGAGGGCAGCCCAGCCTAGTGTAATAGGGCAAGCCAGCCTAGTAGTACTAAGGTAACCCGGCCTAGTGGATTAGGGCAAGCCAGCCTAGCGACAGTAAGTGAGGTGTATAGGCCCCATTGTAAATAAGGCATTTAGGCCTTTGGTGTTCCCGGCAATCAACCTAGTGCAAGTGGTACCCTCAGTATAGGGGTTAGGGCATCCTTAGCAAAACGTTCAGGGGTAGCCAGTTCCTATTCAGGGAGAACCTACATTTAGGAAAGGGGTTCCACCCAAGGGTGCTCAGTTCACAAATACTGTGAAGCTACTGTAACAACTGTACCATTTATACAACTGTGATTGTCGAAGTACTCGAAAGATTGTGAACTTGCTAAGAAGCACCGAGACAGTATTGTATATGGATTGTGGTTATTTGCCCCTGGTTATCTGAACTATTACCCCTGGTTATCTGAATTATTGCCCAAAGTATCCGAACTATTGCCCCAAGCGTCTGAATTATTGCCCTAAGTATCCAAACTATTGCCTCAAGCATCCAAACTATTGTTCTAAGTATCCGAACCATCGTTCAAAGCATTTGAACTATTGCTTCAAGCACCTGAACAATTGCCCCACCTGTAACAATTACCCCTAAATTTATCATTTGCCTTTCCTCTGCAAATCATCGGATCATTGCGCAGTCCCCTTGGCATTGCAGGAAGGTGCATCTTTCAGCTATATTGTTACTAGTGCATGGGGATAGTCTCAATCTTCTACCACACTGCAGTCCCATAATGTGGTCTGTAATACTCCGTACTCAGTCTCTACCCAGAAGAGGACAATGTCTCAGCATTCTCCACTCAAGTGGGGTTGTCCATCAGCTCATCTCTTCCACCTGCGTCGTCCATCGAAGTGGAGTCCTTTGCCAGCCATACAAGTCGTACCCGCCGTTTCTTGTTTTCACAGCTCGAAAGGCCACTATAGCCTTTGGTACCCCGCAGTGCTTTAACTGGACGTGGATGTGCCACTGTACAGAACACTGGTGACACCTCAGCTGGATTACTGTGTGGAGTTCTGGATACCTGATCTCTGGAAGAATAGAGACAAAATGGAGGCAATCCAGAGGAGAACTACCAAGATGGTGCAGGGTCTGCAAGAAAAGCCCTATGAGGAGAGGCTAAGGATACTCAATATGTACTAGCTAGAAGAGAGGACGGGTGGGGGATATGATAGAAACTTTCAAGTACCTCAGGGTATTAACAAGGTACAAGGAGCAGCATATTTAAAAAAAAGATGCACTAGAACAAGGGGCGTGAGATGAGGTTTGGGGAGACTCAGGGCAATGTGAAAAGCACTTTTCACAGAAAGAGTAGTGGACGATAAAATGGCCTCCCAAAGGAGGTGATGGGGCAAAAACGGATAGGGAATTCAAGAATGCATGGGATAGACATAAGGGAACCCTGGCAATAGGGTAAAAAGGTTAAATCATAGATAAACTAGGGTCCATGGATTAGGCTAAATGGGTAGACTAGGTGGGCCACATAGTCCTTATCTGCCATCAAATTCATTCATCCTACCTATCTATCTATCTATCTATCTATCTATCTATCTATCTATCTCTCACAAAAAATGGTGTCTCCCAACAGTTTGAGGCACCTAAAGCTGCAGAAGCCTTTAAATGCTGACCTACAACAAACTAGGACAGGTATAAAGGATAGGTGAAAAGCAGAACAGCCTCTCCACCAGACACCATGAACACTCATTTCCAGATGGTCCCATGCCCAGAAACTACCAGACTACAGAATATGGTCCTCCATGACGTTCCACACCAGCTGATGAGGAGGCTGCCAGTTAAGCATAAGCAACACAACAAAAAAACTATCCAGCTGTCTCTAATTGGGTGAGTCTTTACCTTAAGCAGCAGGAAGAGCAGGCATCAGGTTTCAAGGGATTAACTTTTTTTAAATTGCTATGTGTTTGCTTACTTGGAATTCAGCTACCTTAGCCATTTTGTTTGGGCAGGAGTTGGGGCTTCTGTTTGCTGGTACGTTTGTGGTTGTTTTGGGGATTTTTCTGGGGTTGCAGCTGTTTGTTTTTGTTTTTCCTGGTTCTTAAACTGTTCTATCACAAACAGCTGATTTTTTTTTTTTTTGCAGGACTCAGAGGCTAAGGCCTGCCCACCTTCCCCCATCCCACACACCCAGGGTTCCTCTGCCTTTATTGGCAACCGTCAAGGTACAACTTCCTGAGGCCACAGGGGAACTGCAGCGACTGCATTTAAAGGGGTCAAGCTATTACAGTAGCAACAATTCATAAGGGATACCTCTTCAGTAGTGCAGTACCCAAGTGACAGATAGTAAAGGAGAGGAAAGAGGAAAGGAGGGAAAAAACAGCAGGAGGGTTTACAGTGGATTAAAAAGGAGGTAAATAGCAGAGTAGGAAAGGAAAATGCAGGGAATGGTGCAGTGCAGTGGATGCAGGACTGGAGTCTTCAGGAGGCTGCTCTGGGTACTGCAGTGTTGCCTATATGCAGGCACCTTTCTGGGTTGAGAGCAGAGGTTGCCAGTCTTTGAGCTGAGCTAGCAGGTGCACTGGCAGCCTTTGCCCCACCCAGAGGCCACCATGTCTGCAGATTATGCCGCAGAGGATGCCCAGGCAGGAGGCTGGCTTGACTGTGGTGCGCTCAGGAGGGTGAGGGAGGAGGGGTCAGAGGCACATCCCCAATCCGGTCCAATTTACAAACTTCTTTGCTGTCCTGGAGAAGCAGTCAAGCCCCACAAGCAACCCGACGTTGAGATCAAGGAGGATGAGCAGGTCCTCCAGTAGGGAGACCCAGGGGCGGGAGACAGAGGACCTAGAGGAAGCGGAAACTGCTCCTGGTGAGGGACTCAATAGTCTGGGGAATGGATCTGGATACAGGTAGCAGGGTGGAGAGAGAGAGAGAGAGAGAGGTCAAGTGCTTTCCAGGAGGCACAGCTCAGAGGGAGGGGGGAAAAGCCAGAAGATCTCCACAGCAGCAGCAAGGAGGGGAAAGTGTAGGTCGTGGTCCATCTGTGGACAAATGACGTAGCCAAGGAGAAGGTGACCATAGAGCAGTTACAGGAGGACTTCAGAGGGTTGGGTAGGTGCTTTGGAGAGGTAGCAGGCTCTGTAACATTCTCGGAGGTGCTGCAAGTCCACGGCAGGGAGGAGGCTCGAAATCTCCACATCAGCAAGTTCAATATTTGGTTGAGGGCTGGTGTGGAGATAATGGTTTAGCCTTGGACTGGAGACACACCTGAAGGATGGGGACCTGTACGGGAGGGTGGCCTTCATCCATCCAGGAGGGACTACGGTCCAAATGAAAAGTTTAAATGCTGCCTTGCCAAGTGTTTAAACTTGTGGGGTGGGGCTGTCTGGAGCAAGGAGAATTAGGCAGCCCACTCCCACAGGTCAGAGTAGCTAGCTGCATGGATCAGGAGGAAATGTTGTGGACAGATATTCCCAAGCTCATTACAAGGGTAAGGTAGGGGAAGGGAGACAGCAAAAGGAATAAACCAGGGTTGGAAACAGGGAACAGGAAGGCAAGTGTAGACGTATAAGAGGGACAGGCTAGGAAACATGGACAGATATGACTGGGCTCATTACAAGACATAAGGCAGAGGAAAACAGGCAGCAGGAGAAATAAAACAGGTTTGGAAGGAGGGAACAAAAAGGCAAAGGTAGAAATGCAAGGGGCACAGGCTGCAAGACATGGACAGTCATGTATACAAATGCCCGCAGTCTGGGAAACAAAATCCCATACCTGGCAGCCTTGATGGCAGAGGCGGACCTGGACATAAATGTAATTACAGAGACATGGTACACTGGAAACCATGACTGAGGTAAATGTACCTGGGTATGCCATACACAGGAGGGATAAGGAGGGTAAAGCGGGGGGCACTACATCAGAGAAGGCATTAAAGCAACAGCAGTGCAGGGTAAAATGGGAGGCGAGGCACTGTGGCTCAAGCTTGAGCCAGAAATGGTACAGCAATTCACACAGGAAGGAGGAGGAGGTAGATAGGGCAATAGTGGAGGAAATACATGGGATATCAGCAAGGGAAGTGCTGCTGCTGGGCGCCGTTTAACATGCCAGGCGTGGACTGTACCACGTTGGCAGTTACCACACCAGGAGCTGAGACATCACAGAATCCTTGCAGGGGCAGGCATCAGACAGTTGGTTCAGAAGCCCACCAGGACAAGTTGATATTAGACCTTGTGCTGACCAGTGGAGACAGGATAAAGGAAGTCAGGATGAATGGGCACCTAGGGTCCAGTGACCACCATACAAGTGTGGTTCAGCATCAGTAGTGTCACAGGACAGCCACACAAAGACAAGGGTCCTGGATTTCAGGAGGCGGGCTTCACTAGGATGGGAAGGGGGATCAAAAGCCCTGCCAGGAAGGGATCCGGGAAGGGGTTGAGGAACAGCAGGCACACCTGAGAAGCCACAATGGAGGTGACAAATCAGTGCATTCGGCTGAATAACAAGAGAAAAGATGGAACAAACCACTATGGCTCACAAAGGAGGTGGCAGAGAAAATGAGGGACAAAAAGGGGGCTTTCAGAAAATACAAGGAGACTCAGAAGGATGGGGATAGGGCAGTGTACCTAGAGAGAGAGACACAGGGAGGCAGGGAAAGCAGTTAGGAGCACGAAGGAGCATACAGAGGAGAGATTAGCACAGACAATAAAGAAGGGGGACAAGATATTTTATAGCTACATTAGTGATAGAAGGAAAGCCAGTGGAGGAGTTATAAGGCTCAAAGGGGGAAGAAGGGGTGTGCATAGAGGGTGACCTAGAAAAAGCATAGATACTGAATGAATACTTCTGTTCGGTATTCACGGTAGAGGGGGAGGGACAGGGACCACAGCTAGGCAGCAGAAACAATGGGTGAGAGAGGTAAACACCAGTCCTTTTACAGCAGAGAGGGTCCTGGAGGAATTTACGAAACTGAGGGTGGACAAAGTGATGGGGCCAGATGATATACACCCCAGGATATTAAAGGAATTATGGATGGTGCTAGCAGCACCATGGTGCCCTGTTTATTGAGTCACTTGATGCAGAGGGTGGTTTCAGAGGACTGGAATGGGGCAAATGTAGTCCCTCTCCACAAGAGTAGTAGCAGGAGGAGGCAGGAAGCTATAGGCCAATCCGCCTCACCTCAGTAATAGGTAAGATTATGGAGGTACTGCTTAAGGAAAGAATTGGAACACTTGGAAAGCATGGGAGCACAGGATCCAAGGCAGCATGGTTTCACAGCAGGAAGGTCATGTTAAATGAATTTCATTGACTTTTTGACTGGGTGACGAAAGAAGTGGATCGAGGGAGCAGTGGATATTCCTTAACCTCGATTTCAGTAAGGCCTTGACACTGTACCCACAGAAGACTGTGAAAAGCTAGGAGTCTGGGAATGGGCCACAAAGTGGAAAACTGGGTTAGAAAATGGTTGAGGGACAGGAAGCAGAGGGTGGTAGTAAATGGGATCAAATACGAGGAAAAGAGGGTGACCAGTGGGGTGCCTCAGGGATCAGTCCTGGGGCCAGTCCTTTTCAATGTCTTCATCAGTGACATTGCTGAAGGGCAGGAAGGGAAGGTTTGCATATTTGCAGATGATACCAAGATCTGCAACATAGTAGACATTCCAGATGAGGTCAAAAGAATGAGGCGGGATCTGGGAAAGTTGGAAAATGGTCAAAGGTGTGGCAGTTGAAATGTAATGCAAAACAATTGCAAGGTCATGCACCTGCGGTGAAGAAACCCTGTGGAGAGCTACAGAATGAGAGGGGGAGATTGCTGACAGTTACTAGGGAAGAGAGGGATTTAGGGATAATCATCTCAGATAACCTAAGGGTGGCCAAACAGTGTAACAAGGCTTTGGGGAGGGCCAGAGGGATGTTGGGGTGCACAGACAGCGGTATCACTAACAGAAGAAGGGAGGTATTGATGCCATTGTACAAAACGCTGGTGAGGCCTCATCTAGAATACTGTGTTCAGTTCTGCAAGCTGCATCTTCGCAGACATAGACAGGGTGGAGGTGGTCCAGAGAAAGGCGACCAAGATGGTACAGGGCTTGCATCAGAAAACATATGAGGACAGATTAAAAGACCTCAATATGTATACACTTGAAGAGAGGAGGGAATGGGGGGATATGATAGAGACCTTCAAGTATCTTAAAGACTTGAACAAAGTGCAGGGGGTGACATCTTTCAGTACAAAAGTTGTACAAGGATGAGGGGACACGATATGAGATTGGAGGGGGGGGCAGGATAAGGGGAAATGTGAGGAAGGTTTTCTTCACAGAGAGGGTGGTGGATACTTCGAATAGCCTGGCCCAGGAAGTCATGGGTGCCAACACAAGTGGTGGGATTCAAACATGCATGGGGTAGACATAAGGGAACCCTAGATATAAGGAAGAGAGGCAAAAGCCAATGACCAAGTAGGATCAGCGACCACTGATGCAGGCAGGGAATACAGGCAGACAAGGTGGGCCTAGTGGGCCTTATCTGCCATCAACTACTATGTTACTATGACCCCTCTCCTTGCCCACATAGTCGTAGCCACAGTGGTGGCAGGGGTTTCCAAGCATCTTCAGAGACTCCTTTCCCTAGCCTAAGAAATAAATGTTTTGCCTCCATCCAGCCAGCAAAAGATTATGTCTTACCTCCCACTGACCATCATTTGAAGCAGAGACTGGAGCCAGACCATCTCACACAAAGTCCTGGGCTGAAGCTGTCAACCTAGTAGCGCTGCAATGGGCCTTCTGACTAGCAAATCTTCCTGCATGAAGGATAAGGCTCCTGGACAACAGGCAGTGGCTCCAGCTTCCCCAAGGCTGTACCACCAACAATGACTTCCACAAAACTGCTCCTCTAACATGAATGTTTCTTTCTAACTGCATAGTTGGCCTACTGCTTTCTACTTTTATATGAGAATGCTGGAAAAATTATCTCAGAGATATCAGTCCTAACTGGACCAATGAACAATTAAGACACTTGTACCCCTTAAAGGAGCTCTGTTTTGTATACTTCTCTGCAGGTTATTGGTTTGGGCCATGGAAGAGGGAGGACATTGTCCATTGAAGACAGCTGTGCTTTCAGGGGTGGTTTATACCCATTGGCCCCCCAACTCCCTGCTGGTGTCGCCCTTCAAAAATCACGACTGGTAACAACACTTACACAGATAAACATGTCATCCTGAATTTATTAAACAACCATTTTGCTACAGCAGGCCTGGCATTTGACTTCTCCCCTGCAAACAACCTGTGAAAACAGCTATGTGGGCATGCCATGACCGCCCTCCCATCCCTTCTGCAGCTGTACTTCCCTTCTCCTTTAGTCCAATCACTCTGAAGCAGGTAGAAGACTTGCTTACTAAATTAGATATTAGCAAAAGTGCTAGTGTCGACCACATAGACCTGTACTTCCTGAAAATTAGCTACCATATCCTAGCCATCCTCATCACCCATATCTTCAATCTTTCCCTTATGGAAAGTACCCTCCCAGTGGTCTGGAGAGCCGCCCATGTCATCCCCATGTTCAAATCAGCGGATTCCGCCAACTTGAATCCAACTATAAGCTGATTTCTCTGCTCCCCACCCTGTCCAAAATGCTTGAAAAGTTAGTAAATCAACAGATTAGAGACCATTTAGTGGATCATAACCTGCTTGCCCCTATCCAGTCAGGCTTCAGACCTCAACATAGTACGATCACTGCTCTTGTGAAAGCCACTAATGACTGGATGAATGCTTTGGACAACAAGCTCTATGTGGGTGCCTTGTTTCTGGATCTAAGCAAGGCATTTGACACTGGATCATGCTCTCCTCCTGGACATCCTCCGCAACATTGGTCTTGACTGTGCCTCTATTAAATGGTTTGATTGTTACCTTATTTGCCATTCTCAGCTGATCAAAGCTGGAGGAGATTTGTCCCCACCAAAAACCTTACTTAGGGGTGTCCCACAAGGCTCCATCCTGGGCCCCCCTCCTCTTCACAATCTACATCAACATCCATGCTGGTATCCAATCAGCCAATATCCATTTATTTGTGATGATATCGTCCTTTACACCTCTGGTCCTTATGCCTATCAAACATGATCTGACCTTTAACTTGAGTTTAACCATCTGCAGAACAACCTGTTGTACCTTAAACTACTATTAAATTAAAAAAGAAAACCAAAGCCTATGCTTTTCTCACCTTTCACCGAGACCACCACCACACACTCACGTGGGCATACACCAGTTACCACCCTTCTCCAGGAACCCCTAGAATTTGTACCCAGATTCAAATATCTGGGGATGTGGATCGACCACAAATTGACCTTTACCAATCACATTGATGAACTGTCCAAAAGCTCAAGCAGGACTTGGAGTATTCTTCGCATCAAGCACTTAACGTTGGGCGAGGACTAGAATCGTGACAGTCAGCCTTGCTCCCTCTTCTCGACTATAGGCATATTCTCTATGGTCAGGGACTAACACAGCCCTAAAAGCTTGATCTACTGTACCATCACGCCCTAAGATTTATCACTGAGTACGCTACTCTGTTCATCATTGTTCCTTATATGCCCTAATCGACTGGTCCTCCTTCAGCCTCAGATGTTACAGAAATGCAGCAATTTGGACATACTGGGCTATTATTAAGAAACTGCCCCTATATATTTCTGACTGCCTCCCTTTATGCTCTCCTGGCACCTATGTGCTAAGAAGCTCCTCCTACATCTCCCTACCTATCCAGAAAGTTAGAACTTGGTTCAGCAAGCTATCCGTAAGCTATTCCCTTCCCTCCTTGTGGAACAAACTACCAAAAACTCTCCAAATATCCATTCCACTCCAACTGACCACCTTCAAAACCTTGGTTGCCAGGACCATCACAGAAATTTACAACTGTGTAACCTAATATGATATTGACAACCTCCTTCCCCTTCCCACTCCCTTTCTACTCCCATTCCCCTTATAATTGTCTCCCTCTCCAGATTTATTCTATCATCTCTTCCCATGTTGTGCTCCTTTGTTCTAACCCCTACCCTAGGTATTTGCTGTAATCACTTGACTTTCTTTATTATAGCATGACCTAACCTGCTACCACAGCAGATGCCTTGTAATACCATGTTGCCTAATTGTATTGTTTTGTCCTTGAATGTATCTACCTCCTCATGAACTATACCAGTACTATTCCAAATGTATACTGTCTTATGCTGTATGAACTGACCAGCATACCTTGCCTATATGCTATGTTATTCTATGCTTCAAAATTTTGTGTCTTATGACGTTTTATATATTATTCTCTGTTTCACTGTTGTGAACATTGTAACAATACCCAGGTCCATCTTGAAAATTAGTTCTTCTCAACGTTGTTTCACCTGGCTAAATAAAGATTGATTGATTTATTGATTATAAAATAGTTTATCACATGCTGGATCGGTCTTCTGCTGTCTCTTTCTGTGCACCATTCCCTGTGTCCAACTTGGGTGGCCATAGGAATGTGACAGCTTTTCCATCACCTACTGCCTTGTTGGGTGTGAAGGGCCTGCACCACCAGTGGGATCAGATCCAGAAATCAGGGCTGCAGTCTTTTCCAAAAGAGAAACTGAAAGGCACTGGCTCTGGGAAACATGACTATAGTGCTGGGCATGCACCTGAAGACGAGTTACCACATGGGTGGAGGTAAGTGCATATGCAGGTAGCTTCCTAGGCAAACTCCTGTCTGTTTCATCTAAGAGTAGTAGATTACCTTCCACTGTTCGTTTCCCAGTAGGCTGCATGTTGCAATACTTCACCCCAATCCACTCGGTCATGGTTAGCAATATGGGGGGGAAGGCGGCCTTGTCCATTATCCCAATATTTTTTACTGGACATGAATTGAAGACACTTCCCCCACCCTTCCATGCCTCTGGGCTGCAGACTTAAATATAAGAGTGATCTTGCACCAGAGCTAGGCCCCCAAAAGTCAACAACAGTTGGGGGCAAACAGAACAGAGAACTGGACATGCTATGCACTCATATAGGGACATGGTCAGCAGACTACTTCAGGGAACAGTTGAGCCTGTCTCCACTCCATAGCTGTGTACTCCATCTGCAGAAGGTGCTTGGTTTGGCTTCGGCTCCCCTGTCCAGCTCCTGGCAATACTGGTATAGCTGGCTAAGGCTGACATGGACGTGCATCACAGACAGCCCAGGTTTGATACTCGTAGTCTCCTATGCAGGAGATTGCTGAATGATACCTTCTCTCCCTAAGCACAAAAAGGGAATGTCAAACCAGCTCACCATGATGTTTCCCCTCGGTCCTGTGCTTGGGTCATTTCTGTCACAGGTATTCGGTATCCCCTGTCGATAGTGACTGAAAATGAACAGCTGCTAAAACAGCGACTCATTTTCAGCGATATCATCAAGGGCTACACTGCAAGGGTAGCGACCCTACAACAAAAGTGACTGTGAGGAGAAAGCGACGAGAGGGGGATAGTTAAGGGAAGGGAGGGATAGGGAAGGCCTGTAGGGGACTGCTGTGCGTGCTCCAGCCGATCTAGCCCTGTGGTGTGGTGGTGATGGTAGCTAGCTCTGGCTGGGCAGGTACCGGGTTCAGGGCTGGGGACTGAGAGGGTTACAATTTTGCTGCTGCCTGGGGGTGCGGCACTTAATTTTTCCCACAAATGCAGGTTTGGCCCCTTCCACGACATGCACCCCCCTGGAGTTAGTAATCTTTATTCAGGTAGGTGCAGGGGGCAAAGCCCCCACAAAGACACTTTCTTTTGCTGGATGTTGAGTCACCGGCAAGTGTATATTGATGATTTGCTTTTCAGCGATATACACTCGCCATAATAGCGATCACTATTTTGCAGTCGCTATTATGACATGGAGCCAGGTATTCGTAATGCTGTTTGGGACAAGACAATGGGGGGGAGGGTGGAATTTAACCTCTTGTTCCATAAATTGCCTCAGTATCTGGCTTTTACACTTGAGCCACTGTCTTGTTATTTCTGTGTTTGTGAGCTCTAATACTCAAGAATGGGGGGAGGGTCATTTTGTAATACTGCAGGTCTTACTGTTATTGCCCCTGTTTGATTTGTTCATTGTTCATGCAGATGGGGAAGTCACCCTGGGCCCTGTCATGCAAGTTCTGGCAGAATTTACTAGACTCTTGGGATTATGCATCTAACAGTCTAAGACATAAGTGCTCCCCCTCAATTCACATGCCAAATCAGCCCTGTATGTGGCCAAAGGATTCAAACAGGCAGATGTCAGACTAAACTACCTTGAGATGCACATCCACTGTAACCACAGGAAAATGGTGACAAGGAACATGTCTCCTCTGCTGAACTCCATACACACAGAATTAGAAAGGTGACATGACACCTTCTAAACCTATCATTGGTAGGAAAACTAGATGCTTTTAAAATGATGTTGACCCCTAAAATGATGCACATCTTAGCCCACCTACCTGTGCATATTCCTACTTCATGGTTCAGTAAAAAAATACATTTTACTGATTATTATTTGGATGGAAGAGAAACCCCCCAGATACAGCAGGGCCAAGCTCAGAGGCCACTGGAGAAGAGTGGGATGGGAGTTGCCATGGCTACTAGGCTATCACATGGTGTTCATAACGGCCCAAACTGTCCAGTGTTTTTCCCCTGAAACATATGATGCCCCTGAATGGCTCCTTATTCAGCTGGGGACCCTGCTCCCCCCACTGCTGATTACTGCCATATACAATAAAGTCTGTGCACACCTGTGTGACCACCCTGCTATATTAACAGCTAGGGCTGTGTGGTATTTGTTTCATAGATATATGTCCACTGATCCCACTCCCTCCAATTTGTGGCTCTCTAGGGGAGTGGGACAATCTAAAAATTGGAGGGTCCCTCCCATTGGAAAGGGTGGACCCAAAAAGGAATCCACAAAATCAATGATCTGCTAACAGTAGACCACAGACACACTGAGGCCTTTCCTTCATTACAGAACAGGTGTGGTGTTCCCAAACAAAATATCTGGAGGTATCTACAACCTCATAGTGCCATAACATCCAAAATACCAGAGCTTCAACAGGATGCAATGCAACAATATAGACTTCATCATACTCACCTGCCACAAACTGCCCAGAAGGAAAGTGAGTTGTCTGTACCACCAGCTGAGAGACTCTTAGCACAACCCCTCCCAACCAGCTAAGAAGGCACAAGAAGAGGACCTGCTCATACAAATATCTGACTCAGCATGGAAGGCTTGGCTTTTGCAGAGCCCATAGGGCATGTAAAGACGGTAGAAGTCAATTAATTTAAAATAAAACTATCATACATTGATATCGCACCTCATCCGTACTAAAGAAATTGGGCCTTATATCAAAGGCTAGGTGCTGGAGATGCCAACAAACAAGGCCACTTTGCTCCACATTCTATGGGATTGTCCTCTCATTCATAACTATTAGAGGCCACCCCTGACCAAGAAAAGCAGAGTACGTTTGGTCAGCTCCCAGCTCGGAGCTGTCATGCTTCAATCCCTGTAACTGGACTGGCTCCTGGGGACTGTGGCTGTTTCCCCCGATTGGATGCTGCAGATACCCATTGAGAAAGAAAGCACACAAGGCACCTTTTTCAAAACACAGCTCGGCCACTGCCTTGCTGTACAGCTCTCTGGACAGTTTCACCCACCTCATCCTCCCTCCTTTTATTAAGTACACTTCCCCAGTGATCCCTGCCCCCTGAGGCCTCACACTAGTCAATTACAGCAACTCCTTAAAGGAGCTCTCCTTTCTGTAACTTCTTAAAAGGGTGATCCTCTCTCGTGCTCAAATAACTTATCGTCCGGGATCAAGTGCATTGACACTGACTATGGTCCTCCTTCTACTTCCTACACCAGCCCCACCTCACTTAGGACCATCACCCTCTACGCTTAGTATGCCCTTCTTATCTACAACACCTCTACCAGACCCCCCGACACTTGACCACCTCCCCCTCTTGGTACCCTCCCACACTTCCACCCCTGCTACTTCTTCTTACTTCCCACTCATACCTTGGTCTCTTGTCTTCCATGCCTTTCCCACTTTTCGTACTCTACCTACCGCTTGCACCCCAGCACCCAACCCCATGTCCAGTCGTAAGGGGAGATGCCACAATCACTACCACGCTTTGGTGCACCTAATCACCATCCTGTTGCTTCTATCAGGTAACATTCATCCAAATCCTGGCCCCGGGCCCAACCGTATGAACAAGCCTGCCCAGCCTCAAGGACTCTGTATAGCTTCTATGAATATTTGCAGCCTCAAGAAGGCTGCTGCATTCCAGTGCTGGGTTACTCAGCAACAACCGCACATTGTTGCACTCATCGAAACCTGGTTATCCAAATCCACCCGACTCCTTCGTCTCCCTCCCTGGTTACACCCTTTTCAGGGAAGATCGGGTGGGTAAGCGTTGAGGTGGTTGTGCTGTCTATATGTGTGACTCCCTCCTTGGACATGCACTTCCACCACCCAAGCTTCACAACTGCCAGCGCCTGCAGGAGCAAGAAGAAGATGGGCACAAGAGTAGAGATTAAGGAGAAGGTTGCTGCTATGGTTGTGACAGGGGACAGCCAGGTGCTACGCCTGACCACAGGAGGAGCGATTGCTGGCAGCATGCAGTGTTGCGCCATTGAGGTGTTCCGTGGTGGATTCAGATGGGTGGTAGCTCACTGCATGGTAGGTCATGGTCTGTCTATTGGGGGGGCTGGGTAGGTCATGTGCAGTAGCGGACTTTGTTTTCTCGCAGCCCTGAGCTGCTCTGCATGGGTCAGCGGTGGTGGGCTTCTCCACTGATGCTGGTCACATGGAGATGGAGGAGGGCCCATCCACCTGCTCAGGAATACGCTGCCCAGGTGCAGTGGGCCGCCTGGATGTCCAGACTGATGTTGGTGGAGCAGGAGGTGGAGTTCTGCTCAGGAACCATACGGCATCCGGATGCCGGTATGTGGGCTCCGGCTGGTGCGGATCTGTCACCGGTGATGATGTCGCTAACATCATGGGCAGTGACACGTGTCGCTACAGGATGGCCACACGGCAGGTTACATCGTGGCCATGGGTGGGTGGTGCACCTTGAGGCCTGGATGTCATCACACAGTCCCGCCGTGCCTGTCAGCACCAGTGGGTGTTCTGTGTGTACAGGACAGTGACTGTTGCGCCACTGCTGCAGCACCATTGAGCTCTGGGCGCTGTAGCTGAGGGCAGCATCAGCAGTGGGCCGTGGGCGGGGGTACATGTCAGGGGCACTGCACCACCTGTGGATTTGTCAGGCCTGGCCCTGGTGCAGCCCACCCCAAGGGTGATGAGCATCAGGCTGTAAACACCCTAGGGACAGCATGCCCATCAGGTGATGACCTTTGGATGAGCACACCATACTGCAAGCATCAGTCAATCAGCATGCGGCTTGACAGCGTGGATGCACTGAGTGTCTTTGCACCGGTGGTGGGATCGCAGCAGAGACACTGCTCTGCTCCTGGCAGGGTGGATCGATGGAGGCTGTGACCGCTCATGACAGGCTGACAGACAATCCAGCTGCTGTGGCCACAGTGGCCACAGTTATTTGCCCATGCTGTAGACACCGCAGTGCAATGTCCACCCCCGCTCCTGGCATTGTGCAACACCATCCTTGTCAACACTGGGTTCAGCTGGGCATCCCGAGCACGCCTGGTACAGGCATGTTCGTGTGCTGCAGACCTCGCGAGCATGGTCACGTTCACGAGTGGAACCCTGGGGACCGTGGTGCCAGCCCATGAGGCCAGTGGTCAGCCTGTCACTGTTGGTGGTCTTCTGGAGCCTCCATGCATCTGTGGTGGTCGGCCATTGTGGCGCGTGACGGCTTGTCTCCGTGGCTACTGTCTGATGCTGCCCTGTGTGCATTGTGCCGTTCGGTGGGCAATGCGTGGGTGGGTACCGGCCTCTTTCCACACACAGTCCATCTGCACACCTCCGGCTGCCGTCTCGTAGCCGTGCGGCATGATGATGCCTGCATTGCGCTGTACACCATTGCAATGGTGCAGTTTGACACCGCATATGACGGGCAGTGGTGGGTGGTTTGGACATGTGTGGTAGGTGGGGACTTTGGGTCATGGTTTCCTACCTTTGTGCATGTCTGGTGAGCGTGTGTGTCTGACCACGTCCATGTTAGACTGCCCATCCTGGCAGTGTGTGTGTGTTCCATGTCTGCCACTTTGGCAGTATGCACCCCAGTGGGTTCCATGGTTTGGTTGTGCTTTCACTGGTGGTTGTACATGGCTCCATGATTTACCTGTTGGCTGGCGGGTCCGTGATAGTGTCTCTGCTGTAGCTGGCAGCCGGAGCAGTTGGGGTGCCCATTGCTGGGGCTGCCTATCACTGTCACCGGGCCCTTATCGTCCCCATTGCTGTCCCCTCTGACCTGTAGCTATCCCACATTCGTGACTATGTTGTGCAGGATGTGGCCAGAAGGCCCGGAGCCTTGAGGGGTTGTATTGTAGGCATCGCCTGTGTCCAGGCACAGAAATGTACCAGCACAGAAACCTGTCAATGATATTACATGTGGTGGCATGTGCCTCATTGTAGCATTGCTGCGGTGGGGTCGTGGGTCGCTGGTATGGTGTGAGCAGCCAGAGACAGAGTGGGTATCCACTGTCGCCTGTGTGTAGAGGTGAGGTTAGTTTGGTGATCAGCATCGCCTGCCCCAGGCCGTGGTCACCATCCATGTCACCTCTGACCATGCCCCTCCGGGGTTCAAGTTTGTCTGTGGTGGTTTGCTACCACCTACTAGGGGCCAGTGAGTATGTCCCCACTCTCGATCTGTGGCACAGTTGACTGGTGCTGATGAGATTTTGTGCTTCCCAGGGTGCGGCACATTGATTATGTGTCCCTGGCACGCCACCTGGCAGTCGATGCTAGCATAGCCCTTCCGACATGTATTCCCCTTGGGACAGGTGGTGTGGCGCTGGTGTTGCTTTGCCTTGAAACCAGGCATATTGTTCTGTGGAACTCCTGTATGTTTGTGGCGCCCGCCAGTGCGGGGGAATGGATGTACCACAGCATGTGGCAGCAGTGTGCTGGGAATTGGGTGAGGTGTTACTATTACTGATCACGTTATGCCTGTGTGTCTCTGTTGTCTCTTGAAGGTACCCATGGCTAGCAAGCACATGCAGCTGTCACTTTAGTCTCCACTGACAGTGCTGCCCGTGTGGGTGTCTGCATCACATCACTGCACAGTCACAGAGCCACCTCAGAATTGCCCGATTAGGCAGTACCGCTTGCGATCTCAGTATCACTGTGATTTCGGCTGGCGCGGGCTCGGTCCTGCCTGGTTGGCCTTCACCGATGGCTCTTCCCGGCCGTGTCTCTGCTGCCCACTTTCTCACCACTTTCATTACTGCCTCCATCTGGATGGTGGCACTGGCTTCTCGCTTGTGTGTTCATCCCTTGGTAGCTGTTTCTGTGTTCCCCCACTGTCCTGCTGCTACTTCTGCACTGGGAACACCTGAAATGTGGTGCTCGTGCTGTGTGGCACTTCCTCTGCACTGGCTGTGTCTCCCCACCTTCCTGTGCTCTCTGTTCAGGGTGCCCTTTCCCTGGCCTGCCCTGTGTGTCCCCACTCATTCTGTCCATCTGCACCTACTAATGCTATTACAGATTGTAATATCGCAAAAGGCACATCTTCCCTTCCAGTTCTTCTGTTATGCCACTTATAAAGACACTGAAGAGGTTTGTCCTATTACTGAGCCCTCCGCACCTTATTGGTCACTCTTTCCTCACTGGAGTGAGTGTTACTTACTACAGCTTCTGTGTGCTATCTCTTGTGCAGCACTAGGAGCACAACACTAACCTGAATGGGGCCTACATACCACTGTAATAAATTAGCACTGCATTGGATAAGTATGGTACTATTTTAAAAGATTGTTTGTGCAGTGCTAACCGTTAATGTACTATATATTTTTGCAGGAGTACTAATTGCAACCAAGTACCATATAACGGGGGTTACCTATGCATATGTTTACAGGTATATTAAATGCTTTCTTTAGTGTTAACACATCGTGTGGTTATGCTGGTTAATGATTCTGGAATCGTTTTAATTGCACAAACGAGCCTGTCAGCAACCTCCCACACACATTACACTGTCTCAGTTCTGCACAATAAAAAAAATTGTTTGTAGTCTGGTATCCCCACTCACCTAATCCAGGTAGAGTTAGAGCTTTTCCTCATTCCTGCTGTTGTTATACTTTACATATTTTCAGCCTGTCTTGTGTTGGGAAATGTTTCAGTATTATTGGCTGGAAAAAAATTAAAATGCAAATTGTTTGTTACCAGAGAAGAGGTTACTAAAGTAGAACTCTGTGAGATTCTTGGGTGAAAAAGACTGAGACAGCCTTTTTCAGCAACCAGTGAGGTGTCGGGAACCTTGTGCATGTTAATTTTGGTTGATGTTGTTTTGCCAGTGGGAGTTGCCAGAAAGCTCTTATGGGGAAGAACTTTGGTTTCAAGTTCAGTTTGTGGGAGCCCTCCACAGGAGGTGGGGTCTTCCAGCCCCTAGGGAGAAGGTGGGGTCGTGGAGCTGTGAGGGGACTGCCAGCTGTCTGTCCTCCAGAGCTGGTTGTGCCTTTCCCATCTAGAGAGAAAGAGAGAGATTTGTGGGCAACTCTGCAGAGAGCGATCTGCAGTATTTTGTTGCTTTCAGAGGAATTGCACCAGAGCTTATGAAATTGTTCCGAGTACAGGTTAAATGGATTGAGAAAAGGGATTAAGGCTAGATTTGTGCCAAGAGGATGGGAGAAAGCTCTTCAGTTTTGACCATTGCGCGCCACATCAGGAGACATGGATGACCGAAGATTTTTGATGAGAGAAGAAAAGTATAAAGGTTCTGTCTGATCCTGGCAATACAAGACATCAACAGGAAAAGGGAAAGATGTTTAGTGACTGTTTTTGCAGAACAATGGATTGTAGAAATGGACATGAAAACTGGATTTGAACCCAGGTTTTAAGAAGCTGACAAGAGAGCCTCTTCTGCTCTTCTGTCTGAGTTGACTAGCACCTGTATGGTAAGAAATGGACTTTCTTGATGTATTTTTAAAAGAGTTTGGACCTGTGTGTGTGAGCCAGAGCACAAGAGGGCCACTGTGTTGAGTTGAAAGACTGTGGGGCAGGGGATGAGCCGGTGCTGTCTGGCTGGGTGCCTGCTGTCTGCTCCTGAGATGCAGCAAGATGGGAGACTGTGTTAAATCCGTGAATTTAGACTTGCACAGTGCCCCAGAGCCTGATATTCGAGAAGGTAGCTGAGACTGCTTGACTACACAGAGTAGCAGGTAACTGAGGAAAGAATGGAAATTATCTGAAGAATCAATCCAAACATGCTAGGTGGGAGCTCTGACCCCTATCAAGTGGGGCTGCTGTAGGGGATTTGTGGGTTTGTGTTCGTGTGCTGGGGTGCTCTGACCTGTGGGAGTTGGACCGTGGCACGCTTACCATGTCTGGTCCCTTGTGGCTGGTGGGTCTTGTGATGTGCCCTGCAGTGGGCCTCTGTGGGGTTGGGGCGGATAGGCTGCAAGACCTTGGGTCACACTGAAGATCCAAGGTGCCGCCCACACCTTCATGTTGCGGTCAGTCCTGATTCCATGGCTCACTGATCCATCCTGCCCAGGACTTCAGTCATGTGTGCCATCCTAGGACTAACACAGCAGAGTTGTGAGTGAGGTAAGCAGGAATTGCCCTGCACCTGGGGAATATTATATATATGTGTATATATATGTATTGTATATATATATATATATATATATATATATATATATATATATATTAATCTGTGTTCAAGTCCACTGGTGCTGAAAGCCAGTTCAATGATTTAAAGACATCACGGAAACATGTCTGGGGGTTGTTTGGTTCAGGTGGATGTGCTAACGTCAGTCAACCAGTTGCACCTCAGGCCTGCCTCTTTGCATTTAGGCATTCAGGACAAAATTCAGGGTGTCTTTTTGAACTGATACCAGTGGGTTTGGTTTGTATACTCTGAAGCAGTTAGATAGTCAGGCAGTTTGATGGTTGTATTGATCAAAAGGTGATTTGGGTTCAAATCAAAAGGGGAATGCTGTTTGGGAAATTTTTTTCTTTTTTTACCAACTTTTTCCTCTGATCACCAGAGATGTGTCACACTCTGTCCTCCCGAGGCTCCGCTTAATGCTCCTCCGCCTGGCGAGAGCCTTTCTGGCGTATCTTATAGGGCGGACTGCCACTTCTGGCACCCAAGACATCCAGTATCATCCAGGCAGAGGAGGCACGAGAGGATTGGACCCAGGTGCGTGGGTCCGCAGTGGTAATGAGGTCATGGTACATCGCTACCAACCACAATCTGCCTTGCTTGTTCATTTAATAGAGTTACAATGGTTTTACAAAGCCCTAAGGCAGAATACTTCGCTTTTTGTGAGTGTTAGACAGGTTATCAACGTATAATCCCAATTTGCACCTCTAAAGCAGGATAGTACTGCACAGGGTCATATGATTGCTTGGTTACCAAGTCACTAGCCCATTTGTAAGTGGCCCTAATCCATCCTTGTGCACCTGTGTAAAGCAGCTGACAGCACTTTGCACATATGTTATCGCATGCGCTCGGAGGGGTTGGGGAGGTATAGCTATCCATTAGTGCAACACTACTTACTGGGTTCAAACCAGGTGTTATGGACTGTGCATTCCCACTCCCACCACCTGGCCATGTCAGCTACCACCAGCCAAGGTCCCTCCACTGGTACATGCATAACGTCCAGGTGTCCAGTGACCCACCCCCAAATTGCATGCCTGTGTAATAAACATCTGTCTCATGTCCAGCAGACAGCAGACCCCCACCACTGATCAACTGGGTCCCAATCAGACACTTGATAAGACTGCTATTCTCGATACACATTTGCCTGATATCCAGACCAGGGTTCCCATGTGTCCCAATTAATAGTCTGGCAAGAGCTGTAATTCTTCCATACCAGATCCTTGGTGTTGAGTGATTCCCTGCCCCATAAGTATAATATCTACCCTCAACCAGTCCACCCAGTACCACCTCAACTGCCCCCACTCTGCCCCAATCTATGGTGTGCATGTGACTAGCACAGACCCTCCACTTCACATCCAAAGCAGCCACCAACTGAATGACAGTTCACAATCAGATGCCTACTGTAGTAAAGGCTGTTTCTATAGTAGGTGTGCAATCATAAACATAGAAACACTGAACTTGTTATCAGAAAAGGACCACTTGGCCTACCTAGTCTGCCTCCAGATGTTTTCTGCCTCATGTTCCTCCTCACATGCTGCCTGATCTCCATCGACCCCTCCCAGCCTTCTCTAATATACCGCTATGTCTATGCCACACATGCTTGAAGCTCCCTACTGTTTTGGCCTCCTCCACATCAGCTGGTAATCTGTTCCAGGCATCTACCAATATTTTCTCACATCTCTCTCTTGCCCCCCCACCAGCTTCATTGCATTTCCCCCAGTCCTGGAGCTCTTTCTCATTTGAAAGTGACTCCCTGGACCCTGTTCACTCCTGTGAGATACTTGTAGGCCTGTGTCATGTCACTTTTCTCTTTCCTCTCTTCTAGGGTGTACATGCTGAGATCCCTCTGTCTCTCCTCTTAGGATTTCTCATGTAAATCCTGCATCATTTTAGTTGCCCTCCTGTGGACTTCCTCCACCTTCTGTCTATGTTTTTTCTGAGGTTTGTTCTCCAAAATTACATTGCACTCTAGGTGGGGTCTCACAACACCACTCATCCTCCTGATGGAGATACCTCCCTGTACACCCCAGCATCCCACTAGCTTCTTACTCACTGCTTTGCAGCAGTGCCACTTGAGGTCCCTCAGATATAAATCCCCAAGATCCTTTCCTGTTTATTGACTGTGAATAACACCTCCCAATCCTATACTCAGCTCTGGTTCCCATGCTCTAGGTGCATGATTTTGCACTTTTGGCATTGAACCCCACTGCCATGCTTTTACCACTCCCTCAAAATTCACAGATTCCCTGATCATTCTCTTTACCACCCTCAGTGTTCTACCCTATTGCAAATGTTGATATCATCTGCAAAAGGCATACCGTCCTTCAGTTCTTCTGCAGTGTCCCTCATGCTCAGAAGGATTCGTCCCTCGCACTGAGCCTCCTAGGATACCCCACTGATCACTCTCCCATCATTAGAGTGAGTGCCTAACCACCACCTCTGTTTCTTATCCATTTACTAGCTACTGTACTACTTGAAGGCTACAGTCTGTGGTTTAAGGGGTGGTGCAACCGAGACATCTCTATCTGAGCCCATTTAAGGGCTGCCTCCTCACTCCACACACAAGTATTTTTTCCTTGCCCTCCATCCACCCCTCCTTCTCCAGCAGCATGCCTTTCTTTCCCATGGCTCTTCATATGCCATTGGCCAAGGGAACCATTCCTGCAGCACCTCAAGGGGTGGATACCTCCTCAAGGGTTCCTACCCTTCATACCCATACAGGGTGGTATATCCCATGGATAGAGAGGTGAACAGCCAAAGATTATCTGTGTTACACAAACACAAAACAAGTTGCACATGCACACTGAACCCAATTAACCATTTTGGATCCCACCCCTAGGCCATTCAGTTTCTTTATCAGCCTCCTGTGTGGCACAGTGCTGAAGGCCTAGCTAAACTCCGGCTCAATTATGTCCACTGCTCTCCCTTTATTCATTGCCTGGTCATCCAGTCAAAGAAATTCCAGATTAATTTGGTATGATCTTTCCCCTGTGAATTCAGTGCTGCCTGTGTCTTGCAGCTCCACTGGATTCAAGATATTCTTAACAGTCTCTTTTGTATGGATTCAATTAAATTCCCATGAGTCAGGTGGAAGACAGACCAGGCTATATTTGCTAGCCTGCTGCCCTGTTGATGCTCTACAAAATGGAACTATGTCTGCTCTCCTCTAGTCCTTTGGGACCACTCCTGTTTCCAGAGAGTTGCTGAATAAGGCCATGAGTAGAACAGCAAGCACCTCCCTGCCTAGTTCCCTTAATACCCTTGGGTGTATCCATCCTAAAATTTGAAGTCCTTTGAAAATGGACTTGTGTCCACTTCCCCCTACAGTGTTCATGCTGCTGCTTGGGAACTGTCCTCTGTCTCTCCACTGTGAAAACAGTAGAAGTACCTGTTATGGATGTATACTTTTTACTAATCCCTCTGTGCAGTCTCCCTTGTCATCCTCCTTATCCTCAGAATCCCTCCTCTTGCCTTTTTCTCCTTTGCTTATACCTGAAGAAAGTCTGGTCTCTTTGATACCCTTTGGCTATGCTTTCTTCATCTGAGCTGTTGATCCTTTCATTACTTTACCTGCTTCCTCTGTTTTACCTGATACACTCTTATTCTCATTCTTTGTGTTTCATACCTCCTGAATGCCACGCTTATAAGCTTCAAAGAAGACTATTCAGGTGTATTTCCCATGTCAGTGAAGTCTGCCTCTTGAACCAAAATGTCTGCCGTCATGTGACTGGACTGGGTCCTGTTCCATGCTAACCACACTATGTGGTGGTTGCTGATCCCAGTTGTCCCTCCACACAGATATCTGAATGTTGTCCCCATTGGTCAGTATCAGGTCAAGAATGGCCTTTTATCTGGATCAAGCACAAGCTGCCTTAGACCTGCCCCCTGTAGAGAATCCAGGATGCTTCTGTCTCTGGCTGAAGCAGCTGCCTGGGTGGACCAATGCACATCTGGCATACTGAAATCCCTCAACAGCAGGACTTCACCTTTTGTTGCCATATTGTGTATTCCATCTGCAAGCTCCCTGTCCACTTCTTCCCCCTGTGCCGAAGGCCTGAAGATCACCCCTGTTCATATTGCTGAGCCTTTGCCAGGTTCAAGGATGACCCACAGTGCCTCAGCCTTCCCCTTATACCCTGTACCTCTGTCCCCTTTATAGCCTCTCTGACGTACAGGGCCACGCTCCCTCCTTTTTTACTCTCCATCCTTCCTGAACAGAGCATAACCTGGTACATTAATGTGCCATGATTAACAATGTACCATGTCTCAGATATTGCTACTATGTCCAGGTCTGCCTCTACAATCAATGCCTCCAGGTTTGGTATTTTATTTCCCAGGCTGCGGGCATTTCTTACCATGCCTTCCATGTTTTGCATCCTATCCCCCTCCTTCTCTTTGCTGCTGCTCTCCTGCTTCCTTCCCCCTCCTCATCTCTGCTTCATCCCCCCTTCCCAGTTGTCTTTCTTATGTGGCCTAGAATTCATTGCTTCCCACTCTGCTTCTGCTCTCAGTGTCCCAGACTTCAACTAATTTTCCTGCATGTGCCCAGAGGGTTGATACTAAGTCGCCTGACCTTCCTAACCCCCGCCATTTTAAATGCTTGTCACTGAAGCATTCACACTTCACTCAGGTCATGTCTCTGATGGATGCAGGCCATTATCTTTATACAGGTTTATGTCATTCAGTGTGCCCCATTACCCCATGAAGCCATAACCTCCATTCCATGCCATTCCTTCAACCAGGAGTTGAATTACTGGATGTGGAGTGCTCTAGCCTTTCCCCTGCTATGGACAGTAGTACCAAGAAGGTGATGGAGTGTTTGTTTTTTTTTTAACCAGGAGAGACACGCTTAGCTAGAATTGTTTACAGGTGTGACCTGGGAGCACAAGGAAGTTAAGTGACTACCACACAGTATGCAATGGGGATCAGGATTCAAACCCAGGTCTCCATGGTTTGCAGCTCAGAGTCTTAAACCACCGCGCTACACTGCCTCATTGAAGTGTTCTCACTTGCTTCAGACTCTCAACTTCCTAAAATCCTTTTGGATTCTAACTACTTCCACTTTGTCTCCTGCCAAGTCATTCATCCCCAGGTGAACGGTAACATTCAGTTCCTCCCTCCCTGCTACTCTTTGTGATCCTATTGATCCACCTTCCATCCCACCATGGTGCCTTCTGAAATGCACTTTACCTCCTGTCCTCCTGGGTTCCTTAACTCACTCCTTGGGCAACTGAATCCCCACCAAGAGAAGCTTCCTCCTCTCTGGGATTTTTTCCCTTTTCTAGTGCTGCATCGCTGAGGATCTGCCCCTCCACCTTGATCTCAGCTGTGGGTGCCATTGTGGGGCTAGCCCGCTCCTCTAAAACAGTGAAGGAATTGCTTAACCAGACTGGTTGGGGGAATGTCCTTCAGACACCTTCATGGCAACTTCCCTACAGTACCATAATGGTCCTTTTTATGTTGTCTTGTGCACACAGCACTGACAATGTATAGTGGTGGCAGGTTTTGGAGGTGCGGTTGTGTTGTGACCAAAGGCACCACTGCTTTTTTGGCTGGGCCTGTGGACAAATGAAACAGCATGATGTCTAGTGACAGCACTGCAAAAGCGTGCCACCAACTTGAAATACTTCGCTGCTGCAATGAGGGTGCTCCCATCATTGCAGGGCATGCCTTGCCTGGTGTAACATTTCAGTGAACATGGCTGAGCTGCTGCCATCTGCCTCTGGGGCACAATCCCCTGCAAGTCACTTTGGGGTGCCCAACTCTGTTGGCATATAGTTAACCCCACATTGTGTGGCACACTGGGAGCCCACCCCAGTGGTGTGCCCTCTGTTCAGTTAAAAAGCTGATTATGGCCAGCATTTGCCCTGCCCACCGCAATGTGGCTAACATCACACACACACACCATGGGACACACTGGAACCCATTCCAGTTGCCCAACATTTTCCTTACACCTGTAAAAAAAGAAAATGGTTCTCGGTGTTCTTTCTTTATTTTTATTATAACCTGAAACAAAGAAAATGGTCCTTGCTATTGGGTCCCCCCTCCCAACCTGCACCCACCTTCTGCACACCCCACCTCCCAACCCCCACCCCATACTTACCTCCAGAGCTCTAGCGTTGGATCTTCAGTGGAGCAGGAACATGTCTGCACTCTTCAAAACCGACTACCTAACTGGAAGAAATGCTGGTAAGCTGTATAATGGGCATCAGTGGTGTGGGGCCAACTTAAGTGATATCCTGACTACTCCTGGACTTTTTGCCCAGATTTTCAACATAGTTCTTTGGGACTCACCTTTTGAACAGTCACTGTCATTTCATTATTCGATCCCGAAAGGTGATTTCATGGTCACTGCGTAGAATCACCTTTTGGGACCGATTAATGAAATGACAGTGTCACTGGTAATAAGATGGGTTCCCAAAATGCCTATGTTGAAAATCTGGAGAACAATAGTCCGCAAAATGACGGTGTTATGAGTGTGCATTGTGCAATTTCCATGCACACTCGTAACTTTGACAACTTTTAATATTTTCACTCCAGATTTTTCCAATATTGCCATTTCTTCACACATGAACAGTTGAGCTGTCATTTTTCACATCCTACCCAAAATGTGTTTCCTCACATCTGGCGCAGAGTGCCACAGTTGCTATGGGAAATCAGCGTTCAGGACATATTAACAAAATCACAGTGCCACTGTTCATGAGCAGAGGTCCCAAATGCCTTCATGAGGTGGGGTCGCAAAAAGCCCATGTTGAAAATTTGGAGTGCAAATACCAACAAACACCTGGGGCATTAAGGTTTCTATCCATAATATCCCACCCTGTGTAGACTTGACCGATATCAAGGGGTGACTTTGGGTTGTCGGCCAGTAGTCATTATTCATCTCCACCATTCCCACCCTGCAGCCAGTGACAGACAATGGTGCCTTGGACTTTTCGGCTCCAGTGTTCACCCATTCCCTATACTGCACCCATCTCAATGTATTTTGTTATGGAATGGGGTGAGCATAAGGCGCGATGGCCCCATGGCACAATGTGACACTTGTCGGAGTCTGCAGGGTAGGATGGGGTAAAATGGCATGAGCGTTATGGTCGATGATCCAAAGGCACAGCTCAATGCCTGTCAGTCTCTGCAGGGTGGTCTGGGGTTGGCGTCACTTCCATACTTCACTGCCATTCCTATTATGCACCTCTCTAACTCCTGCACTACCAATGCCAACACCAGCAGTACAGCATTAAGCATTGGCAAATGCTTGTTTTCTCCTGCTTTTGCTCACTTCCTTCATACAGATGCTGGTTGCCTTCCCTATGCCTTTACTTAATTTCTCCACTGTTCCTCTACCCCTTTCTGACAATCCTCCCTGCTAGGCTGCTTCTGAAGAAGTCTCCGATTTCTTTAAAATCCAACCTACTAAAGTCCAGGACCATCGTCTTTTTATGGCTTGCCTCTGCACCCATCGTAATATTGAACCACACTGTACAGTCAGCACTGGTTCCCATTGGATAGCCCACTATGGCATGACTAGGCACTATCACAGCCTCCAGTAAGTCAGGATTCAGAGGAACAAATGGAGAAAGCATGTCCCAAATAGGATAGCACCTTTACCCCATGAGTCATTTCCAACTCTCAGCATGCTAAGTCCATAGGGCAGAAAAGGTGCTAGTGGGACATTTGCTGGCCCATATGGGCTAACTAACATTTTTGCACAATGCCTCTGTGTATGACTGCATGGAGGAATTATACAGAGCAGTGCCAGCCTCACCTTCTCATCGCAATTCAGATGCCCCTGATATAATAAAATGATCCCTGGCATCTAGAATTTCCCCACCCCTAATCACCATTCAGATGCACCTGATTAGTATATTAAGAGGATCCCTGGCATATAGATCACCCTGATTGCAAGTGTGAGCCCCCTCCCAATTCCACCCATTAAGGTCCTTCCAACCCTCTCCCCATGGTGGCTCATAAATTACCCCAGCTGCCAGTCCCTCCCACTGCAACAGTGACAGGTCCAGCCCCTCTGCCCGACACCTCAGCTGACCACTTTCTGAGTGACACAAAGTGAGCACACACCTACTGTAGAAACAGATGTTCTACAGTAGGCGCGCACTCACTCCCTTTCACCCAGACAGTGATCAGCCAAGGTAATGAGCTAAGATGCTGTACTGATCACAGTCACAGGGAAGTAGCTGCAATCATAGGTAAATGGGGGGCCAATGGGGAAGGGGTGAAGGGACCTGGCTGGATGGCTTTGGGAGGGGGCTCAGAATTGTGACTGGCGGGTGGGGCTACTAGATGACAGGGATCATGGAAAAATAGAAACACAGAAACATAAACAATGATGGCAGCAAAAAAATGGTACATCCTGTCTGCCCCTATTTCCCCTATTAAACCTCAGAACCTACTGTTCATACAGGGTAATAACCTTCAGTATCCACTCCCTTGTTCCCCTCCCTACTACTATCAGCCTGAGTAACCATTATACCCTTCACTTTGTCACAGCCCTGCTTGAAACCATTTATGGTTTTGGTGTCTGCCATCTCAGTTGGCAGACTATTCCACATTTCCACCACCATTTCTTGAAAATAAAACTTTCTAATATCCCTCTTGAACCTCCCTCTCATCAGTTTCTACTTGTGCTCTCATGCCCTTGAACTGTTACTCATGCTAAGTAGTTCTTCTCCATTCACCTGGTTTATTCCTTACAGGAACTTGAAGGTCTCTATCATATCATTCCTCTCTTGTCTGGTCTCCAGTGAAGACATGTTCAGTGCCTTGAGCAGATCCTTGAACGATCTGTCCTGTCAGCTCTGAATCATCCTGATCACCCTTTGTCCTTATCTTTTCTGAGGTGAGGTCTTCAGAAGTTCAGAACTCTGAACAGTATACTAGGTGCAGCCTCACCAATGATCAATAAAGAGGCAGTAAACCTCTTTTCTTCTACTATCAGAACCTCTTCTGGCACAAGTGTCAGTAAATGAGGTACAGTCCCTTCTCACTGGTCTTTCCCAGCACTCCAGTCCTGGTCTAGATAACCTGGAGCCCAAGCTTCTCAAACTTGGAGCCCCCTATATTGCCTCCCCGGTGGCCCACATGTTTAACCTGTCCCTTGCCACAGGTGAGATTCCAGATGTCTGGAAGGTTGCCAGGGTTGTCCCTGTGCTAAAGCAGGGCAACCCTAAAGTCCCTGACAACTGCCGGCCGATCGCCATCCTTTCAGCTGTCAGCAAGCTCCTGGAAAAGGTTGTAGCTAAACAACTCACGGAGTATATCCAAACCCATGAACTGCTGTCCCCCGCCCAACATGGCTTTCGCAAAGGGCACAGCACAACCACGGCACTGATCTCTGTCTCTTTCAGTATCAGAGCAGCCATGGATCAGGGACAACTCTCTAGAACAGTGTTTGTCGACTTATCCAAGGCCTTTGACCTTGTTGACCATGACTTGCTCTGCACACAGATGAGGTCCCTTGGCTTGTCCCCCTAGCTCTGAAATGGGTAACTGACTACCTGCATGGTAGAGAACAGTTAACCAAATTCAATAAAGTCCTCTCTGCCCCCTGCCTGTGACCTCTGGTGTCCCTCAGGGCTCAGTTCTGGGACTCCTACTCTTCTCTCTGTTTATTAACAATCTCCCTGCTGTAGTTACCAGGTGTAGGGTCACCATGTACACGGATGACCTGGTCCTCTTGGCCCACTGCCGTGATCCAGTCACTCTAAACCGCCACCTATCTGAGGACTTCAAGAATATCCAGGCTTGGCTCTCCCAACAGAAGCTGGTCCTCAACCAGAAAAAAACTCAGGCCATGCTATTCGGCTCATCAGCCAAAATACGTGCCTCTCCAGTCCCTGTGCAAATCGACTGCACAGACGGTACCTCCCTTCTCACCGTGACCTCCCTCAAATATCTTGGTGTGATGCTCGACCCCCAACTGGACCTAGGGAGTCACATTCACAACATCTGCAGAGGCGTAAACTGCAAGCCGGGGCTGGCCTATAGGACTAGATACAACCTCACCCCTGCTGCTCATCTGGCTCTTGCCAGGGGAGTGTTACCCCTTCCCTCAGCTATGGTCTCCACCTATTCGCACATACCTCAAAGGTCCTCCTCACTAGGTGGAACACGACGTACAACATCTGTCGGTTCGCTCTGGCCGCTCCCCGCCTCACCCATCACTGCGAACTCTATGATAAGCTAGGTTGGCTATCCCCGACCAATCACCTAAACTTTGGTATAGGATGCCTTGTGAGCAAAGTGATAAGCAGCGGCACCCCCCCCGGGACTGGCTCAGCTACTCTCCCCAGCTGACCGCTTATCCTACCACCTAAGATCCCAGGGCCGAGGGCTACTAAATGTACCCTCCACCCGCACCCTTATGGGTGACAGGGACTACGCAGCACACGCCCCTTGGCTCTGGAGCTCCTTCCCCGAGCAGGTCCACACCGCCCCTTCCCTTAAATGCCTTTGGTCCTCCCTGTGGGAGCACCTTAAGGTGGCCTCATGCTGTGAATGCCTAAAGCCCCCTTAGCACGAAGTCCTGGGCATTACAATGCCATGTGGCACACTACTCCCTGAACCACAATCTGAACTGAAATTGAATTCTGCTGCCAATTTCCCTGTCCTGCTCTCCTCCTTCACCTCTTTATGCCCCAGATATTCAATGATAGTCAATGTTGTTCTATACCAGCTCATTATGCACTCTGTCATCACCTGCCTTACACCTCTGGCACCATATATTGCCTGCTGTTTTTGTTGACTCAATGCACCTAACCACTAAATGTATAATGCCTGTTCTTTTGCTGACTGTGTACCTAATCACATAATGTATATTGCCCGCTGTCTTGTTGACTCAACGTACCTAACCACAAAATGTATATGTACTTGCTCACCCACTATGCTGTATTGATGTACCCTGTTATACCTGTTGTACTCTCCTGTGTCGTTCCTGAAAATAGGCATATAACTTGTCTAGTGTACCTACCCGGTTAACAAAAGCTAAATAAATAAATAAATAAAAATCCTAGTACCCTATTTGCCTTACTAGATGCCTCACTGTACTAGCTTGATTGTTTAAGGGAGTCACTAATGATGAATACTAGGTCCCTTTCCTCAGCTGTAGTGGTCAGCTCTACTCCTTCTATCCGGTACTCTGTCCTGGGGTTCTTGTCCCCTAAGTGAATCACCTTGCACTTTTTGGCATTGAATTTCAACTGCCAAACCTTAGGCCACCTCTCCAATCTTTACATGTCACTCTGCAGTTTCCTACTTCCCCCGTCACTACCCTCCCATGAGCTTGGTGTCATCTACAAAGAGAAACAAACCCAGATTCATTCTCAAACATTGTTAATGAGCATACAAGAGTCAGGATGGATCCCTGTGGCATTCCACTCTTGGCTTCCCTCTCTTCTGATTTGACACCATAATCACAACCTTCTACTGCCTCTCATTCAACTAAAGCCCCCTCACCCCCACCAAAACACTGCTTATATTTTCCTTCAAATCCCTGGACCTCACCCCCTTGCACCGTGACCTAAGCCGCTCTGATTGGTCCCCTATCTCATTGGTCTGCTCCACTGACTCCATGCTAACATATTTCAAAACAAAATTCCTCAAAATATGGGACTGCCATGCCCCCCCGGCCCAGAGCAGGACATGAGAAAAGGTACCCTACCTCCCCTAGATCATGGCTGAGCTCATAGCTTACTTGCAAATGCAAGATTTGGCCTGGTCAGAAAATAAATGTAACCCATCTCCCATGGCTTCCAGAGGTATGATCACCTCCTCAGCACCTGTACCACAGCAATAAGCTTGCCAAAGGTGAATATTTTACATCTAACTTCAGTACCAACATTGGTTACCTGTCTAAATTTTGGAGGCCTGTCACAATCTTTTCTCCCCTCCCACTCCTTTGCCTGTCCTCAAAGTCAGTGACACCCCTATCTCTAACCTCTCCTTCATCACCATAGAGATGTAATTCCTTTTCATCACCTGCACCTCCTCTCTCCTCTCCTCTCCTCACCTCCCTTTCACCCCTGCCAGCCTGCATGATTGTTATCCCCTTCCTTCCCCCTATTGTTTTTTTTCTGTCCAGTAACTCCATCCTTTATCACCGACACATTTCCCGCCCTTAATCCTTCCAATGGTAAGAGCCCAGATGGCCTGGATAGCAAGCTCCTCCATCTCTCTGCTTCTGCAATCTTCTCCCCATTGGCTGAGCTCCCTAATTTCTTTTTCTGGTGTTCCTCCATCCCTGCTGACTGGAAGACTGCCACTGTTACTCCTCCTCCAAAAGGTGGTGACCCATCTGGTACTAACAGCTACCGACTCATTTCTCTCCTTCCTCCAAAATACAGGAACAAATTATCTTGTCAGAACTCTCTCCCTTTCTGGACTCTTCTTCCTTCTTCACCGAATACAAGTCTGGCTTCCGCAAAAATCACTCCACCACCATCTCCCTGCTCAGGCTCACCAAATCCATCCAGAATGGTATGGATCACAGCCTCTGCTATCTTCGTTGATCTAGCCAAGGCATTCAACCCTGTCTACCACTCCAATTAGCCAAACTCCAGGCTGCAGGCCTCTCTGACTTAGCCATCAACTGTTCCACTCCTACCACAGGGGTAGGTCCCAAGCAGTCAAAATTGGTGACCCCCTCTCTCCTCCCTGCCTGTATCTACTTGGGTCCCACAAAGATCTGTGTTAGGCCCACTACTTTTCTCCATTTTCCTTAATGATCTCCCCTCCATATGCTTGTCTGCATCCATTCACATGTACATGGATGACATGGTCCTCTTCACAGCAGGCCCACAGACTCCAGCTGGACTTTGATCAAGTTCAGCCCTGACCACACACAAATCAGCTTTTCCTCAATGCCAAGAAGACTGTCTCCATGTCCTTTGGCACAAGGCACAGACTCTCTAGGCTCCCTTCCCTTCCTACTTTCCATACCCTGGATAGCACCCTTGTGGAGGATGTTACCACCTTTAGTTATCTTGGTATCTGGCTAGACCAGCACCTAAACTTTTCTGAACAAGTGGATGCTATAATCAAAAAGCTGCACCACAATTTGGTGCACTTTACAGGAACTGTGACTGTATCCCACCTCCAGCATACTGTGCTATTATCCAGAGAATGATCCTCCAAATCTCTGACTATGGTGATGTGGTCTACAGCATAGCCCCAGTCACTACCCTTGCCAGACTGGACACACTCTTCAACAATTCTGCCATTACACTCTCGACTATCCTTCTTGGACTCACCACTGTTCTATTTATAAATCTTTCTCCTTTTCTTTTCTTGTGGAGAGACACCATGCCCACTGTGCCAGCTCTGTGGGCAAATCTGGTTTGTTTCCCTACCCTCCTATCTCTCTGATGTCCCCCCACAGCCATACCATCAGAAGCTGAAATATTCAGACCCTAGCAGTCCCTTCAGTTTCCACAACTATTGGCAAAGCCACGTTTAGCCATTGCTTCCCTAAAATCTGGAACTCCCTCACCCCAGCCATTCATCAATCTCCCTCTCATGGGTTCTTTCAAACCACTTCAGAGATCTCACCTCTCCCTCCTGCACTTTCTCTAGTTTTTCCTCTTGCTCTCCTATGACTTGTTTCCAGTTTAGGTACAGCTATAATTTGGCCCTTATGCTTCCACTCTAGGCATTATGCACAAATGTTTATAGCCAGCATTGATTTAAACTGCTCTGTATTTGATCACCAGCATACAGTATGTTTGTGGCTTCTGACTGTGCTGTATATGCATTGTCGATTGTTTGCTTATCATTCAAGTTCTCATGTCTTGCATGTATTATTCCCAATGTAATTTGTGGTTGTGTACCACTCTGCTCCATGTATGTTATGTATTTTGAAATTTTGTGCTACCTAAGACCCAATTGTACAAGTTCCCCTTCCCCCAGGATGCATCTAGAAATGAGCTCCCAGCTTAGTATGCCTGGGTAGGGGGCACTAGACACCAAGGATCATTTTACTATAATAACTGAGCCATTTAAACTGTGATCAGGGGTGTAGAACCTTTACATGCCAAGGATCATTTTGGTATACTACTTGGGAGCATCATAATGGTGACCAGAGGTAAGGTGACAGTATGCACCACTATGTGCTCAAATGAGGGCAGGATTTTTGGAAGCAGTAAACAGTATTGCAATTTCAGTTGTTAAGCACTTTCAAAACCTTTTATATAGCGCTGCGCTCTGTACGCAGGAGGGGGTCCCTCATTTGCAAGGCTTTAGTAGTACATAAGCACATGCACATGATCAGGTTAGTATCTGGGTCTGCTAAATATATGTACCTGTTCAACCATGCTGTTCTCCCACATGGCACAGTGCTTAGATGTTTAGCATTCCGCTAACCTTCTGAAAATGGGACCCTAATTGACTAAAAATTCCCTGCCTATGCCTCTTAAGATGCAGAAAGTAAACAAAAATTGATTATCTTAGTCTACATCTTTATGTATTATTTTATGTTATTTTCCTTGGAAAACCTTTAATCAGTTTCAAAACATTGTGATGTGTCTTAAATATTTATAACAACTGTAGCTAAAATACAATTTTTTCTTTTATCCGAGTGCTGTTTTTATTTACTTATAAAAATACAATCTGGTTTAGTGGTTTAGTTTAGGCTTAGTGATAACCGTACTGCCTCCCATGCCAGTGGCCCGGTTTCAGGGGAGGACCTGGGTCAAACAGACATTAACTGACAGGAGAGATGACTGAGCATCTCTGGGACTGCTCTCCTCTCATGGAGGGGGAGTCTGACCACCCCGCTCTTTAACAGCCACCTAGGTGAGGAACGCTGGCAGGACTCAGGCAGGCAGGCACAAAGCAGTACTTGCCTTTAATTGGATTGGCATCATTGCCTGCTTAGTGGCCCAGGGGATAAGCCAAAGGTAGAAAACCTCCAATGGCAAAATAATCCACCAACCTGCCACATGCTTTGCGCTACTAACCAGGCTCTGCTCCTGAGTATGTGGGTCCGTGTGAGTGGCCCTCTCCCTCCTGGTCCCACCACTGGGGGGGGGGCATGGGATTTCTCAGAGCAGGTAAGTCCTGGTGAATTTGGGTGATGTGGATGGACAGGCCAATGCACAAGGGGGTCAGTGGGTGACCTAGAAGATAAACATCTCATTTGAAAAAGAAATAAAACACAGTGGGAATCTCAGACTCAATAACACAGTCATACCATATAAACAGTGTAATTATGCACTATGAGGCTAGACCAGGGCAGGTTTATTAGTGGAGACTAAGTGCCTGGCAAAGCTCTGTTCACCTTGCAATGCTCTGCAGATATGTAATAGGAAGGTTAGGAGCTGTGAGAGCCACCAGTGAGGCATCACAGTGAAGTTATTCAGAACAGAAAGTACAAATTATGCATATGCCAGCTGAGCTCCTGACGAGAATTGGGCCCTGCGATTGCAGCAATATATATATTTTTCTTAACCAAGAACCTTTATTAAACAAAACATTCAAATAAAAACAAAAACTAAATGAAAACTAACTCAGTAGAGTACAAACTACGATAGTATTTGACTTACACTTTCACAGCTCCTGCAGTACACGTCCCAAGTATTCAGCTCAGATAAGTTGCTTGACCAACACAGTAATTTGTTACATATAAATCTAATCACAATTTTAACTTAGAAAAATGCATGCAGTTCTCAGTGTTTATATGGTATGAGAGTGGTATGTTAGGAATATCCTAAGTATTAGCTTCCTATACAAAAGTGTCTAATAGTAAATGAAGGCAGCACTTATTTAAAAGTATAAACTAGAGCATTTTAAATTAGTTCTGAAAGTTTCTTGTCACATCACAATATTCTGAAATTTGATTAAAGGTGTGTAAGCAAAACGAGATGTAAAATCCCATAAAGAAGTAGAATAAGACATAGCCCTGTTTTGTTTAGCTGCTCTGCAGTTTCAAAAACATCCTCTCATCAAGCCAGCAGCTAACTGAATGCAGCAGACAAGCAGTTCAGCTGCAGGCCATTCAAGGGGGAGGGGAAGGGGGATGGGTAGTTTCAGAACATAGTCTATTTCAGTATATAGTTTATTTGTTTCAGTATATAGTGTATGTGAATTTTTCAGTCTACAGTGTGTGTGTTTCAATACATAGTGTATGTGTTTCACCATGTAGTCTTATTTGTTTCAGTATATAGTGTATGCAGATTTTTCAGTGCATAGTGTATTTATTTCACTAGATAGTGTATGTATTTCAATATAAAGTGTAGATGTTTCAATATATAGTGTATTTGTTTCAGTATATAGTGTATGTGCTTTTTTCAGTGTGTAGTGTATGCATTTCAATAGATAGTGTATGTATTTCAATATATAGTGTATTTGTTTCAGTATATAATGTATGAAGATTTTTTTCAATATATAGTGTATGTGTTACAATCTATAGAGTATTTGTTTCAGTAGATAGTTTATGTGGATGTTTCAGTCTGTAGCGTATGTGTCTCAATAGGTAGTGTATATGTTTCAGTACATAGTACATTTGTTTCGGTATATAGTGTATATGGATTTTCAGTACTCAGTACTCAGTATGTGGGTTTCAGTAGATAGTATATGTATTTCACTAGACAACGTAAGCATTTCACTATATAGCATATGTGTTTCACTATATAATATATGTATTTCAGTATACAGTATATGTATTTCACTATGTGATGTATATATTTCTGTAGATACTGTATGTGGTTCACTACACTGTGTAGGTATTTCACTATATAATGTATATATTTCACTATATGATGTATGTATGTATTTCACCATATAGTGTATGTGTTTCACTATACAGCCAGAGATTATGAATTATGTCCCTAACGGCTTGCCATAGTTTATCATTCAGTCTTAGATCAGTTGTGAAAGGGTTAGGAAACCCTACAGACAGCAGTAAATCCTTGTACACTGACACACGCACACACATACACACACACACACACAACTGGGAGAGAGAGAGAGAGAGAAGTTTAATTTGAATCTGTGCTGGACCAATGCAGTCTCATTACAAACTCAGTTTTGACCAACAGGCAGTGGTGTAGTACTAAATTTTGATGTGTGGGGTTTCCATTAATTACAATGTCCCCAAGCTTTCACAGGCCAGGGGGTCTAGGGGCCACCTAAGCCCCCAGAAGCTATCAGGTTTAAGATGCATTCTGGTGCATTCTGAGGGTCATTTTAATAGTATTTGGCTGCTTTTAAAGCCTTCTTTGACTCATTACAAACAACTAATATCACTATCAAAATAACTACTTTTTATTTTCTTGAAAAAAAGAAATTGTCAAAACTAAAGCAAAAACTCCCACTCCAGCCACCCTTCAAACACCTGACTATCTATCACTTCTTTTGAGTACAGGCAGTTATCACTGCAGCAGGCATTGCACTTGTTATCTTGCAACTTGAACAGAAGACTCTGCCTCCCCCAACAGAGCACCACACAGTCAGACATACAAGGCAGTAAGAAGGGTACACAAAACACCAGCCTGGAGGTGCATGTGTCTGTCACATAGCAGACACACAGACAATCCATGCCAGAGAATGGAACTGATATATAGAACACACTGGAGGGTCCCTCAAGGCCCAATTTTTGATACAGGATGTATACCAGGTAATGAATGCTTTATCTGCATGTACCCTGAATTTAGACAGTTGGAGCGGGGGTAAGGCTCAGCATGGACAGGTTCATAAAATACAGGGAATATACAGTGACATCACAGCCCACAGACTTGACATGCAGCAATGGTTCCGCAACTTGTGTGAGACCTCGGACAATGGCATGACCATAACTGTCACTGCTCTACAGCAGGATGATGTTTCCCATTCATATCCAGTACGTGGCACTCAACCCCCAAATCCCCATATACCATGCACCAGAACCACAACACCATCAAGCACTCCAACACAACCCACACATGACAGCCAACCTGCAGGTGTGCACAGCCAACTGGGACAGATGATGACCTAATGCCAAGCATGTTCCATGGCATGTACACTGCCCAGTCACATGGCAAGGGGAGGAGCAATGCCAGTGGTAGGCCCATCCCACCCTAAACACCCACTCAGAAGTCATTACAGACACCAAAGCCAAACAACAATGACCTAATGCCTCATCCAAATGCAGCACAGGCTTTAATGCTGAAGAATTGCCATCCACCATCAGATGCATGTGGACTTCACTTTATGGGTTCCATGCTCACTCACAGCAGGGGGATGGGAGGCTGGCAGCAAGGGGCAAGCTGGAGGGAAGGGAGATCATTCAAGTTACTGGACGCAGCCCGGCCCCTCACCATCAAATAAGGCCATTCAGCACAAACAAAATTATTAATGCAAAACAGCACACTTACCTCACTGCTCCTTTTATGATAAAGCTAGGCTGGTTATCAATTCATATTATTTTGTTGGCACCGACCGTCTAACTCACTCAGTCCCAGCCAAGTCCTGATTATTGACTTTTGAGAATTAATCCCTCATGGGCTCACACAGTGTGATTAGTTGGCTGCTCCCTGCTCACACTCCATGTGGTGGCCCACTTATGAGCGACACCAGGACAGCGAAACCTGAAAACAGACCATTGCAACAGCAGTTGCCATAATGGTCTGTTTTCAGTGACGTGGCTTCTCCCGGTGTTCTGCTCCCACCCCAAAACAACTCTGACCTGGAGTTGATGATAAATAAATACAGGGATGCGGGGAGCACCTTTTGTGATGCACAATGCCAGTGTCAGTATTGTGCTTTCGCTGTGCGGGATGTCGGGGAAGTTGCTGATGAGCACAAGTGGTGCTTCCCACTCCACATAGTACCAACAGCACCTCCAGTAAGCACCTCCAGACACACAGGTATGACTAGATGCTCGCTGGGTTAGATGATTTCTGCAGGACATTTACCAGATTGCAGCTCTATCCTTCAAAAGTACCAACTTCAAGACAAGAACAAAGTTATCATTGCTAGATTATTAAGTTACTAATCCTTCATGGAGACGACATTTAAACATGCACTACTGCTTTGCCACATTAAAAAAGTTAATTAAATAAATAAGCCCGCTCTATCCTGGAAAAATACTTAGTAAATGCTGGACCCCACTGAAAATGAGAACTTTCCAGCTATCCTGGGTAAATACATTATAAAAATGGGTGAAAGGAGGACCCCACTGGAAAAAAAAATATATCTTGTATCTCTGCTTTACTATCCTGGGTAAATACAGTGTAAAAACTGGGTCAAACAGAACCCCACTGCAAACAAGATATCACAACTCGGCTGGGCTATCCTGTGTAAATATAGTATAAAACTGTAAAAGCAGGACCCTATAGCAGAACCCTACTGAAAAGCAGATGTTGCATGTAAGTTGATCTGACCTGGAAAAATAAATTGTAAAAGCATCCAGATCACCCATCTTGTAACTGGTATATTCTTGGTGGTCTAGTGGTCCCCCATAAGGGCATATGACCCCTCCTGACTCACCCTCTCAGGCACCCCCCCAGCCCTGGTCACATAATGCAAACTACAGCAATAGTGATGACTGGCACAGCCCTCTGCTCCCCACCTCAACTGGTTTCCACCTGACAGTCTCTGAGCAGTCGCAAGTAGTGTGTAAACACCTGTTTCTACTGTACTCATGATTACTCACTGACAATCAGACAGTGGCCAGCCAAGGTGGTGAGCAGAGAGCTGTGCAGGTTGCTGTCACTACTGCTGTACTTTGGCTTTGGTGACCTTAGTGGGGGCTGTGGGTGGATGGTCCAGAGAGATGGGCTGACAGAGGATCAGATGCCCTTATGGGGGAGAGATCACTAGACTACCAGGAATATTCAAGACAGCCACAGGACGGGTGTTTGGGGGTGCTGGAACCACTTTACTACCAAGAATATTTGAGACCACTAAAGGATGTGATGAGGGGGTTGGGGGCCACTTGACTACCAGGAATAGTCAAGACAGCTGCAGGACAATCAGTCAGCGGGTACAGGAACCACTATACAATCAGGAATATTTGAGACAGCTACAGGACAGGTGAATAGGGGGTTGGGGACCACTAGATCACAAGGAATATGTAAGACAGCTACAAAATGGGGGCGCATGCACACATGTTAATGGGCCATAGTGGGCATGCAAATAGGCCATAGTGTCTTCCATGCCCAAAGGGGTCATTAGCATATTAGGGCTAAATTTAGCCTACAGGAGCCTGCCACTATCCCATTTGATCCACGCTACCTCCATTGAACTCATGTCAGTGCCATATTTAGTCTTGGCTGGTGTCCACATAGCGCATAGTCACTATGTACTGCACGGACATGGCCCCATACTGAGACAGTTTGTATGCTCCAGTTGCAGTGAGTTAATCATCTGAATATTGCCCACCAGGCAGGCTGTGTACAAACTGTCATACACCATACTTGGCCAGCTATGAATATGGGGGCCTATACTTCTTAACCCAGTGGAACACAAAGTCCATGAAACAATGGTTCATGGAGTAAGAAAGGCCTGCCTATAGCCTTAAGATACTGTTGTTCTAACTTTTAACAGCATGAAAGCAAACATGTTTGGCACTGACATATGCTATTTGTTTGGGCAGCAAAACATGCATGTCATTACCATGTTAGACAAATGCTTCATTTAATACAAACAAAAAATATCACACAAGTAGATATGTAGGAAGCAATATGACAAGTCAAAGCGGAGCAGTGCATTCAACTCCAGGTTCATGCTATTAGGCACCACCATAGGGCAGGTATCAGCTAAGTGTAATCCTAGTTTAATGTCATAGTTACTCTGTCTTACTGTTTACATGTTTGATTATAGAACTAAATAGAGGAGATTCTGGCTAAAAGAAGAACACCGAACTGAAGCCTCACCCCCCCCCCAATCCCTCACCCAAAAGCACAACTGGAACTTACAATACTTTGCAAGTCCCAGAGGGAAGATAGCCATTAGACACAGGCACCAATAGAATTATCACTTTATTATCAATCAAGCAGTATTTCCAAATAAACTCCTTACAAATGCAAATAAAGAGTAATCACCCACATTTTTCCATAGGATTGTCAATACAAAAGCTGGGAAGAGGGTTATAGGATCTTTATTTACCTTATTAGGGAAAGTAATTTTAACTTAGCAAACAAACATATTTACTAAAAAAATGAGACTGCCTGTTTTACTCAATTGGAGGATCATCACAATGTCTATCTGCCTGTTCTAGCCAAGTGACCCCACAGCCACAAGCAGAACAGTGATCTCAAATCACTTTTTGGTCCCATTAAGTCTGTGAATGAATTCAGCAGAGAAGCTATAAAACAAAGTTCCCTTACAGTTGTGCTTCAAAGACTGTTAAGTTGCTGATTTAAGAGTGCTGCCTGAAAAACTACATAAAAAATAAATGAAAAAAAAAACATTGTTGAAGACTTTAAGAAGTATGGGAGAACTACACCCATGTCAACAGGGTACTGTTTAAATATAAATGTGTAAAAAGAGGGTTTAGGTGTCCTTTAAAAATAAAACAAGCTGCCTTTGGTGTTTATACTGAATGCATCCACTGATTGTTATTTGAGCTAGCATGGGAATGCTACATGTAGGAAAGGAACTCTTTCTCCTCCCTCCCTCCAGCGTAGTGATTTCAGGTAGTGGAAGGATTGTGGTTCAACTCCAGAATTGCGCTTTTCTGGGAGTCTGAAGTGCCCTTTTTCCCCCAAGTGATAGCAAGACAGCTGCAGGGCTCTGCTCCCAGCAGCCATAAAAAGAGATAGCTATAGTTCTCAAAGGAAGTTGCTGGAACGGTAAAGGCTAAAAGGATAGTATTCAGGAGGTATATTGAGATGGAGAGTGAAAAGGATGGGAGGTGTATCAGAAGAAGCAGAGAAAGTGGTAAGGGGTGCAAAGATGCAAGCTGAGGAAAGAATAGCCCAAAGGGTAACTAAAGGGGACAAGACATTTTTTTAGGTACATAACTTAAAAAGAGGAAGACTAGGGGGAGGCAGTGTGAGGTTAAGAAGGGCAGTGGGGAACTGTTCAGAAAAGGATCAGGAAATAGTAGGTATCCTGAAAAAATGCTTATTGTTCATTCTTCACAGAGGAAGGGGAAGGGGATGGGCCACATAAAAATAGCATGAGCACGAGGGGGGGGGGCAGACATGAGTCCTTTTACAGAGAAGAGAATCCTGGATGGACTTACAAATCTGAATGTGGACAAAGCTATAGGGCCAGACAGGGTACACACAAGAGAATTGAGGGAGCTGAGGTAGGTCCTGACTGCACCTCTGACAGCTCTTTTCAACAACTCACTGGAAACAGGAGTGGTTCCAGAAGACTGGAGGAGAGCAGATGTAGTCCTACTTTATAAAAGTGGTAGCAGGTTAGGAGGCTTACAACTATAGTCTGGTCAGCCTGACATCAGTGGTGGAGGAATCACTGCTAAAGGAAAGCATTGTGGAGTATCCAGCAGGTTACACAATCCAAGGCAGAACAGCTGCATGGTGTGTGTGTATGGGGGAAGGGGTCATGCCAGCCAAATCTGATAGATTTCTTTGACTGGATGACCAGGGAAATAGATCAGGGTGGGCTAGTGGATGTGACCTACTTAGATTTTAGTAAGACATTTGGCACTGTACCACATAAAAGAGACTTATAAGGAAACTGGGCAGCTTAGAGGTGGGTCCTAAGGTGGTAAACTGGGTAAGAAATTGCTTAAGGGATAGGCGATAGAAGGTGGTGGTAAATGGAGTTCAGTTCGGGGAAGGGAGCGAGACCAGCAGGGTGCCTTAGGGCTCAGTACCAGGACCAGTCCTCATTAATTTCTTTTTTAGTGACATTGCAGATGAGCTGGAAGGGAATGTATGCCTCTTTGTGGATGATACCAACATCTACAATAGGGTAAACACTCCAGAAGGGATGGAAAGAATGTGAAGAGCCCTGACAAAACTCTAGGAGTGGTCAGGGGCATGGCAACTGTGTTTCAATGCGAAAAAGTGCAAAATTAGTCACCTAAGGCTGAGAAATCCAGGGGTGGGGTACAAAATGAGAAAATATGTATCGACAGTCACCAAACAGGAAAGGGACCTTAGAGTAATCATAGCTGATAACCTAAAGTGGGGTGCATAGGGAGGTGTATCATTAGCAGAAGGAAGGAGCCAGTGTTGCCACTGTATACATCATTGGCGAGATCCTATCTGGAGTTGTGTACAATTCTGAAGACCACATCTCAGAAAGGACATGCAGTAGGGAGGGTGGAGGCTATCCAGAGGACAGCAACTGAAATGGTGCAAGGGCTGCATCAGAAGCCCAATGAACAGAGACTGAAGGATCTCAAAATGTACACCCTGGAAGGGGGGAGGAGGACATGATAGAGATCTAGATACCTCATGTGGTTAAATAAGGTACAGGAGAGGAATATCTGTCAGAGGAAAATATGCACAAAACCAAGGAGACATACAATGAAGCTGGAAAGGGAAAATTTAAGATGGATGTGAGGAAGTATTGCTTCACTGGAAGAGTGGTGGCTGCCTGGAACAGTCTTCCAGCAGAGGTGGCGAGGGGAAAAAAACAGTGGTGGGATTCAAGAATGCATGGGATAGGCACAAAGGAGTCTTGGTTGGGAAGCAAAGAGAAGGGGGAAGCTAGAGATAAAATAGGGTCTGCAGTGAAACTACTGTATAGGCAAGGGAAAAACGAGAAGACTGGGTGGGCCAAGCAGTCCTTATCTGCCATCAAATTCTATGTTTCTATGTTACCTTAGTACTGTTAATGTCCTACACTTGTACTGCTTTGCACTGTATTCTTGAACTTGGTCTCTTATTTCTGCTGACTAGTATGTCCGCGCATAAATGCAGTGCCTGCTTGTTTTTGTTTGTTTCCTTACTTGGCACCTGCTTTAACCCCAAATTCCTGTTGGAGGCTGGGTGGCCTGTCATTCTGCCTGAATTATATCCACTGTGAGTGGCTGATAGACCAGATGAACCTTTGGTCTCCTTCCATCAGTATTTTTCATGTTTTCATGTGTTCTGTTCCTGAAAGGGTATCTGATAAGCATAAATGGGCTTGCTGTAGTGGTCTGAATTAAAGCTGATGCCTGGGTAAGGGGTAATAAAATCCTTTCAGGGCTGTTTACCATCCCTGCTCTGTGCCATCTGCTTGGGGGTTTTCCTCAGTTGCAGCATTTCCACCTTGCAGTTATATCATTTTCCGTGTTTTTTTCATAGTTGTTGTCAAATATAATGCAAAAGCGGAAAAATTGATGGTATTGTGCAAAGTATGACACAGATGCTCACAAACTGACCCCAGTGTGCAAAAGGTGACATTAGTGAGCAAAAAGTAATGCAAGTTAGTGGAAGTTCTGATGCAGACCCTCTCTTTGCAATAGTATTTCATGAGAGAAAGGCACCATTATATTCCACAGAACCTTTTCTGTTCATAAGAAATGCAAAGCATGTAATAATACCTTGAAAAGTCTGCATCAGGTATGTTCTGTCCATTCTGCATTAGCAAGACTACTGTCAATTTCGTGACACCTGGTCCCCAGACTAGTGGTTGCCAAGTCAGGATACATCTGGTTTTACATTTGGCAGTAGAGAGTTACACAAATTCCCTGCTTCATTATACCAGTTATCCAAACTATTATCCAAACCTCAGTTATCCAGAACTCTGTTATCCAAACCTGTGGTGTGTCTCTCAGCTTAATAGACTTAAATGTAAAGTTCCCTCACTTATCCAAAACCCCATTTATCCAAACAATTTGATTGTCCCCTAGCATATTCGGATAAATGAGGTTATACTGTATTCTCTCAGCGTGATCTTTCAAAGGGCAGATCAAATGACCAGGACCAAAAGAGTGTCATGCTCCTTACATCGGATTCACAGGCAATCCCTCTCTTGGGGGACGGGGGGCATCGAATAGGCATGTCCAGATATATCTGGGCATCCTTCAGAGAACCTACGTGAAAAGAATGCTCTTCCAGGTCTGAATTGTTCTCCAGACCTATTGTCTTAAAATCCCCCAAGGCAATAATAATACTAGTGACCCTCAGAATCCAGAGTGCCCTTGGGATTCTGATGGCAATGAAGAGGAAAGTGAATGGGTGGAAGAACCTCAGTCTTCTTCGCAATCATCTCTATTCAGTGCAAAGTGCATTTCCTTTCTTGTTGCTGAGACCTGTAGAATTCTGCAGCTACTGAAGCCACAGTCTACTGCTACGGTGAAAGTTTATCCTAGTCTATCCTCCACAGGAAGTGCACCTAAATGCTTCCCTGAATTTAAAAACTTTGTGCAGACAGATAAATAAGAATGGGATATGTGGACAAGAAAAAGCAATTTACGAAATCACAGGCAATGTGTTGCCCATTTCTAGAAAATTGGAAACAAAATGGGAAGCATCCCCTGTCATGGATGTTTCTATCTTTTCTGTGGTTAAACAAGCCATTTTTCCAATGAAGGGCAGAGCCACCATTTCAGACCCTAATAATTAGCATCTGGCAACAGCCAGCAAAGGTGCACATTCAGCTTCAGGTTTTTGGTTTGTGCATCGTGTTGGCCATGTCTATAGTCTCCTGAGCAGTTGGTGAGCGGCAATAGGTGATGAGGCCTTTGAGGATTCTCCAGTCAGAGATCTCCTTCCTCCGGTGCTTGTAGCAGCCTCCTTTCTAAATGATTTGATAATGGATCTGCTGCATACTTCAGCAAGAGTTACCCTGTGTTACTGTGTCTCAAATAAAAACAATCACCCTCACCGTTTTTCTGGTGCATCCACAGGCTGCTAACCCCCAAAGAACTTTAAACCACAAAAGGAATTAATAACTTGTAGAGAACATCAAGGCTTCAATGTAAAAAGTTTCAGACTACTGAAGCTGTAGCTTTACTCCATTTTAGTGAATGCAGTGGAGCTGAACGGACCAACACCCCTACTGTGGCAGCCTTTAGGTCAGTTTGGCTGAGACACTACAGTGCTTTCTCACTATATCGAACTTCAGTATAATAAAACCCCAGATACCGCAAACAGAGATTGTGGCTTCCAGCAGAAATCAGTTGTTCCATATGAACGCTGCATTTCCACTTGCCTATACGGTGTACTGTGTGCTTCCCCAACTTGATTTTGGCTCATAATACAGTACATTACTGCCCCCAGTGGCACATTCCCTTACCTGAAGACTGGGTACAGTGTTGGTTTGGGAATTTTATTCTTTGCTTTTCTTCATCTTTAGCTTTAGTACTGTGATTACATTATTAGCATGGTGTGAGGACACAGTCATTGAAAGCAGAACCCAGAAGTAGGTCAACAATACAAGCAAGAGATAGTACAGTATTGTGATTAAATAACTAAATAAACCACAAAACAACTCTAGACTAAAAATTAACTTAATACAGTAAATACAAAGCAATCTGTTAAAGTCCTGTCTGATACCTAATTTGAGGTGGTTTACAAATACCTGTCTCGCACTGTGTCTTTCCTGAATGCCAGTGGCAGTCACCCGCTTACACCCACAAATGCTACAGATGATGATCTAAGAAGTGATTAAAAAATGATTTAACAAAACAAGATTAAAATGGCAAAGCTGTCAGGGAACAGAGGACATCTGTACTGAGGCAGTATACAAAGTAGGCTTATCTTATTGTAGTGTACTTAGTGCATATGAACTTTGTTTTCAGCATCCCGTGCTGTAACGAACAGGGAGCTATAATGAACTCAAGTTATGGCTCCCATTCTGTTTGCTATAGTGAAAAGTCTCACTTGCTCGATGCATCCTTCACAGGTGAACTGTTATTTGGGCCACAGTTACAGTAGATAAGATCTTTAAGGATCTTTAGGATAAGAAAACTCACTGCCAAGCTCCAAGAGTAAGCAAACCTATCTAGTGGTTTCAGAGGTAGGTTTCAGCATTTTTTGTTTCTTTTGAGGATTTGGGAACCAGCAAAAAAGAGGGACATTTTTAGTTGTAATGTCCCAGCATAACAGGAGAGGCAGTTTCTCCCATAAGCATTTTGGAGGAGCTAATAACGGAGGCATTTACTCTGTATGATAGTTTGCTGGCTCTTCCATGTCTACAAGCTGTGGATGTATAGCTGCAGAGGTTTTTACAACAGATGGGCCCAGACTATGTCAGGTGCCATTGTGCTGGAGATACTTTTGCAAAACTATGCTATAGAGTTCTTTTCCGTGCCCTTGAGAGGTTGTTTCTTATAGCCTCCTGTCTTCACAAATCTCAGGAAACGTCAGGCAGTAGACCAGAGCCTAGCTCACCTGCTCAGCATAGGGACAGTGGTCTCTGTTCTTCCCATGGAAAAGGAGCACTGGTTCTGCTCCATTAACTTTGCAATTCCCAAGGGATCAGGAGGGTTGCACCCAGTCCTGGATCTCCCCAGCCTGAATCAGTCATTGCAGCAATCCATCCAGATTATTTTCTAGCCTTGGTAGGCCTCTCGGATGCATGTCTACACATTCTGATTCATCAGTCACACCAAATATTTCTCAGATTTTCCTTTTTTTTTTTTAAATTATAGTTCTTTAATATTTTATAGAAAAGTATGATGCCAGAGAAAATAATACAGGGGTTGCACACTATGACAGATGACATAAAATACTTGATAGCTACAGTGTGACGATATAGGGCATTCTGCAGGAATCCCTGATTCTGGTAACACAATGAGAAACCCCCCTTGCCCCCAACCCATATCCCTTAACCCCCATCCCCCCCCCCAGGATGAGCCTTCTTCAAAAGGAAAGAGCTAATCTTACTACATGTAACATGCATAATGGTGTACCAACTGCCAAGGTAGCTAGAGGTGTACCCATCAAGACATTAGTTCAAATAAAGAGTGTACAATTTGCCCCATTTCTGCTCAAATGAAGCCAAGCAATTCTGAGAGCTAGCTATTACCCTTTCAGTCTGAAAGCAGAGAGAAATTTCACTGATCCATTCTGCATACGCGATAACTAATTGGTCCATCCAGTGCCGAAGAACCAATCTTTTAACAACTATAGAAATTAAAGCCATATGGAATCTATGCTCCATAACCTGTATATTGGAAAACATCCCTAAAATACATATTTCTATAGTAAATAAATCGCCTAGGCCCAAGAGAGGGTCTAGCTTAGACTGGATGGTCCGCCATAATGGAGTCACTTTTTCTTTTTTTTTGTACTTGCTATTTTCCGCTTTCCCCTGCCCCCTACGCTCCGCTTCTTCGGGAGCGCCCGGCATCTGCCTCGGTTCCTTCCATGCCTGGAGCCCCGCAGTGGTCCCCCCATGTAGCCTTGGATTTTCCCCCCGGGCAGGGACGAGGTGGGGCCCAAACACCCCAAACTAACGTCACTTCGTCGGGGCCGCTGCATGGGACAGGCAGGGGACCGTTGAGGTCTGTGCTGGCGTGCTGTCTACCCGGAGCGACGGAGGTGTTTTTCCCTGTTTTTCTGGGCGTGCCATGCACCCTGACGTCAAGGTGGAGCTCCGCCAACATCTGGCACACCCAACCCTCCTGGACTGGCCCGGCTCTTGCTGTACCCCAGGCCTCCACCTGGGGTCAGTCAAGCACCGAACCTTGTCCCCCCCCTCCCTCCCTGGAGAAGGCGAGCAGTCCACGGATGCTCAGTCTTCTCCCCCTGGCCGTCCCTCCAGCTCCCAGGGCTTGTTCCCAAACCTGGGTCACCAGCGTCGTGAGCGGTAGCGCTACTGCTGCGCTGACGGGCCGGCCTTTGGAGCCACTTTTTCGCAGTGCCAAAAAATATGTACCAGATTCCCTTCCACCATGCCATACCTTGTACAAAGAGTTGAGGGTAATCTATCTAATTTAACCAACTTGACAGGGGTATAATACATGTTATTCAATATATGGTATTGAGTGAGTCTATGCCTATCATGAGAGAGATACCGATACGTGTCTGCCCAAATCTGATCCCAAACTAGGGGGTTTCTGGCAGAAGAGAGGACCAACATTTGGAGCCAATCAGGGGGTCAGGGGATTTAGTGTCCAGTAGGAAGGAGTAAAGCTTAGAAATACTATGGGCCTTGCTTGCCTGTTCCTGTATCTGATCTAGAAAGGGCTTAATTTGAGACGGTGTGGGACTGAACCCAAAGCTGGATGCCATTAGATGTCTTAACTGGAAAACTTTAAAAATATGCTTCTGAGGGGTATTATATTTGGTCAGAACCTCCCCGGAGGTTAGAAGAGAGTTATTCAGGAATAAGTCATCCACACAGCAATCCCTCAGCTGAGGAACCAGTCTAAGGAAAGCGGGAGACCACCGATCTTAATGTTTAAATTTAGGGTAAGAGGTTGGGTAGTGTCTTTCCTAGGAGAGAGATCGAAAAAATGCCAGCATTGATTTAGCACCTTAATGGAGGTACCAATTACGCTCCCCTGTAGAAGTGGAGGCAGTGTGGATAGGTTATAGTAGAGAATTCTGGATGGGGGGAGGCCAAACTCAGTTAAGATCTTTTTCTCCAGTTGTAGCCAAGTTGGTAGATATTCATCCGCCCGAGGGTCGTACCATCTCCCAATTTTCGACATGTGGCTTGCCCAGTAGTATAGCATAAAATTGGGAAGACGAAGCCCCACCTTCTCTTTAGGTAAATTAAGTTTTAAAAAGGCTTTCCTGGGCTGCTTACCCTGCCAGATGAACTTAGAGATAGACCTGTGAAAGTGATGAAAATAGGACATCGGTAGATAGATATTCATTAGGTTAAGTGGATAAAAAACCAGAGGCAACACATTCATCTTAACAATATTAATACGACCCCACAGAGATAGAGGGAGGGCAGACCATCGCTGAAGGTCGTGTTGTATTTTAGTCAATAGGTTGTCTAGGTTAAGTTTCCTAAAAACTGCAAGGTCCTTGGTGAGGTGAATACCTAAGTATTTGAAGGACGAAGGGGCCCATTTCATGCCAAACTGGGAGAAGTTAACCTGAAGAGTATTAACGTTCAGCAGGAATATGATTGGTTTAGCTAAATTCAGCTTGTAGTTAGCCACTTGGCCAAACTGGGCAATAATATGTAGTACAGTATGTGTGTTAGAGATGATTCAGAGTTAGTCAAGTGTAAAAGGATATCATATGCATAGGCCGAAAGAACCAGAGACTGTTGCTGAATGGAGCACCCCGTGACCAGTGGAGAGTTTTTGATACTGAGAAGGAGAGATTCGAAGTATAAATTAAACAAGAAAGGTGACAGGGACAGCCCTGCCGGGTGCCTGTAAATAACGGGAATCGAGAAGAAAAAACCCTGTTACAATAAATTCTGGCAGTAGGGGATTGGTAGACTGACTTGATCCATTGAATAAAGATCTCTGGGAAGCCCATTCTCTCCAATATAATCCAGAGAAATTCCCAGTGGACTCTATCGAAGGCTTTCTCTGCATTTAATGATACCAAAGCCATAGGAACTTGGGAGTCCTGACCGGCCTGAAAAATATGTGAGAGAATGCACAAGTGGTCAATTGAGGATCTGCCCTGTACAAACCCTACTTGTTCAGGACTTAGCATGTTAAGCCAGACCCGTTTGAGTCTAAGGGATAGGATTTTCGTTAGAATTTTAATGTCGTAATTTAATATTGAGATTGGTCGATAACTAGCAGGATCCGTCGGACACTTTTCTGGTTTCAGTATCAAAACAATAGTGGCTTCCAACAGGGAAGGATCCAGGGTGTCAGCGGTAAACATGTACTCAAACAATTTAATGAGGAGGGGGGCAAGTTCTTTCCCGAAAACTTTATAAAAATTGGAAGGGAAACCGTCAGGCCCCGGAGCTTTGTCTGGAGTAAATTCCCTGATCACCTCCTCCACCTCCGCTACCATGATAGGAGTAATCAGAGCCTCTCCTAGGTGAGTTTGCAGGGAAGGAAGGGGAAGGCCCTCCAGAAACTGGTCCACAAGGGAAGGAGAAAGGTGGGAGGAGCCACTGCCATAAAGTTCCTTATAAAAAGGCTCAAAAACTTGTGAGATATCCCTGGGAGATGTTTTAAGGGAACCATGGAGGGTAATAGTGAGGGAATCCATCTTGATCCCTCTACCTCCCTCAAGCGGAGTGCTAGCATCTTACCCGATTTCTCCCTTTGATCGAGATAGCAGGCCTTTGTTTTGAGGAGGGCATACACTGCCTTATCTCTTATCCAGTCTGAATACTCATTTCTGAGTTTCATTAGGGCTTCTAGATCAGCTTGGGACGATGAGGAGGATAACTTATTCTCTGCCAATCTAATTTGATTTGACAATGACCTGATCCTAGCCTCCCTCTGCTTTTTCCTTCTGGATGCAAGTTTGATAAATTCGCCCCTGATGAAGCATTTAAGGGAGCACCAAAACAGGTCCTTCCTCTCGATTGAACCTGAGTTGGTCTCCACAAATGAGGTGATTAGAGATCTAATATGGGAAACTATACACTTGTCCTTTAAAATCTGGGTGTTTAGTTTCCAGGAGGTGTCTCTTTGCACCTGCAGGTTCGGGGAGACCAGAATCCATGCCATCGAATGGTCTGACACCACAATGGGCTCAATACCAGACTGGAGTACCCCAGACAAAAGATTATTGCTGACTAGAATTAGGTTGATTCTGGACCACGTCTTGTGTACCTGGGAGTAATAAGAGAAGCGTTGTCTTGTGGGATTAAGTAGGCGCCAAGGGTCACACAAGCCTAATAGGTCCATAAAGTTCCTCAAGGCCAGCTGTGAAGAGGAGAGTGGTTTCAGGGGTCTATAGGATTTATCCAGATCTTGAGAGGAAGTGATATTCCAATCCCCACCGATTATTAACATTGAAGGTAAGAGTCCACTCAGCTTTTCAGCCAAGGCCATGAGAAAATCTGGGTCCCCACCTACTGGAGCATAAATCACCCCTAATGTTATCTTCGCATTATAGAGTGAGCCTTTCACAATAATGAATCTTCCCTCATGGTCTGTTAAAAGCTCTTCTGCCAGAAAGGGAATATGCTTCTTAACCAGAATGGCAACTCCCCTACTAGAGGACGACCCGCCTGAGGCAAAAACCTGGGCATAACCCTGCCGGCAAAGCCCATTGACTTCTGATGAGAGCAAATGGGTTTCTTGCATCAAAAGAATATCCACATCCTGTAGAGCACAGTTTTTGAGAACCTGGTACCTTTTAGTTAGGTCTCTGACAGCTCTTACATTCCACGTAGCAATTTTAAGTGCTGTAACACTCATTGTCAAGTAAACAAAACAACAGTAGGATATAGAAACATGAAAAAAACAGGCCACCCTAGAAGGCACATCCTGCCCTCCCCCCTCCCCCCGTGAACAAGCATCCAACCATATCCCGCCTCTCCACCCCCAAAACTAATAGAGAGAAGCTGGAGCATTGTAAATTCCAAACGTGATGCTGCTGCCTTTACCAGGTCCAGAACTAAGAAAGAGAATCCTATCCCTCCCCCTCCCCGCCTCCCCATCCCTCAAACTATATACAAATGTTCTCTCGGCTGCCTCCTGAGAGAAACTGAGAGTATTAATACTCGGGTCGGGGAACAAAGCCCCAAAAGCAACCACAAGGTGGTAGAACTAGGAAATAATCCTGAACCAGTACCCTAAGGAAGTATCGACTACTAAGTCTAGAGTTATCACCTCGTGAACGCTGAGAACTTCCTGACTAAAATATCCCCCATCTGGGCTGCCCCCCTCTCTTTGGTGCGTTTAGCAGTTCTTCCAGGGCCACCTCTCCCACGGAGCCTCCCCCCCCCACTTGAGGAGTCTAAATGAATCCTACAAAAAGACCTGAGAAGCTGAGAACCTGACCGGAGTCTCGAAATTATCTGAACCATAGCCATGCTATACACTCATAACTTTTCTTAGATTTTTCCATCCAAGAGCAACACTTCCCCCTACCAGACTCTCTCCTTTAGGTTAGTTTCCACACCAAGGGTCCTAATAGTTGTGACTCTCTTTTGGCAAGGGGGGTGCCGTGTATCCCCCCTACCTGAATAGTCTTCATATCTGAACAGACTTTGAACATGCGGCTCACCATTCAGTTTGCAGAACCTTACAGGTCCCAGAGGAACATGACTGCATTCCCAACAGCCTTCACAGTCTTTGAAACATTTAGATGTGTGCTTTTAGATGGACATTGCAAGAGTCTTTCTATCACACAACAGAGTAAAGAATATCCTCAGGCAGATTCACCAGGTAGAGTTCTCAATGTCATGTCAGCTCACTGGTGTCTCTGGATTTTAGGTTTAATGATAGCTAAAAGAGAGATGACCCATTTGACCAGACTGCACTATCTCATTGGTCACTGGCATCTGAATAGTAAAGGGTACAGATCGGGCTCCTGAGTCTTTGGAGTAGTGGGAGAATCCTTAGACTATATTCAGGGGCTCTCAATTAGCACCTTCAGAACAGCTTATTCTGTCCACCAACACCAGCCACAAAACCTGGAAGGCAGTTCTAAACCAGATCCTTGGCTGGGGGTATGATCCCTGTAGGAGCAATGACTACAAATAAATGTTCTCAAGAAAAGAACTGTGTTGCTGACATTGAGGCACTTTCAGGACAGAGTTCAGCAGAAGTTGGTAAAGGTACAGCCTGACAACATGATGACTGTTGCTTACATAAACAGGCAAGGTGGCACAAGAAGTAAGGTGAGTCTAACTACCTGTTTCTGCATTGGGTGGAAGCCAGTCTGGAGTCCCTCTCAGCAATTCTGCTGGTGAGACAGTTCAACTCCTAAGCAGTCAGTCTCAGTTGCCAATGGTTCTATCCTGGAGAACTGTCTCTAAACCAGGAAGTGTTTCAGCACCTGTGTCGTAGATTCCTATCCCCAGAGACAGACATCTTTGCCTCCTGAAACAATGTCCAGATGTTAAGATTTTAAAGTCGGTACAGATGTCCGGTAGCGGAGTCACTGGATGCGCTGTTTCATCTGTGTTCCTTCAGAAAAACTTATCTTTTCCGTCTGTTTCCCTTTTGTTCCAGTGGTTCTCAGAAAGATCTATCATACAGCTAGTTCATTCTCATGGTACAGGAGTGGTCAAGAAGACCATGGTTGGTGGACTTTATCAGTCTAATGATTCAGGCAGAGACTTAGGTAAGGTAACCCACCAATGGGGAAAAATAGGAATGAATAAATATGTTTTTGTAGTCACCACCCAAATAGAGGCTTAGATCCAAGCTTACACCCACATCTGCTGCTCCTGCTAGTCCAGCCATGCTGTGTTTACACTCCTGACCACATGGACCGCAGCATGTGGGGCATGCATGGAAGGGAGCAACAGGAAACTTCTGGCCCCCTGCTAGAAGCATTAGGGGAGCCATATGGCACTGAGGTCACACTTCAAAGGAGCTGCCCACCTGAGAACAGCAGATTGCTGATGCACTCCTTGATGCTCTCTAATGCTGCTCAGTCTCCAAGATTGTTAAATAAGAGCAGGCAGCACTAGCCGGCCCGGTGGCACTGAGGGTTGAGGCACTGGACGCCACACCTCGTGCCACGCCAGCGACCCACGTTCGGGAGTGAGCCCAGGCACTGGGAGTTGGGAGGGGAAGGAGTTGGATTGAGTGTTTGTTTGACAGCTCTCCTGTTCCTGGGGAGGGATCTAGGGTATTCCCGGCACAGTAGAGACCCCCAGTGGAGACTGGGGGTACTACTGGCATGGGAACAGAAATTGGGAATGAGCATGGCAGGCGTCTACGGGGTAGCCGCATGCTGACGCCATTGCATGACTGCACTTGGGGGAAAAAACAAAGGAAAAATCCTCTAGACCATCGATGAGATGATGGTGGCCCCAGTGGAGCGCCCACATCCCAATGCCGGCTCAAATGCACACAATTCTCTCCATGGCTGACCCGACGGCTGAAGGTGAGGCACCTTCACACTTAGGAGTTGACTGCCAGGGGAGGGCGGAAGCAGCCCCGAAGGTGATCCAGGGGTCGGCCTACCTAGGTCGGTCAGGGGGAGAGAGCCTTGGAGAAGTAGGGGGGGTTCAGGCCAGGAGTTAGGGTAGCATCTGTGTGGGCACTCCTGAAGAATGCCCAGGGGTCTGGATGCATAAAGAAACTTAAAATTTTTTTTTTTTAAAAAGCAGGCAGCACTGTGCCAGACAGCCCGAAGCCACAGTGAAGGATGGATTTGAATAAAAATAATAAATACACCTATGGAAGCCTAGGTGGTGCCATATTTGTTTACATCTGGACCCACTACACTGTGGGAAAAGACCAAAAGTCACCAGTCAGAAGGCCCTTACAACCTCACATAGCACGTTTTGAAACAGGAACAGTGCAGCACAATATTATGCAGTTCATCAGGAAGAGCTCACAAATTTCAGGGAATCAGAAGGCTGGGATTGCAGGAAGTCCTTCTCTTTCCTGGATTCAGCTAATGGAAACTAATATTTGACTTTTGTTGCTTTGCACAGCTTACCAGCATGATCAGAGTGAGTTGGACATGTGAAAAGGGACAAGATGTGAGAGACAGCACTTATCCTAGGAGATCTAGTCACTATTTGTGCTGTGTTTGAAATTGTTAGCCTGTGCTCCCAAGACACAGAGTGGGGCTGTCTTGTGTACACGGTATCTTAGCAAGTATTATCCAAAGAGAGAGGTTGCCTTGACAGGCTCTGGGTCTAAGAAGAACCACAATGGCTTCCCTAAACTCCCTTCTTCTGGGATTCATCTCAGCAGAGGGCCTGCTACCTTACAATCCAGTGTGTCTGCCTACTCATGGGGTAGGTGAAGAAAAGACCTCCCTCCGGGGTGAAGTTCCCAAAGGCTCAGTTCAAAGAATTTCTCACCCACAGCGTGTATCCAGATGCCTGAGGAGCTGCTCAAATTCCTGCAGTAGAGGGATGATGCTTAACCTAAATACTGCCAAATATTGCTGTCACCCTAGGAGTTCATAAGTACTGATCAGGACACTGCCCTGCACTGGTGTTTGTAATACAGTTAGTTAGCATATTAGTCAGTTAATGCCTGGAACTGTTCTGTGTGATCCATAGTTGAAGACCAAAAGTTTAGTTGGCAGTGTAAAGGAACCTTTGGAGTCTTAATTCAACCCCCCATAGTGGATTACAAACAAGTAGTTGGTATTTTCTTTGAAACTCAGTGCTTTCAATTTCATATCGCCTTCCAGCACTGTAACTGATAGCTTACAGGCCTGCAACGTACCAGCTGCAGATGTACATGGACTGTCCCAAAGGAACTATATTTGGGCTGCAGTGAGTGGAGAATTGTCACATTGAGGGGAAGGTAGGGGTTACCAGGTGGCGGGACCCAAGCATACTATGTGGCTGTGAGCATATTATTTGTCTTCATGGATATTTTGTTTTATTGCTACTGCCTTCTCTCCATTTTTCTCCAAATTCCTGTTGTAGGAGCATACCCCCTTAATAACCCCCCTGTAGTTATTTATACCACATTAACTGCATCCTTGGTTAATATTGCCTACTTTGCATGCCTTATGTCATAGGGTGATGGAGTTTAGTGATACAGTAACTGTTCCTCGAGGGGGGTGCTGTTTTCTGTGTATGGCCCCCTACACTGGGTGTGATTTGGCAATACCCTATATAGTTTTCTTGGTTATAAGCACCTTGGGACCAACCAAATCAAAAGAATCCTGCTGCTGTAGCTGGAAGCACTGCACTACATACATAGACTCCAGTCATAAATCCATTGACCCCAAGGCCATCTGACTTAAGGCCTAGAGGCTCCAGCTGCCTGAAACTGTACTAGGCTGTGCCACACCTTGGGGACAGGGTTTACATATATATTGCACTGCTGCTTTAAGACACGTGCCATACATTAAGGTGTCATGTCATAGAAATAACAATTGTTCATGAAAAAAGAATAAAACGAAGGGGTTATCCATTTAAAATACTGGATGTACTGGTTGCCAAGTGTCATACTTACTGCATTGGCCATGACTGATGCTGTCCAAGTCAAGCTCCTACACATTTGACAAGAACTTATTTTGTTTTTCAATCTAAAGGATGCATTTCCTTGGGAACAAAATTAAACATGCAGTCTTAGGGCTAAACCTAATTCATATTGTAATGGCAATGTTTTCTGCCAATCTTATCAATGTGAAACAGAATGTCATTAACGTAGTAACTATGCCTTCATAAATGTGATAAAAGCCCAGCTTTAAAATCCATTGGAGGGCCTGTAGTTTACAATGGAGGCAGACAAGGGAAATGCAGTATGAAATGCAGTACCAAGAATACTGTTTACAAAGTAGATACAATATATTTCCAAATTCCCAGTAATTTCTATGTTTAATTACATAGAAATTGCCGCAGTCTGCACTGTAGACATAAATTGTATGCCTTTAATATCTCAGTATTCGTATTGCGTATTTCTCATGTAAGGACATCGCTGCATGGAATATTTTACTTTTCTGGGTGTCTGCATTGCCAAAGCAAAGTCACAGTGCAAGGTTTGTTCCATAAAACATTATGATACTTAACCTGGCAACAGTTCCAAAAATGTTAACATGCATATTTACATATTCCTTAAATGGAAACTTTAGCCGTGCTGACTGGGTTGATTCTTTTTCGCTAAAACAAGCAGTAGCACTATCTGAAGCACAGAATTTGGTTAAAAATTAAGTTTCTTTTTAGATAATTTGCCAAGTTTCCAAACTGCTCATTACCGACCTTGTTCACTTACTAACAGCAGGTGCAAGCTCACTGTACCTAGTAGTGATGTGTTTGTGTAGCAGCACAGTGATATGGTGCACAAAGTGAATTCTCATTAGGGACTGGGTCAGACATGGACGCTAATAGTAGGTGGGAAATCATCAGGAGAGGGGTGCAGGATGCTACCAGCACCTGTGCAAGAGTAAGACGAAAATGCGGTAGGGCCCAAAAACCCTGTTGGTGGACCAGGGAGGTCCAGGAGGTGGTGCGGGGAAAGAAAGCAGCCTATAAGCAATTCAAGTGCTCAAGGAGTGAAAGGGATTGAGGGGAGTACGAGCTGATGGCTAGAAGGGCCACTAGAGTGGTGAGGGCGGCTAAGGCAAGGAAGGAGCAGAACCTGGCCAGGGAAATTAGGAGAGGGAACAAGGGGTTCTTTAGATACATTGGGGAAAAACGAAGGGTGAAGGGGCAGATTAGCAGGATTAAATCAGGGGAGAGATGGGCACAAGACCCGGGGGAGCAGGCTGAGGTACTAAATGAGTACTTCACCTCAGTTTTCACCAGGGAAAATGGGGGTGCTGCATCATACATGGGAGGAGACAGAGATACTGAGGAGGGGACCCTTACGATTGGCAGGTCTGAGGGAGAGGGAGGCATCACTGGCAGGTGGGGGAGGCTAAGCAGGGAGAAGGGGTACGGAAGTGAAATCACAGCAGAGAGTGGAGGAAGCCCTCAGCTCCCTTAAGACGGAGAAAGCACGGGGCCGGATAAATTACATCCCAGAGTGCTGAAGGAACTTGCAGATGTCCTGGCAAAACCCTGGCAGAGCTTTTCACCATCTCTCTGAGGACAGGGTGGGTGCCCCAAGACTGGAAGGTGGCGCATATAGTGCCTATCCACAAGGGGGATCAAGGGAGGTGGGGGAACTACAGGCCTGTCAGCCTGACATCGGTGGTGGGCAAGGTGATGGAGGGCATTGTCAAGGGAGAGGCTAGGGGGACCTGGATAAGTCAGGGTGCCTGGACGATAGACAGCATGGATTCATCCGGGAAATCGTGTCAGACAAACCTGGTGGAGTTCATGACTGGGTGACAAGTGCCTTGGACCTGGGTAGATCAGTGGATGTCCTCTTTCTAGACTTCAGCAAGGCATTTGACTCTGTTCCTCACGTGGGCCTGTTGGATAAGCTGGGAGAAATGGGGGTGGGGAACCAGATGATCAGATGGATAGGCAATTGGCTCCAGGACTGGACCCAGAGGGTCGTGAGTTGGTGGGATAGTCTCATCCCCAAGGAGGGTCGTTGTGGGGTCCCACAGGGATCAGTCCTTGGGCCCCTTCTGTTCACGCGCCTCGTATCTGACATAAGGACAGGAATCAGGAGTGAGATGAGTCTCTTTGCAGATGACTCAAACTAGGGGTGTGGTGGATGGGGAGGAGGGAGGGGAGCTCTACCGGGGACTTGGAGGCTCTGGAAAGATGGTCTAGAAAGTGGAAGCTGAGGTTCAATGCAGGGAAATGCAAGGTACTCACCTGGGGCTAGAAACCCAGGCCAAGTGTATACCCTGGGGGGAATGCTACAAGTCTCGATGGCTGAGAGGGACCTGGGGTGGTGGTGGATGTCAAGATGAACAACTCTGAGACTTGTAGGAGGGCAGCAGCCAAGGCCAACAGGATGCTGGGATGCATCGCTAGGGGATCACCTCCAGAAGGAGGAGTGATACTCCTCTGTATAACGCTTGGTGAGGCCGCACCTTGAGTACTGCGTGCAGTTTTGGAGGCCACACTTAGCGGGACATTAACCTCCTGGAGAGGGTCCAGAGGAGGGCAACCAAAATGATTTGGGGTTTGGGGACAGGACCTATGAGGAGAGGCTCAAGAGCTAAATATGTACACATTGGAAGAGAGAAGGGACCGGGGACATGATAAAGGTCTTTAGGTACATGAAGAGGATAAATAGGGAGGAACAGTCGGGTGCCTTCAAGGAAGGAGGAAGGGCCACTAGAGGGCATGGGTGGAAGCTGGAGGGGAAGATTCAGGGAGAAAGGAGGAGGTGCTACTTCACTGAGAGGGTGGTGGAGCCATGGAATGCACTGCCTAGGGGGCTGGTGGAGGCAGAGACGTGTGGAGGGTTCAAGAGGGGTGGGACAGGTACAGGGAAGGGTTCTGGAAGCAAAATCCAATGCAGTAAGAATATCCGGAACTGGGAAGGAAGAAGCCAGAGAAGGCGAGAGGGACAGCAAGGTCAGCACCCAGGCTGGGGACTGACCAAACGAGCAGACACGAAAGACCGTTAGGCCTATTATGCTGGCATTTTAGTATGTTAGTAAATGCCTTCCTCTTTTCTTCTTTTATATTTTATTTAACCAGGAATAGCCCAATTGAGAAGCAGCAACTCATTTTATTTGGGGCCCTGTTTCTACCTAGCTTTACAGCGGGAGTGACTGAAGCACTGGCAGGTCAAGCAATTTCCTCAATGTCAAGAGCAAAACTGAATCTAGGGTGGGATTCAGACTTGGGTCTCCTAGTTCAGATCTCTATCCACAAGACCACATCCTCTTCCACAAATTAAAACTCAGACTGTAGTTATGTATTTGATGCACTGCCCTCTCCCCAAACATAAATTTATAGATGGTTAATGACAGAAGAACTTTCATTCACTTAGTCTGCCCTTTGTTTCTGCCTAATTTAACTAGTCCCCCTCTTTACACTAACAGTTTGTAATTCTGTTTGCCCGTAACTACCCCTTTGTGTCTATCCCATTTGTTCTTGGTCTGATATAGAGTCGGGCAGAGAAAAACTTCTTTGTAGCCTTTCTGATCCTTCTGCCACTTTGAGGTGATGACCCCTGGGGTTTGTCTGACCTTTAAGTCTGCATAGCTCAGTGATGTCCACCCTATAATACCTCACGTGTATTTTCAGGCATCTGTCATGTCCTCTCCCTCCCTCCTTCCTTTCCTTCAATAAGTACAAGTTCTGATCTGTCACCCTCCTCTGGTAGTTCCTGTCCCTGTACCATTTTTGTCCTCTTTCACTGTGAATTCTTTCATGTTTCTCCTGCTGTTTCCGCCACCTCTTCCCTCTGTTCTCTCAAAACCTTCCTTCCTATCTTTTCTACTCATTCTTGCAAATGCTTCTGACCCCCCCAGTCATCCTTATACATAAATGGAGCACTATGGCCTGGCCCTGTGAGTGCTCCCTAGACTGCAGCTTAGCTGTATGTATTACTGTGTACTAATGCTGATTCTGTGAAGCTGATCTGTGTCATGATGTAATTGTACGTTTATCTACAGCTACTGTTATATGCTTTATTTATTTTAATTGTACCTTTTAGTGTTTTCTGCTTTGAAGCGTACTGCGTCCTCCTCTTCTCCTCAGGAAACACAGTGAAATGAGCCAATAACAGCTCAGTATGTTTTTCCTAATAAAGCTTTTGAAATAAATAAATAAATAAGTTTTCTTATCCTTTTTTATGTGAAATTGTGTGGATTCTCAAATCAAACACAGTACTCTAGATGTGGTCTGAACAGTTATGCATATGGTGGCATGATTATTTGTTCACTGTGGCTTGTGAATCCTTGCCCAGTACATTCCAGTAGCCTGTTGGCTCTCCCTTATGCTTTTTCACACTGACTGGAACTTTTCAGGTTGCTGTTTATCGTTAGGCTCAGATTTCTTCCCACATACAAGGATTTCCCCTCAGCTCCATCTATGATAGACTTGTGGATTCTTCTCTTCAATTTGCATCAATTTCAATTTGAATTTTTGGAAATAAAAGTTTGGCTGTCATGCCCCTATCCAGAGTTCATGGCACTCCACATCCTTCTGCATGCTCCTTACTCCTTCTGTGTCCACCCTCTCACGCAGCTTTGAGTCGTCTGCAAAAGGACACCTTGCTGTTCAGACCTGTCCCTATATCACCAATGAACATATTTAACAAGACTGGTCCCAGCACTGACCCTAATGGGACCTCACTTGTCACTTTTCTTACATCTGAATGTTTACCATTTAGTACCACTCTAAACATCCTGTCTGATAGCCAGTATCCATCTTGTAAGTTTCTTCCCTAGTCCCATTTGTTGTACCTTCTTGATAAGCCTTGTCTGTGGCACTGAGTGAAAGGTCTTACTAAAGCTGAAGTACAGACTGTCTACATCCTGATTTTTGTCTACCGTCCGTGTCACCAGGTTGAGGAAATATATCAGGTTAGTTGGGGGATGACATCCGGAGTCCTTCAGTCTACTGCTACTTCGCTATTGTGAACAACACAAGGGGAAGGATTCACTGAAGCATTCTGGTGCACCAACATTCAAATACTACAATGGAGAAAGCAAAGAACGAGAGGGCTTGGCCGAGGTTCAATGTGGGGAATGGCTTCTTCCACAACCTCTGCGTAAGCTCTCCTCTAACACACCTCCCTTGCTTAGGGAGTGTTTTTTGTCCCTGAGCTTCCTTTGTAGCTGTGCTGTCTCTCGCACCTCCAGCTGCTCTGTCTTGTCTGTCTCCCCGCCTTTGTGTCTCCCCCTTCTTCTCTTGTGATTTCCTTCCCCGTTGTTCTTTGCTTTGCTCACCTGTTTCCCTGTGTCCTGCCTGGTTTTCTTTCTCTCTGTGGCTCATTTTGCCTCCTCGCTCCTGTCCTCCGTTTGTCTCCCTCCATTTGTCCCTGGGTTTTCCCCTTGTTGTTTCCTTTTGGGCTTCCCACCCGCGTTCTGTCCCCTTACATAATGCATTTGGCGTCCCCTACTCCTTCATTCATTTCAAGGCTTCCTTTCTCCATGTACGCCCATTTCCTGTCCGCCCCTGATTATTCCTCCTGCTACGCAGCCGTCCCACTCAGCACTTACTTCAGAGTTGTCTGCCTCCTTTTCCATAGGCTGCTGTGCTCCAAGAGTTAGTAACCCTTTGCCAGTATTATTGCTACCTGCCATCTAAACATTCAGACTGGCTCTACTGACTGACCTCTATGCATTTTACCCTTACTGTGTACTGTGTGCCTGACAGCTTGGCAGTCTCCAATTCTGCAAACCACCTCAGTTCAGTGTCCTGGCACGGCTGCACTTGGCTCCCCGAACCTATTCACATTTATTATCCACCCCCTGTAAGCCCACCCAACGGTTTCTCAGTGACTCCATTGTACGACCCTACTTATGCACACTATTCCATCTCGTAGCTGCCGTCTGACTTGGTGTTCGTACCTCACACTACAGTTCTCTCCTCAGTATACCTGTACCCATGTCATTCCTGTTGTTACTATTTTGTGTTGTTTCTCTGCTTCCCTGTTCTTCTTCCAACCACTTCAGGAAATGTTTTTATGCAGGCCATACAGTCCTCGTCTGCCCCAGGACACACCTGGAAACGTGCAATTGCTCAGTATGTCTACCTGGTGAAACTCATATCTCAAGTAAGATTTATTCTGCTTAAGTGTGGAGCTGGTGGGGATTGTATGTTGGGCCGCCCTGGGATGACTGTTGTTGCTGATTCTAGGGCCGGACCTTCTCTATGACATTGCCTGTTTCTGTGCCTGCCATTCCCATACTCCTGCATTCATCTTACCATGCCTGTGTACTGTTCATCATGCCTGTCTCATTCCTGTCCCCTACTCTACCCTCCTTCTACAGCTGTATCCTGTGCTCTCAGCCAGCCCATATCAGCAGTACTCCAGACTCCATCCCTAACTCACGCCTTCTGAGGTGCTGAGCGACGGTAGGCTTCATCTGTCTACCAGGGATGGGATTCCGTTACATTCACTACCTCCTACTACTTACCAACCTGACATCCTCCATCTCTAACTGTTACCATACCTTCTCTACCTCATACTAGTTGCCGCTTCCCTTCAGGAACGGAACTACCTCCTACTTACCACTTTGACATCTTCCATCCCTAACTCTGCTTGCAGCATCGAGTGCAGGTTAGCTTGCCTTGACTACCAGGGATGGGAGCCATGTTTACAATCTACAGACTGTTACTATAGCTCCTCTACCTCATACCAGTTGCTGCTTCCCTTCAGGAATGGAACTCCTACTCCCCACGTACCCTCATTATTCTACCTATGCCTAGCTGCCCCGAGTTACTGCCACCCACCTCTGCTGTCCCTGATGGTTGCATGTGTCTACTGTCTACTGCTTCATCTTATATGTTCTCAGCCTGATGCCTTGCTGCTGCTTCCCTTCAGGAACAGGACTTTGCCCAACTTGCTTCTCCATCTTACCTTGTCTGCAGCCTAGACTCATTGTCCTATCTGCTGACTTCCATATCCGGGAGCTTGACTCTAACATGTCCTGTCTCCACTGTTTGCATCTACACCGATGCAGATTGCCATTTCCATTCAGGAACGGAACTTCTTCAGCCAAGTTCTCTCATCATTCTACATTCGCTAGCCTCATCTGGTCTGAATCATCTTGCCTTGAACGTCCCATCTGGACGCATGTCCTTCCATTCCGCTGTTTCAAATGTGTTATTCTCCGCCTGCTACCTGATGCCATGGCCTTTCTGGACCAGGACCTCCTACTTCTGTCTGCGATTTCGACCATGGAACCTGGACCTCTTCAACTTGTTTGCCTCCACCATGTCAGTTTGCCACTTCCCTTCAATCACAGGACCCTTCTGCTTTGAATGACTCCACTCACCATCCTGCTCTTCCATGGACCTTCATTCTCCAGCCCCTTTGGCCTCCTTTCCCTCATCATATGGATCTTGCTGGCTTGTTCAGTCTGTCTCTCACTCCAGATCGACAGCATCATGGACTTCTTTGCTGCAGGTCACCAGTTCGGCTGTTGTATAAACTTGTTTTCTTTGCAGATTTGGGACCTTGTCCTTCATTGCTCCAGCACCTTCCATCATTTTCTCTAGTCGCTTCCAGCCTCCGTCAGATGTGGGACTCCTGTTGCTCATGGTGCTTGGCTTGGCTCCTTGGTCTTCCATGGATTATCATCTGATGCCTTGCTTCAGTTTTCCTACATTTTGCTGCTGTTCACTGTGGAACTGCCCAGTCCTGTACCTTCCTGCTCTGAGTGTCCTTCGGCTTTGCCTAGCCCATAGCTTCCTCTGCTTATTCCTTCAGTTCCCCAGGATCCACTCTGGACTTCCTTACTATTTTGCTGGCTGCCTTCTCATTTTTGCCTTGCTGGCTTGGGGCTTCATATTATTTGCTGTGGCTCTTTTGGGCCTTGTATCCTATCTCCGACCAGTACTCCTACCCAGTCATCTGCTCTTCCATATGATCCATCCCCTACTTCTACTCCAACCCTTGTAACAGTACCCTTCCACTACTCATTGGATCATTAGTTCATTATTCTGGAGTAATACTTCTACTAGCAAACATTCCTTGGCTCACATGCCTCATAGACGCTTACGTTATTATAGAGTTTTATACTGCCCAATCAGTTCTTCACAATCATTCATGGAATCCCATTCATCTGGACAATAGGAAGATCTTCTCCATCTCTATTGGATATACCCTCCGATTCCTGTCCATCCAGTCACCATGACTTCCCTGTATGTCTTGTCTCATTGGCTATCCTCATACAGGAAAGGACTTAAATCTTTCTGTTATACTCTGACTTCATAATCAGCATCACTTCTACGGATACCAGGAATCACAAGACAACCCTTTCAGCTACGGACATTATCCATTTTACCTTCTGCCGCCTCTTCTTCAACACTGACTCTGATAATCAAGTTACTCAACTTCTACTTCCCAACAGTCATTGCTAGTTTTAGGAATTTCACAGATATCTTCCAGGTTATTCATCGTGGGATCTCCACAGCCTAGTTGATTACTGACTCCATGCCATCCAAACCTTCGATTTCACTCCTGAACATTGCTATTCCTTATACAGTCATCCATACCTTTTCACCTAGTACCTTCAGCCAGGTCAATCAACCCTTCAGCCTCTTCTTCTCAAAGTACCTTAGTTAATCTCTACAGTAAAGACCATCACCGAGAACTGGCTCTCCTGAATTCTAACTGGCAATCCATAACAGTCAAGACAAATTCACCAACTCAGCCTTGCCTCCCAATTGGTATTAATCAGCTGTAGCACTAAAATCCTATAGCATCCTGCACTAATCGATCTCACTACCAATCCAGCCTACAGACTCTTCTTAACATCCTCCCGCAAGCTTCTCTCAAGTACTTCAGCATCTGGAGTACCTGTAAACTTAACCAACCTATGCCACCACAGTGCATCTCCTAAATGATCACACCACAGAAATACCCACACTCACTTCAGGCAGCATACCAGCAGAAGATTTGAGTATAAAGCCATGAACATCATGACCAAAGATGCTATCTGGTGCTTATAATGAATTTCCAATCATTCCCCATATATATTAGGTTATTATCTGGACCGCTCCGCAAATCTTCCTCTATTGCTTTACTAATCACTTATGGCATTACTCTCATCAGGCACTCAAAATCTCCTCTACTCATTTTACTGTGGGGTGCTAACCTAGCGACTTATCGCTCACTAATCGATTCTTTACCTCCAAACTACCTCAAATATCCAATCTTACACGAATTGGATCAGTCACCCATAACTTTACAAATCATCACAACTGCCACAGTGTACTGTATGATCTTATATTGATCAAATCATGCTCTCTCGACTCATTATGCCCCCACAATCCCTTTGGACATGCATCCTTTGTCATCTCGGAAATATGGAATACATTAGCCTTTCTTTAACTGGATCTGCTCCACGCATAGGATTCTACAGTCCCTACGGAAAAGAAGTATCCTTCATCCTCAGGATCATCATGCAGTCTGTATCATCCTTGGATCGAGAATGAACCTTCATCTCCAGGGCACTCAAAGACTCTTCTACTCATTTCTACGCTATGGATGCTTCCTTAGCAACCCCTTGCTCAATATGGAGTTCCTTGCCTCCAGACCATACCTTTACATTCAAACCTTCCACAAGTTGGATCATTCACCAATGACTTCTTCTACCATTGCATTTCCACCATTCCCAGTTTAGTACCTTATCGATCCAGTTATGGTCCCTCTGCTCATTACATCCTTGCAATTCCGTTGGACAAGCACCATTCATTATCTTGGAAACTTGGACTTTCTTCACCCTCCTTCACCCAGATTTACTTCATACCTAGGATTCTAGCGCTCATTCAGAACAGACCTACTTTCCAACTTCAGGACCATCGTGCGACCGGCATCATCCATGGATTTAGTATGGATAATTGTCTCTCCAAGCAGTTCACCAACCTCAAATTACCTATGGTTACTAGAACCTAGGTCCTTCTCCATTTAGTATGCTCAGAGGACAGGCAGACATCTGGCCATGGGTCCTCAGAAGTTTCCTCCACCTTGGGTTATTTCCTCTCCTGAGTGCCAGGGGATCATACTCTCCATGAGTTGGAAGAGGTGTCTTTTTGGGCCTTCTGTTCCCTACTAATTATTACCTACATACCTACTATTGAAGGGTGGGAATAGAGTAAAAGCCACAAATAGTACTACAAGTTACACAAGCACTATATACCCCGTCTCTCCCTATTGCTGTTCCACAAACATTGAATGGAAGGGCTTGGCTCGAGGCTCAGTGTGGGGGAATAGCTCCTCCCACAACCTCTACTTAAACCCTCCACTAACGCACCTCCCTTGCTTAGGGAGTGTTTTTTGTCCATTACCTTCCCCTTCTCCTCCTTCTTCACCGGTGCTCTTCTCACCCTTGTTCATGGGCCTTGTATTCCCTACAAATTCCTACCTACATACCTACTACTCAAGGGTGGGAATTGAGTAAAGCCACAAAAAGTACTACAAGTTACACAAGCACTATATACCCCATCTCCCAATTGCTAGTCCACAAATATTGAACTGGTGTACAGACCCCCAACTGAGATCTAACAAGTGAAGCACTGGGGCCCCTGGTATTCAGCCAGACAACAACCTATTTTTGACCATGGTGTGTGAGGTGTGAGTGTGTGTGTGTGTGTGTGTGTGTGGCAGATGTGCATAATACAATTGTAGATTTTCTCACACCAGTGGCTTGAGTTTTTCTTTGGTGAGCTGCTGCATCCCTGCTACGAACAGTCTTGTTTTAGGCTGGCCAGTCTACCGCAACGACCCAGACCCTGCATAACCTTGGGTGTGAGCACACTGCCTATGTTCTGCAATCCATAGAAGTAAGAAACAGTAAAACTGAAACTTAATAAAGGCAATCTGAATGGGCATGAACAAAGCACAGCAAAGCAAGGTGGGCTGATGGCCCCAACATTTTACAGCAGTAGGCTTCAACAGAAGGCATGAATAGTGCATGTTCAAAATGTCACGGAAATGCTCTTTGCTCCATAAAGTCACAGTGCTGATTTTCAGTTAAGTACATGTCCATCATAAGCTGGTTGGTAGTGCAGCCCGGTAGTGCTGCTACTGCCGATGCGCTGTCATCCTAGGTTCGGGAACAGACTGGGGTCACTCAGGGGCTGGCCTGGGAGGGAGGGAGGGAGGTTGAGTGCCTCAGGACAGCTCTCCTCACTGGGGAGGGAAGATGCTATGTCCTGCAGCTTGCCGTCCTATTTGTCGAAGGTCAGGTGGCAGCACAGGAGGTGCACATCAATGAGGAGGCGTGACACCCGGACACAGACACGCATGCATGCCGTCGCACACAGGCATCCACAGGGGAGACAGCTAGATGAGAAAATCCCTGGTCTGCTTGGATAATGCCCCACACTGCTAGAGGATGTAGCCTTTGAGGAGTTCCTATCAGAGCATAATGGAGAAAACAGGAAAGAATCTTTTTTTTTAGTCTTTGGTAAGCAGGTAAGACCCACTAGGCACAAGTGCCTGTTTTCAGGGGTGACCTGGGAGCACTGGGGGGTTACATGACTTGCTCAGAGTCACACAGTATGCAAGTGGAGGTTGTGGGAATCAAACCCAGGTCTGCTGGATGTACTAGGCCCACTCACAGCTAGTTACTCTAACCCCTAGGCTGTACTGCCAGAATTATTATTATCAGAGATGGCACATTTTTCACATCAAATCCTCATTCTTTAAAAGCTGTACAGTAGTTACACTATGTATTTTTATATAAGCATTTAGACAATCTGCCCATATTCAGGTCACAAATGGGGCAAAATCAGTTTCAGATTTTAAATCATATGGGAAAAAATTGCTAAAGGTACATGTGCATTTCATTTTCTTTTGCAAAACTTTTGCAAATGGTCACCCCCCTCCCCAATGGTGAGTGAACAAACTTGATGCCTGTGAACCTCAAGGATGGAGGATCGGAACTGCATGATTCCAGATAGTGTAAACCTAGGGCATTATTTGTATTTTTGTTGATTACTATACTCATGTGTTCCTGCATGAATGTGTTAAGACAGCTTACTGTCCTGGTTACATGCATCTATTTACAGCTGCACCAGCCCACGTATACCTGTACAACAAATCTGGTATTGCAGCTGATGAACTGCTTGATTTAGCAATCGTTTTTTCAAATCTTGGTATCTGCAAATCTCACTCTGTATCACATACTTTCAGAAAACAATGTCTATGTAGAAAAAGGTTTTTTTGGTTTCTCAGGTAACTATGTTTTGTTAACCTTATGTGGGTCTGGATGAAGATGATAAAACATGACATGGTACAAAACCGTGAAGAAGCAATTTTATTATGAAACATTGGATCTTTCTTCGAGGGGGCTCTTGCAGCAGGCAGTAATCATTAGGACTAAGCTGCCAGGCGCTAGGACCACATGGAAAACTTCAAGCAAGCAGTGTACAGCGGGGCACTGCCCCCGACATCGGCACGCCGAGGCATGCCCTATGATATAAAAGAGGCAGTCCCCCAGCCCATCCTTAGTTCTTTTTCCATCGCTGACCCGCGAAAGTCGGACCTCCATGAATGCCTGCTTCTAGTAGACTGCCATTTTCACGTTTACATATGATTTCTTTATTTTCTTTTGAGTAAATTTTATTTTATTCCTTCCTTTATTTTTTTCTTGGCATGTCTCCTCCAGTTTTGTCTTCTCACGGGTGAATGAAGTGTGCAAGCAACTTCCCTCCAAGGACGGCCGCTCTTCTTGACTGCTTTGCTAAGTCCCTGTCCACAACACTGAGGCCTGCCAGCACTGCCAGAACATCAACCAGGCCACATGGAGTTGCTGCTTGAAGACCTCTGCATCAGCGAAATTTAGCCACAATGGAGAAGGAGCTCTGCTGTCTTCTTCCCAGGTCTCCAGGGCTTCAGCTTCTTCCTCCTCTCAGAAAGGGAAGAAGTCCTGTAGAAAGTTTAATCACTGGGGCAAGCACAGGGACCGGAACCGGTCAGTTTCCCACTGTTGGTCACTGCATAAGGCAGTGGCCGCCTCTGGGTCTTTTTCCCGAGGGAGATCAGCCCCTCCTCCACTGGCAGCCTCTCTCCCCGGGCTGCCCATGGCTTAGCCGCCAGCCCTCTTTTCCATCTTGAAAGGCAACTCCTTGGGGCTTGGAGCTTTGTTAACAGCCCTCCAGCCCCTGAAGCTCAGGCCGTTTCATCCAGCAGGTCCTCAGCCAGTTGGCTTGGCCGGTTCTACTTCTGAGTGGTGAGGTCATCACCCGATGCCCCCGCCCAGCCTTTGCGTTGCCTATGTCAGTCCCGGGACTGACGTAGGCCTTGTGATGCCTAGAGCATGCATTCGTCTCCCCCATGAGAGTGGTGCCTCTTCCTCTGTTGGGAGCTCACTCTCCTTTGCAGGCTCCCCCTAAGGGACCTGCGCCCAGCCTTCGCTGGAGTCCCCGATGCTGGTTCTTCAGCGTCACTTCAGACGATGCCACATCCATCATCGTCTACACCTCAGCCAATGCTGGCGGGCCCTCCTTTCACTCCCCAGATGATGCCTGAGGGACTGATTCCTGGTCTTCACTTAAAATGAAGATCAACGCCAGATAACCCGTCACCTCAGGGGCCGACGCCAGATCTTCAGACTCCCCTAGAGCCGACACTGGTTAGTTCTTTACTTCAAGGACCAATGCCAAGGGACCCAACGCCCTAAGGGACGGTGTCTCAGAGTCTGACACCAGGGCTCCCTACTCTTGACCGCCCAGGAGGGGTTTCTCCCTCTACTTCCTCGGTCAAACCCAAGTTCTCCTCACCGCCTTCTGAGTCCCCCTTCATAGTTATCCTGAGACACCTTTAGTCCCTGGCAGGTTGGGAGATGGGGAACTATAGCCCTATTGGTGTAGCCTAGCTGTCTTTCTCCCTAAGACGGAGACCCTTCCTCTGACAATCCCCCCCATGACTCCAGGGACAACCCTTCTATGGGGAGCATCCAGGAAACACAGAAACATGGACTTTGATGGCGGATAAGGACCACTTGGCCCACCCAGTCTGTTCATTTCTCTACCTATTGGATAAGCTGTAGATCCTAGTTAACCAACAGCCTACTTCCTCCTACCCCACCAGTATAATTGCCTTATGTCTGTCCCATGCATTCTTGAATTTCCCCACTGTTTCTTACCCCACAACCTCCTCAGAAAGGTCATTCAAGGCATCCACAGCCCTCGCTGTGAAAAAATACTTCCTCACGTTGCCCCTGAGACATCTCCCCTCTATCTTCAAACTGTGACCCCTTGTTCTTGCACAACTCTTTTTCTGAAAGATGCTACCCTCTTGGACTTTGTTGATTCCCTTGAGGTACTTGGAAGTTTCTATCATGTCCCTCTTCTCCCTCTTTTCCTCACAGGGATACAAATTAAGCTTCTTTAGTCTCTCTTCATATGGTTTCTGGTGCAGACTCTGCACCATTTTAGTTGCCCTCCTCTGGACTGCCTCCATCCTGTCTCTGTCCTTGCAGAGATGGGGTCTACAGAACTGCATGCAGTACTCCAGATGGAGTCTCACTAACTGTCTGTACAGAGGGATGACAATTTCCTGTTTTCTACTGATGATACCTCTCCCTATGCATCCCAGTATTCCCTTAGCCCTCCTTACTGCCTTCTCACATTGTCTGCCTACCTTTAGTTCCTCTGAAATCACGACCCCCAGGTTCCTTTCCATTTTTGTTGTCGTCCCCCCCAATTGTGTACTCTTCCCCTGGATTTTTGTTTCCCAGGTGCATTACTTTGCACATCTTTGCATTGAATCTAAGCTGCCATACTTTTGACCATTCTTCCAACCTTGCCAAGTCCCTTTTCATCATTTCCACCCCACCTTGTGTATCAAGCCTGTTGCAGATCTTTGTGTAATCTTCAAAGAGGCATACTTTTCCTTCCAGTCCCTCTGCAAGGTCACTTATAAAGACATTAAAGAGAACCAGCCCCAGTACTGAACCCTGCAGTACCCCGCTAGTAACCCTCCTTTCTTCGGAGTGGACTCAGTTTACAATTACCCTCTGTGTCCAGTTGTCCAGCCAGTTTTTTACCGGGCCTACCATCCTGGGACCCACTCCCTGGCTGGCTAACTTGTTTATTAATCTTTTGTGTGGGACTGTGTCAAATGCCTTGTAGGCCATGTCCACAGCCCCTCCCTTGTCTACTACTTTGGTCACCCAGTCAAAGAAATCTATTAGCTTCATCTGACATGACCTTCCCACTATGAATCCATGCTGCCTTGGATCCTGTTCCCCGCTGGCCTCTAGGTACTCAACAATTCTTTCATTCAGAAGCGATTCCATCATTTTCCTTACCACTGAGGACAAACTAACAGGTCTGGATTTCATGGTCATGAACACAGCCCATGATTGCACCAAGAAGCCCAGGCACCTTAATACCTATACTCTGGATATGGAGTCTTGGCAAATGGACTGGTTCGGGTGGCAGGTCTACGCTTCAGCCACCTTGGCCATATGGTGTCTGCATTTCTTAGCTCACTTGACACAGTACCAGAATGCCCTGTGGGACAAAGCACTGGAGTGCAGACTCTTCCCAAAGCCCCTACCAAGACCCAGCTAGTTCAGCTCCTCAAATCAGGCTCAGATGTTGGCATTCATGTCTTCAGAGCCTCCTATGTCTCAGTGGACACTGCCGGCCACGCCGCGGCCATGACACGGCCACAGGCATTAGCATTCTTGGCTTTGTGTCTCAGCCTTTGCCCCAGATGTGCAAGCCAAAATCCTGGACACCCCTTTCCAAGGTACTATTATCTTTGTGGATGATGCCTAGTGCATTGTTACTCTACTACAGGAATCAGGCAAGGCTTTGAGGTTGGTACACTCCATGTACCATTCCCAGCCTAAATCTCACCAACATCAGTCCTTTCACCGGTCCTCCAAACAAGTCTAAGGGCCAGCAGCCCGGAAGTGCCTTCAATCATAGGCCTTTTCGCAACCGGCTGGTACCTCAACCCCCAGGGCCCCAGATCTACCTCTGCTACTCTACCTTTTCCAAAAGGGGCATACTTCAGAGTTCCTACAGCTCTTTCCCAGATGATGCTCCAGTGCATGGCACTTTTGTGCAAAAAGGCCATAGAACCTGTCCCTCTAACTCAAAGAGGGAAGTGATTCCACTCCCATTTTTTCTTGGTCCCAAAGAGGAACAGTGACCTGAGATCCATTCTCAATCTCAGCCATCTGATCCTGTTCATGAAATACAAAAGCTTCACAATGGTCACCCTTCACAGCCTTCTTCATCTCCTTCCCCAAGGGGATTGGCTCTGTTCGCTGGATATGCAAGGTGCCTATCTCCATATCCAGGTCTTTCAGCCCCACAGACGTTCCTTCGATTTTGCTTCCAAGGAAACTACTTCCAGTTCCAGGCTCTCCAATTCAGCCTTTCCTCAGTTCGCCGAGTCTTTACCATGTGCCTAGCAGTAGTGGCTACAGCCCTCCGGAGGAAAGGTCATTATGTTTTTCCCTCATCTGGACAATTGGCTTCTAACAGTCCCCTCCAGAGACAAATTGATCGGCTCTCTCCACTTGTGCTGAATGCTGGAGGTTACTCTGAACCTGCCCAAGTCCTCCCTTTGGCTGAGCCAGCAGCTACAATACATGAGGGCGATCCTGGATTCAGTTCAGGGCAAGCCTTTCTGCCACTAGACAGGGTAGAACTCTTACAAGCACTGGCCCAACTAGTATCTTCGTCTCACCAGATACCAGCCAGGTCATTTCCTGAGGCTCCTGGGACACATGGCGGCAGCCATAGCCATAGTCCCTTTAGGCTGCCTGCACATGAGAGTGCCTCAATGGACCCTTTGGGTCCAATGGGACCAGAGCACAGATGATTTGGAACAGCTGCTCCTGGTCTCCAACCCTGTTCAACAATCCCTAAGTTGGTGGCTGAACTTCCCTAATTCCTCCAGAGGAATCCTCTTCTGGACAGAATCTCCATGGCAGATTCTCATGATGGATGCATCGATCCTGGGCTGGGGCGCCCATCTAGCAGACCATCAGACTCAAGGAATTTGATCGCAGCACGAGCAGCATCTCCACATCAATGTGCTGGAGATGCGGGCAATCCTTCTTGCCTTACAGGCCTTTCAGACACACATACTTCCAGGCCCCCTTTCGATTCAGACAGACAATATGTCGGTAGTCTATTACCTCAACAAGCAAGGGGGAACTCACTCTTACCTCTTGTGCAGGGAAGTCATGAGAGTATGGTACTGGGCCATAGAGCATGACTTGGAACTTACAGCAGTGCATGTTCCAGGAGTACATGTACATGTTCCGGCATCCGGAATGTCCTGGCTTAAGCAGGTCCAGATTGAAGGCGCATGAGTGGGAACTCCTGCCCTCATGGTGGATCTTGTCGACAGGTGGGGTCATCCAGAACTGGGCCTTTCTGTGTCCCCACTCAATGCAAAACTGCACAATTTCTGCTTGCTCGATCCAGGGCCTGGTGTTTTCTAATGAGATGTGTTGTCCCTCTCTTGGACAGGGAGGTCTCTGTACACCTTCCCTCCCTTCCCACTCTTACAGAGGGTTCTCTTCAGGCTACAGTCAGAGGGAGCAGAGATGATCCTTATAGAGCCCTACTGGCCGTGCCAGATATGGTTCCCACTGTTGCAACAGCTAGCAGTGGAACCTCCACTTCCCTTGCCTCTTTGCTCTGACCTGCTGTCATGGGAGCAGGGCACTCTGATCCATCCAGACCTCAGATCTCTCCATCTCCTATTGCCTGCTTTGGAGTTTCCTTTAGAGTGGCAGATGTTTTAGTAGCTGCTAGGAAGCCTTCTACTAGAGCCACTTACGCCATGAAGTGGAGGCGGTTCTCCATTTGGGCCACCGCTCGGTACTTGGATCCTTTCACCTGCTCAGTGAATCTCATTCTGGAATACCTCCTTTCCCGTTCAGACTCAAGTTTGGATTACTTCTCACTTAAGGTGCACCTTTCTACCATCTTTGCATACCATGCACCTATTGAGGGCAAAACTATTGCCCAGTTGGACCTTTCCCGCACTTTCTTGCAGCATATTCTTCACTTTAAGCCTCCCATTAGGGACTCCATCCTGCCATGGGATTTATTGTTTATTTTGGAGAAACTTACTCTACCTCCCTTTGAGCCAGCCACAAGCTACAAGCTATGCTTTCTGTTGTGGAAAGCGTTGTTTTTGGTTGCCATTACTTCAGCTCCGAGGATTTCCAAGCTGCAGGCTCTGGTATGTAAAGAGCCATAATTAGTCTTCCACAAAGACAGAGTGTCTTTGTGGGCCAGTCCTAGGTTTCTGCCTGAGGTGGTGTCTGCATTTAATTTGAATCAATCCAGCCACCTTCCTGTTTATTTTCCTGAGTATTCTAATCCTGGGGAAGCCTTACTTCATACTCTAGATGTTCATCGGTTGCTCCGCTTCTATTTGGATCACAACTGTACTCTTAGGAAATCTGATCAGTTGTATGTGTCATTTGACCCCAGGAGAGAAGGGGCTCCTGTTTCCAAATGGTGTTTGTGTAAGTGTTAGCTAATTGTATTGTTTATTGCTACCACAAGTATGACAAGCCTTTGCCTGGACTGGTCAAAGGCCACTCTACCAGAGGCATGGCCGCCTCGGTTGCTTCCTTCAGAAATCTGTCTGCTGCTGACATTTGTGTAGCCACCACTTGGAGTTCTGTCCATACCTTCATTGGGCATTACAGTTTGGACATTGTCTCTAGGTGTAGAGGCAGCTCCGGACTTGCAGTCCTCCAGGACTTTCTGTCATAAGGTGCCCTATGACTGCTGTTTTTCTCTTCCCATCTGACCGGGTCAGTTCCTTTATTGCTTGGGACTCTGTCCTAATGGTTATTGCCTGCTGCAAGAACCCCCTTGAAGTAAGATAGTACAATTACGTAAAAACTTACCGTAACAGTAGATCTTCGAGAGGAGCTCTTGCAGCAGGTGCTACTTTCCCTCCCTCCCTCCTTCCCCCGACTGCTGTTTTTCCATCACAGCTTTTCTGCTTTCCTCTTTCATGAGGAACTTCCTCGGTTCCCCAGTTTCTGAGCATGCCAGGATCTCCAGCAGGAGAACTGAGGATGGGCTGTGGGACCACCCCCTTTCCCACCATAAGGCAGGTGTCAGATGTGCCAACGTCAGTGGTGGTCCCCTGCTGTATACTGCTAGCTAGAAGTTTTCTGTGTGGTCCTGGCACCTGACATCTTAGTCCTAATGGTTATTGCCTGCTGCAAGAGCTCCTCTCAAAGATCTACTGTTACGGTGTCTTCTTACGTAACTGTACTTTATTCTAGGAGACATCTGTACCTTACAATAAAAACAGCAAGAATCTAAAAACATTTGGTGAGTGGGTGATTGATCAGGTTGTCTGTTTATGTAACAGGTTTTTGAAGCAGACTCCTCCCTGTGATTTATTTTCATCCTAGGGAAGCATGGCCACACTAGGCCCTGTATACTCCTTGAAAATACTTTTGCACTGAGAAAGGAATAAACCTAAGGCATGAGCATTTAATCCATTGGGGAAAAGAGGGACACAAATAAATAACCTCACAGCAGAATTAGTTTGCCCAGGAAGCAACTGTGAACTGTATGGCCTTTAGTTCACAGAGGTTTTCGCTAGTAGTGTGCAGAACCTGCATGGTGAGAAATGAACTGGCCAGAGCTTGTGTGATTTCATATTAAAAAACGAAACCAACTATGCCGTTTTGGTGTCAGATCAGATCAGATGGAGTCTTTTTTCTGAACTAGAAGCCCAACCTTCCACTCCCATCTGCCAAGGCACCACCCTAACCTCCAGAAAGTTCCCCATTTAAAAAAATGTTGTTAAACTATCAGGCAACATGTTAATGCCACACACTGACACTCCTCCATCTTCTGCTACAGCCTCACTGCAAGCAATCTGAGAAAGCATGAGTAGGCAGAACATCATGGGAATCTGTGCTTTTGGCAATTTAGGTGAGCAATCTAGCAAGCAGCAAGTCAGTCAAGCGAAGGGGTGGACAGTTGGTTGTTAATCAAGCAAGCTGGGGGTCGGTCAGTCGAGCAAGCAGACAGCCAGTTGAGTGAGCAAGTGGGTGGTTAGTCATGCGTCTGGGCTATCAAGAGAGTGGAGCAAGTGGAGTGAAGATAATCAGTTTCAAGTCTGTGGCTTACTTAATACCGATGATCTTTGTGCAAGTTTCATGGACTGGGGAGAGAGGGAATCAGATGTTGCCAGATGCTGCTTGTCCTCCGAACTGTACTTTACCCCTATCAAGTACCAATCACATAGAACAGCTGCTACCCAAAAACAAAAGGTACTATCGCAGATTAGAAACTAGTCAGTCTATGATGCTATTTCTTTTGGAAACCTAAACAGTGCCCAAATAAAGCCACATGATTTCACAGTGTTCTAAGCTTGTACTGCCGTATTTGAGTACAGCAGTGTCCCATATTTTGAAAGTTAGTGATCTGTGAACAGATACTGGGGGAGTGTGCAGGGTTGTATATTCTATGCTTGGATGGTGTGCATTTCAGCAGTGGGGGTAAGGATGTGTATCCTAGGGTAGGGCGGGTGTTAGGAGATCAGGACAGGTGTGTCTGCAGAAGGGGGCAAGGAAGAGAGGGTTATATAAGCAAAGATGGTGTAAGGGAGTAGAGGACTGGCTTGCATCCAAAAACAAGAACCACGACCAAAACCAGGAGTGATTTGGCAACACCAAAACCAGAACCACCCACTTTTGTAAACCTCTAGTTTCAGCCACTGGTGGTTTTCCGCTCTGTTGTGCCATTTAGAGTTGTCTGGAATTTTTTTCTGAATACAGTATTCTCAAAATTTGCGTATTTTGAATTTGCTAAACTTCACAAAGTATTTTAAATATGTGTGAAATTCCACCATGCACAAAGTACTCAGGTCAGAAAAAAAAAAACAGGTCACAGTGGCTTTTTTCCCTTTCTTGCAGGGAACAAAAAGGTAAATATTTTCCAACAAGCACTATTTTCAGATCACTGGGGGGAAAATCCTCAAGTCATGGGGAAAAAAACTCTCATGTCATGGAAAAAAAAAGTTCTCAGATTTTCAGCTTCCCAAAATATGAAACTTCACAAATAGTTTCTGTGTTTTGGAAATATTACACTGCTCCCCCATCAGTATCCATAAAATGTACTGGTACTACTTCTCATCTAACAGTGGCTACAGGTATTTCACATGGATGCAGGATGCTGCCACTGCAGGGATGGCAGGTGATGAACATGATGGGACCTTGCACTTTTAACACAGAATCATAGAAATCTGATGGCAGAAGAGGACCCTCTGGCCTATCAAATTTAGCACTTCCTATTTATTTGTGCGTTACAATTGGCCTGCCAGGGTTTGGCAGTGTCCCTTTAAGTAAACAGTGAGTCATTAGTCATGTTAAAGAGGGTCTGTCAGATTCTGATGGACTTTTATCATATTTGGAATATGTATATATGCTTGCCTCATTTTTTTGCAGTAGTCTGATGATCAGGTACTTAACAGCAAACCATTAAGTTCAATGTTTTTAACCCTAAATTTGTCAATCAAATTAATTCCATCACGAGCTTGCACAGCTATACAAATTCCAACCACAACTGAAACACGATTACACAGATAGGTTCCTTACATGTTTGCTTCTTTCTTTCAACCTGGCTGTGTTCACACTCCCCCGATTCAGTCTATATGCAGAGGAAGACAGACTCTGATTTATACAGCAACAAGAGAACCACTGTAAGAATGAGGTACCCATTATATTTTATAAACTAGTAGGACCAAATGGGCAGACTTGATGGACCTTTGCTTATTTTCTGCTATTACTGTGTATGTTTCTCTGTTTCTAAACAAACATTTGCCAATGCCGAATGTTGTCCTGCTAGCATTGGCATTGGTAGTGCAGGAGTTAGAGAGCTACATAATAGGAATGGCAGTGAAGTATGGAACTGATGCCAATCCCACCCCACCCTGCAGAGACTGACAGGCATTGAGGTGTGCCTTTGGGTTGTCGGCCATAACGCTCATGCTATTTCACCTCATCCTACCCTGCAGACTCTGACAAGTGTTGCATTATGCCCTGGGGTCATCTGGCCTTACGCTCACCCCATTCCATAAGGAAATACATTGAAGGTTAGGGAGAAAAATATAGCATTCAGGAAGTACAAGGAATCACAGAAGGGGCAGGACAGAGAACTCTATCAGTTAATGCCAAGGGACAGGGAAGGCAGTCAGAACAGCAAAGGCCCAAACCGAGGGAAAGATAGCCAACTCAGTTAAGAAGTGGGATAAAACCTTTTATAGGTACATCAGGGAGTGAAGGAAGACCAAGGGAGGGATAGTGAGGCTTAATAAAGGGAGGGGGGTGGTCAGAGGGTGACTGTGAAAGGGCAGAGATACTAAACAAATATGTTTGCTCAGTATTAACAAATGAAGAGGGGGAGGTACTTAAACCAAACAATAGAAACACTCTTGATATGGGGGTTGATACCAGCCATTTTACAGAAGAAAGAATTCTGAAAGAACTCTTAAAACTGAAGGTTGACAAAGCAATGGGGCCTGATGGGATCCATCCCAGGATTTTAAAAGGACTAAGGGTAGAACTAGTGACACCACTGACTACCCTCTTTAACAAATCATGGGAGGATGGGCTGGTACCTGAGGACTGGATGAGGGCAGATGTTATTCCACTTCACAAAAGTGGGAGCTGGGCAGAAGCTGGAAACCATAGACCTGTTAGTCTGACCTCAGTGATAGGGAAGATAATGGAATCACTTCTGAAGGAAAGAACGGTTGAGAACCTAGAGGCCAGAGAGGCACAGAACCCAAGGCAGCATGGATTCACAGTGGGAAGGTCATGTCAGATGAATCTAAAATAGATTTCTTTGAGTGGGTGACCAAAATAGTAGATCAGGGAGGGGCTGTGGACATGGCCTACCTAGACTTTAGCAAGGCATTTGACACAGTCCCACACAAAAGATTAATATACAAGTTAGCCAGCCTTGGAGTGGGTCCCAAAATAGTAGCCTGGGTAAAACATTGGCTGGAGAAAAAGACACAGAGGGAAATAGTAAACGGAGTCCACTCTGAAGAAAGGGGGGTTACTAGTGGGGTACTACAGGGTTCAGTACTAGGACCAGTCCTCTTCAATGTCTTTACAAGTGACATGGCAGAGGGACTGGAAGGAAAAGTATGTCTCTTTGCAGATGACACAAAGGTCTGCAACAGGGTTGATACACAAGGTGGGGTGGAAAGGATGAGAAGAGACTTGGAAAGGTTGGATGAATGGTCAAATGTATGGCAGCTTAGATTCAATGCTAAGAAGTGCAAAATAATGCACCTGGGAAACAAAAACCCAGAGGAAGTGTACACAATGGGGGGTGAGATATTAACAACAACAAAAATGAAAAGAGACCTGGGGGTAGTCATATCAGATGACCTAAAGGTGGGCAAGCAATGTGAGAGGGCAGTAAGGCGAGCTGGGGGGATACTGGGATGCATAGGGAGAGGCATCACCAGTAGAAAACAGGAAGTTGTTATCCCTCTGTACAGACAGCTGGTGAGACCCCATCTGGAGTACTGCGTACAGTTCTGGAGACCCAGTCTCCGCAAAGACATAGACAGGATGGAGGCAGTCCAGAGGAGGGCAACTAAAATGGTGCAGGGTCTGCACCAGAAGACATATGAAGAAAGACTTAAGGAGCTTAATTTCTATACCTTCGAAGAAAAGGGGGGCATGATCAAAACTTTAAAATACCTCAAGGGAATCAACAAAGTCCAAAAGGGTAGCATCTTAAAGAAAAAGAGGTGTGCAAGAACAAGTGGGCACAATTTGAAGATAGAGGGAGGATGGCTCAGAGGTAATGTGAGGAAGCATTTTTTCACAGAGAGGGTTGTGGATGCATGGAACAGCCTTCCTGAGGAGGTTGTGGAGTCAAAAACAGTGGTGGAATTCCAGAATGCATGGGACACACATAAGGCAATACTAGGTGGTGGGGGTAGGAGGAAGTAGGCTGTTGGTTAACTAGGATCTGCCGCTTATTCATTAGGTAGGAAAATGGGCAGACTAGGTGGGCCAAGCGGTCCTCATCTGACATCAAATTCTATGTTTGTTTCTATGAGATGGGTGCAGTATAGGAGAATGGGGTGAACTTTGGGGCAGAAGAGTCCAAGGCACACCTTGATGCCTATCACTGGCTGCAAGGTGGGGGAGGGCCGGGGGTGGAATGGCGTGAGCATTACAACTAACAATCCAAAGTCACACCCCTGATGCCTGTCAGTCCCTACAGGGTGGGACATTATAGTTAGAAATCCTAATGCCCCGGGCGTTTGTTGGTATTTGCACTCCAAATTTTCAACATGGGCTTTTTGTGACCCCACCTCATGAAAGCATTTGGGACCTCCGCTAATGAACAGTGGCGCTATGATTTTGTTAACCTGTCCCGAACATTGATTTCCCACAATGACCATGCCATTCTGGCCAGATGTGCGAAAACACATTTTGGGCAGGATGTGAAAATAGACAGCTGTACTGTTCATAAGGAGGTGTGAAGAAATGGCAATGTTGAAAATCTGGAGTGAAACTATTAAAAATTCTTGAAGTTACGAGTGTGCATAGAAACTGCACAATGCACGCTTGTAACACAGTAATTTTGGGGAATTGTTTCACTAAATTTGCAACACAGACTTTTTGGGAGCCCACCTCATGAGCAGTGACACTGTCATTTCTTTAATCGGTCCCAAAAGGTGATTCCGTGCATTGACCGTGAAATCATCTTTTGGGACCGAATAACAAAATGACAGTGGCTGAGTTCATGAGCTAGGGTCCCAAGAACCCCATGTTGAAAATTTGGAGCCAAAAGTTGCAAAAATGGCTTAGATATCTACCTAAGTTGAACCCCACCCCATTGATGCCATTATGCAGCTTACCGCGATTTTCTTCAGTTCGCGGTCAGCTTTTGAAGAGTTCAGACGTGTCCCACTCCACCAAAGATCGTCGTGCTGGACTCTGGAGGTAATTATGGTGTGAGAAGGGGTGCAGGGAGTTGGGGTGCACAGAGGGTGGATGCGGGTTGGGGGGGTGCTCTGATTCAACGACTGACCGTTTTTTTATTTTCAGGAATGGACATCGCAGGTAGGTTTTCTTTATTTACAGGTGAAATGAAACAACTGTTGGGCACTCTGGGGTGGGTTTCCAGTGTGCCTCATGACTTGGAGGGTTATGTTGGCCACACTGGAGTTGGCTCCAGTGTGGCACACAATGAGGAGTGGGGTGGGGGGGGCAGGAACATGCCGGCGTGGTCGGCTTCAGAACAGCCATTAGGCACACTGGGGTGGGCTCCCAGTGTGCCACACAATCTTGATGGGAGGGTTATAAACATGCTGACAGGGAGATTGGGCACCCCTGAAGTCAGCTTGTTGGGGATTGTGAGAGGCGGACGTTAACAGCCACGGCCATGTTTATTGAAATGTTTCAGCAGGCAAGGCATGCCCTGCAATGATGGGGCACTCCCTCATTGCAGCAGTGAAATTCTTTCAAGTTGGTGGAACGCTTCTCATGGGTTGTTATAGACAGTGTGCTCATGCATTGGTGCCACAGAGACCAGCCCAAAAAAGCAGTGGCGCTATTGGCCATAACACGGCTGTACCTCCACAACCTGCTACTCCAACAAACTGTCACAAAATATTGCTTGCACTGTGTGCTCAAGACAACATAAAAAGTGCTAAGAATACGTGATTCTTTACACTCTTGTGGGTTTGGTTATATCAGGAGCTTTCAAGTCTGCTCTTAACACTTGTATTTGTATTTTGTTTTACAGGAAAAATCTCCATTGCATAGTGTTCAGTTACAAGACAGGATAGGGCAAACCAATAGAAACATAGAAATTTGTCGGCAAGAAAAGGACCACTTGGTCAATCTAGTCTGCCCTTTTTCCTCCCCATGACTGTTTGCCATCCTGACCCTATTCCCTTCCTGCTTTTGTACCCTTGCCTCTCATGTTCAGTCCCTTATTGGTATCCCATGCCCTCTTGAATTCCCCCAACAATTTCACTCCCACCACCCACTCCAGCAGCTATTCCAGGGACCCCTCACCTTCTCAGTGAAATATTGTCCCTTCACATTTCCTCTGAAACTGCCTCCCTCCAGTTATAAGCTGTGCCCCCTTGTTGCCATGCTGTCATTCATTTTGGAAATGCTCCCTTCCCTCATCCTGTTTATTCCCTTCAAATATTTAAAAGTTTCGATCATGTTCCCCCTCTGCCTTCTCATTTCCAGTGTGTACAGGCCAAGCTCCTCCAGCCGTTCCTTATATTATCTCTTGTCCAGGCCCTGCACCATTTTGGTAGCCCTTCTCTGGACTCGCTGTACTCTACCTTTGTCCCTTGCAGGTGTGGTCTCCAGAACTGTACCCCATACTCCAGGTGTTCCCTAACCATGGATCTGTACAGTGGCATGATCACCTCCCTCCTCCTGCTTGTGATACCCCTCCCAATGCATGCCATATTCCGTTTGCCTTCCCCACCGCTTTGTTGCACTGATTTGCCACCTTTAAGTTATCTGAAATTATGATCCCAGATCCCTTTCCTGCTTTGTTGTTTTAATTTCCTCTCCTCCCAGCTTGCGGCTTACCTTTGGATTTTTGTACCCTATGGCCCAGATATTCAGACTGCGCAAGCCTGGGTGCAGCGTAACTGGGCTGTGCCTGGGCATGGACCAGGTGATATTCAGAGGTGCTGCGCCATGGTTCAGCACCATTGAATATGGCACCGGGGGCACCACTATGTCAGTGCAAGTGGCAGGTGAGGAGCAGGGGGCTACGCCAGCGCAAGTGCAGCTGCGCTAGGAGCAGCAAGAGTGATATTCAGATATGAGCATGCAAATGAGGCCATTATGAATGCAAGGTGCAAATGGGGCTATTTGCATGTCATTATGGCCCCATTTGCATTCAGGTGCGCTGATCCCTGGTGACTTGCTCCTAGCGCCCTTCCAGACTGCAGCCATTGGGGACTGACGCCCCCTGCCCCTCAGTGGGCAACACGCCCCAATGCCTGATCATGGGCTTTAGGTAAATATAGATTCCCTGGTGGTCCAGTGGACCCTACCCCATCGCACAATTGCGGGCATATAAGACATGTTACCCTGGTGGTCCAGTGGATCTGCTCCCCTGCCCGATCGCAGGTGTTAGTTAGAACTACAGTCCCTGGTGGTCCAGTGGACCTGATCCCCAGCCCGATCGTGGGGTTTAGGTGTATTTAAATTCCCTGGTGGGCCAGCGGTACCCCCCCACCTGCCCACTCAGACCCGCCACCCCGCTCTCCCCCGGTCAGCGGCGGTGGCAGCTCCCCACCCACAAGCTGCCCAGCTGCCCGCTGACAGAACAGCATACAGTATGGCTGTACACCCATTAGTCCCTGCATGGGCCAAGGGCATGCAGACCATACCTATACTACACGGTCCCAAAATGTGAATGAACATTTTGGGACTATATAACAATGCAGTCTACGCCCGATATTACCTTGAGGACCAATAAGCGTACAGCTGTGCTATATGCTGTCAGTCAGCAGGTAGCTAGGCGGCTTCGGGTGAGAGCTACCGCCCATCACTGACCAGGAGAGCGCGGTGGTGGGTCTGAGTGGGTGGGTGAGATGGGGGGGTACCGCTGGCCCACCAGGGAATTTAAATACACCTAAAGCCCACGATCAGGCTGAGGATCAGGTCCACTGGACCACCAGGGAATGTAATTTTTACTATTGCCCGTGATCGGGCAGTGGAGCTGGTCCACCGGACTACCAGGGTATTCATATTTCACAAAAGTCCATGATCAGGCAATGGGGTAGGGTCCACTGGACCACCAGGGATATGTTTATTGTATGCCCGTGATCAGGCAATGGGGTAGGGTCCACTGGACCACCAAGGATATGTATGGACACTTATGCCCACGATCAGGTGGGGGGGGAGCACGGCACACAGACTGTGTCCCAGGAGGTCGGTGGCCACCCACAGCAGGCAGCTGCCGTGTTGCGAACGGCAATACAGCAGACCACCTGTGGGTGTCCCCAAGCTTGCTCCTGCTTTTTACAGGCGGATCTTTGCAGCCCCCCCCCCCCGTGCGGCACAAGGTGGATTTGTGCCTGTATATGTGCTGCACATCCCGGGCTGAATATCGGGATGTGCCACATATGTATGGGAACGCCCCTCACACTTGCGCTGCATACATTACTGGTGCACCCCAGCGCATTGGGAAGTGCACAGCGCACCATCCCTCTTTGAATATCGTGCCGGGTCGCATCAGTGGGTTGCACATGGCGCAACACTGTTGCGCCATGTGCAACCTCTTTGAATATATCACCCTATGTGTATACTTTTGCAGTTTTTTGCATTAAAATTTAATTGCCATGCAGAAATAAACTGAATACAGATCTAGCTGTATGTCAGTTCTGCAGGAAATATCAAGGCAGTTACAAGGCAATTCGATGACAGCAGTAATGGAATAGCTAATTAAATGGCAAATTTGCAAACCATTGTCACTACAATTACAGATAACCCAAGTGCAGCAGGTCCAGTGGGCAAACTCAGATCAGTAATGAATATCCTGCTGTATTACATGACATATGTTGATTGCGCAGTTAAACATTTTTAAATGAGAGCAGCAACAGTTACGGATTAATTATTCTTCATGTTGGTTACAGTATATATCATGGTGTAAGACTGCATGGTATTGATATTGTGCAGAATTTACCCTGCCACAGTTTCAGTGTATCATGATATAGCATGAGCGTCATGCTGCTAACTGATCTCCCCCAGTATTAGTGTGCTGTAGGTCCTCCCCCACACCCATAAACCTGAACATGATAGCTACATGAACAGCTGTACTACCCGACATTTCCCACTATCACACCCAAATACAGTCATCTTGTCAAGATTTTAGGTTTTGTGCAATAGCTGATACGTACCATACAAGGTTCACGTTTGCCTGTTCCAGAGTAGCACATCTCAGTCTTTCAGAAGAAGCTGACCTACAATGCCATCCTGGTTGGGGGGGGGAAGGGCAGGCTAGCAGCTGCGGTAGCAAGACAGTAAGGCCAGTTATGTTAGGTATTCAGACTCAAGTTGGTGCTGTTCTGACCGAATCGTTTTCTTCCATTTTTAGCCATGCAAATAAACATTATGATGAGAACTGCGGCAGCCCTTCTAGACCAGTTCTATGAGAAAAGAAGATTGCTGATTGTATCTACTCCTACGGCAGCCAATTATTTCTACAGGTTTCAAATGGGAGCACTTTCGGTAAAGTAGCAGATTTGCTGTTTGGTTACTCTGTAACTCGAGGGCTGTAGGGAATAGTTAAAAGAGGTGCTGTCCAATAGTTCAAGATTGTTTTGGGGGTCTATTACACATTAACTGTGCAGTTTTCCTTCATTTTCATTTATTCTTTTCTCCCTGCCTGTTGTTTCTGTACCTACTGTCTGCCGCCCTGTGGTATATGCTGCATTATTGGTCCTGCACCCTGGTCGCAAGAAACACAAGTGGACTGTCTTTATCAAGGTTAATGCCAAGTCCCACTTGAAGAACAGCCACAGTGGTTGGCATTTAGTGTTGCATGTAAGGATACCCCCTCCGCACCAGAGTGAATTACAGTTGGACCATATGTAAGCTACCCGTTCAGTAACTGCAGTTTATCTCTATCTTCCAGTAACCATGTTTCTTGTTTATCTGCCCTACGTGTAAAATGTTGGTAATTTTAATAGCATGTGTAGACACATAATAGTGAAGCGTACAGTATGTATTTCATATTTTAATACAATGAAAATGTCACAATTTTCCTGAAACATGTCATTATTTTAAACAGCTTACTGTATATAGTAGTTTATTGTGGTTTATTGCTTCTAAAAAAGCTTAGCTGCTGTTATAACTTCATGACCTCAGAAATATTGTTATGATGTACTTGTTATCCTACCACTTTTTTATTTACAGTTTTCCCTCCTGCCTCCCTGGCTTGCCCTCCTTTCAGCTGAACCTCCCAACCCCGTCACCCCAGCTTCTCCCAGGACTTACCTGTCCCTTTTCCACCTTGGCTTTTCCTCAGTGGCAATGTGGTGGGGAATCCCTCAACCTGCCAAGGTCCAGATCCAATGTCGGGAGGAGCTGGAGTCACCGGGTGCAGGGCTTGCAGAGGTCAGCAACCATCCTGCCAGCCAGGTATTTTTCTGGTCTTCAGCTCTCCCAAGGTCTGCCACTCTGTCCTTCCCCAAGGTGTGCCACTCTGTCCTTCCCCAAGGGACGCCAGCATTTGGGACTATGCTCCCAATGTGAATGTGCAGTGGCATGTTCCCATGATATGCAGTGCGTCACATCCCTCCTATATTTCATGCACCCTACCACCCACACACCTGTAGGTGTCAGTGCTGCAGTGGGACACAGCACCCTCCCCCACCCCCCTGGGAGAAGGAGAACATCCTGTGGGACACTAGGACCTCTCTCCTTTTGGCCGGCCCCCCATGATCCAGGTTAATTCTCAAGCCCAGATCACCAGCATCACGAGCAGTAGATCTACCCCAGCGCTGATGGTCCGACCCCATGCCACCACTTCTGTACTTGACATTCTCTTTCATTCACAAGCTGGCATTTCAGATCTACTGATACCTTGGTCTGCCATCTTGGGAATCCCGCTAAAAATCCATGATCATTTTAACACTTTTTTTTGCTTGCCAAGAAAATGCCAACAAGCTTGTATACTAAAACTGCTACAGTGTGTGACTCAAACAAGTTTGCAAAAATTCAGACCCGCATGGCTGTCTCTAAATCTGTCAATCAATATGGTGGTAGAGGTAATGTTAGCTGAAACAGTGTTGAAAGGCATGCATGTTAGCAGTACAGCTCCTCATTTTAATGCTAGCTGGTGCAGCATCACCACAAATGTCAACAGGTGCAGTGTTACTGCAACTATAAGCTGGTTCAGTCTAACTGCAAGTATCAACTGGTGCACATTAATTACAGGTATCATCTGGTGCAGTGTTACTACACATGTATATATATATATATATATATGCATATATATATATATATATATATATATATTAACTATAATGCCACAGTAGTAGCATTATAGTTAAGTTGAGTAAGCGCTTTAATGTTAAACCTCAAATTTTGCGCCTTAATAACTTTGCCACCGTACGATGGAGTTGCCTGAAATTTTGCATGCACGGTCTGGTGCAATAGGTCTCTGGATCTGGCAAGTTGCATTATGGTTGGATGTACAATTGCAGAGCTACAGAACGCCAAAAAAAGTTTGACCAAAAAATACATATATTCATGGCAAAAAAACTCTGTTACTGCATCAGTTAGGGTTCATAGCACAGCGACAAAAGCATGGAAATGTGGTGTTAGGGTTACCACCCCTGCCACCCCACCCTCCACACAGCAACAGGCATTGAGGTGTGCATTGGGGTCATCTGCCTAACTCTCACCCCATTCCATGTGTAAAGAAGCTGAGGTGGTGCAGTATAGGAGAATGGGGTGAGGAGTTAGGCACGATGACCCCAATGCACACCCTGATGCCTGTTGGTGTGTGGAGGGTGGGGGTGGGGTAGTGTGGTAGGGGTGGTAACCCTAACACCACATTTCCATGCTTTAGTTGCTGTGCTATGAACCCTAACTGATGCATTAATGGCATTGTTTTGCCATGAATTTCCCTTCTTTTTGAGAAAGTGTAATGTAACTAATAAGTGGTATGTGTTAGTGGGAACAGGGGCACTCCGGGCCCTGCGCTCCCTTCATATTGCCTATTTTTTGCATAATGGTATGCATATATGGGAGGGGAGGCCCTATACTCCCACTTACACATAACTACAGAGCCATACAGCAGCCCTACAGGGCAAGGAACCCTTGTAACACTAATTTGCTAATATCTCAGCAACCTTAGCAGCTAGGAAAAAAATTCCAGTGCTGTTGTAATCATGACAGCGAGTACTTCACATGAGATAAATCAACCAAATCCGTATGTCACACTGTTTACAAGATATGGACACCGAAAGAGGCTGAAAAGGCACCATTGGAACTCTTGTGACACTAATGTGCCAATATCTAGGTAACCATATCAAATAGGAAAACATTCCATTGCTGGTGTAATCTATGATTTCCAAACTTGTTTATGCAGAATAGATCACTGAAAGATGATCTAAGGTACAAGTAGTGAAAACTCCGTATCTCGCTTCGTTTTCAAGATACGGGCACCGAAAGGCGTCATGGACACCTCAATGTTATCCTATGGGAAATTTCTCAACTTCGGAAGGCTGTAACTTTGGGCGCTTTGAATGTTTTGGCACCAAACTAGCAAAAGGCACATCTATGGGACAAGGGCTTGCCACTCTGCAAATCTCAGCCCAAAAGGCTCAACCGTTTTGTTGCAGGGGGATGGCAAAGATTTCAATTTTTTTGGCAATGTTCTTTCTCAAAAATAGCATGAAACTTTCACAATCGCGAAATGTTTCTTGGACATTTTTTCCATGATTTGCGAAAGTACTAGAGCTCCATTTTTCAAAATGCCATTTCTGTTTTTTTTTTTACCCCAAAACAAAGATAGGGCTGGCATCCTCAGGATCCGACTAGGTAAACCCAACAATCAGTGTTTACCTACGTGGTCCCAAATTTAAACGCCAGGTATTTTTCTCTCTCACTAACTGAAAACAAGATGGTAGCAGCACAAAAGTAAAATGGGCATTTGCGAAAGGAAAATTGTACTTGTGACACTTTCGTGAGACACATATATTTTTTCCCCACTGACTATAATGGGAATTTTTTTTTTGAATAACTTTTGCATGGTTTATTCTTCAAAAGGCACATCAGTGATGCAGACTGCATCTTCCCTGAAGATTTCAGACCAAATGGACAAATTGTGTGGGCTGTGGGTGCGAGCAAAGAAACATGCAAAAAGTTTTGTGTTTTTTTTGCATTGTGCAGCTCCGCAACCGTACATTTGACCATAACGCAACTTGCCAGATCCAGAGATCTGTGGTACCAGACCGCGCATGCAAAATTTCAGGCAAATCCATCGTATGGTGGCAAAGTTATTAAGGTGCATAATTTGAGATTTAAACATTAAAGTTCCTACTCAACCCTAACTATAGTACCACTACCGTGGCACTATAATTCATTACAAAAAACTCTGTTAAAGCATCAGTTAGACTTTCTATTACAGCAACAAATGTTTGGAAATTTGGTGTTAGGTTTATCAACCCTACCTTTCCACTCCAACCCCCACTCTCCACACCAACAACAGGCATTGTGGTGTGCCTTGGGGTCATTGGGCCTAACTCTCACCCCATTCCATTTGTAAGGAAGCTGAGATGGTAGAGTAAAGGAGAATGGGGTGAGAGTTAGGCCCAAGGACCCCAGGCAGGGAGGATGTGGGGTCCTCCATAGCTAGCCCTAAAGGAGTACTTGAAATTCAAATGGCAAGACCTGATCTAAAAAATCAGACAGGCAGGGAGCTTATTGCAGTGCCACACTGGCAAAGACTCGTAGCTTCAAGTTCTGATCAGTCTGTATTCTGTTTTATGTAAGTGTGGAGAGACGTGCCACAAAATAAAACTGATATCTTTGGACCCACTTTGCAAGATGTATGATATAGTGTATGGTGGAATGCTGTTGTGGATGGGATTCCATCCCTAGAATAGTCTTGTTGTGCTGCAGTAGTGACATCACAATGTTGTGCTGCACTAGCAACGTCACTACAGCAGCACAACAAGATAAAACATCTTTGCATTGCCACACTGTTCAAACCACCGCACTTGATGAAGCAGTGGCAGCATGAGAGCTGGCCAGGAAGTGAGCAGCGCTTGAGGACTATTGGGGGACATTTCTGGACACAGGCTTGTATTAATGGTTGCCCATATACTATGAAAGATGATGTACTGCATGAGCAACCATACACATACAAGGCTGTGTTTCAATGTCAATGTTTCCATGGTAATGAGACCGCTTGAGCTGCACTCTCAAGGTCTCTTGTTACCACAGAAACCTCTCGAATGAAACACAGCCTTTTTGCGTATGATTGCTTACACACAATCCTTTATACAATGTATAGTAGGGCATTGGTCTGTATAGAATTCCATCCCTTTCAAAATGCTGTTGCACCACAGTTCAAAAGTTATGGGATGTGACTGTACCCTACCGGGGTACAACAGCATTCTGAAACCTCTAGAGACTGTACAAGTAAGTTTTACTCTGAAAGTGAAAGAACCACTGTGTGCACATTTCACATAATATTGTACACTATAAAAAATACAGGTTGAGCAACTTTATGCACAACCTGTGTGTTTTGCCACCTCAGGGTTCAAATTCTCACCAAACTCTCTTGCTTCGCTTTCGAGATCAGAAGGAATCCGAACCTCCCTATGTCAGAACATAGTGGTTGTGCATATTTGCCCATCTAATATTGTCTATATCTTGCATTTGGGGGTATGTCTCAGTTGTTATCTAGCAAAGCTGAGTACATCACCATGGAATACTGAACCAGTCCGAGAGCAGTTACCACAGTGCTGATGAGATTACAATAGCCATGTGCAACACTGAAGCAGCAGGTGAAATCAAGCAGAAACAGTTACGTCTTCATACAGATGATTTAAAAGTTATCACTTTTAAACCAGTGTTGTATAAATTAAACATGCAAAGGTCTGATTTAAAATATGCAGTTTATCATCACTTGTGAATGGGCAGGACTTTCATAACTCATGGCTCTGTCACTCGTGAGTTTTGGTTCTGACTGCTCACACTTGAAGACCAGTTGCATGTTTCAAATCAGGCCATCGCAGTCCCTCATGTCTCCTTATTTCTGTCTTTCTCATATAATATTTGTAGCTATTTACAATGATTCTGATGAGACCAGGGACCAGATTATCAGACGCCTTGAACCGGAGAAACAATTCAGTTTCAAGACTACTTAGTACATTGGGCATCAACAAACTTAGTTGAAGCATCATGTTTTTTTGACTTTTTCCCATCTGCTTTGCAGTGCTGATTAAAAGCTGTAGTACTTATTCCAAGTGAATTGTCTATGCTATTACTTACAGTATGCTGTTTTAGTCTGCCTCCACATCATTCTGCTTTCTGACACTTTACATTCCAGCATGCGCAGTGTGGTCTGGACCTGAGACATGTCACAGTTATTGAGATAGTTGGAGTTTATCCTGCTGTTATAGGACGAATAAGACACAGGCTGCTGCCTCCATCTCTTGCATTACAGCTGAGGTAAGTTGAAGGTTGAGCAGTAAAATATTTTAAGCCAGCCAGTCTTTCAAAATTACCACAGTTAGCAGGTTTTGTTCAGACATGGTCCAAGAGTTCAGAGTTATTTTAACTTTTGGTAACCAGGTAAGTACACTACGAAATTACAGTCTCCATTTTCTTGGAGTTACAAAGCAAACCAACAGGTGAAAAATTCCATAAATTATAAAATGGCAGAGTAAAATCCAGTAATCTGATTGGCTCTTATTTATGTGTAACATATGGTTTACATATTGTTAAAGAAAGGATTGCTCAGCAGTGAAGAGTCTGAAATCCAGATCAATGGACATTTGAAACAAAGGCATCTCAGTTAGCCCCCTACAGTCAGAACTGATCTTCCACCACAAACATGGCTGCTGCCTTTACACTGTAAAAAAAACTTCAACTGGGCCCTAAAAATAAAACTACCTTAAATAAAAAATAAGAAAAAAATTAATTAAATGTTGTTTCCCTGATTATCACACTCTCTTTACATACATAAATAAATTAGAAACAATAAGTATCGTTTATAGTTTTCACTACAACTGTTTCCTTGCTGACAGTGAAAAATCCCCCTTCTGTCGTTACTTGCTCATCAGGGAACTCTCTTCTTCCTGACAGTGACATAATTGAGTCTCTGACTGTAACAAAGGCCTTTGTTGCCTGTGTGTACTGTGCGTTAGGAAAGAAACATTCTGCCAGTGGAACTGAGCAGAATTTTGAATCCAAGTATTTCTTGGTAAACATTCCATATCTTGAATGTGGAGAAAAACAGAAAAAAAAAAAAACAGGAAGAAGAAAGTAGGCAATAATACAATTACATCATCAATGACATCACTTGCAGTGGGTGGAAGGACTATTTTACCACAAATGCACAAAAGTAAATCTGTTGTTTATATGTATAAACATGCTTTTCCCAACAGTAAAAAGTAAAAAAAAAAAAAACAAGTATTTGTCAATGCCGAATGTTATCTTGCTGACATTGGCACTGACAGTGCAGGAGTTAGAGAAATGCGTAATAGGAATGGCAATGAAGTATGGAACTCCACACCACCCTGCAGAGACTGACAGGCATTGAGGTGTGCCTTTGGGTCATCTGCCATAACGCTCACGCCATTTCATCTCACCCTACCCTGCAGACTCTAACAAGTATTGCGTTGTGCCTTGGGATCCTCAGGCCTTACGCTTACCCCAATCCACAAGAAAATACCCTGAGATGGGTGCAGTATAGGAAATTGGGGTGAACTTTGGGGCTGAAGAGTCCAAGGCACACCTTGATGCCTGTCAGTGGCTGTAGGGTGGGGGTTGGGATGGAATGGTGTGAGCATTACAGCCAACAATCCAAAGTCACACCCCTGACGCCGGTCAGTCTCTACAGGGTGTGACTTTATGGTTAGAAACCCTAACACCCCGGGCGTTTGTTAGTATTTGTACTGCAGATTGTCAACATGTGCTTTTCCTGACACCACCTCATGAAAGCGTTTGGGTCCTCTGCTCATGAACAGTGGCACTGTGATTTTGTTAATCTATCCAAAATGTTGATGTCCCACAGTGACTGCGCCATTCTGTGCCAGATGTGCAAAACCACATTTCGGGCAGGATGTGAAAAATGACAGCTGCTCTTTTCATAAGGAGGTGTGAAGAAATGGCAATGTTGAAAATCTGGAGTGAAAATATTAAAGACTCCGAAAGTTACGAGCATGTGTGGAAACTGCGCAATGCACGCTTGTAACACAGTCATTGTGTGGAATTTTGCCACCACATTTTCAATATAGGCATTGTGGGACCTCTACTCATGAACAGTGTCACTGTGATTTTCTTACTCTGTCACGAACGTCGATTTCCCACAACGACCGCACCATTGTGCACCACAGGTGCGAAAACACATTTTCAGGCTGGATGTGAAAAGTGGCAGCTGTACTGTTCATAAGAAGGTATGAGACAATGGCTGTGTTGAAAATCTGGAGTGAAAATATTAAAAATTCTCGAAGTTAAGCGCGTGCGTGGAAACTGCGCAATGCACGCTCATAACACAGTCATTTTGGGAAATTTTCTCACCAAATTTTCAACATGGGCATTTTGGGACCTCTGCCCATGAACAGTGTCAGTGATTTTCTTAATCCGTCCTGAACATTGATTTCCCACAGCGGCACACACACATGTGCGAAAACACATTTCAGGCAGGCTGTGAAAAATGACAGCTTCACTGTTCATAAGGAGGTGTGAAAAAACAGCAGTGTTGAAAATCTGGAGTGAAAATATTAAGCATTCTCGAAGTTACGAGCATGCGTGGAAACTGCGCAATGCACATTTGTAACACAGTCATTTTTTTGAATTTTTTCACTAAATTTGCAACATAGGCTTTTTGCGAGCCCACCTCATGAACAGTGACACTGTCGTTTCATTAATCAGTCCCAAAAGGTGATTCCACTCAGTGACCGCAAAATCATCTTTTGGGACCGAATAACGAGATGACAGTCACTGAATTCATGAGATGGGGTCCCAAGAACTCCATGTTGAAAATTTGCTGCAAAAATTCACGAAAATGGCCGAGATGCCACATAAGTTGAAAAAACACCATTTATGCCAATATACAGCTTACTGGCATATCTTAAGTTTACGGTTGGCTTTGAGGAGTGCAAACGTATTCCCAGTCCACCAAAGATCATCGCTAGGCTCGGAGATAAGTATGGGGTGGGAGTGTGGGGAAGTGGTGTGCGCAGATGGTGGGTGAGGGCTGGGGAGGGCACGGACAAGAGGGACTTTTTTCTTTACAGGGAACAAAAAAAAAAAAACAACATGGGAAGGTTTTCTTTTTTTACAGGTAATTTTGCACACTGGGGTGGGCTCCCAGCGTACCACCTGAGTGTTTGTTTGGGGGGGGCACATGAGCTGAGGGGGATTGGGCACCCCTCTCGGCACACAACAAATGTGGGAGCATTATACCGATGGGGACTGGGCACCCCATTGGCAAATAAACTTGGGAGGGGCATGCCGACAGCGGGATTGGGAACCCCCGTCGGTTTTCATGGGGACTGTGAGAGGCGGACGGCGATAGCCACTGCCATGTTAATGTGAAACAAATGAGGGGACATTCTGCCGACAAGGATTGGGCTACCCAGTTGGCAAATGAACTGGGGAAGGGACATGCCAACAGGAGGATTGGGCACCCCCGTCGGCTTTCTTGGGGACTGTGAGAGGTGGCGGCTGTCTGTCAGCTTCCGTGGGGACTGCGAGAGGCGGACGTGGAAGCTGCCACCATGTTTATTGAAATGGGACACCAGACAAGCAAACTGTAATTCACTGCTGCAATTGGGAACCGCCCCAGCAGCAAATACAGCTGATTCTCTAATTATGGGGCACTCCTTGATTGCAGTGGCAAATTTCTTTCAAGTTGGTGACGGGCTTCTCAACTGCTGTCTTAGACAGCATGCTATGCCATTGGTGCCACAGAGACTGGACAGAAAAAGCAGTGGCACCACTGGCTGCAGCAGGACTGCACCTCCAAATCCTGCTTCACCACCACAAGCTACCACAATGTGTTGTCTGCGCTGCGAACGCAAGACAACAAAAAAGGAGCCAATTTTATACATGCAATAAGGCACTCAGGGATGTGTGTAAAACAAATTTTTACAGCAGGTCCAGTGGCTGAAGTCACTCATCCTTTGGCCTCATGCCTTACTACACCCCTGGCTATGCTGTAAAATATGTTTTACACACACCCATTCATGCCTTATTGCTTACATAACTGGCAGTATTTATGGTGGAATTAAGTACCCTATCTCCCCAGAGAAGACTGTTGTCTTGTAAGTTAGGAATTGGGTCCACTTTTTTTCATCTGACTGACCAGTTGGTCTGAGTTTATGTGGTGGTCAACTCAACCCCACTAGAGTGGGAGTCCTTTTGCCATTGATACCTGATAGATTTCTTTGACGGGGTGACCAGTGAAATAGATCAGAGGAGAGAAGTGGACTTGGCCTACTTAGACTTCAAAATACACAGAGTTCCAGCACCACCAACCATAAAATCACAGCCTGCATGGTGGCGCTGAGGGTTGAGATGCTGGATGCCATGCCAGCGACCCGGGTTTGGGAATGGACTTGGGCTGCCAGGGGTCAACTGAGGAGGGAGAGGATCAAGTATCCAGAGGACAGTTCTCCTCTTCCAGGTGGATAGTGGGCCATGCATTGCTCGCCAGTGGCCCCCGAAGGAGATAGGGGGCACTGCAGCAGCATTGCCGTACCAAGGGGTGGAATGGCAGCAGGCAGCAGCACATTGGTTGCACAGACGCCACTGCACGTTCGCGCTCCAGGGGCAACACCTATGGAAAAAAGCACCACTCCCTGGATAGGCAATGGCACCTCCCGTGCCCCGCCACAACACACCCAATGCCGGGCTTACCCCGCTGGCTCTCCCAATCCCTCGGCCTGCCTTGGTTCCGATGTTGGGGCACACCAGACCAGGTAGGTAGGGGAGTGTCTGTCCCCGATTTCCCAGTGGGGTATCTTCAGGTGGGTGGTATGTGGTGGTGGTGAGCCAGGATGCCTGAGAGAGTTCCAGGGCTGTGGAGATAAAGACAGTTAAAAAAAAAAACAACATAAAATCACAGTCTATAAGTCATAATATGCTCAATGCAAAAGATTTATTAATACCAGCAGTGTGTATCATAACCTCTTACAGGACGAAAAGTGGATTACCTACCACCTCCCAACGGTTTCGCTGACAAAACATCCTCAGGGACTTCAGCAAGGTCTTTGACACCGTGTCACATACAGTAGGAGGCTCTCAAAAAAACTGTGAAGTGTGGGAGTGGGTATGGGAACCAGGGTGGTACACTGGGTATGTGATTGGCTGACGGATAGGTGACAGACGGTGGTGGTTAACAGCAGTCACTTGGGGGAAGGGAGAGTGACCAGTGGGGTTCCTCAGGGGTCAGTACTGGTTCCAGTCCTATTTAATGTCTTTATAAGTGACATTGCAGAACAACTGGAAGGGAACCGTCTTTGCAAATGACACCAAGAGGTGGTGGAGAGAATGAATTGAGACCTGAAGAAACTTGAGGAATGGTCAAGGGGTATGGCAGCTAGGTTATAATGCAAAAAAGTGCAAAGTCATTCACCTTGGGCGAAGAAACCCAGAGGCAGGGTATAGAATGAGGGGAGGAACTGACGGTCACTAAGCAGGAAAAGGACCCGGGGTAATCATAATGATGACTTTAAGGTGGCAAGTCAATGTGAAAAACCAGTAGGAAAGCTAGTGGGTTGCTGGGGTGCATAGGGAGGGTATCACCAGAAGAATGAGGGAGGTGGTGTTGCCACTATGTCAGTCATTGGTAAGACCACACCTGGAGTACTGTGTCCAGTTCTGGAGCCCACACCTCAGAAAGGAAATAGGGTAGAGGCCATCCAAAGAAAGGCAACAAAAATGGGTAGGGACTGCACTAAATGTCCAATGAGGAGAAAATGAGGGATCCAAACATGTACACCCTGGAAGAGAGGGGGGAGAGGGGGTACATGATAGAGACCTTTAAATACCGAACTGGGGTGAGTAAGGTACAGGAACGGAGCATTTTTCAGAGAAGAAGGTATACAAGAACTAGGGTGCATGCAATGAAGCTAGATGGGGGAAGTTTAGGAGGGATGTGAGGAAGTATTTGTTCACTGAAAGGGTGGTGGATGTCTGGAACAGTCTTCCAGCAGGGGTGGTGGGAGCAAAAACAGTGGTGCGCTTCAGGCATGCATGGGGTAGGTATAAAGGAAAACTGGCATCAAAGGGGAGGAGGGGATAGCCTGAAACCAGGTATGGTCTGTGATGACAGAATTGGCAGAGAAAAGAGGGTAGACCAGGTGGGCCAAGCAGTCTTTATCTGCCTGCAAATTCTATGTTTCTGTGTATTCAGAGATGAGGAAATCTCAACTACAGATTCTCTGGGCTCAAATCCAATGGATTGACATAAGTCATCTAATACAGTAAGAAATTTTACAACAGTGCAGGCAGAAACAGGTGTGCTGTGCTTAACAAGATAATTGGGGTATACTGGTAGAGATTTTAAGAAGTATTTTTTTTTTTAGATTTCTATTTATGCCTCTTGCTCTACGAGAGGCCTTTTATCCACTCGACCTAGCCCCAGCTCCGTCTCCCTGTCATCCCTTTGGACTTACCTACATCTTCCTATGATCCCCCAGAGCTTTACTTACCTGGCAGGAGTGGTGGTGCCCCCACTTAACCTCCACTGATATAGGATCTGGTGTGGGAGACCACACCTAGGTAGCCTGGTGTGGGGCCTGTGAGCTGGTCAGCCTCATCCTGCCACCCAGGGTCTTTTCCTCCTTTTTCTTCCAAGTTTCTCAGGATGTTGTCATCAAGCACACACCGGGCATGACCACATGCAAGTGTGCATCATGTAGCACCTGCCAGCGTCCTCCCACCCCCTAGCTACTCCAGCTGCACTGCCATCTGTGATCACCCAGGTGGCAACATAGCAGCAGAGCTGGCTGTCCTTCCTCCCTGGAGAAGGAGAGCGTCCTCTTGGAAACTCAGTCCTCCTCCCCAGGCTGGCCCTCTGTGACCCAGGCTGGCCCTCTGTGACCCAGGCTCATTCCCGAACTCGGGTCACCAGTATGGTCCAAGTAAGGCACGGTGTGTCTCAGCCCTCTGCGCCACTGGGCTGGCTGGTTTTCAGAAGTATTAATGTGGTAGTGTTAGAGATTCTTGAAATACCCAGAGAATTTGGACATGTCAACAACTTAGCCACAGAGTTGATAAATGCCTTGCTTAATAGACAGAAAAAAACACATGTTCTTATGAAGGAATGATGAAAGAATATGAATACTAAAATACTAATAAATACTGTAAGTAGGGGACAGAAGAGACATAACAACATAAGCAAGAGATCAGTAGTAGTACAGTCTCATGCTTATTATACAGATATAGACCAGAGAGCTAAGGAACCCGACAAAAGGAAGTGAAATTGTGGTCCAAAATAGTTAAGGTAGGGGCTTATGTAAGCAATAATACCCGACAAGGTGGAAGGTATTGAGCAATACCGGACCACCCGGGACATAATGAGGTCTGATGTCAGCTGGTATGAGGCCTTATAACCCTGGAAGGTCCAGTATTGCCCACACCGCCACCCTGGAGGGTATCATTGTGTTTAGAAAATGGCTACATGTGGCATTTTATGTGAAAATTAATTTTTTTAAAATGACAAAAAGAATAAAACGATTGTAAATGTTTTGTTTGGCAAAGTAGTAGTAATAATCCCTTCATGCTGTTACATTTACCACTATTTACCAGTAGAGGGTACCGCAGTCTTTTACAGTTGTTTCCCACTGGAGACTTACTGTATATTCCTGTAGGACTATATAGCTTTGGCCACTGCCTCCCCCCACCCGTGCTTTGCCTCTTCTCCCGCTCCAACACACACACACACACACACACACGAGGTGGCCAATATTATAAATTTTTACATTTTTGTGTGGAAGGGGTACAGGAATGACTTTATGTGTAGCTAAAGTAAGGTCATTGTTCACCAACTGCAACGTGATGGCATGCTGGGTGAGGGAGTTACGGGCGGTAGCTCCGTTACTGGTAAGGGTTGCAGTCTTTTATGTTTATGTTGCTAGTAAAGCATGTTTGATACTTTTAAACTTGATTGTCTTTTTCTTGGAGTCCGTGGTCTGGAAGTCAGTCATGGAATGGGGAGAGAGTGCAGGTATAGCAGGCATCGTGGGTGATAACATGGAGTATGAGTGGGTGAGGGCGCGTGGCTAAGAGATTTTCAGTGCAAAAGCTTTTAAAAAAAAAAAAAATATGGGAGAGAAATATGAAGCTTGGAGACTGTTGTAAGCCCCCCTCACCACTGTCTAGGGGTCTTGATGATAAATATGGGGAGAGGGGGTGCAAACCAGAAACCTCTCAAGTATCCTCATCTTCAGCAATAAAAAGTAAAGGCTTTACTTTGCCTGCTGATCTCGAGCAGCATGGGCCATCAGCTTTTCTTATCGGATGGTGTCACAATCGGCTGCATTTCTAGGCCAGGCCCAGGTGGACGCAGGCTACTTTCTTAGGCGGAACAACACGGTTAGTTCATATAATTAATCCCAGGACACTCAGAGTGAAAATGAATAGTAAGAAATGTAATTCCTGTTCTTTTTTTTTTATTTGCAAACTTTATTTTAAAGTTCAGCAGATACAGCACACACAGACATATCATCAACACACATGAAATTAGTGATGCAATACAGGTCTTAGTTAGTCATAATACATTTCTTAGATGATATTATTTAGGCAGTTCATCACATAACAAAAAAATCATTGAACATCAATCCTACGAGACCTCTTCAACAAAGTACCATCTCCCCTCCCTCAGTTCTCCAGGGAACATCCTGTATACTCCCCACATCTGGTATCATGGATTCATTATCTACATGGAAATGCTTTCTATATACTTGGAAACCATGGCTCAGCCAGAGCTTCCTCCAATGGCCACCATATTTTCTGGAAAGTGTACTCTATGCCTATTGCCTTGTACTGAGTGTGTTCCAGCTTCATACATTGTAGCAATCTTTTTGCCCATTCGGCAGCTGTAGGAGTCGCTTCCATCCCCCAGTGGCTGGCAAGGGCTTGCTTCTCCACTGCCATAGCCAGAGACCATAGTGGGTGTTCCAGGCCTACTCCCCTTATTGACCTCCCTGGTAGTCCCAGCAGCACCTCACCCACTCCCACTACTTGGTCATCATTCAGTACTGTTTGAGTTATACTGGTGATGCCCTTCCAGAAGCCCATAGTTTTGGGGCACTCCTCTCTCATATGTATAAAGGTATCAGACTGTGCTTTACATTGTGCGCATAGGTCTGAGACCATGGAGTCTATTCTGTTAGCTAGTGCTGGGGTAAAATAGGTTCTATGGAGAATGTTAAAGTGGATAGCTCTTAATCTGTTATTCACCGAACATGTCATACCCCTGAGTAACATCATTCTCCAATCACCTTCTGTCCGGACCTCCCCTCCCATGTCCCTGTCCCATTTATCTTTAAGACTCTCCAGGGTTGTGGGCATGCTTCCCAGTAAGGTTCTGTAGCAACCAGTAAGTGGTTTAGTGTTCCTGGTCCCCAGGGTGCCTCGCAACACCTCCTACAGTGGGGATCTTCTCATATATATATACATATATATATATATGTGTGTATATATATATATATATATATTTTTTTTTACCAATTATTTTACCAGGTGAGACACACTAAGCTGAAAACTTGTTTGCAGGTGCAACCTGAGAGCACAAGGAAGTTAAGTGACTTGCTCAGGGTCACACAGTATGCACCTAGGGGGCTGTGGGATTCAAACCCAGGTCTCCAGATTTGCAGCTCAGAGCCTTAACCCACTGCGCCGCACTGCCTCCATTTATTTTATTATTTATTTATTTATATACACACACACACACACACACACACACACACACACACACACACATATATATATATATATATATATATATATGGGGTTTAACTGCCTGTCTGGGTTTGCTTGGACTCGGTTTCTTACTTGTAAATATGCAAAGAACTGAGAAGGGTGGAGCCCATAGTTAGTAGACGAGGACTGGTAGGGCCGCATGTCCCCCTGTTCAAAGAGCTGGGAAATACAATACACCCCCACCTTGTTACAGGCCCTAAGCTCTCAGTCAACAGGGTCCAGTATTCATCCCTCCTCACAAAGTTCCTGCGCGATGGATGCATCAGGAGACAGGTGGCTGAATGACCCAGAATGTCATGGGCAGTCAGCCGCGCCCGCTTCATGGTCCTAGTGAATGGATTGGCAATGTATTTTACTATTTCCTTTTAAGGCTGCAGCAAAAAAGGAAATGTTTAAGGGGCATTATTGGAGGAGTCCTTCATCCTTGTCCATGCCTTTCTTTCCGGTTCAGTTTGTATACGATCCATTAAGGGGGAAATCTGAGCTGCCAAATAATAAAAGTATAAGTTGGGGAGACCTAGTCCCCCTTCATTTATCCTCTTAGTGATTTAAAGTAATACTTAGGACCCATACCGGTAAGGTTTGGAACAGATAGAGGCACTGCGGCAAGACATACATCTTGGTCATACTTACTCTACCTATCAAGGTAAGGGGTAGACTTTTCCATCTGTCACATTACTCCTGAATTTGTTTTAGCAACGACTTGTAATTTATCTCACACAGGTTAGAAAGCTTTCTGGGGAGGTTTATGCCCAGCTACTTGAGGGAAGGCACTGGAGAGAGTGTAAAGTTTTGGATTGTCAGAGTAGAGTCCACTCCCCCTAGGGGTAGCAATTCACATTTTGACCAATTGATTTTGTGACCTAACAAAGGGCCATATTCATCAAACAGAGCTGTAAGAGCAGGGATATATGTCCCTGGTTCTCTTAGAAACAGCAATACTTCATCCGCAAAAAGTGATATTACCCGATGTTGTCCTCCTTTAAAGTAGCCCTGGATTTTTGGGTGATGACGTATTGCTGAGGCCAGGACCTCCATTGTCAGGATGTACAGCAGTGGCGATAGAGGGCACCCCTGCCTCGTCCCTTTAGTGGGGGCAAGAGGTGATAACAAATTTTTTGTTGGTGAGAATTTGCGTCCTAGGAGATGCATATAGTGTCTTATCCATGATCTCAACCGCGGTTCTAGGTTGAAGCATCTCTGGGTGGCAAACATAAATGCCCACTCCACCCTATCAGAGGCCTTCTCTGTGTCAAGTGCCAGAAGGCCCCTATCTCTTCCCCTCCCCTCCCTGACCAGCTGTGAATAATATTTAAAGTTCTATGCCTGCCCTTAACAAATCCACACTGATCCTGGTGTATCAATGTTGGGAGGATGCCCTCTAGTCTGGTGGCTATTACCTTAGCTATGATTTTATAGTCTGCATTTAATAAGGAGATGGGGCGGTAAGATCCACACTTAGTTGGATCTTTGCCTGGCTTTGGTAGGACAGTAATGGTGGCTAGTTGCAGGGAGAGTGCCTCTCTCCAAGGTCTCCTGCCCCATTAGCATAAAGATCTGTTGAATATCATTCCAGAAAGTTTTATAGAACTCCATGGGTATGCCATCTGGCCCAGGGGCCCTACCCAGATTTGAAGCCCACACAGCTTGTTTTATTTCTGGGGAAGTAATGGGGCAATCAAGTTAATCCTCTTCTCTCCTTTCCTGGTCCAGTGCGGGCAGAAGAACATCCCCAAGGAAGCTATCTGGATCTACATCCCTAGGAGCTTCTGTACTATAGAGGGACTCATAGAATGCTTTAAAAGTATCATTTATTCTCAGTGGATCCAAGGTTGTCTCCCTGTCCCTATCCTCCATGGTCAGGATCACTCTGTCTGTCATCTTTTTTGTAACCTTCCATGCCAGTCACTTACCTGCCCTGTCCCCCTCAAAGTAATTTCCCACCCCAGCCTTTAAGATATCTCTTTCAATGCGATGGGCCATTAACTGATTTAATCTCCCTTTTAGTTGTTTCAGCAGCCCAGCTTTAGTTTTCTCTTGCCCTCCATCATCCTTTTCTCCAGGTCTATAGTTTGTTTACCCTGGGTCTCCTCCTGCTCCTCCCTCATAGCTTCCCTCCGTTGGTGTGATGTATACGATATCATAGCCCCTCGAGTAAATGCCTTTAAGGTTTCCACATGTTTGAAGCTGTTGTGTCCCACCCTATTGTGCCTCAAAAATTCCTGGATGTTTTCTGATATATATGTCTTATAGTCCTGACAAGTCAGTAGGTTGGATCCAACCTCCATTGCCTTCTTGGAGGTATGCGTCTGGCTAGGGGATAGGGTAAACTCCAAAGGTGCATGACCTGAAATACAAATGGGTCTATACTCAGCTGAGATATCACCCCTACGTATATTAGGAGAGACAAGGAAGTAATCAATTCTGGTGTATATCCTGTGCATATACGAATAAAAAGAGTATTCTTTTTGATGTGGGTGGGTATGTCACCATACCTCCCTCAGTGCCCTCTTCTGTGCTATCTCCTGAAGTTTTACCGAGCTCCTTGGAGGGGGCCTCCCCCCGGCTTCCAAGTGATTCATATCCTGGTCCCAATAATTGTTGAAGTCCCCCCATAATGATATTGCCTGGAAAAGGTGTGAGCACCACTGCCAAGTGATGAAAACATTTTGAGTCATCAATATTTGGGCCATAGATTGAAAACATTGTATATCTGCTCCCTTCTATGGTGACATTCACCACTAAGTATCTGCCCTGAGGTCTGAGATAGTACTATGGCTCTCAGCCATGGTTGTAGTGTGTAACATGTTGCCACCCTTCTAGCCCTAGATGTAAATAAAGAAACCAGAAGTATCCCCCCCGAGGAGCCAGTCAGTTTGCCTGCCTCTTCCCTTGTCAAATTAATTTCTAGTAGAAAACTGACATCCTCTTCTGCTTTTTCAAGTAACTCCAAACTCTTTTTCTTTTGACCACAGTTTTCAAACGTCTGACGTTCCATGTTATAAATTTTAAAGGCCCCATTCTGAAAAATATTGTGTTATGTGATGCCTACCAGATCTTTGACCTGTTATATCCCATATTCTATATATCCATGTGCTGTTTGCTGAGTTTTGAATTTTAACCAGCTTACTTAAAGCTATTAACCAAACGTCTAAGAACTCTGGAACAAAACTACTTGGTTCATAACTACAAACTGCTGACCTACATTGAAATTTAAACCAATTCCCCACTAGCTGCCCTTGCCCCCCGCCTTCCTCCCCCCATTCCCCCCTTCAACTTAGTCTCGACCCTATTGAACAGTAACAGTATGATAAAACTTACCCACACATATAACCCTACTCCCCTTCCCCCGTCCTGCTTTCTTATCCAAGTCTTTCCCCATATCCCTCTACTTCTCGTGGATGAGCCCATGGGTCCCATCCATTTTAATACAATGCATTTTACTGCTAGTAGTACTGTTATCACAATGGTGCCTATTTGACAGGGTGGTGGGAGCGTGGAAGGATACCCCCCCCCTTTTTGGGACCTGTTATTCCAAAGTCTCCCTTCACTATGTACTGTGGCCTAGACGGGGTTTGTATCTCGATGTCCTCCAAAGCTTCCTTCCCAGATCATGAGTCCCCCAGCCAAGCAATGTAACAACCCGTATGAACCTCCTGAGTGTGGTTCCCCAGTTGTCCATGATTCACTCAGAATGCATGTTACAGTTTACCTCTTAGATTGCTGAGATTCCCAAAATGTGTATCGGTGCTCATTTGAGACGCCATACCCTGCTTCATGGCCCAGCCCCAATATCTCTTTCGTTTTCCCAACAAAACTGTGCAATTGATATAAATCAAAACTGTTAGTGATAAAAGTTAAACAAACTATATATGGTGCAACTCACTATAACACAATCGTTACTTCAGCAAAATTGTTCTTAACTGTCAATTATAATATTCTCGCTTGAACCTTTAATCAAAAATAAAAACATTTTTTAGAGGAGAGTTATTGCACTCCTCCAAGTAGGTGCAACCCTCAGTGCACTGCTTCTGTTGCCTCCTGAGACTTCGGGCATAATTAAGGCAGAAAATAAAAGAGATTTACTAACAGAGTGCAATTTCAGCAGTATTTTTCTTAGCTATTGTAAATGGTATTTTCATTCGCTCTGTTAACCAAAATGAAAGTTTTCAGGGGAGGAATTAATTCACTCCCACAGCCCCTTAGCACAATGCTTCTGCCACCCCCTGTAGGATTGGATATTATAAAAATTGAAAAATAGAAGTATTTCAGTAATAGGGAGTATGCTGTGAGGAGTTTTCATGCCCTCTGTACAAAAAAAATCATGCTGCTCAATCTTCGGAAGCTCAACTTTTTAAACATAATCAGGGATACCTCTGTGAAAGGCCCATTTTAACTTAAATGAAACTGTCCGAAGGGCCGCTTTCCCATTATTCGATAAAGGCATGTTGGTTATCTATTTCAGTAGAACCCTTGTTTAGTCTTTGTAGAGAAAGTCCATGACGCTCCCTAACTTCCAGCTAACTGTGTGTTATTATTGATCTTTTTTTAAAGACAAGGCCTACCGCATTTGCCCCCGTTATCTGGGTGACAGGCTTCTAGGCGGCATACAGAGCCCATTTAGGGCCTTCCTGCTCAGCCATGATAGGCTGGAGAAACTCCATTACGGGCCGTGGAAAGAAAATAGACGCCCTTCCCCTCGGACCCCTGCAGCACCCCAGTCCTGGCCAACAAAATTATGTACTGTACCTCAGTAGGTGGTTCAAGTGTTGCTGGAGTGGGGACTCTGGTCCTGTGCGTTCTGCTGCAACACCTGCATGACATCGGCCATTGCCGCTTCTGGATCTGTGAAGACCTTAGTCTTGTGGGTCTGTGAGCAGATGATTAACTGAGCAGGGGAGACCATTGGAAATGGACAACTGAGTTCATGAAGCTTCTTTTTGACCACTGTGAAGGCCTGCTGCTCCACCTGGAGTTTCCTGGAGTAATCTGGGAATATACTAATTATTTTCTCTTTCACCATTATTGTATCTACCTTCCTGGCCACATCCAATACAGCCTGTTGGTTCTGATATCTCAGGAACTTTATAATTAGATGTTGGGGTTGCTCCTCCAGTCCCAGACGATGACCTGGGGATCGGTGGGCTCTCTGGATTTCCAGTGTAGCCGTTTCAGGCACTTTCAGCATTTTAATCAGCCATGGCTCCATGAAGGCAGCACAGTTCATCCCCTCCGTGCCCTCGGGCAATCTCACCACGCAGACATTACACCACCTCTCATGGTTCTCATGATCATCCAGTGTGGTCTTGAGGGCTTCTGTCTCTTGCTCTCTCTCTCAGGGTAGCCTGCAGCGATGTCTCCAGCCTTGACTGTGAGTCCTCTTCTGTGCTGACCCACTGGTGCAGCTATTTGAACCTGCTCAAGTGACTGTCCACTTTATCCCCCAATGTGTGTGCCATTTGTTGCAGATGGGTAAGCTGAGCTTCTATATTTTCAAAACCTGCCTGCATTTGATGTGTTAGTTCAAATTTTAGGGCTTGTATTAGATTCTCAGTTATGCCCGGTGTTGTTCGTTGGAACTCAGAGCAGGTTGCAATGCATTGCATCTCGCTTTGTGTCTCAGGGGAGGCCACCTGGGTCTACAGGGGATCTAGGCCTGATGCTTTGCTGGTTGTAGTGGGCTGAAAGTTTAAATGCACTTGCTGGGCCAGCCTGCCAGTGCATCAGTTGGATTTCTGCTTGCAACACTGGTGACCTTGGTTCAGAGCAGGACCTGGGTGTCAGAGGGCCGGCCAGGGGGAGGTAGTCTGAGCATCTGGTGGACTACTCAGCTCTTCTGGGGAGAGGGGGGTTCCTGGCCTGGGGGTGGCCTGACCTCTGGCGGAGGTCAGGAGGTACAGCAGCCTCAGTGTCCAAACCAATGGGGGAACACGACGGATGCCGGCATAAGCCATGTCATTGCATGGCACATTGCGTTTGGGGGGGGCATACTCACAAAAATGTGCTGTGCCTGGAGGAACACCAACATGAGGGCCCGATAGTGGGTCCTCCCCCAGCCAGCCAGATGGACGAAAGAGGTCCCAGACGAAGACTTGATTCTCTGGGATGGGGAGTATAGGGGAGGTCCCCCTTCCACCACCACCATACCTGGGAGGTAAGCTAAGGCTCGATGGAGGGAGACCTTGGATGGCGGGGTGCAGACAGAGGAGTTGGGTACAACTTCGGGTAGTGGGGGGAGAAAAAGAAAGTATAAAATAAAGTAAATAAATGCCCTTGCTTCTTTTTAGATTTTTTGATTGTAGCCATAGAGAGAGTTGATTCTTGATGGTTCGCTATTTGTTTTGCTGGTTTTTAGTGAAGGATGGCACCGATATGCTATGGATGGGCCCGGAGTTCTAAGATTGAGTATCCATTCCTCTCCTCAGCTTGGCCACCCCCCTCATTAATTCTTGTTCTTAAAATTCATAAATAAAGAGTGCAGCTCCATGGAGCAGGGGAAAAAACAGGCCAGAGCGTACTTAACAGAGATATTTACAGTACCAGGTTGAAGGTAACAACAGGCCGATAAATAGTCCAGGCTCAAGCTCATGCAGATATTCTGTGAGCCAAAACAAGCTCAGAAATTACTGGAAGCACCAAAACCCTACAGACTGGGGAAGTGCCTTACTCCCCAATTCGCATAACCTAAACTGGGGTGCAGCCCTTTAATTTAATTATCACAAGGCAGCCCCAAAACCTTCCAGAGAACACCCTTTTTGATGTCCTAGGCCAGGAAATAAGTTTACCAGGAAATGCAGCTTCTGCAGCTCGACCTCCTCCTCACCATTACTCATAACTCCTGCACTTGAAATGGGCCTAACATGGAGCTTGTCCCAGACATGGGCATGGGGAGGTCAGATAAAATGAGATCCCATACAGGCCATCAGACACACTCCAGCAGTGTGCCACACCGGGAAAAACCTTCTACGGAGCTGCCTTCCCTGAGGGCTGTTACAGCCCTGCCACTGCTGCAACAGCCCCACTGCTATACCTTTCCATAAGGGTACCAGGATTTCTGAGACCACCCGATGAATGAGGGGCTTACCTCCAAACTGCTGTCCACACCACCATACACATTCTTAGGACCCCAATCCCCACGGTCGCAAATGTTCCTGCCAACTTGCCCCCAAATGACCTACACACATAGCCATCACTGCCACCATTTTGCCTGAAATCTCCCTGGCCTGGGGGTGGGGAAGGGGTGTTTGAAACCCCGGCCCGCCCTACTTCAGCCCGCTGTCTCCCCCGGTTCCCTCCCAGTGGCTACATTTTAAACTGGCATGGGCAAAAGGAACACCCCCAAGGGGCGGACCCAGACTGCCCAAGGTTGGAAACTGACAAATGGGGAAAAGGAAGTATATAGTAAGCCCGCCCCAAGAGGGATGGTTTACACTGTCCTTAAAAAACAGAGCATTGTTCTGCTCTTTGTTGCCAACTCAACTCTGGCAGTGTTGTAGTAGTGCTAAGCATGCCTGCTAGCACTACAACTTCATAGAAACACAGCTTTCTTTTTCAGGTGAAAAGAATGTACAGTAGTACTTTTAGTTGTGGTATTTATTTAGTTATTTTTTGTCTGTGGCAAGGAGGAATAGAGGCAGCCTGGGAAGTAGTATCAGCCTTTAAGTTTGTGGCATTTGTGTACAGAGTGTTGGGGACTGGCCACTCACTAAGTGACTGGATAAAAATGGCAGCTGGACATTTTTTTTTCCCCATAGAGGTTTTTCTTGGTGGAGCCGGCAGGTGGGCTTGGCTTCCCCCTTGGGAGCGCTCATCTCTCCAACCCCGACATCCCGCACTGACCCTCCCCAGGAAATCCCCCATGAGTTACCACTCCCATTGACAGGGCTGGGATGAGTAGTGCCGGCGTTCTCCCCTTCCCTGGGTAGCCAACATTCAGACCCCAGGGCTAGGCGCAGATGCAGTCGGGGCCATCCCAGAGCCTGCCAGCTCTGTTTTGAAGTTTTACCCCCTTCCCCCTTCCCGTTCGACAGTGCATCAGCGACATGCCATCTGACCCGTATCACCCTCCAGCCATCGCTAGAGGGTGATCAGCAGGCGTGACAATAGTCCCTCCCTCCCCCAAAAGAGGAGAGCAGTCCTCTGGATGCTAAATCCTCTCTCGCCCCTGCTAACCCCCAGCTGCCCTGGCTTATTACTGAACCCAGGTTGCCGGCGTGGCATGAGGTGTGGCATCCAGCACCTCAACCCTTAGTGCCACTAGGCCGCCCTCTCATCTTTAAATCTTAAAGACTGGAAAAATCAGATAAGCTACTTTGGAGTAGCAATCATGGTAGGGATCAAAGGTCTGCAGTTTGCAGTCAGTACCAAGCCTCATCTCCTGCTGCAGCGTTTGAGCTCTGTCATACTGTATTTTATCGTATCATGTAATAACAGCAAGTATAAAACAGCGACTACATTTGGACAACTCAGTATCAGCACTGGCAATTACAGCGACCGGTGCATAATAGCGAACCATATTTTATGCCTCTCCCATCTTAAAACTGTAAGTTGGTTGCTGTAATCAGTATGTTCCATTTCAGTTTTCAAGATCAGCTTTTGAAACTGGGCTCCTATGACGTAAATAAGCCAAAAAGTCAGAATTAGCCTGGTTTCTGGCCCAGCCCAGGACCACCGGAGACAGTGCCTGCAGCCTCTTCACAGTGGGCACATTCAGGGCAGCCAGCGTGTGCCTGTACTGTCCCCCTCCCCACCTACAGCCTGCTTCCAATGAACCTCTCCCCAGTTAACTACTCCTGCTCACCTTACTGTGGACTTCCCAAAGAGCACCATCTTTGCCCAAGATATGTCAGTGCTGTGCCACACCACGTGGCCTGCGGGATACCTTTTCTGTTGGCACACATGAATTGATTGTTTTATTTAACAATATTATTATACTGTTTCTGCTTTAGCCCTTAAATTACTGTGTTTGTCACCTTTTGCAAACTTAGTTCTGGCAATTTTTGGTATTTCCCCAGCAGCCGCTTTAAATGGACTATATCTGCTCATTTCACTGTGCTGCACTGAAACCCAGCGGGTGTGCTAGTTATCCATTTTAAGGGATCTTGTCTCAACAGGTGTGTTATTTTAGTAGTTTTAAGGGATTTGTCTCTGTTTACAATTTCTACAGTTTTCTACCTCCTAAGCTGTGTCTCGTCTCTTTACCCTGAGGGACAGGGCCCATGCAGTTGCTAGTGGCCTGGCTTCCCCTGTTCATCCCCCTGGCTCAAATTTCATTCCCTGCCTCTCCTCTGTACTTAATCCCCCTCTCTGTCTTCTCTTCCCCAGCCTAGCCGGAGACAGCACCTGTAGCCTCCTCATAGTGGGGGCGTTTGGGGAAGCCAGTGTGTGCCTGTGCTGTCCCCATCTACAGCCTGCTTCTAATGAACCTCTCCCCAGCTAACTGCTCCTGCTCACCTCCAGCCTGTACCACTGCTCAGTACTGGTTTGGAGTTGCCCTCCCCTACTATCTCTCTCAAGTGGTTTAGTCAAGGAGTGATTACCAGGAGAATGGCAGCCAAACTAGCAGAGACAGGAGTCCAGTCTGAGATTGTACAGCCAGCACAAGTTATGAAAAAAGAGCAGGCAGTGACAGCTTAATCTGGTTCAAGGTCAGTTGGAATTCATCTGTATCCCCCTCTCCCCGGGTCGTGCCTGAAAATAGGCAGGATTTGTCTAGTGCACTTACCCGGTCAACAAAAGCTAAATAAAATAAATAAATAAAAATTAAGTTACTTCATCATCCCCCCTTTGCACTGGCCCCTAAAGTATCTACTTGCTTCAGACTCCGCTACCAAACTCCCCCTCACCCTGTCTCTCCTGCTTAATTTGCTCCCCCCTCTGGTACCCAGACTCTACGTGATCATCCCTCACTCTATGGGACTGTGGGATTTGAATCAGCTCTCTGACTCTCTTCACCAACTGCAGTGCAAAACCCTATCCACTTGGCCAACGTTGCCACAACATATTTTCTGGCTATTTGTGTACATAACACCTGAAAATGAAGGTGTCACTACTCTCCCTGCTGGTCACCTCTATGGTTAGCCTGCTACTGGCATCTGATTTTTGTGCCTCAGTGCTTGCCGTGGATCAACAATGCTTAGCCTCTTGTACTCCTTGTGACAGGGTGAATAGGACCCTGTCTCATTTGTTATGGAGAAAGTGTTTAAATGCAAGGATCTTTCCTTTTCTGTCTCTTCCCTGTCTGGTTGCACAACCAAATTTTCCTGTGAGACTTCGGACTTGATCAACCTGACAGGCTCACAGTTCTTTGCCTCTCACTGTCTCTCAGTTTTCTCTTGCTGTGTGTTTTTCCTCCCTTGCATATCTGCTGATATAAAAATATGTGCAAATCATTGTATGAAAATGTAGCTGATAATGGGATCACTTTTGCTTAGAAAATATATAGCATTACTGTTGCAATGTAAATAATTATCATTTGAGATGATTGTAAAAAAACTAATGGAAAACTCCAGAGGTTACTTGAGTGCAAATTTTTAAGCTTTTGCAAAAAGGGGGCTTTCAGCTTAAGAAGCACATTGTGTTCTAGCATTTCCTGAAACTTACAAGGACAGGATGTTTGCTAAGAATGGGGGTTGAAAAGACTTATAAAAGAGCTGAGCTGCAACTGCAAGAAAGAGTAAGAGAATAAGGGACACAGAGACTGAAAGAAAACTTTATTTTATTTTGCCTTTGTAAATAGTTATACTGAACAAGTTTATTTTATGTTACCGCTACTGTAAATAAATACTTTTGGTGAATTTTACAACTGCTCCTGGTTTTCCTATGCTTCTTGACCTGTGCCTCGATGACAGATGGTGTCAGCCTAAGTGGGATTTACGCCATGCATACCCCAAGACAGGAGTTTTGTGCATGGGTACTGGAACTAGTACCAGGAAGCACAGATGAAAGTATGGATTCTGCAGCAGCAAGTCAAGGAGTGATTACCAGGAGAATGGCAGCCAAACTAGCAGAGACAGAAGTCCAGTCTGAGATTGTACAGCCAGCACAAGTTATGAAAAAAGAGCAAGCAGTGACAGAACCTAAAAGCCTGATGGACTTTTTCAAATGGTGGGCTATACAGCAAAAAGAGCCTGAGAAGCAAAGAGAAAAAGAGATGCAGTGACAGGAGCAGCGGAGGAGAGAAGAGAGGCAGCAACAGGAGCAGCGATGGATGGATGCCTTGCAAGCTATCAAAGGCAGAGGAGCTGGCACAGATCCAGATAAGCAACAAAATGCAAGCAACTTAAAAGCCATTAAACTTACAAAGTTGAGTCCCTCAGATGATATTGAGGCTTTTGAAAGAGTTGCCACAGTCTATCAATGGCCAAAGCAACAATGGACAGTCAGACTGGTACCCTACCTGACAAGGAATGCCTAACTAGCCTACAGCAGTATGGACACTGCACAGTCAGAAAACTATGACCTGGTGAAAAGTGAAATCCTGAAAAGGTCTGACATCTCTGGAGAGACATAAAGGCGGAGATTTCGATCTCTGAGGTACAACTCGGTCGACAATCCTCGAGAAGCCTTCACCCGACTCTGAGAACTCCTGATAAAATGGATCCAACCAGAGAGCAAAACAGTCCCACAGATCATCTACACATTTGCCATGGAGCAATTCTTCAACATCTTGCCTACAGATGTGCAGTTGTGGGTAAGGGAACACCGACCAGAGAGTGGAGAAAAGGCTTTCTTTGGCTGAGGACTACCAAATGGGCAGACAGATGCCACAGCAGTGAGGTAACAGCCAAGCACCTGTAAGACACTCTTTTTCTCATTTAAACTCCAAGCCTGATAAGGACTCTGGTGGGGGTAACAAATCTGGGCCCAAAGACGTTATCTGCTATAACTGTAATAAGCCAGGCCATTTTGCAAGAAACTGTCATAGTAAGGAGAGTGGCACTGGAGTAGATTTGCCCTTGGCAGATTGGGATAAGTACTTAACAGATGTGAAGGTGGGGGATAAGTTTGTGAAGGGACTCATTGATTCCGGAAGCAGACAGACCCTAGTGCATGTTAAAGTGCTGGGAAAACACTGTGCAAAAGGACCAGGTGCTGGTGTCATCTGCATCCACTGGGACACTCAATACTATCCCACCACTCAAGTAATTCTGACCATTAAGGGTGTGTCACACCAAAAGAAAGTGGGGGTAGTACCCAAGTTACCTGTACCTGTGATTATTGGAAATGACTTTCCAGGATTTACTGAGTTGATCAAAGAGGGGAGTAAATCCTAATGTTTCAGCAGCTGTGGTGACAAGAGCTCAGACAAAGAAAATTTCAGACAGTAGGGACACTTTTCCTTTTAGTGATTTTGATTCGGACTTGTTTCAGCACAGCTCCAAGATCCAGAAATCCAAAAAAGAAAGAAAGACAATGCCTGAAGAAACTGTGGCGGCAAATGACTGATGGACATGAAGAGTTAAAATATGAAAATGCTGAAACTAAATTGTTAACTGATTGTGATTTTTTTCAGTGCAGGCTAACAATGTTTCTCTCCAGGGTTATTTCAAGCAGCTGGGGGTGAAACCAAAACAGGGTGGACCAATGTTTAAAAAATGTAAAGGGTTACTGTACAGAGTTTGGGTTAAACCTCAGACGCAAGAACAGACAGAACAACTGGTTATACCTCAGAAGTATAGAACAGAGTTGTTACAGATAGCACATGATAATCCTATGGCTGGTCACTCAGGGAGGGATCGTACCCTTGCCAGATTGATGTGTAGATTTTACTGGCCTGGAATTCGTGAAGATGTTGCTACCTATTGTAATTCCTGTACCGAGTGTCAGAAAGTAGCCCCAGTCACTAGAAAAGACAAGGTGCCCATACCCCGATAGATGTGCCTTTTGAGAGAATTGCAATAGATGTGGTTGGTCCTTTAGACAAAGGTATAAAGGATATTAGATTTGTCCTGGTATTATGCGGCTATACTACTCCATACCCGAAGCAGTTCCAGTGCGTATTGTAGCCCAAAAATTGCAGCAGAGCTTGCCAAATTTTCAGCAGAGTGGGCATACCTAAAGAAATGATTACTGATCAGGATAGTAATTTTGGTGCTGCAATACTTAAGGAGCTATACAGACTACTAGGTATCCCTGCCATAAGAACCTCCCCCTATCACCGTCAGACAGGTGGTCTTGCTGAGCATTTTAACCAAACCCTAAAATGCATGTTAAAAAGGTTTGTAAAAGGGGAAGGGAAAGATTAGGACCAATATTTGCCTTACCTACTTTTTGCCTACAGAGAAGTGCCACAGGCATCAACAGGGTTTTCACCATTTGAAATGCTATATGGTAGGCAGCCAAGGGGGGAACTGTATGTGATAGAAGAAACATGGGAAGATAACCCCACTCAGAAACAATCTATAACTTCTTATATGTGTGTGCCTTAAGAAAGAAGCTAGCAAAATATGTTGAAATTGCCCATAGTAATCAGGAAGAGGCCCCAAACCAGCAGAAGGTATATTATGACTAGGGTTTCCGGTTTTAGGGGGTTATTTTTCTAAAAAAAAGGTGTTTATTTTTCACCCTTTCTCTCAAGTTTTTCAAGTGTTAAAATTCTGTATTTTCCGGTGTAAATAAATAAGTCATTACTCATTTTCATTATTTATCAGTGTTTATTCATATATATATATATATATATATATATATATATATATATATATATATACACACACATATACATACATATATATATATATATATATATTATATTTTTAATAAGTGTAATTCTGGTAACCCTTGTCATGCAGATATGGTCAACATTACTAAGCATAATGAAAATAAAACATTCAGAAACTCAGTATTTTCTGCTGTTACTTTTATTACTCTTAATATGTGCTTGTCTTCTAAGAAGCTGCTATGCATTCTCTTGCAGTTTCAAAGATTATTAAAAAAGCTCTCATACAAAAGCTGTTTTTTTTTTGGTATTGTCCCCAATTAGAAAGCTTGGCTGTGAACAAATTGAAATGCAGCTTTTTTCTTGCATTTCAGCCACAGCCAAATTGTAATGCACCCCAGTGACAACGTCCCCCATTTCTATCCGTGTGTCTGAATTTTGTTTTTAAGTAATAGAACACTGCCACTGATTAAGGCAGTCGAGATGGCAAGTATCTTGACTTATTTTTATTTTACTTCCTCTGTTCTCCTTTTAACTGCTTTTAATATATTATTTAATTGTATATTTTCTTTTTGATGTTATTAGCTGTGTTTACACACACCAAGTGGTGTGTAATCGGCATTGCTCTGCTGCAAATAAGCACCAGGCTGTGACGCAGATCCGGTAGTGTAGATAGCTGTTGGAGTGTCATAACCCACTCCGTTGCAGTGCACAGCAATCAGTGTTTTTGTGGGTTTACGAACTGGTGCAGATATTTTTGCTAGCATGTAAGTACACTGCTCCCACAGCACCCGGCACCATGTCCAACACAAAACAAATTTATTCGGTGCTTATCGGTTTTAACCGAAATCCCGAAAAACACATCGGTTGTGTTTTATCAGTGATTATCGGTTAAAACCAAAAATCGGAAACCCTAATTATGACCATGGGGTTAAAGAAAAAGTTTTTGAGCCAGGTGAAAAGGTTTTGCTACTGTTACCTACAACAGAAAATAAGCTGTTAATGAAGTGGCAAGGGCTTTATAAGGTTCTTAGATGTACTGTCACTGTTAACTATGAGGTAGAGACCCCTGACAGGGAAAAATCCTATTAAGATATACCATGCTAACCTCCTCAAGAAATGGGTTGAAAAAATGCCAAAAGCTGCATTGCTAGTATTACCAGAAAGTGATATAGAAAATATGGATGTAGCTTATGATAGACTGGAACAAACTGTAAATGCTGATGCTGTAAAGGTGAATGTTTCCTTAACCTCAGAACAAACTGCAGACATTCGTAATGTGCTAAAGACATTTAACAGTACTTTTACCACGGTACCAGGCTGAACAAAAGGGGTTGAGCATGTAATGGTGACAAAGAATGCTTGTCCTATTAGACAAAAGACATACAGGTTGCTAGAGCGGTTAAGAGCTGATGTGGGTAAGGAAATACAAAAAAAAAGAAAGAATTGGGTATTATAGAGGAGTTGAGGCGTGCTTGGTCATCTCGCATGGTAATTGTAAACAAAAAAGGGGTGTTAGAATCTGCCTTGATTTTAGGAAACTTAATCAAGTGTCAGAATTTGACAGTTATCCTATGCCCAGAATAGATGATTTGGTGGACAGACTGGGGAGTGCAAAGTATATCAGTACCCTCGATCTCACCAAGGGTTACTGGCAAATACCTTTAGCTAAAGAATCCAGAGATAAAACTGCATTTGCCACCCCTATAGAATTCTATCAGTTTATCACCATGCCATTTGGTTTACATGGTGTACCAGCTACATTCCAATGGTACATGGACGTCATTTTATCCCCTCACACTGGTTACTGTGCTGCATACTTGGATGATGTCTTTATGTACAGTCCAGACTGGAAAAGCCACCTGGAACACCTGCGAGCAGTTATCCAAGCTATCAAAAATGCAGGTCTGACTATTAATCCTACCAGATGTGCATTGGGCATGCAGGAAACCAGATATTTGGGCTATGTGTTGGAAAATGGAGAAGTTAAGCCAGAGGTGTCTAAAACACAAGCTGTAGCTAACAGATTTGTCCCTAAAACAAATAAACATGTCAGGTCATTTTTAGGGCTGGCTGGTTATTATCGGAGATTTGTTCCCAGCTTTGCTGAGTTAGCTACTCCACTCATTGAACTCATGAAAAAACGGTACCCAAATAATGTGAAACGGACCCAAGAGTGTGATGAAGCTTTTCAAGAGATTAAGGCTGCATTATGTTTAGCACCTATTTTAAGAAGCCCAGACTTTGAGAAACCATTTCTGTTACAAACAGATGCATCAGAGGTAGGCCTAGGCGCAGTACTGAGTCAAAATATAGATGGGACGGAACATCCTATTCTGTACATAAGTAGGAAGTTGCATGACAGAGAGAAAAGGTACTTCACTATCGAGAAGGAATGTTTAGCAGCAAAGTGGGCCATGGAGTCCCTTAAGTTGTATTTGCTAGGCACTGATTTTGTTCTTGTAACTGATCACAATCCTCTATGTTGGCTTAACCAAATGAAAGATAAAAATTCCAGAATCACAAGGTGGTACCTGGCGCTACAGCCATTTACTGTAAATTCACAGCAGGGATTGACAAATTTCAAATTTACATGGTAGTCCAGGACAACTAACTTATCCAAAAATGGTATTCCCACTGCTGTGAGTGGTAGTCCAATGGTCAAAAGCCCATATTTTAAAGGGAACTTATAAAAAATTATGTAGCAACAAAGTAAGTGGTTGCGACATTGTATTATTAACAGTAATAGATGTAGAGGCTATATGAAACAGTAACAATGAAGATATATGTTGTTTTAATGTTTGTTAGGTTGATTTAAAGTCTGAGTCAAGTGGTGCCAGAGTCAACTCCAGCCCAGAGTCCACCAGTCCCACACAACATGCCAGAATGAAAGAAGCAGAGAATAATTAGGGCAAAGACAATGAGAACTCAGATTCAGAACCAGAAGAACTGTCACCAACATCAAGTGTACTGGTTGTAGTGCTAGTGCTAGGACAGGCTGGTGATGGAGTTGGAGCAGCAGCAGTACTAGCATGAGATACAGCATCAGTTGTACCAGCAGCAGCAGCATGCCCATATACATGTTGAGTGCCTGGACCAGATAGCAGCCAGTGGTTTATTGCTGGATCTGGATCAAAGTCACATAGTTCAACACCCTCTACTGCTATCTGAAGAAGTGAATGTAGTGTGTCATCTGCCAGACATGTCCTTATTTTTGTCTTTATCAGGTTTTGAGTGGAGAACACTCGTTCACACTTTGCAGTTGACACACTCATTGCCAGGAGTATTTCCACTAACTGTAGAATTTGAGCAATCTGGCGATTTTTCTTTCAGCAATCTTGTATACACCTGCATATAGGGTTTGTCAACTGCAGATTACAGCAGTGCCTTAAATGCAGCATATTCTGATGTAATATTTTCCTGCTGCTCTTCTGTGAAAAAATTAAAGTATGCTGCTAAATTAGCCACTTCATTAGTCCAAAACTCTGCAAGTTGTTCTCTTGCTAGATCAAACTGTTTAAAATCTAGACATGTGAACCATTTCAGAGGCACCTCTGAGAAATTTTGAAGTCTTGCATCGATATAATCTATTGCTGCATCAACTAAAGTACATGTATGCAGTTGCATATCTGCTCCAAAATTTATTTCAGGGCAGCTGCCTCTAAATGTAAAGGGGACAGTCTACTCAACTCCCTTCTTTGAAATTACAACATCCATAAATCTGTCCTGAGGTTTGTAATGATCTAGGAAAGTCTTCATGTATTTCCCTGGCTTTGATTTCAGTTATTTCAGTTCCATCAACTGGAGGAGGCAGGTCTCTATGAGATGTAGTACTTCAAGAATTATTAAGTCATCTCTTTGAAACTACAGTGTCATATTTTTAAGTATGGGCAAAAAATCTTGCAGGATATAAAGAGATTTGACAAAGTGTACAGACTTTACCTCTTTTAATAGCACCTTTGCTTTTGACCCATCAGTACCAGATGCACTTTGTTCCAGGTGCTGAGCAACTATAGGTAGGTTCACCTGAACTGCATGAACTGAATGTGATCTGCTGGCAAGCCATCTCACCTGTTTAATTGCACTAAAGTGTGCCAGATCACTGTATCACTTGTGCAATTTCTTGAAGCTCCCTCATTTTTTTGGGACTATAGTGGTAGAATTTAAATATGCCCTTTAGAGTGTATTCAAGCTTTGATATGAAAGGGTTTGTTTTCATCATAGCAAGAACTGCCAGCTCCAACTTATGTGCAACACAGTGCATGGCAATGATGTGAGGACAGTGCTCCTGTAACTTTGCAGTGGTTCCACCCCTTTCACCCAGCATTACACTTGCCCCATCAAAATTGGCAGAAATCAGAAGTGGCCCCGGATTGCTCACATTCGATAGGTCAGTGATAGAAAGATGCAGTGAATCTAATGCAGTTGTTATCGCATTAAAGACACCTACAGCATGTGAGGATTCCAAGGGCACAGCCTGGATCAGATATGTACATACATATTTTGTGTTAGGATTTACAAAACACAGGAAGACATTTTCCCATTCAATTATAGCAGCATCGGTGCTGCCGTCTGCTAGAACTGTAACATATTTTGCACTTTTAAGAGAGTCTGCATCTGGCTCTTGGATAGAACAGCAGATACAGCCCTGCAAAAGTTCCTGGCTCACTTATCATTGGTATAATTCACACCATGCTGAATCCCATTTTCTCTTGCAATTCACATAGCCAATCCATGTCGGAAAATGGGTACAAATTTTTTTGCAATGGCGTACGCTGTGTTAAACAGGCATCTTATCTTCACCTTTGTGGCCTCTTCCAACTGTGCAAAGGCTTGAAAAAGTGGTGAATGAATGAATACTTTATTTCTAAAAAGCGCCTTTCCAAAACCAAGGCGCTTTTACAAATCAATGCATAAAACTTAAATCCTAAAAAACAATCCATAAATATATTTTAAAAATCAGGATATGCTAGGTTAAACAGATACGCCTTCACTGAGTGACTCACTGATATCACACTGAACTGCATGCTGACCACTTTGCAGAATATGTTGGTTTTGGCATAGCACATGTGGATTGGACTTGTCATGTGCATGTACTGACTCAATTTTAAAATTGTTAGAGCCTGTGGCAAACACATTTGTTTTTTTTGAAAATGCTGGTGTTGCAGTACTGGGATACTTTTCACACACTGTACAGTACATCAATCATTTTTTTCATTGTATTGTAACCATTTATAAGTGGTCAACCAATGAGGCTGAAACAGCCTGGCCTTCTTTTCTTGGTCATATTTCCTGTCTTTACTTATTTTCTCTTGCACCACCACCACCTCATCGGGTGCTAAACTGCGTTTCTTTGGAAGTGACACATGGGCTACAGGCTCAGCTAAGGCCTCACTGCTTAAATCAGCTGTTCTATCAAGTACCACAGATGCAGATGCACTTCCAGACTTTTTATTACTTTCATCTGATTCTGTGGAAGAACTAATAGTTTGTGTATAAGAAGAATTTCAGGATGCTGCTGCTGACCAGAGAGATAAAAGAGTCTGTTGCTTACTTTTCTGCATATTAAATGTCTCAGTGTTCTGTAGTGTTTTCTGCTAGTACTTACTTTTTTTGTGATGACAATAAAATGTTATTCAAGTCACTGTGAGGTGTGTGTGTGTTTTTTTCTACTGGTGGTAGACAATGGGAGGATGAGGGAGAACACTTCTGGTCACGTCATGCACAACAGCACACATAGAGTTTGGTAGAGTACACTTCTCTACTTATGTTCTATAAAATCTTTTTTTATAGCTTATTATTTTTTTTTTTATGACTTTTCGAGTCAGCTGGCCAGACAGAACACTGGGCAGCTCACCCCTTTCCCCCACAACACCTCTAGCCCAAGAGCCCACCACACACACAGTTAGGCTTAGTTTGTTCACACTTATTTTCTGTAAAATCTTTTTTTTTAATAGCTTACTTCTTCATGTGACTTTTTCTAGCCAGTCGGCCACAGGACACTGGGCAGTTCACCCCCTTTCCCACACGACACCTCTAGCCCAAGAACCCACCACAGTCACACAGTTAGGCTTCGTTCTGTCCTATTTTATTTTCCGTAAAATCTTTTTTTTTTATCGTTTTTTTTTTATGCAACTTTTTCAAGCCAGTCGGCCACAGGACACTGGGCAGTTCACCCCCTTTCCCACACGGCACCTCTAGCCCAAGAACCCACCACAGTCACACAGTTAGGCTTCGTTCTGTCTTATTTTATTTTCCGTAAAATCTTTTTTTTTTATCGTTTTTTTTTTTATGCAACTTTTTCAAGCCAGCCGGCCACAGGACACTGGGCAGTTCATCCCTTTCCCACACGACACCTCTAGCCCAAGACCCCACCACACACAGTCACAACAGAGTTAGGCTTCTCTCCTATTTTCTATAAAATCTTTTTTTTGCTGCCATTTAATAGCTTTCTCACTGATTTATAAGTGTGATAAATCACAAACCAGCTGGCCACAGGACACTGGGCAGGTCACCCCGATCCCACCCCAGCTTGAAGCTCACTCCAGCATACAGTCTGTTCACAGGCTCCCACTGCTGCTCCCCAGCAGTCCCACACTCAATTGGGCTTCTTTTGTTTTGTTTTCTTTACTTTTTCTTTCTCCTAGCTTTCTTTTTTTTGTGGGGGTTCACAAGTCCGCCACAGCAGTCAAGAGTGGACTGGACAGTGGATAGATACTGGGTGGGCAACAGATTAATCAACCCCTATTTTCAGTCCTTTCACACTCTCCTCGTCTTTCTCCCAACAACAGCCCCACACAGTTAGGCAGGGCTCCTGACTGTTGTTAATGTTAATAATATATATATATTTTTTAATCTGTTCTTTTTCACTGTACAAGCAAGCACTGTCTGTACTAGTAGTCCTGTACTTGTCTACTAGGCTAGCTGCTGTCTTTTTTAGTTCTTTTACAAGCCAGCCACAGGATACTTCAGGATTGATAGACAGTGACACCTCCCTTCACTCCTTTCACTCCTTCTCCTCTCCCAACACCAACAGGCAGCAGCCTTCACAAAGGCTATTTTTTATGTTCTTCTTAGTTGTTTAATTTTATGGTATTGTGTTTTTTTTAATCTGCCCTGGTTGCTGAAAAGACGTCCTGCAAATTGCTTTGCCCTGGCTGTTCAGTTATCTGGTCATCGACAAAGCAAACCCCTCCCCCAAAACTGCGTGCAGCAAGAGGCAAAAACGGTCTCCCTATTTATTTTGCTCTGCTCCTTGCTGTTCTTTTTTTTTCTCTCTGCCACCAGTAGTAGAAAAAAGATGGGAGCAGCTCATCTCCCATTTAGTTTGCCTTGAGTGAGTCCTAAACAATTAATCAGATGACAGTCTAGTACGAGACGAGTACGTCGCTGTCCTTCTCCATTCTCTAGCTGTGCTGATCTGTCACAAATGGTGCTCTCACAGCCTCGTGCACTGTGTCTCCTCTCCCCCCATTTGTACTATACCACCTCCCACCCCTACCGCCGCCTGTACCAATACCATGACTGACAGGGTACTCTCCCAGTTTGAACTCACTCACTCACCTGTCAGCCCTGGTTCCTCTAAAGATGCTCTGGTCTGTGATGGGTGGAGAGTGATTCGGAGGGATGGTCGACATCATCTCACTCCATCGCTACTGTGCGGTCCTGCACTGCACTCACTCCTGCTTGGTGGCTCCTCACTTAGCTTCCATCTCCCACATGACTACATTATTGTTTAACATGTGACCTATCCTGTCCCTCACTGACTGAACTCCTCAATGGGCGGTGGCACCTACTGGACACTTGTGTGTACAGGCACTCCAGGCAGGTAGGAAAACAAAATGGGGGAAAAAATTAAAGCTCTGAGCAGGTTGTCCATGGACAAGTGAGGACTGCAAATCTACTTGTCCAAATGACAGATCTTGTAGCCCGGGATGTCGGGCTATGGGATTTGTCGAACCCTGATTCACGTTGATACACAAATCTGGTAAAGAGAATAGCAGTGCTGATTTTCTGTCAAGATGTGTATCAGGACTTGAGGGTTCTGAAGGCTGAAAAACAAATGTACGAGTTTAAACTTTACCGTGTGCTGTACTGTTAAAAAAAAAAGATCATGCACTTGTGCTTAAAGCAAGAATTTTTATTAGAGAATAAAAAGTTTTGGAAGCCTGTTTAATAAAACAGGTTCCCTCTTAAGGAGGAGGGTGTATGTGACAGGGTGGAATAGGACCCTGTCCCATTTATTGTGGAGAAAGTGTTTAAATTCAAGGATCTTTCCTTTTCTGTCTCTTCTCTGTCTGGTTGCACAACTAAATTTTCCTGTGAGACTTCGGACTTGATCAACCGGACAGGCTGGCAGTTCTTTGCCTCTCAATGTCTCTCCATTTTCTCTTGCTGTCTGTTTTTTCTTCCTTGCATATCTTCTGATATAAAAATATGTGCAAATCATTGCATGAAAATGTAACTGATAATGGGATCACTTTTATTTAGAAAATATATAGCATTACTGTTGAAATGTATATAATTATAATTTGAGATGATTGTAAAAAACTAATGGAAAACTTCAGAGGTTACTTGAGTGCAAATTTTTCAGCTTTTGCAAAAGAGGGCCTTTCAGCTCCAGAAGCACACTGTGTTCTAGCAGCTCATGAAACTTACAAGGACAGGATGTTTACTAAGAATGGGGGTTGAAAAGACTTATAAAAGAGCTAAGCTGCAACTGCAAGAAAGATTAGGAGAACAAGGGACACAGAGACTGAAAGAAAACTTTATTTTATTTTGCCTTTTTAAATAATTATAGTGAACAAGTTTATTTTATGTTACTGCTACTGTAAATTAATATTTTTGGCGAATTCTACAACTGCTCCTTGTTTTCCTATGCATCCTGACCTGTGCCTCGATGACACTCCTTTAACCATGTCCTCTCAACCCCCACCCACCGTGGTTAGATTTGAACTAACTCCCACAGGCCCAGCTCTCTTTATCTGTCTATCCAGTCCCAAATGTTGAATGCTTGGCTTTTTTTTCTGCACTCCCTTTCTGTCCAATCCCACCCCCTGGCTCCCTCCTAGCTGTTCTCTTTTTTCCCTTATGCTTCTTGCTGGAGATGTATAAAGCAACCCTGGTCCCACAAACACCCACAGATATCACCTGGGCAAGGCCGACTGGCCTCAGAGTTACCCACATAAATATCTGTTGTCTCCCATCTAAGTTCCCTGAGCTTGAGGCCTGGGTATCCCTTTATGTACCACATGTGCTAGGGCTCTCCAAGACCAGGCTGAAACCCTGCCACTCAGACTCCTCTTTCCAGTGTCTGGCTACTCACTCCTACAGCTCGACAGACCAGGAAAAAAGAAAGGTAGGGGAGTAGCACTTTATGTGCAAGACCACATCACTGCCACCACCATCAGTTGTTTAAATCCCCCCCTTCCCAAATGAATGGCTCCTTGTGGAAATAACCCTGGGCACCTCAAAAAAACTCTACCTGGGCTGCTGCTATAAACCCTCCTTCTGGAGGTATACCGAGTCTATCCAACTTTCTGGACGGCCTTGGGCTAATTTCTCCCATCAGGGACACCATTCTGCTCGGGGAATTCAACCTTAACTGGTTTGGAGCCCTCGAGCTCAATTATGCAAACCTCCTGAAAGCACACCAACTTGAACAAGTTATTTCTTTCCCTACCAGACACAATGCCTTTATGCAAAACCACTCCCTACTTGACTGGATTGCCACAAATGGGTTGACTTGGTCCTTCAAGTGGGTACAATGTCTGACTGTATCAGCGACCACTCCCCAACATACATCATACAGGCCACCAAATCCAGCCACCCTCCCCACAAATACCCATCCTTCAGAAAGTTCAGCTGCCCAGATCCCGCACATGTCCTCAAAGGTGTACAGTAAGGGAAATAAATCGGTATGCCCTTTACCTCCGCAAGAATATTACATCCGCGGTTAGTTTCTTTACAACTGCCCTCCTTCAACTACAGGACCTCCACTTCCCCCTCACAACCAGAAGGGTAAGGGGGGGTTGTGCCCACTGGTTATCCAGGAAGCTACTGTCTCTGATGAAAGATAGAGACTGCAAGTGGAAAGCATACAAAGCGTCCCCCATCCCTCAGCTCTGGAATGCCTATAGGTGACTGCGCAATACCTGCAAGCAAACTGCCAAATCCCTTAAGCATAAATATTACTTCAACCAACAAAGAAACAACCTCACCAATCCTCGTAGTTTCTGGTCACTTCTAAACTCTAAGATACACAGTCAAATAACTGGACTTGCATCCCTCTCTGGCCTCCTCTCCGATCCTACTGAGATTGCGCATATCTTTTATATAAAATTGAATGATCTCTCCGCCTATCTCAGCAAACTCCCTCCCCAGCCTTTCCCTTGCCCTGCTAGCCAGCCAAACTGCTCCTGCAATTCCTCTGGCACTGCCCCTCTCCCCCTTTCTATTTTATTTTTTTATATAGCTTTTTTGGGGGTTTTCTTGGGTTTTCTCCGTTCCCAGAGCCCCAGCACGCACACTGGAAGCCAGCTGAGCCTCTTCCACCCACCCGTACTGCCGCCCTGCCCACCTACATTACCCCTCCGTACCTCCACCCAGTGGGGAATGGGACTATGGAAGGGTTGACAACCCACCCCCACTACCCCCAGGAGAGGAAAGCAGCCTAACGGCATGCTCAATCCCGCTCCTCGCACAACCCTATGCCAGCACCCCGATGACCCATGGTCGTTGCTGAACCCGGGTCACCGGTGTAGCACGAGGTGTGGCATCCAGCACCTCAAACATCAGCACCACCGGGCCAGCTCCCCCTTTCTATTTTAGAATCATTGGTCATGGTGTCACCGCCAAACTCCTGAAATCCCTCCCTGCCAGAGGTAGCCCTAGTAGTGATGGGCTCTTCCCCGTGTGCCTTAAACTCATCTCCTCAGAAAGTGTGAAACCCCTCACTTTCGTATTCAACCTCACCCTCTTAACATCCACTGTGCCTGGCTCCTGGAAACATGCAAATGTTATACCAATTTTCCAAGCAGGTGATCCCCTCTCACCAGATAATTACAGACCCATCTCCCTCCTCCTTCACCTAAGCAAGCTGCTGAAAAACAAAATTGTACATTTCCAGTTCTCAGAACACCTGGAGAAGTAAAACCTATTATGTCCCCACCAGCATGGTTTCCGCAAGCACTACAGTACCACTTCTGCTTTGGCCTTTTTCTCAAACCATGTTCTAAGAAACATGGATGCGGCAAGGTCACAGGTGCAGTATTACTGAATTTCTCAAAGGCTTTTGACCTTATTGACCACCCCCTCCTCCACTTTGCCTTACTCCATTTTGGCTGCTACCCTGAAACTACTACCTGGTTCAGAAGCTATTTTTCTGGCAGGTCTCAGTCTGTCATAATTGGTAAAGGCTACCTCACACTGCACCGGTGATCCGGGTTTGGGAACGAACTCAGGTGTCATGGGTTGGCAGGGGGAAGGAGAGGATTGAGTGTCCAAAGGACTGCTCTCCTCTCTGGGGTGGGTTGTGGGATAGCCTTGCTCTGCAGTGGCCCCCAGTGGAGACTGGAGGTACTGCGGGAGCATGCAGTGGGGAAGCAAAAAAAAATGGAAAATGCTCCAGGGATCCATCGGATGACGCCTGCCAGTTTCCGACACTACTGAAAGTTCTCCAGGGAACCAAGTCCACCTCAGCAGCACACCAGGGCCAAATAGAGTGCCAGCAACCCCCTCTACCGGTGCCTTCCCGCTTGGAAGAGAGCGACCCACCTGGTGAAAGGTTACACTGGGTTACCCTGGGGTCGGCTGCAGATGTGAGGATGGAGGGTTTGAGTGAGGCGAGTAGGAGATAAGTCAGGACCATGGTGGCCTGAAGGAGTGGGAACTCTGGAGCGTGTAGGGGGGGATAAACAGATAAAGAAAAAAATAATAATTGGTAAAGCCTCTTCTACTGCCCTTTCAGTATCCACTGGAGTCCCCCAAGGCTCCATACTTGGCCCCCTCCTCTTTTCTATATTTATTAATGCACTTCCTTCCAAAAACCTCACCTGTGAGGCACTCCTTTACGTGGACGACCTAGTCCTCTACCATAGTTATAAGCCACTAGAAAACATCTCATCTACTCTCACACTAAACTATGGCGCTGCCCATCAGTGGTTTCTCTCCAGTAAATTCCTTGTACTCACCTCAGCTGCTTTCCCCTCGAAAATGTACCTTTTTTCAAATACTTAGGCATTACATTTGATTCCTCCCTTACCTTCTTTGTGCACACAAATAACTCTGTGTAGCGAGTCAGTCAGATGCTAAGTGTTGCCTACTGTCACAAACATTTTCTGTCTGATGAAGCGCATCTTGCTATAGCGCAAGGTAACCTGCTACCTCTTCTTGAATACTGCGCCCCTGTCTACTCCGTCATGTCCTCTGTGCTGCGCTCTCAACTTAACACAACATATAACAACATCTGTTGCTTTCTTCTTCAAGCTCCATGCTCCACTCATCATTGCACACTCTATCAATCCCTAGGGTGGCTCCCACTACAAGGCCATTTTGATTATGCCCTGGGCTTCCTAGTGGACAATACACTTAGGGGTGGCCACCAGTCTCCATACTTATCCCTACTAACAAGCAGAGTGGCTTCCAGGAACCTCTGAGTATCCTCCGTCCCTCTCCTGATGTCCTATGTATCTCCACTTACATGGGTAACAAAGCTTTCTCTGTCTCTGCCCCCTCCCTATGGCGTAGACTCCCTATATCTATCCACTTGTCCTCCTCCTACCTGTCCTTCAAGAAAAACTTAAAGGATTGACTCCTATCTAAAGCCACATGCCACTGCTCTCCCGAGTAACACTCTGGGGTAGCTATCTGTCGTGACCGCCTCCACCCTTCTTGTGTTTCTCCTCTTGACCCTCCAACTTGATTGGAATGATGTTACACTGAAAGGACTACACTTCTCTGATTTATGTCCTATGCTTTCTAGTACATAACATAATGCACTTCACAAAATACAATCCTGCCTGATCTCCTGGTTGGTGTAACAGACTTGGAGTCCAATACACTAGACTGTTTGATTTTTGCACTGTTTTTTAACTGAAGTTTTACCCAATAAGGGCTCCCTGTAATTTCATGTAGTGTCTCTATTGCTATCTGTTGGTTAACCAATTTGTATTATTTGTATAGCCTCGGTGCTGTATGCCAGTGGGCTACCCCGCCTTACCGACTGTTTCTGATACTCGGCAAGGGTCCTAGGGCCTGCTACAGTGACTATTGGGGGTTCGTTCCCAGAAAAAGAGAAAATTACGTGGTGTGTCCACCCAGAGTAGAGTGTCAGTGGGCCAGATATCCGCTTGGTACAGCCCCCTGGGATGCTGTGCCTAGCCACCTCCCCTACCAACCACTCTGCACACTGTGTCCCCCAGTACCTTGTCCCACCATAAACCATACAATTCAATGATGAGCACGTGCAATGAAGTTCACCACCACAGTAGATTCAAACAACAAATTCACAGCTTTATTTGGGGGTAGTGAATAGGGAAAGGGATACTAAGCTACCGGGTAGCTGTGAAAGCAAAAGAAAGGGCTAGAATAATATGCAAGGCGAACATATGGGCCCACAGGCCAGCCCTTCCCCACTGGTACCAGTGCCACTGAATTATCCCTAGGGGTATCAACTAGTTGCAGGCCTGTTTGGTACCATGGAGTGGCCGGCTGTTGGGGCTCTGATATGATGAAGCTTGAACTTTAAACAGAAAAAATACAATTTCCCCCTTGACCCTTCCCAGGAACCAGGTCTTGGGTACTCACAGTTAGTTGACCTCTGCACCAAGGGAAGTGGAGCTCCTCGAATCTTAGTGCAGCAACACAGAAACAAGCTGGCCAGGATCCCACTGCCCAGATGGAACTTGCTTGAGGATCTTGCAGCTGGTCACCTTGATTGCAGTTCTGGCCACTTGTCACCTTTAGCTGCTTCTGGCCCGGTGCAGAGCACTGCGGTAGGACAAAACTAGCCCCGGAAGGCCCAGACCGGGGAATGGCTCCACAGCCCAGCTCCCTGATTGGAGTGCCCTAGCCCTTGGGTGCAAGACTTGTGACCTCCTGAAACAGTGAGTCCCACTTAGGAAGGGTTAGCAAGTTTTTCCCCCCGCTGACTCTGGGTAAGGACTCCCAAACAGTGGGGGGCCTCCTGCAGTCCCTGCACCGAGTTGTCACCAAGTAAAGTTATAGGCAGTCACTCCACTGAAGTCCAGTGCCAGTTTTAGCAAGTGCTGGCCTCTGATTCAATCAGTGTCAGTGTAATTCAACACAGGGGGATTTAGCAACAACAGCCCCCCTGCACACCAGTCCACACTTTCAGCTTAGCAGTGTCCAACTCTTTTACTTGGCTGCAACAAGTCCGCCAATCTCAGCCACTTTAATCAGTTTATGCAGGGCACACACAATTTCTGGCCATCACCCCATGACCTGAGAAATTCTGCCTCTTTCAAGAAAAGGTAGTTGCAGTCCAAACATGCAAGTGATCACTCAGTAGCAACTGTAAATACTCAGATAATCTGCTCAGTCTTTTCGGTTAGCTTAGTATCTCAGTGCAGGGTATCTGCCACCTTTAGTTTCTCCCAACACTCATTCAGCAACTTCTCAGTACCTGGGGAAACTGGATCTCAGTTCAGTCTCTCTTTCTCTCTTTCCCCCTTCGCAATCCAGTCCTGCTTCCAGTACCTGAGGAATCCTTCAGCAACCACACTCCTCAGATTAGGGCCTGGGTAAGCCACTGAAGTCCACAGTCTGCTCTCATACCACAGTCCTGACTTGTACAGAGCCCAGCAACAGACTGACCAAATCCCAGTAAGTCCTCACTGTATCAGCCGAAATCCCAGTCCTCTGATTGGCTGTTGAAGTCTTTCAATAATTGATATCCATAGTGATCAATATTTCCTGCTCGTTTATTGGGGCATGATCTAGGCACCAGAATTAGTCCCCGCCTTTTCCCAGGAGTCCCTCTGTTACAGTTTTGGGCGCCTAGATCACTGATTGGCTAAAAAGAAAGGGTTAAAGGTCATTAACATGTCAGCCCCCATTCAGCTCAGTGGAATCCAGTCCCATTTTATGCAGTCCCTCCTCTTAACACATATGTGGCAGCTCAACACGTTATCCCACTGTCACTAATGCCCCAACGGAATGTAGCCCCAACCGTCCTCTATCAAGGGAGCTCACTCTCATGGTGGTGGCCCCAACTCTTTTGCTGTGTCTGCTGCCAAAACTATATCGCCCCAGGTAGCAGGCATTATCCTCATTATTCCTGAGGGCTCATGAATAATGCATGAGCCCTTGCCACTGCCCCACAGTCAACGTGGAACCCAAACTGCCGGGCAGCTCCTCGGCCACACTCTACAAGTCACCAGCCCTCCATTAGCCCCAGAGAGGTACTGGGACCCCAGGAACCAGCTTTCATCTCCCGCAAGATCATGGGGTGGGAAATCAAAGGGCCCACGTGAACACTGGTCCAAACAAACCTGCCGGCAGCTCGCAACAACAGAAGTACGCCCAATGGGGCAAGCGGCCAGAAACCAGGGGGCCAAAATGGGGCACTGGTAAGCCTCCACAGTGGGATTACACTCCCCCTGCCCCCCCTTGAAATGCTTGGCTTCCACAGCAAGCGTAGGATAAACCCAAATTTAAACATCAAACATTAATGAAAGTTCTATCTATACACCTGATTCCTATCTAGTATGTAATAACCACAAAACATTCAAACACAGAACAGTATATCCATTTTGCAAATTCTTGTCCCCTCTCTGGAACCCCTTGGCCACATGAAAAGTGGCAACCATCAGATATAGAGTAGTAAAATCTTACAGAATACATTACTCTGCCTCAAAACCTGCGAGGTACCTTGTTCATCTCCCTCTCCTTCTTACGGTTACCCTTTCCTCTGATCTAGGGGGCATAGCATCAACATGGTATATGACTGCCTTCTGTAAGGATCTAGGAGTAATGTACACTCCTATATGCACTACAGACATGGGCAAATCTGTAGGAACCCCAGGGGCATCATACGTCAGCTTAAGGACAGGCCTTATTGTCCTCCCTTTCCTATGAGGGATCTACTGAATACCTGCGCCCCTACCTGCCCCGGGGTCATCAGTGTCTTCCTCATCCTCTTCACCCTCTCCCTGGTCATCTTGGTCCTCCGCTAGAGGGGTGAATGACTCTAACGTTGCCCTATCACCAGGCACAGCTGTAGTGGGACTAACTCTGGCTCCTTCAAAAGGTACAGTTAGATCAGTATTCAGTTCCGATGTGGGCCCTTCAAAAGACGCATCTTCCCCCTCCTTGTCTTGATCATCAGAAAAACCCTGCATCCATTCTCTGGGTGTATCTTCAGGAGAGCTCCTCCGGTACCACTCAAGCGGCTCAGCCGGACCAGTATTCAAGTCCCAAGTGGTCCCCCTGAGGGGCTCATCCGGAACAGACTCCCCAACCCTACCCTGCCTTCTAGGCATATCTCTGACCAGTGGCGACCCCTGAAACAACCTGGCCAACTCCTGGGTAGGGTAATGACTATAGGGGGTCTCTCTATCCTCCTCCTCAGACTCATCTTTGGTGTCTCCTTCACCTAAGACCTCCCCACCCAGGGCAGGCATAAATCCCATGGCATCACTGTCTCTCCACCTCTGTCTTCTGCGTGCAGCAGCTCGAGTGGTGGGGGGTGATGAAAAGTCTTCGGAAATGTTTTCAGCGTTCACTACCTTGTTACCAATAGCCAGCAGATGGTTACGATGAATAACCTTGTGCCCACGAGTCTCTTCCCTCAGGCCAAATATTGTACACTGGCAGGTCTGCAAGCTTCTACACTACAACATATGGGGTGTCTCCCCATCTGCTGGCTATCTTGTGCTTTCCTTGTATGCCCAACCTGCATAGTAACACTCTGTCTCCTGCTTCCCGATCTTGAGCCGACATTCTCTTGTCATAACGCTCTTTATTTGTCTGATTCCTCTTGTTGGCCATCTCAGAAGCAAGCTGGTATGCATCATCTAGTTGTCGTCTCAGAGTTTTCACATATTGCAGGTAGTCGCCTGCACCCAGTCTATCTGAGGAGACTCCATAACACAGGTCCGCTGGCAAACATCAGCTGGTAAGGAGAGAATCCCATAGTGTAATTCTGGGTACAGTTGTAAGCATGGACTAGACTAGAACACTCACCCGCTGACTCCAAGAATACTTGTCCTGGGGGTCCAAGGTGCCCAACATGTCTAGCAGAGTCTGGTTGAATCTTTTGGGTTGGGGGTCACCTTAGGGATGGTAAGGCATGGTCCGGGACTTCCTGATGCCCCACAGCGACAATAATTCCTTGATGAGCCGGCTCTCAAAATCATAGCCCTGATCTGACTGGATCCTGTGGGGGGCACCATAGTGCACAAAAACCTTCTCCACCAATAACTTGGCCATGGTGATCTTTGATGGGGTAGGCTTGAGCGTAGTGGATGAAATGGTCTGTGGCCACCAATGCGTTGAAGATATTTTGTGAGTCAGGGTACAGCGTAAGGAAGTCTATGCATACCAGCTCCATACGGCTTCTAGTTTTGATACTGATTAATGGGGCAGCCCTCTGGGGAAGTGCTTTCCACTTTATACACTTTATGTAACTCTTGTAGCATGCCTCTACATCTGCCCCATCTTCGGCCAATAGAAATGGCTCTTGACTAGATCCAGAGTGTGTTCAGCTCCCAAATGCCCCATGTCATCATACAGGGCTTTCAGCACAATCTCAGCATACTTCTCTGGGAGTACCAGTTGCTCTCTTGGGCCCCCCTGCTCATCCTGGGTCTCTTGGTACAATAATCGCTTCTTTTTTTTTTTTTATAATTCTTATTTTATTAGCAGATTTTCACAATACAGGGGACAGAGAGTTACAACATACTCTGCATATGTTCAAAGTGTTACATGAGCTGTCCCCATCCCCCCTTCCCCCCACCCCATACAGCAGCAAAGTCCCTACTGTTCTAAGATAAGCAATACTATATGGTGTCGTAAATTAAAGATCATTGTTACTGTAACTCATATACCTGATCTGGTCATGATTAGCGTGTGAAGGGGATCCCAAATATTCTTGTACCACTGCAACTTATTGTGGAGGCTCGCTATCGCTTTCTCTGTACGAAGGTTGGCTAAAATTTCATTAACCCATTCCTGATATGATGGGCTTACCGCGTCCTTCCAATGCCAAAGTACAATTTTTTTAACAGATAATGCAATCATGGAAATATGAAATCTTCTGATTCTAACTTTGATAGAGGATAGATCTCCCAACAAACATACATCTGGGGAGAAGCAATCTTGCAAATCTAAAATGGAATCTAGGTTAGTCTGTATAGCTACCCACAAAGACCTTATCTTGGGGCATGACCAAAAGATGTGAAGAAGTGTGCAATACTCCTGACATCCTCTGGTACAAGCTCCCGATCTTATAAGGCCCCATTTCCTCAACTTAACAGGGGTGTAATACTTGTTATGCATGATGTGGTGTTGCATAAGTCAGAGTCTGTCTTGAGAAACGTATTTATGACAGAACTTCCATAAAACCGACCAGTTAGGAGTGTATTGGGGAAAGAAGGAAACCCAGAGCCTAGTGGGGCCTTCAGGTCTCCCATATTTCCAATAAAATAAAACTCAGTATATTTTGGAAATAACTCCTGGTGACCCCATCAGGGAGGAGAGATCAGATACAAATAAAAGGCAGGTGGGCGAGGAGGAATATTACCAAGTACTGTAGAGAGCAGATGTTTTAATTGGACCACCCTGAAGTAAAAAGCTAATGGGACGTCAAATTTACGAATTATGTTAGAAACTGAGAGCTACTTCCCTTCGCCATCCAGAAAAGTAGAGCTTATCTCATCCCCAATTTGGGGCAGCCATTTGTGAGAAATCATCCTTTTATTTATTGTGAAAGACTGGGAGTTCCAAATGGACTGAGACAAGTCCAAGTGTGAGGAGTACCGCAAAAATGAACAAAGCTGCACGTGAACTCTTAGAAACGTTCAGAGGATGGGACAACTTCAGGTGTCAGAAAGGTACGCAATTTTAACACAGAGCATAGTCAGGGGGTCAATGTTCTCAGACTGGATAAAGTCTAACTCAATTTTGAGCCAGACCGGTCTTAGGTGTTCTGGACCCAGATTCACCCAGCGCATATATTTTGCAATATGACTAGCCCAGTAATAAATTGCCAGATGGGGGATCCGTAGTCCTCCGTCCATTTTCTGAGCAGCCAGCTTATGATATGCTAACCTGGACTGCTTATTGGACAGGATAAAATTTGTAAAAATTCTGTGCATTTTCTGAAACCATGATAAAGGAATAAAGGAATTAAGGAGCGAGAGGGGATAAAACAAGCGAGGAAAAACATTCATTTTAATTATATTGATGCAACCCCAGAGAGAGACAGGAAGCTTAGACCATCTATTGAGGTCCTGAACTATCACTTGGGAAAGGGGCTCCAAGTTTCCTTTGAACCAGGAAGAGGGGTTATGCGTCAAATTAATACCCAGATATTTGAGAACACGAGGAGACCAGCCGAGACCAAAAGGGGACACATCGCTTTTGAAAACCTTATGGTTAAGAGGGAAAATGGAGGATTTATTGACATTCAGTTTATAATTTGAGAAAATACTGAACTTGGTGATTTCTCCTAACGTAACGGGGATAGATGTTTTTGGATGAGAAAGATGGAGGAGAAGATCATCAGCGTAAGCCGGGATCTTCACCACATTATTACCTATCGGGATACCTCGTATATCCGGATTATTGAGAATATTTCGGATAAGGGGCTCTAAGTATAAATTAAATAAAAGAGGGGAGAGGGGACATCCCTGCCTAGTACCGGAAAATAAAAGAAAGGGTTTAGAGAATGCTCCATTACCGGAGACTCTGGCAGAGGGAGTTCGATATAGGGCCCGAATCCAGTCCATAAACTTGACTGGAAAACCAAATACTTTTAGGACCTGAAACAGGAAATTCCAGTTGACATGATCAAACGCCTTCTTGGTGTCCAGGGAGACCAATCCCGTAGGAAAGGCATCATCCCTGGACATCGAGATGACGTGTGACAGGGTGCGTAAATGGTCATCTGATGAACGCCCCTTCATAAATCCCACCTGGGACATACTAATCGGGTCCAGAAGGACCCGAGTTATTCTATCGGCCAATATCTTCGAGAGAACTTTAACATCTTGATTCAATAAAGAAACTGGCCTATAGCTTTGCACTAGCTCTGGGTCTTTATCGGGCTTAGGAAGGAGAACAATCAGGGCTTCAAACGGATGTCTATCTGTACTTGCACCAGAAAGAATGTGACAATGCAACTGGTGAAGAACCGGTAATAGTTGTGTTAGAAAAGTTTTATAGAATAAAGTGGAGAAACCGTCTGATCCCGGGACTTTGTCTGAGGGCAAAGCCCCAATGACCTCTGATATTTCCTCCAGAGATATTGGGGAGGATAGGAACTTCCTCTGTGGTTCAGATAAAGAGGGTAGAGAAGAATCCCTCAGATATGCCTTGAGCGCTTCTAAGGGAGGGGGATTATCCATGTCCCTCTATAAATGCTCATAGTATGAGGCAAATTCTTGCACAACCTCAGAAGGGGACACCTTCAGGGATCCATCTGCCCGGGCCCTGATTGTAGGAATGAACTTAGCAGATTCCTGCTGTTTCAACCTTAAGGCTAGCAAACGACCTGCTTTTTCCCCCTGGTCGGTATAGCTCGCTTTAGTGCAAATAATAGATAACTCTGCTTTCTCCCTTAGCAAATCTAAATATTTATCTTTAACTACTGAGTGCCTCCTCGTATCCTCTTCTGAGGTATTAGAGGATAACTTGGTTTCCAGAGATCTAATTAGAGATAATGAGGCTAGTAATTCTGCCTCTCGAACCCTTTTCCTCTTTGTGGCTAAGCTAGTAATAATCCCTCTCATGTAGGCCTTGAAAGCACCCCACAAAATATCAGGTGCCGGATCCGCAGAGGAGTTAGTAGAAAAAAAGAAATCAATCTGCTCTTTTATTAGGTTGCAGTATTCGATATCTTTCAGTAATTGTCCATTTAATTTCCATCGGGTTTCTTTTTGGGGAATGTTAAGGAAAGCCAGATTAGAAGTCACCAGGGAGTGATCCGAGACTGGACCCAGCTGAATCGAGGCAGTTAAGACCCCCGTTAAGAGGACCTGAGAGATAAAAAGATTGTTGATGCAAGACTGGGTTCTGTGCACAGGCGAGTTGAAAGTATACTCCCTGTCCTTAGGATGTAGTACACACATCACACAGCCCACACCAATCCAGAAAGTTCCTGAGGGCCCTCTGCCCGGGCGACAAACTTCTCGACCCACTACCAGACCTATCCACTTCAGGATCAAGAACCAAATTAAAGTCCCCACCCATAATTATACCAATGGGAAGCATGGGAAGGAGTATGGAGATGAGCTTCATAAAGAAGCCAAGGTCGTCTGCGTTTGGCCCATATATACTACCAAGTAAAATTGGCATGGACCAAAGATTCTCCTGGTCCAGGACATATCTACCATCCGGGTCCCTGAGAACTTGTTTAGAGATGAAGGGAATACCTCTATTGACCAGAATCATAACCCCACAGCTGTTAGTGGACCCCGAGGCAGTAAATACCTGCCCAATTTGTTGCCTCCTAAGTTGCAGAGATTCACTTTCAAGTAAATGAGATTCTTGCAAGAATGTAATCTGAGAAGACAATAAGCTTAAATGTTTTAACACTTGGTATTGTTTAACTCTTTTCCTTACCCCTTCACATTCCATGTAGCCAGATTTATACTACTGGCCATCTAAGTAAAAAAAAAAAGTGAGTCTCTTTATGACATCCAGGGATTACAACAATCAGAATTAAGTATCCAGAACCCATGTTTGCTGCTGTATCCCTCCCAACCCAACATCAACTTCCTCCCATCAATCTCCCCCAACCCCCAAAGTATCCCAACCTTCCCAGCTAACAGATAAATGAAAACCATGAACACAACATCATCCTCCTCCCCCACCCCCAACTGTCACGAGCAACATTCAGCACAATACCGCTTTTCCTTCCTCCCTCCAACCTCCCAAACATGTGCCCAAAACCCTGCCCTAATATGCAAACCTTCTTATTCAAACAACGACCATTGATATCTATACTAAGGTAGGAATAATATAGGTAATAACATACAAATGTTAGACTCCTGAAATCCAGAAAAAGAAGAGAGCAAAAATGAGAAAGGGAAGAGAGAGCATCCCCCACTTGGGAGCAATCCAGGGGACCCGAATACCTGAAAGAGAAAAAGGCAATGTAAAGTCTGATAGCAGAATGCGCTATCGTAACTACTGCCACTAGCAACATTGAAACTTTTCCCACTGTCCTTTATTAGCGAAAGAACTAGATGCTCCCAAGTCGAGGATCTCCACATGTTCCCTAGCCCCCACTATTATATTTGATTGGGGAAAGTAGATTCCCGAGACAAGTAATAGGGTTGATCTACCAAATAAGCTGCAAGGGCACCCTCTAGTGGTATGGACTCAGAAATGCGTGACCAGCTAAAGCTGATACTAAGAAGTCGCTTCTCTTGACTTGTGCCTTAGCAGACAAAAACACCAGATCTGAGGGCTTTCATTCTAATAACTAAACCATGAGAAATAGATTGGTGCTCTTGCAAAAAATCAGAATAACATGATCCACGTGAAAAAAGGGATCCTCCTCCCAGACAAGACACAACCCCCTTGAAACAAACTCCTGAGATATGAAATTGCTCCAAAACACTGAGCACTGAGGAGGGAAATGAAAGAAAACAAGAGTCTGATGAGAATAGTCCCCTCCGCCGAAACATTCAGAAACCCACAGCACCAGACAGTTATTCGTTCTTCATTTTGAATAGTAGTACGAGAAAAACTTCTCCCTTCCATTGCTGGATAGGCTGAGACCAGACAAGCAGGTCAGGTGTCTCGAAACAGATCAGGCAAGGCCTTAAGTCCCGTAAGAGCAGCTTCAGGATTCTCATGTGTTGACCAGGTACCAGTCACCAGTACCTGTAATCTAGCTGGGTAACCCAATTTAAAGCGGAGGCCTGCTGCTATGATTTTTGATACAGTAGGGTGAAATGCAGTATATTTTGCTCTGACTGATCCCGGTAAATCTTGGGCAATTCTAAGCCTGGCATTTTCCCATTTTACTTCTTGCAGCTCTCTCACTTTTGCAAAAAAATGTTGTCGCTCCAAATAATTTAGAAAGTGACATATAATGGGACGTGGCGTTGCTCCTGGGGATGGTTTGGGTCGCAAGGACCTATACGCCCTTTCTATGGTGTACTTGGCCCTGAAAGGAGAGGGACCGGCGATCTTTCCCACCAGTTTCTGTACAAATGCAAGTGTATTCTGGCCTTCCTCTCCTTCTGGGAGGCCCAAGATAACTATATTATTTCTTTGGCTGTGGCCCTCTAAATCTTCCAGTTTGGCTTCCAGACGAGAGATCCTTTGCCGCATGGCCACGAGACCGGGATCGATCTTTTCCACTTGCCTCTCAAGAGAGGAGATTCGAGTTGTATTATCTGAAGTTTTCATCGAGATCTCCAAGTTTTTTAGAAAGGGATTTGAATTCAGATGAAATTTCTTTAACTTCTTCCCGGAAGGGTTTAAACTCTTCCAAAAATCTGCTCAAAGTTAAGGGTTCTTGCTCAGTGATCAGGTTTTGGACCTCTGGCCTATCCACTGCACTCGAGGCCCTTGATTTTTTCGGGGCCTTCTTGGGAGTGACCGGTGGGGTATGCTTATGCAGAGGCTTCTTCATATAGACCTCCATAGTCGATGAGAACAAGCCAGCAGGAGCACAGGGTATTAAGAAGGCAGTAATAAACAACCTTTCCAGTTTTTAGGGAGAAATAATAGCCAAAATAACAATATTTTGCATTTAGGAGGCTGGAGCTATGCAGAGGAGCTTCTACCCGGTACCCTGCATCATGTGATCCCCCACAATAATCCCTTCTTTAGATGTAGTTTAGGCCACTCATGTTACAACAGCTGAGCCTGAGAAATGATGGTGTCCACTTGCTCCTGGCTCCCGTGCCGCTTCAACACTTGCACAATCTGCCTGGTGACTGGGCTGGCCCTCTGATCCTGCTACAGGTCTTGGATAGTCAATTGCAGGAGGGATTTAGCATCTAGGGTGGCTACCTGACCGTAGACAACTGGAAGACAATCCCCTAAAGCTCCCAGAGAGTCCACCAGACAAGAAGTGTCTTCCGTGGTAAAAATGTTCTTGCCATCATGTTTCTTACATACGGCCTTGACAGTTTGCTCCGAGATGCGCACCCAGTTTGAGCACTTATCGTCACAGGCTTGGGGATGCTGAGACAAAGCATCTGCATTGATATGGTTTAGACCCAGGTGGTACTTCATGCAGTAATCATAGGTGGACAAGGCTGACAGCCACCTATGACCAGCTGTGTCTAGCTTGGACATGGTCTGTACATACGTAAGGGGATTATTATCCATCTTCACAGTAATCTTGGTCCCATACAAATAGTCATGGAACTGATCAACTATAGAAACATAGAAATATAGACTTTGACGGCAGATAAAGACCGCTTGGCCCACCTAGTCTGCCCATTTCCCTACCTATTAGATAAGCTACAAATCCTAGTTAACTAACATCCTACTTCTTCCTATGGCCCACTTCAATGCCAGGAACTCCAGCTTATGGACAGGATACTTTCGCTCTGAAGGGTTCAAGTTCCGGCTGGCGAATATGCAACTGGATGTAAACCTTCGGGGTGCTCCTGATACAGTACAGTCCCCAATCCACATCAGTGTGAAGGACATAGGGTTTCTGCGGGTCCACATTGGCCAGCACCAGGTAATTGGTCAGGCAATAGATGATGTCCTCAAAAGCTCTATCACATTCCCCATTCCACCTCTCACCAGAAGGTTCCAAGGGTTGGAAATAACTGACAGGTTTGGCAGTCTTCTTGCTCTTGTTCATGGGTGAATACCCGTGTAGCAGATTCAAAAGGGGCTGTACAACCTGGGTGTAGTCCTTTACAAATCTCCTGTTGTAGCCGCAGAAACCCAGAAGTTGCTACAAGTCCTTTAGGGTGTGTAGCTTGGGCCAGGTAGTGAGGGCCTCAGCCTTGCTGGGATCAGTCTACATGCCTTTCTTGGAGACGATGTGCTCCACATACTTAACTGATGTCCAGAAGAACTGGCATTTATCGATGGATAACTTCAATCCAAACTCTTCCAGGCATCCAACACCTTCATCAACTGGGCCTCGTGCTCCTCCAATGTCTTCCCGAAGATGATGATATCATCCAGGAAGACCAAGCACTCCAGCAGGTTCATATTCAGATGGCAGGGGCACCCAAGATCCCTTGGGGCATTCTCAGAAACTCATATAACCCAAAGGGACATATAAAGGCAGTCTTCTCTCGATCTTGAGGGTCCATCGGGATCTGGTAACAGCCACTTCACAAGTCCAAAACCGAGAACCATTGGCTTCCATTTAAACACTCCAGTGCATCCTGCACTCTGGGCATAGTGTACTAGTCTGGCACCGTCTGCTTGTTCAGGATGCAGTATTCCACGCACATGCATATGGCCCCACTCTTCTCTCTCACCACCACCACAATAGGTGATGCGTAGAGGCTCCAGAACTCCTGGATAATACTCGCAGCCAGCATCTCCTGCAAATGCCGCTGGACGTCATCTATATTCACTGGGGCCAGCTGCCTTGATCTCTCCCAGAAACGCTTATCATCAGTAAGTCATATCCAATGCTACTCTCCACGCATGCACCCTACATCCCATTCGTGCAGGGAGAATACATCCATCCAAGAAGCCAGCTTCTTTCTCACAATTTCTTTCTATTCCTCCAGGATGGGGGAATCACTCAAGTTGAACAATCCGGGATCAAGTCCCACAGGGGTGCCTCTGCTTGCTGCAGTGGTATGCACTGCCATGTCAGTGCAATATACCTGAGCCAGTGTCCATCCTTTCTGAACCACCACCTCCTTATCTGTAACAGTCTTCACTTGTGCATTCACTCTTCAAACTTACGCGCGTGCCCTGGGTGGCAGGTCGCTGGGCTTGACTAACAGTCCCACTGGCAATCCATGTTCGTCTGGAGCATCCAACATCAATATCTGGTTCTTGACATCCTTTTTCAGTCTCACTACACTGGCAATGTTGCATTCCACGTTTGGTGGGAACACAGTTTCATCTCTGTCACTTCTCCACACTATTCCCACTAGGATTATCAAGCTGCTCAGTAGGGAATTTCCCCTTCTTTTGGTAAGCCTCCTAGACCAGGGAGTGCAACTGGTACTCCATTCCTCTTTGTTTCTGCTATTCGAGCATGGCACAGTTGGGCCAGATGTCCAAACATATGGACATTTGTGCCCACCAGTACCAGCACTCCATCAAAGATGTTAGCTTCAGGGCAAATCAAAGCTAAAGTCTCTACAGCTTCGCTCACTCCAGCCACTTTGCTAGGGAACACCATCCATACCTTGACATAGCCGAGATAAGGGTATGCCTTCTCACTGAGCCCCTGCACGTACAGTCCCTCAAGTGGCTGGATTTCCATGTCCGTAAGTGCTGATCATACCAGGATTTGAAGATGATGGTAACATGGGAACCATAGATACATACATAGACACATAGACAGTGTCAGCAGATAAGGGCCGATGGCCCACCTAGTCTGCCCATTTGAGCTTGTAAGTTCAGTTTGTTTTCCTAGAAGTCTGTTTCCCCTTACCCCTGCCCTCTAGAATTCCTTTATGTCTATCCCATGCATTCTTAAATCCCGTGATTGTTTCAGCCCCCACCACTTCCTCTGGCAGGGTGTTCCACTTGTCCACCACCCGTTCTGTGAAGAAATTCTTTCTCATGTTTCTTCTGAATCATCCTCCCTCAACTTCATCCCATGCCCTCTAGTCCTGAAACATCTTTTCGCTTAAAATAGTGTTTTCCTGCACCCTGTTCCTCCCTGTAAGATACTTGTATGTCTCTATCATATCCCTCTCTCCTCCTCTCCTCCAGGGGTACATGTTCAGTTCCTTCAACCTGTCTTCATAGGACTTGTGATGCAACCCATGCACCATCTTTGTTGCCCTCCTCTGAACTTTCTCTACCCTGTCTATGTCCTTACGTAGGTATGGTCTCCCAGAACTGTACACTGTACTCCAGGTGGGGCCTCACTAGTGTCTTGTATAGCGAATTATGACCTCCTTTTCCTGCTGGTGATGCCCCTGCCTATACATCCCAGCATCCTATTTGCTTTACCTGATGCCTTGTCACACTGTTTCCTACCTTGAGGTCATCAGAGATGACAACCCAAGATCCCTTTCCTGCTTGGTGCATGCTATATCCTCACCCCCAACTGATATATTGTGCCAGGTTTTTGTGCCCCATATGCATTATCTTGCACTTCTTTGCATTGAATTTCAACTGCCAAACCCTTGACCATTCTTCAAGTTTCTGCAGGTCCTTCTCATTCTGTCTACACCCTCTGGTGTGTCTACTCTGTTACAGAGCTTTGTGTCATCAGCGAACAGTGAAATTCTGCCTTCTAGATCCTGTGCAATGTCACTGATGAAGATGTTGAATAGGACCGGTCCCAGCACTGATCCCTGTGGTACCCCACTGGTTACTCTTCCTCTGTGGAGTGACAGCCATTTACCACCACCCTCTGTGTCCTGCCACCCAGCCAGTTACCTACCCACCACACTACTGTCCTGCCCACACCCATATTCCCAGTTTGTGTAATAGTCTTCTATGTGGCACAGTGTCAAAGGCCTTGCTGAAGTCCAGATAGGCCATGTCCACTGCCCTCCCTGATCCACCTCCCTAGTCACCCAGTCAAAAATTCAATGAGGTTGGTCTGACATGACCTCCCTGTGAAACCATGCTGCCTTGGGTCCTGTAGTCCATTGACAACCAGACGCTCCACCAATCTCTCCTTCAGTAGTGCTTCATGATCTTTCCCACTACCGAGGTGAGGCTGACTAGTCTGTAGTTCCCTGCTTCCTCTTGTTCCCACTTTGTATAAGGGGACTACATCTGCTGTCCTCCAGTCTTTGGGTACCTCCTGTTTCCAGTGATTGGCTGAACAGGATAGCCAGAGGTTCAGCCACCACCTCTCTTAGTTCTTTAAGGACCCTAAAACTCCATCTGGCCCCATTGCTTTATCAGCTCTTATTACTTCCAGTTCCTTCAGGACCCTTTCTCGTAAGGACTTGTGTCCATTTCTGCACCATTCTCACCCTTGTACTCCCTTCAGACCCATTACCCCCCTCTTCCTTAGTAAAGACTGAGCAGAAATACCTGTTCAATATGTCAGCTTTATTGTTGTCATCCTCCACGCGGCTCCCATCCTCCCCCTTCAGTCTCACTATCCCTCCCTTTGTCTTTCTTTTTTCACTTATGTACCTGTAAAAGGTTTTGTCCCCTTTGCCCACTGATTTTGCAATGTGTTCTTCTGTCTGGCCACTTTCCAGAACAGCCCGAGTGGGGACCACGTTGATGGTGATCTTAGTTTCAGTTGTCGGACCCACTAATTTCCGCATATCCGAGGGCGTCGTGTTGGTTCTGCCAGATGAGACTCTTGTGTGAGCCATGGAGCTGGATCTGCTAAGGGCTCTGGTGCGCTCCTTTATCAGGCCCCTTTGTAGTTTCTCTGCTTGTGGGCTGTGTTAGCAGGTGCCTTGGTTCTGTTAGCTAATTGATCTAAAGATGCCCTACACTGCCTTTGTAAATGGCCCTCGCCTCCACACCTATAGCAAATAATCGGTTCCCAAGGCCGCAGCCAGTCTGGTGGCACCGAGCGAGCCCTGGGCATTTCGACTGGGACACTCTGAGCTACAGGACTCCATTCTACAACCTGCTTATGTCCTTGGGCAGCAACCAGTGCCCCCACCCTCTCTAACTCAGCCACTCTCCACACCATTTACTCCACTTGGGCTTTATCCCAGGGTTGGAGGGAGGTGTCTGGGCAGGGGGCTCAATGCCAAACGTGGTGGGGCCTACATTAGAGACTATGCTACTCATCCCAGGAGGTTCCATGGGACCTGAACCTGCAACCAGCTTAGCCAAAGTGACTACATTCTTGTATTGCCTTAATAATGTCCTAAATCCCTGAACCTCACAAGGGGGGCACCTCTCGTTTCACCTGTGTCACTGCCATGAATACCTCATATATCTCCCAGTGACCCTGCTCTTCTTTAGCCCCTTGGACCTTCCGTACCAAAACCCAATATGGAAGGGGATTACTTTTCCTATTTGCTAAATGAAACTGTAGCACTAGTAATGAGGAATAACCGGTGACCTTCACTACGTGCTGCAATCTGATACGATTTAGATCCTGGGCTGCTACTCCCCCCCCCCTTCTGAAACACCTTCTGCAAGGCCATCTGTACCTGGACCAGGAAAGCAGACAACCATTACCCCAACTACTGCCTGGTGGTTTTGAACTTCCTTATGAGGTCCTCACAAGTTTCAGGGTTTCCAAATACACTTTCCAAAGCTGAGACATATACCTGGACTGGGGCTTCGGGGTCTGTGGCTCGAAAAGAATGTATTACTTCTAAGTCGGGACCCCATAAACTCTCTACTAATCGTTTCCGCTTCTCAACTTCAGAACACACTGCCAATCTTGGACTAATGGGGTGGCACCATCTATCCAGGCATCCAAGTCGTCCTCCCCATTTTGGGTGGGTTTCACCCCTGAAAACATTCTTGGCTTGTGGTACGACTCGAAGGCCACAGGCATGAATCCAGGCTGAGGTCTCTCAAACTTGGGCATCTTAGGAATGGACCCTGCTCCTCGACCCCTCCCCCAAGGGGATCACACTGAAAGAGGTTACTGCCGGTAGAGCCACAGTCAACCCCTCCACCACCAAAACCCCAGGCATCCAACTGGCTTCTATAGGTTGAGTACTCTCTTATCAGCATGGTCAATATACCTCTAGCTGAGTCAAACATTTTCGCTTGAACTTTAACTTTTCCCAGCCTCTTTACGGTGGACACATCATTTTCAACCTCCCCTTCTTCCATCTCAGGGGTACCCCCAGCAAGAGAAAAGACTTTTGGGGATCCAGTTTCATTCCCCAACTCCATTCCACCAGCCTCAGCTTATCCTCCTCAGTAGGCCTGATCTTGGGCTGGGGCAGAGCGGACATGGGGACTGGGGGCCCTTGAGGGGCCCCGGCACTCTGCTCTTCCAGTGCAGACATGACTGATCAAGAGAAGATCTTAGCAGTGCCTCTGAGATGTAGCCCCAGCACTGTATGACAGTGGGCTGCCCACCCCTTGCCGACTGTCTCTGATACCCAGCAAGGGGCCTGGGTCCTGCTACGGTTACTATTGGGGGTTCGTTCTCAGAAAAAGTGAAAATAGCACAGTGCCTCCACCCAGAGTAGAGTATTAGTGGGCCAGATATCCGCTTGGCACAGCCCACTGGGCTGCTGTGCCTAGCCACCTCCCCTACCAACCACTCTGCTCACTGTGTCCCCCAGTACCTTGTCCCAACATAAACCATACAATTCAATAATGAGCCCATGCAATGATATTCACCACCACAGTAGATTCAAACAACAAATTCACAGCTTTATTTGGGGGTAGGGAGTAGGTAAAGGGATACCTGGTAGCTGTGAAAGCAAAAGAAAGGGTTAGAATAATATGCAAGATAAACATATGGGCCCACAGGCCAACCCTTCCTCACTGGTACCAGTGCCCCTGAATTGTTCCTAGGGGTACCCACTAGTTGTAGACCTATTCGGTGCCACAGGGTGGCTGGCTGTTGGGACCCTGAATGATGAAGCTTGAACTTTAAACAGAAAAAATACAATTTCCCCCTTGACCCTTCCCAGGAACCAGGTCCTGAGTACTCACAGTTAGTTGACCTCTGCGCCAAGGGAAGTGGAGCTCCTCGAATCTTAGTGTAGCAACACAGAAACAAGCCAGCCAGGATCCCACTGCCCAGATGGAACTTGCTCGAGGATCTTGCAGCTGGTCACCTTGATTGCAGTTCTGGCCGCTTGTCACCTTCAGCTGGTTCTGGCTCGGAGCAGAGCACTGTGGCAGGACAACACTAGCCCCAGAAGGCCCAGACTGGGGAATGGCTCTACAGCCCGGCTCCCTGATCGGAGTGCCCTAGCACTCGGGTACAACACCTGTGACCTCCTGAGACAGTGAGTCCCACTTGGGAGGGGTTAGCGAGTTTCTCCCCTGACTTTGGGTGAGGACTCCCAAACAGTGGGGGTCCTCCTGCAGTCCCTGCACTGAGCTCTCATTATGGGCAGTCACTCCACTGAAGCCCAGTGCCAATTTTAGCAGGTGCTAGCCTCCGATTCAGTCAGTGTCAGTGCAATTCAACAGAGGGGGATTCAGCAACAACAGCCCCCTGCACACTAGTCCACACTTTCAGCTTAGCATGTCCAACTCTTTTACTCGGCTGCAGCAAGTCCACCAGTCTCAGCAACTTTAACCAGTTCATTCAGGGCACACACAATTTCTGGCTAGCACCCCATGACTTCAGATGTTCTGCCTCTTTCAAGAAAAGGTAGCTGCAGTCCATACAAGCAAATGACCTCTCAGCAGCAACTGTAAATACTCAAATAATCTGCTCAGACATTTTGCTTAGCTTAATTTCCCAGTGCAGGGTATCTGCCATCTTTAGTTTCTCCCAACATTCATTCAGCAACTTCTCAGTACCTGGGGAAACTGGATCTCAGTTCAGTCTCTCTTTCTCTCTTTTCCCCTTCACAATCCAGCTCTGCTTCCAGCACCTGGGGAATCCTTCAGCAACTACACTCCTCAGATTAGGGCCTGGGTAAGGCCCTGAAGTCCACAGTCTGCTCTCACATCACAGTCCTGACTCATACAGAGTCCAGCTACAGACTGACCAAATCCCAGTAAGTCCTCACTGTGTCAGCCGAAATCCCAGCCCTCTGATTGGCTGTTGAAGCCTTTCAATAATTGCTATCCATAGTGATCAATATTTCCTGCTCATTTATTGGGGCATGATCTAGGCACCAGAATTAGTCCCCTTCTTTTCTCAGGAGTCCTTCTGCTACAGTTTTGGGTGTCTACATCACTGATTGGCTAAAAAGAAATGGTTAAGGGTCATGAACATGCCAGCTCCCATTCAGCTAAATGGAGTCCATTCCCGGTTTATGCAGTCTCTCACCTTTGCACATATGTGGCAGCCCAACACGTTATCCCACTGTCACTAATGCCCCACCGGAATGTAGCCCCAATGGTCTTCTATCAAGGGAGCCCACTCTTATGGTGGTGACCCCAACTGTTTTGCTGTCACTGCCGCCATAACTATATCCCCCAGGCGGCAGGCAGCATTCTCATTAATATTCGTGAGGCTCATGAATAATGCATGACCCCTCGCCACTGCCCCACAGTCAACGTGGAACCCAAACCCCTGGGCAGCTCCTCGGACACACTCTCCAAGTCACCGGCCCTCCATTAGCCCCAGAGAGGTGCCGGGACCCTGTGAACCACCTTCCATCTCCCGCAAGATCACGGTGTGGGAAATCAAGAGGTCTGTGCAAACGCTGGTCCAAACCAACCTGCCGGCAGCTCGCAATAACAGAAGTATGCCCAACAGGCAAACAACAGAAACCAGGGGGAAAAACGGGGCACTTCCAGGTAAGCCTTCACAGGGGGGTTACATTTGTATTTCTTGTTACCTCTCTTCGTGTTGAAGCCTGATTATCACTGTGTATTTGTCTGCACTGCATTACTTGATTTGTGCCACTGCGTGGCTCGGGTTATGACTGAAAATGGTCCTCCGGATCAGCTTACTTACCCAGTTATCAAAGACATACATAAAAAATAAATAAATACAATTTTGAAAACATGTAGCAGTCTGTTTTACTATCCTCCCACCAGAGGGCGATGTTGTCATACATACACATGACAGATTTTCTAGCTCTCCATAAAAGACACACAATTTTTTTCACACAGTATTGATTCTGCAGTATCGAGCTATTGAACCTCCAAGGCCCTTTTCAGTGTGTGGGGGAAGTTCCCCAACTTATCTAACAGAGTCCTATGATCAGATACTTCCTGAATCCATGTCCTTGCCTGTAACACTGATAAAAACTAGATGTGGAAACCTCTGAAATAGGTATTATCTCCTGTTTGGTGTATGCATACTTCCGTATGAGTCAAGGAGGGATGCACTTCTGGTAACTGATTTAAGGTAGTTGAAATCACTATGCATCTTGTCAGTTTGCAGACCCCTATGAGATCCATATTACTATGCTTGAGGTATGTAAGAAAAGCTGAATGTAAAAAATAAAGTGCAGAATGGAGAACATTAGTTTGGGGTGTTGGGGAGGGGGCATAAATCATAATTATCCTTAGCTGGGTAGTGTGATAAGATGCATTAAGTAAAAGAGCACTCCCAGGGTGTATGTCTATCAAACAAGTAACCTTAAAAGCAGATTAATTTGGTAATATAACCTCCCCATCACATTGATCTGTTCCCAGTGACATTTGAGATACCTGTGAGAGTTTGCATGTGGTTATTAATCATGAATCCTGTAGCATTATAATCTGACTGACACAAGTCTGCAAAGTGGTGAAGGTGGATGTACACTTTTTAAACCCTTTTTCTGTTGTTTACATTTAAACTTCCAGAGAGGCAGTCATGCTACAAAGGAGGATATACTGTAAAGGAAACCTTGCATTTAAGCTGATTTATTCTGAGAATGCATTTTCCATATGGTTCTCTTTGAAGCTGCAAGTTACATATTTCAGCCCTTTAGCTCCCTTAGGATTTTTTTCCCCATCATAGGCCTTTCCTTTTTCCCCCTTTAATTCCATAACTTCATACCCCTCAGGCAGAGGAGGGAGGCATCTTAACCAGACATGGCTGAACAGAAGTAGGAGCGTCAGGTGTACTAGGAGGTTCCTAAGTTGCTTCCTCCTTTGCACAAAGTCCAGTTTACAAGACAGACCTGTGTGATCCCTATCTAAGGTACAGACAAAGAATAAAACGTACAAACATGCATAACCCAATAGAAATACATTCAAACTTCTAAAGCATATACAAAAACACTTCAAAAGAAAAATATAGATGTTACTAATGTAGTAACAAATAACAGATAAAAATACTGCCTATGGGCAAATACAAAGTACAAGACTTTCAAACCATACAACTCTTATAAGTCCAGGATAATAGCAATTACAAATGTGGGCCTTCAAATCTTTTATAGTTTGAACAGACATGGAATGATTTATGATTTTGCTTATTTCTAGAGAGAGACAGAGAGAGTTCCAGATAGTAGCAGCCTGATAAATTAAGGTTCTACCCCCATGTTTATTTCGTATTTTTTCCATAGTGATCTTGTTTAAGTGTACTGATCTAGTTAATGCCCTTTTCATATTTCGCTCTACTGGAAATGGTAATTATGAAATAGGATGACTATAACATATATATTTCATTTTATGAATTAGAGTTAACCAATGCCAAATATAATTAGCATTCAAAGACGACCAATTTAATTTACTAAGCAACTGACAATGGTGAGCACGATAGTTCCCTTCAAGTACATACAGTATCTTGCTAATCGGAAATTAGTTTTATCTAACCTGTCTAAGAGTGTTTTATTAACTATTCTATATGTCAATTCACTGTATATCAGTGCTGGAATAATCAGCTGTTCAGCTAACTTCTTTCTATTAATGTCAAACATTTTGTAGTTCTCCTTAAAGCCCCCACACTTTTGTTCACTAAACCCTGGCACTGGTTTGGCAGGAGCTGAGTCATTACACTGGACTATGTCAGCAGTCATATTCTCCCCCCTTTTCACCCTGCTCACCTGCTGTAACAGTCCGCATGGGTAACAATACCTCTTCAGCTGTGGAGTTTAATTGTTGCTCCAGCGTTGGCACTATGCAGTCCCTACTACCACTTTGCTTTACAGGCTATTGCAGTGGGAACTCCCGCTGATACCACTGAACAGTTGGGTCTGCTGAGTCAGGAACCCACTCGCCTTTCTCCTTCTGAATCCAGCCAACAGCTTCTAATGCTCTTTCTGGTGGCCACAGCATTTTGTGTTTGCGGGTCTTGCTTAACATTTTAGCAGGACATGTGCTTCTTCGAACACCCAGTGTTCTCCTACCAGAAACTGCCTGTTCAGTGACAGCTGTCTTTGACAGAGCCCCATCTGTCAGTGTCGCCACTGACACATCAGCAGCTCTTTTGGTCTACCGCATGCTGTGGAAGCAGTCTCTCTCCTGGCTATACTTTGCCTCCTCCTCAGCCATCCTGTCCATCAGCTTCTTATTCTTCTTCTCCTCCGCTATAGCTACTCAAAGCTACATCTCCTCCCAGCATACATTCTCATCCATCAGGTCACTCGCCATTTTATCACCTGGTACATTTTCTATCTCTATGTCGTACATCATGGACTCTGAAACCTCACTAGAAAGAATGGCAGGGACAGAGGTCAGCTTCCCTGCCCCATCACCATCCTCTCCATCTCCTCCAGTATCAGCCATCTTGCCTGGCTAGCCAAAGAGTTGGGAAATATTCCTGGTGTCCTATCCAAATTTTCTCCCCTCAGAAATACCACCAACAGCTTAAGATAATTCAGCATGTCAGTTTGCATCTGTACCCCTTCCCCTCCCCCCAGAATAATTCTGGAAATGGGCAGAATTGCCTAGCCCTCTTTTCCCAGTTAACTAAATAAATAAATAAATGAAAAGAAAAACTGCCTTTGTGCAACCCTCGAACAGGTTCAATCTTTTAAATATCTAGATATTACCATCAGTTGTAACCTATCATATGCTATGCACATTGACAACATTGCCAAGGCTGCCAACACTAGTATTGGCCTACTCTTCAGGCACAGGCAATGCCTTACCTCAGATGCCTTAAGGATTGCAGTACAGAGCTCAGTAATCTCAATAATCGACTACGGCCTGATCATCTATGGCTCTGCCTCTGCCACTGCCCTCAGGTGCATATCCATTGCACTAAACAAAGCTTGCTGTCTCATAACTGGCACCCATCACCTCACCCACACGTGTGATCTCTACGCACAGACTGGGTGGCTTTAACTTTCAAACCAGATCACGTACCAAACCTACCTTATGACAAAGAAAATAACACTAGGCCTTGCTCCTCCAGGTGTCCAAGCTCTCCTCTGCCCAGCGCGGACTACTCGCATCACCAGGGGCTCTGAATCCCAGCTTCTGCATATCCCACGTTTCCGCTCTACACAAGGGCAAAGATCATTTATGCACAGAGCTCCCAGCTGGTTCAATGTTCTCAACATTGATGTCGCCTCAACACCAAAGCTTGGTCCATTAAAATCCAGTCTCCATCACATCCTGTCTGCATCTAGCTCCTCTGACTGTCCTTCCTAATTATTCTCCACTCTCCTGTTTGCTCTTTCCACCTAGCACTAAACCCTCTCCTCTCTCAACTCCCTCTCCCATACACCCATTCATCCTCCCTTCCTCCCATTCTCCTTCCCTACCCCAACCCGTAGCACTTTTTTATTTAACAAGTGCCTGTGGCCGCACCCCACTATTGTGTCTCTCCTCCATACCGTGTCAACCCTGCTACCAGACCTCCTTCTGGCATTTTTGCCACTGTATTGAATGTATAAAACTGTATGCAACTGCTTGTAACCCACTGTTATACTGTTATTCAATGTCTTGTTTGAATTGTACCTCAACTGACGTGGAACCTTTGTAAAAGAGCCTTGTCTCAAAGGTACTTGTAATCCTAGATTCAAATAAATAAAATAAAAACATTTTAGACATAATAAAAACTAAATATCAATAAATAAATTGCAAACTGATCATTTAGGTTGCAAGTATAACAGTATTTCTCACCACTGGAGCAACAGATTGACTAGGAAAACAAGTGCATAACATAAGTCCTATACCCAACAGATTTTATTTATTTATTTATTTATTTATTTTTTAACTGGGTAGACCCACTGGGTTCAGGAGGTCCCTTTTTCAGGGGAGCGAGCCTGGAATTAATGACATAAAAATCTGTTGGATATAGCTTACAGTTTAGGAACAATCATGGCATTACAAGAAGTCTTACTTTGTAGAGGAACATATATAGGGATTTCATAATTTTTACGTAATTAATTCCAGGTTGCCCCTGAAAAAGGGACCTCTTGGACCTAGTGGGCCTTCCAAGTTAAAAAAAATGAAATAAATAAATAACAGGAAGGTTATTCAGAAGCTGAGACAATCTCTTAGTGACAAAAAAGTAGATGCTAAGTGTAACCCCTAGATGGTGCTATCCGAAGGGCTAGTACCCCTGCCTGCTTGGCTAGTAGCAGGTTAAGGGGCCTGAGTTCTGAAACTGGTGCCTCCACCCAGAGGTCAGGGTTGGTAGTGGTCAAGTTAACCTGGGCACAGCCCTCTGGGACACTGTAACCCCCCCCTTTCCTTACTAGTGGCTGGAACAATACACAATAATCACTTTCACAATACCCCTGATACACCACGCAAGTACCCACACTGTTTGCACTTACCACTAGGGCTTTCCTCTGGCTCGGTCCTGGGGGCCCCCTGTAAAACAAAGTTATACACAGGAAATAACAGCAGTACAGTGCTCTTGCACAAACTGAAACCACAGTCAGGGTAAATGCAAAAAAGAGTTAGATCTGATTTATTTAAGGGACTTGAACAAGGGAGGGACATAATCAGGTTACTTTGCTTAAAGGCTGTATCAATCAAACAGTTATGCATGCACTTCAGGGTCCATAAACAGTCACACACTCTGGGTACCCAGATGGAGAACGGTGGGCTAGCCAGGAACGTTGCAGCTGGTTAGGGCCCTGTGATGGAAGAAAACAACATGCACAACACACATTATTTGTAATCCAGAGCCAGAGGGGTCAGTTCATGAAAAGAAAACAACAAGACAATCAGATGACACTTTTAGATTAGGCTGTTGTTGCAGGGAGCTACCCTGATGATTACTCACGATACCCAAGACTGGACACAGGCTGGACGAAAATCAAGACAGCAGGTGGTTAATCTGGAGTGCCAGGAGAAGCAGGGCCCACACGATTCACCGAGGTATCATTCCTGTTCAAACGTGGAGCAGGGGGCTGATCCCCAGGGGTTCCATGTCATAATAGTGCTGACAAAACAGTGAACGTCAAAATAGCGACTTCCACTGCCAAGAACAGCTGCTACTACCTGTTCGTTTGACTGTTCTTCCTGGCATGAAAATTTGATACATATGCAGGGGGCACCCCCATCTTATATATTCTATCACCACGCTGCTCATTGATTGCGGAGGAGAATTACATATTCGGAACACTTCTATTCCAAGTCGCTATTATCTGTGAGTCACTATTTTGCAGTCGCTATTGTGTCACTCGCTATTTTGTCAGCGCTATTATCACAGGGTACAATCCCCAGGCTGGTCTCTCGTCGGTGACTTGCTCTGTGCAGTAGGGTAGTCTGGCAGGGCCAGCATGGCATGGCCCAGGCCGAATGGAGATGAACGCGGATTCAGTCTGATTAGGCTGGATAAAGCTTCTAGCAAGCAGAACACAGTTCACACAGTGGGGAACCAAATCACTACCCACTTTCAATACACAGCACATTTACATGTAAGGAAATTCTACTGTACCAGTGAAACTGCTCTCAGGTTACGATCGCAAAGTCTCTACACAAACCGGGGATTCAAAAGCAGCTGGAAATCCTGACTGGCCGATCACACTCAGCAAAATCTTCGATCTTCTTCAGGTATGAGCCTGGTAAATAATCAGTGGCTTACTTCGTTCTCACAAACTTGGATTTAGTCAGAAATAATTCTCTTCTCTCCCTCTCAGGGGCAGCAGGCAGACATGCAGGCCACAACTCAGGCCTTTCCACAGTTCTCCCGTGTGAAACTACTCAGACGCCTGCTTGACTGTCTCAAGCTGTTGCTCCTTCAGCTCCCAACTTAGATCTGACTCAACTGCCAGCAAGCCTGTGACTTTCCCCAGAATCCAAAAGGTTTGGTTGGCTGATCTGTCTGTCAGTCGCAACAAAGGCTTCTCCTTCAGGTGCAAAAAGGCACCAAAAGCCCAAAACTACAATTCCTACAGATTTTGACTCCAGACAGCTCCTGTAGTCCGGCTCCATTTTAGGCCCCACCAGAACTGATTGGTCCAATTTGCAGTCTAGGACCAAGATAGTGGAGATAAACAAAACAGTCCTTGCTGCAAAGAAGGCAGGTTAGACAAACTGCATTATCATTATCATTCTAAATGATTTTCAGCAAATAGTTACATCTTTCAGCAGAGCTTCCTTTCAGATTACATATGACTGCAATCCAGGCAGCTCTTAAAGAGACAGTATACAGAGGCTATACAGGCACTCTCTGGCAATCACATTTAAACTGCTAAAACGCAGGACACCAGCCTGGCAATGAGCATTTAGACAAGCTCAAGGAAGACTTTTCGAGAACCCCCATTTGTAGGGGGGGTTACATAAGATAAAGTTAATGTCATGGAATGTTGCAGGGATTTTAAATAAATTAGTAGACAGAAATCATGGAATTTCTAATGCAAAAAACATTTTAAACACCTAATAAAAATGCTAGATATGTTTCAAAGCTAGTATTCTACACAACAGAAACAAGCAATACATACATCACTAAACCATTAACAAAACATCTACAAACATTTCTCTAAAAGCTAATGAAATATTCACGTACTTATCTGACGTGCATAGATACATAGAATTTGATGGCTGATAAGGAACGCTTGGCCCACCGAGTCTGCCCTTTTTCCCCTACCTACATTGTTACCACAGACTGTACTTGATCTATTGCTCTTTCTCCTCTCCCCTTCCTTTCCACTATGATTCCCTCATGCCTATCCTGTGCATTCTTGAACCCCACCACTGTGTTCATCCCCACCACCTCCACTGGAAGATTGTTTCAGGAATCCATCACTCTTTCTGAGAAAAAATACTTCCTAACATCTCTCCTGAATCTTATTTTATTTTTTTATTTTAGTCTTTGGTAACCGGGTTAAGCCCACTAGGCACAAGTGCCTGTTTTCAGGGGTGACCTGGGAGCACTGGGCGGTTAAGTGACTTGCTCAGAGTCACACAGTATGCAAGTGGAGGTTGTGAGAATCAAACTCAGGTCCGGTCTGCTGGATGTATCAAGCTTGTTCACACCTCGTTCCTCTAACCTCTAGGCTATACTGCCAGCCCTCCAGCTTCACAGCATGGCCCCTTGTTCTTGAGCACCTTTTTTTTCATCTGAAAAATACTTCCCTCCTGTACCTTATTTACCCCTGTGAGGTACTTAAAGGTCTCTATACTATCCTCCCTCTCCCTCCTCTCTTCCAGGGTGTACATATTGAGGCCCTTTAGTCTCTCCTCATAGGGATTTTGATGCAGACCCTGCACCATTTTAGTTGCCCTCCTGTGGACATCCTCCACTCTATGTCTTTCCAGAGATGTGGTCTCCAGAACTGCACACATACACTTGGTGGAGCCTTACCAGAGATCTAATAGAAACATAGAACATGCGGAAACAAAGGGCAGCGCAAACTCAGTACTTGAATCGCAGCTGCACAGCAGTGCACCTGAATGAGGTCACATGAAATCTAATCAAGAGCCTAGGCTACCGGGTCTGACTCAGATCAATGGAAAGAACAGGAAGCACAGTCCAGACTTACAGCTTAGCCTCACAGATCACACGGGATGTACAAGAAGTTTAAAGTCTGGAATACCTATGTAAAACAACAAAATAACCCATTCCTTGCAGTTCAACTGCACCAAAATGGTGCAGCTTACCAGCTGCAACCTAACCCCTGCTGCATATCTAATTAGGCTAATGCCCTAAAGGCAACCCTTTAAAGATACAGTACTAAATTACAACACTACTACAAAACTAACATTACTAAACATTTTATAAGTGGAACAAGGCAACTAACACCCGGGGGGTGGGATTATGTTATGTCAGTGTGCCTCATGGTGGTTGAAGCCCCTTACCCTTTGAGCTTGGGACTCCAACCCACCACTCAGTATATTAACATTGCATAGTCCTTCCCATGTCATGCCATATTCCTTACCCAATTACAGTGTATTTGGAGGCACATGTACAGCAGGTGCATATACCATTGCCCTGGGCTGGATTAACCACCTTCAGGATAATGGAGAGCAAAGTAAAATGTGCTCCCATACCTTTTTGTTCAGGTCCTCTTTGTAGCAAGGTAAATGCAATGCTGCTACATTTTGTGGCTGTTCTGTGATGCAGACTACTGCACAGAAAGAGCTTTGCCATCAGCATGAAAATGGAGGAATTATTTCCAGACTAGGGGCCTGGGAATTTAACTGAAGCCACTCATCTTGTCATATCTCACCTACACGTGGTTCATGGGTGGCTTCACCAGTAAACTGCATTGGAGAATGTTAAGAGAAGAATCTCAGATAAGAGTTGAACCATTGACCTCAAATCCCAAAGACAGGAGCTCAGTCAGCCAAACTAGGAACCTCCAGTTAGATAGACCTCAGAGTCTTGTTGAAGACATTCTTATCTACTGCTGCTTCTGTCAGCAGAGAGCACCCTAAGCCTGGACCTTTTTCATTCAGCGTAGTACATATGCAACCAATTTCATGGTGGGTGTAGCTGAACCTAAGCATTTAAAGGCATTATCCTCTGTGACACCTGGGGCATGATTTTTAAGGGGCTTGGCTGGGCTAGAGACTAATTCGCATGTGCAAGTCACCAGTGTGGGGATTTATGTTATTTTTAACTACATAGATTCAATTCAGTTTTCATACATTTAAGTGTTCAACTGAGCATGCTCAGTCACTGGAACAGTCCTCAAGCTTGACTCCTCCTACCACCCAACCATGTGATCCAGCTGTTCTGCCCCATTACACTCTGATATTTTCTTCCACTGGAAGGAACAGGTCTCCTGTTTCACAGCTCTTACTAGTAAGTTAGGATTCTGGTAAATTTTCAGGCCTTTTCAGCAATTTATTTTTCAAAGCTTCACTTTGTTTTTCCACCCATCCCGTTAACCTTGTCATTGGCTTCCTGCTCTGTCAGAGTCACTATGGAAACAAAGTCAGGGTTTAAGAGGTATGCGGTGTTCAGGCACACAATGTCCCCAACTGACCCAATATTTGTGTGTACTATGTGGACTTTGCCCACAGTATAGAGCATTGTGCTTAGTGCCAGTTAATGAACATACAAGGACTTGACAAACACCAGTGCAAGCCAACTGTGCCAAGGATCATCCACAGCTGTGGTGTCAGCAGCACACTTGCAAGCATAAGAGGCAAAGAGGACTGGCAAGGATGTTCTGGTTCTTGATGTCTTGATGGTAGACAAGGAGTATCTGATGGGCCTTCCTATTCCAAGTGAAGATGAAAGGTTCCACAACTTCTGTTTCTCCGGTTTAAGACAAGTCTCCACCTCAGCATCGAAGGCATAAGAAGGGTCAGTGCTGGACATGGGATGGCTGTCAGTCAGAGGACTGCTCACACTTACAAGCATACCTCTCAACTGCTATGAATTCTGCATAGCGGTATGATTTTCACACTCAGATTTACCCTTGCTCCTCACAAGTTTACCAATGTTCCTCATAATGTTAGAGCTATTTCTGGACACACTTACTATTACATCATTGAACTAAGCTGATAGAAACATTCCTTATCATTTACTATATGGGGTCCACTATCTGTAGACATAATATTGTTTAAAATAAGAAAGTGCTTCACATTCTGACCCTTTGCTATGATTTTTGAAGGCCAGTGCTATGATTTTTAATGCTGAGAAGTTGAGAGGTATGCTTACAAGAAACAATGCTGGGCACTCACCACAATGAAACATTTAAATCAAGCTTGTTTGCGACTATAAAGTGTTTTATTTAGGTGATCCGAAGCACAGCTAGTGAAGACTGTGGTGCCATTCTGCACTATACCCATTGTTTATTCCTCCTTAGTTCAAGGGAATCCCAGGCTAGGTGATACAAGGCAGTGATGCCTATCAAATTGACAGAGAAACATGAAGCTTATTAATTATTATATGTAACATTTGGTGTTTCAAGTAACTGTACAAGCAAAGTGATGAAAATAAGTTTCCGTATTCCAAAACCAGTAATAGTAGTTGCATTACAATAGTGCTTCATGTACACTTTGATATTGCAAAAGGAGAGTGACTAAGTGCTCCAGCTGTGGAATTTACTTTTTTAGATAGATAATATGAGACTTGAAACTTAAAGAAATATGTATCAATACACACAAATATTTATCCCTTTTAGTGGTTGTTCTTCTCTGAATATTCAGAATGTAATTTTTAAGTCATGGTCCTATGTTTCATGGTGGTGGCGGTGAAAGGTCATGGTCTGTGCCTTTTCAGCACTTAGTAATGTTTGATTTCTCAAACCATTGTTGCTGAACATCAAAGTAATTTTGGAACATAGACTCCATCTGCAGATTACTTTTACAGTAGTAGTAACCATTAGAATTGTATTGTAAACATACAGTCTAACAGCTGAATTATAAGAACATAAGAACATAAGAATGGTGTTGGCAGATGGGAAGCATTTGATCCATCTAGTCTGCCCAAGGTGGCTACCCCCTCCCCTTTAATTGTTCAAACCAAGCAGTCCACACCATCTGTTCCATGCTAGTTTAAATTCTCTTATCGTCTTAGCTGCCACCACCTGTGCTGGCAGGCTGTTTCATGGGTCTAGCTCCCTCTCCGTGAACAAGTACTTTCTATAGTTGCTCCTGAACTTGCCTCCCACCAGACACAAGTTGTGCCCCTGTGTCCAAGTTCCTTTGTTTACTTGGAAGAGATTCTCCATCTTGTTTATTCCAGTGACATATTTGAACGTTTCTATCATGTCTGTATTTCTTCTCTGTTCTAGTGAGTACAATTTTAGTACCTTGAGCCTAATTTCATATGTCTCATGGTGCAGCACTTGCACCATTTTAGTAGCCCTTCTCTGCACTGTCTCTAATCTGTCTATGTCCTTTTTCAGGTGTGGCCTCCAGAACTGGACACAATACTCCAGGTGTGGTCTTACCAAGGATCTGCACAGTGGCACGATTACCTCTTGCTTTCTGCTTGTAATGCCCCTACCTATACATCCAAGGATGCCACTTGCTCTCTGCACAGCTTTTTCACACTGTTTTGTGACTTTTAAGTCATTGGTGATGAGTACACCCAGATCCCTTTCCATCTTTGTCACTTCCAATTGGTGCCCATCCAGAGTGTACTTTACCACTGGATTTTGCCTTCCTAGGTGCATGACCTCACATTTCTTGATGTTAAATTTTAACTGCCAGTGTTTTGACCATTCCTCTAGTTTCCTGAGGTCTACTACCATGCTTGTGGCTCCCTCCTGTGTATCCACCCTGTTTGTAGAGCTTTGTATCATCTCCCCTCCAATTCTTCTGTGATGTCACTATGAAGATGATGAAGAGGATTGGACCCAGCATTGACCCCTGTGATACGCCGCTGGTCAATTCCCCTTCTTGTGACAAAGCGCCGTTGACCAAGACTCTCTGCTTCCTATTCTGTAGCCAGTTCCTAACCCAGATAACTATCTTATGCCCTAACCCTGCATGCTCTAGTTTGTTTCCCAGTCTCCAGTGGGGGACGGCATCTAAGGCTTTGCTGAAGTCTAGGTACACTATGTCCACCGCACCGCCCTGGTCTGTTGTTTTGGTAACCCAGTTAAAGAAATGAGTCATGATTGTTTGACATGATTGACCTGCCATTAAACCATGTTGCATGATGTCTAGTTTTCCATTTTCCCTCAGGTATTCCACTGATCTCTCTTTTAGTAGTGCCTCCATAATTTTTCTGACTATAGAGGTTAAGCTGACTGGGCGATGGTTTCTGGAATCTTCTTTGCTTCCTCCCTTGTGCAAGGGCACTACTGTTATGAACATGTAACATTTGCCAGCAGATGAAGGCCTAGAGGTCTATCAAGTCTGCTTTCGAATCTTAGCTAGCATCCCTTATTCTACAGCTGCCCTCCCTCCCACCCTTCCCCTCCATTGACCCTCCCCTTGCCCTGTCCCAGCCCCTTTTGAAGCAGTCTACTGTTCTATTGGATACCACTTCTGCCGGTAACGCATTCCACCCAGTTACCACCCTCTCTGTAAAAAAGGGTCTCCTCATCTCTCTCCTGAACCTTCCTCCCTCCAGTCTCATATCATGGCCCCGGATGTCCCTCCCCTTCCTTACTTTGAACAGCCCCTCTGTACCTGTCTTGTTTATTCCTTTCATGTACTTAAAGGTTTTCTCCTGTCCCTCCTCTCCTTCAGTGAGTACATGTTCAGTTCCCTCAGCCTCCTCTTGTATGGTAAGTTCCCCAGCCCCTTGATCATCTTTGTCACCCTGCACTGCACCCCCTCCAGTAACTTAATGTCCCTCTTCAGATACTGGCACCAGTACTGCACGCTGTACTCCAGGTGTGGTCTAATGACCTATGCAGTGGCAGAATCACCTCCTCCCCTCCTCGAGGAGATACCCCTTGCAGTGCAACCCAGCATTTTGTTGGCCTTTGCAGCTGCCTTCCTACATTATGTTGAGTTGTTCATTGACCCTGTAATGAGCACCCCCAGATCATGCTCCTCCTCTGTCTTGGCTAGCAGCACTTCCCCCAGCTGGTAACTCCTGCTTGCGTTCTTCACCCCAAAATGCAGCACCTTGCACATTTTGGCATTAAACCCTAGTTGCCAGGTGTCTGACCAGATTTCCAGCTTTTCCAGATCATCCTGCAACCCCTGCCATCCCTCTAGGTCATCCATCACTGCTCCCATCTTGGTGTTGTCAGCAAACAGACTGATCTTGCTCTTACTGTTCTCCAGTCCTGAGGTACTGTGCCACTGTCCAGTGATTTACTGAATAGTTCTGCTAGTAGTGCTGCAGTTTCTTCCTGTAGCTCCTTCAACACCCTCAGGTGAATACCATCTGGTCCCATTACCTTATGAACCCTAAGCACAGCTCCTGGTGCTCTGCGGCAGAATTTTCTGATTTCTGCGGCATGATTTATTCACTTCTCTGGCAGAATGCAGTCCTATCATTGGCTAAATATTATGTGATGTTATCGATGACATCATATGCTGAGCATAGAGGAGGGGCTTCAGAATAAATGAGATGGGAAAGAAAGCCTGACAGTATGGAAATACATTATATTTAAATGAAAATTCACCAAAAACAATGAGTTCTGTGGCATGATGCAAATTCTGTGGACAATTCCGCAACTGCAGAACCGTAGAATTCCAGGGGTCTTGACCCTAAGTTTGTTTAGTTCTTCTGATACTCTTTCCCTTGTAAAGGGGCTAGTGTCAGCTACCTTGTTATTGTTATTGTGTTCTGTCTGCTTTAGTGGAGGTCCTTTACCACTATCTTCTATTCTGAATAAGGAGCAGAAGAAGTTGTTCAACACCTCTGCTTTGAGTTTGTCTTCTTCTACCATCTGGCCATCTTGTGCTGCTAATCTGACTATTCCTCCCTTACTCTTTCTCTTTTCCCTCATGTACCTATAGCTGGTTTTATGTCCCTTCTTGACTCCCTGTGCTATCCTTTCCTCTGTTTGTTCTTTGGCCCTTCCTGCCTCACTGAGTTTGTTCTTGTTATTGTCCATGTCAGCTTCCTTCTGTGACTTTTTGTATTGCTTATAGGCCCTCTTCTTTTCCCTTATTTTTGCTGCTATGTCCCTGGTGAACCAAAGAGGGTTCCTACTTCTTTTTGATTTACTGATTCGACATGCACATTGTTCAGTAACTGTAGTTATGGCTTCCTTAAAATGTTGCCAGTCTTCTTCCACATTCCCTGAGCTACCCTTGGATAATATTGATCTGTTTCTTGACCTCATCTCTGGAAAGTTTACTTTATGGAAATCAAGGATCTTGATTTTTGTGTGACATATTCCCTCTGCTTTGTTGATTGTTAACCAAGCCGGCCTGTTAACTAGCTGAATTGTTTATGGAGTTTGGTAAGTGCTTCTTCAATACTTGCTTTTTTTTGTATCTTAAGTTGGTTTTACCTTTCCAATGACCCAGGGCACACAATATACATTTTTCTTGCACTTTTAGTATTTACAGGGACATGTTGTTTAGAAATATTTAAGAAGGTTGTAGTAAAATCTGAAACAGCTAGGTTTAGTTTAGGAATGAGTGATAACCTATTCCAGTGCTCTTTCAGGATACAGTCACCAATGCACCATTACACTGTGCTGTAGGAAGAAACTTGACTATCAGGGACAAAGTGGAGTGGACAAAATCATACAGCACAAGCACGTCTGCTGCAAGCAGCTTACATTGTAGTAAAATCAGAAACACCTAGGTTGCTTCTCTCCTATACTGGGTCCTACTGTTAAGTCTAGTTGTACATCACAGTGCCTGAAATTAAAGCTAGTCACTGCTATACGGCAGATATGATATTTCTAGGGTATTCCTAATAGCCAGCCTCACTTAAAATCTTAACAGAGATTTTAGGGTGGCATTTTGTAACATTTTCCTGGTTAAGTATTATTTGTATGCAGGTTTTTCCTGGGGCTCAAAGATTTTAACTAGTTACTAATATCTGTGGTCTGTTATGGTGTTAACTGTGGTTTTATAGTACTTTGATTTTTTTTCCCTTTAGCATTGATAGTTCAAAGTTTTGAATTGTTTCCAATCATTCATATCAATTGATATATTGGCTACTGGCTTTCTTCCATATTTGTTTTTTTATCTTTTGAAGTTGGTTTTACCTTTTCAGTGACCCAGGACATACAGTATACATTTTCCTTGCACTTTTAGTATTTAGAGAGGCATGTTGATTGGAAATATTTAAGAAAGTTATAGTAATATCTGAACCAGCTAGGTTTAGTTCAGGAATCAATGTTAACCTATTCCAGTGCTTTTTCAGAATGCAGTCATTAAAAAAAGTAGAGCAGATATTCTGAAAACACCTTTTGGTTTGTAAAGATTGTTGAATGCATCTAGTCATACCCCTTCCTCCCACTTCTCTGATCAACTCCTCTATCATAGTAAGTATCCCATCTGCTATTGTCCCTGGGAGACAGTGCACTACCCTCCCCACCCAGCCTGCATAACAAACTACCTACTCAGTACCTCTAACAATTGAATCCCCCTCTATGAGCACTTACATTTTGGGTGTCCCCTTCTGCTTACACCACAAAACAGTGGGCTTTGCTGCTGCTTAGACCCTTGGTGCAACAGAGTGCTCTCCCTTAAATGAGGGAGTAGTATACACCACTTCCCCAAGGGGGAAAATGGCTGCTAGTTGTTATCCCAAAGCCCCTTCCCTCTCCTGGAGCAGCAACCTTTTGGGGAGTGTGGCAGTGGACCCCACTTAAACCTGCTCTACAGCTTCCATGCTACAGTTCACCCTGCAGACAATTCAGTGGAGTGTCATGAGCCTCTGGCAGCCTGGACAACCTCCACACATCAATAGTGTACCCTGAAGGAATTTGACTCTGTAGTATCTGCAACTACTGTAACTAACAGGTTCCCCTCCATGCCCCCCCATCTACCTGCTACCCATGCCTCTTTGAGTTGCACTACGATAAGTCCTTGTTTGTGATGTTTCTCTCCTATGTAGGGTCCTGTTGTTAAGACTAGTTGTTCATCACAGTCCTTGAAATTAAAGTTAGTCACTGCTCCAGATATAATATTTCTAGGATATCCCTAATAGCCAGACTCAATCCTGAGTGTAAACCACTATACAGCTGCAGCCCTGGTAGTTTGACACACCAAGCTGAAGTTAATTTCCAGTGTGTCCTAGGAGCACAGGGAGGTTTAGTGACCAGGAGTAGGCAAATAGTGGTTGTGAGCTTCAAATCCTATCTGTTGGGACTCCTGGGTCTGAACTGGGGCCTTTGCTAATGCTTTTTTTTATTAAGATATTTTTTATTGATTTTAGATGTTTTAGAGTCGAACGTTACATAGGAATAGATGTAATATATGTGACAATAATGTTTTTTATCTAGTTTGTAAGTTAATGAGACATGAATCACGTAAGGCAGGTAATCTATTCCCAATGTGTGTGTTAGCTGTAAATATCGCTATATCCCCCCAACCCTCTCCCCATCTCTAGGCAATCTGGGAGTCATCTCTTTTATTACAGTTTCATAAAGGGAGGCATTATATTTTTTATGTTGTTTCATGCAGTGTTCTCGTAATCATCAGGATTATCTTTTATATATTCAATTTTCTCATAGATTATTGTTTCTTTAAGTGTGTTCAACCATTCTTTCTTGATATTAGTAGGGAGGCTCCGGCTATTCCAGTTTTTGAAAATGATTATTTTTAATGCTGACGATCCTAACGTAGTCATTTTTTGATGAATTGTATTAATGTCTAATGAGTCATATAAGTTAAATAACAAAATTGGTACTGTGGCAGGGATTACTTTATCTGTTATTATGGATAATTCTTTGGCTACTGTACTCCACCATTCCTTTGTAAGAGGGCAAGACTAAAAGTTGTGAAGTAATGTTCCCCTTTGATTACAATTATGCCAACATGCAGGAGAATATGCTGGATTAATTTTTGATTGAGAATAAGGGGTTATATAAACTCTGTTTATAATTTTTTGTTGTATGCTCCTATTTTTTGCAGATATTATATTTTTATTGACATTTATTCTGATTATCCTCCATTGATTGATTTGAAAGTGAGATCCCAATTCTTTTTCCCATGCAACATGTTGATGTGTTTTTTGTGTTTCTTCTGGAGTGGTGATTAATTTTCAAACTATAGATAATCTTTTTTTTTAGTTAATGAGATAATTTTTCTTCTTTTTGAATGATGTTTGTTACTTTTAGCTCATCCATTTTGTTTTTCTTACTGTAAGAGTTATATTCCTTACGTAGAGATGAATAAGCTATATAATTTTTTTTATTTTGATATTAGACTTTTTTTTAATAATTAGAATAGACTATTAATTGGTCATTCTTGATTAGATGCTTCCATATAATAATTCCTTATTTTTGTACTAGATTGTATAAGTTAACTAGTTCCATATTATTTTGATTTAGATTTAAATTGCATAGAGAATTTAACAATGGGAAATTAGCATGTTTTAATTTTGGCTTTTTTTCCCATCTCATATATAGTATCTGGTGGAGTATAGCACGGTCCTTCAGATCTTTGTAATTCGTCATGCACAATATATTTTTCATTAGTAGTGGCATCTGATTCTGACACCTAATTTTTAAAAACTCATCTAATAATGGTCCTGTTTCATCTTGTGTATGAAATGCCCATTCCCACATAGATGCCATAACTTGTGAAAGAAGATAGGCATAAGGATGTCAACAGCAAAAGCCCCCCTCTTTATCTAGTAAGATCATAGTTTGCCAAGCAATTCTTGGTTTCCCTCCCCCGTAATAATTTAGAAAAGACTCTTTTCACATCGGAAAACCATTTTGAATTTGAGGATCTGAACATAGCTTACAAGACAAAAATCAGATATGGTAAACCATTATTTTTATGGTTTGCACTCAACCCCACAGAGATAGTGATAGATGATTCCATATCTCCAGTTTGCTCAGAATTTGTTCTTTAGCCTTGTTGAAATTGATTTTGATGGATCTGTCTAACTGATTTATTAAGATTATTCCTAAGTATTTAATTTTGACCTACTTTGTTAAATCTTTTTAATAATTTGAATTCAGGGTCCGATCTGTTTTTTGTTAATTGCAATATCATTGACTTCTATTTATTTAATTGATATCCTGAAAAGGAAGTGAAGTCCCTTATGATGTTCAATAAGTGGTTATTTGAATTATTTTAGTCCGTAAATATCACCAAAGTGTCATTTGTGAATACACTAAGTTTCATAACAGTATTTTGATGTTGTATATCTTTTATATAAGGGCCTTCCTTACTGTAGTGAGTAATGGTTCTAAGCATACTATAAAAAGTATGGGGGACAGGGGATAGCTCTGTCATACCCCAACATCCATTGATATTTCTGGAGATGGAAACCATTTATTGTAATATTGGCAGTTGGGTGACTGTATAATTCTTGAATTATTTTCAAGAGGCTTTTGGGAATATTCCATGATTTATTAAATTAAATGCCTTACTAGCATCCAATGCCAGGGCATAATAAACATCCCATAAGTGCTGGACATGTTCAATTATTATTTGGATTTTTTTGATAGCCGAGGTGGCAGTTCTATTGGGAACAAATCCATGTTGGCCAGGGTGGATGTGGAGGAGAATCAAGGGTAGTAATCTATTCACAATAGTTTTAGCTATAATTTTATCATCAGTATTTAATAAAGCTGTTGGTCTATAACTGTTTGCCTGATTTTTTTGGTTTACCCTCTTTGTGAATTAGAATTGTTTTAGCTTGTAGAAGCAATGCTGGTATCTTCCCCTCCCCATCCTCCCATTCCAATATCATACGCGACAACAATGGAGCTAAAATATCACTGAATTTTTAAAGAATTCATTTGTTAGCCCATCTGGTCTCAGGCTTTTATTGTTGGGAAGGTCTTTCATTGCCTGTTTAATTTCTTCCTTCTTTACTGGGTCGTTGTCCATTATAAATGGTTTTAAATCATTTTCTGCTATATATCGCTCCATTTGTGAATAATTTGTAATTGGGACATTTTTGTATATGTTTATAAAGTGGACCAAAAAAACCAGCTGATAAGTCAATCCAATCTGATTTTGTCTGCTTTTGGGTCTCAGTGACACCTGCTACTATATTATTTTAAAACACAGGAAGGAGGCAGCTGCATGAAAACATTACTGCAGCCACCAAGAAAAATCCAAACAGTATGCAAGTAGAGTGGAGCTGCAATGGTTCAGTGTAAAAAAAAAAGACCACTTTGCTCGGTCAAAGTTAAAAAAGCACTTTATTTCTCCTTACCAAACATAACAGCAGCACCCCTTACCAGATGCCAAACATTTTCACGTCGCTCTGACACTTTCTCCAGGCATGGATGCCTTGAGAATGCATCAGAGTGATGTGAAAATATCTGGCGTCTGGTGAGGGGTGCTGCTGCTATGTTTTGTAAGGAGAAATAAAATGCCTTTTTAACTTTGACCAAGCTATTGTAAGTGGTCTTTTTTTACACTGAACTACTGCAGCTGCACTCTACTTGTATACTATTATATTATTTTCTTTTCTTTTTTTTCTTTTCTTTTTTTTAGTAAATGCACTAAGAGTTTACTGGATTTCTCCCCTTGTAAATATCTAGATTGTTTAACTTTCCTTATTTTGCATTCCATTTCTCTTATTTACAATTTGTTGCCATTCATGTCTGGTTTTGTTCCAATCCTCTATATATTATTGTAATTTGAGAGTAATAGTTTATCTAATTCTTTTAGTCTGTTTTTGGATTTCAGTTTCCTCTTTTTATTTTGTGAATTGATCCAAACTTTTTGAGAGATGCATATTTCTGTTATCATGGCTTTTAAAGCATCCCATAAGGATGAAATTGATTCATGTCCTGTATAATTGTAATACCAATATTCTTGTATTACAGTATGTATTTTATTTATTAAATCTTGGTTAGTAAGTAATTCGTTATTGAAGGACCATGTTTTAACCTTGGGCTTAAGTTTCGGGGTTGGATCTATTTGTATTTCTACTAGAGCATGGTCTGAAAGATAAAATGGATGTATTTTTATATGTTCTACTTTAGTGATTAAATGTTGTGATATGAAAATATAATCCAGTCTTGTTAATTTTTTTTATCATGGTATGTGAATTCTTTAATAGTGGGATTCTGCAGCCTCCGTGGGTCGATTAAATTATTTTCTTCCAAGAATGAGTTCAGTAAGTTTGAAATCTTGTTGTTAGTATATGTAATATTTTTATCTTTGTCTAAATAGGGTTTTTTTAAGGCATTAAAATTGCCCATTAAGATTATTTTTTTTGCTTGCATATTAACTAAAGCTTGATTAATTACTGCCGTGAAGTTAGCGTAATTTTTAAAAGGACCATACAGTGCCCCCACCATTAGACTTATACTATCAAAAATGGTGCCTTTAATTATAGCTATTCTCCCTTCATTATCATTCGATTTATCTTGCAATTGGAAATTTAGTTGTTTCTGGATTAGGATTGTAGTTCCAACAGATTCTTTAGTTCCTGAACAGAAAATATTCTGAGCAATCCAGTTCCTTTTAAGTTTGATTTGGGACCTTTACTAATGCTGTTGTACAATGCAAGCTTATTTACTACAATCCCTGGAATTTTTGAGGTACAAATACATTTTATTGCTCGACATATATGTCTTAACAAAATTTTACAGTCATCATTCTATATCATAACATTTGAATCATCATCTTAACAAAACATTTATATAAAACAGTCATTTATCCCAATTAAATAAATTTTCCTTATAAAATTCACAAGGGAGTTTTTACAAATTCAACTTCTTTAAAAAAAATTACCAGTCTCTGTAATACACTTATATCACTTGTAGTGAATAACTGTCCTATAATTAACTGTCTATCTCGTGGTGTATTATAATTCCTCAGAATTGGTCCAATCCAATATTTCCTTTGTCTTTCATATTTTGGGCAATATAAAAGAACATGCTCAAAGTCGTCTTTTGTTTTTCCATCACATTTACAAATGGGTAACTTTAATTCAGCCCTTCTCTGGTTGCAATATATATATAGTTACACCGCTATAACTCCAATTTAAATCTAGTCACCATTATTCTATCCACTGGATTAGTTAGTTTTAATAAATAGGGGTCAAGTCCGTGTTGTATTTTTATACTTTTAAACCAACTAAAATGTTTCAAATTTTCTGTTCACCTCTTATCTGATTGTAACGCATCTTCCAGGACCTTCTTGCCTATTATCTCTCCAATTTCAGAGAATGGGAGTAGGTAAATCTCATAGAATAAAGAACCTAGTCCCAGTGGATAGATCATGGTCTTTATAGCTTTAAAGGGACAGTAAACATTGCAGGGGCCACTCGAATTGTGAAAGCCCATGAAAAGATATTTCAAACAAGGCACTGGACTTCCTTGTAGGTGTCAGGAGTCCTGAGATATGACTTTCTAATTAATCTGTAAATCAAAACATGGCACCAGACATTTTACAACAGGAAGTGATGTCACTTGGGGCAAGCTGCATGTTGTTAATTACAACTTGGCCCTCAGTAACATCACTGTTGGTCTCATGATTCAATGAAATGGCTGCTGCCTTGTTTTGATTTACAGAACACTTAGGTATTCATACCTCAGGACTCCTGACACCTACAGGTAAGCCCCATACCTCATTTGAAATATCTTTTTATAGCCTTTCATAATTTGAGTGACCCCTGCAGTGTTTACTGTCCTTTTAATTATAGGGGAAAGAAAACTCCTATCATTATATTGAATCACCTTCTCCAACACTAGCCTGGGAAGTCTTACTTCAGGTAACAGGAGTAGTTTCAAGATGTGTTTAATTTTTAAAATTTGAACTAAAGTTACCAGGGAATACTGGCCTAGCTCTCTTCTTACTAACTCTGTTGGGACAGAGTTGGGTACCATCAGTACATACCGATATAATTTATTTGTAACAATCTCAAGGAGCTTTATAGGGTCCCTAAAATTAAAACCTTTCAGAGTCCTACATCAGGTAGGTACTATATATTGTATAGTTCCCCAGAAACCTGTCAACAGACCCCTGCATAATCCATCCTACAGTACCACAAGTACCTTAGCCAGTGCACAGTTGTGTTATATGGAATACAATTAGTGTACCATCAGTGGGCGAACCTGATGTTTCCTACAGTGGACTAAGTGAAGAAATTGGCAGAGTTCCATACAGACATCCCTGTGGATGCCACAGTCCTTTTTTTCATAGTCCTTATTCTTTGTGGTGGCTTTGCAAGGGGTTGCTTGTACGTGTGGGAGTTAAACAGTGCATTGCTAAAATCTGATTTGTATTTAGCAGAACCAACCCCTCAAATATCTACAATTCATTTCTTTTCTTTTGGCCTCCCTCAACACAGTCCCACACAAAAAGCTTGTAAATTGGGACATTTTTGCAGTAAATTAAGAGCAATTTAAAGCCCTCTCGTCCCCCTTACCTCAATTTGTACTGTGTAGTCCCCCCCACTCTGTTTCACAAAACAACCAGGAAAGCTTTGTTAAACCCTGCCTGTTAGAGCCTAGTTTGTCTCTAGCAGAACCTGCCCTCAGTTGTTCACAATTCCCTCCTTCCATTTAACCTTCCTTAACCCCAATCCCACACAAAAAGCCTAATCAGGCTGTTTTGCAGCAAATTAAAAGCAAGCCTCCCTTCCCCCTACATCAGTTTGTACCGTGTAGCCTCTCTGTCTACTCTGATATGTATCTATGAAGATTTTAGGAATGTTTTCAGATGTACTGTAGTTTGAAGCTCTGAAATACATACTGAATTTTATATTCTGTGTGACCTTCCCTTGCTTTCTTGGTAGTTGTGCTATTCATTTTCTTATGGTGGATGTGGGCAGCAATGCATGACAAGGTGTGTGTTCATTGAAAGATAGTGGTCAATTCACTGTGTGCCGCCTCCTTCCTCTGCACACACTGGAGGAGTGCTTATATCGCTCAATGAATTGCAACACTCTAGAGTGTCCAAAAGATCCAGAAAAAAAGATAATTTGATACCTTTTATTGGACCAACATAAATGTTACAAAAGAAAACAGGTGCTTTAGCTTTCGTACTACACCCAGTCCTTCATCAGAAACTAATGCCAGTTGTTTTGGAAGAATACATTCTATTAACACCCAGATCATACATAAAAACAGCTAAAAAAGTTGTAAAAAATCTCATTGGCCTTAACTGCATTCAAAAATCAACTGAGAACCATGTGGAAAGTGACTCTCATCCAGGAAAGGCAGTTCAAGGTCAAATGTCAACAGAACAAATAACACCATCCTTGAAAGAACACATAAAACATAATTGAGTTTCATTTTGAACTATGCATGAGTGAGTGTGTTAGTGTATACATAAGGAATTACATCACATAAGCCTGTTTTCTTTTGCAACATCTATGCTGATCCAATAAAAGGTATCAAATCATCTTTTTTCTGGATCTTTTGTCACAAGGACCAATATGGCAACAAAACTAATTTGTTATGCACTCTAGAGTGTGTAATTCCACTTATAAAATGGTCTGGTATTATAATATTTGACTTAGAAAATGCAATTCTGAGCATTTGTGGGTATGTATCAGGATGGGAAGTGACCTGGTTCATCCAGTCTGACAGCAGTATTTGAGGTGGTCATCTTGACCATTTCATAATGTCATGGAATCTTCCCTATTAAACCCAACTTCTGAAAATTAGTTTTGTACTTACCTAGAGAAATGCAAGTCATCTGAGATGCAGCATGTTGTTGACACTGGCTACTAACTAACCTGGCTTCATTATTATTTATTTATTTTTTTCGTTTTCAAGGTGCAGCTGCGAATCCCCCACTTTAATTTCAATATGGTGCTTGTTGACAAACATGGCATGGACAAGGAGCGCTACGCTTTTCCAGTTACTCCTGCTGAGATCTTCACACTAATTGACACTTTTACCTTAAGGAAAGAAGAGATGAAATTACAGGCAGAAGCTGGACAAACCTGTAACTGAATCTGAACACATATACCCATTGTTGTCCCATCCGGAATGTTATCTCAAGATCTCCAAATGGTGCTACATGAAGCATGGCTTCTTAATGTTTGATGTACAGATTTTTTGGTATCTTGTTTACGGTATTTTATTGTGCTGCTTTTTTCTCTTTTTTACATTTACTGTATGCATGAGACCATTTTTACAAGAAACTGCCATCTGATTTACCTGTATTAATACACTCCTTTTGGAGCACCTTGAAGTGTACATAGAGAGCCGCTAGTGAACAACGCCACGTACTTAAATAGATGCCAATTTGGCCTTTTCACTTTTGTGTAAAACTGATATTTCTGGCAGATTTATTTTCCTTTAAATACTATACTAATTAAATAATTATTTCATATTCATATGTTTTTTGTTTTAATCTTTTTTCATTTCACACTGTACTTTGCTAATGTGTAAAGCAGGACTGAGTGGATATGCACTGTATAGTGCATTAAGTCTGCAGACATCCCAAGTGCAAGGGTCAATTAAAAGTACCAGAAGCCTCAATATTTGTTTAGGGAGGTGTGTGACCTCTAAGTATATGATGATGTTAGTAAGGTACCAACATATGTTTTTATGTGTACTAAGCAAATGGAAAGTGAGACTGAATATGTTGTATACAATACTTTCATCCCTTGCCATGTAGTTATCAATGGAAAACAGTAAGCTTCCTTCATTTGGACTATATTGGACTGGATGTATCAAGCATGTGATAAGATTTCAGCATTTTCATGCAGCCATCAGGTACTTGTGGAAGAACGACAAACATTTCCCTTAGGAGGAAGTCATGGTATGCTATTAAGACTTATGATGTTAAAAACACAGCATTTCCTATACATTACCAGGATTAATAGCTAATATAAAAAGAATGAACATGTAATGCCTTCAGAGTGCTATCACAATAAATAGAGTCTAATTCTTTTTGTTTTGTTTTGTTTTTTTTGCACCCCTGGACCCTCTGTCCAGGACTTTCTTCAACCAGCTAGCAGTACCCACATTCCCCGTCCCTCAAGGTGCCATCAACCAGACCCTGGGATTTCTCAGTCCACTCTGACACACCACTGTGCTGCCTCCCCCTGCTGGGGTCACCCACAGCTCCCTGGTATACTTGCCCTGCTCTGTCTAGCCACCCACGGTGAAGGGTAAGGTTGTATCCCTGAGAAGAGGCAGGGAGCCCCAAGACACACATGGGAGCAAGTAGAGGATTCATTCTGTTTAGCCAGTGCCCAGTTTTCCCCTTTAAGACCCTCCTTCCTCCCAAGAGCAAGGTGACATCATCAGGTGCTAGCAAGCCTGAAAACTACAATCTGTCCCCCCATCCATGCACTGTTTTCCTGCACCACACCACCTGTGGTCACACAGGTAGTGATACAGCAGAGAGAGATATGGGTCCCACTCAAACAGAAGTAACCGCACTCAGTGGAAAAAAAAGACACAGCTTGCACAGGTACATTCAGCTGGAGACTAAATGTAAGAAATTGGTTAAATCCAAGAAATACAGTACAGTGTGGTGCAAAATCCCAGCCAGTAATGGGAAGCCCAGTGCCTCAGCACTTCGCCCAGTAAGAGGCCTTGCCAGGGGATGGGAGAAAAATAGGGTTACCACCTTTTAAGAAGCCCAAAGGGGGACATTTCTTACTGAAACATCCTTTTTCGCCGGACAGTATGTAACCTCATGTTTTCTCTATATATCAAAATTAAGACTATGTGTTATAGTTTTTTATTGTAGTTGTTTCTATTGTTTCTTATCATTTTAAGGTATTTTAGTTAAGATATTATAGTTTTCTTCAATATTTAGAGGAAAGCTGGAAAATATTTTTGCTACTATAACGTCAGGACAAGTAGTATTTTTCATGTTTTTTTGCAGGACACAGTTGCCCAAATCAGGACTGTCCTGAGAAAATCAGGATAGATGGTAACCCTAGAGAAAAAGAGACATAATCCAGTTAAGTATTCTCACAATAGTGACATCACAATAATTTTTTTCCAGTAAATGAGAAATTTACAGCAGGATGTATGTCAGTCATGGACGTCATACAATTAATACCATATTAGACAGAGAAAAAATACACTAGGTACAAAAAAGTATAAGCATCACAATTCGAACAGAAACAGGGGCAGGTGTGGCAACATAACAGCTTAAAGGGATACAGCAAGACAATCAGCACAGAAGAACTTTGGGGGCATTGGGGTTTAGAAAGAACCATAGAAACGCCATAGGTCCCTAATTTCAAGTGATAGGAGGTGAGTGATATGAGAGGGAGTTTTTTGACTTGCCCTATTGAATCACTACTGAGCCTGACTGATGAGATGTATTGTGACAGTATGATGAGGTCAGATATGGCAGCCAGATTGCTTGGTATGTATGCATGGTGTCCGCAGTCCTATGGGATAGTCTTTCAAGGGCTGCTAATCACCGTATTGCAGAAAACCATTCTGTCACACTGGGTATGGTTATGGAACACCATTTGCATAATAGGAGTCTCTTAGCCACTACTCCCACTGTTACCAGCCATTGAGCAGTAGGGGAATGGTGAGGTATTGCATCAGTGGTTAAGCCCAAAGGCATCGTAGGTGCATCTAAGGGGGGATATGCCTCTCTACAGTGTTTTGGAAGATGCTAATATTTATTTTATTTATTTATTTAGATCATTGGTTTACAGACCTTTGAGTCAAAGACTCATTTACAAAGGCACCTCATCAAGAGAGCAATACATCACAGAAAACAAAACAGTACAGTACAGAACGCTTAGATTCAAAAAGCAACCAGTGTTACAGGCATTCACTGGTGGTACACGCTTGGTAATAGGTAGATCACAGTAGTCATTATATAAGTACACGAGTGACACATCAGGTAGCGACCAGAGATATTTTATTACATTAGTCAGCATATGTTGCCTGAGACCCCAGGTATATACATCAAAAGTAGACAGGGCCGACCCAGCCTAGGGGTGAGGGTAAGAGGCAGGTGGGGGATTATGTGCAGTTGCAGCAGTGAGTGCTTGTCAGATGGCTTCTGAGGGAGACCTTGAAAGGACCAAGCTTAGTGGAGTCAGCTATGTGAGAGAGAGAGTGGAGGCGTTGCCATCTGAGTGTGGTTTGGTTTTATTTTGTTAATAGTTGTTTATTTTATGTTTTTTGATTTAAATAGAGTGTGGAGTGGTTTTTATTAAGGGGGTATATTAGGATTAAATAAAAGTATTGATTTAGTGTTTTTTTTAGTAATTTAGTATCATTGATAGCGTCTGAATGTGCTGGGTTGGTAAAAACACAGTCCGGAGGTACTCCCCCTCAAGACTGAAGGATCTCCAACCCTTTGAATGTCCCACACTTCCTTCGGAAGTTTATAGGAAATGCCAAATATTCGGCATTGCGAGACGAAGGAGTGGAGGGAATAGCAGATCCTGGAACTCTGGTGGGGCATGGGAAAAGAGTGGGTGGATATGGACTGTTAGAACCAGGAGGTGCCCTGGGGCAAAATGGATACAAGAGCGAGGTCCATCATGTCTTGTACTCATACCCAAGGGCACTGACTTGGTCAGGCAGGAGGTGGAGTCATCCTTGGAGTCTCGTCCCTTTCGGGAAGTGTTAAGCAATGCTAGATCTATCAGAAACAAGACTGCTTTGGTGGCAAATCTTGTTATATCTGTGAACTTTGCTTGCATCACCGAGACCTGGCTTGATGAAAATGCAGGTCCCATTTTGTAGTCCACGGTTCCGACCAGGTTCTCGGTGATTCACCGCCCGAGAGTGGACTGTAGGGGCGGGAGAGTTGTAGTCTGTTTTAGACAGGAACTGGACCTCAGGGAGATACCAGTTGGATGTACCAACTCCTTTGAGTGAATTGTGGGTGCAGGTGCAGGCTTCAGGATACTTCTAATTTATCGTCCACCAGGTGATGGGAGGGAATTCCTGAGGGAGGTTGCAGATTTCATCGCCAAGAGGGTATTTAAATCCCACCGATGGTTAATTCTGGGGGATTTCAATGCCTGGGTTGATGATGAACTCGCACCTTTTGGTCAAAACCTCCTCTAATTGATGGATTCATTGGGCCTGACATGAGTTATTACCTCTGCAACCCATCGGGGACACTCATTGGATTTGATATTCCATCTGGGGATGGAAGTCTCTGGTGTGGAGGTGGAGCCCATCAGTTGGTCTGACCATCATGCCCCGAGGTTCAGTTTTGCAGCCCCTTGAAAGAGGCCTGTCCCTAAGGAGACAGTACAGTTCCGTCCTTTGGGAGGAGTTACCTCAGAAGGCCTAATGACGGAGCTGGACTTCTTGGGATTTCCAATGGATAGCACTGACCCAGAGTCTTTAGTGCTAGCCTATAATAGGGCAGTTGTGGGGGCCCCGGATGTCATTGCTCCAGTCCATGTTTGTCGCTGTACTCTCCACCGGGGGGCCTCATGGTTTATCCGTGGATCCGTGGGTTGAATAGACAGGGCTGAAGATTGGAGAGACGCTGGTGGAAAACTCACCTGGAAGTGGACTGTTAGATCATTATAAGTTCTATCAGTTAGCAGTTTCCCATAGGAAGGCAGAGTTCCTATCCAGGGAAATTGCTACAGTGAGGAATAGACCAGCCCAGCTCTTCCAGACTGTGGACAGATAATGCAATCTAGTCTGTCTTCAAGCTGGTTGAGCATTGTCACAGTTACAGTGTGAGGAATTTGCAATGTTCTTCACTGATAAGGTGTCCACTATCAGGGATGAGATCAGCCAGTGCCTCCCCATTGGGTCATGCAGTGATCAACCGAGGGACACAAATATCCAATTAACTTGGTTCACCTTCAGTCAACCGGCAGTCATGGATATAGTGAGGATCATTCAGACTTTGCAGCCAACTTGCTGTAGATTGGATCCGGGCCCTACTCACCTACTGGTGGGGTGTGTAGAGGTTATTGGCCAGATCCTTACTGGGATAGTTGCGGTGTCACTGGAGAGAGGGATCTTTCCTGATCCCTTGAAGGAGGCAATAGTACGCCCCCTTTTGAAAAAACCCTCCCTTGATCCCGACTGCCCAGAAAACTACAGACCGGTCTCGAATCTTCCCTTTTTGGGAAAGATTGTTGAGAAGGTGGTTGCCTTGCAGCTGGAAGACAATTTAACCATCCACAGTATCTATGACCCTTTCCAATCTGGCTTCAGGAAAAGGCATAGTACTGAGACGGCTCTTGTTCGGGTACTAAATGATCTCCTGATAGCGAGAGATTGGAGAACTCATTCTATCTTGGTTCTCCTTGATCTCTCAGCAGCGTTTGACACCGTGGATCATACGCCTGTGGTTTCTCTGTTGACTAAGGGGGGGAGGATCCACAGTTGGTTTAAATCTTTCCTGCAGGGTAGGACTCAGAGAGTAGTGTTGGGGATTTATTATTCAGCCTCTCACTGTCTACGCTGTGGGGTGCCACAGGGTTCGGTGCTATCCCCCATGTTATTTGCAGTGTACATGCTTCCATTGGGGGACATTATAAGACAATATGGGTTGAAGTTTCATTGCTATGCCGATGATTCTCAACTCTATATGTCTTTTGTGTCCGAGCAGGAGTCTGAGTTAAGTACATTGTTTAACAACTGCCTCCTGGAGATACAGAATTGGATGAGTACCAATTGGCTGAAGTTGAATCCGGGAAAAACTAAGGCATTGGTGGTGGAACCGGGGGTGAGGATGTCAAGTTCATGGGTGGGAAAACCGTCAGGTTTATTTCTGGGGGAGACCTCACTTATGGCATCTGGCCAGCTACATAACCTTGGTGTTATGTTTGACAAGGGCTTGACCCTGAGGGTGCAGTTGACGGCCGTGGTCAAATCATCCTTTTTCCATCTAAGGAATATAGCACGTGTGAAACACCTTGTTCCATCAGAGGATCTTCCTACCCTGGTCCACGCCTTTGTCGCCAGTCATCTTGATTACTGCAATGCCCTTTATCTAGGGCTGCCAGGAGTGGATATTCACCGCTTGCAGCTGGTGCAAAATGCGGTGGCTAGGTTGTTGACTGGAAGCCCAAGGTCCAACCATATAACACCTGTGCTTCGCGAGTTGCACTGGCTGCCAGTACAGTGGCAGATCACTTTCAAGGTCATGTTGATGACCTATAAAGCCCTACACGGGTTGGGACCCCACTACTTGGAAGAACTCCTGACTTCTTACTGCCCCTTCCGCCCCCCCCCCGATCCTCTGGCGAGGGATTGCTAGAGATTTCCAGGGTAACCTTAAAATCATCTGGTGTAAGAACATTTGCCTTTATGGCTTCTACCCTGTGGAATTCTCTACCTTGCCAGATACGAAATAGCCTGACTGTGGAGGGTTTTAAAAAAGCCCTAAAGACCTTCCTTTTTAATCAAACATTTCAGTGATGTAAATTATGTTAAAGTTGTTATGTATAAAATGTTATTTATTATTGTGGTTTTAATGCTTCTTATGGAATTTTGTAAAGGTGCTCTGAGCTTGGGAAGGGTGCCTTATAGAAATAAACTTTACTTTACTTTATGTTGGCTGGGAGGGAATTGAACCAGGAGGGAGTCCGATAGCAAAAGAATCTCTGGGCCATAGTGGTCCTTACCCTGGGGACAATAAGGGAGATTTTGACAATGCTGTGGGTGGAGACTGAGGGGGAGGCATGCTGCAGGGAGGCGGTGACCCCAAGGGGGGAGAGGCCTAGCAGCGTCTTTTTTACAAAAGGCAGGTTTGGAAGGGGAGTCTTTCTTCAAGGTTGAGCAAGTTGGTGGTGGGGTACAGCAGGCACGTATGGGTGCACCTAGGGGCTCCCAGCATTAGCCTGTAGGCCTTGTTTTTAGAGAGCTGGATTCTTGCAAGTGCAGTGTTGTTGGCTGCAGCATAGTTGGGCAGCCCATAGTCAATTAGCGACAGGACAGAGGAGGTGATTGCCAATCTAAGGGCCTCTTGTGGTAGGCATTCCCTATGGTGATATAACAGTCCAGTCTTGACATTGGTGGCAGCAGAAAGGGCATTGATATGGGAATGGAAGGAGTGTGCCGAATCAAAGGTAATGCCTAGATACTTGTAGGAGGAAACCTGCTCAATGGGGTTTAGTGTGCTAGGCAGTATCACTTGAGGGGCACCACTGGCTTTGCTTTGACGATGCGAGAAGAGCATAGCTTTTGTCTTTTTTAGGTTCAGGACTAGCCTTCGTGATGTGAACCAATGCTCAGCTGTATCTAAAGCTTGTTGGAGGGTGGCCTAGAGTGTGTTGGGGTTGAGGTCAGAGGCGAAGAGCACAGCGTCATCTGTGTAGAGGAGGATCTTACTTGGGCAGGCCAAGGGGAGGGCATTGAGGTAGTGACTGAAAAGGAGAAGGCCTAAAATGGAGCCCTGGGGAACCCCAGAGTGGACAGGTCGTGTGTCAGATAGGGTGCTATTGATTTTTACACACTGAGTTCTGGCAGAGAGGTAGCTGGTGAACCATGCAAGGGGGCCGGGGGAGAAACCAAGACATCTGAGGGAGTCAAGCAGGAGGGGATGGCAAACCATATCAAAGGCCTTGGAGAAGTCAATGAACACGGCACTGGCAGGACTTCCAGCATCAAGAGCAAAGTGCAGAAAATTGGAGAATTCAAGCAGCGTGGTTGTGGTGCTGTGATCTGCATGAAAGCCATGCTGCTCAGGGCACAGGATATCGTGCATGGCCAGATATTCGGCAAGCTGGTTGGCAACTACTTTTTCAAGGGCCTTAGAGAGTGGGGGGGAGGATGGAGATAGGTTGATAGTTACCCAGGGTCACTCGATCACTGCTCTTTAGGATGGGATTGATAATGGTGGTTTTCCGTGTGCTGGGGAACTGCCCCAGGCACAGAGAGTGGTTGAGCAGCTTGGTAAGTGGGACCAGGATAGCATCCAATGTCAGATGAAGTAGCCTAGTGTCCAGTAGTTCGGTGCTGGGGTTGTTACTACTAACGACTTTTTGCAGAAGGGGTCTAGCCTCCCAACAGGGAGAGGGTACACAGGTAGAAAGGAGGTCTCTGGAGAGTGGGCAGGGGTGCTACTGGGATGGAGTCAAAGAATTACTGGGCAGGACTGAACTCAGGTCTGAGAAAGTGTGGTTTAGGCAGTCTGCAATGCCAAGGGGGTCAGAGCAGACAGTTCCATTAAAGGATAGTTGAGAGGGGGGTGGGGAGCGGGACTTCCAATTCAGCTCCTTTACATTATCCCAAAAGTTTCTAGCTGACCCCCAGGAGGAGACAAGAGCGGATTGGTAGTACTGGGCTTTGGCCTGTCGAATGACCCAAGTACACTTATTGCGCTTAGCGTTGTACGCTTGCCTATCAGCTGGCTTGCCAGATTCCACGGCAATGTGCCATAGGTTGTCTCTCATTTTAAGTTTGTGAAGGAGGGAGGGGTAACCCAGGGCATGCTTTGCTTTTTGGTGCGATTTCTAGCGAAGGGGACATATAGGTCACAGGCAGTGTTAAAAGTGCGAGTGAAAAAATCCAATGCCTTGTCTATGGACAGTGCAAGCCTGATTGGGGACCAATCCAGTTGTGAGAGGTACAGTTTAAGATGACGTAGGTCACCTGGGAGTAGGCGATGTTGCTGGGTGGTTTGTGGTGCAGGTTTGCTGTTGGCAGTGGACCAAGAGAATACGATCGGGGAGTGGTCACTAAGTGAGTTGGGAAGTACACCGATATCAAGCACCCTTTGGGGGTGGTTGGTAATGGTGATATCCAGGAGGGTGCTGGAGCCAGTGGAGGGGTTGAATCTAGTTGGAGTGGTGACAAGCTGAGACATGTCAAGGGCGGCAAAGATATCTCTGGTTTGGGAGGCCGTGGCAGAGAGCCAGTTGATATTCAGGTCACCAACAATTATCTGGGCCATTTTGGGCGGTAGGCCAGAGAGGTAGTCAGCAAGTAACTGAATGGCGAGGTCTTGCTTTCTTGGAGGAATATAGGCAACGGTGAGAAAGAGTGGGCCCTTACCAGGGTTGGGGGAGATTTTTAGCGTGAGGGCTTGTGCCCAGTTGTGAAGCTTGGGTGGTGGAAGTGCATGTCCAAGGAGGGAGTCACACATGTAGACAGCACAACCACCTCCACGCTTACCCACCTGATCTTCCCTGAAAAGGGTGTAACCAGGGAGGGAGACGAAGGAGTCAGGGGTGGATTTGGATAACCAGGTTTCGATGAGTGCAACAATGTGCGGTTGTTGCTGAGTAACCCAGCACTGGAATGCAGCAGCCTTCTTGAGGCTGCAAATATTCATAGAAGCTATACAGAGTCCTTGAGGCTGGGCAGGCTTGTTCATACGGTTGGGCCGGGGCCAGGATTTGGATGAATGTTACCTGATAGAAGCAACAGGATGGTGATTAGGTGCACCAAAGCGTGGTAGTGATTGTGGCATCTCCCCTTACGACTGGACATGGGGTTGGGTGCTGGGGTGCAAGCGGTAGGTGAAATGCGAAAAGTGGGAAAGGCATGGAAGACAAGAGACCAAGGTATGAGTGGGAAGTAAGTAGCAGGGGTGGAAGTGTGGGAGGGTCACCAAGAGGGGAGGTGGTCAAGTGTCGGGGGTCTGGTAGAGGTGTTGTAGATAAGAAGGGCATACTAAGCGTAGGGTGATGGTCCTAAGTGAGGTGGGGCTGGTGTAGGAAGTAGAAGGAGGACCATAGTCAGTGTCAATGCACTTGATCCCCGGACGATAAGTTATTTGAGCACGAGAGGATCACCTTTAAGAAGTTACAGAAAGGAGAGCTCCTTTAAGGAGTTGCTGTAATTGACTAGTGTGAGGCCTCAGGGGCAGGGATCACTGGGAAGTGTACTTAATAAAAGGAGGAGGATGAGGTGGGTGAAACTGTCCAGAGAGCTGTACAGCAAGGCAGTGGCCGAGCTGTGTTTTGAAAAAGGTGCCTTGTGTGCTTTCTTTCTCAATGGGTATCTGCAGCATCCAATCGGGAAACAGCCACAGTCCCCAGGAGCCAGTCCAGTTACAGGGATTGAAGCATGACAGCTCCGAGCTGGGAGCTGACCAAACGTACCTGCTTTTCTTGGTCAGGGGGTGGCCTCCTAATAGTTATGAATGAGAGGACAATCCCATAGAATGTGGAGCAAAGTGGCCCTTGTTTGTTGGCATCTCCAGCACCTAGCCTTTGATATAAGGCCCAATTTCTTTAGTACGGATGAGGTGCGATATCAATGTATGATAGTTTTATTTTAAATTAATTGACTTCTACCGTCTTTACATGCCCTATGGGCTCTGCAAAAGCCAAGCCTTCCATGCTGAGTCAGATATTTGTATGAGCAGGTCCTCTTCTTGTGCCTTCTTAGCTGGTTGGGAGGGTTGTGCTAAGAGTCTCAGCTGGTGGTACAGACAACTCACTTTCCTTCTGGGCAGTTTGTGGCAGGTGAGTATGATGAAGTCTATATTGTTGCATTGCATCCTGTTGAAGCTCTGGTATTTTGGATGTTATGGCACTATGAGGTTGTAGATACCTCCAGATATTTTGTTTGGGAACACCACACCTGTTCTGTAATGAAGGAAAGGCCTCAGTGTGTCTGTGGTCTACTGTTAGCAGATCATTGATTTTGTGGATTCCTTTGGGTCCACCTTTCCAATGGGAGGGACCCTCCATTTTAGATTGTCCCACTCCCAGAGAGCCACAAATTGGAGGGAGGGATCAGTGGACATATATCTATGAAACAAATACCACACAGCCCTAGCTGTTAATATAGCAGGGTGGTCAGCACAGGTGTGCACAGACTTTATTGTATATGGCAGTAATCAGCAGTGGGGAGCAGGGTCCCCAGCTGAATAAGGAGCCATTCAGGGCATCATATGTTTCAGGGGAAAAACACTGGACAGTTTGGGCCGTTATGAACACCATGTGATAGCCTAGTAGCCATGGCAACTCCCATCCCACTTTTCTCCAGTGGCCTCTGAGCTTGGCCCTGCTGTATCTGGGGGTTTTCTTCCATCCAAATAATAATCAGTAAAATGTATTTTTTTACTGAACCATGAAGTAGGAATATGCACAGGTAGGTGGGCTAAGATGTGCATCATTTTAGGGGTCAACATCATTTTAAAAGCATCTAGTTTTCCTACTAATGATAGGTTTAGAAGGTGTCATGTCACCTTTCTAATTCTGTGTGTATGGAGTTCAGCAGAGGAGATATGTCTTGTCACCATTTTCCTGTGGTTACAGTGGATGTGCATCTCAAGGTAGTTTAGTCTGACATCTGCCTGTTTGAATCCTTTGGCCACATACAGGGCTGATTTGGCATGTGAATTGAGGGGAGCACTTATGTCTTAGACTGTTAGATGCATAATCCCAAGAGTCTAGTAAATTCTGCCAGAACTTGCATGACAGGGCCCAGGGTGACTTCCCCATCTGCATGAACAATGAACAAATCAAACAGGGGCAATAACAGTAAGACCTGCAGTATTACAAAATGACCCTCCCCCCATTCTTGAGTATTAGAGCTCCACAAACACAGAAATAACAAGACAGTGGCTCAAGTGTAAAAGCCAGATACTGAGGCAATTTATGGAACAAGAGGTTAAATTCCACCCTCCCCCCCATTGTCTTGTCCCAAACAGCATTACGAATACCTGGCTCCATGTCATAATAGCGACTGCAAAATAGTGATCGCTATTATGGCGAGTGTATATCGCTGAAAAGCAAATCATCAATATACACTTGCCGGTGACTCAACATCCAGCAAAAGAAAGTGTCTTTGTGGGGCTTTGCCCCTGCACCTACCTGAATAAAGATTACTAACTCCAGGGGGGTGCATGTCGTGGAAGGGGCCAAACCTGCATTTGTGGGAAAAATTAAGTGCCGCACCCCCAGGCAGCAGCAAAATTGTAACCCTCTCAGTCCCCAGCCCTGAACCCGGTACCTGCCCAGCCAGAGCTAGCTACCATCACCACCACACCACAGGGCTAGATCGGCTGGAGCACGCACAGCAGTCCCCTACAGGCCCTTCCCCTATCCCTCCCCTTCCCTTAACTATCCCCCCCCTTCCGGTCGCTCTCCCTACAGTCACTTTTGCTGTAGGGTCGCTACCCTTGCAGGGTAGCCCTTGATGATATCGCTGAAAATGAGTCGCTGTTTTAGCAGCTGTTCATTTTCAGTCACTATCGTCACAGGATACCGAATACCTGTGACAGAAATGACCCAAGCACAGGACCGAGGGGAAACATCATGGTGAGCTGGTTTGACATTCCCTTTTTGTGCTTAGGGAGAGAAGGTATCATTCAGCAATCTCCTGCATAGGAGACTACGAGTATCAAACCTGGGCTCTCTGTGATGCACGTCCATGTCAGCCTTAGCCAGCTATACCAGTATTGCCAGGAGCGGACAGGGGGGAGCCGAGTCAAACCAAGCACCTTCTGCAGATGGAGTACACAGCTATGGAGTGGAGACAGGCTCAACTGTTCCCTGAAGTAGTCTGCTGACCATGTCCCTATATGAGTGCATAGCATGTCCAGTTCTCTGTTCTGTTTGCCCCCAACTGTTGTTGACTTTTGGGGGCCTAGCTCTGGTGCAAGATCACTCTTATATTTAAGTCTGCAGCCCAGAGGCATGGAAGGGTGGGGGAAGTGTCTTCAATTCATGTCCAGTAAAAAATATTGGGATAATGGACAAGGCCGCCTTCCCCCATATTGCTAACCATGACCGTAGGATTGGGTGAAGTATTGCAACATGCAGCCTATTGGGAAACGAACAGTGGAAGGTAATCTACTACTCTTAGATGAAACAGACAGGAGTTTGCCTAGGAAGCTACCTGCATATGCACTTACCTCCACCCATGTGGTAACTGCCTTCAGGTGCATGCCCAGCACTATAGTCATGTTTCCCAGAGCCAGTGCCTTTCAGTTTCTCTTTTGGAAAAGACTGCAGCCCTGATTTCTGGATCTGATCCCACTGGTGGTGCAGGCCCTTCACACCCAACAAGGCAGTAGGTGATGGAAAGCTGTCACATTCCTATGGCCACCCAAGTTGGACACAGGAATGGTGCACAGAAAGAGACAGCAGAAGACCGATCCAGCATGTGATAAACTATTTTATAATCAATAAATCAATCAATCTTTATTTAGCCAGGTGAAACAACGTTGAGAAGAACTAATTTTCAAGATGGACCTGGGTATTGTTACAATGTTCACAACAGTGAAACAGAGAATAATATATAAAACGCCATAAGACACAAAATTTTGAAGCATAGAATAACATAGCATATAGGCAAGGTATGCTGGTCAGTTCATACAGCATAAGACAGTATACATTTGGAATAGTACTGGTATAGTTCATGAGGAGGTAGATACATTCAAGGACAAAACAATACAATTAGGCAACATGGTATTACAAGGCATCTGCTGTGGTAGCAGGTTAGGTCATGCTATAATAAAGAAAGTCAAGTGATTACAGCAAATACCTAGGGTAGGGGTTAGAACAAAGGAGCACAACATGGGAAGAGATGATAGAATAAATCTGGAGAGGGAGACAATTATAAGGGGAATGGGAGTAGAAAGGGAGTGGGAAGGGGAAGGAGGTTGTCAATATCATATTAGGTTACACAGTTGTAAATTTCTGTGATGGTCCTGGCAACCAAGGTTTTGAAGGTGGTCAGTTGGAGTGGAATGGATATTTGGAGAGTTTTTGGTAGTTTGTTCCACAAGGAGGGAAGGGAATAGCTTACGGATAGCTTGCTGAACCAAGTTCTAACTTTCTGGATAGGTAGGGAGATGTAGGAGGAGCTTCTTAGCACATAGGTGCCAGGAGAGCATAAAGGGAGGCAGTCAGAAATATAAAGGGGCAGTTTCTTAATAATAGCCCGGTATGTCCAAATTGCTGCATTTCTGTAACATCTGAGGCTGAAGGAGGACCAGTCGATTAGGGCATATAAGGAACAATGATGAACAGAGTAGCGTACTCCAGTGATAAATCTTAGGGCGTGATGGTACAGTAGATCAAGCTTTTTTAGGGCTGTGTTAGTCCCTTGACCATAGAGAATATGCCTATAGTCGAGAAGAGGGAGCAAGGCTGACTGTACGATTCTAGTCCTCGCTTCCAACGTTAAGTGCTTGATGCGGAAGAATACTCCAAGTCTCTGCTTGAGCTTTTTGGACAGTTCATCAATGTGATTGGTAAAGGTCAATTTGTGGTCGATCCACATCCCCAGATATTTGAATCTGGGTACAAATTCTAGGGGTTCCTGGAGAAGGGTGGTAACTGGTGTATGCCCACGTGAGTGTGTGGTGGTGGTCTCGGTGAAAGGTGAGAAAAGCATAGGCTTTGGTTTTCTTTTTTAATTTAATAGTAGTTTAAGGTACAACAGGTTGTTCTGCAGATGGTTAAACTCAAGTTAAAGGTCAGATCATGTTTGATAGGCATAAGGACCAGAGGTGTAAGGGCGATATCATCACAAATAAATGGATATTGGCTGATTGGATACCAGCATGGATGTTGATGTAGATTGTGAAGAGGAGGGGGCCAGGATGGAGCCTTGTGGGACACCCCTAAGTAAGGTTTTGGTGGGGACAAATCTCCTCCAGCTTTGATCAGCTGAGAATGGCAAATAAGGTAACAATCAAACCATTTAATAGAGGCACAGTCAAGACCAATGTTGCGGAGGATGTCCAGGAGGAGAGCATGATCCAGTGTCAAATGCCTTGCTTAGATCCAGAAACAAGGCACCCACATAGAGCTTGTTGTCCAAAGCATTCATCCAGTCATTAGTGGCTTTCACAAGAGCAGTGATCGTACTATGTTGAGGTCTGAAGCCTGACTGGATAGGGGCAAGCAGGTTATGATCCACTAAATGGTCTCTAATCTGTTGATTTACTAACTTTTCAAGCATTTTGGACAGGGTGGGGAGCAGAGAAATCAGCTTATAGTTGGATTCAAGTTGGCGGAATCCGCTGATTTGAACATGGGGATGACATGGGCGGCTCTCCAGACCACTGGGAGGGTACTTTCCATAAGGGAAAGATTGAAGATATGGGTGATGAGGATGGCTAGGATATGGTAGCTAATTTTCAGGAAGTACAGGTCTATGTGGTCGACACTAGCACTTTTGCTAATATCTAATTTAGTAAGCAAGTCTTCTACCTGCTTCAGAGTGATTGGACTAAAGGAGAAGGGAGGTACAGCTGCAGAAGGGATGGGAGGGCGGTCATGGCATGCCCACATAGCTGTTTTCACAGGTTGTTTGCAGGGGAGAAGTCAAATGCCAGGCCTGCTGTAGCAAAATGGTTGTTTAATAAATTCAGGATGACATGTTTATCTGTGTAAGTGTTGTTACCAGTCGTGATTTTGAAGGCGACACCAGCAGGAGTTGGGGGCCAATGGGTATAAACCACCCTGAAGCTACAGCTGTCTTCAATGGACAATGTCCTCCCTCTTCCATGGCCCAAACCAATAACCTGCAGAGAAGTATACAAAACAGAGCTCCTTTAAGGGGTACAAGTGTCTTAATTGTTCATTGGTCCAGTTAGGACTGATATCTCTGAGATAATTTTTCCAGCATTCTCATATAAAAGTAGAAAGCAGTAGGCCAACTATGCAGTTAGAAAGAAACATTCATGTTAGAGGAGCAGTTTTGGTGGAAGTCATTGTTGGTGGTACAGCCTTGGGGGAAGCCGCTGGAGCCACTGCCTGTTGTCCAGGAGCCTTATCCTTCATGCAGGAAGATTTGCTAGTCAGAAGGCCCATTGCAGCCGCTACTAGGTTGACAGCTTCAGCCCAGGACTTTGTGTGAGATGGTCTGGCTCCAGTCTCTGCTTCAAATGATGGTCAGTGGGAGGTAAGACATAATCTTTTGCTGGCTGGATGGAGGCAAAACATTTATTTCTTAGGCTAGGGAAAGGAGTCTCTGAAGATGCTTGGAAACCCCTGCCACCACTGTGGCTACGACTATGTGGGCAAGGAGAGGGGTCATAGTAACATAGTAGTTGATGGCAGATAAGGCCCACTAGGCCACCTTGTCTGCCTGTATTCCTACCTGCATCAGTGGTCGCTGATCCTACTTGGTCATTGGCTTTGCCTCTCTTCCTTATATCTAGGGTTCCCTTATGTCTACCCCATGCATGTTTGAATCCCACCACTTGTGTTGGCACCCATGACTTCCTGGGAGGCTATTCGATATCCACCACCCTCTCTGTGAAGAAAACCTTCCTCACATTTCCCTTATCCTGCCCCCTCCAATCTCATATCGTGTCCCCTCATCCTTGTACAACTTTTGTACTGAAAGATGTCACCCCCTGCACTTTGTTCAAGTCTTTAAGATACTTGAAGGTCTCTATCATATCCCCCATTCCCTCCTCTCTTCAAGTGTATACATATTGAGGTCTTTTAATCTGTCCTCATATGTTTTCTGATGCAAGCCCTGTACCATCTTGGTCGCCTTTCTCTGGACCACCTCCACCCTGTCTATGTCTGCGAAGATGCAGCTTGCAGAACTGAACACAGTATTCTAGATGAGGCCTCACCAGCGTTTTGTACAATGGCATCAATACCTCCCTTCTTCTGTTAGTGATACCCCTGTCTGTGCACCCCAACATCCCTCTGGCCCTCCCCAAAGCCTTGTTACACTGTTTGGCCACCCTTAGGTTATCTGAGATGATTATCCTAAATCCCTCTCTTCCTAGTAACTGTCAGCAATCTCCCCTCTCATTCTGTAGCTCTCCACAGGGTTTCTTCACATGCAGGTGCATGACCTTACAATTGTTTTGCATTACATTTCAACTGCCACACCTTTGACCATTTTCCAACTTTCCCAGATCCGCCTCATTCTTTTGACCTCATCTGGAATGTCTACTATGTTGCAGATCTTGGTATCATCTGCAAATATGCAAACCTTCCTTCCTGCCCTTCAGCAATGTCACTGATGAAGACATTGAAAGGACTGGCCCCAGGACTGATCCCTGAGGCACCCCACTGGTCACCCTCTTTTCCTCGTATTTGATCCCATTTACTACCACCCTCTGCTTCCTGTCCCTCAACCATTTTCTAACCCAGTTTTCCACTTTGTGGCCCATTCCCAGACTCCCTAGCTTTTTCACCAGTCTTCTGTGGGGTACAGTGTCAAAGGCCTTACTGAAATCGAGTTAAGGAATATCCACTGCTCCCCTCGATCCACCTCCTTCGTCACCCAGTCAAAAAAGTCAATGAAATTCATTTAACATGACCTTCCTGCTGTGAAACCATGCTGCCTTGGATCCTGTGCTCCCATGCTTTCCAAGTGTTCCACAATTCTTTCCTTAAGCAGTACCTCCATAATCTTACCTATTACTGAGGTGAGGCGGATTGGCCTATAGCTTCCTGCCTCCTCCCTGCTACTACTCTTGTGGAGAGGGACTACATTTGCCCCATTCCAGTCCTCTGAAACCACCCTCTGCATCAAGTGACTCAATAAACAGGGCCACCAACGGTGCTGCTAGCACCATCCATAATTCCTTTAATATCCTGGGGTGTATATCATCTGGCCCCATCACTTTGTCCACCCTCAGTTTCGTAAATTCCTCCAGGACCCTCTCTGCTGTAAAAGGACTGGTGTTTACCTCTCTCTACCCATTGTTTCTGCTGCCTAGCTGTGGTCCCTGTCCCTCCCCCTCTACCGTGAATACCGAACAGAAGTATTCATTCAGTATCTATGCTTTTTCTAGGTCACCCTCTATGCACACCCCTTCTTCCCCCTTTGAGCCTTATAACTCCTCCACTGGCTTTCCTTCTATCACTAATGTAGCTATAAAATATCTTGTCCCCTTCTTTATTGTCTGTCTAATCTCTCCTCTGTATGCTCCTTCGTGCTCCTAACTGCTTTCCCTGCCTCCCTGTGTCTCTCTCTCTAGGTACACTGCCCTATCCCCATCCTTCTGAGTCTCCTTGTATTTTCTGAAAGCCCCCTTTTTGTCCCTCATTTTCTCTGCCACCTCCTTTGTGAGCCATAGTGGTTTGTTCCATCTTTTTCTCTTGTTATTCAGCCGAATGCACTGATTTGTCACCTCCATTGTGGCTTCTTTCAGGTGTGCCTGCTGTTCCTCAACCCCTTCCCCGGATCCCTTCCTGGCAGGGCTTCTTTGATCCCCCTTCCCATCCTAGTGAAGCCCGCCCTCCTGAAATCCAGGACCCTTGTCTTTGTGTGGCTGTCCTGTGACACTACTGATGCTGAACCACACTGTATGGTGGTCACTGGACCCTAGGTGCCCATTCATCCTGACTTCCTTTATCCTGTCTCCACTGGTCAGCACAAGGTCTAATATCAACTTGTCCTGGTGGGCTTCTGAACCAACTGTCTGATGCCTGCCCCTGCAAGGATTCTGTGATGTCTCAGCTCCTGGCTGTGGTAACTGCCAACGTGGTACAGTCCACGTCTGGCATGTTAAAATCGCCCAGCAGCAGCACTTCCCCCTTTGCTGATATCCCATGTATTTCCTCCACTATTGCCCTATCTACCTCCTCCTCCTTCCTGTGTGAATTGCTGTACCATTTCCTGGCTCAAGCTTGAGCCACAGTGCCTCGGCCTCCCATTTTACCCTGCACTGCTGTTGCTTTAATGCCTTCTCTGATGTAGTGCCCCCCCCCCCGCTTTACCCTCCTTATCCCTCCTGTGTATGGCATACCCAGGTACATTTACCTCCAGTCATGGTTTCCAGTGTACCATGTCTCTGTAATTACATTTATGTCCAGGTCCGCCTCTGCCATCAAGGCTGCCAGGTATGGGATTTTGTTTCCCAGACTGCGGGCATTTGTATACATGACTGTCCATGTCTTGCAGCCTGTCCCTTGCATTTCTACCTTTGCCTTTTGTTCCTCCTTCCAAACCTGTTTTATTTCTCCTGCTGCCTGTTTTCCTCTGCCTTATGTCTTGTAATGAGCCCAGTCATATCTGTCCATGTTTCCTAGCCTGTCCCTCTTATACGTCTACACTTGCCTTCCTGTTCCCTGTTTCCAACCCTGGTTTATTCCTTTTGCTGTCTCCCTTCCCCTACCTTACCCTTGTAATGAGCTTGGGAATATCTGTCCACAACATTTCCTCCTGATCCATGCAGCTAGCTACTCTGACCTGTGGGAGTGGGCTGCCTAATTCTCCTTGCTCCAGACAGCCCCACCCCACAAGTTTAAACACTTGGCAAGGCAGCATCTAAACTTTTCATTTCGGACCGTAGTCCCCTCCCTGGATGGATGAAGGCCACCCTCCCGTACAGGTCCCCATCCCTTCAGGTGTGTCTCAGTCCCCAACGAAGCCAAAACCATTATCTCCACACCAGCCCCTCAACCAAATATTGAACTTGCTGATGTGGAGATTTCGAGCCTCCTCCCTGCCGTGGACTTGCAGCACCTCCGAGAATGTTACAGAGCCTGCTACCTCTCCAAAGCACCTACCCAACCCTCTGAAGTCCTCCTGTAACTGCTCTATGGTCACCTTCTCCTTGGCTACGTCATTTGTCCACAGATGGACCGACCTACACTTTCCCTCCTTGCTGCTGCTGTGCGATCTTCTGGCTTTCCCCCTCCCTCTGAGCTGTGCCTCCTGGAAAGCACTTGACCTCTCTCTCTCTCTCTCCACCCCTGCTACCTGTATCCAGATCCATTCCCAGACTATTGAGTCCCTCACCAGGAGCAGTTTCCGCTTCCTCTAGGTCCTCTGTCTCTCACGCCCTGGGTCTCCCTACTGGAGGACCTGCTCATCCTCCTTGATCTCAACGTCGGGTTGCTTGTGGGGCTTGACTGCTTCTCCAGGACAGCAAAGAAGTTTGTAAATTGGACCGGATTGGGGATGTGCCTCTGACCCCCTCCTCCCTCACCCTCCCTGAGCGCACCACAGTCAAGCCAGCCTCCTGCCTGGGCATCCTCTGCGGCATAATCTGCAGACATGGTGGCCTCTGGGTGGGGCAAAGGCTGCCAGTGCACCTGCTAGCTCAGCTCAAAGACTGGCAACCTCTGCTCTCAACCCAGAAAGGTGCCTGCATATAGGCAACACTGCAGTACCCAGAGCAGCCTCCTGAAGACTCCAGTCCTGCATCCACTGCACTGCACCATTCCCTGCATTTTCCTTTCCTACTCTGCTATTTACCTCCTTTTAATCCTGTAAACCCTCCTGCTGTTTTCCCTCCTTTCCTCTTTCCTCTCCTTTACTATCTGTCACTTGGGTACTGCACTACTGAAGAGGTATCCCTTATGAATTGTTGCTACTGTAATAGCTTGACCCCTTTAAATGCAGTCGCTGCAGTTCCCCTGTGGCCTCAGGAAGTTGTACCTTGACGGTTGCCAATAAAGGCAGAGGAACCCTGGGTGTGTGGGATGGGGGAAGGTGGGCAGGCCTTAGCCTCTGAGTCCTGCAAAAAAAAAAAATCGCTGTTTGATAGAACAGTTTAAGAACCAGGAAAACAAAAACAAACAGCTGCAACCCCAGAAAAATCCCAAAACAACCACAAACATATACCAGCAAACAGAAGCCCCAACTCCTGCCCAAACAAAATGGCTAAGGTAGCTGAATTCCAAATGTAAACACATAGCAATTTAAAAAGTTAATCCTTGAAACCTGATGCCTGCTCTTCCCTGCTTAAGGTAAAGACTCACCCAATTAGAGACAGCTGGATAGTTTTTTGTTGTGTTGCTTATGCTTAACTGGCAGCCTCCTCATCAGCTGGTGTGGAACGTCATGGAGGACCATATTCTGTAGTCTGGTAGTTTCTGGGCATGGGACCATCTGGAAATGAGTGTTCATGGTGTCTGGTGGAGAGGCTGTTCTGCTTTTCACCTATCCTTTATACCTGTCCTAGTTTGTTGTAGGTCAGCATTTAAAAGCTTCTGCAGCTTTAGGTGCCTCAAACTGTTGGGAGACACCATTTTTTGTGAGAGATAGATAGATAGATAGATAGATAGATAGATAGATAGATAGATAGATAGATAGGTAGGATGAATGAATTTGATGGCAGATAAGGACTATGTGGCCCACCTAGTCTACCCATTTAGCCTAATCCATGGACCCTAGTTTATCTATGATTTAACCTTTTTACCCTATTGCCAGGGTTCCCTTATGTCTATCCCATGCATTCTTGAATTCCCTATCCGTTTTTGCCCCATCACCTCCTTTGGGAGGCCATTTTATGCGTCCACTACTCTTTCTGTGAAAAAGTGCTTTTTCACATTGCCCCTGAGTCTCCCCCCCAAACCTCATCTCACGCCCCCTTGTTCTAGTGCATCTTTTTTTTTTAAATATGCTGCTCCCTTGTACCTTGTTAATACCCCTGAGGTACTTGAAAGTTTCTATCATATCCCCCACCCCGTCCTCTCTTCTAGCTAGTACATATTGAGTATCCTTAGCCTCTCCTCATAGGGCTTTTCTTGCAGACCCTGCACCATCTTGGTAGTTCTCCTCTGGATTGCCTCCATTTTGTCTCTATTCTTCCAGAGATCAGGTATCCAGAACTCCACACAGTAATCCAGCTGAGGTGTCACCAGTGTTCTGTACAGTGGCACATCCACGTCCAGTTAAAGCACTGCGGGGTACCAAAGGCTATAGTGGCCTTTCGAGCTGTGAAAACAAGAAACGGCGGGTACGACTTGTATGGCTGGCAAAGGACTCCACTTCGATGGACGACGCAGGTGGAAGAGATGAGCTGATGGACAACCCCACTTGAGTGGAGAATGCTGAGACATTGTCCTCTTCTGGGTAGAGACTGAGTACGGAGTATTACAGACCACACTATGGGACTGCAGTGTGGTAGAAGATTGAGACTATCCCCATGCACTAGTAACAATATAGCTGAAAGATGCACCTTCCTGCAATGCCAAGGGGACTGCGCAATGATCCGATGATTTGCAGAGGAAAGGCAAATGATAAATTTAGGGGTAATTGTTACAGGTGGGGCAATTGTTCAGGTGCTTGAAGCAATAGTTCAAATGCTTTGAACGATGGTTCGGATACTTAGAACAATAGTTTGGATGCTTCGGCAATAGTTTGGATACTTGGGCAATAATTCAGGCGCTTGGGGCAATAGTTCGGATACTTTGGGCAATAATTCAGATAACCAGGGGTAATAGTTCAGATAACCAGGGCAAATAACCACAATCCATATACAATACTGTCTCGGTGCTTCTTAGCAAGTTCACAATCTTTCAGTACTCGACAATCACAGTTGTATAAATGGTACAGTTGTTACAGTAGCTTCACAGTATTTGTGAACTGAGCTCTGGGTGGACCCCTTTCCTAAATGTAGGTTCTCCTGAATAGGAACTGGCTACCTGAACGTTTTGCTAAGGATGCCCTAACTCCTATACTGAGGGTACCACTTGCACTAGGTTGATTGCCGGGAACACCAAAGGCCTAAATGCCTTATTTACAATGGGGCCTATACACCTCACTTACTGTCGCTAGGCTGGCTTGCCCTAATCCACTAGGCCGGGGTTACCCTTAGTACTACTAGGCTGGCTTGCCCTAATACACTAGGCTGGGGCTGCCCTCACTACCACTAGGCTGGCTTGTCCTACTCACCTAGGCCTGGGCTGCCCTTACTACCACTAGGCTGGGTTGCCCTTATCCACTAGGCCGGGGCCGCCCTCGCTACCACTAGGCTGGGTTGCCCTTATCCACTAGGCCGGGACTGCCCTCACTACCACTAGGCTGGCTTGCCCTACTACACTAGGCTGGAGCCTCCCTGGAACCCTGCTTTACCTTGGGCCTAATGCCCTACATTTACTTTGGGCCTGATGCCCTACACTTGGCTGTGGGCCTGCTAGCCTTTTAATACAGTGGGCCTGGTGCCCTTTGAAATGGGCCTAGTGCCCTCTTTACTGTGGGCCTGATAGCCCTACTTTATCTTGGGCCTAGTAGCCCTTCTTAAATCAGGAGTGTGATAGCCCTTTTAAAACTGTGCCTGGTGCCCTCTTTTAATTTATAATTGGCCAGAAATGGCAGGGCCCCTTTAAATCTATACAGCTCTCCAAAAGCTGCTGTCACTCAGTCCTGGGTCACCACCCTTAATCCCGCCCCCTTCATGAATATTTAAGAGGCCGCTATACTGGCCTTGCCCTCCTGGCCCTTCCTTAGGGTGCCTCTACCCTGCCTCCCTAGTGAATATTAATTCAGGTTCCTTTTGACCAGACTGTGTTTTGGCTCTGAGCCATTTTTTCCCAGTGCCTTCTGTGCGCTTCAAATTAAATGAAACAAACAGTTTTGTTTCCTTTGGTGAGACAACTAGCGCAGGTGCTGCCTCCGACTCACAGCTCTGTCGTCTGCTGGAAGAGCGGGAGGCAACAGGAGGCAGGAGGTGAGCTGGCAGTGGAGGGAGTACTACAGGCAGCTGGGGATGACTGGGGCCTTGGAGAGCCGACAGGAAGGCCAGTCGTGATCTTGCTCTTCTATCCAGCAGGGGGACCAGATTTAACTTTTAAAACAGTGGGGCCCAAAATAAATAAACGATGGGGCTCTTAAGCTCAACGCCAGGCAAACGGACAATTTCTCTTTTTTTGGGGCGGCCCGCCAGTCTGAACCGCTGCAACAAGGAGGAGCACAGGACAGCAGCAGGGATCTTCGCCAGCTGGAGGAGGCACCAGGCAGAGCCAACGGGATGGCTTCAACCGACCTAAGGTAAGCCCAGTCACCGTTGCTCTCCACAGGTCTTATCACTCCACAGCCCAGCACGACAGCCCCAGAAAACTGACAAAACTCAGTTTCAAAAAGTGCTTGGGGTTCGGATTCTCGAACCCTGAGCTCGCGCCACACAAATGCCAGGGACTTGGCAAGGTACCACACGCTGGCCAGAGGCAGCGAACCTGGCACATGGGTGCCCATTCTCCTGCTGCCTGCTCTGGGAGGGGGGGTGGAATGGAGCAGGCAGGTAGCAGGAAGGATAAAACATTTATTTTATTTGTACAAAAAGCCCTGCCTAACGCTACACTAGGGCACAACAAAAAGGGACCCCTGGGGCATTTGAAAACCCCCTAAACTTTATTTAATTGCTTGGATGCCCCATCTTTGGGGCATTACAGATTCGGGCCCACCTAAAAATACATGTCCCCATGTATTCCCTTAACACTTTATAAAAGATACTTTCTTAACATTCTAATATCTTACTTAACACTTTATGAAACCTTATGTTAATAAAACACTCAAATTCTCTAAAATATTCTTAAAACATCTACTATTATTGTAAATCTTTAAATTTACTGTACTAAAGTGACTGTGTCTGGGTAATTACTTTAAATAGATCTACATATGGTACCATGGTACAAGTTTGGAAGCTTCTGTGATATATCCTCTGGGGGGACATCTGCATTCGATCTTTGGGATCTGCAGGGTTGGAAATCTACTGGTTCTTCAACAATGCGTTCTCTTTCTAGGAAATCTGGCATTTCCAGATCTATCACTGGTACACCATTTGGATGGTCATGAGAGTTTACATACGAAGTGCGGATTCATGGTTCTTTACACCAACTGGTTGGCGATTCTAATTCCAACATCCTGTCTTTTATGGACTCCTGCCTCTCTTTTGGCATAGGACTGTCCTGATCCTTAGCGAGAACAGCATCTCTGAAAGTGCAAGCTTTTAGGAGATTCTGATTAACGATCTTGGTACCATTTCCTAATTCCTGTTGGATCTTGTATACACGGTAGTTAGGGATAAGGTATCTCAATAATACGATATGGTTCTGGTTCCACTCGAAGACAATTTGCTGCATTTTTGGGTCTTCTTTAACATTACTCTCTCTCCAACAAGTAAAGGTGTAGCCTTGGCCTTGATGTCACAATTTGCCTTTTGCTCTTGCCGTACTTGCTCCATGTGTCTGCCAACAATTTGTCCAGCTTCCTGCAAACGTTGGCTATGTTCCTGGACCCAATTCGTAACTGGTTTCTTTACTTTGGTTTCTTCTAGTGGTACTTCCAACACTAAGTCCATCAGAAGTCTTCCATGGCATCCAAACATTAGATAATGAGGTGTATAACCCGTAGAGCAATGGACGGTATTATTATAAAGATATGTGAGCTCGGGAAGCAAAGCTGGCTAGAAGGGACGTTTATACTCTGGTAGGGCTCACAGCATCTCCAGCAGAGTCTGATTCATTCTTTCGCAAAGTCCATTACCTTGGGGATGGTAAGCAGTGGTTTTCAACTTATGGCTTCCATACAGGGTGCAAAGTTCATGAAACAGTTGGGATTCAAAGAAGTTCCTTGATCTGTGAGGATTTTTGTAGGATATCCGAAAGGTCATACAAAACATCTCAAGAAGGTCTCAGCAGTAGTTCAGGCAGATAGGTCTTTTACTGCGCTCGCAACCACAAACTTGGAAAAGTGATCAACCATAGTGAGGACATAGATGTGTCCACTTGTGCTTGGGTCTAACGTTAAGTGATCAAGAGCAACTAGTTCCAATGGTGCATTACTAACTACTGGATGGAGAGGAGCTCTCTGATTCATCTTCTCTCTGTGCTTTAAATTACAGGCTGGACATTCCTCACACCACTTTATTATATCGTTTCACATTCCTATCCAGTAAAACCTCCTTCTGATAATAGCCTTGGTTCTTTTGTGACCAAAATGTCCTGAATTATCATGGTATGCCTCTTATACTATGGAAGCACTGGTCTTTGGAACTATGGTCTGAGTCAATTCCATGTGTGTAGTAGGATCTCTACTTTTCTTAACTAAATGGCAATCTTCTATGGCCAGACAAGTTCTGTGTCTCCAAAGTTTCATGGCTTCTATGTTCAGTTTCTTTCTTTCTTTTGGGTCAAGTTCTGTGCAGCAACTAGAGTTTTTACTTGACGGACGATATGGTCTTGGCTTTGTAATTTCACCCATAGGTTCTTTTTGGTTCGCAATCATGTCATCCACTTCAGGTTGAATTTCTACTTCAGGCTCAGAGCAACTTTTTCAACATGCTTGCACAATCTCAGCTGGTACTTGCAGAAAAGGTGGCATTTCTATGTTTTCCAGCAAGGTGTCATTCACTTCTGCTTCCTCTTGTCCAGGCATCCGGGCAAGGCATCAGCATTTGCATTTGGTTTACCAGAATGATATTTTAAGGAGAATTGGTAATTTGCAAGTCGAGAGGCCCACCTCTGCTCGAGGGCTTCTAGCTTTGCAGTATTTAAGTGTGCTAGCGGTTATTATCCATGAAAACCATGAAAGGAGTGACAGTCAAATATTGCGAATTTCTCTGTGATATCCTATACTAGTGCTAAAAATTCAAGTTTGAAAGAGCTATAGTGGGCGTCATTCTGCTCAGAGCCTCTTAACCCTCTGCTTGCATAGGCTATTACTCTTTCTACGTCATTCTGTTCTTGTCTGAGTACGCCAACCCTTGTTACTGGCATGGTATATAACAGAAAAGGTTTTAGCAATCTGGATAAGCCAATATAGAGCCTCAGTTAGTACTTTTTAATTGATCAAATGCTTCTTGCTGTTCAGTTCCCCAGGTAACTAGATGATTCTTTGGGACCCGACCTTCTGCTGATCCTTTTAAAAGTTTGTGTAATGGCACTGCAATTTTGGAGAAGTTCTTGATAAATTTCCGATAATATCCCACGAATCCCAAGAATTTTCGGACTTCTCTAATGGTAGTGGGAACAGGACATTTCTTTACTGCTTCAGTCTTCTCTGGGTCTGGCATCACTCCATCCGTGGAGACTACATGTCCCAGATAACTCACTTTAGTTTGCAGCAGATGACATTTAGAGGGTTTTATTTTAAGACCGTGTCGGATCAATCTTTGGAATACCTCGTCCAAGTGAAGTAGATGATCTTCGTGAATCTTAGAATATACAATGATGTCATCCAGATATAACAAAGAATATCAAAATTCTGTCTTCCAAGACAATGTTCAACCAGTCTCTGATAAGTTCCTGGTGCTTTACACAATCCAAAAGGCATCCTTGTGAACTCGAAAAGACCCATGGGGTAATAAAGGCTGTTTTTCTTGATCCTTTAGTGCCATAGAAACTTGCCAGTATCTGCTGGTGAAATCCAGAGTGGAGAATATGGCTGCTGATTGGAAAGCCGTGAGGGAATCTTCTATCCGAGGCAAAGGATACGCATCCTTATGGGTGATGGCATTTAATTTGCGGTAATTCACACAAAATCGGATCTTACCATCCTTCTTCTTTACCAGGACAGTTGGCGCTGCCCATGGGCTGTGGCTTTCCTTGATCACTTCAGCCTCTTTCATTTCTTTAATCATCTCTTTTACTTGCTGGTACGTGGCTAGTGGGATAGGTCTAAATCGTTCTCTGATAGGTGGATGTCCATGGGTACTGATGTGATGCTGTATCCCATGAGCTAACCTGAAATGTAAGAGGTGTTGGCTAAAAGCTTCCTTCTGTTGTAAAACCACTTCCAAAACATCAGCTCTTTGCTTAATGGTGGTCTTTGGATTGCCTACTTTAATCTCTTTAGCCCACTCTGGTATCTGATCGCTTCCTATCCCTCCTTCAGGCACTTTCTTTACCTCTTCCTCAGCCTCGAAAATGTCTTGCAAGCACACAGTGTGGATCTGGGCAACCGGCTGGTTTCTGTAAAGTTGCACATCGTGAGTCCCGTAATTCAACACTCTGACCGGTATCCGACCTCTGGTTACAGTAGCTACACTCCGAGCTACTGAAATCGGTTCTTCCTTGTTCGTAGGGTAAGGTTCCACTAGAGCATCATAATCTTAACCCCTCGGGCCCACCTTTGCTTTGCACCAAAGGGTGGTCTCAGAGCCTGGCTTCAATGTTACCAATCTGGCATCTGTCACTCTTACTTTGCCAATTTCACCCTCAGCGTTAGTAAACCATTGATGGCATTGCAGATTATATATGGTTTGTTGCAGGGCATGCTTCTCCACCTGGACCTAATTGTCCTACTCTTCGAGGGTTGGTCCTCATCCCCGAAGAATTTCTGTTTAAATTCAGGGTGTTATCTGTTGGCTGACCACATCTCTCTTTTATATAGCCACTAACACCACCACGATGACATATGGGCCTTCCTTGGCCATCAAACTGATCCGTGGAGTGCCTCCCTTCACTCCTTTTCAGATGATTCATTTGATCATTCCCCTTTCTTTCTTTCTTTCCCTGGCTGATTAAAGCATTTCTCATTCTTCCATCCTGCTTTTAAGCTTTGCATTTCCTTACATATCTTCGCCATCTGGTGGGTCAGGGTGGCAATCTGCTCGGTCAGCTCTGAGTGTTGACTGGCGCTGGCCCGCACAGAACAGATTGGTGTCTGTATCCTTGGCCCACACATCTGTTCATGCTCTGAACACTGGCTCGGGTATGCAACAGCTTCTCTTCCGTGTTCCAATCTCTGTAATGACATTTCCTCTGGCTGGAGTCTCGATTTCCATGAGTTGTCTTCCTTCCATCCTTTTGTAGGGTATGCAGGCCATTGAGTTCCCGTAGAGGCTGCCATTTGTGGATATACTGGAGCTTCATCTCTGGAGTGTCCAACCAAATACCCAGATGGCTTTCTCCTTGAAGTCCAGGAAGTCAACCTCAGGGTTTGCAAATGCAGCATGCGTAGCTCTCCTTAGGGCTTTGCTTTGCACCCTTCAATGAACTTTTCTACTAGCACTCGGTTTTCATCTCAGACCTCTGCCGCGTCTACCCTCTCTATAGCTCACAATAGCTCCTGCAGACTCAATGTGAACTCCCTTAGGGTCTCTTCGGGCTTCTGGGTGCGAGAAAATAACTTCATTTTGAGGTCAGACACAGTTCTAGCATCAAAGATTTACTGTAGCCTCTGTAGTATCTGTTCCACTGTGGCTTTCGCTCCATTCGGCCAGGATTGGACCTCTCGGTGAGCAGCTCCATTTAGTTGCCCAATTAAGATTTCAACCTTCTGTTGCTCGAGGATCTGATACAGCCTAAACATTGCCTGCATTTTTGAACAGAATTACCCTAGATTGCTGGTTCCATTTCCATCCTTTTCTCCAGAAGACTGCCGAAGCCATGGTGCTGCAAAGTAATACGGCATGGTTAAGGGAGATGGTGGAATACTCCCTCGAGGCCCATCTCGTCTCCTCCAACTGACTCCTTTATCTCCCCAGACAATCCATTACAACACCCTGGCTCCATCTGTGCTTCTTACTAGGAAACTCCAACTTTGGACTCCTTGGATAAATAATTATCTGTATCCTGCCGACTCACCAAAATTTTACTATGTGATGGTCTATAGCGGTGCTCTGGGGTGCTCTGCTCTAAAGATGGTGGAAAGACATGAGTGAGACACCAAGGTCTGAATGTTGTGGATAAGATAACGTTACCCAGACAAGGAGAGGCAGGAGTCGTCCTAGAGATTCAGTGCCATGGCGTTATTTTGTACCAGAGGGTAGGAGACACAGTCACAAGAGGAAGAGAAGTCGCAAAACAATAGGGCAATAAACAAGACAGATACTTTATCTATGACTGCTGAAATTATTTCAACAAGAAAAGACTAGATGCTGAGGCCTACTGCCACTCTTATTCTATAATTATTCTACAATTCTTGTTCCTATCAATTAGCTAAGGCGAGAATCAGATAACATATACTACTCAGAACAGTATTTTGGTTAAGCTATCACTACACACTTCTACCAAAGTCCAGATGTTACATGAGTCCAGAGGTCTGGCATCTTCATGTACACCATCGGTCTGCAATAGTAGCTATGAAGGGAAGTAGCGGAACAATGATGCTAGCATAATTCCAGCAGGGACCTTGTCAAGCCACTGGGTGGAGAGAGGTTTGTTAAACAGATTATGTGTTTCTTCGGCAAAAGCCCTCTCTCCAAGGCTGCCGGAATGAAAACCAGAGCAACTGGTTCCTGAAATAACCCACTGATGGGCTGTTGGATTCCAACTGAAAACAAAGGGTTCCTCAGCCAACACCCACTTCCAGGGTCACCAAGGATGAAGAGAAATCAGGACCTGCGTGGCAATGAATCCAATGGAGGACTACCACGACCTGAAGAATGCTGCAGCACTCCAAGGGCCAGCTAACTCTGAAGGATCTCTGATAGGACCAGGAACCAGAAGAATCTGTAGAGGTGATGGCTGATTCTGCAATCTTGACACCAGAAACTATAACAAAAACAAAGAAACGGCGGACATGTCCCATACTGGGCTTCGATGGACTCAACTTTTGGCGAACGGCCAGGGCGCAGACCAGGTTCTCCAGGATGAGCACACCTCTTCTGAGGAGGCGACCAACTTTGGAACATCTGGAACAGGAACTATATGCAGCGACACTGGCACGGCTGTCAGTAATCTCTGCGGACGTCACCTTCGAGCTGTGAAAAAGAAACGGTGGGTACGACTTGTACCACTGGCAATGGACTCAACTTCGATGGACCACACAGATGGAAGAGATGAGATGATGGACGATCCCACTCGAGTGGAGAATGCTGAGAAATTGTCCTCTTCTGGGTAGAGACTGATTCTGAGTACGGAGTATTACAGACCACACTATGGGACTGCAGTGTGGTAGAAGATTGAGACTGTCCCCATGCACTAGTAACAATATAGCTGAAAGATGCACCTTCCTGCAATGCCAAGGGGACTATGTAATGATCCGATGATTTGCCGAGGAAAGGCAAATTATAAATTTAGGGGTAATTGTTACAGGTGAGGCAATTGTTCAGGTGCTTGAAGCAATAGTTCAAATGCTTTCAACAATGGTTCGGATACTTACAGCAATAGTTTGGATGCTTGGAGCAATAGTTTGGATACTTAGGGCAATAGGTCGGATGCTTGGGGCAATAGTTTGGATACTTAGGCAATAATTCAGATGATTGGGGCAATAGTTTGGATACTTAAGGCAATAATTCAGATAACCAGGGTAATAGTTCAGATAACCAGGGCAAATAACCACAATCCGTATACAATACAGTCTTGGTGCTTCTTAGCAAGTTTACAATCTTTTGAGCACTTCAATAATCACAGTTGTATACACAGTACAGTTGTTACAGTAGCTTCACAGTATTTGTGAACTGAGCACCCTTGGTGGACCCCTTCCTAAATGTAGGGTCTTCCTGAATAGGAACGGGCTACCCCTGAACGTTTTGCTAAGGATGCCCTAACCCCTATACTGAGGGTACCACTTGCCCTAGGTTGATTGCCGGGAACAGCAAAGGCCTAAATGCCTTATTTACTATGGGGCCTATACGCCTCACTTACTATCGCTAGGCTGGATTGCCCTAATCTGCTAGGCTAGGGCTGCCCTTAGTACCACTAGGCTGGCTTGCCCTAATCCACTAGGCCGGGGCTACCCTTACTACTACTAGGCTGGCTTGCCCTAATACACTGGGCCGGGGCTGTCCTTAGTACCACTAGGCTGGCTTGCCCTAATCGCTAGGCCGGGGCTGCTCTTACTACCACTAGGCTGGCTTGCCCTACTTACCTAGGCCTGGGTTGCCCTTACTACCACTAGGCTGGATTGCCCTAATCCGCTAGGCCGGGGCTGCTCTTACTACCACTAGGCTGGCTTGCCCTACTTACCTAGGCCTGGGTTGCCCTTACTACCACTAGGCTGGATTGCCCTAATCCGCTAGGCCGGGGATGCCCTCACTACCACTAGGCTGGCTTGCCCTACTACACTAGGCCGGGGCCTCCCTTGAACCCTGCTTTACCTCAGGCCTAATGCCCTACATTTACCTCGGGCCTGATGCCCTACACTTGGCTGTGGGCCTGCTAGACCTTTAATACAGTGGGCCTGGTGCCCTTCGAAATGGGCTTGGTGCCCTCTTTACAGTGGGCCTGATAGCCCTACTTTATCTTGGGCCTAGTAGCCCTTTTTAAATCAGGGGCCTGGTAGCCCTTTTAAAACTGTGCCTGGTGCCCTCTTTTAATTTATAATTGGCCAGAAATGACAAGGCCTCTTTAAATCTATACAGCTCTCCGAGAGCTGCTGTCACTCAGTCCTGGGTTGCAGCCCTTAATCCCACCTTCATGAATATTTAGAGGCCGTTATACTGGCCTTGCCCTCCTAGCCCCTCCTTTGGGCGTCGCTACCCTGCCTCCCTGATGAATATTAATTCAGGGTCCTTCTGACCTGACTGTCTTTCGGCTCTTAGCCGTTTTCCCCCAGCGCCTTCTGCACACTTCAAATTAAATAAAAAAACAGTCTTTGTTTCCTTTGGGCGGACAGCACAACGCAGGTGCTGCCTCCGACTCACCGCTCTGTCGTCTGCTGGAAGATCGGGAGGCAAACAGGAGGCGGGAGGTGAGCTGGCAGTGGGAGGGAGTACTACAGGCAGCTGGGGGGATGACTGGGGGCCTCGGAAGGCTGACAGGAAAACAGTCGTGATGCAGCTCTTCTATGCCGCCAACGGGTCACCAGATTTAACTTTTAAAACAGCAGAGGCCCAAAATAAATAAACGATGGGGCTCTTAAGCTCAACGCCAGGCAAACGGCCAATTTCTCTTTTTTTTGGGGGTGGGGCGGCCCGCCAGTCTTGACCGCACAACATGAAGCAGCACCAGGACAACAGCAGGGATCTTCGCTGGCTGGAGGAGGCACCAGGCAGAGCCAATGGGATGGCATCAACCGAACTAAGGTAAGCCAAGTCTCCGTTGCTCTCCACAGGTCCTACCACTCCACAGCCTAGCATGAAAACCCCAGAAAATGGACAAAACCCAGTTTCAAAAAGCGCTCGGGGTTCGGTTCTCGGGCAGGGCTCACCTACACAAATGCCAGGGACTTGGCAGGAACCACGCGCTGGCCAGAGGCAGCGAACCTGGCGCGTGGGTGCCCATTCTCCTGCTGCCTGCTCTGGGAGGGGGAGTGGAATGGAGCAGGCAGGCAGCAGGGAAGATAAAATATTTATTTTATTTGTACGAAAAGCCCTGCCTAACGCTACACTAGGGCACAACAAAAAGGGACCCCTGGGGCATTTGAAAACCCCCTAAACTTTATTTAATTACTGGGATGCCCAACTTTGGGGCATTAGACTTATTTATCCCTTTCAAGTACTTGAAGGTCCCAATCATGTCCCCTCTCTCTCATGTCTTCCAGGGAGTACATGTTCAGTGCCATCAACCTCTCCTAGTATGCCTTACCCTGCAGACCAATTATCATCTTTGTAGCCCTCCTCTGGACCTTCTCTAGCAGGTTAATGTCCTTTTTGAGTTGTGGGCACCAGTACTGGACTCCATACTCTTGATGCGGCCTTACCAGTGACCTGTACATGGGGCAGTATAACCTCCTCTCTTCTACTACTAATCCCCCTAGATATTCATCCCAGCATCTTGTTTGCCTTTGCTGCTGCTTTCTTGCACTGCTTGGAGTGCTTCTGGTCACTAGTGACAATCACTCCCAGGCCCTTCTCCTCCTCTGATGCAGATACTTGGACACCACTCATGTAGTTCTCTGTCCTAGGATTCTTGGCGCCAATATGCATAACTTTGCATTTCTTGACATTGAAGCCAAGCTGCCAGATCCTGGACCACCTCCCTAACTTTTCCAGATCTTCCTGTAGGTCCTGTATCCCTTCAGCTGTGTTCACTCTCCCACAGAGCTTGGTGTCATCTGCGAACAGGCACATTTTGCCCTTAATGCCATCTCCAATGTCATTGATGAAGACATTGAACAACACCGGTCCCAGCACCAAGCCCTGTGGGACCCCACTGGTTACCTGTCTTGTGCCAGAAACTCTCCCCCCACAACCACCCTCTGTGTTCTGTCCTTCAGCTAGTTTTCCACCCATCTGGACATCTTTTCCCCAACCCCAAGATCCACCAACTTCCTGATGAGCCTTTTTGTGGGGCACAGAGTCGAAGGCCTTGCTGAAATTAAGATAGAGGAAGTCTACTGTTTGGCCCCTGTGTACTGTCTTAGTGACACGGTCAAAGAAGTCAGTCAGATTTGTTTGACATGATCTCCACCCCCCTCCATGAACCCATGCCACCTCGCATCCTGGAGATCATGCTCCTCTAGCTAATCCACCAACCTTTCCTTTAGTATGGTCTCCATGAGCTTGCCCACAATAGAGGTCAGACTGACTGGTCTGTAATTCCCTGGGTCATCATTGGGACCACTTTTGTGGAGTGGCACTACATCTGCTGTTCTTCAGTCCTGCAGTACTATGCCTGTCTCTAGTGAACTATTAAATAGGTCTGCCAGTGGCCCTGCCAGCTCCTCAGCTAGTTCCTTTAGTACCCCTGGATGTACTCTGTCTGGGCCTGGTGATTTGTCCACCTTCAATGCCAGCAGTCCCTCCCTCACTCTATCCTCCTCTATCACTACATCTGTATTCCCCCTCTCCCCCCACTTCTCTTTTTCCTCCTGAAGGCACTAGTCCTTCCTTCTCCCTGGTGAAGACAGAACAGAGGTATTCATTTAGTATCTCTGCTTTTTCCCCATTATCCTCCATCCACTCCACCCCTTTCTTAAGCCTAGCAATCCCTTCCTTCTTGTCCCATTTCTCACTTATATAGTGAAAGAAAGCTTTCTCCCCTTCTTAATTCCTTCAGCTATATGCAGCTCCATCTGTGCCTTTGCAAACCTGACTTTCTTAATTGCCTTAATAACCAATCTAAGTAATTTTCCCTATCCATCTGTCTCTTGGTCTTCCTGAATTTTCTATAGGCCAATTTCTATTCCCTTACTGCCTGGGCAACCCCAGAACTGAACCAGCTGGGCACTTTGGCCCTTGTGTTCTTACCCTTGAGCCTAACACACTCATCTGTGGCAACCAGTATTCCTTCCTTAATGATGGACCACCTTTGGTCCACCCCCATATCTATATATATAATGGAGGTTAGCTGGTCTTTTGGTGATGCTATCTGAAGCAATGGCAGCCTATTAAGAACTCGCTTCACTCTGTTGCTCACCACGAATTGTGCCATAATATTTGCAAAGTGAAATTTTACTCTTTTTTGTAAGTTGAAGGTGCAGGACTTGATAGGGGTATCAAGAAAAAAATCAACAGCAGGACAGCCAGCTCAGGCATCTCCAGCCTCTAGTGTGTATTTGATGGGAGCAGGCAGTGTGCCTCCACCCTTGCTCATAACTCTGCAGCCAGCCTACAGACATAACAAGTGACTGTATACTTATGAACTGTTAGCCATCCAATCAGCGATCTGAGATACCTTGGCCAGGATGAGGCAAAATTGACATGGTAAAGCAGGCTCACTGGGACTTACAGGAAAGAAAAAGTGGAACACTCATGCATGGATATGATACTTTATTTAATTTCAGCCAAAAACAGGTGCATTGCAGATAACCCCTACATAGCGTCTTCACGTCTGGGGGCTTCCTCAGGGGGGCGTGGAACATAGAAACATAGAATTTGACAGCAGATAAGGACCACTGGGTCCACTGAGTCCACCCATGTTCCATACCTGTTTCATATACTGCAGATCCTAGATGACCTGAGGCTTACCCTCTCTTTCCTATAGCTAGAGTTTCTTTATGTCTGTCTTGTGCATGTTTGAGTTCCTGTATCATTTTTGCCCCTACAACCTTCCCCGGGAGGCTCTTCCATGAATCCACCACCCTTTCCATGAAAAAATACTTTCCCGCATTACCTCTAAATCTACCCCCCCTTTTTCGTATCATTGCCCCTTGTTCTTGAACATCTTTTGTTTTTAAAGATGCTACCCTCGTGTACTGTACCTTACTTATACCTTTGAGGTACTTAAAAGTCTCTATCATATCTCCCCTCTCTCTCCTCTCCTTCAGGAACAAAAACATAGAAGATGATGGCAGAAGGGGACCTGTGGTCCATCGAGTCTGCCCAAGCGAGCTATCATGGGACCTGTTGTGCACCAGTGTTCTGTCCTCCTAGACACTCAGCCTAGCCCTTGCCAGTGCCTTGTGTTTGTTCCCAGTACTTGTCCCACCATGCTTAAAGCTTGATACTGACTTTGCAGCCACCACCTCGGGAGGTAATCTATTCAAGCTTTCCACCACTATCTCTGAGTAATACTTTCTGATGTCCTCTTGAACACTCCACCCTTCAGTTTCCACTTGTGTCCTCTTATAGTAGAATTGATGTTTCTGGTAAAGCTGCACTTCTGGCAGCTTGTTGATGCTGCTAAGTAACTTTAAGGTCTCAATCATATCCCCCCCTCTCCCTCCTAGTCTCTAGCGACTACAATTTCAGAGCCCATGCCTCTCTTCATAGGTCATTTCCTGAAGGCCATGTATCATTTTGTTGCCTTCTCTGGACCACTTCCAATCTATCAATATTCTTTCTTAGGTGAGGCCTCTAGAATTGTATACAGTACTCCAGATGAGGCCTCATTAATGACCAGTAAAATGGTAGTATCACCTCCCTGTCCCTGCTGTCTATCGCCCTGCCAGTGCATCGTAACACCCTTCTAGTCCTGCTGTAAGCCTTATTGCACTGACTTTGCTGCTTGAGGTCATCTCTAATGATGACTCCCAGATTATGTTCCTCAGCAGAAGAGCTCAGCTGGACTCCGTTTAGCCAGTATTCTTTCTTGGGGTCAGCCCAACCCAGGTGTATCACCTTACACTTCTTAGTAATGAAGTTTAATTGCCGTATTTGTGACCACCTTTCCAACTTCTTAAGGTCCTCCTGCAGTTGTCTGACTGCCTCTGTAATATCCACTCTTCCTCTGAGTTTGTTGTCATCCACAAATAGGGTGATGTTGCCATTTATGTCCTCGCTGATGTCACTAATGAATACATTGAAGAGGACTGGCCCCAGGACCGACCCCATTGGCACCCCATTAGTGACCTGCTTCTCATTATATTGCACCCCATTTACTACCATCCTTTGTTTTCTGTCCCTCAGACAACTCTGTACCCACTTTACTATCTGCTCAGCTGCCCCAAGGTCTTCTAGCTTTTTAAGAGGCATCTGTGTGGAACTGTGTCAAATGCCTTACTGAAGTCAAAGTACAGCAAGTCCACCACATCACCCCATCCAAATCCTTGATCACATCGTCAAATAACTAATAGGTTCATTTGACATGACCTGCCTATCACAAACCCATGTTGTTTATAGTTCTGGAGGTGATTTACTTTGAGGTATTCCACTAGATCTTGTTTGATAAGGGCATGTGAGGCTGACTGGCCTATAGTTACCTGTATTTTCCGTCTCCACTCTTGTGCAGTGGCTCCATGTCAGCCACCCTCAAGTCACCTGGAACTACCCTTACTCCAGTGACCTGTTGCATAGGTTTGCAAGAGGTGCTGCCAGCTCTTCTGCAAGCTCCCTGAGCACTTTAGAGTGTAAACCATCAGGGCCAGGGGCCTTGTCGGGTCTGATGTCTGAAAGGCCCTTACTGACCCTGTCAGTGGTGAACTCCTGGGTGCATATTCTCTGAACCCTTCTGGTCTGAATACATTTTGAGATCCTCCAGTCTCCCCTCATATGACTTTTGGTGCAGCCCCTGCACCATTTTTGTAGCCCTTCTCTGAACCACTTCTATTCTGTCCATGTCCTTCCAGAAATGTGGCCTCCAGAACTGGACACAGTACTCTAGATGAGGTCCCACCAATGTTCTATACAGTGGCATCATCATCATCTCCTTCCTTCCGCTGAAGATACCTCTCCCTATGCACCCCAACATTCCACTGGCTTTCCTCACATCCTTCTCACATTGTTTGGTAACTTTTAGATCATCAGATATGATTACTTCCAGGTCCCTTTCCTGTTTGGTTGCCATCAGTACCTTCCCCCATCATGTACTCCTCCCCATATTTCTGTGCCCCGAGTGCACGATCTTGCACTTTTTACATTGAATATTAGCTGCCACACCTTGACCACTCCTAACGCGCTTTGGTCCCTTCTTATTTTCTCTACCCCTCCTGGGTGTCAACCCTGTAGCAGATCTTCATGTCATCTGCAAAGAGACACCCTTCCTTCCAGTTCCTCTGCAATGTCGCTTATCAAGACATTAAAGAGGTCCAACTACTAACCTTGCAATTGATATGGTAGTTATATGCCAAAGTCACAAATATTCATCTGTTCAAATACTTTAACAAACCACCTTCAATCAAACAGTGAGAATTCAACTTAAAGTGACAGTGCTTAAATAGTCATAATTAAAACAACCAGTATGTTTGCCTAATTAGTGCCTACTATTGGGAGGGGCTGAATCAATAAAAGCATGTGTTTTTATACTTTATTTTAATGCTTAGCCTTAACAGCTCCCATGCCAAAATAACTGCAGAGTAACTGCCTCTATAAAAAGGCTGATATATTGGAAATCTAAATAAGCTGGAAATATGCCTATATTATTCAATTTATTAAAAATAATTTAGATTTATCAATATTGGTAAAAAATTAATTAAAGGGAAACTTCCCCCTAAAATTGGACCCCACTTCAATGTGAGGCAGGTCCCAATTAGCATTTTCACAAACAGTTTTTTTTTTACTTACAATGCCTTCTTTTATTTAGAATTTATCTGCATGATCTGAAAGGGATGCAAGTGACCTGTTTTGTAACTTGCCTGCCTCATTCATTTTAACACTTTTGTCTTTTGTTTTGCACCACAATTATTTTCAGTTCGATGGTACATTTTATTTACAGACCCATGGCATGGCTATGAGTCACCCATTGGCACCCTCTTATGCCAATTTTTTTATCTCCTTGGAAATGGAAGGTGGTGCATCAAGATGGGAACTCCCACAGATATGTTGTCAAATGGTATTATTTGATATATTGTCAAATGGTACAACACACACAACAAAGTGTATCTGGAGTCTGAGAGAGTTTGAGGGATCTGTGGGAGCATGGGGCAGATAAAGCTGCCACAGCTGTTCTGTAAGCTGAAGTTTGTTCTGCTTAATTGTGTGTTTATCTCAGGCCGCAAAATGGATTTTGCTATTTGCTGGTTATGAGCTTTGTCCATTGGTTTGTTGTCTTGCACTCAGTCGTTGTCTGTTTTGTACTAGCTGAGAGGAAACAACTATGTTTTCCAGGATTATTCTATGCCAAACCTATTAGCTAATCATCAGGACCCAGTTCATATTTATTGCTTGCTGTCGATGGAAAGGGTTGCATTTAGTGAATGTGGGTTTTATATTTTGTCTGCTACACCACTGTCCTTTCAGAAAGAGCTATGCAGGGCTAGTTCCTGTTCAAGAATTTTAGTAATGATTTGTTTACTTTTATTGTCAGATGATGTTGAGACAAATCCTGAGCCTTTGAGTAGTGGTGGTAAAACATGGCATGCTTCTCGTTGAGCGATAATCATGCATTTAAATGTGAGGAGTTTACCCTCTAAAGTTGTTCTAAAGTTTGTGTATATTTCAGATTCCTATAAGCCAGAATTGATTGTTATTTCTGAAAAGTGTCTAAAACTGGATATTCCAGATACTGCACATACTCTTTCTGGGTATAAATTTAAAAGGGCAGATAGAGTTGGGGAAAAAGAAAGGAGGAGGGATAGCAGTTTAATATAAGGAGTCGCCTGTGGTGAACATTCTGAGATCACACAGAACTACTGAGTCTGTGAACAACTGGCTGCTTTTTCATTTGATTTTAGGAGGAAGTATGTAATGATTGGGAGCCTTTATAATCCCCCTCAATGTGGCTTGAAAGGGCTAAAATAATTTTTTGGATAATATAACCACTTACATATGAGATATTGATTTTGTTTTGACTGGTGATGTCAACTTAAATTGGTTAATGTCTGATGGCTTAGATTTGGAATCTTTCTTGCAGTCATATAATTTATTTCACTTGATCAGGGAACCGACACAATTAAATAGTCTTACTGGTAATCATTCTTTATTAGATTGGGTACTTACTAATAGGCCATCTGTCATCTCATCTGTTGGGGTCCTAGCTGTGTCAGTTAACGACCATCAGGCTACTTACTGTGTATTGAACTTTAAGAGTGTTAAGACACCTCTTCCCAGGTTTTATACAATTTTGTAATTTTAAGAAAGTTGATAATAATGCTTTGTTGACCAATTTATCTCTCCTTGATTTGTCATTTATTTACTCCATTCCATATCCTGACTGAGCTGCTGATTTCTTTTGTAAACAACTGCTTTGGATTCAAGATAAGTTGTTTCCTTTATGCACTATAAAAGTTAGGTGTATTCACAATAAATAGTTTACTAAAGAAATAAGAAATTGGATCAAAATGAGAAATTCTGCTTGGTCTGATTATAAATGTTCCCCCTCAGTCGCTTTATTGAATAAGTACCCTTTTTTGCACAATAAAGTCAGTCAATTAGTGAAAAGTTCAAAGCAGGAATTTTATTGGAGTCAATTAGATGCTAATTCATCAGACCCAAGGAGATTTTGGGGCTCAGTTGATGGTCTGTTATCTCCCAAATAAAAGTTTGCCATTAATAAGTTAAAAACCCCTGAGGGTGAATTTACTGATCCTATGGATATTGCCAACTTGCTTAATGTTAAGCTTTATGACCTGTCATCTTATAAAATGGGTTGCCCTACCCAGGTAAGGGGCAATTTAGGTCCTGTGGCTTCCTCAGAAAGCAGACCACTAAGTTATTATTGACTATTCCAAATAAATTTACTGATTGTGGGAGGTTAGATGGACATTTTGTTAAGCTGGTTGCTACAGTACTTTTATTGTGGGTTCCCTGTGTTCTATATATAATCTTTGTCTTATTTCTGGTCAATTCCAATCATTATGGAAAGGTGCTAAGGTGGTTTCAATCCTAAAAATTAAATGCTAGTGTACTGATGATTTTTGGCCCATTTATATTTTTTCCATTATGTGTTTATCCTCCATGGCCTTCAGGCAGGGAATCTGTTCTCCTCAATCTCCCGGTCACCGCTTCCTGGTACCTCTGAACCCTAGTCTCCCCATAGATTTCCCTGCTTGGTGGGGCAGAGCCATCCTCCTTCCCTCCTCATGACTCATCCCTGTCCCGAACAGTGCAGCAGGCGGTACTGAGGCAGCCCGGCTGGTGTGCTGGTGGGGACTTCAGTGAGCCTGCAGCCATTTTTTCCATGTTTTATGGTTTCTCCCCTCGCTGCTGTGAGCGCATGTATGTGGATGTGCGTGCGGCCATCAGCGGTGCCATGATTCTTGTCTCCTGGCTCTGGTACTGCCCTGGCCTCCACCAGGAGGCAGTCAAGGAGTGGGATGACATACCCACCCATCTCCAGGAGAGGAGAGGAGAGGAGAGGAGAGCTGTCATTGGAAGCTTGATTGTCTCCCTCCCCTGCTGACCCCCAGTGGCCAAAGTTCACTCCTGAACCTAGGTTACCGGCATGGCGTGAGGTGTGGCATTCAACACTTCAGCCCTCAGCTCCACCGTGTCAGCCCTTGACCCATTTCAATACTAAATCTGTTAAGTAAATTACTTGAAAAAATAGTTGCCAATCATTTTATTGAATATCTTGAGTTACATAGCATTGTGCTCACGGCAGGGCTCTTGGTAGGATTTTTCGTTGGGGAGTCCCAGACTTTCTGGAAAAAAATGGGGGACCCTACCTAAAATCTGGGGATCCCTGTGACATTTTTGGGGTCCCCATTGAAATTAATGCACTGAGCCTGTAAAGTTCATTTCTCAGTTTTGTTTATTTATCCCCATGTATTTTTTATATGCCTGAGTCAGAATTATGCTGATATAATGACAAAATTGTAGTAAGTGTTTTTTTTTTTCTCAGCAGGGCTGCAAAGTCAAACAAAGGCACCTTACCCTATAAGTGATGGCTAAAAACCACAGCAGTATGATCACATTCAGAAATAGAATTTCACCTGAGGCCGACTAACTGTGTTCTAACTTGTTCTTCATTCATTGCTTTTACAATGAGAATGAAAAATTGTACTTACAGTTTCGCAGTCAATTCTGCCTAATCATTGGAATTCTCCTTGCCCCAACCTAGCCCATAAAACTCAGCCTGGCTACAAACAAAGTGAAGGCCATTAGTTTATAATATAAGTAGGTATGTTCATTCACAATACATTTCTGGACTAACAGTCATGCTGACAGTCACCTAGAGTATGTCTCCCAGTCACCTTTCCTGACCAGTACTTCTCCTCTTCTCTTCTGCACATTCTTAGTTGCTGTTGCAATTACAAAAAATCTGACTAAAACAACCCTGTCCCCCCAACCACCTGCCCACTTGGAATAAGACAGGGCAAAGTGTGTCACTCAGTGTGGCACACGTTATTTGTCTCTCCCACTTTGCAGCAGAATCAATGTTGATAAAAACATTTTACTACTTCACCCCCCCCCCCGGGCCCCTGCCCCACACCATTTTCTGACTCAGGCAGTGTGTCATTCTTGGTCTAAGAAGTGTAATATTGCTTTTTTTCATGTTTGACCTGGCATAACCAGTCTCTTCACACCCTCCTGCCTATAACTTCTCCTAAACACCCTCATGTGACAGTGGCAGTGCAATCAGTGGGTTAAAAGTCAGTGCAGTTCCTAAGATTGCTCTTTTGTCATGTCATGACTGACTTGGCATAAACCAATGAGTCACCTAACACTCTCCTGCCCATAACATCTCCTAAACACCCTCCTACCCATAACTTCTCTTAAACACCCTCTTCTCCTAAACACCTTCCTGCCTGCTCTCCTGCACATTTCTTAAATTGTGTGTGTGACAGCTGAGCTAAGAATTTGCCAGTGTTCCAGGGACTGGAAAGCACAGTGGGGTATAGAGACTAAAAGCCCCCTAGTCTACCCACCCACACTAACCTTTAGGCTCTCCCATATCTGTCCAGTTAAAGACAGTGGTACAATCTACATGTGGTGGCTGGTGGCATGGAACTGCATGTCTTGCTTTTCTTCATACTTCTTTTTTCATGGCATGGCATTCTGTGGTGCAATAATCTCTCCTGACACCGTCCTTCCCATTACTTCTCCTTCACACCACCCTGTCCATAACTTCTCCTAAACACCCTCCTCCCCATTAGCTTCTCCTAAACACCCTCCTACCCATGACTTCTCCTAAACACTTTCCTGCTCATTAACTTCTCCTAAACACCCTCCTGAAGCCACTGTTGCAGACAGATTGTGGAAAGAGCAGAGGGTTAGGGTTACATTAGACAATTTAACCTGGCTCCCACTAACCAGATAAAAAGGACCAGATGCAATATGGGGCCAATCACTTATTTTCACACCACCCCACCCTTGGGCACTAAGCTTGTTAGACTATGATCCTCCCACCAAAAAACATGATTCAGTAATTAAGCAGAATGGGATAATAAATGTTAAATTTATATGACCAGCCACCCCCACCCGGTATAAATACTCAAATCTTAATCCTTCCCATTCCCCACCAAACAGAGCACAAATTGGTCTTGGGGCTGAAATATATTGTACTTTGCCCCCATCCCCCACCCCCTTGTAATTGGAACATCTGTATTGTAATATTTTTCTCTCCTGTGCCCAAGTTTCATCGACATCTGTCTCTGGGGTCACATCAGTCTGTTGGGTCTAAAACTAAAAAAACACAATTAAGAACATTTTAAAACATTATTAATAATTTTCTGTGCAGTCTTATGGCCTTAAATTTCTTAAGTGCTGGATGAGGGTCATAGTCTTCAAGTTCACTCCTTCTTGGGCAATCCACATGAGTTTGCTCACAGTGTCAGCCTTTAGAAAACATCTACTGTACCTTTTCTTTTTATTTTGTTTTGTACAGAAAATCCTCTTTCACATGCCACTGATGTAACAGGTGACACAAGTAAAATCTTGGCCATTGTGACAAAATCTGAGAATACATCTTAATAGTTCTCCAGTAAGGCTTAGCAGACACTGCTGAGTAAAGTCAGTCCTTTTAGATTTTGGAACAAGTTTGAATTGTCCGTAATCTTTCTCAGTCCTGTCTTGGTCAATAAGTGCTGGCAGTGTTTCTTCTTTGAAAGTTGTTTGTTGGAAATAAGTGCAAAGAAAGTTCAGTTCCTGCAGTCCATGGTCCATTATCTTGGAGTCATCAGGAGACACTTAGGATTTAGAAGAACATTTAAGTTATGCAGCAGCTCCATTGAAGTTGCTTGAAATCTTGTGTAAATGTTTCCAATGAGTTCGTCAGGTATTCCTGAGATGCTGTTTGAAACTGCATTTACAGTGCTGGCTTGTCATTCACTTCTTGATCCTGCCACGGGCCAGGACATTGGTCAAGTTCCTGAAATGTCTTCTGTAGCTCTACTCCATTCTGCTCTTTAAACTGTTGCAGTCTAGTAACTGTGGCTTCTATCGTGCTGCTGCCACCGAAATGTCAACACTGTCTCATTGCATGACTAAAGACAGTTTATTCACCACATCTAAGACATCCATGAAAAAGAAGTGCACAAGATAAAGCAGACTGATTTCAGTTTTGTGTACGGCCCTTTGCTTCTTGAGCACCTTTTTCTGCATCATGCTCCAGGGCCTGTAAAGTGCAGGGTATGATCTATGAATTGCTTGAACTACAGCATGCAGTGAGAGCCACCAAAACTTTCAGGTCCTTTCAGGGACAGATATCTGATATTGTCATCATTGAGTGTTTCTTGAATCAAACGCAAGGCATTGTACCATACTGTAGAGTTGCTGTAGTATCTGTACATGTTTTTGATGGTTACTTGATGTTCATTGAATACATGGTTGTCCTGACATGCTTGTCCTGTTGCCAGTGCCAGCCTGTGGGCAACACATTGGATTTGAATCACCTTGAGTTAAGTAGCTGTCTTAACTTTGCACCCACCCCATTGTGCATTCCAGTCATGACACTGGCACCGTCACTTGCTAGTGTGATGATCTTGACAGGGTCAGCTACAATAACTGAACACACACTTAACAGCTCTGCCACAATCATCTCTGCCCTCCCATCAGGTATTGCAATACAGTCAATGAAATGAATTTTGACCTGTGCATTGTGTATGCACTTCACATAATGTTCAGCTTTTTGTGAATGGTTACATCAATGGTTCATCCACTATTACCTGAAGAAACTGAGAACCTACTAAGTGAGCTTTGATTTCTTCCTGTATAACTTTGTTTATGGAGTCCAGTGTCATATCTTGCATCCCAACCAGAGTAGACTGTGTCACTGTCTTGCAAGGCTGGACAGCCGTTTGTTTCTGTGGATGTAAAACATCACCATCACTGTCATTCCACAAGCAACAGCCCTGTGCTCCAGCCCAAAAGAGTCCATTCCTCACCTGTTGCACTATTAATTTTTCGGACTGGTTTTGTGATTGTCCTTGTTTGATCAGGTAGCACTCTGTCATTATCTGAGCAACTTTACTGTCATCCTTTGCCTCAGGGCCTGAGATCTGCTTCTCAAATGCCACTGGCAGAGATTGTTTTTCTGCTGATTTCTTTCCGGTGTGCACCAGCAAATGTTCTCTGTTTCTTTCATGTCTGTAGAAAGTAGACACTTGCAGATTGGTTGTGCCAGTTGTGGCAAATGGATCGTTTCTGCAACCTTTTTTACACCAACTGCACTTCCCAACAATATTTCCCTCTACTTCCTCCTTTACAAGCCATGGAAATAACTTTGTCCAGCTGTCCCTCCACAACCATAATTTCTTGCTGCTTTTAGTAGATGCAGTCTGTTTAGACTGCTTATCACTTTCAGTTTCAACGTTCACAATCTCATTCTCCTGTTATGCGTTAAGTCACACTCAGAGGATGATGTTGTTGTTTGTCCCTTGTCCTTTGCTGCTGAAGATTCTCCTCCAGCAGAATAATCAGCAAGGCTTCCTTGAGACATTGCTGTGTGCTGCTCATGAGGCAGTCTCACCTTTCCCCCACCCAGCTCTTCAGTCTCCTCCTGGCTGCTGCACCTAGGCTTGAGCCCTGAAAAACACAAGACAACACACTCTGTAAACCCTAAGCTCACTAAAACCATCAGCCACATAGTCACGCAATGCCCTAAAGTGCCTAAAATAATTGAAAATTAAAAATCTACCTCTGTGTCCACAGAAAAGTAACTGGTGTCTCCAGTGATGTGTGCAGCCTGCTGGCCACACAATAAGCCTCTGCCTTGTTTTCAGGCGAGCGGCGTGGACTGTCCTCATGTTTTTTTTTTATTTCTTAAATGTAAAACTCTTTTTTTTAAACACTCTTTTCCGCATTTCTCTCCAGCTGTCAGCGCCCTGAAAAATGGCTCCTCTCCTACCCAATCTTCCTCCTAGGATGAACCACTAACTGCCCTTGCAAGAGGGAGACAATCAGCCCCCACCTCAATCCTCATCCTGTTCTGCTCTTCCCCGTCATTTCTCCCCCTCTCCCTATTTTACCTGTAGTTTGTGCTGCTCTCCAAGGAGCTGAAACCACAAGGTGACAAAGGGGAGGGAAGGGAAAGAAAAAGAAACATGCGCAGTACAACGGACTGTACTGCAGAGTGTCTTGGGGTTTGACGAGTGTCCTGAAACACAAAATGTGCATAAAGGATGTGGGTACCGGCATACACGTGAGCCCTGTCACAGCAACATGGGTTCCATAAAAATTACTGGAATGAGACTGCCTTGGTCTGGTTCACGAATTCCGCCCTAAGGGGATTTGAAAATGGTCACATGACTGGGGCAGTTTTTGTGGACCTGACCAAGGCATTCGACTTAATAGATCATTCTCTGTTACAGTATGTTTAAAACTAGGCCAACTGCGTTTCTCGGACAATGTGGTTGGATGGTGTAGTGATTATTTGAGAAATTAGTCACAATTTGTTAGTGTTGACACTGTAGTATCTTCTGTTTCTTTACTGGATTGTGGAGTGCCCCATGGGTCCATTTTGGGTCCTTTATTATTTTCCCCATTTATTAATCAATTACCTCTTCCTTGTAATTCTTCTGAATGTCTGTTGTATGCAGATGATTTGATTTTATTTTATCAATCTAATTCTATTCCACAACTGACTTCTGTTTTGGAGTGGGGATTTTTAGATGTTAGTAATTGGTTTACTAAGAATTGCTTGGTTTTGAATGTTAGAAAACAAAACCAGTTCTGTTTGGTTCACCCTACATGTTGCGAGCTAAGCCAGATTTGTTGGTACATGATAGTTAGGAATCTGAAATTGAACAAGTTCTGGAACTAAAGTACTTTAGGGTTTTGTTAGACCCAAGTCTGACTTTTTTCCCTCAGGTTAAAGCTGTAAGTAGGGTAATAAATCATAAGATAGGCTTGCTGTATAAGTTTAAAAGGTATTTTTCATTTGAAACTCACCATTCTGTTGCTGTTATGTCTTTATTACCACATTTTAATTATGTACTGTAACTAGTTTTTATTTTAAGTTGGGTGCTAGGGAAAGTAATATTTTGACTATTGCTTACAATAATGTTTGTCGATTTGTGTTTAATGTGCTTACGCAACTTGATATGATGTATGCTTGTGTGACTTAGATACATTGTGGCTGTTCGCCTCTCTATCAATGGGATATACCACCATATAGGGTGCAGCACCCCTATAGGTGCCGTGGGAGTGATTCTCTTGGCTAAAAGTAGCATAGGAAGAAGCCCACAGAAAAGAAAGATGTGCATTTGGAGGAGGAGGAGAGAATGGTGGGGCAATGAATCCTGGAATGGTCCAGGAGGTGTGGCCTTTTAAGGCCTGATGGGGGAGTGACATTGTTGCTCCGCTCATTGAACCACAGGCATAGCCTTTACAATTCAATGTGCTTACACAACTTGATATGATGTTTGTGTGACTTAGATACATTGTGGCTGTTCACCTCTTCTATCCATGGGATATACCACCCTATAGGGGAACGACGGTGAGGAAACCTGGAGGAAGGTTCCACCCCATAGATGCTACAGGAATTATTCCCTTGGCTAAAGGTAGCTTAGGAAGGAGCCCAAAAAGAATACCCAGAAGGGTGTGGAGCATCAAAGAGGTGAGAAATCAAAATATATCGAGACTGGAAATTAAGGCGATAGATGTGGATGGGAAGGATAGGAGAAGAACAAGATATGACGAGAACGATGAATGAAAGGAAATCTGACAAGATGCAGAAAGGCGGACTTCCCTTAGGAGAGAGGAACAGCCAGGACAGGGCTACTATCCAACTCCATCCAACAGCGGAACCTAACTACAGAACCTATGAAAGCACTAACCTTGTCTAATATTATGACCATCAGCATGGAGGAGAGGAAAACCCCTTTGAGGAGAAACCTCTGGGGATCCAAGGCCTAGGTCACCTTCCTCCAGGCTGAAGGATGTTTTGGTTAGTGATGGCTCAGCTACTGCAATTTAGAGTCAATATTGAGGAAGAGGAATAGATTCCAATTTAGATGAAGCTCTGCTCTGTCCTTCTAACAGGATTGCTTTAGAGGGTTTGAGAGAAGTCTCTGCAACTAGATGCCCAAAAGCAAAAGAGGAGAGAAAAGATCCCCGAGGCACTCAGCCAGTCTACACGAGCCTGTGAAACAGACCAGGTGAACCAGAGGTGGTCAGATGGAAAGTGGCATAGAGGGTGGTTAAGATGGTGGCCACGCTGGGCTAGCCGTTGTATTGCTGTTGTATCGCTGTGTTGTTCTATCATTTTATCGTTTGTACTGTTTCCCTATTTCCCTGTTTGCTTATTCGTTTTGAGCCCTCTAAAGTTTTAGTTTTTTAGCGTTTTTCCAGCATGTTTCATTATTTTAATCCCTTACCAGATCAAGATCAAGACTGCATATAGAGTCTGTAGATAGCGTGCTTATAGCACGTTGTATCTTTCGGACTTTATCAATGATCGGAACTCTGCTGTTAGGAGGAAACCCTTTCTTGCGTGGAGCTTGACCGATTCTGTAGTGGTCGGTGATATTTGGATTAAAAAAAAAGGAAACCTGAATTGAAGACCTGAAGAATGGATTTTGACTGGAGTACTGGACTGTCATGGTAGACATATTAGAGGAAGAAGTTCTTTTACAGACATGGCTGAGTGTTCATAAAACACAGGAAACGCATGGACTTTTTTGAGCTGTGGCATTCTATTGCGGAATTTATTTTGGAGCTTTTGTTCTTCTTAAAGAATGTTCGGACTGGCTCCTGTGTGGATTGATTATAGGAATTTACTGTCCACCTGGATTTGTCTCTGTGGCTCGGCGTGTTCGCAGCTGGAGATTAGGATCTCGATTGGGCTCACTCCTAGAAGAATTTGGCTTATGGACTGTTGCATTTGTTTTACCATTGTTGAGGAGTGGGTGAGTCTATCAGCCTTTTGATCCTAACCCAGGGTAGTCTGCTGGGATGGTTGGTTGGGTAGACTGGCGGTGGTGCTGTCGGAGGACGGGTCCCAGAGTGCCTGTGGTTCTTGGGCTTTACAGTGGACAGGCTGGAGAGCCTGCTCGTGTAAACCCTAATTACTAACCGATCTCCCCAGCAGCACCTTGGGGGATGATCTAGGGGATTCTCTCCATTGGTAAAAACGTTGGACTGAACCCAGGGTGGTTTGCCGGGGTAAACAGCCGCCAAGGGAGTTCAATGGGTGCTATCGGAGGATGGGCCCATGACACCCGTGGTTTGTGGGTTTCTGTCAGGGTAGGCTGGAGAGCCTGCTCATGCAAATTCAGTTATAGGCTGGTTTCCCTAAATAACACCTTGGGGGACGACCTTAGGGAGAGTTTTCCTTTCTGCTGGCTGACTGATTATATCCCCTCCTAAGCAGCTGAAATAATTTTCTGTGGACTGGTTTTCGTTCTATTTTTATGGAGTACATGGTACAGCTATAAATTATTTTCATTTGATTTCTGTTTGAGTGCCTATGTGAGAGATAGGCCATGGGACAGATTCTTCAGGGTGAGAGCTCTGAGGGACTTCCATTTTTCTAGTAAAACTGTGACTTTTGTCTTTAATAATAATAATAATAATAATAATAATCTTTATTTTCATTGCTCCTTTCAAAAAATCAAGGCGCAGAACAGGCTTTAAAATACATCCAAATAACATATCATAAAATTCAATAAAATAAGTAATAACATCCACATAATAAATAATAAAATCAGATCGACTCAATATCCTCCCCAAACTCTTTTCTCCACAAAAAAGATTTCAAAGCTTTTTACTATAAACTTTTTCTTTTTGAGGAATTTATATAACCTGCCCAGATCTGCCTAAAGACTTTTCTTTAAGGAGTCAGCCTGAAGAGAAATTGGATTGTTTTAAGTTAATTAAATTAGTGCTGGTGTAACAGTATTTATATTTAAGTGGTAAACTGTTTTTTATATACTGTATCTAGATAATTATGTGTTGGGAATGAATATCCATGGACAGGCGCTATTCCCCCTCTAGGCTGAGGGACCTGCGCCCTTTTGATAGCACCCGATACAACCCGAAGTATATAGGCATTACCGTGCCCTGAGGATTGCATGGAGGAGGCAGAGAGGGAGGGGGGTCCCCGAGGGGCGGAGTGGGCGAATAAGGTGGTGGTCAGGGAGATGCCCTGGGGTGAAATGGACCCAGGACAGAGTGCGATGCCTGGTTCCCATACCCAAGGGCTCCACTGAGAGTGGGCAAGTAACCTGCTCCTCCAGGGCCTCTCATCCAACCCGGGCATTGTTATGCAATGCCAGGTCCATAAAAATAAAGATAGCAATTATTGCTGATCTTGTTGAATCATCTGACCTGGCTTGCATTACCGAGACTCATGGATGAAAATGCTGGTCCCATTTTGAGTCAGCTGTTCCAACCGGTACTCGGTAATACATCACCCGAGGTTGGATCGAGGGGTGGGGGGTCGCTATTTGTTTAAAATCAGAATTGGGCCTTGTGGAGGTTCCAGTGGCATCCCTAGACCCTTTGAGTGTATCATGGTAGCAGGTGTGGGCTGCAGAATCCTGCTCATTACCGTCCACCCAGTAGCGAAAAGTTTTCTGCAAGTCGCGGACTTCATTGTTGACCTGGTGCTGGAGCCCTCCAGGTGGTTGGTCCTGGGGGACTTCAATGCATGGGTCGACGATGAACTCTCGCATTTTGGTCAAGACTTTCTCCAACTAATGAGTTAGTTGGGCTTCACACAGGTGGTTACCGCTGCTACTCATATTCAAGGTCACTCTTTGGATCTAGTGTTCACCCTGGGGATGGAGATCATGGGTCTGGTGGTGGAACCAGTTGGGTGGTCTGACCATCACCCCATAATGTTCAATTTCGTGGCCCCCCTTATGAGACCCACCCCTTTGGAGATGGTCCAGTATCGCCCTTTGAGGGGAGTTACCCCTGAGGGTCTGATGGCGGTACTGGACCTATCGATTAGGCCTATGGAGTGCATGGAACCAGATGCCTTAGTAGTGCACTATAATAATATGGTGCTGAGGGCACTGGATTCCATTGCACCTGTCCGTTGCTCCCTCTCCCACTGCCTCGGTCCCTTGGTTTGATGGGACATTGAGGGGAGCTGAGGAGAGGGACGAAGGTTGGAGCATTGTTGGTGGAAATCTGGCCTGGAGGGTGACAGACTTAGATTTATGGCCCATTACGTGGACTATCAATCAGTTATCTCCCATAAGAAGGCAGAGTTCCTGTCCAGGAAGATAACTACCTCAAGAAACCGACCTGCTCAGCTCTTCGGACCGTCGACAGACTGTGCAATCCAGCCTGTCTGCGGGGGTCGGAGAGCCTTTCTAAACACAGTGTGATGAGTTTGCTCGGTTCTTTGAGGATAAGGTGACATTAATCAGGTCGGAGTTCCGCGAGCAGACATTCTAATGAGCATTGCAGTGACCGATGCGGGTTACATGCCCTCGGTCTGCCTGGATGGATTTTGACCAGCCAGCAATCATGGATATCATGAAGATTGTCCATGGCTTGTGACCGACTTGCTGTAGTTTGGATCCTTGTCCTTCGCACCTCCTTGTGGGGTGCATGGATGTGATTGGACCAGTCCTTGCGAGGATAGTCTGGAGTTCTTTGGATCAAGGGGTGTTCCCGGAGTCTTTGAAGGAGGCTGTCATGACACCCATTTTGAAGAAACCTTCCCTTGACCCCGACTGCCTTGCCAACTACAGACCGATCTCTAACCTGCCCTTTTTGGGCAAGGTTATTGAGAAAGTAGTCGCGTTGCAGCTCGATGACTATCTTACCACCCATGAAGTCTATGATCCTCTCCAGTCCAGTTTCAGGAAAACGCATAGTACCGAGACGGCATTAGTTCAGGTACTTAATGATCTCCTAATAGCGAGAGATCAGAAGAGCCATTCGATCTTGGTTCTCCTTATTCTCTCTGCAGCGTTTGACACTGTGGACCATGGGACGTTGCTGGATCGCCTGCAGCTACTCTGCAGACTGTCAGAGACAGTTCTTAGATAGTTCCACTCTTTCCTCACAGGCAGAAGTCAAGGGTAGTTTCAGGTTTTTTCTTCTGCCCTTGCTCTGTCTTGTAGGGTGCCGAAGGCTCTGTGCTTTCTCCTATGTTGTTCACGGTGTATATGCTGCCATTGGGAGACATTATACAGTGTTATGGGCTGAGTTTTCACTGCTATGCAGATGACACTCAGCTCTATATGTCCTTTATGCCTGAACAAAATGATGCAGTGTTGGTCTTTAACAACTGCCTCGCTGAAATTCAGGACTGGATGAGTGCGAACTGGTTGAAGATTAAATCCAGATAAGACCGAGGTGTTGGTAGTGGACCTGGGTCATCATGCAGAGAAGTTGACTCCTGGGGTCCCTTTGGTCTTTTATTAGGGGATACCCAGTTGAGACCTTCTGAACAGGTGCAAAATCTGGGTGTAGTCTTTGACAGTGCGCTGACGCTGAAGACACAGGTATCAGCCACTGTCAAGTTATCCTTTTACCATCTGAGGAATATTGCCCGGATAAAGCACCTTGTTCTGCATGATGACCTTCCTGTGTTGGTTCATACTTTTGTTTCCTCTCGCCTTGATTACTGTAATGCTCTATATCTAGGGTTGCTGGGGGTGGATCTCCATCACCTCCAGCTGGTGCAGAACATGGCAGCCAGGTTGTTGACTGGATTATCAAGAACTAGCCATATCACACCTGTGCTGCGTGAACTGCACTGGCTGCCAGTGTGGTGGAGAATCACCTTCAAGGTCATGTTGCTGACCTATAAGACCCTACATGGTCAGGGACCGGGCTACCTGCAAGTTCTCCTTTGTCCCTACCACCCTCTCCGCCCACTCCACTCCACTGGCGAGGGATTGCTAGAGATTCCCAGGGTTCGTCTTCAATCATCTGGGGCAAGGACCTTTTCTTTTATGGCCCTGACCCTGTGGAATTCCCTACCTCATCAGATTAGAGAGTGCCTGTCCGTGGAGTCATTTAAGAGGTCTCTGAAAAGCCACTTATTTGCACTACCATTTGGATAGATTATTTTATGTTTTTTTATTATTTTATGTTATTATTTATTATTGTTGTTTTATTCTTGTTATGTATAAGCACTTTGATTTATTGAACAGTGCTTTACAAATAAATTTTGACTGATTGATTGATTGAAACCCACTTGGGCAGCCAAAGGGGCCCTGATGATGAGAGCCACCCCCTCACAGCTTGAAGTCATAAATTCTACATCCAGAGGTGTCACCAAAATGAGGATGACTAAAGGTCCACCTGGAATGAAGACATTCTCACTATGGACCAGGGAGAAGGACCCCACTCAAGCTTCGCATGTGCTCTAAATGCGGACTTCAGGGTCTGCAGTGAGACTTTTGGCTACAGGCTAGCGCTGAGCCATGGAGCAATGGACATGGAAGGCATGTCTCCGAGCAGAGAGGCAAGTTGAGTCAAGGTAGCATAGAACCCATATAAAAGGGTATGCTCAAGTAGGCGATAAATGAGAAGACCTATGGAGAGGCCAGTTTGAGCGAAGGAGACCCTGTCATGGGTCTGAGGAGGCAGGTCGCAGTTGCAACCACAGGAGTGCATGCCAACCGGGTCCACTGAGAAGCCAAATTAGGGATGGATCGAACTGCATAAAGGTAGAAACAAGAATGGCAGGGTGAAGCCCACAGCCGATGGTTGAGGTAAGACATACCAAGAGTAGAGGTAGGAGCTACGAAGTTGGAATGGATGAGTGGAGGTTTGAGAATGAACATACAAGATATGCATGCAGCCTACGATGAAGGAGAATTTGGCATGGGAAGAGGAGACGTCGATACAGGAGAATGGTAGAGAATGAATGAGAAATGATGGTGGATTGAAAGCCTTGAAGGCCGGAATGATTGAAAGCGAGGTATGAAGTGGACAATGCATGATAATGAAATGAATCCCAGAAGGCTGGTACAGATGAAGGTGAGATATGAAGTGGACGATGAATGGTAATAGAGTGAAACCTTGATGTCCGGTTCGGTTAACGTGAGGTATGAAATGGACGATGTATGATAATGGAGTAAAAGCCATGAAGGTTGGTATGGTTAAGGGTAGGAAAGATGGTAGGTAGGGTATAGGAAGGATGAGGTTCTGTAATGATAGAGGTGGACATGGAGTGGAGGATATATAAGCTGAGTTGACCAGAATGTAGGACAAGGGTAAGAGGGGGATACGAATAGGTATGGTGATGGCATGATAGGGAAAAACCCCAAAAGAAAGCACTGGATGAGGAAGAAGACGAGGCGATGGACAAGGGTGGGCTGCCATACCTTGGGGTGAAACAAGCGTCGAGGCAGGAATGCAGTAATAAGAAGATAAGGAGATAAGCAGATATACGAATACGTCCAATACCTAGGAATCCCAGGTAGAACCAGCAGAAATGGATGACAGGTAATGTTAGAAAGTAGTTTTCACAGAGAGGGTTGTGGATGCATTAAACAGCCTTCCTGAGGAGGTTGTGGAGTCAGGAACAGTGAGAGAATTCAAGAATGCATGGGACAGACATAAGGCAACTCTACTGGGGGGTAGGAGGAAGTAAGCTGTTGATTAACTAGAATCTGCAGCTTATCCATCAGGTAGGGAAATGGGCAGACTAGGTGGACCAAGCAGTCCTTACCTGCCATCAAATTCTATGTTTCTATGATGGATGGCAGATGGCAGGAACCTGAAAAGAAATGGAGGACCCAAAATGCAAACAAGGGTAGAAACAATAGGGAGAAAGCAGCTCAAAACACCCTGGTGTCATCAAATGAAACACCAGTGCCAAATCATGGGCAGAATCCACACACAGTGCATAGCACCTAAGTAGTCCAACAGATCAGGGGCGTCATTTCAGCAAAATCATAGGGTAACAAGGTGGGGGGAGCATGATTTGGGTGAGGCCATGTGTGGGTGGGGCCAGAGGGGTGGCATTTGTCAATGTGACATAGAGCTGGTTACCAAGTTCTGTACCTGGGCAGATGTTGCCCACCTTCTTTATGTTGTTTTAGTGCTATGTTGTTCATTAAAGTTTTTATTTTCCTATCCCTGTGTCATTATTGTCTCCAGGGCAGTGGTTTGCTCACAGCTGTGGGTGGGTGTGGCACATTTGGGAGGGCCTTGGGGCATTCAGGGGGGCTTCATGGGAGGGACTTGGGGTATTCATGGGGGACTCCATGTAGAGTGGGCGGTGTGTGTGTGTATTGTGCACTGGGAATACAATTGTATTGGAGTCCTGCCTTTGTGGCCAGTGTGGGGTGGGTGTTGCTTCCATGTTGGTGCCTCTGTTGATGGCAGTTCAGAATTGCCCAGGTGCTGCTCACCTGGGCAGAGAGCTGTACCATCCATATCAGTCCTACACCTATGTGACTGTGCACCTGCTGGGTGTTCCCCATCATGGTGCTTGTTGTGTGTCCCGTGTGTGCCCATGGTGGGACAGACAGTTTTGCATCATCCTTCTCCTTCCACAGCATCCTGATCTGTCTGGAAACCACTATGTGCCATGGTGTGAAGTTGCTTACGGAAGCCCTCTACCTGCTGCAAGTATATGCACTTCATGCCATGTGCCTGGCTGTCATACCTGGCTTCATGAATGCACATTCGGGGGTACTGCACATGATGCTCCGTGGCACCTCAGACACACAGTGCGTGGATTGCCTACATGTGCCCACATGCATGGTTCTTGCATGCCTCCCGGATGTGTCATGCTTGCCACTCACACATATGCCCTTTCATGTGCATGTTGCCCACCCTTGTGCCACGCCACTTAGGCTTCATGCATTGGGCCCACAGTTTGTCCCTCAGTAACATCACTGGCGACTAGGAGAGAGAGAGGGGTCATTATAGAGACATACATGTTTCTGAGAGGAAGAAACAAGGTGCCCTCCTTGGATCTGTTCATAAGGGTTTACAACTCCAGTACCAGAGACATGAGTGGAAGTTGAGGGGGGAGCTTCAGGAGGGAGCTCAGGAAACACTATTTTTTTTTCTTTACCAGGAGAGACACACTAAGCTGAAAGCTTGTTTATAGGTGCGACCTGGGAGCACAAGAAAGTTAAGTGACTTGCTCAGGGTCACACAGTATGCAAGTGGGGGCTGTGGGATTCAAATCCAGGTTTCCAGATTTGCAGCTCAGAGCCTTAAACCACTGTGCTATACTGCCTACCATTTTATGGAAAGGGTAGTGGAGCAGAGGCTGCCCGCCGAGGTGGTGGAAACAAAGGCAGTGACATCATTCAAGCTGGGGTGGGATAGAGAAAAAGCCTGAATAAAATTAGTGGGAGCACTAGGGAGCATTAAACAGTAGTGGGGTTAGGTCCTGAAGTCTGAAAAGATCTCAAGAGCTCATGGACAGACTAGATGGACCCTTGGTCTTCTGCCGTCACTTTTCTATGTTTCTATCACTTCCTATTTCAAGACTTCATGAAATGGCCACTACCTCGATCTAATTTATCAATGAAACATAGAAATTGTCGGCAGATAAGGACTGCTAGGCCCATCCAGTCTGCCCGTAAGCCCTGTACCTGATTATGGTTTCTAACCCCCCTCACTTTACCTCTATGGTTCCCCTATGCCTATCCCATGCATGTTTAAACCCATCCACAGTGTTTGCTCCTACCACTTCCTGTGGCAGACCATTCCATGCATCTACCACCCTCTCAGTGAAGAAAAGCTTCCTCACATTCCCTCTTAACCTGCCACCTTTCAATTCATGTCATGCCCCCTTGTTCTTGTACTCCTCCTGTATTGGAAGATGTCTCCCCCTGCACCTTGTTTATGCCTTTAAGGTACTTGAATGTTTCTATCATGTCCTCTCTTTCCTTTTTGTCCTCCAGCGAGTACATACTGAGGTCCCTTAATCTCACCTCGTAAGTTTTGTGATGCAAGCCCTGTACCTTCTTAGTCGCCCTTCTCTGGACCGTATCTAGCCTATCAATGTCCTTTCAAAGGTGCAGCTTCCAGACTTGCACACAGTACTCCATGTGAGGCTGACCAGGGTTTTATGTAACGGCATCACTACCTTCTACCTTCTACTGGTGAAACCCCCTCCTATGCATCCCAGGATGCCACTGGCTGTTCTTGCTGCCTCTGTATTCTGCTTTGGCATTTTCAGGTCATATGAAATAATAAACCCCAGGTCCCTTTCTTCCTTGGTGACTGTCAGCAACCCCCCCCCCCATCCTGCATGTCTCTTCAGGGTTTCTATGCCCCAGATGCATACTTTTGTACTTCTTTGAATTAAACCTCAGTTGACACTACTCAGACCATTTCTCAAGCTTCCCCAGGTCCTTCCTCATTTTCTCCACCCCTTCTGAAGTATCCACCCTGTTACAGATCTTGGTGTCATCTGTAAACAAAGACCAGTTTTCTGTATCAGAATGGGGGTGTGGGGTGCAATATTCACACTGCTGACAGTATTTTTCAAGTTGTACAAAAGTTCCTTTATTTTGAGTTTGGCCCACAACCTCGATGTTTCACCTACAAAGTAGGCTTCATCAGAGATGCTTTTACACCTAATACATATAAATACATGCATGAATATACTGTCCACACCAAAATTCAGTCAAAATAAATATCTAAAACAACTGTTCTTTTAACAGCCATGGTACTCACTTGATGCAGTATTTTCTCTATCTCATTTTTATGGAACTAAATTTTAATACTCATGTTTCTTCTCCCCTTTAATACAAGTAAATATTTTTCCTAAAGAGATGTAGATCATTAAAATGCATTCTATTATATTCTAATATTCAAATAGTAGCCCAGCTTCCTCTCATGTTTCATTAACCTAATAGTCAAACCACAGAGTGCAACATGCCTACATACTGTGCTCATCAATCTGTGCTTTGTTTAAACCCAAGTACTGTTAAATACTCAATTCTATCATTTTTTTTTAAAAAGGAACAAAATATGCTATTTTCACCCAAGGCTTTCTAATATCACGTTCTCAAAGTGTTTATAAAAAAGCCTTTAAGATTTTTACTAAAAACAAATCTCATAAACTATATTCCATTTTACTTTTATATCACACTGAAAGCCACATTGAATTCTATGTTTAATTTGTGATTTTCTGCTCCCCATAAGGGTTGTATCATAGACCAACCTGCCAGGAAAAACATTCATAAATGCTTGTTCCATTAGCTAGTACTGAAATTACAAAAACGTTTTTTTTTATCTTTAATATCCTTTTCTCTGTTATGAAGTGTAACCTATTTGACAGTGTGGGACATCATTTTCTATAAGATGTAAAGATTTTTTGTATTTTATCTTTTGTATTAATTTGTTTTGATAATTGTAAATAATTTCACTGACACAAAGTGTAACCTGTCAATCATGTGATGTCACTTTTATGAGATGATTTAAACAGCAACTTGTCTTTGTTTCCCCCGTCCCTTGATGAAGCCTTGACAGGTGAAGCACTGGGCTTCCTATCTAGTGACTGCAGTTCCATAGAAGAATTTCAAAAAGAAAAAGCCGCAAATCAACCTAGTTAACCAGTGCACTCAAATGAGCAGCCCGCTCGAAAGGTTAATGGAGGTCAGACGGAAAGGAGTGCACTACATGCTTCTTATTTATTCTTGTGCTTTTATGAGGACACTTATCTCAAAACAAAGTGAAATCACTGAGCTTAAAACACTGTGGGCTGGATATTCAAAAGGGTTGCACCATGCCAATAGGGTTGCGCCATAGCAAGTCCGAAATTGCGCCATTCTGCCATATTCAGCAGGAGGCAGTTGCGCCCCACAAGTCAAGCTGAGCAACAGCGCAATGCTAATGAAGGCATGCTCAACCGGAGGGGGGAGGAACCATGCATAAACTGCACAGCCCGATATTCAGTGGGCTGTGCAGAGTTGTGCAGGTGCAACCTCAGACCTGCGCCTGCACAACTTTGAGCCCAAAAAAAAAGGAGTAAGTTGAGGGCCACCCACAGGTGAGCTGCTGCATTGCAGGGCGCAACACAGCAGCTGCCACCTGTGGGTGGCCCTCAACCTACTCCCTGTGCCCCCTGCAGCCCAATCACGGGCATATAACCCCCACCCGACTGGCCCGGTCGTGGGCAGAAGTTCAAACATCCCCACCCGACTGTCCCGATTGCGGGCATAAGTGAAATAAAAATCCCACCCCCACCAGCCCGATGGCGGGCATAAGTGAAATAAAAATCCCACCCCACCAGCCCGATGGCGGGCATAAGTGAAATCCCACCCCTCCACCAGCCCGGTCGCGGGCAGAAAAAGTTCAACCCCAAGAACATATCCTGGTGGTCCAGTGGACCTCAAGCCTGATCAGCGGGCGAAATGCGTTCAAACTCCCCCAAGGACCACCTACACTGAATTCATTCACATATCTGGACTGCCTTGTATGGTATGGGCTGCATGCCCATTGGCTCTTTCTCTGGAACCAATGGGCGTAGTCCCTGCTCAATCAGTTGGCGGGCAGCAAGTGGCAGGCGGGTGGGATGCTGCCGCCTGCCCGGCTGGCAGAGGGCGAGGTGGTGGGGGCTCCATGGTAGGTGGGGTGGGGGCCACTAGATCACCAGGGTAGGTGGTCCTTGTGGGGTTTGAACGCATTTCTGCCCGCGAGCGGGCTTGAGGTCCACTGGACTGACCACCAGGATATGTACTTGGGGGTTGAACCATTTCGCCCGCGATCGGGCTTGAGGTCCACTGGACCACCAGGGATATGTTCTTGGGGGGTTGAACTGTTTTCTGCCTGCGATCCGGGCTGGTGGGGGTGGGATTTTTATTTCACTTATGCCCACGACCGGGCCAGTTGGGGGGTTGGGGGATGTTTAAACTTTTGCCCGTGATCGGGCCAGTCGGGGGGTGGAGGGATTTTATAACTTATGCCCGCGATCGGGCTGCAGGAGGCGTCGGTCCCCGATGGCTGCTGCCTGGCAGAGCGCCAGGTGCAAATCCTCGGGGATCGGCGCACCTGCTTGCTAATGGCATGCAAATGGGGCCATAAATAGATGCAAATGGCCCCCCCGCGCCTTGCATGAATTATGGCCCCATTTGCATGTCACCTTTTGCATATCTGAAGTTTGCGCATGGCGCAATGGTACTTGTGCCACCGCATCTTGAATGCTCCGCTCTGACCACTTGCGGTGGCGCAAGTTCCACTGCGCTATGCACAGTGGCTGTGGCCCGGGTGTGATATTCAAAGGAGTTGCTCAATAGCGCAACTCCATTGAATATCTCCCCGGCCACACCCTTGCGCAACTATTTTGTGCAGCAGGCTTGCCTCCACAGAATAGAGCAGTTTGAATATCCAGCCCAGTCTCTTTAGGTTTAACTTGTTAACTATTTTTTCGATGACTCAAGAAGAAGAAAGACCACTGCAGTGTTATGCCATTCATTTGAACTCTGCTTCTTAAAGCATGTTCTCAGAATACAAAGTTGTTGTATTAGTTCACAGTTTTTTTTAAAAACAACACGCGCAACAGCAAGACTGCTATAGCGCTACTATGCCATCTGTTTAAATTCTGCATCTAAACGCACACTTTGCCAGCCGTGGTCTGTTTTTTCTCAAAAAATAGTTTATCTTACCAGATCTGTCTTCTCCTAGATGCCATGCTTAATAACTTCCCCCCTGCCTTTTTGAAAATTGCTTGTTATGTCTTATCCTCTTGACCAGGCTGAGAGAACGCACGCAACGTGCCCCAGGCAACTCCGCCAGCACAGACTCCTGAAACCTCCTCTACACAGGCTACAGCACAAGCGTGCATGGGAACATAATGCAGGGGAGGAAAACATTTTTTTTTAATTCCGGCCTGCCAGTAGCCAAGCTCAGCGATCAATTAAGCAATGGCAGGGGACGGTGCAGCTATCATAGAGAGGTCGCACAATTTCATAGGGTTGGAATCCCCTGGTGACCCCTAAATGATGCCCCTGCAACAGATATCATGACAGGTATGTGGAAGGCAAAATCAGTATCAGGCGAAAAATGGAGGCAGAAGTGAGAAAGGTAGCCTGCATTGAGAGAAATAACTCTGTGATGCTGTAGTGAGAGGGGGATGCAGGCCAAAGCAAGTCGAGCAGTGGAATGAATCAAGAACAGCTATTGGGCAACCCGACCTGACAACTGGAAGAGAGCCAAAGAAGCAGTCGGCAGAGGATGAATGCTGGACGAGAGCAGAAGTGGGTCCAACGTGCTAGGCAAGAGAACTGCCAGCACAGCAGAGTATGGTCGGAATGGGATGAGGATGAAGGACTCGGCAAGTGGTAGAAGATGCTCAAAAGAGGAGAGGAGGACAGGACCTGCCAAATCAGCAAGGAGCAGCATGAAAGCACCCAAAACAAGAGGGAAGTAATGGGAGCTCTGAACCAGGAGGAAGATGGAGACAGCAATGACCGGAAGGAGGGTAGATCCAATAATGACGGAGGGCCTGGAGCAGTGGTGGGTAGACCAGCACAGCAGTGCACAGAAAGGGAAGGTGGAGAAAATGAGACAGGAAGGTGGGTCCCCTGCAATGGCGGAAGGGAGGCGGCAGCAAGCAGACTGCACTAGGGAGTATGGGGAGGACCTGGGAGGTAGGGGAAACCACTGCCCCAGCGGGACAGAGCAAGCAGAAGAGGGAGGAGGATGAGATGAAGGAAAGCTGGAGAACAGGACGAGGTGCCACGAGAGTGGCATGAACAACAAACAGCAAGAAGTGAGGAAATTGAGCAGGGATTCTGTGGCCCAGGAGGTATAGCACACTAGATGGGAAATAGGAGAGCGGGAGGGGAGCGAAGCAGGACAAAAGAAATGTTGTGAAACGATGTGACTGACACAGAGTGATGGGAGTGCTGAAGAGGAAAGAAACAGGAGATGAGAACGAGGCCAGAGGCAAAAGGAGAAAGAGACATGCCCAGAGGAAGGGAGATGGCGCCTCCAGCCGCAATGAAAAAACGAATCCTGGAACAGTCCAGGAGGAGGCCTTTTAAAACCTACTGGGGAGTGACTTTGTTGCTCCACCCATTGAACCACAGCATAGCCTTTACAATTAGATTCTCCTTGCCGAATGCATCATTGTTTTTGTATTCCCAATTGGGCTGCTTGTCTCCAAAATATAAATTTGTTTACTTTTTTGGATGTTTTATATTTAAATCTATTTATTCCAGATTCATGTTCCCACTTTTAGACTTGGTTACTGTTCGCAGTACAACTGTTAATTTGAGGTCTTCTTATGGTACTTCTATTCAAACCATTGTACTTAAGTCCAAGTAAGGTGCTAGATCTTTTTCAATTGCAGCTCCCTTGCTTTGGAATAACTTACCAGAAAATCTGCTCATGATTTCTTCCTTACAAAGTTTTAAATGTAATTTGAAGAACTATTTACAGGCACAGGATGCTTGTACTTGTTTTACTTGATTTGTTCTTGTTTGTCTATTAAGTCTTGTTATTAACTGTATTTGTGTCAGGTCGGACCTGAAAAGGACTCGTCAGTGTCCTATCCTGGTTAACAAAATTTAAATAAGATAAAATAAATATTGGGCTTTATGCATGAAAGGGTGGAAATGCGTGCCAGGGCATGTACCACACCACATAGCTCTGTGCTTGAGGGGGTGGTGTGTACAGGCAAGTATTGACTATTGCTGGCCACCTGTCAGGCCCTGCCCCAGCATGCAGGATCACAGAGGGCAAATGGGGAGGTAGAAGACCCAAGGAGGGCGCCAATGGATGCCAGCCCTGGGTCCCACAGACCAGGGAGTGTTGGAAGGCACAGATCCGGGTGCATGAATAGCACACACAGGTACCCAGGGAATGTACCATTGTTTCTTGGTGTCCAGTGGTCCCTCCTCTTGTCCAATCCCTGTCCCTGGGGCACCACACCTTGCCTGGTGCACCGATGGCCCCCCATACAGAGCCCCCATCCCAGTCCCATATGGTAGTTCTCAACTCCCCCACCCACATCAGATCCCTGATCCCGGTTCCATAAGTCAGTTATCTTCCCCCCCACAGTGGATCCCAAGCCCCAGTCCTGTAAGTCAGTGAAGATCCCCCATAACCAGAGCTCCAGCCCAGCAGCTCCTGTCCATTATGGCACAGATGTCTCCCGGCCCCAATCCCAGCCCCCCAGCCCCCTCAGTTGTGGTTAGTTCCCCCCTGTGGCACTGATAATTCCACCCCTGCCCCCCATACCTGCACGTCGGTGCTGCAGTGATGGATGGCGAGTGGCACATCTGACTTACAGGCCTTGGAACTGCTGTGGGTGGGAAGATAACTGACCTACAGGACCAGAGCCAGATATTTGATGTGAGGGAGGGGGTTGAGAACTAACTAATGGGACTGGAGCTGGAGATCTGATGGGGAGGGTGGATTTGGAATTGACTAATAGGACTGGGGCTGGGGACCTGATATGGGGGTGAGAACTGTCGATGGGACCAAGGTTCTGTGTGCATGGGACTGGATGCATACCACAGTTGCAGCAGGGTCCCCCTGCCATATCCTGTACCCTCCTGCACCCCACTGTGCACAGCACTGCATGCCTTTGTGAATGGCATGTAGTGTGGGCATGCCCGCAGCCGCTCCCTCTGGACTGCCTGGCGCATAGCAGCCCAAGCGGCTGAGGGATCTGGTTTGCAACCGGCATGTGCCCAGATCGTGAATGCTACCTGTATGACTTTCACACCTAGGGTCGCCTACAAGCCTTACGCAGTGCGTAGGCAATCCACACTTTGATGCATAGGGCCCATTATATGTGCTTGAGGTGGGGGTTCAGTACAGATTCCAACTTTTATTAAGTGGCTTAATCAAAATGACTTAAATTTGAAATACACCTTTAAATCAGACAAAAAGGAAATTGAGTACTTGGACATCAAGTTAGGAATTAATGCTGACAACAAGGTTATTTGTTTTCCTTATTGAAAGCCAACTGCTGGAAACATGCTTCTTAGAGCAGACAGCTCATATTCTGACAGCATCCCTTATGGCCAGTTTCCTAGAATAAAATGTAACTCCACAGAACCAGAACATTATAAAATATAGGCCAGAATGCTGTCAGCCAGGTTCCAGGAAAGGGGCTATTCAGCAGCTGTAATCTAAATAGCATTCGAAAGGGCAAACAAGGTAAAAAGATGGGTGCTGTTACAAAACAGAACTAGAAATACAGAGAGTAATAATCAGATCACTGCAGTCTTAGATGTTAATAGTGAATCCAGCAATGTAAGAAAAATCATTAAGGAAAGGTGACAGATTTTGAAGAAATCCACAGAATGGCCCACTAGTAGGTAAGCTTCCTAGAGTCACCTTTCAGAGAGGATGAAATCTTAGAGATCATTTATCACAAAGCCATTTCTGAAGAAGTTCAACAGGCATCCAATACAATTAAACAGGCTTTTTTCCCCATGCAGACGGTGTTATGTTTGCAAGTTTGTGCAGAAGGAATTTTTTTTGAACATCCAAAAACAAAAATATTTCCTGAAACAGTATATTGAAGCAATAAGGCATGACAGAGTGTGTGTTATTATGTAATAACATCACTCTTCTGGTGGGTCAAAGCATGAGGTGAGGCTAAGTGCTTCCACCACCCCAGGAGTGACGTTATTTAAGCAATATACCCTGGCAGGGAGTGGGTATACTGGTGGATTTACCACACCTGGTGTGGTTCGGTCATGAGGCACAGCCGAGTGACTTAACCACACCAGAAGTGGTAAATCCACCCATATACTGACTCCCTGTCATGGTATACTGCTATTATACAATGTTCAACTTGTTTTTTTGTTTTTATAGTGATATAAAACTTTTACAGTGGGTATACTGGAGGATTTATCACAGTCATGTGATGTGTTTTGACCAATGAGGTTACAGGATTTTCTTACCACATTGTATAATACACAATAACACATTCCCTGGAGTGCCCTGTTGCTATTATGCAATGGCTCATTTTAAAATAATATTAAAAAGCTAAAAAAAACTCTTTTTTGTAATATTTTTATTTTTTTTGTATGAGAAGCATATTTCAGAAATAAGAGAAAAAGTAGCCCACTATGTGGTGCTGCTGCTAATACATGCCTTTCTTGTGCATGGCAACCCCCCCCAACACACTCGTCATGTGGTATCTTTTGAATTTAATTCCTGTGGTCCCGCTGCTTGTGTTGAAGATGTATTTTTTTTTATTTTGTTAGCTGTGAGAGAAAGGCATGGACAGTGAAATAAAAAACATCAAAGCCGAGCGGTTACTTCTGGTTTCCCGCTGTGCTTCGTAACTGGACATCAGCAGGACCTGTAAGTTACAGGTCTTTTTTATTTTGGTAAAAGTGCTTTTTTGGAAAAGGCAAAATTTTGTGGGTTTATGAGAAGCTGGTGAGGGTTTACAATGTCATTGCCACTGTTTGTGTTTTTTTTTAAATGGCTGAGAGCGCAGGTCGCGCGGTTTCATACAGGCAGGTAGAGTGCAGTCAAAGAAGGACAGCTGCTGTTTTTTTTTTAAATATTGTTGCTTTGCTTTAATTGAATGAAGGAGTGAGGCAGTGAAGCAGAGAATGTGTGTTTGTTGGGGGGGGTGAGCTGGTCTAAGCTGTGATGGCTTGACTGACTGTTGGCATTCCGGTGGCTTGCGTGGACAGGGAGGGATTTGTTTTTCTGTTGTCCGGTCACTTGAGTGCCAGTACTTTATACAGTGATGTTATAGTTCAATATCATCAATGTGCCAGGCACAAACTGACCAATCAGAATAGAGGAATTTTCCTTGTCATTGTATAATGATTGTCGCACACCTTCATGATATATATACTATATATATATATATATAGGGTTGTGCCAGTGTGGTTATCTGTATGTAGGGCGTACAGTACTCCTTTAAAGGGAAGGTTACAAGAGCACATAATGGCTGTTTACAATGGTAATGAAAACAACTCTCTAGGGTATCAATATAGAAACATAGAAACATAGAATTTGACGGCAGATAAGGACCGCTTGGCCCACCTAGTCTGCCCATTTTCCTACCTAACAGATAAGCTGCAGATCCTAGTTAACCAACAGCTTACTTCCTCCTACCCCCTACTAGGACTGCCTTATGCCTGTCCCATGCATTCTTGAATTCCCCCACTGTTCTTGACTCCATGACCTCCTCAGGGAGGCTGTTCCATGCATCCACAACCCTCTCTGTGTTCCTCACATTACCTCTGAGCTGTCCCCCCTCTATCTTCAAATTGTGCCCCCTTGTTCTTGCACATCTCTTTTTCTGGAAGATGCTACCCTCTTGGACTTTGTTGATTCCCTTGAGGTACTTGAAAGTTTCTATCATGTTCCCTCTCTCCCTTCTTTCCTCAAGGGTATACATATTAAGCTCCTTTAGTCTTTCTTCGTATGTCTTCTGGTGCAGACCCTGCACCATTTTGGTTGCCCTCCTCTGGACAGCCTCCACTCTATGTCTTTGTGGAGATGGGGTCTCCAGAACTGCACACAGTACTCCAGATGGGGTCTCACCAACTGTCTGTACAGAGGGATAACAACTTCCTGTTTTCTACTATTGATGCCTCTTCCTATGCATCCTAGTATCCCCCCAGCCTTCCTTACTGCCTTCTCACATTGCTTGCCCACCTTTAGGTCATCTGATATAATTACCCCCAGGTCTCTTTCTATTTTTACTGTTGTCAGTATCTCACCCTCCATTATGTACGCTTCCCTTGGGTTTTTGTTTCCCATGTGCATTACCTTGCACTTCTTTGCATTGAATCTGAGCTGCCATACATTTGACCATTCCTCCAACCTTGCCAAGTCCCTTCTCATCCTTTCCACTCCATCTTGTGTATCAACCCTGTTGCAGATCTTTGTGTCATCTGCAAAGAGACATACTTTTCCTTCCAGTTCCTCTGCAATGTCACTTATAAAGACATTAAAAAGGACCGGTCCCAGTACTGAACCCTGCGGTACCCCACTAGTAACCCTCCTTTCTTCACTGTGTACTCCATTTACTACTACCCTTTTGCGTCCTGTTGTCTAGCCATTTTTTATCCAGGCTACCACCTTGGGACCCACTCCAAGGCTGGCTATCTTGTGTATTAATCTTTTGTGTGGGACTGTATCAAATGCCTTGCTAAAATCTAGGTAGGCCATGTCCACAGCCCCTCCCTGGTCTACTACTTTGGTCACCCAGTCAAATAAATCTATTAGATTCGTCTGACACGACCTTCCCATCGTGAATCCATGCTGCCTTGGGTCCTGTGCCCCACTGGCCTCTAGGTACTCAACAATTCTTTCCTTCAGAAGTGATTCCATCATTTTCCCTACCACTGAGGTCAAACTAACTGGTCTGTAGTTTCCTGCCTCTGTCCTGCTCCCACTTTTGTGAAGAGGAATCACATCTGCCCTCCTCCAGTCCTCGGGTACCACCCATCCTCCCATGATTTGTTAAAGAGAGTAGTCAGTGGTGTCACTAGTTCTACCCTTAGTTCTTTTAGAATTCTTGGGTGAATCCCATCAGGCCCCATTGCTTTGTCCACCTTCAATTTTATTAGTTCTTTCAGAACCCTTTCTTCTGTAAATGGACTGGTATCGACCCCGTCTTCAAGTGTTTCTCTTGTTTGGTTTAGGTAACTCCCCTCCTCTTCCTTTGTGAATACTGAGCAGAAATATTAGTTCAGTATCCTGCTTTTCACTGTCACCCTCTACCCACATTCCCTCCCTTTATTAAGCTTCAGTATCCCTCCTTTGGTCTTTCTTCACTCCCTAATGTACCTATGAAAGGTCTTATCCCCCTTCTTAACAGAATTGGCTATCCTTTCCTCGGTTTGGGCCTTTGCTTTTCTGACTGCCTTCCCAGCCTCTTTCTGCTTTAACTGATAAAATTCTCTGTCCTGCTCCTTCTGTGTTTCCTTATATTTCCTCAATGCTGTCCTTTTCTCCTTAACCTTCTCTGCCACCTCTTTTGAGAACCATAGCATTTTTTTCCTTCGTTGTGTTTTATTGATTTGCTTTACACAAAGGCTTGTTGCCTCTGTGATGGCTGTTTTGATCACTCCCCATTGTTCCTCCACCCCTCCTTCTTGCCTGTTAGTGCTTTTCTGAGGCACTCTCATTTCCAATGTCAGCCCTCCTAAAGTCCAGTACTCTTGCTTTTCTATGGCTTGATTGTATGGCTGTGTTTATAGTGAACCACATTGTTTGGTGGTCTTTTCCCAGATGGCTCCCACTTCTAAATCTGAGATTCTTTCTCCGTCCCCATTTGAGAGTACCAGGTCTAAGATTGCTCCCTCCCGAGTGGGTTCCAATACTAGCTGTCTGAAGCATGCCCCGGTAGTGCATCAAGAATGACCCTGCTCTTGGATGTGCCTGCAGCAAAGGTGCTCAGTTAACATCTGGCATATTCAGGTCCCCATCAACAATATCTCCCCTTTTTCTGCCATTCTAAGAAAGCCTTCTATCACTTTCTTGTCTTTTCTCTCCCCTGAGATGGGGTCAGTATACAACCCATGCAGATTGTGGTGCCATTTCCTGTCTCCAGGGTGACCCAAAGTGCCTCATCTGCTCCCTGTTTACTCTTTAGTTCTGTTGCTTTGATCCCTTCCTTTACATAGAGAGCTACTTCTCCTCCTCTTTTACCCTTCCTGTCCCTCCTGTAGATTGTGTATCCTGGTATGTTGACATCCCAGTCATGGTTCTCTGTGTACCATAATTCTGTGACTGCCACAATATCCAGGCAACCCTCTTCCATCAAGGCCACTAGTTCAGGCAGCTTGTTACACAGACTACGGGCATTGCTACTCATCACCCTCCACTTTTTGATAGCCTTACCCTTTTTAGCCCCATTTCTGTCCTTACTGCCTTTGCCTTTTTTTACATTTAAATCAGTTCTGGTCCCTAATAACTTCTGTAGCTTGGTATTTACCTCACTAATCACCATGTTTTGTGGGGGTAGGCTGGGATTTCCCTGCTCCTTTTCAGTGCCTCCCCACCTTGGCTAGTTTAAATGCTTGCCAATGAAGCATTTAAACCTCTCACCTAGGATCCTGGTTCCCCGGACAGATGAGACCATCGCACCAGTATAGGTCTGCATCCCTCCAGGTGGCTCCTCAATGAAGCCAAAACCATGAGCTCACACCAGTTTTCAATCACTCATTGAATTTCCTGGTGAGGATGCCTAACATCTCCTTGCCATAGACAGGCAGCACCTCCGAGAAGGTTACCGTATGCGCTACTTGTCTAAGGCCCCTTCCCAACTCTACAAACTCCTCTTGCACTGCTCTGATCCCATTCCTAGCCAGGTAATTTGTCCCTAGGTGGACAATGACATCCAGCTCCCTCCCTTGTGCAGCTCCTCCCACGATCCTGAGGATTCGCTTCCTGTCCCTCCAAGCCGTGGCGCCAGGAAGGCACCTTACCATCCTCTTCCCTTCCTCCCCCATTTCTACCCCCCTAATGATTGAGTCCCCCACTAGGAGTTGTTTCCTTCCCCTGTGGGGTCCCATGCCTCCCTCCTGTGGGTCTCCTTTGTGAAGGTTCCCAGCATCCTCCTTGGTCTCCACTGCAGGTGCCTCCATAGAGGAACCACTATCCAACAGAAGAGTGAATGAATTGTGGAGAGGTACAGCTGGAGGGATGCAACTCTGTTTCACCACCCTCTCCCTCCTGGGCCCACCCCAATCCAGCCTCTCCTCTTTCTTGGCAACCTCTGAGGTAGTGCGGCATTGGCCTGGTGGTCCCTGGGTGGGAGGAGGTTTCCGAATCCTAGCCAGGTCAGCCTGGAGACGGGCAACCTCCTCTCTCAGACCAGAGAGGTGCCTGAAAATAGGGCAGCATTGCAGCCTCCAGAATGTCCCGGAACACTGCACCCCACAACCAATGCACTGCACCACTCCTATCATGTCTTATTTTGTGTCCCTCTACTGTTTCTCTGGACACTTACTTTCTCCTCTCCTTACAACTCTCACCCTTCCTGTTCTGGGACAACAACTTCCTATCTTCTTCAGTAGCCTCCTTCTTCCTTGCTCAATATCAGACCACCAGCAGCTAGGGGGGAAAGTGAGCTACTTTCTTCCTTTAGGGTTGACAAAACCAATGTTTCTCTATGATCCTTCCCTTCCTACTGCCAAACAGGAAGTTCCTCTTGACAGTCAAATCCAGTGGCTATAAAAGTAAAATGGCTTTGGGTGGGTGGGTGCAGGGGTGGGATGGAGGGCAATTAGTAAGAAAAAAGGCTAGCAACGGGAAGTTGTAATTTGACTCACCTGCTATTATAGTGTCTAAACCACACCCCCAATTAAGCTCTCTTTCCTCCTACTGGTTTAGCAAAGTCAGCTGATACAGTACCCTTCCCAGCACAGAACACACACTGACTTTCTTTCTTTTCTTTCTTTTTGTAACCCTAAATAAGACCCCTTCTACTTCTAATAAAGTTATCTGTCTACTTAATCTTAACAGACACTGACTCCTGCTGAGATATAAGTTTTAAATTAAAAAAGAAAATGTAGCTTCTTTTAGTTAGCTGCTTTCTGCTCTACAAGCAAGGCTAGCAACAGGAAGGAAAAATATGGCAGTAACCCCAATGTCTTCAGTTTAGGGCCTGCAATATGTTCCAGAACTTTCTCATGGAGGATCAAGCCAGATCCTTCTCCAAAGGAAACATTCTGGATCACAGAATTGAATTCTCTAACACCCATTAGACTAAATGAAACTGATTTTAAACTATTTTAGGTGAAAGCTAGACTTTGCTTTTTTGTCAGCTTGTATCATTGGACAACTATTTAGTGAAGATCATTACTGGCTATTATTTGTGAATTGTGTTTTTATCTTGCAGTATATAGGTAAGCTCTTTGGCATTCTTGCTCTATTTACTTTGTTCCGCATTTATGGATATATCTCAATGCATTTATCTCCTCTGTCCTTGTTTCTTTTCCTCTCCCTTTCCCTATTTCTCACCTTTTCTCCCATCGTTGATCTTTCTTTGCCTTCTTTGGTTCGTCACCTTTTCTCTTCTCTCTCCCCTTCCTTTCTTCCCTCTCTCCCCTCCTATTCTTCCTTTTCCCCCCTCTTTCTTTTTTTATATTTATAGTTTTTCCTCCTCCTGTGTTGACCAGCCCCCTTCCACTAGTAGCTCCAGCCCGGTCACCCTGGTATCCACCAGGACTTACTTCGATGGCACAGAGGTGCCCAGCTGGCTAAGGGCAGAGCCTGTGTAGGATCGGTGTCATCTTGGCGTCAACACCATTTTCTGTTTTCTGCCCCTCCCCTTGTGGTGTGAGTGTGCATGTGTGGAGGCATGTACACACAATGTACCCATGGTCCTGTGCCTCTCAGGCTCTGGCATTGCCCTTCAGCCTCAACTAGGGGGCAGTCAGGGAGCAGGATGACAACCCTCCCTTCCCCAGAAGAAGAGAGCAGTACTTTGGATGCTTGATCCTTTCCCTCCCCTGCCGACCCCTGGCAACCTAAGGTTGCTCCTGACCTCAGGTTGCCAGCGTGGCACAAGGTGTGGTGTCCAGCACCTCAACCCTCAGTGCCCCAGGTCGGCCCTCCCCTCTTTCTTTTTTCATTTTTTATTCTCCTTTTTCCCCCTTTGCCTCCTCACCCCCTTCCCCTCCTTTCCCCAACCTATGGTATGCAAGTAATAATAATACTGGACAGGGTGAGAGGTATTGGGCAATACTGGACTGCTCAAGGGCGTAAAGAGGCCCAACACTGCAGGTGGAGGGCCTTATAGTCCCTGGAAGTTCCAGCATTGCCCAATACCATCCAACCTGGAGGGTATTATTGTGCTTAGAAAATGGACTACATGTATAATTTTTTATAGGATTACAAAAATTCCTAACAATGCTTTAAAAAATGACTACCATTGTATTTTTAGTCCTTTTTTGGTGAAGTAGTCCCTGTAGTGCTGGCCTTGACAGTAGAGGTCACTGTTATGTTTTGTTGTGTCCTGTTTCAGCTGCCCCTTTAGTCTGTCCCTGGCACATTTTATTCTTTTGTTGTTTGCCTTTACACTTTATGGTGAGTTCTCAGTGTGGAACATTATTTACTTACTGTTCAGCAGTCAAGGAAATGGAAATGGGAGCTGAAATGAATGAAAGCTGGAGAGCTGTGCAGCACACAGTCTGAAAACATTTTTCTTTTTGACTTGAAAAGTGTCCCTCGTGTAGTCCGACTGTAAGAGGCAATGGCGAGTAACAGGTACAGTACTTTTTATTTTCAGTGAATGGCAGTAGAAAGGACTACTGTATGGGTGGGTATACAAGGAGGAAAGAAACTGGGGAACAGAGCTGTTATTCAGGCAAACATTTTGGGTTAAGAAGGTGTATGGTTACTTTGGATTGTTGCAGTATTGTTAGTGGGTAACGACCAAAGATCTCTGCTACCAAGCCAGTTACCCTGCATGTATACATGGTGTATGTGAAAAATCTCACTGTTAATACTCTTCATCAAAGAATCTGGTTACCATAAAGGAGAGCGGTTTAGGATCCTGCCGACCACTAGCTTGATCTGATTTCGGGCTCTCTCTCTCTCTCTCTCTCACTAAGTGAGAGAAAAATGATGGTAAGAACTGAGAATTCCAAACTGGCACAATGGCACCAGTTTGCCACTTGAGGCATAGGAGGCTGGAACTTTTTTGCATGGGTATCTATTGAAAGTTAATGTCCCTCTGGAGTGGGTACCAGCCAGTCAGAGTCCAGGAAATGAAAATACCATTTTTTAATGGTTATATTTTGCCTTTTTGCAAAAAATCTGGCTCTTAGATTAACAATGTTTTTGCCATTATTGATAATCCTAAATAATTTCTAATAAAGCTAATAATATAGGCATGCTTGGGGCTCATATAGATTTCTACAATATGAACATTTTTATGGAGGCAGTTTCTCTGTGACTGTTGTGGCAGTGGAGCTGTTAGGGCTAAGCATTAAAATAAAAATAAAGTATATAAATGCATGATTTTCTTGATTCAGCCCCTGCCAATACTAAGCACTAGTTAGACAAGCATACTGGTGGTTTTAATTATGACTATTTAAGCACTGTCACTTGAAGCTTAGGGACAAAGCTTGGGCTAAGCATAGGAAATCTCTCTCTCCCAGACTCCAACAAGAGTACAAAATACTTCTGATCAGGTGTAAATCAGTGGTTCATTCTACTAAAGTCAACCGCCTCAAGAACAGTCAACTCTGATCCAGACCAACTCCAAACAACTCTGGAAACCTTAAACTCCCTCATGGGTAAAAACAGGAAGTGCGAACAAATCATGCTCCAGACAGAAGGGAAATTAACCAACAACCCTTCAAGCATGGCCAGCTTGTTCAACTCATTCCTTGGGGACTTTGACAAGTACAAGACACCCCCCTCCACTGCCCAAAATCTGCTCCTGAATTTCTCTCCCCCAAAAGCAGACTTCTCCTCATTCTACTTCAAAGCTCTCTCGCCTGCTGATACAATTAAATTATAAGAAAAAACAACCCAAGAGCCCACACTGGCCCTGATGGGCTTGACTTCTGCATCCTCAAGCTCATTATCAAGGAGACCGCCATCCCTCTCACAAATATCCTTAATTTCTCCCTTTGTTCTGGTACCCTTCCCTCTGTCTGGAAAACTGCTTCCATCTGGCCGCTGCACAAAGCCGGTTCCAAACAAGATGTAAGTAATTTCAGGCCTATCTGCTTCTTCCCCCACCCCATCAAAATCTTTGAAAAGATAGTTCATACCCAAATCATGGAGCATTTAAACAAATACAACATCCTGATGGAGGCTCAGTATGTTTTTCAGTCTAAACATAACATAGAAACTGCACTCGCTAGGTTCACTCAAGACATTTACGCAGTATTCGTGGACCTTACCAAAGCTTTTGATTTGGTGGACCATAACCTTTTACAATCTTTCCATGCTCTCCTGAATTTCTCTGCTAACGTAATAAACTGGTTTGACGACTAGCTGCACTTGAGGTATCACAAAACCGTTATCCAGGGTCATCCTTCATATGAATGCCTTATTAAGTATGGAATCTCACAGGGATCTATTCTCAGTCCATTTCTCTTCTCATTGTTTATCAACAACATCCCCTCTGTTTGTTCACAGACCAGCATCATCCTTTATGTGGATGACGCTGCTTTATACTGCAAGGGTGCAAATCATTCCTCCCTCCTCTCCTAGCTACAGTCAGATTTCCACAGCTTCATTATGGTTCAGCATTCAGGAATGGTATTAAACTCCCAAAAACTAAATTTATGATTTTTGCCAGCCCGCAGAAACCTACAAATTTCAATTTCACCCTCTCTGATAATGATGGCATGGTCATTGAGAGGGTGCGCGAATTCAAATACCTTGGCCTTATGCTTGACGAACATCTATCCTTCAGTCCACATGTAACTAAACTCATAAATAAAATTCACCAGAGACTTGGACTCCTTTATAGGATCAAACAATTCCTCCTACCTGAAACTAGAAATAGGCTAGCTACCAGCTTGCTTGTACCTCTCCTTGATTACGGTTCCATCATCTACGTCCCACAAAGTAATTTGATTTTGTTCCAGAAATTGAAAACCACGTACAACTCTATTGTCAGATTTGTCACAGGATTTCCCAGTTGTACTTACAGCTGTGCCCTCTACGAATCAGTTCAGTGGTTCTCCATGGGGGACAGGTTCTTTTGGAAGGTCACCACATTCCTCTACAAAATCCTCCACAACTCTCTTCTCCACAGCGTCTCCTCTCTGTTCATAAAGACTTGCCCCTTCTGGGTCACTAGGAGCACTGCGACCTCCCCATTTTTTGTCCCCCTCTGCAACACCACTCTTGGGTAGAGATCACTCACCTACAGAGGTTCCAAGCTCTTTAACACCATTCCTCCCAGCCTCTCTTTCAGCCCCTCTCTCAGTACCTTCAAGGGCAAACTTAAGGAGTACCCCTACTGTAACTGTCTGTCATAATATTCCTTAGTACTACCTCTGCCTTGTCTAATCTATTGACTCATGCAACTAGCTCCCCTTCCTTCTACCTCTGCCTCCTGACTCTCTTCCCTTACTCCCTGTCCCCTCTAGCTCTATCTGGACTATCCTTCTTCCCTTCCTGTGAAAGGCTCGCCTTAGTACTGTGCATATTTTTTTTCATGCTGTAAAATTTTTGTTTTGGTATAAATAATCCAGTTTAATCTTCTCATGCCTATTTGATATTGTTTCTGTTTGATTGTTTTCTGCCTATGCCTGTACCTGTTGTTCTCTCACGTAAATTTGTTTCCAGCTGAACAGTTGCTACAATTTGTTTCTACAATTTGTATAGAGCCTCCTCTGTTACATTCTGTACAACTGGACACTTGTGTAAATGGGCATTCTTGCCCACATGCATTTCCAGTATAAAATAAAATTGATTGATTGATTGAAGCTGGTTTCTCACCGTTTGAGGGTGCTTTGTTAAGGTGTTTGAATAAATGAATATTTGTGATTTTGGGGTATAACTACCCTATCAGTTGCAAGGTTCCATACATTCCTGAGGGAAGCCCTTATGTAGGGTGAAATGTAGGGACTATTTTGCACCGCACCTGTTTTTTAGCTAAAATTAAATGAAGTATTATCTCCACGCATCAGTGCTCCACTTTTTTCTTTTCTTTTGTTCAGTGCTAGTAGTACGTGGTGGAGGCACCTTCATGGTGAGTGGTGTGCTTGAGTTCCTTTTTTTTTCCACTGGGACTTAAAACAAGCAGCCATCTCACTGACGTGGTGCACCTTCTGCACACCACCAGATACAGATGGACAATAAATTGCAGGATATGGAGGCAAGACTCTGACAGAAAAACCTTAGGGTCTGCAGGATACTCAAGGGGCCTTACTGATTTCATGAAACAACTCCTCAGAAATGCTCTCTAACTACCCCCCGACCTGGACCTGGAGCTTAAACAGGTCCACAGGGTCTTGGTCCCAAACCAGGACCAGAAGTATGCCCATGATTAATCATAATGAAATTTTTTAAGATATCAAATGAAAGAGTAGGTGTTATCTTAGGCTTGAAGGCAGAAGAGGGTCCTATTCCAGGACCAAAAAATACATATTGATAATGACTATGCCCCTCAGATACAACAGAAAAGGCAACCATATGCCCCTTACCTTTGAGGCCTTAAGCAATTCAATTTAAAATTTCAAACCTCTTACCCTGCCAAGCTTGAAGATCTAATACTCAAAGATCAATATTGTACATTTCACCACCAAAGACACCGAGGCAGATTTGGAACAGGAGGTTGTCCCAGTTCAGCCCCCACCATGGCAACCACAGCCCCTATCCCAGTTCAGCCCCCACCATGGCAACCACAGCACCCTCGTAAAGATCACAGTGAGAGACACTGTTCTGCATGCCTCCTCAGTACCATCCAAAGCTAGAGCTTGACACTTGCAAGAGGCATTGACGCAGATAAAGGTCTTACTCCAACAGTTTAAGAAATGTGCCCGAGACTAAACACTTTAACTTTATTCTGCAACCTAGTATAACCCGGGTGCCGTATACCAACAGGCTACTGCCCCTGCCTGGGTGGCCACAAACCAGGTTGAGAGGCCTGGGTCCTATTCCTGGTGTAAACGGGGATTCTTTCCCAAGATAACAATAAATAGCACAGTGCCTCCACCCAGAGGAAAATACAAGTGGGTGTGATATTTTAGCAGTACAACCACCTGGGATGCTGTACCAACCCAGCTCCTCTGACTGTCACCCCACACGTGGATTACTAGAAATCAATACCCGTATTTTTAAAAACTTGTAATTATTGACTTAAGCTAACAATACACTTATTAATAATATGCTTGCAAGACATTTTTTTAAAAGGGTTAACCAATAATTTATTTACAGGTGGGTTAGGGCCAGGAATGGGAAACTGGAGGTAAGCAACATTTTGGATTTTGGCATTTTTTATGTGGCAACATTAAACAATCATTTTACTTTTAAGTTCAAACCTATGGTTAAGGCTTTCTAGTCATCTAGCTGCTTATACTTAATAATTACAAACCCCCAACTGGTACCAGTCTCCAGTCTTTAGATAAGAGCCCTACAACTCTATCCACCCCAGGGTACCCAGCACTAAAACGCTGCAGGCCTGGTATCAGTGCAGCTGGTTAGTCAGCGTTGGTGCACTTAAACAACAATTTAAGTTCAACTTTTCTTTTCCTAGATTGGTGGCAGTAGCCATTTAGTTCAACTTGGGCCTTTGAGCCAAACTGTTAAATTTAGAAACTTGACAACACCATCTTTAGCTTTTGAAACTTGACAACCATCCATGGCAACTATTTACAGTTCCCCAGATGCAGGACTACCCTTGCTTTACTCATGGTTTTGCTGACAGTCTTTTGGCTTATGCAGCTGAAGGACTTTAGACTGTAGATTGGGATGGACACAATCAGTAGAATTCAGTCACTCAGATTGCTGAGATGAGCAGTGAGCACTTGCAGCTTAGCCTTTTTACTTACTTGCCTTGCAGCTTTGGCCTTTTAGTAGCAGGTCTTGCAGCCTTGGCAGGCTGGAACATTTCAGCTTTTTTAGCATCTGGTCATCTTTTAATAGTGAATTCACAAACTGGAAGCAGACCAGTGCCAGGACCCGGGCCAGCACGCCTAACCCCACTTCTAGACACATGATCCTCTGGGGAGACCCAATGGTAGGCCTAGCTGGCAACCCTACCAGCATGGTTCCCAAACTGACCTGCAGATAACAGTCACTTTCTTCAAGTACTTTAGTCACATTCAGCTACAAATGGCATTCAACTACACAGCCAGTTTGCAGCAGTGGCTCTCTCCACATCAGAACACAGTCTCTGTGTTTTTTCACTGAAGATTAGTGGAAAACAGTGTCTCAGACTCAGACATTTTAGGTTAATCTTGCACAGAAGAGAATCTTCTCACTTGAACAGAACCAACATACTGGATGAACACTTTTCACTTTGCAGGTGCTACTTGAACAGAAGAGGGTCTCTCCTTCTTTTAGCATTCAGCACTGAGATTATGGCAAGTCTCCCAAATAAATGGAACATCTCTTCATACTCTAGCTTCCATCAAACTGAAAACACATTCAGACAGCTCCTCTTGTTTGGCATGGCTCCAGAGCCTAAGCACTAAAAATACCACCGACAGCTTAATCTGGTTCAATGTCAGTTGGCATCCATCTGTATTCCCCTTCCCGGGATGAGGCTGAAAATAAGCAGAATTGTCTAGTCCTCCTTTCCCAGTCAACAAAAACTAAATAAAATAAATAAAGCAGGACAATAACTTCTCACAGGCATCGCTGGTGAGGCATCGCTGGTGATTTTTCTTTCCCCAGGGTGACTCCCAGATGACTTCTGTAGAACTGGACAGTAACAACAATTCTTTGTACAGACACTACACCCTACCCTGGTGCTGGATCAACGATATAGCACAGAGATGAGCACCCCAGGGACTAGTGGCTACACAGCCTCAAACAGGTCACAAGCAGGCTTCCTCTCTCAGCAATATCTTAAGTTGCAGGTCTTTACAGCTCTCTCACAGCTGAAGTTGTAGATTGTCACAGCTGTCTAGCCCCTGAACAACACAATTACAATTTTCGCTGGGCAAAATCTTCCATATGTGGAAAGGCAAATGCAGGCCGTTTGGGAATGTAACTGGACGATCCCCAGGCAGGCCATTTTCAAGCCTTGCAGTCACATCTTTAGGCAAAGGGGCTGAAGCGTCCCTCCCCTTGGAGGGGCTCATGCTGAACTGAACTCAGAACCAAAAGTCTCTTGGGTTTTGGGAGCTCCAGGCAGCTTCTGATTGACTAAAACAGTTGTCCCACTGAAAAAGTAATATTCATTAGGCTTCTTTGATGCCTGATTGGTCCTTCATTTGGGCACCAAGAAATCTCCCAGCTTTTTCCTCCAACAGCCCCTGCACAGTCCCTGGAATTCCTCTGAAAATCCTGGCTTTCTGGTTGGCTGGAGCTGAAGTCAAAGGCTGCAGACATGGTTGCTGTGTAAACTAGTTTAACTTTAGTCTGAATATGTCCCCACTTTGATGTCCTGGTGCAACCAGCACACACATTTTATTTATTAAATGCCCCACTGTCCTTTAATGTCCCTTCGCCCTATTATCCGCTGACAGAGTTTAATATTTTAATTCAGTTCCTTGTCTGTCACTGCTGCTGATAACTGCAGTCCCCAGGCAGCAGGCAGGATCTCAATAATATTTATAGGTGCTGCATTAATACTCATAAACAGTTCACCAGCTCTCATTGGCACTCTTTAAATAAAACAATTTTTGGCTCCTCATGTGCCTCCTCCATGTCTCCGGACCCTGACTGACTGATTTTTGAGACCAGGAGCACTAGAGATGCTTTCATTTTGCCGCAGCGGTGGCCCAAAAATGAAAATGCGCAACTGCACATGTGCAGACCACCAGATTGCACATTCATGCAGCAGCAGCTTGGTGGTTCCATGGCTTTGCTCCTCTAGCTGTATCACTGAGACCTGGCTGGATGAAAATGCTGGCACCATTTTAGAGGCAGAGATTCCAGCCGGTTCTTGGTAATACACCACTCGAGGTTGAATCACAGGGCGGGGGTTGCAATTTGTTTTAGATTAGAGTTGGGCCTTTTAGTTATGCCAGTTGAGGAGACCAGGTCCTTGGTGTGTACGGTGGTTGCAGGTGTGGGGTGCAGGATCCTTCTCGCTCTACCATCCACCAGGGGCTAGAAGCAGTTCCTGCAGGAAGTTGCGGACTTCATTGTCGACATGGTGTTGGAGTCACACAGATTGATGGTGCTGGGTGACTGCAATGCCTGGATCAACGACGAACTCTCGCAGTTTGGTCATGACTTCCTCCAACCTATGAACTCATTGGGCTTCACACAGGCAGTTGCCTCTGTGACCCATAATTATGACCACTCTTTGGGTCTGGTCTCCCTGCTGGGGATGGAGACCTCTGACTTGGTGGTGGAACCAGTTGGATAGTTGGACCACCATACTATAAGGTTCAACTTCCAGGCCCACTCCATAGGCCTGCCCCTGTGGAGATGGTCCGGTACCACTCTTTGAGGGGCATGATCCCAGATAGCCTATCGACTGTGCTGGACCTATAGGGATTTCAATGTGCAAGTCAGGGTCCGGAGAACCTGCTACAGGCTTATAATAGGGCTGTGGCTGGTGCTCTGGATGCTATAGTTCCTGTTCAGGTTCATCCTTTCACCCTTCACCCTCGGTCCTCTTGGTCTGATGGGACCTAGAGGGAGCTACAGCAAATTGGATGAAGGTTGGAGCGTTACTGGCAGAAACTGCACCTTGAAGCCGACAGACTTAGATTGATGGATCATTATAGGGGCTATCAATCAGCAATCTCACGTAAAAAGGCAGAGTTCTTGTCCGGGGAGATTGCTGCACCTCAGAATCGACCAGCTGAGCTCTTTTGAACTGTGGACAGACTGAGCAGTCCAGCCTGTCTGCAAGTTCAAAGAGCCTTTTCACAAGTAAAGTGTGCTGAGTTTGCTCGGTTCTTTGCTGATAGGGTTGTCAACATCAGGTCTGAGATCCGATCAGCTCGCTCCATGGGGGGTGGCGGTGGTCAGTGTGAGGTTGCTACTCCTCGGTTTTGTTGGATGGACTTTAACCGGTTGGAGATCATGGATGTCATGCAGATTGTCCAGAGTATGCGGCCGATCTGCTGTTGTTTAGACCTGGGCACAACGTGCCTTTTAATCGGTTGTGTTGATGTCATCGGCCTGGTCTTAGCAAAGATAGTCTGGAGCTCATTAGAGTTGGATGAGTTTCCGGACTCCCTGAAGGAGGTGGTGATGATGTCCCTCCTTAAGAAAACTTCTCGACCCGGGTTGCCCTGCTAACTACAGACCAGTCTCTAACCCCATTTGTAGGAAAGGTTATTGAGAAGGTGGTTGCTCTGCAACTGGAGAATCATCTTACCATCCATGATATCTATGATCATCTCCAGTCCAGATTTCAGAAGAGGCATGGCACTGAGACTGCCCTTGTTCGGTGCTCAATGACCTCCTGATTGTGAGAGATCGGAGGACCCGTTCCATCTTGGTCCTCCTTGATCTCTCCACAGCTTTGACACTGTGGACCATAGGGTGTTGCTGGAGCACCTGTGGTTCATCTTGGTAACCCCTGCAAATGGGGGTTCTCAAAAGACTTCCAGGAGCTTGCTTGAATGCTCCAAGCCTGAATGGTGTTTGGCATTTAAGCCATTTATCAGTGAGTGTTTTAGAACCTCTGGTACTGTCTCTTTAAGAGCTGTCTGCTTGCAGACATAATTAGTTTGTATGGGGACTGTGTGTTTCTTTGATTGAGTACCACTCAAGCTGCTGCCAATTCACTTCATTTTTGCAGTCACTAGGAGTGCAAAGGGAACCTATCTGAAAGATGTAACTGTTTGCCAGAAATTATTTAGAGTAATAATGAAAGTAAGTTGTCTAACCTGCTTTCTTTGCAGTCAGAACTGTGTCTGCTAGTTCCCCATTCTAGTTTTGAACTGCTGAACTGGACCAATCAGTGTGGGGTAAGCTAGCCTAAAATGGTGCCTTGGACGAATCAGAACTTGGACTCATAATCTGAGCCAGCCACAAGAGGATTGTATGGGCAGTGACTCTGGGAGATGTAGTTTAGACTTCAGTGCCTTGTTGGACCAACAGCAGCAGTCTATTGTGAGTGACAGCCAATCCAGTCAAGAACTGGGAGGAACTCAAAGGAAGTGCCGGTTTTGTCGGTTGGAGTTTCAGTTGAGCTTTGGCAGTGAAGAAGGAAGGAGCCCTGTGCTTTTTCAGTGTGCAGTTTTAGTCAAAAAACGTGTGTAAGGCCCAGAGTTCGGTCTGCAGCTTGTTAGGACTGAACTGCCCTGTGAAAAGAATCAAAGGATCTCTGAAGAGTAGAAACCAGGCTCACCCTGTAGAAGACTGGAAGAATTGCTGAAAATTGCACTCGGTCTGTCAGGAACTGAATCTGCTGTGTGTTCTCCCGGTATTGTGCAGTAATTGCGATCGGATACAGATGCAGCCTGCCTGGTATAGTGCTTTCTTTTATATGGATGTGTGAAGAGGTTTGTGTACCTCAAGTGAGCCCTGCTGACATTGAAGGACCCTATCTTATTTGGAGGTCGTGAGTACTAATTCAGGGTCGCTCCTGTTGAATTGCCACATTAAATCCAAATGGAATTACTGTACTGCTGACTGTTTAATTCTCCTTTCTCTGGTGGAAAGGGCCCCTACCAGCTGCCACGGTTTGGACTAGCTACTAGGGCTTGGGTACCCAGGGACAGTAACTGATAGGGATAGGCCTGTGCACAGAGCCATAGGTAGATTATTAGAGTGATAAGCTAATTAACCTGATTTCCCCCTGTCCTTGTTATATCCCCCTAAATAAATTAAAGCTGCTTGTTTCAGCAAAGTTATACTGCCTGAGGTATTTGTCTATGTTAAAGTACTGTACTGTGATTGTTGCACTGTATCTCATTTCACAGGAGGTCCCAGTGCCGGAACCAGACCTGGGGGTAAGTGTATACTGTGAAGGTAATTCTGATATATTGTGTGGGCCACTAGTGGAAGAAAGGGGTTGCAGTGTCCCAGAGGGCTGTGACCAAGTTAGTTTAACTATTGCAAACCCTGACCTCTGGGTGGAGGCACTCGCCATTGGATCCAGGCCCCTCAACCTGTTAGTGGCAAATCAGGCAGGGTAGTAGCCCTGGATAGCGCCATCTAGGGTTACATCTTGGAGGCTCACCGCTGGGATTGTGTGTCCTCTAGTGGCCATATTCTACGAACCACTGTTAAGAAAAAATGGGTACCCGACAGAAGTGGCTGTGCACCGGCTGGTGGAGTGGTGTACTGGGAGGAGATCGACCCCCAAAATGCTATGCTTATCCTGGACATGCCCTGGGTATCAATATGACACTGTGCAGGGAGTACTTTCCAAGGTGGAAGGTTTACAAAACCCTGTGGTGGTGGGTCGGCATGCTAATCTGCTCACCCACACTTTCCTGGCCTAGTAGAGTTTAAGGATCCCATAGATAGCTCCAAAGTGCCACAGACCATTACCCCAGAGGGAGCCCTCACTGCTTGGAGAGTGATAACTAAGGACAGTAAAGACCGGGGAGTCAGCCCCCACCACTATCTGAAACTTTTGAGGAGAAATTGCTGAATGGTTGCTGGGAGAGGGAAAACTGTGGAGGACTTGAAGAAACTATTCTTGCCACCTGGGTGTTCCTCCCAACACCCTCTCTGCTCCAGTGCCCATAATGGTGGCTGAACCAATGCAGACTCCTGTCTACCTGCCATTAGTCACGACTCTTACCGAAGGTTGAGGATCTTCTGGCACCTCCCCACCCCCCAAGGAGGATGACTGGGAGACCTGGATGAACTAGTGTTGCCCCCATGCTAGAATGGCAAATGCTCGGAAGGTGAAAAGCAAAGAGGGTTAGTGAGAGCCTCCGAGGTCCTGCCCTGGCTACCATCCATGCTAAACGGGCCAGTAAACCTGAAGCGACTGCACAGGCCTATCTTGAGGCCTGAGAATGTATATGGGAGCCCAGATTCTGATGAGGACCTATGGTGGAAGTAAGAAATGCACAACAGTACCAAGGGGTTGTTGTCTGTGTATGTCTCTCGGCTGGAAAAATTGTTGCAAGAATGCCTCAGAAAGGGTAGTTTGCCAGCGATTGAACTGGACGAACCAGACTGGACAGAATCCTTAAGTCTGCCCCTTCTCAGAACTGCTGTTGCTTCAGTTACGCCTGGCAAATCGACTGGAATCCCACCCTCCTATGATGAGTTAATGAGAGAAATTCGAGGAGTTGAGAAAAGGCCTCGGGAGGTACCTGCACCAACAGCTGTGGCTACGACCGAGAGTGACTGAGGGTGACCCATCAAGTGAAGTTCAGGGGCAGAGGTTGACAGTCAATGAGTGCTCTGACAAGGAAAAGATATGCCACAATGGGGCGAACTGTTGAGAGAGATCCGAATTCAAAACAGTCCTTTTATGAAGGCCACGCCTGCAAGTACGGGCCCTGACCTGTATCCGACTGCATCTGCTATGGGGTGGGGTACCACCCATGTATCTCCTGCTGATAACAGCTCCAAACTCAAATCCTTGACCATGGAAGTGGAGAAACTGACGAGATGTCTCCAAATGCTTATCACCGCAGACAGAGATGGCACCCAGGTTTCCAGTTAGTAATACCCCGCCCTAGCTCCCAGTGTGGCGCCCGGCCAGCTCAAACTCCAGAAAGTATGTTTTGCTATAATTGCGGAAAGATGGGCACATGAAAAGGGGAATGCCAGTCCCAAAAGACACTGACAAAGTTGCATATAGGCTACAAGGAGAGCTTCGGAGAAGAACTCAGTGGTTAAGAGGTGCACGACATGATCCCAGTGAGGGCACCAAAATGCTAATTCACGTCCTTTTGTGGCAAGGTCAGTTGCCCAGGCCCCACTACCGCCTCTCCAGACTGGTCCAGAATAGTGGGTCCTCCATGGAGACCACTGTAAAGGTGAATGGAGTGTCTACAAGAGCTGTATTCGACAGTGGCCCAAGTGACAATTATGTTCCAGGATTGGTATCAGAAGCATTTGTCAGGCGTACCCTTACAACCATTAGAAGGACTGCATGTATGGGGGTTAGGAGAAGGCCTACCCCTATTCGGGTATATCCGAATTTGGCTGTCTTGCCCACCTCCGTGGCTGGAGTGGCGAACAGGTAGAGACCCTAGCCTTAGTGTGTCCCCCACTGGACTGTATGATGGTGTCCCTTTGTTGATTGGAACAAATGCTCATATGTTCGGAAGGCTGGCACAGTTGTGTTATGAAAACAGGGGTCAAAGACTAGTAGAGCTTTAAGAGTTCCGGCTTTAATTAAGAAGGCCTATGAGGCACAGAGATGCTGAAAAACAGAACCAGAGGAACCGGTCGGAATTGTATGGAAGAAGGATCCTGAGTCTCTGATCCTGGCGCCAAATGCCCAGTGTACCTTACAGGAGGTCCGTATCAGAAAGGATGTTAAGAATAAAATATAATGTTGGATGCACCAGGCGATGGAAAATTGCCAGAGGACTGCTGGTCAAGCCTAGTATTTTGCCCGCTAGAGCCCATGCTTATGCCAGAAGGGTAATGGTCCAAGTTCATAATGTGTCTGAAAGAGACATTGAGTAAACAGAGGTTGCATCCTGGCTAATGTGCATTGTGCAGACACTGCAGTGCTACCAGCAGCAAGAGTTCAAGGAAGAATGACAGAGTAACGCCTGACTTGTTTGATTTCAGCGACTCGCTGCCAGCTGAATGGAAAGTGAGGATCAGTGAGAAGCTTGCCCAGAGAGACCAGGTGTTTTCTTTAAAGGAATGGGATGTAGGATCGTGCAAGGAGCTGAGCACAATATCCGGCTGCATGACGAAGACCATTTCGTGAGAGGTCTCGGACGCCTGGCACCTGCTGACATAGATGATGTGAGACGGCATCTGCAAGAGATGTTAGCTGCTGGTAATACAAGAATCCAGAAGCCCTTATGCTTCCCCATTGTGGTAGTGAGGAAAAGAATGGAACAATATGATGTGTGTGGATTATCGCACCTTAAACCGCGGACTATCCCTGATCAGTACACAATGCCCCGCATTCAGGATGCTTTGGACTGCCTAAACGGGAGCAAGTGGTTCTCTCTGTGCTGGATCTCCGCAGGGTACTACCAGATCCCGATGGCCCCAGAGGACCGTGGAGAAGACGGCCTTTATCTGTCCGCTTATTTCTGTGAATTCATGAGGATGCCTGAAGGATTTCAGGTGCCCCAGCCACTTTTCAACGATTGATGGAGCGTGCAGTGGGGACATGAACTTACTAGAGTGCCTGGTATACCTAGATGATGTTATTGTGTTTGGCAGCTCACTGGAGGAACATGAGAGCAGATTATTTAAGGTATTGGACCGACTGGAGGACTTTGGCCTTAAACTGTCCATTGATAAGTGTCAATTCTTTCAAACATCAGTAAAGTATGTGGACACATAGTATCCACCGAGGAATAGAGACCGACCCAAGTAAAGTTGAGGCCTTGACCACCTGGCCACAGCCCAAAATCTAAAAGAACTGCAAGATTCCTGATTTTGTGGTTATTATCGTCGCTTCATCAAGGACTATTCAAGAGTGATCCGCCTTTACTTAACCTTACTCAAGGGTATCCCCAACCCACAAAAATACCAAAAGTCAGCGTCCCTCAAGACTGAAAGAGTGTATTTTCATCCGAGTGAAGTATTTGGGGTCCGCTGACTCCTGATTGTGAGACTGCTTTTCATGAGATCATATATCAACTTACCCATGCTCCAGTGCTGGCCTATGCCGATCCAAGAAAACCTTCGTCCTGCACACTGATGCTAGCTTGCAAGGGTTGGGCTGTGTTGTACCAAGAGCACGAGAATGGCCTGAGACCAGTGGCCTTTGCCAGTAGAAGCCTGACCCCATCCGAAAAGAACTATCCTGTACATAGTTAGAGTTCCTAGCTTTGAAGTGGCTATTGTTGACCAATTCCATGAGTACTTGTATGGGGCTAAAATACTAGTAAAACTGACAATAATCCTTTGACCTATGTGCAGACCTCAAGCTAAGTTGGATGCCACTGGCCATAGGTGGCTTTCTGCATTATCTACATATGACTATGCTCTCGAATACCGAGCAGGTCTGAACCACATAGATGCTGATGCTCTCTCCCGAGGCCTGTTCCCAGAATGATTGGTCCGATTAGCAGAACCTGACATTCGGCACTCTGCGGAAGTTTGACAGGGAGGAACAAATGTCCACGGACGAGTGGACTGCATGGTGGATTGCTTGGGAGCCTCTGAGAATTGCATACCTGCTGCTTATTGCCACTTTTCTGCAATAGACATTGGTGCACTGCCTCAGCTGGACAATGACAGTATGTGGGCTCAATCCCGCGATCCCATGATCAAAGCAGCTTTAGAAGCCCTCTATGCAGGAAAAGATGTGTCCAAATTACGCTCCACTGATTTGAGAACTGCACTGTTATACAAAGAAGGTCCTAAGTTGAAACTGATCAATAAACTGTTATACAGAGAAACAGTAGACAGAGGGGACAAGTAGACAAACAACAACTAGTGCTGCCCACTGCTCTTCGAGACTCAGTACTGAGGTCCTTGCACAACCACATGGGGCACCTTGGTATAGACAGAACACTTGACTTGGTGAGATCCAGATTCTATTGGCCAAGATGGGGCTGATGTGAGCAACACATTCGAACTTGTGGTCGCTGCTTACAGAGGAAAGCTTTACTCCCGAGGGCTGCCCCTTGTTAACATCACCACCAGTGCACCCATGGAGCTGGTCTGTATTGATTTTCTGAGTTTGGAGTCAGATCAAAGAAATATCAGTAATGTGCTGTGGTGGTCACTGACCATTTCACGAGATATGCCCAAGCTTTCCCACCAAAGACCAGAAAGCATCCACTGTGGCCAAAGTACTTGTAGAAAACTTTTTGTTCACTATGGGGCTCCACAAAGAATCCATTCTGATCAAGGAGAGACTTTGAGAGTCTCTGATCAAAGAGATGCTTTCTCTGTGGGGAGTGCGAAAGTCCAGAACCACTTCTTACCACCCACAGGGGACCCACAGCCTGAACGCTTCAACCGCACTTGTTAGATATGCTAGGCACCCTGCACCCAAAGGACAAGCTCTAGATGGAGCCAACAAATTAGCACCCTGGTACATGCTTATAACTGCACCAAAAGTGATGCCACTGGATTCTCCCCTACCGCTTGATGTTTGGAAGAAAGCTCGACTACCAGTAGATGTGTTTTTGGGGTCTCTCCTGATGGGTTCAAGCTGACAACTATTTACAGTATGTGCAAAGTTAAAGGCCCAGCTAACTCATGCTACTAACTGGCTCAAACCATGGCTGCCAAAAGAAATCTGGCCAACAAAGAAAGGTATGATAAAAGGTGAAAGCACAGGAACTCCAGGAGGGAGATCGGTATTGCTAAGAAATCTGGGGCTGCATGGCAAGCACAAGATTGCTGACAGATGGCACCATCTCCCTCATTGTAGTGGGCAAACTAGATGATCTGCCAGTGTACAAAGTAAGGCCTGAGAATAATTCAAAAGATGTAAAAACAATGCATAGAAATCATTTACTGCCCATTGGACAAATCTTAATTGAGTCTGAGCCCCTAGAAGATGCCCCTCTGGACCAGTGACTAGAGCTGCTGCTAAGAAAAGATCAAGAAAGTCTGCACCTACAGAAGCAAAGTTAAGTGTTCCCTCCACAAGTCCCAGTTGAGCATGACTGTCAGTCCATATCGGAAGAAAGTGAGAGTGACTTTGAATACTATCCTTCTTACGAACTGAGTCAATTGTTTGGGCAATCCCTAGTCAATACTGGAGATGAAGCTGGGCCTTCTGGACTGTCTAAGCCCCAGCTTCATCCCTGGAGCCAATGCTCCCAGAAAGTGAAGTGCAAAGCATCAGATCAGATGAAATGGAATCATTGTGCATGGTTGAACTGTTTGAGCTTTCAGGGAGGAAAATGATAGATTAGGGGCAGACTGGTGATACACCCGAACAAGAAGAGTATTTTGAGTGCCCTGACAGTCCACTGCCAGTGTCCAAAGCTCTCCATGCGAGCCAAATGTTGTGGACTCCAGAAACTGTAACTCCTGGAGCTGAAAGTGCCCCAAGTTCTAGCCTCTCTACCCCCATGGAGACTCCCTGACAAGTGAGGACAATGCTGAAAATGAGGCTCAGAGTGCAGAGACTATAACAGTTCCCCTAGAAAGAATGGTCGAGCTGAAAGCCTGTGGTGCACCTCAGTTATGATTCACTTGGGAGGCCTGTGGACTTGCCTCTCAATGTTGTCCATAAAGGAGTGTATGTGTCCCGAGCTCATTGCCCAAACTGAGCATCAGTGCTAACTCCAAGTTACTTGTGTTGCCCTCTAAGTATGGTGCCTTGCCCCATCCAGCCCAAGGTAACTGATAGGAAGGCCCCTCTCTTCAGGTTTCATGTACAAGAGGTATAACTTGAGTTATGGTACAATGTGTATGTAATACTGTGTAAAGAGTGACGTACTGAAATGTTTCAGAAATGTGTTCTTGGTAAAATGATATATTGACTGATGATTACGTATGCGAGCCTAATGCAAATGTATATGGTTGCAGTTGAAACTTATAGGTACTTGTTGACGTCAAGCTTTCCCAGGCCAGGAAGGGTGTAACCCCTGCAAATGGGGTTCTCAAAAGACTTCCAGGAGCTTGCTTGAATGCTCCAAGCCTGAATGGTGTTTGGCATTTAAGCCATTTATCAGTGAGTGTTTTAGAACCTCTGGTACTGTCTCTTTAAGAGCTGTCTGCTTGCAGACATAATTAGTTGTATGGGGACTGTGTGTTTCTTTGATTGAGTACCACTCAAGCTGCTGCCAATTCACTTCATTTTGCAGTCACTAGGAGTGCAAGGAACCTATCTGAAAGATGTAACTGTTTGCCAGAAATTATTTAGAGTAATAATGAAATTACAGTTTGTCTAACCTGCTTTCTTTGCAGTCAGAACTGTGTCTGCTAGTTCCCCATTCTAGTTTTGAACTGCTGAACTGGACCAATCAGTGTGGGGTAAGCTAGCTCTAAAATGGTGCCTTGACGAATCAGAACTTGGACTCATAATCTGAGCCAGCCACAAGAGGATTGTATGGGCAGTGACTCTGGGAGATGTAGTTTAGACTTCAGTGCCTTTTGGACCAACAGCAGCAGTCTATTGTGAGTGACAGCCAATCCAGTCAAGAACTGGGAGGAACTCAAAGGAAGTGCCCGTTTTGTCGGGTTGAGTTTCAGTTGAGCTTTGGCAGTGAAGAAGGAAGGAGCCCTGTGCTTTTCAGTGTGCAGTTTTAGTCAAAAAACGTGTAAGGCCCAGAGTTCCGGTCTGCAGCTTGTTAGGACTGAATCCGTCCTGTGAAAAGAATCAAAGGATCTCTGAAGAGTAGAAACCAGGCTCACCCTGTAGAAGACTGGAAGAATTGCTGAAAATTGCACTCGGTCTGTCAGGAACTGAATCTGCTGTGTGTTCTCCCGGGTATTGTGCAGTAATTGCGATCGGGATACAGATGCAGCCTGCCTGGTATAGTGCTTTCTTTTATATGGATGTGTGAAGAGGTTTGTGTACCTCAAGTGAGCCCTGCTGACATTGAAGGACCCTATCTTATTTGGAGGTCGTGAGTACTAATTCAGGGTCGCTCCTGTTGAATTGCCACATTAAATCCAAATGGAATTACTGTACTGCTGACTGTTTAATTCTCCTTTTCTCTGTGTGAAAGGGCCCCTACCAGCTGCCACGGTTTGGACTAGCTACTAGGGCTTGGGTACCCAGGGACAGTAACTGATAAGGGATAGGCCTGTGCACAGAGCCATAAGTAGATTAGTGATAAGCTAATTAACCTGATTTCCCTGTCCTTGTTATATCCCTAAATAAATCAAAGCTGCTTGTTTCAGCAAAGTTATACTGCCTGAGGTATTTGTCTATGTTAAAGTACTGTACTGTGATTGTTGCACTGTATCTCATTTCACAGGAGGTCCCAGTGCCGAACCAGACCTGGGGGCAAGTGTATACTGTGAAGGTAATTCTGATATATTGTGTGGGTCACTAGTGGGAAGAAGTTGCAGTGTCCCAGGGCTGTGACCAAGTTAGTTTAACTATTGCAAACCCTGACCTCTGGGTGGAGGCACTCCGCCATTGGATCCAGGCCCTCAACCTGTTAGTGGCAAATCAGGCAGGGGTAGTAGCCCCTGGGATAGCGCCATCTAGGGGTTACATGTGGCCTGTCTGGAATAGTACTCAGATGGTTCCACTCATTCCTCACTGGTAGGTCTCAGAGGGTGGTATCGGGGATTTATTCCTCCAAGTCATTCTCTCTGCCATGTGGGGTACCGCAGGGCTCTGTTCTGTCTCCCATGTTGTTCACAGTGTATTTGTTGCCACTGGGGGATATTGTAAGGAGGTATGGTCTGGGGTTTCACTGTTATGCTGATGATACCAATCTTTACTTGTCCTCTGTGCCCGATCAGGATAGTGCGGTTGCAGTGTAACAACTGCCTCGCCGAGATACAGGACTGGATGAATGCCTGCTGGCTGAAGTTGAATCCTGATAAGACTGAGGTGTTGATGCTGGCTCCGGGTCACAGGACAGAGAGGCTGGTGGCTGGCTGTCCCCCCAGGCTTTGGCTTGAGGGTAGCCAGTTACTGACCTCCAACTGAGCATGGAATCTGGGTGTTATATTTGATGAACTGACACTTCATTCACAGGTGTCAGCTATTGTCAAGTCCTCTTTCTACCATCTGAGGAATATCATCTGGATTAAGCACTTTGTTCCATTTGGTGACCTTCCAGCATTGATCCACGCCTTTGTGACCTTGTGTCTTGACTACTATAACTCCCTGTACCTAGGGCATCTGGGGGTTGAAATACAATGCCTGAAGCTGGTACAGAATGCAGTGGCCAGGTTGTTGACTGGGCTGTCTCAGTCTAGTCACATTACTCTTGTGCTGTGTGAACTGCACTGGCTGCCAGTTCAGTGGCAGATCACCTTCAAGGTTAGCTTGCTGATCTATAATGCCCTAAACGGACAGGGTCCAAGCTACCTGCAAGATCTTCTGTGTCCCTACTGTCCCTCCGACCACTCCCGCTCAGCCAGTGAGGGATTGCTAGAGGTTCCCAGGGTTTGGATGAAGACATCTGGGTCACGGCGTTTATGTTTGCTGGCCCCTACCCTGTAGAATGCTATACTTCATCGAATAAAGAGTGCTTGACAGTGGAGAGCTTTAAAACCACTTTTAAAACAAATATTTGAGCTTGACTTTGGTGATGATATTGAATTGATTATAATGCGACAACTGATGTTTTTATATGTGTTTTATGTATTTATTGTAATGGACGCTATGATCTTTAGAATAGCGCCTTTTTAGAAATAAAACTGATTTGATTTGATTTAAATTCTACCGGGGCAGTTGTGTTGCTATGTGATGTTTGAAATCCATGCTGTCGAGAGCACTGTATTTGATATTTATTGAGGTATTCCAGTAGTTGATCTGATATGATCTTTTCCAGAGCTTTAGAGTGGGGGAGAATGGATATAGGGTGAGTTAGAATGTGAGGTTCTGTTACCACTTTTAGGGATTGGATTGACTACAGCGGCATTCTACTTCTGTGGGAATGTCACAGTTCTTAAGGATAGATTTAGTATTTTCATTAAAGGGGAGATTATGTCATACAAGGTAAAGGCAACTAATTTGAGGACTAATGAATCACTACTAACTCTTGAGTTACCTATGGCGCATATTATATACTTGATTGCCTACTTCCTAGTAATAATTCTGAAGCAGAAGGGGGGCCTGGTGGTAGGCTCTCCTTATTGCTGTTGCTATTGACTGTATCCTCATGGTGGTCAGGGAGGAATACACTGCTAAGGTCCATGAAAGCAGTGTTAAAGGTGTCTGCAATAATTTTTGGGTCCTGGGTGGTTACTCCATTTAATTGTAACATGGTCGGTGAGACTTTAATTTCTTTACCAGTTAGTGCCTTGAGATTATCCCAGAATCTCTTGCCATCACCCCAGGAATTGGCAAGTTCTTTCTGGAAATGACACCTTTTGGCTGTCTGAGTTGCATTTGTGCAAGCATTCCTGGCCTCTGTATATTTCTGTATGTCCGTTGTTTTGGGTGTCACATGTGCCCGGTGCCAGAGGTTATCCCTTTCTCTCATAAGGTTAATAAGGTCAGGTGAGACCCAAGGGTTACTTGTACCCTTCAGTTTTCTTTTTCTGAGGGGCAAATAAGTCACACGCAGCATTAAATTTACCTATGAACTGGTCAAGGGCAGTATCAGCATCATCCCTAGTGTCAAGGTCATACCAGTCTTGCCTAGGTGTTGCTTTAGGTGTTCTTCCCCTTTTTAAGACATGCCCAGTGATGGTTTGGGCTGGAGGTTTAGGGACTTTGTTTGTCTAAGTGCTTATAATAGGTGAGTGGTCACTTATGCTATCCGAGAGGACTGTGATGCTTGTGAGCCTTTCGGGGTGGTTTGTGAGCAGCCAGTCCAGAAGCGTACTAGTTCTTGCCTGGTAGTGCAGCCTGGTTGGGGAGTTGACTGTCTGTACTAAGTTGATGGTGGAAATAGTGTCTCTGTATGGGGCTGCATCTGGGGACATCGAGTTGATGCTGAAGTCTCCGACCATTATCATCTTGGAGCTAGGATGTGGATTTTTCAAGTAGTTTAAGACTTGGTGAAACCATTGACCTGCTCTTTGGGTAGGATGTAGACAGAAGCGATAATTAGGCCCTTGTTGTGGGCACCTAGTAGTAATTAGACTCTAGTGTTTGGGTATGGTTGCCTGAGTCCAAAATGGGAGGAGCACGTCCTTGCAGGTAGTCCCTAATGTAGATTGCACCCCAGTCCCACTTGCTAATCCTGTCTTTTCAGAAGAAAGTATATCTAACCATTGAAATAGCACTATCAGGGATTTTGGGTGTGAGCCATGTTTCTACTATAGGCAGCATGTCTGACTGATACTGTGAGACCCATACCTGAAGCAAGTCCAGTTTAGATACTAGGCTACAGATGTTTATTGAGGTTAACATGAGGGAGCCTTGTCTCCAGATGTTATCTATATTTTGTTGGCAAGGGCCAGGTTTGGGATGTATGTTACATAATATTAGTAGAAGTTACAGGGTGATTCTCAGGACTTGATGCTTTAGTTGTTTTAGACTTGTCCCACTGGATCTCTTACTTGTTCTGACCAACTTTATCTTTCTGTTAATGATAGCCTGCCAGGGGATAGGTATCGGGGTGTGATGATACAATTTGGTGAGTTGAGGAACCCTTCCCCCACTAGTCAAAAGTGGGCCTATGGAGTTAGTAGTCTTAAGGGGGTACACTGTCCGAGCTGGACGTGTCATGGTGGCAGTTTTCCTGTAGGAGCTTGGTGTGTTGGTTGTGGTTGTCAAAGTGGCCATACCAGAGCATTTTATAGACAATAGTGTTAGTAGGATATTTACTGAGAACCAGAGAGTGAAAGCCTGCATTGTCTTGTCTGTTAGTAATTTGGGTAGAGCTAGTAATGACTGAGTGGTTAGCTTAACTGTTGGAGCACTATCGGAGGCACAGCACTTTAAGTGTCTCAGTCAACTTACAATTAGCACTATTGGGGGGGTCACAGCACACTAAAAGAGAGACTAATACACTATGGATTCAGGCAGGAGAAGTGGACAGCTGTGTATTATAAGGGCTACTAAAAGCCTTAGTAAACTGGGTTAGACAGATAGCATTGTGGATAGAGACACTGCCTCTGGTGATAAAGGTTCAAGGTTTGAATCCCAGATATTGACAAAAAAAAATTAAGAGATGAGAGTAGGGTGCTGGGGTTGACACTAGAGGGCAGAGACAAGTTTTAGGTCTATGTGTTTCCATGGTGAAGTAGTAGGGGGATGGAGAAGGGTGTGGAGGTGTCAACAGTGACTACTAGTGCTAATGGGAAAGTGGGGTAATAAAATTAGATTGGCTGTGTCATGTGATCAGCCACATGACCGTCCTAAGCAAATAAAAGAAATCACAACTGTGGCAATGGGCTAACAAAGGTACTCTCTCTGTACCTGTGCTGCTCCTGGGCTGGCTCTGTGTGTGAGCCCTTATGGGTGAGTTGTTTCTGGAGGTCTGAGGAGCCTGCAGTGAGCCTGGGCTGGTTCCGTTATGGTGGAGGGCTCCATGTGCGAGCCCTCTGGGGGTGGGGGGGCTTCTGGAGGTCAGCATACACCAGGACATTAAGAAAAGTGCTTACCACATTGAGTTTTCATTTTCAGTTCATTTTTATGTTGCTTTGCATGTGCAAGAAACATAGTGCCATCATCGGAGATTTCGAGGTGTGTCACCTCCTCCTCCAATTCAGTCAGTGTGCTGGCAGGCGTGGCCCTGTAAGCCAATGCATTTTGGAGCTGTCTGTAATCACGCTCAAAATGCAATGTTGCCTCTGATTAAAGGGAACTACGCTTCAGTGAGCACCGATAAAGAGGCTGCTCACGCAGCTCCCCAGCGTCGTGCCCCTGCACTGTATAGCCGATGGGGTGCCCAATCCCTGTCGGTTGAGCTCCGCCCCAAGTAGTAGTTGCCACGCTGGGAGCCCACCCCAGCATGGCAAGCGGTCCTTCCGACAGGGTGCCCAATCCCCGTCGGCTGATGCCCCCGTCCACAAATTCCATGGCGGCAGGGGTGCCCAATCCCGTCGGCTGAGCGTTCCCCGTCCTTTTGCCATGCTGAGGCCCACCCCAGCGTGGCAACAATCTATGGCCGACAGGGTGCCCAATCCCTGTCGGCTGAATGCCCAACGTCCTTGTGCCACGCTGGGAGCCCACCCCAGCATGGCAAAGGTCCCATGTCGTCTTTTTTTTTTTAAATACCTGAAAACCTGAAAACAGTCCTGCGGGTGTCTCCCAACCCCCCTCACAACCCGCACCCACCGATTGCATCCAGCCTCCCACACACCCCACCCCATACACCTCCGGACTCTGGCGCGATGATCTTTGGTGGACTGGGAACACGTCTGCACTCTTCAAAGCCGACCCTGAACTGAGAAATGCCGGTAAGCTGTATAATAGGGCTACAGAGAGTTTCAACTGTTTGCATATCTCGAGCATTTTAGGAATTTTTGCACGAAATTTTCAACATGGGGTTTTGGGACCCTTCTCATGAATGATGTCAGTGTCATGGCGTTATTCAGGCCCAAAGGTGATTTCGCGTCGGGCCTGAATACCACCATGACAGTGACATCATTCATGAAGAATCCCAAAAACCCATGTTAATTGATATAAGAAATCAAAAAATGACTGTTTCTGGCGTCGTTGCGCAGTTTCTCGCAGGCTCGTAAGTTCATAAAATTTCAATATTTTCACTCCAGATTTTCAACATTGCCATTTTACCACACCTTCTTATGAGTAGTACAGCTGTCATTTTTCATCACCCAAAATGTGTTTCCGCCCATGTAGCGCCAGAATGGCGCAGTTGGTGTGCGAAATCAATGTATGGGACACATTAAGAAAATCACATTGACACTGTTCATGAGCAGAGGTCTTAAAATGGCTATGTTGAAAATTTGGTGAAAAAATTCCTAAAAATGACTGTTTTATAAGCGTGCATTGCGCAGTTCCTACACACGTTCGTAAGTTTGTGAATTTTAAATATTTTCACTCCAGATTTTCAACATTGGCATTTTATCACAGCTCCTCATGAGCAGTACAGCTGTCATTTTTCACATCCTGCCCAAAAATGTTTCCGCCCATGTAGCGCACAATGGCGCAGTCGGTGTGCAAACTCAATGTATGGGACACATTAACAAAATCACAGTGACACTGTTGATGAGCAGAGGTCTTAAAATGGCTATGTTGAAAATTTGGTGAAAAAATTCCTAAAAATGACTGTTTTACGAGCGTGCATTGCGCAGTTCCTACACACGCTCGTAAGTTCGCAAATTTTCAATATTTGCACTCCAATGACTTCCAAATACCTAAACAGCACATAGAAGCAAGCAACATTTGGCATTGCCAAATGTATGTTTATTGTTTATACTTGTTAGCAAGATGGGCAAGCTGCCCATTTTCACAAGCGACAAGTTTTACGTAAAAAACATGCTCATAAATACAAGACTTTACAATAACATACATGCGTATAATTCCAATATGACAAACTTTACAACATATAATTTACAAATTCATTCATATTATATGTTAATGAAAACATTTACACTCTGATCAAGTGTCAAGCCATTGAAGTAATCTATACTTAAATGCCTCGCTATTCAACAGTTAGTCATTGCTGGTGGAATACTATTAAAAATACTGTAGCCCTATAAATCACTGACCTGTGACCTACCACTTTCTTATATAAGGGATCCTAACCCTGATCTAAGACCTAGTGTTATTTAAACCATAAGAGTTAGGAAAGCGATCAAGGATTGTGGGGGCAAACATCCAGGGTCCCCTAAAAGCAAATATTCCCAGTTTAATTTTATTCTGTCTAACAATGAAGGACAATTAGCTGCCCTGGTCAAGATACAGTGGTGTGTTTTGTAAGGCAAACCTGCCATAAACCATAGAATGCTTTGATAGGTGGTCCTTAGTTTCGATTTTTGAAAGATGTTTGGAGAGGAATCTATGTTCTCAGAACGGCAGGATCAGTGCAGCATGGTCTTCTCTGCAAACCTAGATAATCCGATCATTAAGGCACTAGTGTTGTGGCGGTTTGTGGGCTGGCATTTACCACCTGATCTCTAGCATACAAAAAAAGGGAAAACAGTATCTTTAAAGTTTATAAATTTCTATTGTTCACTTTACCAAAAATAATATAGTGATTAATTTTCCTTAATTTTTTTTTTTCAGTTCTTTTGGTAACTGGATAAGGCCCACTAGGCACAAGGTCTGTTTTCAGAGGCATCCCGGGAGCACAGAGGAGGTCAAGTTATTTACTCAGGGTCACACAGTATGCAAGTGGAGGTTGTAGAAATCAAACCCATATCTGCTTGATGTACCAAGCTCATTCACAGTCCGTTACTCTAATCTCTAGGCTGTAGGCTATGCTGCCAGCCTAGGGTTGCCACCTTTGGATGGGGCAAAAACCGGATCCTAAGCTCTGCCCCTAGCCCCACCCCTTTTAATGACTCATCATGCATTGTTCCTCCTAGAAAGCCATTTGTTATATCAATAAAAGACAACAAAAGCAGCAGTTCAACAAAATGTTAAGATACTGTATTAGCCTGTTAAAGTTACTTTCCTAGGTTTTTCCTAGTTATTTATGTATTTATTTATTGACATTGGTTTACAAAATAAACATACAGAGATAAAAGAAATGTCATTTACAGATATGATCTGGGGGAGACAAGGAAAATACTATAAATAGCATACAACAGTATACATGATATATAATAATACATAAGAAACTGTTTCCTGTACTGTGTACTTTATATCTTTTTCTGGCTCCATTTCCTTTTCATGTCCACAGTACTGTTTTGAAGCCAAAGAAGTAGCCATACTTTCTTCTTGAGGGAAAAAAAATTGAAAACATTTTAAAATGCCTAAATTCTGTTAGAGATAAAACTGTTTACCAGCAAATGAAAGTGGCAGATACTGTAACTGGCTCTGTTACTGTTACAAAAGGTGGGGCAGCTGTGTTGCTATGCCACTTTAAAATGCAGTGGAAAAGATTAGGTTAAGTAAGTGCTAATGATGTTAATGGCCATACTTTACACCTCCCAGGCTGACTGCTTTCACAAACAAAGGGCTATATTGACAACAGAACTTGTTTGTAAGCTGGAACAATGAACAATATGGCAACATGTGTTTCAAAAGTATGTGATCACTCAGAATGGCTCAAAAACCTGACCAGCACACAGCAAAACCAGATTACCTGATAGGGACCCAGAAAACCTGATCACCAGGTAAAAACCTGACAGGTGGCAACCTTATGCCAGCCCCAAAATGCATCTAGCTACCTTACTTGAACTACTGGAGAAATACACACAGGCCCTAGTGAGAACTGAACTCATGGCCCCTGGTTTACAAGGCCAGTACTCTAACCACTGAGATATAGGGACAACAATAATATGTCCTTAAGTAGGACTTGAACCCAGCACCCTGAAATACAGTCTTGTTGCTCTACCAGCTGAGCTATCAGGCAAACATAAAACAGACATACAGAATCTAGCTCTGGCAAAGATCAGTTACAGGAGATTCCATGTGATTAAACGTTTTATTTCTTCACATTTGGGTAGTATGTTCAGAGAACTTTCACTCAGTGTGGGTCTTTTGATCCTGATTCCAGTAATTCTATGTTTTTTCAGGTTTCTCTTTGTGCTTTTGAAAGATCTGACTAAAACTTCCTGGATGGGTACAACCACTTTGTAGTAAAGCTTCTCTTCTCCAGTTCCTCACAGCAGTTCCTCATAGTGAGTGTCAAGTCAGTGCCACAATCTGCTCATCAATCCAGTCAAACACTTCTCCTTCCTCCCCCATTAGCACATCTCTGCTTCTCTCCTTCACATCAAGTCACTTCTCTCTCACAGGATGATGGCACCCCTCAGTAAAAGACCATAGGGAGTTCAGTTAAATGTTGTCAAAAATGTACAGGTTAAGAGTAGACACTTCTGGGTGGCCAAATACTTAAAAGAATTAAAAGTTTAAAGGATTAAATCCAAAAGCCACTGAGGCAATGGTGGCATACCTAACATATAGTACAGTCAAGCATATACGCATAATACTGCCTGTCACTTCTCAGCTCTACAGCACTGGGCAGCCAGTCAATCTATTAAAAGAGTACAGTTTAAACTGTTCCATTATAAATTAGACCTGAAGCTGATTCTGAGTGTGGCTCCTTTTGTGTGTGTGTGTGGGGGGTGGAGTGGATCAATAATACTGCTGCTGAGTTTGCCTCATTTCTGGGGGAAGGGGGAGCTGATTGGTAACACTGCAGCTGAGTGCAGCTCATTTCTGGGGGAGGGGGAGTGGATAAAGTGCAGCTTGTTTCTGGGGCTAGGGGGAGTAGATAAGTAACACTGATACTGAGTGCAGCTCCTTTCTTGGGTGGCGGGGAGTGGATAAGTAACACTGCCGCTGAGTGCAATAAGTAAGTAAGCAAGTAGTAAATAAGCATTTATTTGTATATGGCGCCCAACCCCGAAGGCTCCGGCACCTTACAAGGTAGTGTGAAGACATAAACAACAATATATATTACAATAAATAGCAGGTGAATAATCAGCAGTTAAAATCAATAGATATCAATAAAATCAGTGTGACGACTAATTAAAAATGCTTGATGAAAGGTGTGTCTTATGACCCCTTTTAAAAACCTCCCCTTATGGGGCCTCCCTCAGCAATCTGGAAAGTGAATTTCAGAGGGCCGGGCTTGCTCACCTATAAGGCCCTATGTGGATCAGGCACTAGCTACCTGAGTGATCTACCAACCCCTGCCACCCCGGTGCTCTCTCTTCACTGCTGCTCCACTGAGGGCCTTCTAGTGGTTTCAAAGGGCAGGCTGAAAACCTCAGGAGATTGAGCATTCGAGGTGGCCAGCCTGGCCCTCTGGAATTCACTTTCCAGCCACCAATGGAGCATGACCAAGAGGCAACCTTGTTCCCAAACCTATGGCAACCACATCATGCCGGTGACCAGGCTCGACCACCAGTACCTCTGTCTTGTCGGGGTTCAGTTGTAGCCAGTTAGAGCACATCCAGTCTTGGATCTTGGCCAGGCATTTGTTTAGCACTTCCATGGTGCTATTTGTTCCATGGGCAAAATACATATACAGCTGGGAATCATCTGCATAGCAGTGAAAACTCTGGCTGTAATGTCTAATGAGCTCATGCAGGGGTAGCATGTACACTGTGAGCAACATCAGTGACAAGATCAAGCTTTGAGGAACTCCACAGGGCAGGGGTTTTGGGCAGGAGGAGAAGTTCCATCACTACCCATTGCATCCTGCTCGTGAGATAGGGCTCAAACCAGTTAATCTCATTACTGGTGAGTCCACAATACTGTCTATGGTGATCAAAAGCACAATGCAGTCCACGGTGTCAAATGCTGAGGCAGATCTAGGAGAATGAGAATTGATCTGTCTCCTTTATCTGTCGCCCTGAGGAGGTAATTTTGCACCCTGACCAATGCTGTTTTAGTGTTATGCATTGCCATAAATCCAGACTGGAATGACTTGTAGATGTCAAAGGCTATGAGGTGAGCCTCAAGCTGCAGAGCCACCACTTTCACAACAACCTTCCCCAAAAAAGGGAGGGTAGAGATTGGTTGATAATTCAGCAAGACGTCAGGGTTGAGAGATAGTTTCTTCAGAAATGGCTTCACTAATGCCTCTTTCAAGGCACTGAGAAAGAACCACTCTGAGAGTGAATACCGTACTATCTCGGTGAACACTGGCCCCACACCCCCTACACATCCCACTAGAAGACAGGTCAGGCCCGGGTCCATTTCACAGAAAATGGGATGCAGCTTCAAGATTACCTCAATGACCTCCACCACTCCCACCAGCTGAACTCTCCCCAAACAATGGAAGAACTTCTGCCCACACAAGACCAACCACTGTGAGGCTGATTTAGCCCCACTGGGGAGATTCCAGACCAAATGGAAGACACCCTGTCAGAAAAAAAATGAGCAAACTCCTCACACAGAGTGACTGAAAATGCTCCTTTTGGTTGCAGACAGGCAGATGTTCACCATAGTGAACTCTCAAAGCCAGTCTATTCTCCTTGGACTGGGTCCTCCACCAGCAATGCTCCAACTTCTGACCCATGGTCTTCATCACCCTGAGAGCCCCATCAAACCATGGGGGTCTCAGCGAGAAGACTGCGGTCATATACAGATGGGTGCAATGGCATCAACAGCATTGGAAACAGCACTATATTAGGCTGTCACCACCATGCTCGTACAACCACATTTGTGGTGCTCACACCAGAAAAGTCCACCACCCAGTAGTTCCTTTGGGGTCAACCCTTCAATGAGCAGTAGTGGACCATCTCAATAAAGGAAGGACTATCATGGGGCCCCAAATGAAAACTCCACTGTGCAATGATCCAACTACGCGACTGGATCAATCCAGAGGTCAGTGACCACAAGCCCTGTGAGAATACCAGATCCATGGCATAACTGTGGTGGTGAGTGCAGCTCATTTCTGGTGGAGATTGATCAACAACAGTGCCACCACCAGCTCATTCCTGGGGGGGAAGGAGAGTGGATGAGTAACACTGTAGCCGAGCATAGGTCATTCCAGGAGGGGGAGTGGAGCAGTAACACTGCTGCTGGGCTTGGCTTGTTTCTGGGAAAAAGGGGTGTGGAGCAGTAACAGTGTCAGCTGGTTGCTGGGTGTCAGATGAAAGGATCGAATTGCTCTCTCAAAGGGGTGATTCAGACAGTCTTTTCATCTGCAAGAAGTTTCCACCAGCAGACAGTGATCAGTGTCATACTCAGCTTACCTGGTCATTGGTCTGTCACTGTGGACCCCAGTGCAGCTTATTTTTTTTTTTACCATCTCTGTATGCACCTCCTCACTTGCCGCTGGACTCTCTGTGGTGGGACACAAGACACAACCTTATCCCGCCCGCCTGAAGCTCCAGGAAAGTGAGCAGAGTGATCAGGACTGCAAAGGCAGCCAGGGAAAGGAAATTAGCACAGGGGATTAAGGAAGGAGAAAAGGATTTCTTCAGGTATATTAAGGAAAAGAGGCAGTGCAAGGATCAGATAGTTAGGATTAGGAAAGGCAGTGGGTGGGTAGACAAGGGGGCCCAAAAGGCAGAAGTACTTAATGAGTACTTCTGTTCAATGTTCACAAGGGAGAGGGATGAGCCCATTCCTACAGGGAAAGGGGGTGCAGGAAAGGGGGGTGAGATGACCACAGACGGGGTCATCACAGTGGAAAGGTGCTGGAGGGCCTTAGGTTCCTGAGGGTAGACAAGGCACCTGGGCCAGATGGGATACATCCCAGGGTGCTGAGGGAACTGGCAGAGGTCCTGGCAGAGCCACTGGCAGATCTGTTCAACACCTCGCTAAATACGGGATGTGTGCCCAGAGTTTGGAGGGAGGCACACGTGGTACCTCTCCACAAAAGTGGGCTCAAGGATGAACCAGGGAACTACAGACCAGGGAGCCTCACCACAATTGTGGGGAAACTGATGGAATCTATCCTCAGAGAAAGGCTGGTGCAGTTTCTTGTAGATAATGATCTACAAGATGACAGATAGCACGGGTTCATCACTGTCAGATCCTGTCAGACAAACTTGGTTGATTGTTTTGACTGGGTTACAAGGGCGCTGGATGAGGGCCATGTGGTAGATGTAGTCTACCTGGATTTCAGCAAGGCCTTCGATTCAGTGCCACATGGAAGGTTGTCCTGCAAGTTGAGGAGTCTTGGCATAGGGCGGAAGCTAGCCTAATGGGTAGAAAACTGGCTGAGGGACAGGCAGCATGGGGTAGTTGTGGGAGAAGAAGCATTGGAGCCCAGGGCAGTGACAAGTGGTGACCCACAGGGATCAGTACTGGGGCCAGTCCTGTTTAACATTTTCATCACAGACATAGTGGTTGGGATCAAGAACAAGATCAGCCCCTTTGATCATGATCTGTGTTGAGGTGGATGGGGAGAAGGGTGGCAAATTACTCCAGGAGGACTTGGCAAGACTCGAGGAGTGGTCACACACCTGGCAGCTTGGGTTCAACGCCAAGAAGTGCATGGTGATGCATTTCGAAGCCAAAAACCCAGGATACAGCTACTGGATGGATGGTTATCAAACTGTCCACATCCAATGAGGAGAAGGATCTGGGGGTACTGGTGACCGGGGAATTAAACCACTCGGCCCAGTGTAGGAAGGCAGTGGCTAAGGCTAACAGGATGCTAGGGTGCATAGCAAGGGGGATTACATCCAGATGTAGCGAAGTCATATTGCCCCTGTACAGGTCCTTGGTGAGGCTGCACTTGGAGTACTGTGTGCAGTTCTGGCACCTGTACTTGAAAGGGATATAAATCTACTGGAGGCAGTGCAGCGAAGAGCAACAAAGATGATCCAGGGTTGGGGATAGAACTTATGAGGAAAGACTAAAGAGCTCAACATGTATACCCTAGAGGATGAAGAGAGAGGGACATGATTGAGACCTTCAAGTACCTGAAAGGGATGAACAAGGTAGGCTTCCAGGGTGGGTTCACTCTCCAGAATGGAAGAGATACCAGAGGCGCTCCTGACATTAAAGAGGGCAGATTCAGGAGGAGGCACTACTTCACTGAAAGAGTGGTAACAGGGTGGAATGCACTGCCTGAGCAACTCGTATCGGTGCAGACTGTGGGGTGCTTCAAGAAGGGGTGGGACAAGTTCAAGTGGAAAGTACATACCAGGGGGGCAGTTGGGGGAGGGAAGAGTTAATGGAAGGGGGGGGCAGCTGCAGTCTAATGGGCTGAAGTGCTGCACACTCGAGCAGACTAGATAGACCATATGGCCTGTATCTGCTGGCAATTTCATATGTTCATATGTTTGGTCAACGCTGCCTCCTGCTCGCTATCCTGGCTCCCCCGCCCCCCAGATCTAAGCCCCCCAGGGTGGGACCACTGATGCCTCCCGGTGACCTTTCTGCAATCTAGACAGATTGCCAGAGGAGAACCGAAGGTGGACTGGAAACCCAGCCTGGGAGTGGAGGTCGGCCCCTGAACCCTACCATCAGCAAGGGTCTTTTCCATGGTTTCCCCAGGAGCACGGCATGCAATGACTCCTGTGCAGGCACGCTGCTGGCTGTTGCGCTTCACCGCTTATTGCGCCAGCCCATGCAAGACCACCGATCTCCATTGGGGCTGCTCAAGTGCCAAGCAAGACCCAGTACCCACCCTGGCAGAGGAGAGCCATCCTCCAGATGCTCAATCCGCCCTCTCCCCAGTTGACCCCCAGTGACCCGAGACCAGTCCCAACCTGGGTCACCAGCGTAGCATGAGTGTGGCATCCAGCGCCTCATCCCTCAGTGCCACTGGGCCAGTCAACCCAGTGCAGCTTGAGCTGAATGTACAACAACTTGAACTTAATGTACAACCTGCACTGTAAAAAAACATATAATGTTACAAATTTTAATTTTTTATGTTCTTTGAAAAGTGATGGGCAGGACTGGGATGTATGCATCTCTCTCTCTCACTCTGTCAAAATGTATATAAATACATATTGACATAACTATATATAACCCCAGGCCACTTTTTAAAATAGTGAGCACCCCCCCATTAAAATCTGGAACACTGGTACCCACATACTAGCATACCATTTTACTTTACAAAAGGCTGGTACCACCCTTGACGTTAGGATGTATATCTGGTTCATTTTCTAGAGGAAGAGAGGGGTGTGGGTACAAGAACAAAACAAAATGAATCTTGTGTAAACATTACAACCCAGGTCCTGGGTGGAGGCTGCTAGGCATATGCTAGATCTAATTAGGGTTACCACCTGTCAGGTTTTTTACCTGGTGATCAGGTTTTCAGGGTCCCTATCAGGTAATCGGTTTTGCTCTGTGCTGGTCAGGTATTTGAGCCATTTTGAGTGCTCATACTTTTGAAACAAATGTTGTCACATAATTCATTGTTTCAGCTACATGTCCAGGTTACAGACAAGTTCTGTTGTCAATGCAGCCTTTTGTTTGTGAATGCAGTCACCCTGGGAAGTGTAAAGTATGGCCATTAACACCATTAGCACTTATTTACCTAATCTTTCCTCTGCATCTTAAGTGGCATAGCAGCACAGCTGCCCCACCTTTGTAACAGTAACAGAGCCAGTTGTCCTCCACTTTCATTTGCTGGTAAACATTTTCATCTCGAGCAGAATTTAGGCATTTTTAAATGTTTTAAATTATTATTTTCCTCAAGAAAAAGTATGGTCACTTTTGGCTTTGAAATATTACTGTGGACAAGAACAGAAAATGGAGCCAGACAAAGATATAAAGTATATATACTATTGTATGCTATTTACAGTATTTCCCTTGTCTCCCCAGATCATATCTGTAAATGAGATTTATTTTATCTCTGTATGTTTAGCTGGTTAACCAATGTCAATAAATAAATAATTAGGAAGAACCTAGGAAAGTAACTTTAACAGGCACAGTACAGTTTTTATTTAACTGCTGCATTAAGTGTTGTCTTTAGTGATATAACACATGGACTTCCAGGAGGAACAGTGCATGATGAGTCATGAAAAGGGGTGGGGCTAGGGCGAGCTTAGGATCCGGTTTTGCCTCATCCAAAGGTGGCAACCTAGATCTAATCTGCTGAGGGGCCAGTAAACCCAACAAAGCAATAAATGGAATGTCCAGAACAGTAACTGGGATTGTGCATTATGGCTTTATTCAACAGATGGAAATTTAAATCTGAAGTGGACCCCTGGGGGTCAGTCTAGGCAGGACAGGTACATTTCATGAACTCTCCTTGCATGCAGTACAGTTCATGAACACACAAAAGAACATCTTCTTTCTTCCCATTTCTCCATGGTGCATTTAGTGGACACCTGGCCACGCACCTGAACATTTTTCTCCCATGAATGCCATTTAATGAAACTCCCCCACACACTCAGAACTCTTCTACGAACATAGGTGCAATTATGTGAAACTCCACCACACACCCAAACCTGCAGCACTGGCCCTTGCTCAGGTGTAACTGATGCCCTTACGAACCAGGAAGCTCTGCCTTGTAAGCTTTCAGATGGCATTCTCCCACCCTTCGGCCCCAACCGACAGTCTTTGCCATTCTTCAGGGTTGCACCGTTGAAACCCCCATTTCCCACTGAAATGCTAGAGGTTCCACTCTTTAAATCTGTCACTCACAGGGTGACTAAAGAACAAACTGCACTGTCCTGAGTGACCAGTTTAACAGAACATTAACTCTCTTGGGTGAACTAGGGGCACTGGCAGGTGTGTTCCAGCCTTATGTATGGGCACACACACCCCAGACCATGATTCCCCTAAAGCATGTGGAGATCATGTCTCCTGGAAGAGTACTCACAAATGATTGTCCTGTCCACTGGGTATGGAACAACAAAAAGGCATTCTCCTGGGTAGTAGATCAAGCAGTTTCTCAAAGTCATTTTCCAAGGCAGCTGAAAACACATACAGACCTTCAGGGGATTGCCCCTTCAGTCCAATAAGAACAAGCAATTCCGTCTACTTCACTGGGAGTAGAAATCCTGCTGTAGCACTGGTCTCCACCACTTCACTGGAAGCTGGAAATGACACTCCACTAGTGTGAAAAATGCTGGGCCCTCACCTCAGAGCCCTCTGGCAGTCCTTCTGCCACTCTCTCCTCACTCAAGATCTAACTCTGACTAACTGAACATTGCAAACTCCCCAGAGAAGCTGCCCACACAGTGTGGCTTATGTTGCTGCGAGAGTTCCAATGACCTAATCTTTCTTCCCTCAGGCTAGTTGAGTAAACAATTATGTCATTATGGAAGAAATCCCTAATGAACACCCTACCAGCTTCCTGCTACCTTCCTAACAATAATACTGATAGGATTCTAGTAACCCCAGGGGACTGGGTGGTTACATATATATTACAGACATAAGTGAAATGTGTGTAGTTTTTGAGCTGCATAAAGCCAGACTCACAGATGTTTTTAGCTCAGAACCTATTAAATACTAGGTTGCACTGCTTTCAGCACATTGTGCAATGGATGTCTTTGTGTAAGTCTGCTGTTTTATGGCTGGATATGTGATGACACGACTGCCATTAAGGGAAAAAAAAGGCTGTGTATGGTTTTATCATACTGTGTTTTCTAGCCTCATTATCTTTCTGAGGATGGCCCTTTAACTAACCAAGGGAAAGACCTCTTCAGCCCTGATCTTTGTTCTTAATGTTTAATACCCATCACTGAGGTAATTTAATTGTGCAGTAAAGCACCAAAGAAAAATATAATTTGTAGTAGTCAATTACAACTAATTGTAACACAGCACTGCATAGAGCTGTCAAAGACAGCCATGGCATTGGCTGAAACGGGTCAGGTGACACTAGCCGAGCAGTGATTAAACCACAGGTAAAGCCTGCTCGGTTAGTACCTACCTGTGGCCACCAACAGCAGAGGGGACCAGCCCGCTGGGTCACCCACCTCCTCCACCGCCGCGCTTGGCTCGCGAGAACAGTGAGGTAGTGACCGTGGAGCACACAGCAACAAGAATCGCACCACGGAACTGGCAAACAGCCTGGCGATCGTTGTAAAAGCGAAGGCGGAGCCGTGAAACATGGACCACTGCCTAGCGACGCTCAGTCTCATGCGGCGCCAGAGGCATACCGCGATGGGTGGATGAGGAGTTCAGCCCCAGAGCTACAGATTGAGGCAGCAGCAGCTCAGCAATGTCTCTCCGTCAGTGAGAAACCGAAGGCAACAGGTACCAGTTAATGGGAGCTGTGCCCCTGGCTCGACGACCTGTTCTGCAAGTCCACAGCACCGTGGACCATTGAGCCTGCATCGGTGTTACCAGTCACTGAACTCACCTCACTAGAGAGCCTGCACGGTGCACCAGAGCTGTGGAGGAGACCTGTGGGCAGCGCGGACCGTGCGCCGCAACTCCAGGACACGGGAGGTCTCCGAGAGTGGCAGGCAGGAGCGCTGAGCAAGTCCTGTTTGAGCAGGAGAACGGTGCCAGGGAAGGAAGAGGGGCAGCACAGAGAAACGCACAGCAGGGAACCCCCAGGGAGAGAGCAAACCTGGGAAGCCCTGCACCCAGCAGTACCTGCACTACTCCCAGCACAGCAAGCAGAAGCTCTGGGGGGGACTGCAGCACACAGGACACACGCCATGCCCTTGTCAGCAAGGACCAGCTGGACAGCCTAGATAGCCAAAGGGTGGTGGCAAACACCCACAAAAATACTGCGTGGGCTTCCAACGTCTTCACGGACTGGCTCAAAACCACAGGAAAGCAGGTGGACCTGAAAACAGTTTCCCCACCTGAACTGGCAGCCGTGCTATGCCAGTTCTATGCCTCAGTTCGGATGGAGCAGAGGGAGAAATACAGCCTCAGCTCCTTTGTTGGACTCCGTGCCGGACTGCAGTGCTACCTAACCGGCCCCCAGAATAAAAGGGTTCTGAACATTATCACAGACGGGGGTTTGTGGCTGCAAACGATGTTTTTCTGCCATCCTAAAGGACTACAGGCATGCTGGCCAAGACACAGCCACCCACCACCCCAGCATCAGCCCCAGCGATCTTGCAAAGATCCGCACCTGTGAGAAGCTCAGCCCCGAAACCCCCTATGGCCTGGTCCGCAGGCTATGGTTTGAAATTCAGCTGGGGCTTGCTCGTAGGGGGAGAGAGGGGCAGAGAGACCTGCACCAGAACTCCTTCACAGTCCAGGTCGATTAGGAGGGTAACGAGTTCCTCGCCCTGTCCTTCAATGAGCAGACGAAGAACCATGGGCAGCTTGGGGATGCGATGCACCAGACTCTGAGGGGAGTACTGTACAGCACCCCTGGCAGCAGAGACTGTGTTGTGACAATGTACCGAGAGTACATACAGCGCTGCCCACCCAATTCCCCTGCCTTGTACTTGCATCCTCGGAGAGTAGACCAGCTGGGACCCAGGGAGCAAGACTGCTGGTACAGCTGACAACTGATGGGCAAGAACTACCTGGGCGCTCTCATGCCCCAAATATCGGACGATGCCCACCTCTCCATCCAGTACACCAATCACAGCATCTGGAGCACACAGTAGACCATGTTGTCCCAGGCCAGTCTGGCGAGCAGAGAAATCATGTCTGTGATCGCCATCGCTGCGAGGCCAGCCTGCACAGCTACTGGTCCCCCTCAGCAAGCGACCGGAAGAGGTAGTCGTCCGTGCTCTCCAGCGCCCACAGACCAGTATCAGGCAGCCCTCCCCCGGAGCCCAACAACTCATGCACAGTCCACCCTGAGCCCTCATCCTCTGCCGCAGTGCATGACAGCACCGGGGAATCACAAAGCAGCGGGGACCTGCTCCCCCCCGCCCAGCAGCCCGCCAGCACCCGCCAGCACCCCGCAGCAGACAGCAGCTCCCGGAGACCTCCCAGCTGTGCCCCCGAGCAGACACCCTGAGGATGGGGCTAGCCGACCTCGCATAGAGGAACCACAGAGTGCCGAGATCCACCCGACAATGCACCATGGCTCACCCACCAGCTGTCTGCAGCCCAGTGCTTCCACTTCCAGAACATGATGGTGAACGGCCGGTGACATTCTCCTATCTCCGCAGGACTGCCGGCCTCAGTAAGGTACTGTACAGGATGACTTCGTTAGCAGAGTGTCGCAAGCCCGCAAGGCCCTGGAGCCCTGCCCACCAGCTAGAGATCTGCATGAGATGCACCTGACTGCTGCACGCACCTGGAATCTTTGCGCTGCACAGCCTGCCGCCGTCTTGCTCCATGTTGGTCGCACCGATGTTACCGGGACTGTCCCTGCACCGCGATCCTTGACGGATGTTGGACTCACCCCAATAACTGATTTTGTGCTCTCCTGTCACTGTAAGTGTAATAAAGCCTTGCCGCTCTGCAAACTGTCTCTGTCTCCATCTGTCTGTAGGGTCTCTGGTAGCAAGGGACACACACCGGTAACATAGGCCCGTCGCCGCCGCAACTAGCGTATGTTACAAGCGCATTAATCACCTCCATCATCGGGCTCTGCAGGTGATTAATGCCCGCTGGGTGGTTGGACCCCTCGGACTTTGACCTCATGCACCAACCCCCAGCGGGCATTAATCCACCGGCAGAGCCCTCCTCTGTCGGTGATTAATGCTTACATAGACATTCTTATTAGACCTCCCATTTTCCTATGCTTACCTAGTTAATGTAAGCTACAATAATTTCCAGCTAATACACAAGGTAATTCCTCTCCTTACTGTATGAATGGTTCATATACCGCAGTTGGCAACCACAACCTATGAGTTACAAATCTTAATAAAAATTTTTTATGTATGTGTGATAAGACTGGTGGTTTCAAGAAGCTCACCATTATAATAAAGTACTACAACGTGCCTGCATAAAGAATGAATGTGAAAGTCAGGAAGAAAAAGATTGCATTCCGGAAGTATAAGGAAACACAGAAGGAGCAGGACAGACAGCTGTACCAGTTAAGGCAGAAGGAAGCAGGGAGGAAAGTCAGAAGAGCAAAGGCCCAAACTGAGGAAAAGATAGCCAACTCAGTTAAGAAGGGGGATAAAACCTTTTATAGGTACATCAGTGAGCCTAGAAAGACAAAGGGAGGGATAGTGAGGCTGAATAGAATGAACGGTGAGTGGGCAGAGGGGGACAGTGAAAAAGCAGGGATACTGAACGAATATTTCTGCTCAGTATTCACAAAAGAGGAGTGGGAAGTGCCTAATCCAATTAACAGAAGCACTCTTGATAGGGGGGTCGATCCCAGTCCTTTCACAGAAGAAAGGGTTCTGCAAGAACTCCTAAAACTGAAGGTGGACAAAGCAATGGGTCCTGATGGAATTCACCCCAGAATTCTAAAAGAATTAAGGAGGAACTAGTGAAACCACTGGCTACTCTTTTTAATAAATCATGGGAGGATGGTGTGGTACCCGATGACTGGAGGAAGGCAGATGTGATTCCCTTCACAAAGTGGGACCAAGACAGAGGTAGGAAACTACAGATCTGTCAGTCTGACCTCTGTGGTAGGGAAAGTGATGGAGTCACTTCTGAAGGAAAGAATTGTTGAGTATCTAGGGCCAGAGGGCACAGGACCCGAGGCAGCATGGATTCACAGCGGGAAGGTCATGCCAGACAAATCTGATAGATTTCTTTGACTGGGTGACCAAAGTAGTAGATCAGGGAGGGGCTGTGGACATGGCCTACCTAGACTTTAGCAAGGCATTTGACATAGTCCCACACAAAAGATTAATATACAAGTTAGCCAGCCTGGGAGTGGGTCCCAAGATGACAGCCTGGGTAAAGAATTGGCTGGAGAATAGGACACAGAGAGTAATAGTAAATGGAGCCCACTCTGAAGAAATGGGGTTACTAGTGGGGTACCGCAGGGTTCAGTATTAGGACCGGTCCTCTTCAATGTCTTTATAAGCGACATTGCAGAGGGACTGAAAAGAAAAGTAAGTCTCTTTGCAGATGACACAAAGATCTGCAACAGAGCTGATGCACAAGGTGGGTGGAAAGGATAAGAAGGGACTTGGCAAGGTTAGAGGAATGGTCAAATGTATGGCAGCTTAGATTCAATGCTAAGTGCAAGTAATGCACCTGGGAAACAAAACCCAGGGAAGAGTACACAATGGGGGGGTGAGATACTAACAACAACAAAATGGAAAGGGACCTGGGGTAGTCATATCAAATGACCTAAAGGTGGGCAAGCAATGTGAGAGGGCAGCAAGGAGTGCTGGGGGATACTGGGATGCATAGGAGAGGCATCACCAGCAGAAAACAGGAAGTCATTATCCCTCTGTACAGACAGTTGGTGAGACCCCATCTGAGTACTGTGTGAGTTCTGGAGACCCAATCTCCGCAAGACATAGACAGGATGGAAGCTGTCCAGAGGAGGGCAACTAAAATGGTGCAGGGTCTGCACCGAAGACATATGAAGAGAGACTTAGGAGCTAAATATGTATAGCCTCGAGGAAAGGAGGGAGAGTGGGGACATAATAGAAACTTTCAAGTACCTCAAGGGAATCAACAAAAGTCCAAGAGGTAGCATCTTTCAAAAAGGGTGTGCAAGAACAAGGGGGCACAATTTGAAGATAGAAGGGGGGCGGCTCAGAGGTAACTTAATGAAGTATTTTTCACAGAGAGGTTGTGGATGCATGGAACGGCCTTCCGGAGGAGGTTGAAGAGTCAAAACAGTGGTGGAATTCAAGCATGCAGGGACAGTCATAAGGCAATTCTAGGGGTGGGGGTAGGAAGAAGTAGGCTGCTGGTTAACTAGGATCTGCAACTTATCCATTAGGTAGGGAAATGGGCAGACTGGGTGGGCCAAGCGGTCCTTATCTGCCATCAAAATCTATGTTTCTATCCCCCTTCCCCAGGCCGTGCCTGAAAATAGGCAGGATTTGTCTAGTGCACTTACCTGGTCAACAAAAGCTAAATAAATAAATAAAATAAAAACAGCAAAGGCCCAATCACTCATTTGGGTACGAGTTTTGGAAACCTGGAAGACATGTGAGCCACAGGATCTTAGGTGGTAGGAGGGGGTAGCAGGTTTGAGCGAAGAGGCGAGTGCAGGAGGGGTGGCAGTTCTGACAATGTTGTCAGTAAAGCTGTTGAGGACAAGGTGCAGTGTTTTTCCAGGGGAGCCACTGAGCCTGGGTTATAGCTCACAGTGGTGCGTGAGGAGTGGGGCAGAGAGTGCAAAGCAACACACATTGTTGTAAGTGGTGTCCCATTTTGAGAGACTGGTTTTGGGATGGGTGCAAAGGAGACAAGCCCATAGCAGAGGGAGGGGGAGGACCCCTTGGCTAGGACGAGTCATGCAGCCAGGTTAGATAGTTTTTGCTCTGTATGCCAGGCCCAACTTGCAATTCATAGCCTTACAATGTTGCGAATATGCAGGAGAGATCAAGTTTCGAGTCAAGGGTTACCCCAGGTACTTGACAGAGTCCATGACATGCAAGGGAACCATCAGCTTTCTGCAATTTATAGTGGAGCAGGGCAGGTTTTAGCTTTGGCCAGAGAGCCAAAGAGCATGGCCCAGTCTTCTGAGGTTGATATTTAGCTTGTCGCTCTGTAGCCAGGATTGAATTCAATATCAAGATGCTGTACAAAGTATAAACCATAAATATACAAGCAAACAGCAGTATAAATTTAAAATCAGTCTGGGAAAGCCAGTGAAAATAAATATGTTTTTAACAAAGATTTAAAACTACTGATGGTCAGGCATTCTCTTAACCGACGAGGTAGAGAATTCCACAGGATTGGTGCTGCAAGTGAAAAAGCACGAGCTCCAGATGTTTTAAGACAAACCCTAGGAATCTCTAGCAATCCCTCATCGGCGGATCGGAGGGGGCGATTGGGGGAGTAGGGAGTCAGGAGATCTTTCAGATAGTCGGGTCCCTGTTCACATAGGGCTTTAAAGGTAAGCAAGCCTACCTTATAGGTGATCCATCACTGGACTGGCAGCCAGCGGAGTCCGCGCAGCACAGGTGTTATGTGACTGGACCTAGAGGTATCAGTCAGCAGCCTGGCTGTGGCATTCTGCACCAGCTGCAAGTGGTGGATATCAACCCCAGACAGTCCTAGGTGAGGGCATTGCAGTAGTCAAGGCGGGTAGTAATGAAGGCATGGACCAATGTTGGAAGGTCACCCGGCGGAACCAGTTGTTTCACCCAGGCAATATTCCTCAGATGGTAAAATTAGGATTTAACCACAGCTAACACCTGAGATTTCATGGTCAAGTCGTCATCAAAGATAACACCCAGGTTCTGCACCCGATCTGAGGTAGTGAGCTTGACACCGTCAAGCCACAGGCCTTACATGTGCACTGCTCCCAAACCCTCCCCTGGGTGACCCGGGTCCACAACCAACACCTCAGTCTTATCCAGATTTAGTCACAGCAAACTGGAGTTCATCCAGTCTTTGATCTCGGAGAGGCAATTATTTAGCACAGAGACCGCATCAACCTGTCCGGGCACAAAGGACATATACAGCTGAGTGTCATCTGCATAGCAGTGAAAGCTCAAGCCATATTGCTTGATGATATCTCCCAGTAGCAGCATATACACTGCGAACAACATGGGCACCAGTATGGAGCCCTGCGGTACCCCGCAGGACAGGGGGAGGGCATCAGAGGAATAAATTCCAGTGACCACCCTCTGAACCCTGCCTACGAGGAACAATCAAAACCATTTAAGGACTGTTCCCAACAGTCCACAGAGAAACTGCAGGGTCTCCAAAAGCACCTCATGGTCCACAGTGTCATAGCTGCTGCGAGATCAAAAGGACCAAGATGGTTTGAGCCTTCGATCTCTCACCATTAGGAGATCATTTAGTACCCGAACAAGGGCAGTCTCCATGCTATGCCTCTTCCTGAAACCAGACTGAAGAGCTTAATAGACATTGTGGGTTACAAGGTGATCATCCTGTTACCTGCTACCTTCTCAATAACCTTCCCACAAAGGGAAGGTTAGACAGAATCGACAGTTAGCTGGATAGTTGGGATCCAAGGAGGTTTTTTAAGGGTGGTTGAATGACCACTCTTTTTAGGGGTCTGGAAAGACCCCTCTCCAAGGATCTCCATACAATTTCAGGTAGGATTGGGGACATAACATCTACACACCCACTAAGGGGGTAGGGCCCGATCAAACTACAACAGGTTGGGTGGAGAGTCTGGACAGTCTTCACAATGCCCATGAATTCCGGTCAGCTGAAATCCGTCCAGACAGACTGGGTGCTCACCACCTCCCGTCAACCTCCGCAACCCCTCATAGAGAGAGCCGGGCCGATTCCAGACCTGATGCTGGCAACCTTATCTGCAAAGAACTGAGCTAGCTCATCACACTTAATTTGTGAAAAAGCTGTTCCAGACTGGAGACAGATTGGATTGCACAATCTGTCAACAGTTCGAAAGATTGAGCCGTCGATTCTAACCAGCAGAAATCTCCCTGACAGGAACTCTGCCTTCTTATGGGTGATTTCTGATTGTAGCCCTTATAATGTTCTTTCAATCTAAGCCTGTCAGCATCCAGGCCGGACTTCTGCCATGCTCTCTCCTGCCTTCAACCAACATGCCTCAACTCCTTCAAGGACCCATCATACCAAGGGGACCTTGGGAGAAAAGTGGTGGTCAAACACAAACAGGAGTAGTCAAATCCGGGGCATCTCCCACTGCCTTATAATAGGCTAGTACGAGGTCCCCTGGACTTGTGATTTCACCCAGCAATCCCGATAGGTCCAGGACTGCTGATAGACCATCTGGGGTAACTCCCCTTAAAGGGAGGTACTGGACCATCTCTGAAGGGGTAGGTCAATTTGGGGGAGCCCCAAAACTGAACCCTATGGTGTGATGGTCAGACCAACAGACTGGTTCCACCCCCATGTCAGAGATCTCCATCCCAGGAGGAAGAGCAGATCCAATGAGTGACCCCCCTATATGTAGGAGGTAACCACATGTGTAAGGCCCAACATTGTCATTAGCTGGAGGAGATTTTGACCAAATGGTGAGAGTTCATCATCGAACCATGCATTGAAGTCCCCCAGAATTATCCTTCTGGGAGACTCCAATACCATGTCGACGATGAAGTCTGCAATCGCCTGCAGGAATAAACCCTCATCACCTGGTGGATGGTAAATGAGGAGTATCCTGCAACCTACACCCTCTCCCATGATACACTCAAAGTATCTGGTGATCCCTACTGGAACATCCACAAGGCCCAGTTTGGTCTTAAAAAAGATGGCTACAACCCCACCCCTACGATCCAACCTTGGGCGGTGAATCACAGAGAATCCAGCTGTAACTGCAGAAGTCAATACTGGGCCTGCATTTTCATCCAGCCAGGTCTCAGTGATGCATGCCAGATCCACCATTTCAACAAGATCAGCTATAATAGCAGTCTTGTTTATGATGGACCTGGCATTACATAACACCACCCGGGTTGGATGAGATGCTGAGGAAGACCTCGACTCCTGACCAGCATTAATTGCTGGGCACTTGGGTATGGGGACAAGACAGGGATTACCCCTGTCCTGGCACCATTTCACCCAAGTGTTGCCTGGTCCCCACCAATCTAACACGCCCTCTCTCTTTTCCATTCCCCACCAGGCCCAGTTCTCACCCCTTTCCTGTGCCTTCTAGCATTCCCAAGGGATTGGCAACATTTATAAGTCACCGCTGACAAATAAGGGCAGTCAAAAGGCACAGTTCCCTGAGCCTGGTGGGGGAATACTGACTGACCGAGTTTGGCCTCCCAGCACATTCTTAAAATAATAACTAAACACCCAGCAACTTAATCCCAACCAAATCAAATAACAATCAATTCCAAATTATAATTATAATAACAAATCAAAAATTAATTAAAAATACTATCCAAAAACTACATAAAACTTTGTGGTTATGAGTCAAAGAAGAGGCAAATCAGATATTGTAGAATGCTACAGAATATTGTAAAATAAACACCTGGAAAGCTTCCACCAGTCCAGGTAGTTAGAAAAAGTCTTCAGTCCCAATACTACCTCTCACATAGTAGAAACCAGAAGAAACAGTAATATATGATATAATAAAACATATATGGTGCTCTCACCACCCACCAAAATAAGCAGTGTCGTAAATAGCTGGACTATGTAATTCAGGAGCTCAAATCACATATATAACAGTCCATCATAACCAAAAAGTAAGGTGCCATACTTACTAATTTGAATCCACAGGCAGAATCTGATCTCACTTATAACCCATCCACAGGCTCAAGATCCAATAATCCATCAGGTTCCTGGAAAGTTACCGACTGCTTTTGAATCCACAGGCAGAACCTGATATCACACAGGATCCATCCACAGGCTCGGAGATCCAACAATCCAGCAGGTTCCCAAAAAGTTACTAACAAACCCAGAACAGTAAAAGGGAACTCTAAAGGCCCTAACCAACAGACCATGAGACCCACTACTCCCCACTAAACCCGCAACCGGCAGCTACAGAAAAAGACAAAGGCAGTAAGGACAGGAATAAGGCAAAAAGAAATAAAGCCATAAAAAAAGGAGGGTAATGAGTACCAATGCCCGTAGTCTAGGTAAAAAGCTCCCTGAAATGGTGGCCTTGACAGAAGAGGGATGCCTGGATATTGTGGCAGTCACAGAAACATGGTACAAAGAGAACCATGACTGGGATGTCAGCATACCAGGGTACACAATCTACAGGAGGCACAGGGAGGGAAGAAGAGGAGGAGGAGTAGCTCTATATGTAAGGGAAGGGATCAAAGCAACAGAACTAAAGGGTAAACAAGGAGGAGAGGAGGCACTGTGGGTCACCCTGGAGACTGAAAATGGCACCACAATCTGCATGGGGTTGTATACAGATCCTCATCTCAGGGGGAGGAAATGGACAAGGAAATGATAGAAGGCATCCTTGGGATGGCAGAGAAAGGGGAGATATTGCTGATGGGGTACCTGAATATGCCAGATGTTAAGTGGAGCACCTTTGCTGCAGCCACATCCAAAAGCAGGGCCATTCTTGATGCCCTACAGGGGCATGCCTCAGACAGCTAGTTTGGAACCCACTTGGGAGGGAGCAGTCTTAGACCTGGTACTCTCAAATGGGGATGGAGAGGATCTCCGATCTTGAAGTGGGTAGCCATCTGGGAACAAGCGACCACCACCAAACAGTATGGTTCATGATAAACTTAGCTGTAGAGTCAAGCCATACAAAAGTGAAGGTACTGGACTTCAGGAAGGCAGATTTTGTCAAAATGGGAGAGTGCCTCAGAAAAGCACTAGCAAACAGGCAAGAAGGTGGGGTGAAGCAACAATGGAGAAACATTAAAACTGCCATCACAGTGGCAACAAGCCTTTGTGTGAAGCAAATAAACAAATCAAAATGAAAGGAAAAAACACTATGGTTCTCAAAAGAAGTGGCAGGGAAGGTAAGGGAGAAAAATAGCATTCAGGAAGTATAGGAAACACAGAAGGAGCAGGACAAAACTGTACCAGTTAAAGCAGAAGGAAGCAGGAAGCCAGTCTGAATAGCAAAGGCCCAAACTGAGGAAAAGATAGCCAACTTGGTTAGAAGGGGATAAAACCTTTATAGATATATTAGGAGCAAGAAAAGACTAAGGCAGGGATGCTGAGGCTGAATAAAGAGGAAGGTGGTTGAGCAGAGAGTGACAGTGCAAAAGCAGGGGATACTGAGCAGAATACTTCTGCTCAGTATTCCAATGGAAAGCAGGGGGAGATACCTAATCCAGTCAATAGAAGCACTCTGGACAGAGGGGTTGATATTAGTCCTTTCACAGAAGAAAGGTTTCTGAAAGAACTCTTAAAACTGAAGGTGGATAAAGCAATGGGGCCTGATGGGATTCACCCCAGAATTCTAAAAGAACTAAGGTAAGAAGTAGTAACACCACTGACTACCCTTTTTAATAAATCATGGGGGATGGTGTGGTACCTGAGGACTGGAGGAGGGCAGACGTGATTCCTCTTCACAAAAGTGGGAGCAAGACAGAGGCAGGAAACTACGTGAAGACCTGTCAGTTTGACCTCAGTGATAGGGAAAATGATGGAATCACTTCTGAAGGAAAGAATTATTGAGTACCTAGAGGCCACTGGGGTACAGGACCCAAGGCAGCATGGATTCACAGCAGGAAGGTCATGTCAGACAAATCTAATTGATTTCTTTGACTGGGTGATCAAAGTAGTAGACCAGGGTGGGGCTGTGGACATGGTCTACCTAGACTTTAGCAAGACATTTGACACAGTCCCACACAAAAGATTAATAAACTAATTAGCCAGTCTGGGAGTGGGTCCCAGGGTGTTAGCCTGGGTAAAACACTGGCTGGACAACAGGACACAGCGGGTAATAGTAAATGGAGTCCACAGTGAAGAAGGGGGGGTTACTAGTGGGGTACTGCAGGGTTCAGTACTGGCCGGTCCTTTTTAATGTCTTTATAAGTGACATTGCAGAGGGACTTGAAGGGAAAGTGTGTCTCTTTGCAGATGACACAAAGATATGCAACAGGGTTGATATGCAACGTGGGGTGGAAAGGATGAGAAGGGACTTGGCAAGGTTGGAGGAATGGTCAAATGTAGGCAGCTTAGATTCAATGCAAAGAAGTGCAAGTAATGCACCTGGGAAACAAAAACCCAGGGGAAGAGTACACAATGGGGGGTGAGACACTGACAACAACAAAAATGGAAAGGGACCAGGGGGTAGTCATATCAGATGACCTAAAGGTGGGCCAGCAATGTAAGAAGGCAGTAAGGAAGGCTGGGGGGATACTGGGATGCATAGGGAGAGGCATCACCAGTAGAAAACAGGAAGTTGTTGGCCCTCTGTACAGACAACTGGTAAGACTACATCTGGAGTACTGTGTACAGTTCTGGAGACCTCACCTCCGCAAAGACATAAACAGGGTGGAGGCTGTCCAGAGGAGGGCAACCAAAATGGTGCATGGTCTGCACCAGAAGACATATGAAGAAAGACTAAAGGAGCTTAAGATGTATAGCCTCGAGGAAAGGAGGGAGAAGGGAGGACATGATAGAAACTTTCAAATACCTCAAGGATTCAATATAGTCCAAGGGTAGTATCTTTCAGAAAAGAGATATTGCAAGAACAAGGTACAATTTGAAGATAGAGGGGGATGGCTCAGAGGTAATGTGAGGTAGTATTTCTTCACAGAGGTTGTAGATGCATGGAGCGCCTTCCTGAGGAGGTTGTAGAGTCAAAACAGTGGGGAATTCAAGAATGCATGGGACAGACATAAGGCAATTCTAGTTGGGGGTAGGGAGGAAGTAGGCTGTTAGTTAACTAGGATCTGCAGCTTATCCATTAAATAGGGAAATGGGCAGACTAGGTGGGCCAAGCAGTCCTTATCTGCCATCAAATTCTATGTTTCTTTGTTACAGGCGTCCAGAGGATCGGCCACCAGACCGACCCCAGGTGTCTTAGGACCACTCCATACACCCCCATTGACTAATCGGTGGCGAGGTGCAGGTGTCCTGCCCCAGATCCGAGCACACGCCAGGAAATAGCAGCCTCCCAATAGCCAGCTACGGCCTTCCCAGTGTCTCACCAGTCAGGTCGTCGGCAACAAACTCAATTTAAACCAAGTCCAGAATCCAGGAACACCTGCCAAGACGGCAACTCCTTACTCCTCTGCAGCTCCTGCTGAAATTCAAAAGTCCTCCCCACAAACACTCAAGGAATGAAGCAACTCCTTCAGACAACTTATTCAGTTCAAATTCAGCTCCACATTCAGCATCCACTTCCGATGTCACAGCTACTTGTAGGCACCTGCATATCGGTCACACAACAAACTGGTGCCTCGACTTACAACAAAAAGATCTTCCGACCACAAAGATGTTACAAAAATAAAACAACTACAGTTTGTAAATGAAAAAGCGTTTTAAAAGCAGTTCCAACAATAAAATGGCATGTACTATAAAAGATTAGCCCCGACTCTCAGATGGCTGTCCCAGCATGACTGCCTCTCTCTCAGAACTTTCAATCCAAACTGCCTTGTCAGTATTTTTTTTGTAAAACTGACTTACTTCTTCCTCTGTGACAAAGCATGGGGACTGAGAGAAGACTGAGTTGCTGTCAACATCTTTCCCAGTCCTTTGACTTTCATGCATAAATTACCCCTTCTTGCACTGATTCTAGAATTGTATTTCATTACTGTCCTCTGTAGTTCGTTTTTGCATTCTGAGCTGCTAAAAACTGCAGGGTGTACCAAAGCTTCTATAGCAAGTCTGGTGTTGCTGTGGACTCAGGGCTGTACTGCTGACATCATTATATGGTAGATAAGTGACTCACACTGCAGTGCAGTGAAGTTACAGCAGTTTTGCAAGGGAAAACCATATTACTAAGTGTACATACTGTGGTCCCTCTTCAACAAGACTCCCTGTTAGCAATGCATTATGCCAAAATCCAAATGCCTTGTCAGTATGTTTTTTTTTTGTAAAACTGACTTCTGCCTCTATAACAAAGCATGGGGAATGAGAGAAGATCGAGTTGCTGTCAGCTGAGACAGCAGTCAGTTTATGCATCAGTGTGATTAGTGTCTATACCTAGATCATTTGAAAGCAGCAATGCCTCCTTACCCATGCCATACTGGTGCTTTCCATGTCTTTCTGTAGTAAAGTGCCTTGCAGTCACCCCAATCGAAAATCCCTTACTGCTCCTCCCTCCCATGCCTCCCCAGCAGCCGCATGGCATTGTGGAACCTGAAGACTAATTTTTGTACCATATCATACAAACAATGTGTTTTGGATGTGCTATGTGTGTTATATGCACTATAGAGGTGGTTTTAAAAACTGAGGGCTATTTCCAGAGAAATTCTTGTTTGAAAAGTGAAACCGGATTCTGCATATGTGTGGAATGGTGTATATACTGGTACCAAAATTAGTCTTCAGTGTTCTGTGTGCCATGCTGATTTAGGAGGCACAGGATGGAGGAGCAATAAGGGTTTTCTGATTGGAGTGACTGACACTGTACTAGAGAAAGACATGGAAGGCACCAGTATGTCATGGGTAAAGAGGCATTACTGCTTTCAAATGATCAAGGTATAGACACTAATCACACCGATTCATAAACTGACGGCTGTCTCAGCTGACACAGCTCGATCTTCTCTCACTCCTCATGCTTTGTTAAGGAGGCAAAAGTAAGTCAGTTTTACAAAAAAACATACTGACAAGGCATATGGATTTTGGCATAACACATTGCTAACATGGTGTCTTGGTGAAGAGAGAGCACAGTATGTATACCTAGTAATGTAGTTTTCCCTTGCAAAACTGCTGCAATGTCACTGCACTGCAGTGTGAGTCACTCCTCTGCCATATAGTGATGTCAGCGGTAGCCAGCAGCCCAGCATCCGAACAACAAAGGCAAGTGCAGTAGGGCTAAAGCAGGGCTCAAAAACAAATGCAAAATATGGAAGGCAGAGAAAACCTTGGCCAAAAATAACAAATGCACACCCCTTTCAGGTCTAGTACTGCATATAATGATTACAAGCTGTAACTTTCTGGACCATCATGAAAGGTGCTCTTTAAGTCCCCACATACGTCTGTCCTCCTGGGCCGCTGTCCAGTACATTTCTCATTTTGTCTGTTCTGACAAAGAGGGCTCCTTTATTCTTTGGGAAAGGAATTTGAACCTATTCTTGGGCCCCACAAGAGGCACACCCTGCTTCTTGCATGAAGGGTCCTGTGCTTTGCAGGTGAGGGGAAGCCCTATACTTAAGTCTCATGGAGTCTCACTTCCACTTCAGTTGCAACCGTATATACCGATCCTTGATAAAAAAAAACACTTCAATAGAGCACCTTGCATTGCTTGAGTTCCAAGAACAGATTTAAGGAGGGACTGCTATGCTAGTTTGCAAGATTTCACTCTGCTTGTTACCAACGTAGGTAAACATTATTGATCAAATTATTTATTAATGTTTAACTTTCAAACTGCTGATGTATTTGTTCCTATGTAGCTCTAGTGCCCTGCCACATTTAATTCCCATTGTCCCCAAGACAGCTGCATATCAGTTTTGAACTGACAGCTGACACATAGAAACTATCTGGACATCACTGCACAATGATGACATTTTAGATCTAATTTTAAAGAAGCAGCAGGCATGTGTAAAAAAAGTACATTAAAGTGCTTAATGTTTGAATTCTAAATTATATTAATAATATCTGTGAGAATACCAAAACACTAACTGCAGGCTGCAGTATACCATGCTATAAAATCTCAGGTATTAACACTTCTTAGTTTTTACTCAAGATAAAAAACAAAAGTGCTCAAATAGAGCTGATGAATACAGGACCGAAGTCTCTAATGCTCTTAAGCTGGCACCCTTTAGCTGCACTAAAAATCAGTACAAAAAATATTAAAATTACATTTAATCGTGGGAATTTTGTTTTTTATACTATACAGTGTTTATAACTTCAAAAGTATGAGACAGATCGCCTGATCTATGGCAGTGGATCAAAACAGGAAGTTGTCATCCCTCTGTACAGACAGTTGGTGAGACCCCATCTGGGGTATTGCATGCAGATCTGGAGACCCCATCTCTGCAAAGACATAGACAGGATGTAGGCAGTCCAGAGGAGGGCGACTAAAATGGTGCAGGGTCTGCATCAGAAACCATATGAAGAGAGACTACAGAAGCTTAATATGTATACCCTCGAGGAAAGGAGGAGATGGGACATGATAGAAACTTTCAAGTACCTCAAGGAATCAACAAAGTCCAAGAGAGTAGCATCTTTCAGAAAAAGATGTGCAAGAACAAGGAGCACAATTTAGAAGATAGAGGGTGACGGCCTAGGGGCAACGTGAGGGAAGTATTTTTTCACAGCCAAGGTGGTGGAAACATGGAACGCCTTCCTGAGGAGGTCGTGAGGGTCACAAACAGTAGGGGAATTCAGGAATTCATGGGACAGACATAAGGAAATTATAGTGGGGGTAGGAGGAAGTAGGCTGTTAATTAACTAGGATCTGCAGCTTATCCAACAGGTAGGGAAATGGGCAGATTGGGTAGGCCAAGTGGTCCTTATCTGCCATCAAAGTCTATGTTTCTGTAACCCCTAGGTGGTGCTATCCCAAGGGCTACTACCCCTGCCTTCTTAACTACTAACAGGCTGAATGGCCTAGGTCCAATGGCGGGTGCCTCCACCCAGAGGTCAGGGTTTGCAGTAGTTAAACTAACATGGTCACAGCCCTCTGGGACACTGTAACCCCCCCTTTCTTCCCACTAGCGGCCCACAAAATGCACTAGGAATATCTCACAATGTACACTTACCCCCAGGACTGGCTCCGTCGACTGGACCCCGGGGAACCCCTGCAAAACAAGATGATACAGTGCAAAAACCACAGTATAATACTTTAACATAAACGAATACCTCAGACAGTGTAACTTTGCTGAAACCAACAGATCTGATTTATTTGAGGAGCTGTAACAAGGAAGGAGGAAATCAGGTTAATTAGGTTAAACACATTAATAATCACAGTACTGCGCATATTCAGAGTCCCGAATTGTCACTTTCACTGGGTACCCAGGATGGGGGCTATCCAGGATCAGTTGCAGCTGGTTGGGGGCCTGTGATGGAAAAACACTGGCACAATACCCAAATTGTAATCCGGAGCCAGTTGGCTCAGTTCGTGAAGAAATAAAAAAAAAAAAAAACAATTAGATGACACACTTGCAATTCGATAAACAGATGGCAGGGAGATACCCTGCTTTGTACTCACACACTCAATGCTGGGAACTGGATGGAAGGCAGATTGTCCTGGATTGCCAGGAGGAGCAGACCATGTGGACAAGGTCCTTGTGACTGGACCCCACTGCAGTTTAGAGCAAATGGATGTAGTCTGGATTAAGCTGGGGTTTACTTCCAGCTTCATGCATTCTATTCACTGTACAGGGGATTTGAAACGCGATTCCCCACAAGCACTACACACATTTATTTGTAAAAGGAAAGTACTATACCAGGCAGGCTGCTTCTTGATCCTGATCACAATTACTGCACAATACCCGGGAGAACACACAGCAGATTCAGTTCCTGACACGTAGCCGTTGCCGGGGGAGTTCGTCTGGTTCGAAAGAAACCCCCTTTTGAAACTCCCCCTTTAGTTTTCATTATTTGTAAAAAAAAGTTTCATCATTTCTGTTTATTTTTTCACTGTTACAGAGTGCCAATGCACTCATAATGAACCCCAGCACTTTTTCTCTGCATGCGGCCCCTCCCTCCTTCTGCGGCCAATCAGCTCCCTCAGTACCAGTAAGATGACTGGAGCTGCTTTGTGAGTCTTTCTCTGCACCCTTCCCTTATGACTGGCTGACCAATTGGAGCTCACATCAGCATCGTGAATGTGACCTCAATACAGCATGGCCACTGCCTACAATTCACACTGTCAGCTAGCACTGGAGGAAGATGGAGCATGGTGGCAGACTCAGAGATGACATCACCAGGAGAGCAAAAAAGAAGTAGAGGACCTCAACTTATAATATTATCAGTCACAGGCAGGTAAATTTTGATGGCCACTATTGCCGAAGATGTGTCCCTTAATAACTGTATATTAAGGGATAGGCCGTGCAGTTGAGCAAGAGAGCTTTTCAGGTGGCGGGCTGAAAATGTAGAAATAAATTATTTAATTACCCCTCTATACAAAAAGCAAAGTTGTCATGTTTCATATGCCTGTTTTAACTTTTCATAAGTAAAGCAAAAGAGGTACCACAGTGGAAAGGCAATGCAAGTGTTTGGAAGGGTCTGGCAGGGATCTGCACTGCCGCCTTATTAATTGTGCTGTTCAGAGAGGTCTTCACTGTGGTCCCATTTTCATGGACATTCAGTACCACTTTGGTCTGTGTCATCTGTGCCAGATGCCGTTAAATCAAATAATTTGTGATGTATTTTCTCCAGATGACCACATGCCAGTAGAATGACATTTGTTGCTACAGTTCACTGTTTTGAACATACCCACTGTACTTTTGGAAGCATGGTGAGGTGGGGTTGGGGGTGGGGGGGGTAGGCATTTAGGAGATGGTAACTTTGCACTGAAAATCCACGCCACTGTCAAATTACCTTTCCCCTCACTCCCTTTGTCATACTTACCACATTGGAGAATGGAGTGGGGGCAACAATTGTAGTACTCAATATTGAACTATGACTTATATTACAGATTTTTTTCCAAACAGGGTGCCTGGAATAGAAACATAGAAATATAGACAAATGACAGAAGAAAAAGACCTGAGGTCCATCCAGTCTGCCCAAGTTCCCTATAATCCCTGGAACCTACAATTTCTCCAGGGTACTAACCCTCCCTGTCCTCTTTCTAGTCACCTCCTTGGTCCTGTTGCCTCCGGTACCACTAGCCCTGCTTGAATCCTCTGACTGTTTTTACACCCACCATTTCAGCTGACAGACTGTTCCAAAGTTCCACCACCTTTTCCATAAAGTAATGCTTCCTCACATCTCTCCTGAACCTCCCTCCTGTTAATTTCCATTAGTGTCCATGTGACCGCGAATTGGTACTCAGGCTAAATAGTACCCCATAGTTCACTTTAATTCATTTCAGGAACTTGAAGAGCTCTATCATATCTCCTCTCTCCCTTCTGGTCTCCAATGAGTACATATTTAGTGCCTTGAGGCACTCCTCATAGGATTTGCCCTGCTGTCCCTGAATTGTTTTTGTTGCTCTGTGTTGCACTGTCTCCAGCCTATCCTTATCCTTTCTGAGGTGAGGGCTCCAGAACTGGGCACAGTACTCTTGGTGAGGCCTCACCAGGGATCTGTAGATGCAAAGTATTACCTCCTTTCTTCCGCTATCAATACCCCTACCAATACATCCCAGCATCCTTTTAGTCTTGCTATAGGCCATGTTGCACTGACTCAATTACTTAAATGGTATATTGAGTTGTGGATGGTGGGGGTAACAACAAGGGGTAGAGAGTGTTCAGATATGAGTTATTCAGACTTAAAATAAGCCACAAAAGTGCTCCACTGAGCATACCATAGCCCATGGTTTCTGGAGCCTATCAGATCCAGACCCCTGCCCTAGTAGCAAGCCAGCACTGCAGTAAGTTACTAGTGTACAATACGCACCCAAAACTAGCTGCAGACTCTGTACTGAGGTTCAGTGCATTAACATTTGCTCTCTCTATATCTATCTATCTATCTATCTATCTATCTATCTATCTATCTATCTATCTATCTATCTATATATCTACATATGTAATAGATAACCTACTCTAAGGTGTGCAGTCACGCTGCGATATACGCATGCCTTGGTGTGCGTTGTTAAGCATGAGTCCACAGGCCAAGTGCATCAACCACCCAAGGCATGTGTATATCAGAGCACGACCGCACATCCTAGAGTTGGTTATCTATCTTATAAAATGGCAAAATTGTTTTGGAGGGGGATGAAAGTGCAGGAGTGCGGCCGCTCTCTGATAGATGCATGGTCATGTGATGTGTTTTATACAGTCAGAGTGCTGGATTTGTTATTTACTTTGCTTCACATTTTATAAATACATACACACACAAGCACACACAATCTGAGCCACCCAGATAGTAATAATTGTCCTTAGAGCAGGAGGTGGAGGGGAGCTCACAGATGAGTTATTTTGGTTTAAAATAACTACAAAATTAGCCACAGAGCATCTTGTACCCCAAAGCTTCTGGGGCCAAGCAGCCCCCAGACCCCTTTCCTACACACAGTAGATACAGCTGCAGATATTAAAACTCATAACATAATATATCTGAGACAATGTCTTAGGTATATTACATTAACAGCATCTTGCTGCCCTCCGGTACTGAATACATATGTATTCACCCTGCAGCCAGCCAGATAATAATTTTGTTTAGAGCAAGGAGTGTAGGAGATCTAAGATATGACTTCTCTAGCTTCAAAACAAGCCACAAAATGCACCACAGAGTAATTCTAGGATTCCATGGCTTCCGGGGTACTAGTGGCCCTAAGACCCATAGCTTTTTTTTAAAAGTTGCAGACTGCATAAAAAGAACCCCCACTTGTGAAAATCCTGGCAACGGCCCTGTCAGACAGACCGAGCTCGATTCAACAATTTCTCCAGTCTTCTACAGGGTGAGCCTGGTTTCTACTCTTCAGATCACTTTGATTCTCTTCACAGGTCGGTTTCAGTCTGAACAGGCGCTTGCACAAACTACAGACCGAAACTTAAGGCCTTACACGAGATTTCCGCGCTAAAACTACACACCGAAGAAGCACACAGCTCCCTGTCTCTTCACAGCCCAAACTGATCTCCTCTTTCCAGTAGACAGAGCCGGGCATTTCCTTTGAGTTCCTCCCAGTTCAGTTGGCTGGCTTGGCTGTCACTCACAATCAGACTCCCCCTGTTGGTGCAAAAAGGTGCCGAAGTCCAAACTACAATTCCCAGAAGCATTGGCCATACAGTACATAGGTGCTGGCTCCACCATGAGAGTCCAAGTTCTGATCTGCCAGCAGCAGGCTCCATTTCAAAGGTCCCTCCACACTGATTGGTCCAGTTCAGCAGTTCAAAACCAGAACGGAGGGCTAGGCAAACACAGTTCTGACTGCAAAGAAAAGCAGGTTAGACAAACTGTATTTTCGTTATTACTCTAAATGATTTCTGGCAAACAGTTACATCTTTGAAAAGTGCTCACTCTGCCCACTTAGCGACGGCAGAAATGGAGCGATTTAGCAGCAGCTCAAGTGGGACTCAAGCAGGGAAACCCACAGTCCCCCCCATAGAAACTAATTATGTCTGCAAGCAGACAGCTCTTAAAGAGACAGTACCAGAGGCTCTAAAAGCACTCACAGATAAATGGCTTAAATGCCAAATACCAGTCAGGCTTGGAGCATTCAAGCAAGCTCCTGGAAGACTTTTTGGGAACCCCCATTTGCAGGGGGTTACATTTCTTATGTTAGATGTTTATTCAACTTGTAGGGTTTTCTAGTAAATGATGTGGGCTTCTATTGTTCCAGGTTTTAGCATGATTCACCTAAAGATGGCCAAGGTATTAATATGTTAAACTGGAATGTGGTGTATACAGTAGAAATGTCTTGTGAACTGTGGCAGTGTATCAAAAATAGTCAACTACTGTATGTTGTAGACCTACAGACCAATGAGGAAAAACCTGATGGTGCATCTGTGACTGAACTGCTGCTGCTGTTGTTGTCCCGGGCTGCTATCCTGCTGTGATCTTTGAAACTTTTTCATATTGTGGTTATGAAGGAGTAAAATATTTTCATAACCACTGATGCATGTGTTTTGGGATTTTTGAATATTTTCCAAAGGCCAATGAAGTCAAGGGGAGGAGTCTCTGCCTACAGCTGCACAGAGGTATGTACAATGTTATGCTTGGTTTGCTTCGAGACAAATGCATTTCCCGCTAAACTGCTCAGACCAGTATTGTGCCTGAAGTGTGAAATTTACGGAAGTAATTTACTTCAGCTAGGGAACGCAATTTTCTCTTTGATGTCACTCCTTTCAACATTAAAAGGCTGATTCAGAAGGATGGCATCCATTCGATTAGAGTGTGTTAATCACAGGGAAAATGCCTTGTCAGGAATGTATATAGTTCGCTTAATCACATTCTGAGTGAAATAAAAATTGCTGTCAATTCGAGGCAGGAAGAATTAAAAAAAATCATACATGTGATTTCCCTCTTAAAAAGGTCAAATAGATTGTGGAAAGGGGCAGAATTTTTTAAGGGGTTAGTAATTTCCCCACAATACTGTAAAATGTTCCCTTTTATAAATCAGATTAGACTGAAACAGCTGCTTCTTTCACTACAAAACTGGATCTGTTGTTGCTTACATATGACTGCAAAGTCTTGAAGAAAAAGGTATATCAGCTATCTTCTTACAGTATTGTAGTTCTGTGTGACAACCCATCCATGCTAATGCTTTTTCAGGAGGTACAGTACCCTCCAAAAGAAAAATATCTTGCAGTCAGTAAGGATGTAGGTAAAGCACAGTATGTAAGGCATCTGTAGACCAGGTGCCCTTCCCAGATACAGTAGGGTTTAAACACCTGTACCTTACACTACCACTGAGTTGCCATAGATGTTTCAGCTGAGTTCTTTTCTCAGTCAGCAGTGAGGTGTTCTCCCAGAAGAAAACAAATGTGTGGTGCCTCCACCCAGAGATAGGTTAAAGTTGGCTAAGTGTTGGTTACACCTCCTGCAGACCCCACACATATGCAATGGTTTCCCCCAGATGGCATGCACAGTATATTTGCAGTAAATAAGATTGACAGGGTTAAACAGCAAAGGAAAAGGGGAAGTTGTTTAAGCAGAAGAGTCACACTAAGCTGGAACTTGTTTCTGGGTGTGATCTGGGAGCACAAGGAAGTAAAGTGACTTGCTCAGGGTCACACGGTATTCAAGTAAGGGCTGAAGGGATTCAAACCCAGGTCTCCAGGTTTGCAGCTCAGTGCCCTTAACCACTACACTAAACTGCCTCCAGCAAAACAATGTTATTTAGTACTGTTGGCCCCTGCGACGGAAGGATGGTTAAAGCAAGCACTAACATTATCTGGGCTCATTTAAATGCCCTTCTAAGTAGGGTCTGAGCAACTATTATTATTACTCAGGCTGCAGGTAGTTCACCCCTTAGAGGGCAGGGCACAACTGTCCATACATTGACTGCCACTAACAAGTCCTAGCAAGGTGCAGCCACACTTTGCCCACCCTCAAACATAGTAAAGCACAAGGAATGTGATGGTTGTTCTGTAATGGAGGCTGATACTTGCCTCCCACATGGTAGTAAGAAATATCCCTTAAGCCTAATAGGAGTTCTGTAACACACAGTTCCTGTTTACAGTACCTCAGGAGATAAATCATTCCAGGCCCAATGTACTTTCGGGGGTAGTCCTGCATTGGTACATTTGTTAAATCTGGAAATAAACTGAATAATTTTCCCCAAATCCTGAAGGCCATTTAGTTGCTAAGATTATTTTAAAACTCTGAAAGTGCAGTATTGTAATCCCATCTGAAGGCCAACTTGCAAACAAATTTTAACCAAACAGTATTTTTCTGAGACAGAGCAAGCCCTGAAATTACTCACCGTTCCCATCCGAACGGCTTATTTTATCTACTTAAGCTGTTGACACTGTGATCTCCCATGGTACCTCTGGTATAGTCAGTCCCTTTCTCAGACTCACACCTCCATTATTGGTAGCTGGGTTCTTGTCCTCCTTATAGAAGGTTGGCAGCTCTTCTGTCCCTTTCTATTTCATTCAACTGCTGAGACCCTGAACCAACCCACAAGTCTTGGCTTTCAAAACCCTAAAGCTGGCAGTCGCCTGACATTTAGCTGTACTGCCTGCTATGGGACCTGAATCTACAGCCCTGGATTTTAATATATTGCTCCATGCTGTCTTTTCAGTGTCATCACTTGTGCTGGATTGCAGGCAGTTGCTGATCTCTTTCTGTTTGGAGCAGCTTCCACTTTTTCAGTCACAAGGCCCCTTGTGGCACAGCTCGACCTTGGGTGAAGTCAGCAGGTTCTGTCCAGCTGAGATATTGCTCTAATCTGCCAACCCCCAGCACAATCCCCTTCCTATATGCACACTTCAGGACCATCTCCCATTGGTCCAAACAGCTGCTAGTCCAAAACTGCGAGATCCTGCAGGTTCGGAAAAGGGTGTCAGAAGCACAGTCCTTCCCTCTCCTAGAGGTTTTCAGGAGCTTACTGTACGCTTCTAACCCCTGATTAGGGTGTGGTAGCAACAAATAGTATTTCCCAACACTTACAAGAACATTGGATATAAGAATATCCAGTTTATAAGAACATTTCTTGGACGTCCTGATATTTGTCCATTATTTTTAATGGCAGTGAAGCCTGTTTATAAGAGCAATCAGCCTGATTATAAGAACAGTTTTTTTCCAATACTCCAAGCTTGGACTGATACATCATCTAGTTTTCTCATTAACAGTCACTCAAGTGGTGAATGGATGTGTGAAGAGGGGCAGCACATAGAGAATAGTGGATGGGCAAGTATGCACAACCGGTGTGTTGTGCCACTGAGGGGTTCTGATTCCCTATGACCTCGAGAGCGAAGCTCGAGAGGTCCGTGGGAATCAGAACCCTGAAGTGGCACAGCACACCGGTTGGGCATAACATTGCCCATCCATTATTTTTTATAGTGTATGGTGCCCCTACGATAAATTAAGTGAGCATTTAATTTTTTTCGCCGTAAAAGGAATTCTTTCTACTACGTTTTAATCTGTTATTCGTCAGGTTGCTAAGGTTAGTACTGTGGTTGTTAGGGACCAAGCGTCCCTCGTCCTGTAGCGTGGTCTGTCATTGGCTGTCAGTTCCTTTGGTGGGGAGTCCAGGAAAAAACATGGGGGACGATCTCTCGCTAAGCGTGAGTGAAATGATTCACCTGTTAATGTGAGTAGTTTTAAATATCTGGTCAATCCTGCCTTTTTTCATGGTGCCCTGTTCGTCATCGGTTCGGTGGATGATCATGCCGCTGGCTCCGAGTTTTTCTGTGTCTGGTATAGTTTTAAAATGAGCTGAGCGCATGCAGCCTCTAGAGGCTTTCAAAATGTTGTTGTAGTACAGTGTGGTACAATCACGTTCCATGACCTTTTGAACTGTAGTACTACAACATTTTGAAAGTCACTGAATTCCATACACAACAAGCCCTTACCATACACTATACATTCCTTCATAGTTAGGTGAAACATTGAATGAATTTTACAACAGTTCTCCAACCGCTTGAGCAAGACCTCTTTTAAAAAGCTGTATTATACTACTTTTAATGAGTCCTTTAAAAAGTAGTTTAAGCCCAATTTCATCATGTCAGCCATAGATTTTACATGGATTTTCACTGTTTTCAATGAAGCCCTCTTATAAGAACATCTTGATTACAAGAACATTTTTGCTTGGTACTGTATTTAGGGTCTGCTTATAACAGGGCTCCACGGTATCACAATTAGGGCTTCTAAATATTTGGGAGTCCTTTCTTATTCAGATTTGGCAAACAATATTTTTTTCACCAAAAAATAAATAAATAGCTGCCACCCTTCTCCCCAGCCCAAATCCTTAAATACAACCCCCATCTCCCCACCCTATGTTAGAATCCCAGTCCCACCTTTCTCCCCCAGCACCCACAATTTGATAGATTTTAATGCATATTAAAAATAAAAGACGAATGGATGAATAGATAACCAGCACAACCCACTCACATCCATCATCAGCCTCCATCTTTCAGTGTCAATTTGTGCTAAAACAAATATGTCCCTCCCACCCTGGAATCCTTCTCCCCAGCACCCAATTCTTCATTAGGGAAGTAGAGAAGAAGGCAACCAACACATGGCCGGGCACATTCTCCTGAATGGAAGTGTTCATGCATTTGCTCACTTTGTATAGTAAAGCCAGCTGATTTTTCAATTTTTAATTTGACAAATCACCCAAATAATGAATACCAAATGCCTGACTATTTGGTGGCCTGAATATAATATTTGACATGCGTATTCAGGATAAGGTATTCGCACACCCCTACCCCCTGATTGATTGTCTCAGGGGTCACCAAGATGGTGACATTCAAACCATCAAAAGACACTGGCCCCATTGTTCCTCTCTGCAGGGCTCCTGCCCTTGTGCCAGTGTACTCCCACCCTGGTTCAGTGGCAGGGGTGAGGAGAGTCTTCTGGTGGTGGTGGTGTGGTGGCCAGAGCAATCACTCATCAGTGGCAGCTGCCTGCCTTTGAGATGCTGCTGGAGCCATCTTATTGCATAGTGCAGGAGATGCCAAACACTGAAGGTTCCTGCTGCTCCTGTCAGTCCCCCTGCTGTAATATTTGGGTCCAGGGGGCTGGAGGAGACAGACTGGGCCAAGGGTCATTCTGAGGTAAGTCCAGTTGTCCTGGAAGGGTTCACTTTCCTCAGTTGAAGCAAATGACTGTCCTCAGCCATTGGCCGATACCTTGATGTGAAACCTTTGCAATAGAGCATGTATTTCATAGTATGTAAATAAAACATACTAAAATGTCCAAAACAGCCCAGTCCAGCAACAGCAGCATATTTACTACACTACTAATCTAGGCACTTAATTCCTAGTATAGAACATTTTCTTACAGTTGCTACCTAGACAACTGATTCCTGACTAATACCATTAAGTCAACATTATCTCAGTTGTTTCTGTGTTCTGCTGATCTCAGGGTGCATGCAAAATGGATACAAGGAAGGGATCTAGGTGTGACATATACCCCCCCCCGCACCATGTGTTGGGGAATATCAGTGGGGGCAACTGGGGCATCATAACTAAACTTCTGAATATTTTTTAAGGCTTCATAGAACATGTCACAGAGGCTACCACTTTCTCCTCAGCTTCTGAGGTCTCAGTCTCAGAGGGTTCTTCTACATTGTCCATCCCTGACAGTTCATGTTTCCCAGCAGGCTACTGATCATCGGCATCCTATTCCACATTTGGATGGTCTTGTTTCTCTTTAAGCTGTTAAGCCATGATGTGACTCTGTATAGGTAACCTTTCTGCCTTAGTTGCACCAGGCTGAAAGTTAGGTGGCACAAAGGTTCTGCTAGAAGGTTCAAAATACTCCCATTTGGATGACTGTCCATCTCAGGCATACCAGCTGTAAACAGGCTTGGAATACCTCAGAGGGAATAGTACTTGGTCACTTGAGCTTCTTCATCTGAGGAGTCACAGTCTATTTGCTCTGGGGCAGGTTAGGGTACCACAGCTCTCTGTCTCTGATGGGCTTGAGTCTCTGGCCCTTGAGGCCTTTTGGGTGCCTCAGAGTACCAGAAAATATCCATGCACCCAACTGGCAACAGATAATTCCTATGCATTGTTTTGACTTTGCCTGGTTCCCCTAACTGATGTATGTGATACACCATCAAGTTCTAAAGTTGCTCCTTGACAATGGAAGGGGTGTTCTGTTGCCCAATTGGTCAGACAACTTATGCTTGCCAGACAGGTCAAAGTTCCACACCAAAACTTGGTCCCCTGGTTGGAGGTCATTTGCTTTTACTTATTGGGATTCTTTTGGCAGGTGGCTGCCTGGGTGCTGCCCCAAAGGAAATGAATGCAGCCCACTTCCTTCTTACAGGGAACCCATATGATTACACAAACCCCTAACTTGTATTCTAAGCATGTAAACACGCAAACGCAATAATATGCTGAACACAATAAACTGCAATTCAGAAACAAAGGATATTTATTAAATGGGGACAAGAGCAGGCTCTGGATGGGGGAATGACTGGATCAAATGCATTGAAACAGTTCTGAGATCACTCCTCAAACCCCATCACCCTCTGATGGGTAACCACACAATATTTACTATCTACCCTTACTGATGCACCAGTACCACAAAGTCCCTAGGGAGCTCCAAAAACAGTTAAAAAGAAATTAGGAGAACCTCAACAAAATAATGAAAAATTACTGTTCTTGGACTGCTGAATTATTCTTATTTTTATTTTCAAATATTCTTGTTCTCATTTTCAAAGTTTATAATTGCCCACAAAATTATATGGGTTGATGTAGACTTCAAGACCACCTGTCCCTTCTTCTGAACATACTGGGGCTACAATAAATAAATACAAATAATCAGAATTAATTTCTCTTTTCCATAATTCCATGTAAATTATAATGAATTGCACTCTTGTCTTTTACTTATATTGCAGGGGATGTACCTGTTATTCATTCCCAGACACCCTTTCTTTTTTTTATCAACTTTCTGTAAAATAAATAAATAAAAATTGGATGGGGGGGGGAGGGACAGATGTCTAACTTCTGTTATCATAGTTTAAACCTGTATTTTTTATATGCAGTTCTCAATACTATATGTTTAATACTGTAGTTAAATTGCTTGTAGTGAAACATACCTATTTTTTTCATTTTAAACTTGTATCTTATTTCTTATTTTGTGTTCGTTCTTCTTTTTATAAGGGGGAAATCTCAGTTATACTGTGGTCTTTTCCTTCCAATGTGAAAATAAAATACAGTGGATTCCACTTAAGTGTACTTCGGATTAGTGCACATTTCGGTTTAATGCATAACTTTTCTGTTGTCCATTTTTTTTTATATAGGTTGCATGTTAAGTACACTGTATATAAGTACACTTTTCGGTTAAGTACACTACCCACCAGTGGACATAGGATCTTCAGCTTATCCATTAGGTAGGTAAATGGGCAGACTGGGTGGGCCAAGAGGTCCTTATCTGCTGTCAAATTCCATGTTTCTATGTTTTTATGTTGTAATTAATGCCGGATTAGTGCACCAATTTTTCTTTTGTCCCTTAATGAGGCGTTGCAGGTGCATTAAACGCCTTGTCCTGATCCGATTCTCCATTTTCCACAGCAGCAGGCAAGCAGAAAGAGAATAGAGAGAATGGAGAGGAAAAAGTTACCTGATGCTTGCTCAGAAAATTGAGGTGCTCCAGTGCTTGGAACAACAGAATATTAGATGGACAGATGTAGCCTCCTAATTCAGAGCTGATGTTTCTACTGTTACATAAGTCGTCTTGAACAAGGATAAACTGCTGTCTGACTGGGAGCAATACGACAAGCAAACCAGAAAAACAAGGAGAGCAGGGAAGTGTGAGGAGGTGGAACACACACTCCTGTGATGGTTCACTGCAGCCAGGGGCATGGACATGCCTGTTAATGGGCCAATCTTGGTGAAAAAAGTGGAAGATCTTGCAGCAGCCATGGGGCCGAACTTTACTGCTACAAGCGGTTGATTAAGCCATTGGAAGATGTTTTGCTGGTCTGCTGATGGAAGCTCTGCCTGTTGATTATGAGAGCAACAGCAATGCTTGGATGACAGGAGCCATATTCAGCTTCTGGTTGAAAAAGCTAAATGTTGTTATGCGCCGCAGAAGAAAAAGGATTGCCCTGCTTCTTGACAATTGTTCTGCACACCTTGACATTCCTCTCACTCATGGACGCCTCATTTTCTTCCCCTAACACTACATCCCTAATTCAACCCTTGATATGGGGATTATCCGTGTAATGTTAAACACCACTACAGGAGCAAGGTGAGCCTTGTGCAGTACCGTACATACATATAGACCCCCCCAAACACCACCACCATTGTGCAGTCTCCTTAACTTACAGTTTTTGTTTTGTAGATGCTGGAAAAAAAATAATCCTGTGCATGGATAGTGGCACTCTAAACACAATAACTGAACTTTCAAAAAAGGTTTAAATTATTGATGCAATCCAAATGTTAAACCATGCACGACGACAGGTACAGCTGGAAATGATCAGGAATTGTTTCAAGAAGGGTGACTTTGTGGATCAAGAAACACAATTGGAGGAGGAGGTCGAGGAGGAGCCTGCGCCAACGCTCTTCTCCAACATGAAAAGGGATGACTTAAACTCATACAGGGACATAGATGTTGTCTTGGTTACAACCAGAATGGTGTCTGATGCAGAAATATGTGGGGAGGTAACCGGTCAGACAGAGGAGGATGAGGAGCTGAGTGTGGCTGAAAATAGAACCATGGACCCAGCGTAAACATGACCAAGCACTGCACTGTCTTGAGAGACTGAGCATGTTTGTTTGCACTAGGAGAAAAAGATTTGACAAACTTTTCGAATTTGAACACTGTGTGACTCAGGTAGCTATACTGAGCATAAAACAAAGTAAAATAACCTATTTTTTTGGAGCAGTTAACATGAGGGATAGCTCTGGAGATAACATTACCGGGAATTCTGAAATGTGATTCACTTACTGTATTGAGGTTAAAAGTGTTGTTATGTACAATAAAGTGTATACTGCTGTGATTTTAAAATATAGCAGCATAATGTGAGTTATTAAAGCAAGCATCAATGTTTTTATCTTTGTTTGGGGCTACTGTATTTCTTTGATTGCGATCTTAGGGTTGTAATTCCAGATAGTTGAAAATAAGAACTTCGACTAAATGTATGTTCCACTAAAGTGCACAATTTCTTTGTGCAAAATGATCATGCATTTAAGAGAATTCAAGTCTCCTCCTATCTATTTTATTTTTAGATAATTCACCCCTTCACGTTTGTTGTGTACATCATATTTCAATAGGGCATCTTTGCAACGTACTGATTACAATGTCAATGCGGTGTCAGCTCCCAAAACAGTCCATCATTTGTGTGCACACAGTTGCAGGCCTTATGCTGGACCACGATGAGAGTACTGATTGAAGGCTGGTGGTTGGAGTTCCAAAAAAAATATTCAAACACAACTGCCAGTTGTTTCTGGCTGTTGTATTTCTATAAATAGGCTCTGTATAATAATCACTTGGAAATGCACAGCAATTAGAGTACTTTTATCTTGTCCTGATTAGGAGAAGAAATGGATGGGTATTGATCCAGTACTCACAACCTTAGCAGGCTCTGCAGGCTGGCTCTATTGGGATGTCTCCCTCAGGGTTGCGGATACAAGCGATGGTACAGATGTGGCAGACCCACCACACTTCTGGGTGGTGAGGAGTGTGGGCCATACTGGTCTCTGATGTCCTCTGATATCCTCTTCACCCCACAGAGGGACTTGCTTCACCCATCCTGAAGGGTAGACAATCCAGTCAGGGTCTCAGGTGACTACTACCATAAACCAGCCAAGTGCCCCAGGTCTAACTATAAATCAGTTCACTTCCCTCAAGACCACTTGCACTGCCATAACAACTGTGACATCTGCCTACTCGGGTAAAGTTACAGCTGCAAATATCACTGACAACATGGCTAATGCTGATGTCAGTGTGACACTTCAGATCCCAATTTCAGTGATCCAAAGTTTGCCAGCACTGATCCTACTGATCACTGCTACATTAGCTACAGTAACTGCGGCGACTACCAGCTTGAATAAGAATACTGCTAACTGTCTCTGACAACAAGGCAAACACTGGTGCTAGCATGAGACTTCTGATTCTGTTTTAGCACTCCAGAGCTTGTCGACTATAATCTCAGCAATCCCAGCTACTCCTACTACACCTAAAGCAAAAGATAGAAAAACATCATCTATACCCAATATTAATTGCAAAAAACTTTGTTAATACACTAATTTGAGGTAAACCGATAAAAATAGGGAAATGTGGCGTTAGGGTTTCCAACCCTACTCTGGAGGCACGAACAGGAAAAAATATTATGGTTTCACCTCTCCTGCATTTTCACACATCAGACATGGGGTGCCTTGGGACTGTCAACCCTAATACTCATCCCCCCAAAAATTTCGGTCCCAGATTAAAAAAAATGAAAATTCCCATACTGATCACAAGCCTGGCATGAAATAAAGAATTCCCTGGTACTAGTGATTCCACTCCCTCTGATCACCTGCCTGGCATGAAATAGGGGGTGGGTGCTTGGTACTCATTGTACAGAGCTGCTAGACACCAGAGAGGGTTTTGTTTTTAGTGCTGGGTGGGCGATTGCAAGGGGGGCCACTGGCACCAGGGAATCATATATTTCATGTCAGGCAGATGATTGGGGGGGGGGGTACCACTAGCACCAGGGAATTCTTTATTTCATGCTGTGCAGGACAGCAGAAGGAGGGAGAGGGCTACTAGCACCAGGGAATTATTTATTTCATGCCAGGCAGGTGATCAGAGGGAGAGGGGACCACTAACACCAGGGAATTCTTTATTTTATGCCAATAATTTAGGCACAGATCTTAAATTGTTTAATTAGTATTTCAGAAAGAAAATGGTTTCTAAGTCAATAAAACAGAGAACTAGTTTTACCTGTATATACTGTATATTTTCAAATATGTTTGTTTTACTACATATGTGAGATCTGGAATTTGTATGAAGGAATCCTTTTTCGTGAGCTTTTTCATTCCTACAAAAAAGGATGCCCTCATATGAAAAAAGGATTTGGACTTTTTTTTTTCAGATTCTTTTTTGTTTGAAGGGATCCTTTTTCATATGGCTGAATTCTTTTTTTCATATGGCCATATGAAAAACAGAAGCAAGTCATGAAAAAGGATTTAAAAAATCATATTTGGGGGTAATTTTTCCAAAAGTTAAGTGGAGACCCCACTTAACAGAGCCTGATGAGCAAGATACATGTGTTGGTGTCTGTCCAGGATGTCATTTGTGTGGGTTTTGAAACTTTTTTTTTGAGAAAAATGGAAACTAGATGGCGGTCATGTTACAAAATATTTTTTTCCTCATGAAAAAGGATGAACCCCCTTATGAAAATGGATAATTTTTCGTATGGACCATTTTATTTTGTTCCAAGCAGCTATCCAAAATACTACACTGAGCTTGCTCAGAACTGAAATTGTAAAATTTAATAACTTTAGAATGGATTAATATTTTTTCACCAAACCAGTGAAAGTCACATCTGTTGGCCAAGTCCTTTCTACCCTGAACATTTTAGACCAGAATTTCAAACCATCTTGGTGCTAGGTGATGACAAGAAAAAAAAATTCGATTTTTAAAGTTTTGTCAGTATCTGCATCACAGAATCTGCACATCTTGCCACATCAAGAGGTCTATTCCCCAGGACTGCGCTTGCACAATTTTGAGCAAATCCATTTAACAGTTGTGAAGATATTAATGTACAAATGTTGAGGTTTAACAGAGAAACCCCTGCTCAACCCTAGCTATAGTGGCACTACCATGCCACTATAATTACTGTGGATTGTAGCACTGAAGATTACACTACTTCTAATATGGCAGATCATATAAACCACTCCATCAGCACCATGAATCTGGCTTTTCCTAATGCTAGGTGTTCTGATTCTGGGAACAAAGTGAACAATTATCATAGAATCATAGAAAATGTTGGCAGAAAAGGACCCCAAAGCCCATCCAGTTTGCTCATAACTCTCCTCCCCAGGAAGACCCCCTCCCTCCCTTAACAGCCTGTCTCTTGCCTGTTAACCCCATATAACTATCCCAGGCTCTTTTGGCACATATTGGCACATATTAAACACTTTAACATATTAGTATATTAAACAATTGGCACATATTAAACACTGCTGTGAGGATAGACAGTATTAATAGTGCTAGCAATTCAATAGGCTCAAAGGCCACTGAGTATTTGGTTGAAAATATTGCCATAACCATTAGCACTACTTCAAATATCTTAGAACTGTCTAAATCAAGTAGCTCACCTCCAAGATGATTTTTGAAATGGCACCAAGACCCGGGGCCAGATTTTCAAACAGTGGCACAGGGCTTGCATCGTGCCCTGTGCCATGGGACCTAGGTTTCGCCAGTGCACTGAACCTCTGTGCCACAACTGCACCTGATTTTCCATTTCCTGGCATAGTTGTGACAGTTTCCATGTTTTACGGCAGCCTGTGCCAAATATCTGGACAAACTCCATAACTTAGTACCCTGTGGGTGGCGATGCTAGATCCCAAAACTGTGGTCTAAGGAGCTGTGCCAGATGCAAGGAATTGAGATTCTGATTGGCCCTAGTGACAGCTGCAAGCCCCGTGTGCCACATGTTTGGTGCATCGGGGGCTTGCGTTATTCTACAAAGTTAAAAAATCCAGCCCCGATGTCTTTCTAATCAGACATGCAAACTATTGCACATTACTAACACTATGGCAGCACTATCAAGTGCAAAGAGCAGTCTAAATGTTAAGATGGAGGTCCTCTCAACCTCTACCACTGAGCTTGAAAAGTGGACAAGTGTGGTAGAGGATGATGTGGCCCTACTAGCTGACATGGTTGCAACCCCTAATGTATAGCTAAAGTTTCTGATGGGGAAAATACAAGACCAGGAAGATTGGGCTAGAAGAGGTAATGTGAAACTTGTGAAGGTTCCTGAAGGTTTGGAAGCATCAGGGGACTCAGTAGCATTTTTTGAAAAAATGATCACAGTAGCCATGGGCCAGGAATTTCTGGACAAGGTAACTGCAAATGACTGAGCACATTGTACAGCTCCAAGCAAACATTTTCCACCACGATCCACAAAATTCATTCTCCCAGGGTTGGTGTTTATAAAACCACACTGATTTCAAGGAAGTGATCTTGAGAAAAGCATGCATGAAGGGGGACTAGTGTTTGAAGGGGTTAAATTTCATGTACAGTATATCCTGATTTCAGCCATGCTATTACGGTACACAGAAAATTATTTGATCAGGTTATGACAGCTCTGAGGTGCAAAGGAATTAAATATGCTCTTCTTCCTAAATCAAAGCTGTGATTTTATCTGAATGGCAGGATAAGGTACCTCACCAACCCTGAGGATGCAACAAAGGCTCTGAATGCCACAGATATTTTTCCTGAAGAGGCCAGAACTCTAGCCTTTTAACATGACCTGCAAAAGGACCTGTTTATTTACTTAGAAGAGATTCACCAGGAAAGCAACATGAACTGTAAGCAGCTAATTTCCAGAAGCGTCCTGATGGGGTGGGGTTACATAGGAAGAAGTGTGAGACAACATTTACAAGAAACAGAACAGAATCATAGACATTACAAATAATAACCAGGTAGTAGATAATTATGAACAAATGCAGCATACAAAATCATGTACGTTTCAGTTACAGACCAGGTAACAAAAACATGAACATACGTTACATCACAGACTCATGGTGAGTAGGGCAGCAATCGTTTTTGGATATAACAGTTGACTTATAGCAGATGATAAAGCATTTTTAGTACAGTGTGGAGAGACTGAAAGTAGATTACAATGCTAGTACTTTGAGAGTGTAAGGAGGCCTAGGATGTAAGTGCTTAAGTTAGGAAGATAGTAGCCAAGCGCTAGCTGATTGACCGAGTATATAAAATACTAGGGTGTGGAGTGGGGGGGAGGAGAAGCCAAGGCCTTCACCCCTCTCCACAGGTGTGGAGAACCCTGCAAGGGAACAATGGAGCTGGCAATAGAAAAGATAGAGGAGAAAGGGGGAGAAGGATAGAGGGACAAGGACTAGGGGTAGGGTTACTTGGGATAGTATGAGATGGATGGGGGCAGTTAAGGAAAAATTGGGGGTGGAATGGGGGAAAAAGGAAGCCAGCACCTTTATCCCTTCAGGATGCATAGGATCCTGCAGGAGGATGGGGAGCTGGCAGAAGAAAGTAAATTTAGTCTAAGGGGAAAGGGATAGGGAAGCCAGTGCCTTCACACTCTTCAGGATGCAGATAACCCTGCAAGGGGATGGGGAGCTGGCAGACAGAAGTATAGTTGGTCTAAGGGGAGAGGATAGGAGGAAGAGGGTAGGGTGGGAGGTGTGACAAGTTGAGGAAGAAGGTAGAAGGGAAGATTGGGGAATGGGACACTAGAGCCTTCTCCCCTTCAGGATGCAGAGAGAACCCTGCAAGGGATGGGGATCTGCAGAGGAAAGTGGAGTTGGGCAAGGGAAAAGAGATAGAGTGAAGATGAGGGGAATGGAGGAGGGAGGCAAGAGAATAGTACAATTTAGTGGTGGGAAGCTAGAGTGGTGGGGAGGAGTGAACTTGGGAAGAGGATGTGGCAGGGGTTGCAGAGTGCAGAGTAGGAACTTATAGGGAAGGTATGCAGGGGTTAGTTGCAGGTGAAGCAGTGTGCTGAGTGTTTCTGAAGGAAGAATTCAAAGGATCAGCGAGAATGGGCAGAGCGAAGTTTGAGGGGAGAGAGTTCCAGGACCTGTGATGAATCGTGTCATGTCATATATCTGTGTTTTATAGATAATATTCCCTTTGCTGTATGGGTTGGTCAAGCCTTATTTTTTATGTTTGCTTGTGCGCAGTGCAAGAAACATATTCTGCAACAGCTTGGTGCGAAGCAGGTTCTGGAGTGTGGCACTGTTAAGGCCAATACCTGCATGGCATTTTGGGGATGTGTGATGTCCACCAATAATGGGGGACACAGCCGGTGACACTAGTTTGGAATGTTGCCACCAACTTGTGAAAAAATAGCCGCTGCAATCAGGGGCTGCCTCGTCATTGCAGCGTCAGCCATTCACTGCAACGAGGGAGCGACCCGTCATTGCAGGGCGGATGTTCACACACTGATATTGTTTGTGAACATTGTGGTGTTTGCCACCTGTTCACAAACAATATTAACCCCTCCCTGTCAAGGGGTGCCCAATCCTCGTGGCAGCATGTGCCCCCAACATGTTTGTTTGATGATGGGGACCCCAATCTCTGTTGGCTGCAGTGGCCCAGATGTATTGCACAATGGGGAGCCCACCCCCATCAGCAGTATGTAATGCCCCCCGCTTTTCTTGTCTGCCAATGGGGTGCCCAATCCCCATCAGCATAACATACCTCCCCTTGTTGTGTGCCAACAGGGATGCCCAATCCCCTGTCAGTTACAGCACCCCCCCAAAAAAAAGACTCAGTTGGCACACTGAGAGCCCACCCCAGTGTGCCACATTGCCCTGTAAATAAAAAACCGTCCTGCAATGTTTTTTTTTTTGTTACCTGTAATGAAGGAAATGGTCCCCCAGCAGTCTCCCTGGCCCCCCCACATCCTGCATTCACCCACTGTGCACCCTGCCTCCCCACACCCCCCTAACCCCATACTTACCTCTGGAGTCCAGCACAACTGTAGCAGGGTTGTTCAGGAGACAATTAGCAGGCAGACATCCAGAGTTAGTGCATATAAAATGCCAGGCTGGCATTTATCATTTTATTATTTGTAGCATAAAATGATAATAATTCAGAACAGAAAATAAGAAAATTGTCATTAAGTCCATTTAAATCCACTAAGTTCTTTCCAACATCTTTATTACACACCATAATCCTGGTTAGAAAGTGACTCTAAATGCTTGATTATCTTTTTAATTACTGTAAGCTCCTCCCTCAATCAATAATTAAAGCAGCTAGAATCTGTATAAATATAGGCCTCTAGGGACTGCTGCTTCCCTATAGCAACAGATTGAGTGCAGAAGAAGAGCTTGTGCAGCTGACACCCTGTCCTGCTGCAGAGAAGGCTGCAGCTTATCAGGCCACCAAACAGTATCTTTTCTTTCTCTTTTTTTACCTTCTGCAGGACTGTTTACACAATAGTAAATTAACCTGAGGTAAGCTATTGACCTAGCATTTTGCTGTGATGATGGGGGCTGTCAGTTCTTTATTTTAATTTTGTTTAAATGGAATTACTTTACTTTTGTATCCTTATCAGGCATTACTGACTCTGCTCACACAGGCATGAAGGTGACAGGACTTTTAACAAAAATCCCCAATTTCTATCCACAGCTACAATGCGTACTAGGGCCTGGATATTCAAACTGCGCTGAAAATTGGCGCAACAGTAGGAACAGCGCAAACCAGTTGCCTAAATGCTAACAGGTGCGATATTCAAACATGGAGCAGAGCAAATTGCTACGAACCAACGCCTCAATATCGGCATTACACTGCGCCATCGCGCAACCAGGAAGGAGAAGTTGAGCCAAAATGCCGCGCTTATGGCGCAAACCATGAAGCTCAGCTGAGCATTGCAGAGCTGCCATAGCGCAAGCACAGCCCCCCCAGAGCAATGGAACTGCACATCCAGGGAGGCAGGCTGGGGCCCACCGCCAGCCATGCCACACATGGGCACAGGAACTCACTGCAGAACCCACACCACACTGGCACACCCCAAGCACAGCATCACTGGGGGTGGGACGGATGATCCATGTGCCCATGGGGACAAGCCAACTAAAGCATAGCAGAGCCATGACACCCCAGCACAACCACTGGCAGGCAGAGAGTGCCACACACAGGGGGTTGACAACCACAGTGCACATCAGTCCCCCGTACGCAGCTGGCGTGCACCGTGCCCCAAGACACCGCTCATGTGCAGTGACAGGCACTGCAGGAAACACCATGCACCCCCCGTGCCACACGTCAACCCCATGCTGCAGAGAAGCATACCAGCCAGACCCACCCTGTGCACCCAGCAGTGGGTGGCAGCAGATGGCAAGAGCAACAGAAAGGCAATGCTATGCTGGTGATACCTCCCCATGGACACACACACACACACACACACACACACATATATACCCAGGACCATAGCAGCCCAGATGGCATGTACACCCCTGCAACGGAGCACCCATAGCCAGTTGCAAAGCAGACACCAACACAGCAGTTGTATCAAAATAGAAATGTATATTTCAAAAACAACAGATAAACAATAACAGCTGAAACTATGTACAAGGTGGGGGGGGACGGGTAAAAGGCAGGGGTGTTCAAGGGGGAGGGAATAAAAACTTGGAGAGGGAAGGCAGGGTGAAAGGGATGGGAGAAGTGGGAACAGAATGTGGGCTACGGCCCAGCTGGCTCCTGGTCTTCCCCCTGCTGGCGTCCCCTTCTGTGCCGCCTCCGCCGTTCACCCTGGCGCAGCATGGCCTGCAGGAGCTCCCGGTTGTCAAGTCCGACCTGGGTCAGGCGCCGCAGATCCTGCTGCATGTGTCTCAGCACCCTGAGGCCTAGGAAAATGGGAACACAGTCAATGGCTGAGACTGACCACAACCCTGAACACCACTCAACCTGCAACCCATATAACCCAATGTCCTGCACCTGTGATGGCATGCACCACCCACAGTGAACATGCACAGGCCATCACGAACAGGACACCAAGCTATCGCACCACCACCCACACACACTGCCCACGTCAATCACAGTACAAACTAGGCTGTCAAGTGATGTGGCAACGTGGTGCGATGCCAGTTACACAGCTATGTGCCCAGTGCATGCCTGGACCACCTGTGATGCATACACAGACGCGGTCGTGATGCTGCACTGTGATGCAGGTCACCTGTGTCATGCCTACATACATGGATACATAGACAGTGTCAGCTGATAAGGGCCTATGGGACACCGAGTCTGGCCATTTGGCCTTGTACGTTCACTCTGTTGTCCTATAAGTCCGTTCCCCCTCACCCCTGACCTCCAGAATTCCTTCATGGCTAACCCACGCATACATAAATCCCGTAACCAAGTCAGCCCCCACCACATCCTCTGGCAGGGTGTTCCACTTGTCCACCACCCATTCTGTGAAGAAATACCTTCTCATGTTACCTCTTAAACGAGCCCCCTCCAACTGCATCCCATGCCCTCTAGTCCTGGAACATCCTTTACGCTTACAAATATTGTTTTCCTGCACTCTGTTCCCCCCTGTACAATACTTGTATGTCCCCATCATATCCCCACACCCTCCTCCCCTCCAGGGAGTACATGTTCAGTTCCGTCAACCTGTCTGCATAGGACTTGTGATGCAATCCATGCACCATCCATGTCGCCCTCCCATGAACCCTCTCCACCCAGTCCATGTCCATACGCTGTATGGTCTCCGAACTGTACACTGTACTCCAGTGTGGGGACTCACTAGTGTTTCGTATAGTGGAACCATGACCTCCCTTTGGTTGTGTCCAGCATGGTTGGTGGTCTTGCCCCCCAGCATGCAATAGCATCCATGACGTAATGATACTCACACTCTCCAGCAGCTCGGCTCACGCTGCTGCTGCTGCTGTGGCACGACATCCCGTGGCACCGGGTCCTGGCATGGCCCACATCACGCGGGCCGGGTGTCCCTCCAACCGGCCTGTGGGAGACATATGGTGAGACAAACATCAGTGTGACTCAAAAGCAGAATGCCCCTGCCCCAGTGAGAGTGCCTGCCCACACAGCCATAACCATCCATCGCACAGCTGCACACAGTAACACACCTATGCACAGCCACCAAGCACACACACACCCTACAGAGAATATAGGTGCATAGATGGTACACTCACGTGGCCTAGGCACCAGGCCCGCCTGGCACGTGAACGAGCCGCGTCAGCAGGTCCGTTCTCCGCGGAGGTCACTGTACCGGTGCCGCACTGCTCAGCAGACCGCCCCGCCAGTGACCCCACCAGGTCAGTGGCCCTTGCTGCCACACATGGGTCCCAGGCATGGTGAGGGGGCCTCACCATACAGTGCCCTCACAGTGGGGCCCACTAGGGCCACCAGGTTAGCCACGCTGAAGCGGGCTCCAGGACACCCTCCTCCCAGCCATGGCACCAACTTTACAGCAGGCAATATGGAGCCCCGCTGCGCTGTAACCCCACGTGGAGTTGTTGCGCAATAGACCAGCACAGGCTCCAATCGCGCTGTTCGAACAGCGCCGTCACTTTACATGGCGCTGTCACCAGACAGCGCAACAGGGACATACACATGGCATGTCAACAGCGCCAGGGGTCAGAGGGCATACACAAGGTCACGGCAATGACGCAAGGCTACGCACAGCACCATAGGATGTATAGGCATCCTGCGCAACTGCTAAGCAGAGCACCAGTGCCACAGTGGACTATCGCGCAGAAGTGCCACAGCGCCATATAGTGCCCAGTGCTGTAGCGCCACTGGCAAAATGGTGGCCATGGCCGGAATCGCCTATCGCGCTCAGCAGGTCTGCAGCGCGATAGGACGCATCGTAACATGTCTGGGCATGCGCAATGCAGTGGCAGCACAGCCACAAACATAAGCCATCGGCTCAGCCGACCTTCCGACATGCGCTAAGCGCAATACGCTGATATTCAGCCACGACATATGCAAATCAGTCGATCAGCCATTCAAAGGCGCAGTGGCGCGATTAGCATGTCATTAAAGTTGCGCCACACCTCATTTGCATGTGTTGCGCTATAAATATGCGACACTGGGTTGTGGCGGCCAGATTTGGTTGTTGCAGGTGAGAGATGAGTTACATGCTGTGTGATGCTCAGGACAATGCTCATGGGCAGGGGTGCTGGAGGATGATATAGGTTGAGGGGGCTGAGCATGATGAGGGCATTTAGAAAGGGGCAGAGGCACCCTTCCATCAGTATCTGCCATGCGAGAGGAAAGGGGGGTCTGCCCCCGGCCGCAGCTATGCTCATGAGGAAATGCTGTGGACTGCACAGTGACAGGTGTCCACTTCCACCCATACAGATCACCGTGACTGGCGGGAACCAGGCTGAGGCTGTGGACGGCGGGCGTAGGAGGAGCCGAACTTCACCACAGCAGAGACTGAGGCCCTCTTCAGAGCCTACCTGGAGGATGAGCCACTTTTGAGTGGGCGAGGAGGCACCCTCAGCAGCGTGCAGCTGCATGGGAGGAGTAGCTCGGCCGTCAACTGCCGCGAGCCACCAGCGCCGTGCTGGAATGCCGGAAAAGATGGGAACTGACCGCGGGAGGCTGAAGGAGAAGGTGGCAGCCTTCAGGGTGGCACGTGCTGCCACTGGTGGGGACCACCAGTGGTGTTGCAGCTGACCCCGACTGAGGAGACACTGGTCAGGCCATGCAGCCGAGTGCCATTGCTGGTGTTCCAGGTGGAGATTCCAGACAGGTGGAAGCCCATCACTGCAGGTATGACATGGTGATGTTGTGGGGGGGCTGTTGTTCACATGCACTCACATGCTCTCTTTCTGTTTCAGATTCTGTTCGTCTGCAGGAGACGGTGGTGGTGGTGGGTGCTGACAGTGAGGCAGACCTGCTGGACCTGGAGGAGGGACCATCCACCTCCGCCAGCAGCCTGCAGGCACTGAGCGGCATGCAGGCTGGCCCAACAACTCGGCGGCAGTGATACGGGTGCAGGGGTGCACAGCCTGTGTCACAGCAGTCTGGCATGCAGGTATGCCAGCATGCTGTGCCTATGGCAGTGTGCACGCACGGCACTATTGATGATAGCAGGCCTGCAATGGCCAGTGTTAGGTGTGTCCCACGGCGGACACATGGCAGGCCAGCACGCGCTCTGGGCCATCCTGCTCCACACCTGTGTACCAGCATGCTGGCACAGTCACAGGCTGTGCCTGTCAGCACTGGTGGGGCAGCATCGGTGGCTGAGCAGGTGTCTGCACTGTTGACAGCACAGGGGTTGAACAGGTGGACCTGGGGCTCAGCAGTTGGAGGGCGGCAGCAGCAGTTGCACACCAGGCCTGGGGGACAGCGTCAAGCAGTGGCACTTGTCCACCGCCCTAGATCCGCCCATACCTGGTCCTGGTGAACAGCGCCCACCCTCAAGGGGTGCTGTGCCAGGACCGTCCACCACCCTGGGGGTCCAGGTGCCATTGGTGCACAGTACCCATTGAGCCAGCACCCGCCTGCTACAGGAGTCGGTCCAGCTGCAGGGCGGGTTGCAAGGTCCGCGGAGGCACTGTCTGTGTCCGTGGAGCTGCATGGCAGGAGGTGTGCTTGGGACCGAGCCGAGCTGGTCCTTATGCGGACGGATGTGACCGCTGCCATTGACAGAGCTGACCCAGGCAGTGGTCTCTGTCGCGGACGACACAGCCACTGTCAGGTGCCCCTGTACCACACCCCACACAGTGCGCTCCACTCCCATTCCCGCATCGTGCGACACCAGGCCTGTCGACGCGGGTTCTGCTGTGGGCATCCTGAGCACCCTGGTGCAAGTTTGTTTAGCGGGATGCAGACCCCTGTGCTGGAGCAAGGTGGCAGTCGCGCACTGGGACCCCTGGTGGTGCACTAGCGCCACCCGATGTGGCCCCTGCTCAGCCTGCCAGTGCTGCTAGGCCACGGCGGGCCGCCCATGCATCCGTAGGCCGTGGGACAGTGCTCCCTGACTGAGCTGTCCCCAATGCAGGCCCTGTCTGGTGCTGCCCTGTGTGCAATGTGTGTCATGGTGGGCAGTGCACTGCTGGTGCTCTGCTCACCAAGCTGACACCGGACCACCTGCACACTCTCCCAACTGCTGTCCACAGGTGCGTGGATGATGATGCCTGCATTGCACTGTACACCAAGGTGCAAGGTTGCCCAGGTCCTGACACACGTCAGTGGACAGTCCAAGGTGGTGGGGTGGTTGGTGGTGCTGTGTGTTGGCGATGTCATTTCCACAGTGCTGTGCTGCTGCCCCTGTATGCTGCCTGGTGTGTGTGTGTGTCCATATGAGTGCTCACCCCTCTCTGATGGTGTGTTGGTATGCCTGGACCCTTCAACTCCCCTGACCTTCATGCACGGTGTGTTCCCCTGTGTGCCTGTGGTTTGCGCATGGACAATGTTGCCTGCACATGTCCCTTGACTTACCTGTGTTGTGCGTAGTGCTCTTCTGCAATGGTGTCCTGGTGCAGCTGGGCCTGCCGTGTCAGTCGGGGTCCCTCAGTCCTAGGGGCGGCTCATCACCCACATCACGGCGCACTGGCGTCCCCATCGCTATCCCCTCTTGGACCTGCAGGCTATCCCATGGTCTTTGGCCATGTTGTGCAGGATGCAACAGGCCAGGAATATCCCACAGGCCTTTGGGGCTGTACTGTAGGCTCCGCGGAGGTGTCCAGGCATCGAAGCGTGCCTTGAGCATCCCAAACACCCGCTCTATGATGTTCCGTGTTGCAGCATGTGCCTCATTGAAACCGTGCTGCGCTGGGGTCGTAGGGCGCCGGTATGGTGTGAGCAGCCAGGGATGGAGTGGGTATCCACAGTCACCTGTGTGGAGATAGTGGAGATCAGTGTCAGGTCAGGTCCATATTGCCCATATCCTTGTGTGCACTACCATGGCACCTGTGCATTCCACCCTTGCACAGAGTTTGCATTCCATACATGTGTACTCACCCACTAGATGACCCGTGGGGATGTTCCACTCTCGAATCGATGGCACAGTGCAGATTGGTGCCATATGAAGGCATCATGTGCTCCACCAGGGTGTGTGGCACAGACATTGATGATGCACCAGTGGCATCACACACCACCTGGCAGTTGACACTAGAAAAGCCCTTTCGGTTCGATAAGCTTGGCCATCGGGGCCAGGTGGCGTCTTGAATGGCCACATGGGTGCAGTCTATGGCCCTAGCATGCCAGCATATGCTGCCCTGTGGAACTCCTGCATGTTTGCTTACGGCCTGCCGCGTGCTGGGAAATGGATGTACTCCGCAGCATGAGGCAGCAGTGCGCTGAGGAATTGGGTGAGGATGCGTGACGTGGGCCGACTGTGTAATGCCTGTGGTGTCCCTGTCGGCCTCTGGAAGGTGCCCGTGGTGAGCAGGCACATGCAGGCTGTCACCTTGGTCTCCACGGACAGAGCATGACTCCGTCGTGAGGGTGCCTGCATCACATCACTGCACAGCTCACTGAGCCATCTCAGTATTGCCTTGTTCAGGCGGTACCGCCCACAATCTCGACGCCTGTGTACAGCTCGAGCTGATGCGGGCACGATCACCGCTTGTCGGGGCATACCGACGGGCTCCTCTGCTGGCCACGTCCCCTGCAGCATGCTGTCTCACCCCTCATTACAGCTTCCATGTGGAAGCTGACACTGTCCATCTCCCTGGCTTCTGCCCCCCAGCTGCTGTTCCTGTGTTACCCCACTGCTGCTTCCACTGCACCGGCACCCCCACTGGCCTCTCTGTCCTCCAGGACCCACTGTCCCTCTCTGCCCTTCCTGCTCTGTCTCTCTCTCTCTCTCTCTGTCTCTCTGTCTCTCCCCCAGTTTGCGGCCTGCTAGGGTTCTTGCGCTGCTCCTTGAGCCTTTTATTTTGGCTCACATCCGTCTCGCATCCTCCGGCTTGAGCCACTCCTGCGCATTGCGCAGAAGTAAATATCGCATTGCGCACTTTATGCATGGACTACTTCTTCGGGTTGGCGCATCCCTTCATTTCCATTGCGCTGTTGCTCAGCATGTTTTCGGGCTTAACTGCCCTTCTGAATATCGCGAGAATGGCGTTGCTGCGCACGCCAACCCTTTTGAATATCCAGGCCTAGGGCTTAATGTAACTTATTTACTGTATTCATTTATGTTTAGGTTGCTGCATAGTGTGCTATGTGTGACAATTCTTGCAAGCACAACAGCAGCATTATACAGACAGCATCTCTAGACACTGATACTTTTACTTCAGCAGAAAATGGTTTGTGCCTTATTGTAAGACCTAAGGGCCTTCCTTTTGTTACTACTCTTTAGGGACATTACCAGCCACAAAGTGGGGGTCACTCTCCTACAGACCCAACAATACTGCTACTTGCTAACAGAGCATCTAATAATACTGTATCTTAGTAATATCCCACTATGTTATCTTTGTATTTCTAGCAAGGCAGCACAGGATGCATAATAAAGCAAAGGAAAGGGAATGCTGCTTACTGGTTTATTTAATCCTGGGCTCATTTAACTAGCTAATAAGTAAAACACATATTGCCACTTGTGTTTTGGTTTATAATCTAAAGGTTCCTTACATGAACCTTTTACCTGGACCCAGAAGGAAGAGAACTTGAAAGAGGGTTTAGACAATGTAAAGGGGGGTTCTGCTTAGAGGTGGCCTGTCTCCAACCAAAAAAGAAAGGGATAGCTGCACAGGAAAGGAAGATAGAGGTTGCAACTATAGAAAACAGACAATACAGATGGGTTCTTACTCAGTGGCTCCCTATCTATATTTTATTATTACTGCAATTAAAGGCACAGATGCATTTTATATTTCTTACTTTCTTTCTTTGTACAGAAAGCACTATTCTGGTACTTTAACCATATCATTTAACATATCCCTGCACTTTATTAGCTAGCACTTTTAATCTTTAACTGTTTTTAAAGCACTCCAGCACTTTCATCTATTCCTTCCATGTACGTTATATAACATAGGCATAAGGTAGGTTAATGAGAGGGGCAAGGAAAGACTTCGGTTTCTTCCTACCAGGGCACCTCACCAATGACAGAGGTCATCCGGTCACAGCGACGATTTTAGGTGGACCGGGAACACGTCTGCACTCTTCAAAGCTGACTGCGAACTGAGGAAATGCCGGTAAGCTGTATAATGGAATAAATAGGGTTTTTTCAACTTTGCTGCATATCTCAGGCATTTTTTGGAATTTTGCCATCACATTTCAACAAGGGGTTTTTGGGACCCCTCCTCATGAGTTCTATGACTGTCATGAAGTTAATCAGCCTCGAAAGGTGAGTTTGTGCTCACTGCGCGGAATCACCTTTCAGGACCGATTAACAAAATGACAGTGCCAGTGTTCATGAGGTGGGCTGTCAAAAAGCCTATGTTATAAAATTAGTGGAAAAAATCAAAAAATGACTATTTCTGGCGTGCGTTCTGCGCCAGTTGCTATGCGCCGTAACTAGCAATTGCAATATTTTCGCCCCAGATTTTCAACATTGGAATTTTTTCAGACCTTCTTGTGAACAGTACAGCTGTCATTTTTTCACACCCTGGACGAAATGTGTTTTCGCACTTGCGGTGCGGAATAGCGTGGTTGGTGTGGGAAATCAGTGTTCTGCACAGATTAAGAAACTGACAGTGGTGTGGCACTGTTCATGAGCAGAGGTCCTAAAATGCCTATGTTCAAAATTTGGTGATGATACTCCATAAAATGACTGTGGTACGAGCATGTGTTGCACTGTTCCTACGCACGCTTGTAAGTTCGCGGATTTTTAATATTTTCACTCCAGATTTTCAACATTGCCATTTTACCACACCTCCTTATGAGCAGTACAGCTGTCATTTTTCAAATTTTGCCCAAAATGTGTTTCTGTGCATGTAGCGCACAATGGCGCAGTCGGTTTGCAAAATCAATGTTCGGGACAGATTAAGAAAATCAGTGACACTGGTCATGAGCAGAGGTGTTACAATGGCTACGTTAAAAATGTGGTGAAAAAGTCCATAAAATGACTGTTACAAGCGACCATTGCGCAGTTTCCACGTACCCTCATAAGTTCATGAATTTCTAATATTTTCAGTCCAGATTTTCACCACTGGCATTTTTCCACACTTCCTATGAACAGTACAGCTGTCATTTTTCACTATGTAAGAAATGTGTTTTCACACTTCCAGCGCAAAAATGCACGTTGCTGTGGGAAATCACTGTTCGGGACAGATTAAGAAAATCACAGTGGCACTGTTCATGAGCAGAGGTTCCAAAATGCCTGTGTTGACAATCTGCTGTAAAACATCCCCAAACTAATTGCATTATGGGTGTGCTTTGCCCAGTTTCTACCCACGCTCGTGACTTCACCATTTTTTTTAATATTTTCACTGCAGATTTTCAACATTGCCATTTTTTCCACCTCCCCATGAACAGCAAAGCTGTCATTTTTCAATCCTGTTCGAAATATGTTTTCGCACCTGTGGTGCCAAATGGCGTAGTCACTGTGCAAAATCAGCTTTTGGCTAACAAACTGAAATTGCCACTGTTCATAAGGTGGGGGGTCACAAAACACCCATACTGAAAATTTGGAGTGAAAATGCCAAAGAATGCCTGAGACATTAGGGTTTCCGACCATAACTCCCCCCCCCCCCATAGAGATTGACAGGCATCAGGGGTGTGACTTGGGATTCTCGCCTGTAATGCTCATACCATTCTACACCCTGCAGTCAGTGAGAGGCATCGAGGTGTGCCTTGGACTCTTTGCACCAAAGTTCACCCCATTCTCCTATACAGCACCCATCTCACCATATTTCCTGATGGAATGGGGTGAGCATAAGGGCCAAAGACCCCAAGGCACACCGTGACATCTTGTCGTGTCTGCAAGGTAGGATGTGGTGAAATGATGACCCAACGCCACACCCCAATGGCTGTCAGTCTCTTGCAGGGTGGTGGTGGGGTTGGCTTCAGTTCAATCCTTCACTGCCATTCCTATTATGCAGCTCTCTAACTTCCACTACCAATGCCATGCCAGCAAGCAAACATTCGGCATTGGCAAATGCTTGTTTTCTCTGTTGGCCTGGAATATTTCTTGGGTATATTCTGATAGGATGAACTGATTTCTTTGTTTTAGAAAATTGTGCTGGGGAAGGAAATTTCAGTTAATGGGTGGGTAATTACAAGCTAAACAACCCAGATATTTAGGTCTGATAGCTCTGCTGGGAAAAATAGTTGACAAAGGCCATGGAACAGCAGTCTGAGAAGGTTGGTGCTATAGTCTCCAAGCAAGCTGGAGTAAACTGTTCATTTTTTCTAACCAGAAAAGGGAGGTGGGGAGGAGAGAACGTCCAACAGTTGAAATTTTGAACTCAAAACATAGAGAGCCAGTTGGTTCTTTTGTAGCCATGTGACAAAGGCCAGCAAATCACAGCAGGATCATTCAGAGGCAGCACTTTGAACTTACATAGAAACATAGAAACATAGACTTTGACGGCAGATAAGGACCGCTAGGCCCATCTAGTCTGCCCATTTCCTACCTACAGGATAGGCCACAGATCCTAGTTAACCTACAGCCTATTTCTTCCTACCCCCACAAGAATTGCCTTATGTCTGTCCCATGCATTCTTGAAATCTCCCACAGTTTTAGACCCCACAACCTCCTCAGGAAGGCTGTTCCATGCATCCACTACCTCTCTGTGAAATAATACTTCCTCACATTGCCCTGAACCGCCCTCCTTCTATCTTTTAAATTGTGTCCCCTTGTTTTGTAAGTCTTTTTCTGAAAGATGCTACCCTCTTTGACTTTGTTGATTCCACTGAGGTACTTAAAGTTTCTATCATGTCCCCCTCTCCTTCTTTCCTCAAGGGTATACATATTAAGCTCCTTTAGTCTCTCCTCATCACGCTTCTCTTGCAGACCCTGCACCATTTTAGTTGCCCTCCTCTGACTACCTCTCTATCCTGTCTATGTCCTTGGGAGATGAGGTCTCCAGAACTGGACACAGTACTCAGATGGGGTCTCACCAACTGTCTGTACAGAGGGATAACAACTTCCTGTTTTCTGCTGCTGTTGCCTCTCCCTATACATCCCAGTATACCCCCAGCCCTCCCTACTGCCTTCTCACATTGATTGCTAACCTTAAGGTCATCTGATATGATTTGCCAGATACATTTGCCTTTGTAAAAGCCAGGAAAAGGCTTGCTGAATTCAGTTCTGTTTGTGAGGAGACAACTGATCAGATGGGACCGCCATCTTGAATTCACCACAAGACAAGTAACAAGGACATTTTTACTGGACTCTAACTACACCAATTGCTGCTGGAACAAGGTAGAAGTTACATGCTAGATTATGAAAAGTTATGTGTATTTTTTTGTATATTGTCCAACTTTTATTTCTTATATCCTGTAACCAAAAGTTTGAATGCTCTTGATATGTTAAATGTGTCTTACCTAGCAAATATTAGTAAAGCCTTTGGCATATTTTTATAATACCTCTGAAATTGTCTGTTGTGTGTGTGTAAGCTTGGGAGTGTTTTGTTCAAGCAATACCGTGCCTGACCTAATGCTTAAAGACCAAATGCTACCAAGCCAGAACACAAGAAGGGACTCTGTGACTGTATGGGAAGATATGGAAGGTCTCACAGAGTGATCTGTGGGGGGTTGAACTGGTCCCTGCATTTCCTCGGGAGAAGACGCATGTAGGATTTATAGGGCAACCAAAGGCCTATAAATACCTGTGTTTTTTCCTCAGTGCAGAGGCCAAAAGGGTCTCTCCCAGGAACACAGACTTGAGGCTGTATTTTCACTCCTTACACAGAGAGTGGAAACCCCAGGACCTCCTGGTGGATGCTCACTTGTAAACGCAGCAAGCGCTCTGGAGGGACGGGGGGATGGGGTCCTGAACCACATCACATGGGCTGCATGTAGGGGAGTTTGTTGTAAACCCAGTGAATCCTGCCCCACAGGAGTGGGACCATGATAGGGCCAATATCCAGTGCACAACAGATTCACCGCATTGTCTCTTTAACTATCTAATAACCTTACAACAGATTCATCTTGGCAGTCAGTGACCTAATTCATGCAGATGCAGACAACCTGGGAGCAACTGACCATCCCTCCAATTTAACTTTGCTAAATAAATTACACAGATACCTTCAACTCAGGAGGCTACAGTTGTCTAGAATCTAACTTGCTATTCCAGCTGCTTTAAAAGATGATGTACTCAAGGTGACTTCAGAACGACATTTTGAAGATGCTGTAGTGGCTGAATAAGTAGTCAAGAATGCTTTGGGCTTAGATCTGCCACTTACAAGATACTGTGTAAGTTACTGCATGATACTATGTACTGTTTGGGTCATTTATAATCCAGTGACCAATTGGCTGACAGTATCTAAAGAGAGATACCCTGACATTACCGCAACTGCCACTATATATCCTGGAATTCTATTTGGATCAAGCACATATGATGGAACAATATCTTTGTATTAAAGATTAATGACCGAAACACTAATTATTCATGGACTAATTAAATTACTTTGAGCACGTTGATTTCACTCCCGCTTTTCTTTCTTTCATTTTCTGTCTTGGTTTCTGATCTTCTCAATATTCCCTCTGTTCACTGCACGTATTTCAAATTATACTATTTATTGAATGATAAGTTAATTATATCCCTGAGATCCACATTGTAATGATAATCCCTTCTATCATTTTTTTATCCTACAGAGAGTGCACAATTTACTTCACAGTCTACCTATATAGGCACCTAGAACCTTGAACATCACAGTGATAGCTGTCACTCTCTCCACTCATGTGGGTAAATGGGATCTTCTTTGTGGATATCTTCCTCTTTGAGGCACATTATGGAACTGTAAGCTGTCAGCATGAGGACCACCCAGAAATGTATGCAGTCGGGGCTGCCCTTGTTGATGTACCTCCTCAAAACCTGTATAATGTGGGCGTCTCCAGCATGCCTATGTTCTTTCTACTGCCATCAACTTCTCGTTGGCCCACCCCTGCTGAAGAATGCTGTCAAAGTTTTGCAAATATTCACTTATACTGCTACTTCTTTAAGTTTATTTTAAAGAGCAACTGTTTATTATAATAAAAGACTTAAAATTAGATTCACACCAATTATGTTTTAACTTTATTGTTTTCTAGTTATTTATTTTCTTTTACTTTCCCCTTATGCTGGACTACTAAATATTGTAGATAATACAGCAAATATTTCACTGAGTTTTTCAAAATGTATTTTATTTTTTTTAATTTATTTATTAAATTCTCGGATTACAAATACCTTTAAGCAGAAACTGCTCATTTACAAAGGTTCCACGACAAAGGATGAGGGTCAACATATATACAGAGGTAGTAAAAGAATGCACAATAAACAACCAAAGCAACTAAAAGAAAAAATAAAGATACTCAGTTATAACATACTTTGAGATAATATTCATATAATAAGCAGCTTGAGTAGGCAGCTGGCTGTGGTAACAATAAGAGATAGAGGCTCCATAGGCAGTTAGTATTTCAGGCATGCTACCAGAGAGGAAGCTGGCAGGCTAATGGACCACTGTCTGATGGTGGTCGAAAATGTCTTGTACCAGTGGAGATGCGAAGCAGGAAAGGAGTCACAAGGTAAGGCCCGGTCAGAGGGAATGAGACTGGGAAAGGATGGGCTGTGAGACATGAGTGAGCTGGGAGGTGTTTTAGAGAGATCTCTGTTCAAAGAAGTAGTCACATTGAGTGGTAGAGGTGAGGTAAAGTTTGAGATTCCTTTTGAAGGGTCCAAGTGTAGTAGAGGAAAGTCCTTCTTTATTGAGGAATTGAACCATTGAGCTGCTCTATAGATAAAGGACCGCTGACCCAAGGAGGTACGACATCTGGGAACCTGAAAGGTCAGAGATTGGGCACCACGTGTTTGTTGAGTGCCACTGTAGGTAGTAAGGAGTGAGCTAACACCAGGTGGCATGAGACCGAGAAAATTTTTTGGTAAGTAAGCAGGTCTGGTATTGTATTCAGCTGCGTAGGGGTAGCCAGCTGGCCTGTGCATAGAGGTCACAGGTGTGAGTTTGTCGGGCCACACCCGTTAGTAGCCTACAGGCTTTGTTGAGAGAAACTGAGATCCTGCAGAGGGCACTTGTTGAGGCAGAGCCATAGATGGCAAGGCCGTAGTCAATGACAGAGGTGACAGAGCTGTAGATGGCTAGTTTAAGGGCATCCGCAGGCATACAGTGCTTGTGTTTGTGTAGTAGTCCAATCCGTATATTGGCGGTCTTGGCAACAGTGTCAATATGCTGCGTGTAGGAGAGGGTACTATCCAGGGTAATACCAAGGTACTTGAACTCCTTGACATGTTCTAGTGGGTTCCCAGCATGGTTCTTGATGGTGAGGGACAGAGAGTTGTGCCTGCTCCGTCATTTACAGAAGGACATGGCTTTAGTCTTGCTGTGGTTCAGGACAAGTTTATGAGAACTGAACCAGTCTTCAATGCACTTGAAGTCGAGCTGCAGCTGGGATTCAAGGGCTATAATGTCATGGTGGCTGGAAAACAGGACTGCGTCGTCTGCATATAGTAATATTTTTTGGTGGCAGGCACTGGGAGATTGTTGATGAAGAGGAGAGAAGAGAGGCCCAGAATAGACCCCTGGGGACTCCAGAGTGGACCGGTTTCTCATCTGAAGAGATCCCTGCAATCCTTACATGCTGGATCCGAATATCAAGGTAGCTGATGAACCATGGAAGGGCATCGCTGGAGATCCCAATGGAGGACAGTTGCTTGAGCAGTAGGGGTGGTTAACTGTGTCTAATGCCTTGGTAAGGTCTATAAATACTGCCCTCCACAATTCCCTTTGTCAAGCGTGGCATGGATGAAGGTTGTAAATTCCAGTAGTGCAGTGGTGGTGCTGTGCCCTTTCTGAAGCCATGCTGCTCTGGGCACTGTACATTGTACTTATCCAGGAATTCAACTAGTTGGTCTGACACTATTCCTCCAGTGCTTTAGAAAGTGGGGGAGGAGTGAGATAGGTCTGTAATTGTGTGTAGCATCCTATCTCCGCTAGAACCAGTGTGACAGTGGCTTTCTTCCAGAGAGAGGGAAATGGCCCAATCTAGAGAGAGATTGAAGACCTTTATAAGTGGTTCTAAGACTTCATTGAGGACTTGTGCCAGCAGTTTCAGGTCAAGGGAGTCACCACTGTACCCTTGTTTGCCGATGGCCTTTTGAATATATTTTCTAGCTACTTGTGGTGGGACCTCCTTAAAAAAAATCTTTGGGGTTGTACGTTCTAGTTGGGGGGTAACTTGGGAGGAGCTGGAGGGGAAGTCGTCAAAAAAATATGGTAGAAGGACACTGTCCAGGTTTGTAAATGCATTATTAAAAGTGCTGGTGATGGTACCTAGGTCGAGTGTAGGAGTGCCATGAAGGTTGAGCATAGTGGGTGGTGCTTTAGGATCCTTGCCTGTGAGTTCTTTCATGTTGTTCTAGAATTTGTTTCCCTGGCCCCAAGAGTTGGTCAGAGCCTCTTTGTAATAGTTGCGTTTAGCATTCCGTATTTTTCGAGTGCAATCATTTCTGGCTGCTTTGTATAATTGTATGTTTACTTGCGTCAGAGTTGCACGAGTACAATGCCAGAGGTGGTCTCTGTGCTTGAGCAGAGTTTAAAGGTCAGTAGTAACCCAGGGGTTGGTCTGTCCTTTGACCTTCATCTTTTTTCACTGGTGCATAGATGTCACAGGCTTCGGTAAAACATTTGATAAATAGGTCCAGAGCTTTGTTGGTGTCACTGAGGGAGTCAAGCACTGCCCAGTTCAGCCTGGTTAGATGGGATTTTAACAGCTGGAGGTGCCCTTGTTTGATAACCCTGGCATATTTAAGCTTGGAAGGGGGCTTGTGGTATTTGTTTGACCAGGAGCAGATGACAGGCGAGTGGTCACTTATTGCATCCGGGAGTACAGAAACACTGGAGATGTGTTCAGGGTGGTTAGATAGAATCCAGTCTAGAAGCGTAAGGGAGCCTGTCCTATAGTTACACCTAGTGGGGGTATTGACCAGTTGAGTGAGGTGATGCGCCGTGGCTGCATCCTTATAGGTAGCGGCCTCAGCGGAGAGCCAGTTAATGTTAAAATCACCCATGATTATGGTTTCAGAATTATGTTGCTGGACCCTTAGATATTCCATGATGCTATGGAAGCCAGCTGCCTGGTCTCTTGGGGGTAGGTAAACTGAGATGACAGTGAGTTCCTTGTTATGTGCACCAAGGCGGATTTTGATTGTGAGGACCTGAGAGGAGTAGCTCAGACTAGAGGATGGGATGATGTGACCCATAAGGGTATCTTTAAGATAGATGGCGCTGCCCCCGCCCCATTTAGCAATCCTGTCTTGCCTGAAAATGCAGTAACCAGGGATAGAAACTGAGGTATCAGGGGATTTTAGGGTTTAGCCATGTTTCCACAACTTAGAGGACATCAGGGTTGTGCTGTAGGATCCATGTTTGGAGGGAATCAAGTTTGTTGAGGATGCTGCAGGTGTTGATGGATGCCATGGTGAGTGTCCCTGTCCTTCTGCTTGGTGCCACTGGTGGCTGCCCAGGTGGTCCTGGGTTGGGGTGAACATTTCCTGAGAGCAGGAGCAGCATAAGGAGAATTTGAAGGAGAAAGGATTTCAGCATCTTGTAGATACCTGGTAGTTAAGTCATAAGCCAAAAGAAATTATCAGCAGCTGAGGTCCAGAGTCACAGAATGTGTTAGAATTCCTGAAGGTGATGAACTGTGCTCATGCATATGCAGGATGTGAAACTTTTGTCTGCATGCTTTTTGTCATTCAAAGAGGTTGCTGAAAAGCCCACTTACAGATCCTGGAGCAGGTCAGATGAAAATGTGGATTCAAGCAGGATCTAGAGTCACTGAGTTTGTCAGACTTAGTTGCTTGACTTTTGTTTTGCTTGGGATAGCTTCCAAAAGTTGATTTTAAATGAAAATGCAGAGACCTGGTGATGATGTTTTGGAGAAATACAGTTCAGGGACTTTCATGGATGTAGTGAGCAAGAATGGTATAGTTACTCCAAGCAGAAACCAAGTAAATCCACAAAACTAAGCTACAGACACAGACAAGCAGCCACCACCACACAGGCCCAGGAGACAACTTTTAAAAGCATCAGCCACTTGACTCTCCCTGCTCACCACAGAATTGCAGTTTGTGACAGAAACATAGAAACATAGAATTTGATGTCAGATAAGGACCGCTTGCCCACCTAGTCTGCTAATTTTCTACCTGATGGGTAAGTTGCAGATTCTAGTTAATCGACAGCTTCCTACCCCCACTAGAATTGCCTTATGCCTGTCCCATGCATTCTTGAATTCTCCCACTGTTCCTGACTCCACAACCTCCTCAGGAAGGTTGTTCCATGCATCCACAACCCTCTCTGTAAAAAATAATTTCTAACATTACCTCTGAGCTGTCACCCCTCTATCTTCTATTTGTGCCCCTTGTTCTTGCACATCTCTTCTTTGAAAGATGCTACCTCTTGTATTTTAATTCCCTTGAGATACTTTAAAGTTTCTATCATGTCCCCCTTTCCTCAAGGGTATACATATTAAGCTGCTTTAGTCTCTCCTCAGATGTCTTCTGGTGCAGACCCTGCACCATTTTGGTTGCCCTCCTCTGAACAGCCTCCACTCTGTCTATGTCTTTGCCTGCCAGAGGCTGCAGTACATAGTGGCCATGGGTCTCAGTTGGGCATTCCTGCCCTTGGACCATGCACAGTACTGGTGGCACAGGCACAGCTGGTTACCTTATGCGTCAGCCCAATGTCTGCTAAGACTAATTGGCCTGATGGTGGCTACCATCCTAATGAATTAGCAGGAGTGAATTGACGTGCTCCCAACTGTCCCTCCATCATGTGAAGATCCCACAATATTTCCTCAGAGTGCAGTGGGCTCAATATTCAGATGAGCTGGAGAATCTCATACAGGTCACTTCTCCTTTGTGTCATTCCCTCTTCCTCCTCCAGAATTGCATGCAGTACTCCACATGGGGTTTCACTAATTGTCTGTACAGACAATATCAGTCTGTTGTCATGGTGAGCACTATGATGTCATAAACCCAAGGCATTGTGAGGTTAACAGGGGAGAGGCAAAGGGTTTCAAATGTTTTCTCTACAGAATTTCTATCTGGACTACCAACATGTGCTATAAATCTTGGAAAGGAACATTGACAATGAAAAAATGTATTCTCTAGTAAATTGTGGCATCTGTAACATCTTATTTATGAATGCACATGCAGAAGTGCAGAGTTGCTCTTTAAATTAACTTTTATTCCACCGCAGAAAGTCAAGGAATCACTGTTCCTTTATTGCCATGGCAGGGACATTCTCATTTATAAAGACACTGACCACTCCATTTGTATTCATTGCCTCGGTACAGACCACAATGTAAAAGCCTTCTGTTTTAGTAGAGCTTTAACTGGGCAACAAGAAAACATCGAGAAAGGCTTTAGAAATTTTCTACATCTACAAGAAATGGCAAAACAGGTTGCAATGAAGGTGGTTTCACCGTCGTCAATTGCTTCTGTTCATAGTTTCCTGTCTACCCATTGATCCCTGAGATTGATGGCAGCCATTGCTGAATCATTGAAGAAAAAGGATAAGTCTTTGAAATTGGTGGGAAAATATCACCATTTGGGAAAAGGTAAACATAGAAAAGAAAAAGTCGGTTCTCCAGACTGTTCTCATTCACTCATTAGATGGGGTAATAAGTCTACAGATAAAGACGGGTCCCAGGCTCCAGTTGTGGGGCTTGCTACCTCCTCGACTTTTCTCAGACACCAAGGTTGGGGTCTTGCATTGACTCGTCATCCCCGCCTGGGGACTTGTAGTCTATTCCATTGTCAGACACCATCCTGTTGATGGGTCAGTCATCGTCAACCTCTTCAGGCTCTGTTGATGTACAGGCACCGTATCAAACAATGTTAGAGCTGTTTCAGCGCTTGCTGCTTCCATTGACAACTGCCCCATCAGCACCTCAGCACCTTTGGCAGGCCCATTGTCAACATTTATTTTATTTATTTAGTTTTTGTTGACCGGGTAGAGTGCACTAGCCATAGCAATGACTATTTTCAGGCATAACCCGAGAATACAGGAACAAAACATTTTTAACAAAAGACATAATCATATAAGCAGTACAGTGAGAAAAAGAAACAAAACATTTTACAGAAGACATAATAATCATGTAAGCAGCAGGTGCATATAAATATAACAATGCAGTACAAGTAAATTTTAACAAAAGACATAATCACGTAAGCAGCAGATGCATGCTAATATAGCAATACAGTACAAGTAATGGGAACAAATAGGTACAAGTAGATACAACTGATTTTGCAGGACAGAAAATAGCAATAGTAAATAAAGTAGGGCAAAAAGTAAAATAGTAAAAATCATGAGAAATATTGTGGTAGCACTTCAGTTAAGCTAAAACAAGTGAACGTGTCAACTGATAGTCAAGGAAGACGGACTGCAAAAGAAAAAGAGGAGTGATTGTGGTGGGGGGTGTATGGGGATGAAAGGAAGAAAAAAGGGGTGAGGAAGGGATAAAATTAAAGGTGTATTGTAACAGGCTAGGAGACAGGATGGTACTGAGGCTAGTTGGATGAGGAAAAGGAGCACTAAATGACTGATGGAATAGAGGATGTAGTGATGAAGTACTGAGCTGGGGGGTTTGAAGTGGGACCAAGAACATGAGACAGCAAGATGATCATGCAGCAAATGTTTGAAAGAGGCATGGATGATACCTGATGGATAGATAGTGGAGGGTTCCATTTTTTGGGGCATGGCAGGAAAAAGCGCTAGCACCTTTGGAGGAGTGGTGTCTGGGGATGATGACATGGGCTTTGGCAGCAGAATGTAGTTCATAGCTGTACGCCTGGTTAAGGAACAGTTCTGCCAGAGGTTTTGGCATTTGATTTCAGATGATATTGTCTATGATGGAGAACAGTGCATAATCACGGGAGGCTGCCGGAGAAAACCATCGTAGCTCAGCATAGAGGAGACAGTGGTGTTTTAGCAGATTTGAGGAAGACGCATATCTACAGATATTGTTGTATGCAACATCCCACTTCTGAAAGCTGGTCTTACATGGAGAGGCATATGCTGCCATCCCATACATAAGTGACGGAAGTAGTATGCCACAGGCTATGGCAAGCCTAGCTGATGGAGTGAATATGTAGCTAGAGCGGTAGGCCATGCCGAGTTTCATGTTTGTCAGCTTGCACGGCTGCTGAATATGAAGATGAAAAGTGAGTGCAGAATCAAGTGTGATACCCAAATACTTAAAGGAGGGTACAATCATGACAGCTGAGCCGTTCTTAGAGATATTGAAGGTGGGTTGGGCGAGTTTACGTTTAACATTGGAGCCAAACAGCACGGCTTGAGTCTTTGAGACATTAAGAACAAGCCTCTTTCTTACCAACCATTCTTTGATTTGTAGAAAGTCTTGGGAGAGTCCTTGATTAATTTCAGAGATGTTCTTTGAGCTAGTGTACAAAACGATGTCATCAGCAAAAGCAGGGAAGCAGTATTGGGGATGATTGAGGTGATATCGTTTATAAAGAGGGAGAAAAACAGGGGACTGAGGATAGATCCTTGTGGCACACCAGTATTTATGGTTGCATAATCTGACAAGGTAGTGTTAAATTTAATAAATTGCTTGAGATCTGTCAGGTAGCTGTCAAACCAGGCAGTCACACCCTGTGAGAAGCCTAGTGATCTTAGAGTACAGAAAAGAATAGGATGATCCACAAGGTCAAATGCTTTGGTCATGTCTATGAAAATTGCCCTGTTAGGAGTCCTGAGTCCATGGCTGTTATGGTATCAGAGGTAAACTTGAGTAAGGCAGTGGTGGTGCTATGACCTTTGCAGCCTTATGCTGCACTGACAAGAGAGGTTTAGTTTCTGTAGGAAGTCAATAGTTTGGCTTGCACGAGCTTCTTAAGGATTTTGCTAAAAGCAGGTAATAAGGCAATGGGTTTATAGTTTGTGGGATTTTTATGGTCCCCTTTTTTGTAGACAGGGGTAATCCTGGCAGTCTTTCAGATATCAGGGACATAGCTATGACAGAGGGAGAGGGAAAACATTTTTGCAAGAGGTGCAGCTATATGAGGGGCAGCTAGCTTAAGGAGTTTAGGCTCAAGGTTATCTGATCCAGCAGTGGTAAAATCAGAGATACTATTGAGCAGTCTCAGAACATTACCACTGACATTTTAATCTCTGTCCCTGCCACTGTGCCAGGCTCAGAAAGGCTGCCATTGATGGGATTCTCATCATTGACTCCTCTTCAGTTGTCTCCCCATCCCATCAACCATCAGCCAATAATGGTCAACATCGATGATGAACTGGGATATAATCCAGAATACATAGAGGAGGGAATGGAGGCCATGAATGAGAAAGAAGAGGTTATAGATGAGATTGGTTCAAGCTCCACTGTATCCTCTTGCTTGGAGGACAGTGTGAGAAACACACCTAGATCTTTCCCAGGGATGCCACTTTTGAAGCCTTCCATAAACAGATTCATGCTAAACTGGGATTCCAAGCTGAAGAAGAGGACTCTTCTAAGAAAAGACTCTACAAGGTCTTAGAGGTTTCAGCTACTCCTACTTTGATTATTCCTCCTGTGCATACTACACTTGAGGATGCTACTTTGGCAGCTTGGCACAGGCCTGCTGAACTGCCTGCAGGTCCCAGGAAGGTGAATAAATAATATCCAGATCCTTCTGCAAAGCCATATCATTCTTCACAGCCTGAAACAAACTTTGCGGTTATTATGGCTTCTCATGCCAGATCCAAGACTCCAAAGCACATGCGTTTTCTTCCTCCAGACAAGGAGTCAAGGAAGTTGATGTGACATGGAGGAGAACCTATGCTTCTGCTTCCCTTGGCTGAATAACTGCTAACTATCAGGCATATACTGTATGATTAAATATCAGAATTGCCTTTGAAGACAATGGCCACGTTGGCTGAAAATTGCCAGAGAACCAAAACAAAATACTGGCTCAGCAAACTAGAACTAATGGTCAGAAAGCTGGTAGGCCTGCTCAAATTGGCCTACAATGCCTCTGATTCTGCAGCCAGGGCTGCTGCCTCTGAGAGTAGCCCCCATCACCACTCTAGGCATAGGGTGGTTGGTTTTTCCTCTGATGTGCAACAATCAGTGATGAATGCTTCTTTCAGGGGAAAGGAAAGCTTTTGTTTGGCAATGATGTTGAAAGTACTTTAAGGGCTTTGCAGTTTTCTAGAATGACTTTTAAATCCCTTCATACTTTGAACCTCAAACCCCAGGGTCAGGGTAATGACTCTTTTAATAGGGTCATATGCCTGTCCAGGCTGTACCTATTCTAGAGGCCCCAGTTGCAATTTCCAGAGACCTCAGCCTTCCACTTCCCAGGCTACAAATTTTCCCTATGGTGCCCCTACCAGACTTACAAAATGTCAGACCATTTCAGTAACCCTCACCTCCCCTGGCACATTCTGAGTCCTCTCCTCTTCCTCTGGCCTCACTGCCTCAAGAAGTTCTAGTGTGAGGCCGCATCTCCCTCTTTCTGTGAAAGTGGAGGGACAATACTACAAATGCTTGAGCAGGGGTGGTTCGGCATGGACATGCTTTGAGCTCCTTACTGTTCCCCCAGTTTCCCCCTTTGCCAAACTGATACCCTCCAGAACACCTTGCCTTTTTGCTCAGAGAGGTTCAATCCTTCTTCCATAAAATGGCTGTAGAATTAGTCCCAGTTTCAGAAATAAAAAAGACTATTAACCCTACTACTTTCTGGGTCCAAACTAGACCAAGGATTTAAGGCCAGTACTAGAACTTTGGGGTCTGAAACTTTTTTTAGGTATATTCTTTTTACCCCTCAGACTCTGGCATTCACCTCTTCTTCAGGTCACCTAGTGCTTCCATGCCTCGCTGTCCTCTTCTGGAGCTTCTCCCACACACATGCAGCCAACCCCGATTTGTCCTGATGTATCCCATCACCGGGTAGGTCCCCTTCTCCGAGGGAAGGCACCGTGGCAGGGACCCCGCACACTGTTTTCTATGGTCCAGAGGCATTGCTGTGGTGAAAGATGCTCCCGACACGAGGCCATCATCCGGTGGTTCGAGCTGTTTTTCAGCTTTCTGGTTGTCCCACCTGTGCTGCTACATGTCGTACCCTGGTCTCCACCGGGGCCACTACTAGAGCAGGGCTTCCACCCACCCTCCCAGGAGGACAGCAGTCCTCCAGACAATCAATCCTCTCCTTCTCCAGCCAGCCCCGATGACCTGAGTCTGTTTCTGAACCCGGGTCACCGGCATGGTTCGAGGTGTGGCGTCCAGTGCCTCAACCCTCTGTGCCACTGGGCCAGCCTCTGAAACTTTTTATAGAATATAAAACATTTAGAATGGTCTTCTTGCAATTCCTCCTGTCCCTACTGTTAAAAGAGGATTGGATAGTTATTCTGGACATGAAGGATCCATACCTTCATGTCAGAATCCATAATTCACACAGAAAATATCTGCACTTCATGCTTCAGGGCTCACACTATCAATATTGTGGTTTGGCCTCTGGTTTATGATGCAAGTTGTGTGTCTTTGCCAAAGTATTTGCTGTTATAGCAGCGCTCCTCAACAGGGAGAGTCTTATGTCTTCCCTTACATAGATGATTAGCTGTTAAAGGCTGTGTCTTGGAATGCCACACTATACACATTGTTTTGGAACCAACAGTGTTTCAACTGACTGGCATACTGGTCCATGAGCAGAAGTCAGTCCTTACCACCTGCCAGAGGCTCCAGTAGATAGAGGCCATGGGTCTCGGTTGGGCATTCCTGCCCTTGGACCATGCCATGGTACTGGTGGCATAGGCACAGCTGGTTACCTTATGTGTCAGCCCAATGTCTTCTAAGACTAATTGGCCTGATGGTGGCTGCCATCCTAATGAATTAGCAGGAGTGAACTGACATGCTCCCAACTGGCCCGCCACCATGTGAGGATCCCACAGTATTTCCTCAGAGTGCAGTGGGCTCAATATTCAGAGGAGCTGGAGAATCTCATACAGGTCACTCCTCCTTTGTGTCATTCCCTCCTCTGGTGGTTGGTCTGCTCCAATCTAGAGTAGGGTCCTTGTTCCTGAGGCCATTTCCACTACTGGAGATGACCACGAATGCCTCAGGTTCAGGTATGAGTGCTCATTTGGGCCCCTTCAGTACCCAGGACCAATGGGGCCCTTTGGATATGGTGCTTCCCAGCAATACTCTGGAGATGAGGGCTGTTTTGCATGGCCCACAGGGCTTCACCACCTTCCTTCAAGGGAATCAACTGCTGATTTGCACAGACAATTCATCTGTGATGTACTACAGCAGTCAACAAGGTGGGGTTCATTTAGACATTCTCTGCAGAGGCAATGAGAGTTTGGCACTGGGCAATAGAACATGGCATGTTCCTGTTGTTAATGTTCCTCCCCAGTACCCTTAACTCACTGGGGGATTACCTCAGTTGATCCTGAACACTTTGCCATGACTGGGAACTCTCAGACTCCATTTTGGATGACCCTGTTTGAAAAATGGGTTAATCTGAATACAGACTATGATGTAGACAGCCAGTTCTGAGTGCTGTATCATTTTTTTAATATAAAATGTATTACTGACTATCACTGCTGAAGGTTTGGTGCTCTAGGAGTGACCTCATCCCCCCTGGCTTTCAGCTGAAAGATGCATGCAAGCCATGGGAAAATGCTGACAGCATGTGAGTTCACACACACACACACACACACACACACACTAAGTTTTTAGAGACAATGTGTTACATGGAAGGATTTGTAAGGATCTCATGTTTTCTGAGTTTATTACAGCTGTAGTTGCTATATCATATCCATTTTATGATGTTGAAGAGGAACCTAGATTGTTACACAGGGGTGCATGGTTGTAAATGCTCCTGTGAAGCCTGTGTGAGGAGGATACAGCATAGATCAAAATAAGTGTCATTTGAAGGAAAATAATTATGTTGAAGTTGCAGAATGTAATACATTAAAAAAGACATCCTGTTTTGTATAAGATATATATATATATATATATATATATATATATATATACATAATCTGACAGAGGAGGAGCTAGCTGACCTCACACAAAGAAGGGTTGGCCAATACAGATGCTTAATGAATATTCTGTTTTACTACACAGAGACACATTTTTTGACCTAGACTCTGACCAGGAAAGATATGTGAGCACTTTTAAACAAGTATTTAAAAACAGAGTCAAATCTAAGTACTGTAACTAGGAATCTGCACTGTTTAAACCTTGTTCTTTCAAAAGATTTGTATGTCTTGTGATATAACAGTTCCGTATTTTGCATTTACATATTTTAAACTATTTTAGTAAAATTCTTTTAGAACTTACTTGGTCTGTCTTTGACTTCTTTTTAGTTGTAAGAAAAGTATATGGTTATTGCAGATACTAAACATAAGCTTGAATGGTGTTACCAAACTGGAAAGAGAAGCATTTTAAATATGAGATCTTTATTAAAGTTTTTAAGGGTTCATCTCTGTATACCTGGTTAAGTGCCCACAGGCAAAGAAATCTGACCCCTGAAGACCAAATATGTGAGCCTGTGCATTGGATATGCTAGCAAGAGGTTTACAGTTTGAATCCCTCCAGAACTTGAGACCAAAGGTTGATCCGAACTCACAAAACAGACAAGAGGGTTACCTTGTTCTGTTAAACTGTTCACAAGACTGCGCTCGGAGGTTGGCACTTTGGGAGTAGAGGGCCTGACCTGCTGAGTGGGTTTGTAACAGATTGGTTGGCAGCGGTGGGATAATTTTGGTATCACAAGCTTTTATTGTTCTGTGTCAGCTGAGACTGTAAGCTCTCTTGCAAAGAAAGAAAAAGACAGTTTATTTTAAAAAGGAAACAGAACTATATATCACTTGGTGTACAGTCAAGTTCCTACCCATTTTATTTTTTTTCTAAAGTGCAGTCAGAGTAGCAGTAGTCAGGAAAGATGTCTTCCAACTACAGCAGGCACACTGTAGATTACTTAAGGCAGTTGTGTGGGGACAGAGGAGTCCAGTTTGAGGTGAAAGCAAGCAAGCAGAGCCTCATAGATGTCCTGATGGCAGCAGATACCTAGAGCAGCAAGTCACCAACCGTGACTGGAAAGGACCAAACCTGAAGTGTGGAAGGGCTAGCAGCCAGTGAAGGGTCCAGAGCCGATGAGGAGGACAGCAAAGCCACTGTTAGTGAAGTGCCACAGCAGTAGGGGAGGGTCACCAGTATCCTGAATCCAGAGGTACACAGGCTGCAAATTGAATTGTGCAGGATGGAACTGGAGGCAGAGTGAGAACAGAGAGAGGTGAACCGTGAGGCAGAGTGAGAATGCTGAAAGGCAGAGCGAGAACAGAAAGACGCAGCCCGTGAGGAGCGTGAGCACCAGTGAGATGCAGAGGAGAAGAGAGAATGAGAATGCCGAGATGCAGACCATGAGGAGCAGGAGTGCCAGAGGCAACATGAACTGGAGATGATACGACCCGACCAGCGGCACCAGAGCAGGTAAGTGGCTTGGGTCTAACTGGACTGCAGGACTGGGTTACAAATTGAACTCCAAATTAATAGCTGAGTTTAAGGAAGGGAGGACATGGATGCCTTTTAAATTATTTTGAAAAGTTTGTATTCAGGCTAAAATTCCTAGAGAGTCCTGGAACTTCCAGCTATCCCGCTACCAGGAAAGCTCAGGATGCATTGGGTCAAATGGACAATGAGGACAGCAATGGTTACAGCAAGCTAAAAGCTGTACTGTTAAAAAAGTTTGAATTGCTGAATCATACAGAGCTAAACTTCGTAAGCTCAGGAGAAGCTCTGATATGAGCTACGAAGAGCTAGCCAAGAAACAATGTCAGTTTTTAAAACATTGGTGGGAAGGAATTGAAGCAAACTCTGTTGACAAAATTGAAAATGTGATTTTATTAGAACAGTTTTATTAGGCTTGCCCAGCTGAGCTAAAAACCTGGCTAGAGGACTGAGATCCAAAAACAGTGCAAGAGGATGCTGAACCTCGGATCACTATGCCAAGAGCAGACCTGCTCTGAGTGTGAATGGGGCAGGCGTGGCAGTGCAGAAAGGGAAAAGTGTGCCTTCAGGGCAACTAAAACCCTCATTGCTTCCATTGAAACCAGTTAGCCCAAGGTTTCAAAGAAAAGATTTCTCTGAAGTAGGAAATGCATGTTGGCTATGTAAAGAGACTGGGCATATTGCCAGACAATGTCCCAAAAAGGTGAGCAATACTACACAAGAAGGTGCTAGAAAAGAAGTGGGTTGTTTGTGTGTCCCTGGGAGCATGCCAGTGAACATGAGGTAACACATGCACCCAGTCATAGTAAATGGTGTACAGACACAGGGGTTAAGGGACACAGGGGCATCCCTGACATTGGTAAAGGGGGATCTGGTACAGCCTGGTCAGCTTATACCCAATAAATATGTCACTGCACAAGGGTTTACTGGTGAAGAGAAAACATTGCCACTGGCTAGTGTTCTCCTAGCCTGGGGGTGAAACAGGGGAACTGTGCAACAGGTGACTGTAGCCAAAACGTTAGCTGTGGATGTGATCCTGGGTAACAACTTCTAGCAGGGGATGGTATGTTCAATTACCTGTAGCCAAGTGGCAAGGGAAAATTGTAGTTCCCTGAATCCCACAGAAGCCAGTGTGCAAACCACTGAGAGGTTGGTTCCCCAGCCTGTGTCTCCTGATATGGAGATTGATTAAAAAGGGGTAGAAATTTCCCCAGTAGCAAGTGACCACACAGCCACGGAAGGTTACTCTGAAGAGGGAGGGGTGACCCATTGTCTGAGGGTTGGGATTGACAGTAATCCTGAGGGCCCTGATGCTAGTGCTAGGGAAGCTAGTTTAGTGACTGAAGGGGACTTGTCCCATGCCTTGAGAATGTGTGAGGGGTTTACAGCTGCTCAGAGGAGTGACCCTAGTTTAGAGAAGCTGAGGGCTTGGGCAGACTCAGATGGCACACAGGGAGGTGACGTCAGACATAAGGTTTATTGGGAAAATGGGCTTATGTATACTCAGGGAGTACAGACAGAGGGAGGGAGGGATGCTAGGCAGGCAGCTTGTCATTCCCCAGGGGTATCGTGAGCAGTTACTCAAAATTGCACTTGATATTCCCTTGTCTGGTCATCTGGGAATCACGCACACTATGCAGTGGTTGGCCCAGAATTTCTGCTGGCCTAACTCTCACCCAGCAGGTGAAGGAGTATTGCAGGTCTTGTCACGGTGCCAAGAAATAGGGAAGGTGGGCAAGAAAACCCAAGCTGCCCTGATCCCTTCCCATAGTGGAGGAGCCATTACAGAGGGTGGGGATGGATATTGTGGGGCCTTTAAATACCCCAAGCTCCTCAGGGAAGAGATTCATCCTGACTGTGGTAGATTATGCCACCCGGCACCCAGAGGCAGTCACCTAACTCACTGAGGACGGACAAAGTGGCAGATGCCTTACTTGGGATTTTCTCCTGTGTTGGGTTTCCGCAGGAGGTAATCACCGATCGATGGGGTTCCTTCATGTCGAACCTGTTGAAATGTTTATGGGAGAAGTGTGGGGTGGTGCAGAGATGCACAACACCGTATCACCCATAAGCTAATGGGCTTGTGGAACAATTCAATGGTACCCTAAAGTTAATGCTCCGGGCGTTTGCTGAACAGCATGGGAGGAACTGGGAGAACTACCTTCCCCATCTGTTGTTTGCATACGGGGAGGTGCCCCAAGAGTAGACAGGATTTTCCCCATTTGAACTCTTATATGGATGCCGGGTACGTGGGCCCCTATACTTGATCTGGGAGGACTGAGAAGGCAAGCAGACCACCCAGGGAACTCCCAATGTGGATTACATCCTTAGGTTAAGGGAAAGGCTGAAGGAGCTTATGGGGACAGCCCAGAGCAACCTGGCAGCTGCCCAACAGAAACAAAAGGTGTGGTATGACAACAGAGCCAGAGCTCGGTTGTACATGGTGGGTCAGGAAGTCATGGTCCTTATTGCGGTCCGTAAAGACAAGCTGCAAGCTGAGAGGGCAGGACCATACAAAGTGGTTAGGAAGGTAAATGACATGAACTACATTGTGGAGTTACCTGGCAGAAAACAGACTGAAAGGATGTACCATGTCAACATGATGAAGCCATATGCAAATAGGGCTGACATGGTGTTTGCAGTGTGTAGTCATGGGGAAGGGATGGACGAAGGAGACCCCCTTCTGGATTTGCTGGAAGAAAGTAAGTGGGAGTCCTCTGTGGAGGCTGTAAAATTGTCTCCCTAGCTGAACTCGGATCAGGTCCAGAAAGTAAGGGAGGTTTTAGCAGACTTTGCCCCCTTGTTTAGCACCAAGCCTGGACTAACCCCCTCAGCGACACACGATGTGGAGACAGGGACACAGACGCTCATACGGTGGACAGCATATCAGGTGTCAGAGGATGTCCAAAAGGACATTAAGAGGGAAGTGGAGGAGAAGCTGGATTTAGGGGTAATCTAGAGAGCCCACAGCCTCTGGGCCTCACCCGTAGTCCTTGTGCCCAAGCCAGATGGCTCAACTCTTTTCTGAGTATTGGACTATCATGGACTGAATGCAATCACAAAATCTGATGCCCACCCAATGCCCAAACGGATGATCTCCTGGACAAGTTAGTAGGGGCGACCTACCTTATGACTATTGACCTGACCAAGGGGTATTGGCAGGTAGAACTGACAGACACAGCTAGGGAGAGGTCGGCCTTCATCACTCTGATAGGCTTATTTGAGTTTAAAGTAATGCCTTTCGGAATGAAGAACACTCCGGCCACTTTCCAAAGGTTGGTGAATCAGGTGTTAAATGGTGTTGAGGAGTACACCATGGCGTACCTGGGATGACATTGCCATCTTTAGTACCAGCTGGGAGGAACACCTATCCCACCTTAGGGAAGTGCTGGGCAGGACACAGAGGGCCGGACTCACTGTCAAAGCAGAGAAGTGCCAGGTTGCCATGGGAGAAGTGGCATACCTTGGCCATGTGGTAAGCCAGGGACAGCTCCATCCTAACCAAATAAAGATAGAGGTGATCCAGGCATGGCCCAGATCAAAAACCCAGAAGCAGGTCAGGAGCTTTCTAAGGACAGCAGGGTACTACAGGAAATTTGTACCCAATTACAGTGCCCTGGATGCTCCCCTATCTGACCCGACAATGGAAAAGATGCCAAAGAAAATTACCTGGGGCCCAGCCTGTGAGGAAGCCTTTACCAGACTGAAGGAGGCACTGTGCAGTGCTCCTGTTTTGACAAGTCCTGACTATAGCAAAACCTTTATAGTTCAGTCAGACACCTCAGATGTAGATATTGGGGCAATACTGAGCCAGACATCCAGCCAAGGGACAGATCACCCCGTAGTGTACCTGAGCAGAAAGTTACTTCCCAAGGAGCAAGCTTACTCCATGGTGGAAAAATAATGTCTTGTCATAGTGTGGGCCCTAAAGAAGCTAGAGCCATACTTGTATGGGCAGCATTTTGTGGTGCAGACTGACCACAACCCCCTGGTTTGGCTGACGCAGATGGGGAAAAACAATGGCAGACTACTAAGATGGAGTCTTGCTTTATAAGGATATGATCTAAAAATCATACATAGGGCTGGAGCGAAGAACCAGAACTCAGATGGGCTGTCTAGGGTCTATGAGGAGTGAACTGATTTGGGAAGCTCATCACATGTATGGGATAGATCCCCCAAATTCAGTCTAGGTGGGGAGGAGTGTGACGTAGACAGCCAGTTCTGAGTGCTGTATCAATTCTTTTTTTAATATAAAATGTATTACTGACTGTCACTGCTGAAGGTCTGGTGCTCTAGGAGTGACCTCACCCCCCCCCCAGGCTTTCAGCTGAAAGATGCAAGCCATGGGAAAATGCTGACAGCATGTGAGTTCACACACACACACACACACTCAGTTTTTAGAGACAATGTGTTACATGGAAGGCTTTAATCAAGGATCTCATGTTTTTCTGAGTTTATTACAGCCGTAGTTGCTATATCATATCCATTTTATGACGTTGGAGAGAAACCTAGGTTGTTACACTAGGTCTGTCCAAGATGGCGGCGGTGTGTGAGTTGCCTGAGGTTTAAGCTCCGGAGTCTGAGTTTGTTTTATTTTATTTTTGAGTTTATTTTTAGTAAGTTAGGGCTGACAAGTGAGTTATATATTGTTCTAGCATACTGCAGGTATACAATTAGTGTTTTTGATATTTTTTCACTACTTAGGAGCTAAATCGGCTGTTACTGTGGTTCACTTTAGTTTTAGTGAAACCACCGATTAGCTTTTCAGGATGGTCGCTTTCCCGGTCCTGCTTAGTAACTTTGGAGTATACAGCTATTTTATTTGGCGGCTCACTTTATTATAGTGAGTTCACTGCTGAAATTGTGTCGGGTTTCGATTTTGAAGAACTGATACAGACTTTAGATTTTTATCCCGTGATGGGGCTGGAACCTACTGCCTGACATTGTGGGCTGGAATTTGCTGCCCCCGTTGTGAGCCTGAGTCTGGAGGATCTGGGCAGAATTGCTGTTGAAACGCTGTGGGAACTCTGATTTCTTTTTGCCTGCTGCGAGGAAGACTGTGCAGTTAGAGGGCAGATTGATCCCAAATTTACCATCTTTTGAGAAGAACTGTTCAGATTTGACTAATGCCTCTATTAATATTACCACGCAGAGATCGAGGACAGAGGTCTTGGTGCTTGTGAAGATTGGTGGCCGTTATTGTTATCGACGCCGGTGTATCTCTGAAGGTGGACTAAGTTTTGAGTAGAGACCGAGGGCAGTGTGGGGGTAGGGATCTCCTGGTTCTCTACTGGTCTTAGGGCAATACCCGGTCTCTGGTTCTCATGACCGAGCGGGAGCTGTTGAGTTGTGCCCTGGGAAGCTGGAGGTACTGCCTGCAGTTTCTCCTAAAGGGCCTTGTGACTGGTCCTGTTGGCCCAGCTTCGAGGTGCTTGTAGCTGCGGGTCATGGGTGAGAGTGATCGGGGCCTGTTTGTGGCTGGGGGGAGTGGGTTCTCTCTTTCCTTTGAGCTGCCCCTGGTTTTATATTTGGCCTTTGAGCCTGTATGGATACAAGAGTCTACAGTTGTTTTTGGGCCTAGTGGAGAGCAACAAAGATGGATTGAGTTACTGGAACTCTGTTGGGCCGGCTTAGTTCAAGCTGTAGCCCAGAACAGGTGGAGACTTATATGTTTGGGTTTTATCGGATGACTGGGATTTTGTTGGTGTAATTGTTTTCTACGCTGGACCATGGAACTTACTGCATGAATGATAACAATAATAATGAACTGTACCTTTTTTCGTTTGGACTAATCTGGACATTGTGGGTGGCTCCCTGGTGGTGAGAGGACCTAGGGTCTGCATATTCTTTCTGACTCATTTTAGTTTTTTATTTTTATGTTATACAGTAGTTTTATAGACTGTGATTTTTTTTTTTAATTTAGGCAGTGAGAGTGCCTGAATCCTTTCCTCCATTTTGGGTTGTAAGAGGGTTTTGTTTTTTCTGTTTTTTGTTTTGCTAATTAATGCCTATGGTCTGGTGAGAGTAGAGCTGGGATTAATAAAGCACTGGTATTGCTCAGGGGAGGTGAGAGCTTTCTTGGGCTATTTAAGCTATTTAAGTTATATATATTTTAAGAATCTTGTAGTAATAAAGTATTTGTTTAAGTTCATGTAGGATGTGCTGTTTGTCTGCCTCCATGGTTGTGCATACTCACCCTCTGCTCTTCATGCCCTCCATCCTTTTTCCTCCTCCTCTGGAATTTGGCGTGTATCAGCTCCGTAGAGTGCTTGGTATAGCACGGAGGAGGGAGGAGGATAGGGGTGGTGAGCTAGTGGAGGTGGTGGCAAATCATCAAATAGAGTCAGTAGAGTCAGGAGGCGCCCTGGGATGAAATGGAAATCAGAACGTGGTCAGCCATGTCTGGTTCCCATACCCAAGGGCACGACCGAACTGAGTCGGCAGGTGGTTTGGGAGGCACGAGACATTTGTCCAACTCGGACAGTGTTATGCAATGCCAGGTCGGACAAAAACAAGACAGCAATTATTGCTGATCTTGTGGAAACGGCTGACCTGGCTTGCATTACCGAGACCTGGCTGGATGAGAATTCTGGCCCCATTTTGGATGCTTTATTTCCAGATGGGTACTTGGTAATACACCGTCTAAGATTGGACCATGGGGGGCGGTGGTGGTGGTCTGTTTCAGGACCAAACTCAAACTCACTAGTATATTGGTAGGGGAGACTGAGTCATTCAAGTGCACTTTCATAGCGGGTATAGGTTCTCGGATCGTTCTTGTGTATCGTCCACCCAGTGACGAGGGACGTTTCCTTCAGGAAGTGGCAGACTTCATCGTTGACATGGCATTGGAGTCGCCAAGACTAATGGTTCTTGGTGACTTCAATGCCTGGGTAGACGATGAACTCTCACAATTTGGACAACACTTCCTCCAGCTGATGTCTTCTTTGGGCCTGACACAGGTGGTTACCTCTGCTACTCATAGACATGGTCACTCCCTTGACTTAGTCTTCCTCCTAGGGATTGAAGCTTCTGATTTGGAGGTGGATCCAGTCGGGTGGTCCGATCACTGCACTGTGGGGTTTAGTTCTTATACCCCCCCCCGGTAGGCCTACCCCTACAGAAATGGTCAGATACCACCCTTTATGAGATGTAAGTTCTCAGGGCCTAATGGCGGTGCTTGACCTATCATCTTCCTCATTTGCCAGCAGTGATCCGGATACTCTCGTGACGGCCCATAATTTGGCCATCACAACAGCTTTGGATTCTATTGCCCCTGTCTGCATTCGACCTCTCCCCCTTCACCCTTGATCTCACTGGTTTGATGGGTCTTTGAGGGAGTGGCAGAGACTAGGTCGAAGGTTGGAGCATTGCTGGTGGAAGTCTACCCTTGATGCTGACCACCTTAGATTGTTGGAACATTATCAAGTCTACCAATCTGCAATCTCCCATAAGAAGGCAGAGTTCCTGTCCAGGGAGATTGCAGTTGCTCAGAATCAACCAGCTCAACTTTTTCGCACTGTGGACAGACTGTGCAACCCAGCCTGTTTTCAAGTGTGGAGAGCTTTTTTGCAATTAGAGTGTGATGAAATTGCTTGATTCTTTGCAAATAAGGTGGCTGACATCAGGGCCGGACTCCAGCCAGCACACTCCATGGGCATTGCAATTGATCAGTGCGAGGTTACTGCACCTCAGGTGTCTTGGAGTACCTTTGGCCATCTGGAGTTCGTGGATGTCATGCGGATTATCCAGAGTGTGTGCCCCACTTGCTGTAGATTGGATCCTGGACCTACTTCTCTAATTCTGGGAGGTATTGAGGTTATCGGTCTGGTACTAGCATGGATTGTCTGGTGCTCCTTGGAGTCTGGAGAGTTTCCTAGCTCTCTAAAAGAGGCAGTGGTGACACCTCTCTTGAAGAAAGCTTCCTTGGACCCAGACTGTCATGCTAACTACAGACCTGTCTCTAACTTTCCTTTTATAGGGAAGGTTATTGAGAAAGTTGCGGCTGTGCAACTGGAGGACCATTTGATCATCCATGACATCTATGAACCACTCCAGTCTGGTTTTTGTAAGAGACATAGTACCGAAACAGCACTGGTTCGGGTGCTCAATGATCTCCTGATGACTAGAGATTGGAAGAACCATTCCATCTTGGTTCTTCTTGATCTCTGTCTCTCTCTTCAGCTTTGGACACCGTGGACCATGAGGTGTTGTTGGGTCATCTGAGGTTCATCTGTGGGCTGTCTGGAACAGTCCTCAGGTGGTTTTCATCTTTCCTCATGGGTAGATCTCAGAGAGTGGTGTCGGGAGTTTATTCCTCTGACCCTATCTCTCTGTCATGTGGAGTTCATCAGGGTTCGGTCCTCTCACGCATGTTATTCGCAGTGAATATGCTGCCCCTCTGAGACATAGTAAGACGGTATGGGCTGAGGTTTCACTGCTATGCTGATGATACCCAGCTCTACCTATCTTCTGCACCCAACCAGAATGGAGCTGCATCGGTATTTAACAACTGTCTGAAAGAAATCTAAGACTGGATGGATTCCAGCCGGCTAAGGTTGAACCCAGACAAAACTGAGGTGTTGGTTGTGGATCCAGGTTGTCGGATAGGGGGTTGGGGGGAGGTGCACCTTTGGGAATTTTTCTGGGTGATGCCTCACTCCTGACCTCTGAAAGGGTGCATAACCTGGGGTAATTTTTGACGAAGGGCTGACCTTGCATTCGCAGGTGTCAGCGGTCATCAAAACTTCCTTTTACCATCTTAAGACTTTAGGCGGGGTCTTTACGATCTTGTCATATTTTGCCGGTGCTGCGCGAGCTACACTGGTTGCCAGTTCAGTGGTGGATCACCTATAAAGTCGGATTGCTGACTTTTAAAGCCCTATGCGGACTCGGCCCGGACTTCCTGAAAGAGCTCCTGATTCCCTACCAGCCCGGTCGATTACTCCACTCATCCGGTGAGGGGTTGCCAGAGGTTCCAAGGGTATGTTTAAAATCTTCTGGCCTAAGAGTGTTTGAGTTCACTGTGCCTACCCTTTGGAACTCTCTACCCTGTCAGATTCAGGAGTGCGCAACTGTGGAGTCATTCAAACAGGCTTTAAAGACTTATTTGTGGTCTCAGGCTTTTATTAATTGAGTGTATTGGTTGTACTATAATATGTGTATGATTTTATTTATGAATGACTGTTTATATATTTGATGTGTTGATTTTATTATGTACAGTGCCTTGGTTTTTTGAAAGGCACCTAAAAAATAAAAATTATTATTATTATTATCATTATTATTACACAGAGGTGCATGGTTGTAAATGCTCCTGTGAAGCCTGTGTGAGGGAGGATACAGCATAGATCAAAAGAAGTGTCATTTGAAGGACATGAATCATGTTGAAGTTGCAGAATGTAATACTTAAAAAAAAAAGACATCCTGTTTTTGTGTAAGATATATATTTTTTATACATAATCTGACAGAGGAGGAGCTAGCTGACCTCACGCAAAAAAGGGGTTGGCCAATACAGATGCTTAAGGAATATTCTGCTTTACTACACAGACAAATTTTTGACCTAGACTCTGACCAGGAAAGATCTGTGAGCACTTTTAAACAAGTATTTAGAAAGAGCGTCAAATCTAAATACTGTAAGTAGGAATTTGCACCGTTTAAACCTTGTTCTTTTAAAAGATTTGTATGTCTTGTGGAATAAGAGTTCTGTATTTTGCGTTTTACATATTTTTAACTATTTTAGTAAAATTCTTTTTAGAACTTACTTGGTCTGTCTTTGACTTCTTTTTAGTTGTAAGAAAAGTATATGGTTATTGCAGATACTAAACATAAGCTTGAATGGTGGTACCAAACCGGAAAGAGAAGTGTTTTCAATCTGAGGTCTTTATTAGAGTTTTTAAGGGTTCATCTCTGTATACCTGGTTAGGTGCCCATAGGCAAAGATATCTGGCCCCCCGAAGACAGAAATATCTGAGCCTGTGCATTGGGTACGCTAGCAAGAGGTTTACAGTTTGAATCCCTCCAGAACTTGAGACCAAAGGTTGATCCGAACTCACAAAACAGACAAGAGGGTTACCTTGTTCTGTTAAACTGTTCACAACACTGCACTCGGAGGTTGGCACTTTGGAAGTAGATGGTCTGACCTGCTGAGTGGGTTTGTGACACAGACCTCTTTGTATCTCCATACAACACAAATCTGCCGTGTTTCTGCTGTCTTGCTCCAGTGTCTGGAGTTTTTTGGTGAGATGCATCATACATCTCTTAGAAAGGGAGATTTCTGCATTCTTTTCCCCCATTCCCTCAAATACAGAGGATTCTGGTCACAGAACAGGCTGAGTGTGCCACTCTGATTCTGGTGAGTCCTTATTGACCCAGAAAAAATCTGGTTTTAGCATCTCCAACAATTGGCAGTAGAACATCCTGTCCCATTTCCCCTTAGAGCAGAACTTCTGTCATAGGAGCTGGGTGCTGTGGTGTACCCGGATCTTCGATCCCTGCACCTTCACACATGGCTACTGAGGACATAAATCTCTCCTGCTTTGGGCTTTCCCCATTGGTTGCTGATGTTCTCTTATTGTCTAGAAAGTAGACTACCCGGTACACTTATTCACAAAAATAGAAACATTTTACAGTGAAGTGTACTCAGCATGCCCTAGATCCCTTTATGTGTCCAGTTCCTAAAGTATTGGACAACATATTGTACCTTAAGGACTTCTGATATTCCTCCATTAAGATCCACATGGCTCCTCTGCCAGCTTTCCATGCCCTGACAGAGGGCAAGACTGTTGTGCAGCTTATTTATTTGAGAATCGTTTTTACAACCTTTGAGTCAAGGACTCATTTACAAAGGCACCTCATCACAGGGAGGGCAGACAAGGATACAGTGTGAGGTACAACAGTGGTAACATATAGGTGCAATACATATAACGGTAAGAACACATTTACCGCAGTGGTTTACAGATAACGAGCTGGAGGTTTCTTGTAGATTCCTAAGGGGTATCCTCCTTCTGCCCCACCTGATCCAAGATCCAGTTCCAGTGTGGGACTTTAATTTAGTCCTAGAAACCCTCACTCTGCCTCCCTTTGAGCCTGTGGTTACTTGTCAGCTACGCTTTCTCTTGGAAGACACTGTTTTTAGTGATGATGACATCTGTTTAACACATCTCTGAGTTGCAGGCACTGGTTTCCTTTCACAAGGATAGGGTTACCTTACATACAGTACCAATCCTCATTTTCTTCTGAAGGTTGTGTCTGAAAGAACACTAAATCAGACTATAGACCTCCCAGTTAACTTTTCATCTCCCATAGTGGGGAGCATCATTTACATGTGCTGCACATCCATAGGATGCTGCATTGGTAGCTGGCTCTTATAAAGGACTGTAGAAAACACTCTCAACTGTCTATTGCTTTGCCCCCAGAATGGTGGGATCACTGATTACTAAACAGGACCTGTCCAAATGGCTGGCAGATCATATTGCAGAAGCAAGATAAGCAGCTTCCTGCTCCTGCTCATTCCAGCTGCGGGGTGGCTACCTCAGTGACTTGTTTTCAAAATGTGTCTACTGCTGACATCTGTGCTGCTGCCACTTGGAATACTGTTCATACATTTCCTAAACACTACAGTCTGGACATTATCTCTTGAGGATGTGCTGGCCTTGGCTTCAGTGTTCTGCAGTGCCTCTTTACTCTGGATCATTAGGTCCTGCTAGCTTCCCTATGTGCTTGGCACTGCTTAGGAATCATTCCATGATGTGGCTCAGTGGAAGGAGATATCCTCAAAGAAGATAGAATAGTTACCTACCATAACAGCAGATCTTTGAGAGCATCATCTCTGTTAAGCCACAGCTCTCCTTCCCACCTTCCACCTTTACTGAGTGATGGGTGACTATACTGCCTGCTTCACAAGCCGTTTCTCCTCTGATGCCCCCTGTGGCATCCATACTCAAGTTTTCATATTCTTTCCTGTGTACCTAGTGTGGTCCTGGTAGTTTTGGTCCCTGTTGCTCTGATGATCCTCCAAGCTTGTCTCCGGTGAGGAACTGAGGCATGCTGGGGATGCCTATGTTATATAGGTGCTAATGAGGTATGTTGATGTTGGCAGACCCAGTCTACAAAAATTTCCAGATGGTTGCAACATTGATGGCTTACACTTCCATGATGTGACTCACTGGAGGAGATTCTCTCTAAGAACTGTTATGGTAGGTAACTATTCTTTCTATCTACATCATCAGGCTATCTTTGTTTATTCAGGGTTTAGACAGGGAGAGAGAGTGTGAGATGAGGGTGGATTTGGGGAAAAGAGGTATGGGGGAGGGGCACATGAGCATTGTGGTTTTGGAGAAGTAATGGTACTGATTACTGTGGAGATTTACAGGTAATGGGAGGAGATAGGGATTTGGGGGCATGGCGAGGGCTAATTCAGGGAGGAAACAAATGGGGAAATGTTGCTGGAAGAGACTTTTACAAGGACAGCAAAACCTGTTGGGTAGAAATACCAAATATGAAATGTCATTAATAAATGAGTGAATTAAATCTTCTGACTTTGAATGTTAAGAGATTACAGAACATGGTAATGGTGAAAGTTCTTACCTTAGTAGCTAGAAAGCATATTGATATACTGCTAATTCAGGAAATGCATTCACTAAAACATATTTTGAGTTTCTGTGTAAGAAATGGGGAAGGGAATTCTCTTTTTATAAATCTAATTCTAGGGGTGTTGCCACTTCTATTAAGAAAATAGTACTGCTAAATTAGATAAGCCATGTTCTAATGGTGATGGGTGTTTTATTATAATGGAGATGATATTACCTGGATATACTTCCACTTTAATTAATGTTTAAAGGCCTATTGATAATAATCTTCAATTTTTTGTTAACTTTTTCCTATCCCACTATGTTTTTTTGAAAACTTTTATTTAACTATTAATACTATTCTAGATAGATCTATCTCTAAAGCTTCTAACATTAATAAGGCAGCTAGGCACAGAGGAATTTCATGACAGATTTAAACCTTGTTGATCCATGGAGACATGCCAATCCAATAGATATCCTATTTTCCTGTTATTCCTCTGCACATAAGACCCATTCCAGAATAATTTACGTTTTAATATCTACCACTCATCTCCATGCTGTAACCAATATTGAATATCATAGTATTTTAATATCTCATCGAGCTGTGGTTACAATGGTGATTGAACTACCCAATGTAAGGTCCATTACATGTGATGTTTGTGGAGATTGCCTAGTAGCATAGGGGGCTGAGGTGCCAGCATCTTACCTCTTGCCACAACAGTAACCTGAGTAGGGGAACCAGCTTGGGCTGCAGGGGTTTGCCAGGGTTGGAGTGGATCAAGCATCCAAAGGACTGCTCTCCATTCCTGAGCAGGGGAGGGATGTCAGCCTGGCCTCAGACTGCCAACAGGCTGTAGTGCCACATGGGCAGTACAAAGTGAGGGAGCTTCAGGAATGTCCTGTGTGTGTGTGTGCTGCCATGCACATGCTAGGTATTCTGCAGCAGAGGCAGGGAGAAATTAGGAAAAAAGTAAGTCAAGGGCTTCAATGAAGCCTTGCCTGTTCATTCTGGGTATGCACTATCTTTCAGTACCTTGTGGATTAATGGACTGAGTGTGGGGGACAGCCCTCCTCCTCCTCCTCTCTCTGGCCCCACCACAAGAGGATATTAATGGGGGAACTTGAGAACAAGGTAGATCTCAGGGGAGGTGGTGGCTGGCCCTGGATAATGGAGACTAGGCTGAACAGTCACCCCTGGACCAGGCCCCTGAATTAGGAGTACACAAATCTTAATGGCAAAAAAAAAATTGTGACGTATACCCCTACATTAGTTAATGATGTAGAGTTTATTTTAAAAATGCAAGATAAAATTCCATCCTTCTCTACTGAGTGCCACACAATGTCTGCACTAGTTATGTGGGACTGCTTCAAGGCATATTTTCACGTGATCCTGATAACTAGATCAAAATATTATAATTTGAACAACAAACCTGACAAATTCATGGCACTGAAGATTAAGCAAGATATCTGAGCCCGCTGTATTGATTGTATCAAAGACAAGCACGGACTCTCTCCCTGTCAGCCTGATGTAGTCAACAGGGCCTTTTATAAATCTTATTCTTAATTGCATAAATCTGGCAGGGCTAATTCCCCCCGAGTGCCATTGGGCTTTTTATGAAGTTCATTCCCCTCCCATCAATATCTCCAGAAATGGTAGATTTATTAGAACGTGAGATAACACTCAAAGAATTTAAATCCATGATTAAGGGACTAGCTCCCGAAAAAGCCCTGGGCCTTGATGGCATCTCTCTCAACGTCTATAAAAAAATATGGCTCTCAACATATAAGGCATCAATAAATGTTTATTAAACTATCACTTCAATGTAGAAATTTACCCAATTCTTTTTTAGATACTAATATCTTACTTTCCCCCTCAAAAATAAAGACCTGGCCAACTTTTCTTTTCATTGGCTGATCTTCCTTCTGAATGCGGATTTCAAAATGTTAACCAACATTTTGGCACCTCGTTGTGAAAAAATTCTGCCATCCAGTATGCATATTGACCAGACTGGTTTTATCAAGGGTAGACAACTCAGCACAAGCATAAGAGAAGCAATTTATCATATTTACTCCATGCAAAATACAAACTCCATACTACTAATCTGCGATGCTGACAAGGAATTCAACTGAGTCGAATGGGACTGCATCCATCTATTGCTTGAGAAAATAGGCCTGTGATCTAAATTCGGAAAATAGATACATATGCTCTAGTTATCACCCAGGGCATATATATTTTACCCTTGTTAAACTTAATAAAATTAATCCAAACATTGAAGATGGCTACCCTAGATGTAAAAACGATCCAAGTACCCTTACTCACATGGTTTTGCACTACCCATATGTTCTACCATTTTGGCAAAGGAGTTTCAATGTTATTTCTAAAACTTTAGATAATAATCCAATCCTGGACATTGGAACTACTCTTTTTGGTATTTTTAACATCAGCAAACTCCCTAGTACTCAAAAAAATTCTTCCCCTTAGCCATAACTAGCACCAACAAAAATCTACTACTGACCATAACTGGAAAAATGCATAACTCCTGAATTTCGGCAATGGGTCAGTTTAATCCTTGTCCTTCCTAAACTGGAAAAGAATCCACTATTGCTACTGTATATCAAAGTCATGGCTGAATAGCTTAGACTATGGACACCTTTTCCCAAGACCCAAAGTCAGGATTTGAATAATCTCTTTGCTTGTAGAGAAATGACTTGAGGTATATTTGTGAGTCTTCCCCGTCCCCTTATTCTCTGTCTTAGTTATCTACGTTTATGGTTTAGCTGCATATCAATGCACTACAAAATAATATTGTTTCTAATCCATCCCACAAATGAGATTTATGCTATATATGCTCTGAGCTTCTTTTATACTCCTTGATAAGTATCCAGTCTATGTATTATAGTCTGTATGTATTTTAGAATACTTGCAATAAATTCTCTTTAAAAAAAATAGTCTGTTGACCCCCAAAAAGGAATCCCAGTCCCACCCTCCTCCCCCCAGTACCCACTATTTCATGGATTTTAATGTAGAGTGAAAATAAAACAACTCCCACGATGGGCGACCGGCACAACCTGTCCATCTCCATGGCTGGCCACCATCTTTCAGTGCTTGTTTGTGCTAACAAAATATGTCCCCCACCCACCACCCTGGTAGCCTTCCTCCTCCCCCCATTTTCTCCCCCAACACTCAATTCCTCATAAAAGAAGCTGAGAAGAAGGTCACCGACATAGCCCGTCCTCCTCCATGGCCGTCTGCCTTATCCTAAATGAAAGCATTTATGCACTTGCTTGCTCTGTATAGAAAAATCAGCAATGGTAGCAGTCCAGGCTGGAACATGGAGCACCCTGACATAAGCCCAGTTTCCCTGGGGTGTTAACCTCTCCCTCAGCTGAATAAAATGGTTGTTCTCAGCCACTGGCCATGAAGGTCCAAAACATTCCAGACCTGAAAAAACATACTGCTAATCTAGACACCTAATTCCTGGTCTAGAGCATATTCTTACAGTTGCTACATTGATATTTGATTCCTAACCAACAGCATTTAGTCAACATTATCCAAATTGTTACTGTGTTCTGCCGACCCCAAGTGACCTGTGCATGACATAGTCCACTATATGTGGTGCAGAAGGCAGTATATCAGTGGGGGCATCTGAGGCATCATAATTGAGCTTCCGAATATGTTTTACAGGCCTAGCAGAACATCTCACAGGGGCTGCCACTTCCTTGTCAGCTTCTGAGGCCTCAGCCTCTAAGGGTTTCTTTGTAATGTCCACTTCTAACAGTTTGGGTTCCTTAGCAAGCTCCTGAGCCTCGGTATCCTAGTCAACCTTTGAAAGGACTTGTTCCTCTTCAGGCTGTTGAGCCATGATGTGACTCTCCATAGATAACTCTTCTGCCTCTACTGATTGGTGTATAAGTCTTATATAAAGCATAGCCTGTGTTTGCTATGTCCTGTGCAGTAACTAGGGGGCATACTTTGAGACTACAGGGGGTGGGGGAGATTAAGGGGCAATGGGAAGGGACAGTTCTTTACAGAAAGGGTGGTGGAGGCATGCTACAGGCTTCCTGAGGCTGTGGTGGGGGCCAGAACAGTGATGGAGTTCAAGATTGCATGGGACAGACATAAGGATCTATGTAGGAATGGGAGGGGGCTGTGAGAAAGGGGGCAGAATAAATAAAGGGATGGAAAGACCAGACTAGATGGGCCTGAGGGTCTTTTCTGCCATGAAGATTCTATGATTCTGTATGATTCATTGTTCACACTGACTTAAGTTTCTGTAATGGCCACTAGATCCGGCCCAGAGTCTGCCACAAAAGCCTGGAGCTCACTAATCTTATTACCCAGACTCCTAGCATTGGGGCATACAATCCCCCCAAAAGGTGCCTGCATCCCATGTGTTCTCACCTGCCCTACTCCATCATCCTTCTCTGATAACCTTGGTGCTTTGTGTTTCCTCTTCCTTTCATGTTTATTGTATCTACTTTGCCTTGTCTCCAGGACTGGTTCCTCACATCTATTATTCCATGATCACTTTACCGCCATCCATAAGGAGTCCTGTGTTGGTTCCCCACTGTTCCTCCCTCCACAGTGGAATCCTCTCCCTTCCCACAGCTAGTTTAACCATCTGCCAATGTAGGTGTCAAACTTCTACCCTAACACACTAGTTTCCTTTTGTCAAGTGAAGTCCATCATCTTTGAAAAATCTTTCGTCCAGAATCCCCACAGTCCCCCATAAAGATTTGCCCCTGTTCCTGATATCACCCCTTCAACCACCCATTGACCTCCATGATCTCTACTTCCCTTACTCTATCCTTCCCATTTCACCCCCCCTAGATAAGAAGGACCTAAGAAAATGCTAAGGAATCCAAGTGCTTCTTAAATCTGTCCACCAGCCTCTGGAAGTCTCTTCTCATCATCTCCATGGGCCAAATTGCCAGAATGATTCTTTGCAATGCAGAGAAAGTTTTTACATACATAGATACAGTAAATAGAATTTGTCAGTAGATAAGGAACTCCTGGCCCATTTAGTCTGCCCATTTTTCCTACCTTTTACTAATGCAGATTGTAGCTGATCTGCAGCTTTCCTTCTCCTTTATTTTTATTTATTGAAATGTTTCACCAGAAAGACACATTGAACAACAAGTTGCTTGTCTCCTGGTGTGACTTGGAAGGGGGGGGGGTACAATTGGATAAAGAATTAGACATACAGTTTACCATTTAACATATACGAGAAATTAAACATTCAATTACATTTGTAACAAGACATACAGTTAAAAAATAACATAAATAATCATACAATCATGTTTGTGACATAACATACAGATAAATATATCATACCTGTGGAATACGCATTTAAATACAAGTGGCATATCAGAGAAACATTGTAAGGAAATTTAATGTAACCTTGGAGCCAGATCCTTACAGGAATGGATCACAGTTAAGAGGCAGATCATTTAGCAATTATTGAATGAATGAATAAGGTGCAGTGAGGGGACATCAAGGAGAGTACATGGGTAGACAGGGGAAACCAGCTGTGGGAAGGAGAGGATAACGATGGGGGGAACATTACCAGATCAAAGTGAGCAAAAAATCAGTTGTGGGGGGCAAGTTAACACAGGGCTATTGCAATATGGGAGCAACTCAGACAAAACAAAATGTGCGAGTTATTAGCTTAAGTGAACTAATTCCTTTGTTTCAGTGCAGGAGGGTATACAGGGGGATAGGAGTGAGGTCGAGGTAAGGGATAGGGTAGGGAAGGATGACCCTTCAGAGTGCAGAGATCACTGCTAGTGATGGAATGAGGCAAGGACTTAGAATAAGGGGCAAGAGTAGGCAAGGACAAGTTGGGTAGAGATAGCAGAGAGTATGGTAAAGGGAAGGAGAAGGAGGAGTAGGAGAAACTTACCTAAGACTAGGCCTCTTCAGGATGCTGAGAACCCTGCCAGAGAGCAGAGTCAGGCAAGGATGAGTTAGGTAGAAAGGATGGAGGAGAAAGTGGAGGGAAGGAAAAGTCATTTCCCAGTGCTGGAACCCCTCCAGGATGCTGAGAAACCTGCCAAGGGGCAGACCTAGGTGAGGACACATTGGGAAAGAGAAAAAAGGATGAAGGCAAAGGAAGGAAGAGGACGGAAAGAAGTAGCTAAGTCTAGGCCACTCCAGGATGTTGAGATCCCTGCCAAAGTGCAGAATCAGGTGAGGACTAGTTAGGTAGAAAGGATGGAGGAGGAGGATGAGTGAAGGAAGAGCGATTGCTCAGTGCTGGGCCTCTCCAGGATGCAGAGAACTCTGCCAGGGATAGAGTTTAGGAGGACAAGTTGGGCAGAGGGAAATAGGGGGGACAGAAGAGGAAAGGAAAAAAAGGTGGGAGGGAAGAAACTTACCTAAGAGTAGACATCGCCAGGGTGCTAAGAATCTCAGCAGAGGGCAGAGTTAGGTGAGGACAAGTTGGGTAGAAAGGAAAGAAAGGGAGGGGGAGGAGGAGGATGCTTGCCCAGTGCTAGACCCCTTCAGCATGCTGAGAACCCTGCCAGAGGTCAAAACTAAGCAGGGGCAAGTTGATAATTTATTTAGTTGTTTAACCAGGAGTAGTACACTAAGCTGAAAGCTTTTTTATAGGTGCAACCTGGGAGTACAAGTAAGTTAAGTGACTTGCTCAGGGTCACACAGTATGCAAGTGGAAGCTGTGGGACTCAAACCCAGGTCTGGTCTGCTGGATGTCACCAAATTTGCAGCTCAGAGCCTTGAACCACTGCGCTATACTGCCTCCTAATGGAAGAAGGTTAGGGGTAGGAGTGAGAGGGTAAGCGGTGATGGGAGAGGAGTGAATGCTGAGAAGCAGTCTTGGGGGGAGGAAGGCTTAATAGGGGATGTGAGTCATGGAGAGGAGCAGAGGTATAGGAGGACAGTTAAGGAGGGTTAAAGCAGGAGCAGTTGGATGAGAGAAAGTTGTGTAAGGCATTCCCTTGTATCTATCCCGTGCATTTTTGAATTCCTCCACCATTTTTGCCCCCACCACCCCTACGGGGAGGCTGTTCCAAGCATCCACCGCCCTTTCTGTAAAGAAGTACTTTCTCACATTACCCCTGATTCTACCTCCCACCAACTTCATATCATCTCCCCAAATTCTTGACCATCCTCTTTTCTGCAAGATGCTACCCCATGTGCCTTATTTATTCCCTTAAGTTGCTAGAAGGTGGTTCAAAAACTGCCTTATGGGCAAACAATCACAAGTTAAAGCGGAGGGTTAATTCTCCTTAGTTTTTAAAATTTTAACAAATACAAAGTGGATATCAAATAAAATTTATTTCCAAAAGTTAGTGTCTCCAAGTAGATGACAGCAGTAGGGAGGAATCCAAGCTTCAGCAAGTGCCAGATTATTACCAAAAAACAAAGACTAAAAATACCAACACAATTCAATAAAACATTCAGATGGAAAAGTCCAATAACCAAGTCTTTAAACAGCAGGGACACCATGGATATGTAAAAACTGTTGCTAGCCTCCAGTCCCATTCCACACAGGAAAATCTGCAATTAGATGGTTCCAAACAGCCCACTGGATTTCAACCTACAGCAGATAAGAAGTTATTAAAACAGACAGCAGCAAACAGGTAATCTTCAATAACAAAATCTTCAAATAATGTGACTATGTGATAGACAATAAAATAACCAGTTCAAACATATGACAGATCAATAATAAAAAAGTCCCTCATAAAGGATTTGGGTGGGTGACAGTAATCTGCTGCCGCTGGAGTGGGGTGTTGGGTCTCCTCAACTACTTTCTGTGGTTGTGTGACTTGTGACTACTTTTTGTTTTTGAGTATATTGGACTAACTAGATGTAATCCAGGTACCACTCCCTCACGGACTACTACCCCTGCCTGCCTAGCTAAACACAGGTTGAGGAGCCTGGGTCCTAACAATAACAGTTTGACACTGTGCCTTCACACAGAGAATTCTTTACCTGGGTTAAATGTTAAACTAGCACAACCCTCTGGGAAGTTGTACCTACCAATAGCCCAGCTAGTGACCTTACAAATTAACCCAATTTGAATTTAGATAAATGTTTAAAGCACTCTTTTTGCAACTGCACCAATAAAACAACATTCAACCCTGTATTAAACAGTTTTGTTAGTTGCTGGGTACCCAGAGTTTAACTAGGTGCAGGCATGACACATTGCCGCGGGGTGGCCAGCATTGTAGCTGGTTAGGACCGTTGATGAAAGAAAAGGTAATTAAGCAGAAGCAATACACTTGAGCAACCCACAAAATATTTGTGTCCATGGCCGGTTGGCCCAATCACTTTGAACACTTTAAACTGGCAAACAAGATCAGATGGTACCATTGACAATTAAAGCTTTGCTGCATGGAGCTACCCTGATTTTAGTCACTGAATCATAGCCCTCAGGATCTGGTTGATTTCCGGTATGACTCTCCATGAGGTAGGATTCGGCCCTCTGGCTGGTAGCAGCAGGCTGCAGGACTTTGTCCTTTTTGGCAAGGACCAAGACATGGGGACTGGAGCTGACACGACTCACCCCCATGTCTTGGCATCCCTCCCAACGGTGACCACCACCCACAAGGATCTTCTCTGCAGGAGCTAATTCCCTTCCCTGGTCATCTGGCAGCTTGGTTTTTACAGGCAGCAACAGTCACCTGAACACCTTACTTAGCATCACAAGTTCAGCTTGAATACAGTTCTGTAACAGGTTGCACAGTTTACCAGCTTGTAATCTGCAATCCTGGAAATATAAGCTGGCAAAGCAGAAATTTAGGTCTTCCTCTGGCAAATTGACTGGAGACAACTGGTGACCACAGACTTGTGAATTAGACCACAGTCTCAGAGGCAAAGTAGTCTGTCACTGAGATGCAGAATGGGGACCCCTTCTGCTCTGACCCCACTTTCAGTCTGGAATTTTATCTCCAGGGAAATACCTTCTTTTTTCTTTATCAGGAGAAATGCAGCTCGGTTCTGCAGACTTGACAGTCTCACACTTAAGGCTAGAGTTTTCCAGCCGAGGAAATGCAAAGCAGGCCTCTCCCTAATCTCCTGAGCTGCAGGGAGCTTTCTCTGACCCAAAAATCTGCCCAAAACTCTCTCTGAAGACTGAACTTTCTTCCCCAACAGTCCCCCTTTTATATGGGGCAAAGTCCTAGAACTACTATAGGCTGCCAAAGCTGTCTTAAACAGTCTAAGTCCCTTAATTGGCATTTTTTTGGTGCCTAGAATTGTTCTTCCCTTTCACCCCAAAAGTCTCTGGCAACTCCCAAATCCCTTCACTGTAAATCCTGGCTGGCTATTGGTTGATAGGCTGCAGAGATGGCTGCTACAGTACAGTCCCCAAACAGTTTATGCAGTAGTCCCACAATCAATGTCCTGATGCAGCCAGATAAAATACTTTTTATATTTTTAAGCCCCACAGTTACATAGCCCTTTTAGTGCCCCAAACAATGACTACATTTATCTACATTTATCCTTAGCCATCTCCTAGTCACTGCCGACAAAATACATTGCCCCAGCAAACGGCAGCACCTCATTAATATTCATGAGGCTGCTTATACATCATTTATTACTCCCGTAACTTTGCCCTTTTCTAGCGCCCCTCTGCCCTTTTCAATTAAGTTATTCAGAGGGCACTCTTAGCCCTTACTCAGGTCTCCAGTCCTTAAACAAATAAATATGAGCACCAGGACTGAAAGGGAGCCATTAGTTTGACCACAACGGCAGTTGGAAAACATGTGCGCCTCTCTTGTGCTACACAATTGTGAGACAGCTTCAGGAATGCTGGTGGCTCACAATTGAGCTCCGTGAGCCCAGTGGGGAGTCAACAAATATGGAGGCTGCCTTTGGGACCATGGGGGGACACATTACGGATGCGGGCTGTGGTGGTGGAAACTGGGGGCACCAGGAGGAGGAATGGGAGATTGGGAGGCATTAAAGGTATGCCCCCGAAGAGGAGTTACATATCTCCCCTGCCTGAGAAAGCTTGGCATCCTTGCCATAACTATGGTAGACTAGAAGCTCAATAATTATTATATACACATTTGACCAAACATGTAATATTTACCCACAGTATAGCATGCTGTTTTAGTTACATTTTATACACTGGCCCAGATATTCAAACTGTGCCAGGCTGTGGCGCAAGCTTGGGCGCAGCTCAACTTGGCTGCACAAGGGTGTGGACTAGGAGATATTCAACAGAGCTGTGCCATGGCTCAGCAGCTTTGAATATCGCACCCTGGCCACCCCCAGTGTGCATGGCGCAGTGGCACTGCACCAGTGCAAGTGGCCAGAGTGGAGCATGGAGATGCGCTAGCACAAGTTCCATTGCGCCATGCACAGCAACCGCGATATTCAAAGCTTGACATGCACATGGGGCCATAACCCCTAGACCACCAGGGATATTGGAACAAATTATTCTATTTTTCTACAAATGCCCGCGATCGGGCAGATAGAGGTCCACTGGACCACCAGGGATATTGGAACGAATTATTCTATTTTTCTATAAATGCCCACGATTGAGCAGATAGAGGTCCACTGGACCACCAGGGATATTGGAACGAATTATTCTATTTTTTTACAAATGCTCGTGATTGGGCAGATAGAGGTCCACTGGACCACCAGGGATATTGGAACGAATTATTCTACTTTTTATAAATGCCCACGATTGGGCATGGGGGGGTGCCGCCAGGTGCAGCCAGAACTCAGGTGGCCACCAACAGGTGGCAGCTGCCGTGTTGCACCCTGCAATGCGGCAGCTCACCTGTGGGTGGTCATCAGTTGTTCCTTTTTTTTTTGGCGTAACTTTGTGCTGGCACAGGTAGGGTTTGCGCATGCATGGCTCTGCGCATCCTGGGCTGAATATCAGGCTGTGCAGGTTATGCATGGGTATGCTTCTCTGCGCCTGCATACATTATTGATGCACTCTGGCACATCGATTTTTGCCGCTCACTTTTCCCTTTTGAATATTGCGCCGAGGCGCATCAGTGGGTTGTCTTGCGCCATGCACAACCCTTTTGAATATCTGGGCCACTATCTACATTGTCATGGCATTTTGTAAATTTACCTTTTAGAATATACCATGGCACAAATCAACAGTTTAGAAATCACATTAGCAGTTACTTAGTTTTACTTGAATCATCATTTAACAGTTGTTTACCAGTGCATTTCACCTTATTTCCCTTGGTTTACCTATAAACCCCTTTCTATGCTGGGTGGAGGTTTTGTGCTGGGTGAAGGTTTTGATTTGGATGTGAGCAGAAGCAGTGAACACTATTTTGGGCAAAGAATTGGCTGTGATGTACACACCCTTGTGAACAACATTCATGGGTAGATTAACAGGTTCTCCAAGAGTATCATATGTGAGCTTTGTTATTGGTTTTGCAGACCTTTCTTTGTGATACAGCAAAAGTGGCACTGGCACTCCTTCTTTAGCGTTTGAGGTAGCGACCCCTGGTTCATTGTCCGCCATTGAAGCAGCTTCTGTAGAAATGGGTACTACTGCACTTTCTTGGTTGTTATTGTTAGTTTTGGGCCCTTGGTCTTGAATGTCACCATGACACTTAGTCTCTGGAGGCTCGTCCTTGTTTGTGAGGGATATCTCTGGAAAGCTGGAATCATCCACAATGCAACTGACATTTTCAGGAACAGCCACATGTTTTTGGGACTGGAACAGTTTATTTTGCCTACTTAGTCCAGTAACACTTTCAGATTTACTGGCAGGTTCACTACTTGTTTCTTTTGGTTCAGGTTCACTACTTGTTCCTTCAGGTTCAGGTATGCTGAGTTCAGATAACTCTACCAGACAAAGAGAGTCTGCTATGTCCAGCGCTACACTTTGTGCATCACTCTCGGGAGGCTCAGATACAACTGAGAGAGCAGGATTGTCTGAAGTCACTGGGCTGTTAGATTCATCAACAAAGGTGGTATGATAGGCTCCTTGGAACAGTTGGCTTAATTCGAGAAAAGGGTAATAAGCTGCACCAAACTCACTGTAACTATCTTTAGAATCAACCTCATTATCAGAGGTAGCAGTGTTGGTAGGAGGATCTGTTGGATGAACAGCAGAAGTCTGATTTAGTTGCTTGTTACAAGCAGCAGATCTGGTGACAGGTCCAGTTTGGAGCCTCAAACTGGGACATTGTGTCAAAACTATTTGTCCAATTGGCAGAAGGTGATTCCTATGTATGGTCTTCACAGCTCGAGAGTCTCCTTCTGGGCACACTTTGTATACTGGTAAGTCATTTAACTTGCTGACAACAATGTAAGGAATATGACTCCAATGGTCAGCTATTTTATGTTTTCCTTGGGAGCCTAAATTTCACATTAATACATGGACTCTTGCTTTTAATTCATGATCCTTCACTCACTTGTCATGACATGCCTTGTTAGCTAGATTTTTCTTTGCTACCATGGTGTGGGCCAGCTGGAATGCATGGTTTAGCTGAACTTTCAGTTTTTTTACACACTGTAGGTAATTGTCTGATCAGGCACCATCTGGGGAAACCCAAAACAGATATCAATGCGAAGGCAAGCTTCTCTGCCAAATATTAGATGATAAGGTGAAAATCCTGTTGCATAATTTTTGGCGCAATTATAAGCATGCACAAGGGAGCTTATTTGTTGACTCCACTTTGGTTTATCTTTTGGATGTAGAGTGCCAAGCATACCAAGTAGGGTTCTATTAAACATTTCTGGCTGTGGATCTTCCTGCGGATGGTAAAGAATGGTCCTGGACTTTCTCACTCCTCAGATGGACAATAACTCTTTAATAAACCTGCACTCAAAGTCCCAGCCTTGATCGGAATGGATCCTTTGAGGAGTACCAAAGTGAACAAAGAACTTTTCAATGAGAATGTTTGCTGCTGTGGCTACCTTCTGGTCTTTAGTTGGGTATACCTGAGCATACCATGTGAAATGGTCTGTCATGACTAGCACATTACTAATGTTCTTTGAATCCAGCTCTAGGCTCAGAAAATCTATACACACTAGCTCCATTGGTGAGCTGGTTGTTATATTGACCAAGGGAGCTGTTCGCTGCGGTTGTGCTTTTCGTTGGAGACACCTGCTGCAGGTTTTGATGTACTGTTCAATGTCTGCACCCATCCTGGGCCAGTAAAAACATGCATGGGTCAAGTTCAGAGTTCTCTCACTACCTAAGTGTCCCATCTGGTCATGGAGTGCTTTTAACACAACATACTTGAATTCTGAGGGTAACACTAGTTGTCTTTTTACCACTTCCCCTTGGCTGCCTGTTAATTTATGATACAACAACTTTTCTTAGAGCTGAAGTTTAGGCCCTGTTCTGAACAACAAAGCAGTCTTGGAGTTATTGGACCATAATTTTGAGACATCTCCTCCCTTTGTGGAGGCATTTTTTTTTTTAATTGTAGTCTTTGGTAACCGGGTTAGGCCCACTAGGCACAAGTGCCTGTTTTCAGGGGTGACCTGGGAGCACTGGGCAGTTAAGTGAGTTGCTCAGAGTCACACAGTATGCAAGTGGAGGTTGTGAGAATCAAACTCAGGTCTGGTGTGCTGGATGTACCAAGTTTGTTCACAGCATGTTACTCTAACTTCTAGGCTATACTGCCAGCCATTGTTAAACTTAACTCAAGGGTACCCACCTACTAATAAAAAAATTCAAGAAAGGTGCTGATAAGGAGATTGTAAAATCATACTTTAGACCTCATGAACCCTTTGGCCAAAGATGGACATCAGAGTGTGACTGGCCTGATCATAATATTGTTCCCTTTGGAGATCAGCTGGAGTTAAGTGTGGCAGGGCACTTAGATCTTAAACCACAAAGTTACAATAGGAAACTGGCAAACAAGTTTCAAGAGGTCGCAGTCAATCGGCCAAGCAATTCACAACTTCAGCAGAAGTAGTTTCATCTCTATCAAACATATGGCATAAATCTTTAACAAACTGCTCTGACATGCATACCCACTCTTGGTTGGATGTAGGTTTTCATGATAAAGCATCAGCATCAACATGGTTGAGGCCTGGTCAGTATTCCACCACATAATCATATGTAAATAATGCTGAGAGCCATCAGTGTCCCATAGCATCTGGTTTAGCAGATGTTTGAACATAGGTAAATGGATTGTTGTCTGTTGTAACCAATATCTTGGTGCCATACAAATATTCATGGAATTGTTCCACAATTGCCAACTTGAGAGCGAGAAATTCCAATTGATGGATGGGATAGTTTTCTTCTGAGGGTCTCAGGCTTCTGCTCACACTGGGCTCAAGTCCTCTGGATACTTTTGGTAGAGCACACCTCCAAGGCCATTTAGGCTAGCATCAGTATGCAGCACATAGGGTTTGGATGGGTCTGCATATGAGAGAACAGGTAAGTGAGTTATCTGGTAAATGATTTCATGAAAGGCTGCATCACACTCTGATGTCCATCTTTGGCCAAAGGGTTCATGAGGCCTGAAGTATGATTTTACAGTCTCCTTATCAGCACCTTTCTTGAATTTTTTATTAGTAGGTGGGTACCCTTGAGTTAAGTTTAACAATGGTTGCACTACCTTAGCGTAGTCTCTGACAAAATGGCCATAGTAGCCACAAAATCTCAGGAATCATTGCAGTTATTTTAGGTTGTTTGGCTTTGGCCAGTCCGTGAGTGCTTCTACCTTGCTAGGATTGGTCAGGATGCCTTCCAATGACACAGTATGGCCTACATATTTTATGGAGCTCTGGAAAAACTGACATTTGTCAATTGATAACTTTAACCCAACCCCTTCAAGTCTGTCCAACACCTTGAATAGGCGAGCCTCATGTTTTTCAAGGGTTTTGCCAAAAACAATGACATCGTCAACGTAGAATAAACATTCAAGAAGATTCATATCCCCCACATCACATTCCATTAGTCTTTGAAAGGCTGCAGGTGCCCATGATATGCCTTGGAGTATGGGGAGGAACTCATAGAAGCCTAAAGGTCAAATGAATGCAGTCTTCTCCTTGTCCTCTGGTTCCACTGGAATTTGATAGTACCTGCTGCGGAGATCAAGGACTGAAAACCACTTACTCCTGTTTAGGCAGTCTAATGCATCTTGTATATGTGGCACAGTATATTGGTCTGGAACCATTCATTTTCCAAACTACAATAGCTGGAGAAGTGCAAAGGCTATGTGACTCCTGGATGATACCAGCCACAAGCATTTGCTGTAGGTGGTACCTGATGTCATCAATGTCAGCAAGAGCTAGCCATTGTGATCTTTCCCTGAAGTGTCTTTTATCATGCAGGAGAATATGATGTTCAGCACTGGTGACACAACCAACATCCCATTCCTTGAGAGAAAATACTTTGGTTCATTAAGCCAGATTCTTGCAAATTAGGTTCCTCCAGCTAGTTGGTATAGGGGACTCTCCGAAATTGAACATACAGTATCAGGTGAGACTTGCATTCGGCTCCATTCTGGCACATGGATGGCAACACAGCTATATCAGCACAATAAACGTTTGCCAGTGTGCAACCTCGGTTCACCTTGATTTCTCAATCTGTAACATCTTGGAGCTGTACCACCACTCTCTGGACATAAGCTTGAGCATGGACAGGAAACACACTGGGCTTGACCAGCAGTTTTTCAGGCAATTTTCCTTTTTCTGGGGCATCCAGCATCAGGATTTTGTTTGTCATGTCTTTGCGTAGCCGTACCTCTCCGCTGACAGTGTACTCAGCATTTGGAGGGAGGACAATAGAAGAAGACTCTTTCTTCCAAACAATCCCAACAGGCTCATCCTAATCACTTGTTTTTGAGCACATTTGCTTATCACAGGCTTTTTGGACCATGGTGGGGACATGCAGGGCTTTTCCCATCTTCTTTTGATGTTTCTCCTGACATAGTTGGGCAAGGTGGCCGAACATGTGTGCATTAGTTCCGATTAACACAGGGACACCACTGTACAATCCAGATGGAGGACATATTAAGGCTAGGATCTCTCCACAGTGTCTCTCACACCTGCCACAGAGGATGGAAATGAACACCACACTCTCAGATAAGATAGGGATATGACTTATCACTCAACCGCCATACATGCAGTCAATCGAGGGGTTGTATTGGGTGGTCAGATAAATGCTGATCGGACCAGTCTTTGAATATTATCGTGACTTGAGACCCGCTACCTAGAACAGCTTGAACCAGAATTACATCCACATGCACAGTAGTTTCCATAGTAGGTCCCACCAAATCTGATCATTGCAGTGGAGTTTTGTCAGGAATTGCAGGAAATGAAACAAATGACTTTGCCACAAATGCGTTATGTTGTGAATGGTATTTCCCTGCTTTGGGCACTTTCCTGCAAGCAGTCTATCTCTCACCCTGGTGGGGTACTCTCTAGATCAGCACTCCCTTTTTATGTGATCATCCTTTCTACATTTGTAGCAGAACACAACTTCTCTGGGCCATCCCAGCTGTAGTGGTACATCATTATTTGGCCTATATTCATGGTTAAGAGGTGGTGAAAAATACGTGTTTGAAGTGTGGGCAGGAGCATTGATGGCAGAGTGTCCTTGTTGAGTCTCCCTTCCTCCTTGCCAAACCAGAGGCTGTGAATTTTGTTCCATCAATTATTTTACCATGGCAGACAATTCACTGAGTTCCATCTTTATGCCACCATCTACAGGGGGCGCATGAACGTGCACTCCCATTCCCATGGCAGATGCATTCAGAGGGGTGTCTGTGTCTTTATTGGTGATGGTCTTAGTGGTGGCACCAGTTCACAGTTATCTGAGTATTTTAAGTATCTTGTGGAGCTCAGGACCATCATTGACTGACCGCGTCACAGGGGCAGGGGCTACAGTAGCTACGCTGGTACAGGGATCCCAAAAGTCTTCTTCCTCCTCAGCTTCATGTACCTCTTTCACCAACATGTAGATGGGTGGGGGATCAGATTTTTGGTAGTGCAGCCATAGCTTTAGTAGTACCCAACTGGACTGTCGAGCAGAGTTGAGTATGTGATCCAGTCTCACTTGATCCAGCTCACTAGGGGGCCACACCTTCTTTCCTGAAATTTTTTTGTAATAGTTTCTCTAGTTGGGCTAAGTAAACTGATAAAGGCTGTCCCATTTTCATTGTCTAACAGCTTTAAACTTCCACATCAGTTCTTCAACTGTATCTGTACTCCCAAATATATACTCTAGGGTGGTCAAATGCTGCTGTGCACTGGCACTGGGGTTAGTGGCCCTCAGGAAATGAATGACATATAAAGTGGGCCCTCAGAGACTGTCCCCCAAGTGTTTTCTTTTTTTGGCCTCTGAGCATTACCAGTCCTGCACTAGCAAGAGTTCATCCAGGTCTCCAGGTCATCCTCCCCATTTGGTGTGGGGAAGGTGCCCAAAAACATTTGTAACTTGCGATAAGAGTCATTACTGATTGAGGGCACATAAACAGGTGCAGGGGCTGGTGCAGGCACAGTTACAGGGATAGGCATGGGTGCCGGTACTGGGGCAGGAGCAAGTGCCGTTGAAGGAGTAGCTGCAGGTACAGATCCTGAAGGAGGAGTACTGGGAGAAGCTTCAAGCAGGTTTTTTAAGTTCTCAAGGATTTGACCTCCAGCCTGTAACAGTTTGGCTAACTTTTCTTGGAGTTCTTTAAATTTAGAGGGCACCTCAGGTGTGGCTGTTACGCTGTACGTGGTAATTACATTCCAACCCACCCTGGATTTATCAAGGTGAATAACACTGGGCAATCTTTCACTCTCCACTGGGTTGCTACATTCCACCAGGACTGTTAGTGTCCTCGCAATCAAATCAGCCTGCTGGCCCTTTTTAACAGCTTGACCCAGGCATTTCACTTTGGTGAGGGCCTCTGCAATAGTGTTCTTACTTGTGCCCAGGGGAATGTCTAGCAACAACAAAGCTTTTTGGCGGTCAACCTCTTCTGCCTCACACCAACCAAGCAGATGGTATACAGCCATTTTATCAGCAGGGATTTCAACACTAAAGGCAGTAGCTTTCTCCATTTTGATGCCAATTTCCATCTGGGGTAAAAATGAAATTTTGGTGGTTTGGCCACTAGGGGACAATAATCCCAGCTGTGCCTCCAAAGATGTAACCTGGGTACCACTCCCCCGTGGGTACTACCCCTTCCTAAGTGCAGGTTGAGGGGCCTGGGTCCTAACAATAATACTTTGACACTGTGCTTCCACCCAGAGAATTCTTTACCTGGGTTAGATGTTAATCTAGCACAACCCTCTGAGAAGCTGTACCTACCCACAGCTCAGCCTAGTGACCTTACACATAATTTACCTCAATTCACTTTACTTTCCATTCAGTTTACAAGTAAGGGAGAGTGCTAATAATATGCTCACAGAGACCTCACTTACCAACAGGGTCTGGAACTCTTGCATGTGCCCTGTACCCCTGCAAAGAAACAGTTTACCAGCAGTAACAGTATACCTTTGGACCGACACAATTACTTGAGATTGAGTAGTAATATGCTCACTAGCCAGATTAAAATTCAAAACAGTAAATCTGATTTATTAAGGGGAATTTGAACAAGGGAGGGGTGTGAATTTAGACAAATGATTAAAGTGCTCTTTTTTGCATCTGCTGCAATAAAATATAATTTGACCCTGTATTAAACAGTTTTGTTAGCTGCTAGCTACCCACAGTTTAATTAGGTGCAGGCCTGACACGTTGCCGCTGGGTGGCTGCTTTGCAGCTGGTTGGGGCCCTTGAAGATTCCCTTCTCTGGTCACCTGGCAGCTTGGTTTTTACAGGCAGAAACAGTCTCTTGAATACCTTACTTGGCATCACAAGTTCTGCTTGGATACAGTTCTATAACAGACCTCACAGCTTACCTGCTTGCAATTTGCAGTCCTAGAAATACAAGCTGGCAATGCAGAAATTTAGGTCTCTCTCTGGCAAATTAACTGGAGATAATTCCAGTGACCACAGCTTTGTGAATTAGACCACAGTCTCTGAGGCAAAGCAGTCTCTCACTGAAAAGCAGACTGGGGACCCCTTTAGCTCTGACCCCACTTTCAGTCTGGAACTTTAGCTCCAGAGAAATTACTTCTTTTTTCCTTTTCTGGAGAAATGCAGCTCAGTTCTGTAGACTTGGCAGTCTTACACTTAAGATTAGTGTTCCGGCCGAGGTAAAGCAAAGCAGTCCTCTCCCTAATCTCCCTGAGCTACAGGGAGCTTTCTCTGACCCAGCACTCTGCCCCAAACTCTCTCTGAAGACTGAACATTTTTGCCAACAGTCTCCCTTTTATATAGGGCAAAGTCACATAAATACTATTGGCTGCCAAAGCTGTCTCAAAGAGTCTAAGTCCCTTGATTGGCTTTTTTTTTTGGCACCTAGAATTGTTCCTCCTTTTATCCCCAAAAGTCTCTGGCAACTCCCAAAACCCTTAACTGTAAATCCTGGGTGGCTTTTGGCTGATAGGCTGCAAAGATGGCTGCTACAGTACAGTCCCAAAACAGTTTATGTGGTGGTCCCACAATCAATGCCCTGAGGCAGCCAGATAAAATACTTTTTTATATTTTTAAACCTCATAGTTACATAGCCCTTTTAGTGCACTAAACAGTGACTACATTTATTTACATTTATCCTTAGCCAGCTCCCAGTCACTGCCCTTGAAATACATTACCCCTTGCAAACAGCAGCACCTCATTAAAAGGAGTTGCACACTTTAACTGTAACTTATAATACTATTTGCCATTTTGTATTGTCTGCCACTTATCGTACTTACCATTGTGAATTGTATCATACAGTAGTTTGGTATGGTTGCCATTTAATTCTAGAACAGAATATTCATTGGGTTGTTTAACATCCAAGGCTATCTACTTAAACTCTTTGTTTCCCTTAGCTGATTTGATTACAGTACGGAATACACCTTCAATGTTAAGATCATCAAATGGCCTGATTCTGGAAACATCAATGTGTAAGCAACAACTTGAGTTTCAAGCATTCTCTATTTCTGCACCCCTGTTATGGAACTCTCTTCCTCTTCATAACTGAAATGCAAACTCTCTGAGGAAGTTCAAGATATCGCTAAAACAATATCTATTGTCTAAAGTTATTTGTAATTGTATAAAGTAATTGTTGGTCATGCTTGTTTGCTGCGATTGTTTTGTATGGTATTTGATGTTTAATGTTTTGTAATGAATTCTGGGTCAGACCTGAAAAAGGGCTATTGGTCCAGTGTTCTTACCTAGTTAACAAATGATCAAATGAAAAGAAAATAATAATATTCATGAGGCTGCTTATACATTATTTATTAGCCCTGTAACTTTGCCCATTTCTAGCGCTCCTCAGCACTTTTTAATTAAGGTATTTAGAGGGCTCTCTTAGCCCTTACTCAGGTCTCCTGTCCCTAATCAATTAAATATAGGCACTGGGACTGAAAGGGAACCATTAGTTTGACCACAACGGTGGTCAGGAAACATGTGCGCCTCTTTTGTGCTATGCAAGCACCAGCCAGCTTCAGGAATGCTGGCAGCTAATGATTCAGCTCCATGAGCCCAGTGGGGCTCCAACAAATATAGACGCTTCCTTGGGGACTGTGGGGGGACACATTATGGACTAGGGCTGTCGTGGTGGATACTGGGGGCACTAGGAGGAGGAACAGGAGATTGGGAGGTATTACAGGTAAACCCCAAAGGGGGGTTACATAGATTTCCTCAGCATATCAATGTAATCTTTCACATTTTTGAGGGTTTTACTACTATACTAAGTAGCAGACACAGCTGTTTGCCATTGGTACGATGCTTAATGATTTGTTTTTTGGATTGTGGTTACCAGACAGCATCTGTTACATCATTATCATCATCATCACTATCATCTTCAGTGACTTCTTTGTGTTTGCTTGCATAGCAAGGAAACACATTTGCAGTGTACTGCAGTCTGTTAGTACGTCAGTCTTTTCAGCCAGAAAGCATTGGAAAAAAAAAAAACTGCTCCCTGTTTTCAGCCAGTGCTTTAGCATGTTTCTGTTGATTTGTATGCCATCATGTGACCCTTTTTGCACATTTATACCCACCTATGTTTTCCTATTTTTATGGCTGAATGGGCAGAGCCATGCAGATGTACTGGTATTGCCATCAGAAGAAGGGGACTGTGATCGGAATCCCTTTCATTGTTAAGATGGCATGGAATCAAAGCACAACCTCCTGAAAATCTCTCCACCAACCAATGGCTGGAAATGCTGACTTGAGAAAGGAACCAGTGCCTTTTACACACTCTCTGTTGTATGTAAGTTTCATGCTTACAGATGCTGTCTATTAGCTCAGCTGTCCAGGTCCCAAACATTCTCTCTCTCTCTCTCTCTCTCTCTCCTCATGCCCCTAAACATGCCCTCTCTCCTCCATGTCTAAAATTAACTGTCAATTGCGGGAGGCAGATTTTTTTGGTGATAGTGGAGAATATCGGACCACCAATGGACCTAAGCTATAAGTGTAGTGCTTTCTACTTTCTGAAATCAGCCTTTAAGTTATGTTGTATTCGTTTATTTAAGTTTGGGGGGGCATCGCACCCCACACCCCCTTAAAAAAAAAAAAGCAAACAAGGGGGTTTTGTGTAGTGAACCCCCCCAACTCAAACAAACTGACAAAACATGAATTAACAGCAAGCACAAACATGCGCTGTATTCAGGAAAACTTTACACTACACAAGTAGCGGTGGTCCAATATTCTCCACTATCAATGATTTTTGTTGTTGTTTTTTTTTTTTTTGGTATTAAGTACAACAGTTCAATCGGTAGATTAGTCCTGGCAATGCTAACTGGGGAAATTTTGGGTAACTGGGTAATGTGGTGCAGGTGTTGGCCTCAATGTTCAAGAGTAAACCTTTCAAAGAGACATACTCGAGGCGCTGACATATATTGAAATATCACGCTGCACCAGAAAATATAACAATGAAAAGAAAAACCTGGTGCACAGAAAAACATTACAGATGCCAATAAATGGATGCTAGGGAGCTACAATGAGTTATGGGTACCAATACAGAGAGCAAAAACCACTGCACACACTCCCCGGTGCTTCGTATCTCACTGATTCTTCCTAAATGTTCAAGAGGTAGGCGGGTCTCACAGCAGGGCAGATAAAACGGGAAAATAGACCTGATTTAAATAGCCCACTCCCAGAACTGATTATAGTCAATGCTGAAAAATGCTGGATTCTTCATTTTGTGTGAAAAAAGCAGGGATACTAGGGGCTACTGAGGCAATGCTGATTAATTCAGTCATCTCCCTTTTAAAATTCACAAGTGTACTTAGTTTCCTGACAACTAAAAAACTAACACATTTGAGGAACACTGTTTAAAAGTGCATTTCAGAATCATGCTTGCTATCTTGCTCTTTCCTCACTCTGCAAATTAATTTTCTTACATCAAGATATTATTAAAAAAAACATGGTTGCCAAGCATCCTGTGTCATCAGCTAAACTGGAAAGAAGATACCAGTAATTGCAATCTGACATCAGGATGACAGAGTATGATACCCATTCCCCCCCTTTTGCTCAGATCATAGCCAGGACTAAACAGCATCACTGCATATCATAGGTATGGTCAGAGCTTATTCAGATTTACGTGCATTATACTCACTCGATTAATTACAGGTGGCCCTTATTCCCCCAAAAAAAATTTATCCAGGCTATGTTTGATTTCATTCATTGATGAACTTCCTATTACTTCTAATGATAATTTGTTACAGACAGGCACAACCCACTGTCTCTGTACCAATTATATCTTCTAACCAGGTTACACCTTCTTGCCTTTAGCTGTAAAGAATGTGCACAAGTGTTATATATATGACCTTTTAATTCTAGGCCCAAGTTCTTCCGTAGTTTATCTGATATTACCTTATAAAGAAGGTACATATCGTCTCGAGTTGTCTTGTATTCAAGGGAATACATATCCAGCTCTCTCAACTCGGCATCGTAATCCATCCCATTTAAACCCTTGATGGTTCTGGTTTCTCTTTTTTGCACCCTCTTAATTCTATCTCACTCCTTTTGTAAGGTGGCCAGACCTGAGCACAATACTCCAGTATGTGTCTCACTAGGGAACTACACAGAGGCATCAGCACTTACCTCCCTCTGCTCCCAAAATGTCTTATCATGCAGTTTAATGTTCTAATTGCTCTATGTATAGTATTATCACAGTGAGTCTTAAATTGTAAATCGTGGGTTATTGTAATCCCTAGGTCCTTCACGTCTGTTACCTTTCTGAGTGTGCTGTTGTTAAGATTGTAATTATATGCTGGATTTTTTCCCCATGTGCATGATGGTGCATTTTTCTTTATTTAGATATCATTTTTGTGTTATAGTCCAATCTTGTGTGGGGTTTAATGCTTTTTGGAGCATTTATGCATCTTCTGGATTTCTTATAATTGCTCCTAGCCTGCAATCATCTGCAAATTTCATAATCCAAATGTCCTCTTGTTCGTATTGTAGTGATGTCATATATATACTGTGTGTATGTATGTATATGTATATATATATATATATATATATATATATTAGAGGCAAAAAACTCCATTTAAAGCATCAGTTAGGGTTGCTCCACAGCGACAAAGCGAGGAGATACGATGTTAGGGTTTGAACGCTGCGCCCTCAACCCCACCCCCAACTGGAATCGGGGTGCGCATTGGGGTTCGTCGGCCCTGTCACCCCATCACATGTAGAAAGTAAAGCTGAAGAATAGGAGAATGCGGTGACAGTTAGGACCGATGACTCCAATGCGCACCCCTTATTCCAGTTGGGGGGTTGGGATGGAGGGGTGCAAAGGGGGTTTCAACCCTAATATCGAATTTCCTCACTTTTGTCACTGTGGAACAACCCTAACTGATGCATTAAATGGACTTTTTTGCCTCTAATTTCCCTTCTTTTTGAGAATGATAATGAGAAATAGTGAATGTAATGTGGCTGTGGGAGCGTGGGGCCCAGCTCCCGCCACATAATGCAGCACCGGGAAAGGGCCCCGAGCTCCCGCCACATGATGTCTTGTCACATAGTAACATTGTGCCTGCAAACGCAAATCGTAATGCGCATGGTGACGTAAAGCGAAACAGAAAGAGAAACAATACAGGAGACAGAAATGATAAAAACAATGCAAATGCAACCGCAAATGAAAACGCAAAGGGTAACGCACATGGTGGCGTAAACGTGAACAGAAAGTGAAACGGGTACGGAACCACAAGCAGAAACAGTAATGGTAACAGTAATGTAAGCGCACAGGCTGTTTTTCCCCAAAAGTTGTATAGAGAAAGACAGTGAGTACAAAGAATGCATGCCCTTATCACATGCATCTTTAACAAATCCCTTTGCCTCGGACAATTTCCTGCTGTCTGGAGGGTTGCTACGGTTACTCCTGTCCACAAAGGTGGCGACAGGACTCTGCCAGATAATTACCGACCCATCTCAATCCTCCCCCCCCGCCCCAAAGCCCTGGAGAAAATTGTTGCCACTCAAGTCTCTGACTACCTCTCAAAGTACAATGTTCTTTGCCCTGAGCAACATGGGTTCAGAGCTGGTCATAGTACTAATACGGCACTCCTGGAGTTTGCCAACTTCCTCCACACCTCCTTGGACACTGATGCCCTGGCTGGTGCGGTATTCATTGACCTGTCTAAAGCTTTTGATACCGTATCGCATCCACTCCTGTTAACTACCCTTGACCACATAGGCTTTGTCACTGGACCAGTCTCCTGGTGCGCCAGCTATCTCTCAGCCCGCTCCCAATGTGTGAAAGTTAGTGGAAATCTCTCCAGCACCTGCCCTATTTGCTCTGGAGTCCCTCAGGGCTCTATTCTTGGACCTCTACTCTTCTCCCTTTTCCTCAACTCGCTACCCAGTACATGCACGGGCAGGATCCTGCTATATGCTGATGATGCTGTACTCTTTGCCTCTGATAGTAACCCTACGCTGCTTCAGAGTTCTCTCCAACTTGCTTTTGATTCCGCTGAAACCTGGTCTCTGAGCATCGACTCATAATCAACCTAAAGAAAACAAAAACAATGCTCTTCTCCCACCCCCAAAACAAGTTCAGCAAATTTCCCCTCACTGTTCATTCCACCCTCAAAATCCCCATCGAATCTGTGCAATCCTATAAATACCTGGGAATTGTCTTTGACCCTGCCCTCTCCTTCCATGACCATATCTTCTCCTTGAACGCTGCCGCCAACTTGCGGCTGGGCATTCTCTACCGACACAAAAAATGTCTCCCTGTGGATGCCCCTCCATGCCACTGTCACCTCTTCTGTCCATATCTCTCATCGACTATGGACTCCGGTCTATGGGTCAGCTGATCAGACAGCCCTCAGCAAGGTCCGCCTTTACACTTAACAAAGCCTGCAGACTTATCACCAGTGCACCTAGACATACGCATACATGTCAGCTGTATGCCTTGGCTACCCTACTCAACCTGGATGAGCGGCTCATGTATCAAACCTGCCAGCTCACCTTTAAAGCACTGCATGGCCTATCTCCCACTGGCCCTAGCTGGCTCCTATTCACTGTACTGCACCGCCAGAACACCCGCAGCTCGTCCAAAGCAACTCTGTTTATACCAAGGGCCAGGACTTCACAAGGCCAAAGGGCATTCCCCTACAGAGCACCTACCTGGTATAACTCACTCCCTACCAGTATCTCTGACTCTCCCACATTAGCAAGCTTTAAACTCAGCCTCAGAAACCACCTGTTCATCTCACACAGGTGTTGCTGCTGATAAAAAAAGAAAAAAAAAAAAAGGTTCTAACAATGCTCGCTGAGCAGCACTCCCCACTTTCCTCCTCCCTTCTTACCCTCCTTCCCTGGCCTTCCTCTCCTTTCTCCTCCCCCATCCTTCTCCTCTTACCGCCTCCTCCTACTCTCACCCCCACCCTAACTCTTAACTTTTACAATCATATGTATTTTATGACTGTAACCCTGAATTGTAACTTGCTTGAATCTGTATTAACTGTTTCGTGTTCTGCTGTCTGTTGTCCTCTATGTGACGAGGTACTTTTGTAAATGAGCCTCTGGCTCAAAGGTTATTAAACTGATGTTTAAATAAGTAAATAAATGAATAAATAGAATGTATGCAAAATAATGACTCTCGGAACACAAAAATGAGGACTTGGAATAGTAAATTGCTTATATCTCAGTAACCGTATGACATAGAAAAAAATTTAAAAGTCATATGAATTATCACTTTCTTGGCTAGTTTTGTACTTAGCCCCCATTTGACAAAAAGTCCGTATCTCGCACCGTCTTTGAGATATGGACCCTGAAATGCGCGGCGAATGCCATAATGTTATCCTATGGGAAAAAAACATAAGTTCAGGCTGCCATAACTTTGCCTTCCTGTAATATTTTTTCACCAAACTATGGAAAGGCACATGTGTGGGATGTTGGCTGTGTTCCCTGCAAATTTCAGCCCAAAAGACCAAACCGTTATTTTGCAGCAGGGCGCTAAACGATTGCTGCAATGTGTCGTACCCCGTAATGTTATCCTATGGGAAAAAGGGGTCAACTTTGGAGTATCGTAACTTTGCTGTTGTGTAATATTTTTTCAACAAAACACTGAAAGGCACATCTGTGAGATGTCGGCTGTGTTCCCTCCAAATTTCAGCCCCAAACTCCAAACCGTTCTTTTGCAGCAGGGTGCCAAAGCATTACTGTGATTTTGGGCATAGTGTCGCAAAGTAGTGTGTGATTTGCGAAAATTTGCAACACTTTCATGAGTGCGACACTACTTTGCGAAATTACTTTTTCCAGAAATCTGAAAAACATATTTCTGGGGTGTTTTACCCCAAAATAAAGACATGGGCAGCATCCTCAGAGCCCGACTAGGTGAATACAAAAAGAATTAGGTTGCTAGAGGGTCTCAATTTTAAATGCCAAGCATTTTTCTGATCACTAACTGAAAACAAAATGGTGGATTTGTGACAGTAAACAGGTCATTTGTGACAGTAAAAAGTACATTTGCTACACTGTAACGTTTTGTTAACTTTTCCCATTGACTTATAATGGGAAATTGTTTTTTGAATAACTTTTGAACTGTTTAATATTTTTTCACGAAATCTTCAAAAGGCACATCAGGGACTCTGGCCGCTTGCTCCTTGAAGGTATCGGGCCAGTCGCGTAAGCTGTGTGACCTGTAGGTGCGACCGTAGAATTCCAGAAAAAGCGTAAACGCACGTGCAGATCATGCTTAATAACTCTACAGCCGTATACTTAACAGTACGTAAACTTGGCAGATCCCAAGGCATATGGGTCTTGATCATGTGTTCCAAATTTCAGGCAAATCCATCAAACAGTTGCAAAACTATTAAGGTGCAAAATTTTGGGTTTAACTTGTAAATGTCTCCTCAACCCTAACTATAGTGGCACTACTGCTACACTATATATATATATATATATATATATATATATATATATACACACACACACACATACATATATATACACACACATATATATATTGATTGATTGAACAGGCATGGTCCCAGCACTGATCCCTATAGTACTCCACTCGACACGTCTGCCCAATCTGAAAACACCTCATTTATACAGGCCCTCTGCTTTGTATTTGTCAGCCATGATTGGATCCAATTTACTATATTTCCTTCTAAGCCCATCTGTGTGAGTACACTCACCAACTCTAGGTGAGGAAGTTTGTCGAACGCCTAAGAGAAATCCAAAAAAATTACATCCACCAATTCCCCCTTGTGTAGTGCATTGCTTGCCTTTTTGTAAAAATTAAACATGCTTGTCTGACAAGGTCTGGCTTTCGTAAATCCATGCTGAGTTTTGTCTCTTAAGTTCTCTTGATCAAGGTAATTTATAATATGGTTCTTCAGGATACCTTCTAGAATTTTATCCAAGATAGAGGTAAGACTATCTGGGCTATAATTTTCTGGATTAAATGTTGAGCCTTTTTTATGCAGAGGGATTACTGTTGCCTCCCTCCAACTTTCTACCACCTATCCATTATCCAATGAGGACTAAAATAAGCATGTGGGGGGTACAATTTCTTCCTTCAGTTCTAGAAGTATTCTGGGGTGTAGCCTGTCTGGTCCAGCGGATTTATTTTTGTTTATTTTGCCCAATCTGGACCTTGCATCTTTTAGATCTATTTTTATTTGACCCGGCCTCAATCCAGAATTAGTATTTGCAGCTACTGCAGTGGTTTTCTCATTAAATACAAATGAAAAATATGTATTCTGTAAATCAGCCATTTGTTTCTTGTCTACTATGGGTTGTCCACCCTTCTCTTTTAGGGATCCTATTGAGTTTTGTACTCCCTTCTTTTTATTGACATATGAGTAAAAAGCTTTGTAGTTGTATTTTGTTTTTATTGCTAATTTCAGTTCATACTCAGATTTTGCCCTCCTAATTTGCTTTTTGGCTTTCCTCATCAATGCTCTATAATTATTCTGTACTACTATATTATTGTTCCTGTTTATATTTTTATATAACGTAGTCTAGGGGTCAGCCATCTTGCTGGCCTCCCCCCTTACATTATTTCATTTTTTGTGGTATGTTGATATTCATCTCCTGTCTCAATTTTTTATTAAACAGATCCCACATTGTTCTTACTGACTTATCTTCAAACTCCTGCCACTAGTTCCAGTTTGCCATACTATTTCTCACATTGTGAAAATCTGCTTTTCCAAAATTTAGCACTTTGGTCGTTCCTGCTTGTTTCTGACTAATTTTGTTTATTTTGAATGATACTGCCAGATGGTCACTATTACCTAAGGGTGCTGTAGTCTTACAGTTTCTAACTGTGTCTCCCATGTTTGTTAATATGAGGTCCAGTAAACTTTTCCCTCTGTTTTCACTGACTGCCTGTTCCAAGCCAATTTGTTCAAATATTTCTAGGTAATTATTTTTCATTTTTGTTAGAACCCTTTAATGTTTTCCAATCTGTACCTGGCAGATTAAAATTATTCTATCAGCAGGATTTAGGTCCTGAATGTATTTCTGTTGGGCTATATCATTTTCTTGTCTGATCGCTGGGGGCCTATAAAGCACCCCCAAAACAATCCTGGGGGCTTTGTATGAGAGTAATTTAACCAAGATTTGTTCTAGTTCATTTATGTCCAGACTGATTTCTTCACACTGAATATAGTCAGCAATGTAAACTGCCTCTCCCCCTCCTTTTCCTTATTCTCTAGATTTACTATACAGATTATAGCCATCTATGTTCTTGTCCTAATTATCATTTATATCCCACCAGGTTTTGGTGTTTGCACAAATCTCTATGGTTTGCATTGTTAATATGTATTTTAGTTTGTCAAATTTGTTTACCAGACTTCTAGCATTTATGAGCAGTCCCTTCCAATCTTTAGTGTGTCTATTTATGGATACAGGTTTCTTTTTTATTTTGTCATTCTCTGTTTGGATCTCCCCCATTTTAAGTTTAAATGTTCCAATATGACTTAATTGTACTTTCTTGCAAGCATTCTGGTCCCTACATTATTTAGATGTAACCCATCTGCTTTAAAGAGACTGTCATCCCTGAACATGTCACTATTATCTAAGAACCCAAAGTTCCCCTTTACACACAATTTGCGCAACAAGCTATTTAGAATATTCATGTCTCTCAGCTTGTTTTTATGCCAACCATAAACTGCTAAAAATACCAGAGATGATAATGTTCCCATTTTTAAGTTTGCGCATGTGCAGCAAACTTCTTGGGATATTGAGTTTTGAGGGGTGTGACACTGTCTGTTCAATGCAAAGTGCTCTGCAAGGGGTTCGACAGTATCACACTAATCATCAGCCAGGCTGATCATGAAGCTGTTTTGCCTGAAGTGGTCTGCACTTGAAAAAAAAAGTTGTACCAATCTAATGGAGACTTTTTCCTTTCATCTGCAGGCCACCACGCAGCAAACAGCTGTTTGCATCCCAATCTGCCTGGCTGATCTTCGCGCCCCCCCCCTCGTCACCCCACTGATCCCTTCCTGGAAGGTGGGAGGAGGCACTTTCTTCCCCTGCCTCCTCCACTTCTGCCGACTCCTTTTGCTCTTCTCCAACCCATGAAGAGTAGGCCACAGTTTAAGTTCCATACGGGCTGGGAGTATACAGTGCCCAAAGACGCTTTCACTTTAAGTGTGATCACGCTAGCGGAACATCCCCCATGTCTGCCAACATTGGGGTGCTCAGTCCTCATGTCAATATGTATGTCCCCTCCCACTTTAATGTGGCACACTGGGAGCCCACCCCAGTGTGCCAAAAAACTACCTCTGATGTTTCTGAAACTAGGATTCCCACTCCCGGTGTCAGATGCATCACCCCCTCATGCACTTATATTCTCAGCCGACCTTGGGGTGCCCAATCCCCGGGTCAACACTGATCCCCCCAGTACTCTGGCTCACTGGGAGTCAACCCCAGTGTTCCAAAATCTGTGTTATTAAATATTTTACCTGTAAAAAAGAAAACAGTCCCAGGAGGGCTTTAAAAAAAAAACTGAAAAAAAAAAAAACGGTCGCTCATTGTTCCTGCTGGCCCCCCTCCCCCAACCATCACCATCCCTCTGTGCACTCCATCCCCCATCCCCTTCCTCACCCATACTTACCTCTGGAGGTCAGGAGCTGCGATCTTCTGTGGACCGGGAATACGTCTGCACTCTTCAAAAGCTGTCCACAAACTGAAGAAAATCACGGTAAGCCCTATAATAGCAATCAAAGGAGGTTTTCAACTTATGTTGATACTAACATACTAACATACTATTTGCCAGCAGATTAGGCCTTACTGTCTATCGAGTCTGCTCGAACCTTAGATCCTTAGTTGGGTGCCGAGACCCTCCCATCCCTTGTGCTCCAGAAACCCATATCATCCATCTCCACCCCCCTGGGACAGGCCATCATCTGATACATCCACTTTCTGTGTCTATCCCACCCTCTCTTGAAGCCCTCCACTGTGGATCTCTGAACCAGCTCACCAGGTAGTGCATTCCAAGGGTCCACCACCCTCTCAGTGAAAAACCTCCTCCTCTTTCCCCTCACCTTCCACCTTCCAACTTCAAACCATGCCCTCTAGTGATACCTCCCTGCTTTAGTCTAAAGATCCCTCCATGTTTACTCCTATTTATTCCCTTGAGGTACTTGAAGACCTCAATCATGTCCCTCTGTCTCTCCTCTCCTCCAATGAAAACAGGCAGAGCTCCTTAAGTCTGTCCTCATCGTCAAATCCCTAGCCCTCGTATCATCTTTGTTGCCCTCCTCTGTACCCTCTCCAGGAGCTGTATGTCCCTCTTCAAGTGTGGTCTCCAGTACTGTACACAGTACTCAAGGTGTGGTCTAACCAGTCCATTGTACAGCGGCAGAATCACTTCCTTGCTTCTAGAGGTGATCCCCCTTACGATGCATCCCAACATCCTGTTTGCCTTGCTAGCTGCTTTCCTGCAGTGCTCAGAGTTATTCATACATGCATCCACCATGACCCCTAGGTCTTTTTCCCCTATTGAGGCCTCCAGCGCCTCCGCTCCCAGGGTGTACCTGTGTTTAGGGTTTCCACCAAGATGCAACACCTTGCACTTGGTGATATTGAAATTTAATTTCCATGTGTGAGCCCAGCTTCCAGGGTGTCCAGGTCCTTGCAGGGCCAACCTCCCTCTTCTCCTCAACTACTGCTCCCATCTTGGAGTCATCCGCAAAGAGACTCATTTCACACCCTATACCCTCCCTGATGTCCGATATGTATGCATTAAACAGGATCGGACCCAGGACGACCCCTCGCGGTACCCCACTACCAACCTCTCTAGGGTTGAGAGCCCCACAGACCACTACTCTCTGAGTGCGCCCAGCTAGCCAGTTTTCAATCCATCTGACCATCAAAGGGCCTACTCTAACCCCATCAGTTTCTCCACCAGACCATTGTGGGGACAGAGTCAAACGCCTTGCTGAAGTCCAAGAATAATACATCCACAGGCTTACCCTGTCCAGTTCTGATGTTACCCATTCATAGAACTCCACAAGGTTGGTTTGACATGATCTACCTGGCACAAACCCATGTTGCCGACTATCCAGACCTCCCACCTCCTCCAGTACACCCCAATCGTTCCTTTAGTATACTCTCCATTAATTTTCCCACCACCGAGGTCAAACTGATGGGTCTATAGTTACCTGGTACTCCTCGACCCCCTTTATGGATTGGTACCACATGCTGCCTCTCGCCCAATCCCTCGGTACCCTCCCTGTCTCAAGTGACCTGCTGAAAGCCCGCCAGGGGTGCAGCCAGTATGTCCACCAATTCCATAGTACTGGATGAATGCCATCCGCCCAGGAGATTTGTCTTTCTTTAGGGCCTCTGAGGGCTAACCACACCCTTTGGCGGAGATAGCATCATCCGTCCTCCACCTTACTGGCCTTTTTATCCTTACCCAGATGTGACACCCTGGGGTACTCTCTCCTCCTCTTGCTCCATTTCTGTTGCTCCCCTGATCCCACTGACTGATGTTTCTATCCCTTCTGCCTTGCTTTGTAGATATCACCATCCCTCCCTAGTGAACACAGAGGCAAAGTACTCATTAAATACCTCTGCCTGGTCCCTCGCCTCTTCCACCCACCCTCCTTCTGATCTCAATCTGCTGAGATGGCCCTTAGTTTTTCTCCGCTCCCCAATGTAACGGAAGAACCCCTTTTTCCCTCCATGTATCCCCTGTGCCAGCCGCTGCTCTTTACTGGACTTTGCTCCCCTCACCATACGGGTGACTTTTCTAGATGCAAGCTGGTACATTTCCTTATCCCTAGCCCCTATTGTTGTTTTATATGTTTTGTAGGCCACCTTCTTTTCTCTGACTGCTACCTGTACCTCACTGGACCACCAGCATGGTTTATGTGACCTTGCTCCCTTACATTTCAACTTAGCGCAGATCCTGACTGCCTCATGAAGTCCCCGTTTTATGACCTCCCATCTCCTTTCCACACTTGTCATCGAGGTAATCCCCTTCAAGTGATCCTTGAGAATATTTCCCATGCCCATAAAGTCTGCTCCCTGAAGTCCACTGCCAGTGTCCTAGATCTCACCCTCCCTCCCCATGCTTATTTGAAACCAGACAGTATTGTGGTCACTCCCAGTCAGGGGTCTTGTACAACCATGTCCCTTACCAGATCCCCATCTGCCAGAACCACATCCAGGACATGCCCTCCCTTGTGGGCTCCATCACATGCTGTGTTAAGAACACATCCTGGAAGCCATCCAGCAGCCTCTGCTCCTTGGCCACCTTAGAGGACATGGTTCCCCAGTTTGTACTGGCATATTAAGGTCCCCATCAACACCACTCCTTCCCCTTTTGGTCCACACTGGGCAATGATGTCCAGCAAACCATCCTCGAACATCACTCATCCCAGGGGCCTATGCTACCACCAGCTTGACCTTATATGTCCTGCTGGGGATGAAGGTGACCCATAAGGCCTCCACGTTTCCCTCTGCCTCTTCTACCCTAGCAATTTCTATGTCATCTCTAATGTACATAGCCACTCCACCCCTCTGCCCTCCTTTCTATCCTTCCTAAGCATAGTGTACCCCGTCGACGCTTAGGTCCCAGTCATGGTTTTGTTGGCCCACGTTCCCTGACAGCCGCCACATCCACCCCTCGAACAGCATGGCCTGGAACTCTGGCAACTTGTTTCCAAGCTCCTGGCATTTACTAACACCAACCCCACCCCTTATCCCTGATCCTCTTTGTGAACACCACCCAGATTCCTTATACTTCCATCCTCCCTCTGCTCCTCCTGAAACCTCCACCCCCAATCTGTTTCCCCTCCCACCTTGGGCTTGAAGGCTAATCCCTCATATGGAGGAGAGGGCTTCTGGTCAGCCCCTTCCTTATCCCTTCCCCCCTCACAAGTTTAAACCCCACCTTTCTTGTATGTAGTCAGCCATCCCCTGTTTAAGGACTTCCTTCCCTAATGGGGCAAGATGAAACCTGTTCTTGGCATATAGTCCCTTATCCTCCCAAACTCCATTCCAGTTCCCTAACACCCCCAACCCACTTTCTTCACCCCAGTTCCTGAGCCAGTCATTAATCTCTGGAGCTTCATTTTTCTCCACTAAGGCCTTTGGTACTGGCAATATCTCCAAAAGGAAATGTTGCATCCATTATCCGACAGACTCTGGCAAGTTCTTGAACCTTGCTTGATTTCCAAAATGCTATTTCCTCTAGATCATTAGTTCCCAAATGCACCAGGAACCGGGTTTCCTCCACAATCCCTAACCATTTCATACACCATGTACTTTGCTCTGTGCACTGTCAGCCCAGAGATACTCACTACCTTCACCTGGCTATGGCATCCACCCCCTGTCCCTCCCACTGGATACCCCTAATCATCGAGGCCTCCAATAACAGAACCTTAACACCGCCATCATCCTTATGGTTACCCACTGTGCCCCTCAGCCCCTTCCCCTTATTCATGATCTCAATTTTGTGGAGTCTTCCTGCCTTATTAGAGACCCCTTGTCACCCTCCCTTTCTGCCTCCCTTGCTATTTTGCCCACTTAACTCAAACCCTCTGAATAGGTGTGTCCCCTTTAACCCTCTCTTATCCAAACCATTTATCCTGGCCCTGATGGTTTCCTTCCCACACCACCATCCTCCCTTGTAATAGTACCCTGCCTCCAGAGGCTCTGTGGTCCCTTTAGCTAGGGCCCCATCCATGACACTGACCCCTGCTGAAGGGGGGCCTTCTCCACCTCCTTGTCTCCCAGTTTCTCTCCAATCATGCTCTCCTCCCTCATGTCTGGAATATGTTGCATCTCCCATTTGCTTAACATATATGTTTCCTCTCCTCTGGGACTGTTTCTATCCTTTCCATAGCCGGTCTGTGATGCCCTATGGGTATCCAACTCCTCCCCAGCCTCTGTATAAGTTTCCTCATTTCCACCAACCCCTTCCTCCTCTCTAGGTTGCTTAGTAGCTCAAATTTATTGTGACACTGTATGTCAGCCTCCATCAAGTAACCGAGTTTCCCGACTGCACCTCTAAACTGCCCTCTTCTTCCCTCTTGCTCTGTTCACCTTAGGAGCTCCCTTCCCACAGTCTGCTGTTTTAGGCTTCCGCACAACAGCCCCTCCTGACTCTTCCCCCTCCACTCTCTTTGTATTCAGAATGTTCACCCCATACGCTTTCCCCTTAGCATCAACTTCCCTATCTAAGGGTCCTCTGTCCCTAATATCCCCCCTCCTGCTTGCTGTAACATAACGTCCTGTAATTTCAGAGCGTTGCCCCAGCCTCCCCTCAGCCCCACCCTTCTGCTGCCCATATCCACACCCCTTATCCTTGACCCCCAGCTCCCCCAGCTTACTCCTTAACCAATATACCTCACTCCTGATACAAGATAGCTGTCTACAGAGTGGGCAGCCTCCCTCTCTCCAGGCCCAATTTAGAATTATTGCCATCCCACAGCCTGTGCAGCCTACAACCCTTCCGAAGATGCCTGTCATGGTGGAATATGGCCACCCTGTTTATCCCCCTCTGTTTATAATGGCACACCCCCTTTTCTCAGTCCCTTTCCCCTGGAATACAGTTTCTCTCTATACTGACTGTAGTTATTTACAAACCCAATTTCAACCCCCAATACAGTTCCCAAGACTCACAAACACATACTGTCCAGTGTGTGTTCGGTCCCACTAACAGTGTGTGTAAGCAGACATCAGGTACCGTATGATGTCACAGGCCCACCAGCTCCTGTTGCTTCGAATTTCAGTCCCAAAACAGAAATACTCAGCCCTTCAATCCCCACCCCCAGTGGCTTTTCAGTATTTAAGAAACCAGGCAAACAGCACATTTAAATTTCCCTCTAATTAACCCTGACAAACAACAGTACCCAAACCTCCAAAGTTACAATATCACAGCCCAAGTAACAGTTCTAATTCAAGGTAATAATTTTTAACGCATAGAGCTAATTTCACTTACAAACTATTCAAATATTTCAGTTAAAACAGAATATATCCCCAGACCTCTGTTCTCCCAGCCTGCTGCTAGAGTTCCCAAGTGAACAATGGAGGCCAGGGTAATTCCTGTTTAAAGACAAGGTAATTGCAGCTAATGTCCCCTCCCCCTAACACCAGGCAAACACATTTAAATTTCCCTCTAATTAACCCTGACAAACAGTCCCCAAACCTCCAAAGTTACAATATCACAGCCCAAGTAACAGTTCTAATTCAAGGTAATAATGTTTAACGCATAGAGCTAATTTCACTTACAAACTATTCATTGATATCATAGTCACTTTCCAACATTGCCATTTTTTCACACCCTCTTATGAACAGTACAGCTGTCATTTTGTGCGTCCTTCCCAAAATGTGTTTTTGCACCTGTGGCACAGAATGGCATGGTTGCTGTGTGAAATCAACTTTCAGGACAGATTAATGAAATCCCTGTGCCACTGTTACTGAGGGGAGGTCCCAAAAAGGCCATGTTGAAAATTTGGTGAATACATTCCAAAAAATGACTACATTATGAGCATGTGTTGCACATTTTCTATGCACACTCGTAACTTAGCCACTTTTTCATATTTTCACTCCAGGTCTTCAAGATTGCCATTACTTCACACCTCCTCATAAACAGTACAGCTGTAATTTTTCAACATCCTGCCCAAAATGTGTTTTCACACTTGTGGCACTGAGTGGCACACTTGTTGTGTGAAATCACTTTTTGGGATTGCGTAACAAAATCATACTGCCACTGTTCATGAGGTGGGGTCCCAAAAAGCCGATGTTGAAAATTTGGAGCAAAAATACCAACAAACACTTGGGGCATTAGGGTTTCCAACTGTAATGCCCACTCTGTACAGACTGACAGGCATCAGGGACATGACTTGGGGTCATCGGACATAATGCTTACCCCATTCCACCCCCACTCCCACCCTGCAGCCACTGACAGGCATTGAGGTGTGCCATGGGGTCTTTGGCCCTAATATTCACCCCATTCTCCTATACTGCACCCATCTCTGCTTATTATCAGAGGAGGAAAAAGACCTGGGGGTGATAATTTATAGTGACCTGAAGCACTTGACTCAATGCAAAAAGGCTATAGCTAAGGCTAATAGGATGTTAGGGTATATTGCTAGGGGAATTAGCAATAGGAGGAGTGAGGTTATTTTACCGCTGTACAGGTCATTAGTCAGATCTCACTTGGATTACGGAGTAAAATATTGGCACCCACACTAGAAGAAGGACATAAACATGTTGGAAAGGGTACAGAGGAGAGTGACTAAAGTGATAACAGGACAACAAGATAGATCATACACAGAGAGGTTGAAGGACCTGGGGATGTACCCTCTGGAGGAGAGGAGGCAGAAGGGGGATATAGTTGAGATGTTCAGGTACTTGAGGGGAATTAACAGAGTGGAAGGTGGGAGCCAATTCAATAAGAGGGCCACCACCACCACCAGAGGCACAGCCTTAAGCTGGTGGGAGGTAGATTCAAGAGGGATACAAGGAAGCACTTTTTTACAGAAAGAGTGGTGATGGCATGGAATGAGCTGCCACAGGAGGTGGTGGAGTCAAAGCCAGTGGGAGCCTTCAAAAAAGCCTAAGACAGACATAAAGGAATGCCAGGAGGCCTTGTAAGGAGAAAGACTGGAACTGGGGTGGATGGGGTCACAGATGTAAACGCAAAGTTGGAAACAACCCTTATTATTATGAGCAGACCCAATAGACTGAGAGGTCTCCTTCTGCTGCCCATTTCTTATGTTATGTTCTTATATTTCCTTATGGAATGGAGTGAGTGTAAGGGCCAAGGACCTCAAGGCACACTGTGACACCAGTTGGTGTTTGCAGGGTGGGGTGAGCTGGAATGGCATGAGTGTTATGGATGACGACCCAAAGGCACACTCCCAACACCTGTCAGTCTCTGCAGGGTGGGGTTGTGGGTTGGTGTTACTTCAGTACTTCACTGTCGTTCCTATTATGCAGCTCTCTAACTCCTGCACTACCAATGCCAATATCAGGAAGCAAACATTCGGCATTGACAAATGCCTGTTTTTCCAATGAAGTGGACCAGTGCTAGAAGAACATAAGAAATTTGTGTTGAGAGTGATGTCTTAAAATGCAAGGCAGAGGAATATACACAGAAAAATATGGGAGGCATGTACAACAGCAATACCAACAGTGAACATTCGGCATTGACAAATGCTTGTTTTGTTTAATTCTTTTTATGTTTTCATAACCTTCATAAATGTCCTGTAGCCTTCTTTTACAAATATCATTTATTCCAAAGTGAATTATTACAAGAGGGTCCTTAGAATGTTCCATTAGTCCATCTAATAGCCTTAGTCCTTAGTTTTCACCCCTGGTAGCATACTGACTGTGGCATATTCTTTTCTGCCCCTGCAAACTATGGTAACCACACCCCTTAGACTGGAATCTCCCATTATTGTTATGTCGCTATGGTTATTATATGCTGCACTTCCATTTTTCTGATCTGACTTTGTCTGGTGTGATATCTTAAAAATTTCCTCTGGGTTTGCTTGGACATTGATTTTACTCCTCTTTGATTTTAATATTCTATTTTGTGCAGTCCTATATATGTCATTCTTGTTTATAGTATGCTCCATTATGTTTATACTGTAGTTCCTTCTACATTTTTAACCGACTTATCTGGTGTAGGGTCTAATGCTTTATAATGATTTTGTAGCTCCACTGGGGCTCTGTTGTATACCTGTCTGCTCCTTCTTTTTCTAATATTATTTTGTACTATGCGCCAGCCTTCTATCTCAGGTTCCCCCTGTGTAGTTTTGTCCGCATGCACTTCCTTTATTTGTTGTTTTAGAGTTCTCCATGTGATGCCCTGTATTTTGTTTTGAAGTTACTATAAATCATGAGTCATATTGTCAATAAGCTGTTCAAGGATCCCTATTTCAGTCTGGACTGCTAATCTGCTAGACAAGCTTTCAATTTCTTATCTTAATGTTTCAATTAGCAGACATTTATCACATACAAAGTCTGACATTTATTTCTCTACAGTGTACATATGGCACTGAGTGCTCTCATTCTTGCACTTCTCCATGCTACATTCCATCTCTTGGCCCTATTGCAATTTATCTGAGCTATTTCTACCCCCTGCTTATAACAGCGGTGTATATAAGTACTATACCTTATTTTTTAGAGACTTTTAGTATGGTGATCTTACCTGGTCCTCTATCATCCCGCCATGCACAGCCCCATGCACGCTCACCCCGCTCACTATGGGGCGCCTGATATAGCTCCAAAACTGGAAGTAAGTTACCTTCCAGCTTCTGGTATAATGCTACCTCCCCTGATGTTAATTCTGTCTTTAAAACAATAAAAAAGGCTCAGCTCATGCGTTGAAGCCTGTGTCCACTTATACCCACTGAAAAGAAGGGTTTAACAAGGCTCCCCAAGTCCGTGGATGATTTAAAATAAAAGCAAGTGTCGTGGACACCTCCTGTGTCCCACAGTCCCCTGTACAGACCAGCACAGTGAGTGAAAATGTTATAAATATCAAAACAATTTGATTGTGACTTTACATACTGAGTCATAGGTATAACTCCCGTTAGGAGTACAACCTGCCACCAACACAATGATATACAAGTTGTAATGCTTTTTTAATGCAGTTTGAGATTTCAACTGAAATGGCAAATAGACACTGTTACCACAGTTGAAAAACACTATCAGATGCGATCTAGTGTGAATAGGCTTGATTACTTAAGCAAGTATCTTAGAATAAATACACATTGTTTATACAGAGTATCATGACAGCAATTTCCAAACTATTGGAATTCAGGATCTACCTTTGAACCTAGCACCACATCATACCAGGTGCACAAACTCTAACCTCTCTGGTAGCACCTAATTACATCTGATGCTCTTGAGCCTAATTCAGGACATCGAGGAATAATGAGTCAGGTATAGAACTGTGTACATCAAAAACAGGCATATAAATAGTACAAGAAACACAGAAATGAATAAAATATGATTTTTATTACTATCAGTTCATTATTAGGTAAAATAAACAGCTAAATACATTTCATGTCCCCTTTAAACGCCTTTTATTATGAATCAGTCTCATAAGTCTTATAGATATTTAAGCTATTTAAGCTTTTTCTTAAGTTTTTTATATTGCTATATATGTTTTTATAAGATTGTTTATATTAACATTTTTACTTTGCACTATTGTTAGCTTGTTTCTTACAGTGATTCATTGGTCCCTCTATTTTCCTTTGTGCCCCTTCTTTCTACCCCTCTCCCATTCTTCTCTACCAACCCCCCTCCTGCTCCCTACCCCACATTATTTTGCTACATTGTTCTCCATCCATTGGTGAGGTCTAAGTCTTGTCACTTTGATGTTTTACTATTTTGTGTGCCTGCATGTGTCGTCTGTCCATCCTGGGTGCAGTGTGGGCATATACACATTCATAGCTGGGGTGCTCAAGTATCAGGAAGTTTTGAATCTTTTTATGATACGCTGTACTACTGTGGTGCTTTGACTAGCTATATGTTAGAGTCAGTGCAGCAGCGCAGCATCATTTTGCATGGGAAAGGGCTCGATGTCAGTAAGAAGTTGGTAACGTATCAGTTTACTGGCTGGTAAAGAAAACCCTGTATAGAAACATAGAAACTTTGATGGCAAATAAGGATCGCTTGGCCGACCCAGTCTGACCATTTCCTTACCTATTGGATAAGCTGCAGATCCTAGTTAACCAACAGAATACTTATTCCTACCCCCTTCCACCAGAATTGCCTTATGTCTGTCCAATCCATTCTTGAATTCCCCCATTGTTTTTGACTCATGACCTCCTCAGGAAGGCTGTTCCATTTGTTCAGCTCTCTCTCCATGAAAAAATAATTCCTCAAGTTACTTGTTATCTACGGTGCTCATAAAGTGTTGAATGTACTGAGTTTCCTTTGCCAGTTAAAGTAGACATAACTACAGAATATCTGTTACTAAAGCCCTGAAAGAACAGGTCAATATTTTATACCATTCATTTGCTGACACAGTTAGTGTAGTACACATACACACACACACACACACACACACACACACACACACACACACACACACACAGTACAGTGACCAACATATGATTGTTCAGTGCTCTTAGGGTGAAGGTTGTGACAACATTGATTTGTCTAGAAGCTGTTTGTTTGCAGATGACTTATGCATTTGACTATACTGAGATAAGATGCATTGTGTAACACAGCAAATATTTAATGCCAAGCTTATCTCAGCAGTCCTTGCCTTATGATTATTATTAGTGTAAGATTGTGGAGTATATGTTGACTAGACCTTCCCTAAGTTTGGTACTCGGGATCACCTAATTCATAACTTGAAACTGACATTCTTGAAATGTTTTTGATGGTATGTGTGAGAGGGTAGGGCCCAGAACAACCAGAACATTTTCTTTTGGTTATTATTAGGTTTTATGCCGCGGGAATATTCTTAAAGCTTATGGACTAGAACAATCAAATAACTGATCAACAAGCAAGCTTTTTTTACAACAGTATTTGATGTAACTCATGTTGATATAGGGCATCTGAATATCACTGCAGTACTTTGGTTTCAATTGTAAGAGTCATGCAATCTTTATCAAGAATTCATTGAGACTGAACGTGTTTGCAGACTGCTACCTCTATATGTATCACAGTTATTTTAATTTTGTCTTATTCCATTTTGTAAACCTGTTTGATTATATTAGACTGCTTGTCCAACATGAGCCAAACACTGGAGGACATCAGAGAAATTAAAATAACAGTACACTAAAAAATGGGATGGGGGGGCTTATAAGCATGTGCATCCAAAGTACTTCAATACTATGGCAGTAGCAGCCATTGTGGCTCTGACCAGACCTTGTGTTACTTAGAGGATGTGATTTATTGGTGCAGATGCCAATTTCTGCCAGGTATGTTCTAAAACAACCATTTTCACAAATACCCCCTCCAGGCCCTTAAGGCAGCATTATTTCAGACAAGAGGCATAATTAACAACTTGGTTATTTGGTCATGTTTGTAAAAGTCCCTCGTTCCTGGGAGGCAGATCACATGTGCAAACTATTTAACTTTTGTTACATTCTTCACTAGATAAAGACATACCTCGAGCCAGTATATTAACATTTTACAGATAATGAGACATGATTAGAGACATGTTCCAGAATTCTGGCAGCAGCAGATTGACTGTGTTTATAAGGCGCTCCCTGAGCTAAGTGCTAAGAGTTTTCATATTAAAAATATTTTTCTTTCATGTTAGTTGTGCTGATTGTGGAAGAGGACTGTTGTCTCCAGAAATATGTAAAATTTATTTGATAGATGTTGGTTGGGAGTGAGGGCAATCATCACATTAATTTAGTGAGTAGTTAAATCTGATGTAGTTTATTTTACTACTACATTTTTAACAATTACTGTGAGTACCTTTTGTAATATCTGATCTTGAAAACGTAGATGTCATTTCTGGGCATTTTGGCTGCTTTAATGGCTGTATTTTTAACATTATGTTTTTCTATTGTCATATGCCTAATACACAATAGTACATCAGATTTTACTGCGCCTCTCTGATTTCTCATGTGTCATACCTTTTGGATTTACTGACCTGTTGAGGCAGTCTGTGAATACTGTGTTGCTGTGATCTTGTCTATGTTTAAGGAGCTTTCTGGGCTGCTACTTTCCATTTTTTTAAATTGTTTTTTGTTTCTTTTTGGAAGCAACATAAGTGCATTTTGTTTTGCCAGCTACTGGCTACTGCTACTAGCAACTGCTCTGGCACTGGGTTCTGTGATGGAATCAAAAGTATCAGTAGGCTGAGTTGTTTGATTTTACTCAGTGCACTGAGTTCTAGAATACAAGGAAAAAAATTCTAGAATACTTAAGGATTTTGCAAGTCATAAAAAGAACATTTTGCTTATTTGTTTTAGCATTTAAATTAACCAAGGTTAACGGAGTAAGAGAGATGTAAGACGTATGTGTGTAAGTGAAGTGACTGTGTTATAGTTAGGTCTTACAGCTACATCCTATTGGGATGAATAGTACTTGTGTGTAGTTAAGTCTTACAGGTACACCGTATGTAGGTATAGCTGTGCGAGTTATTTCAGTATTTGTGTTATAGTTGAGTTTTATAGCTGCATCCTATTTGGAGGAGCACTACAGATACACTGTACCTGGGTGTGACTGTAAGAGTTAATTTAGTACCTGTGTTTTAGTTGGATCTTACAACTACGTCCTACCTGGGTGAGCACTACAAGATTTTTTTTAATCCCTGTTTCCTGTGCTATAGCTGAGTCTAACAGCTGTACCCTATCTGGGTGAGCACTATGAGTTGACTTAGTATTTTGTTAACTGTGAACCTGCTATTAGAAATCCACATTACTGTAGCTACAGTAGATTTATCCTCATTCAGTGGCCTGTATAGGGATGCATTCAGAGGAGAGGCAGTCAGCTATGGCAGCTGTGGTGTGCTCTTCTGTAGAGATATGCTTTGGAGGAGGGGGCACTGCCTCATCTGCAGGACCATGGCAGAGTTCCAGGCTCCCCTGGTGGCAGAAAGAGTAGAAATATCTCAACGGCATCACCAGCTCCAAAGGAGTCCACTCCCTCAGAGATCCACTTGTCAAGGGGGTCAAACAATTGGTGGAGATCCTAGTGGAGGATCAGGCACCCGATTCTGCTGGGGGGACTTCTAGTCAGTCAATGGGGAAAGGGTAGGATGACATGATGGCACCCTGGGAGAGCAAGTGTACTAGGAGAGTCTTGGTGGTTTGGGACTTGATGATTACAGAGGTAGAGAGGGTGTTGGAGGGGGGTTAGATGTGAGGGTGATGATCTGGTGCCTCCCTGGAGCATCAGCCATCAGGGATTTAAACATGATTGGGTGGATGGCAGAGAGGGAGAAAGAGGAGTTGAGGTGCTGGTACACCTGGGTACCAATGCTCTGGTGAACCATTTATCTTTGCCCACTGTTCCTCTGCCTCACACAGGTCACCCCCCACCAGGTTATCTCTGTGGCATATGCTCATCTTTATAAAATTTGCCCTCCTGAAGTCCAGGACCCTCACCCTTGTGTGGTTTGATTCCACTGCCATGCTTATACGGAATGACACTGTGCAGTGATCACTGGCATCCAGGTGGCCCCCCCCACTCCCACCTTGCATCTGCAACACTGTCCCTGTTAGTGAGTACCAGATACAGTATTGCCCCATCATGATTAGGTTCACTGACTAGTTGCCTGAGGAACACCCCCTGTAGGGAGTCCAGGATGTCCCTGCTTCTACCTGAAGCAACGACTGGGAGGCACCAATGTACATCCAATAGATTGAAGTCCCCCATCTCCAGCATCTCACATTTTTAGCACTAGGTCTGAACAGCAGCACCTGCAGGAACAGCACTGTCAATAACAATGCCATCCATACAGTGCTGTTCAGAACAGCGGCATGAACAGATGCCGCAAGTAAAAGCAGTGCTACTGGTAGTGGTGGCAAAGCACACTGCTACCAGACCAAAAACATATTTTAGCGTGGTGCTACATCCCCCCCTGCACCCACCAATGCAGGGGGGGGGTCTGCTACCTAAACCCTCCCTAACTTAAATAATTAGCTCTGAGTCAGAGTTGGATTATGGGGGAAAAAATATCAGACACCAGGATTAGAACCCTAGTCTCCACCACCATTCTGGCCAAGCTGATCCATGCCTCACCCCTCTCCACCATGGAAGCAGCTCAGCCAGCCTTCCAGATTTCCCAGCCCTTATCTACTAGACTAGTATCATGGACAGCAACACAGGTAGCGCTTACTGCACTATGCTGTTCTACCCCGTCACTGTCTGTGACATGGTATTAACATAGCGTGCTTCTTACATGTGCTATAGTTGTAGCACTATTCTAACCAGTTATCCACTTTACTGCCATTTTGCCAGTGGTTTCCACCAGTATTTTGTCTAAGCCCTCCCCTGTGTTGGAGGTCTGTAAATCATGCTAGTATGAATAGTGGCTCCTTTCTGCATCTTCAGGGTGACCCACAGTACCTCTGCCCCCCCGTATTCCATTTATCTCTGTCGTTTTTATACTTTCTGTTACATAAAGCACCACACCTCTTTTTCGTCTCACCCTGTCTTTCCTGAATAGAGAATAGCCTGGTATTGCCTTGTCCTAGTCATGGTTTTCAGTGTACCATGACTCAGTAATGACCTCAATATCCAGGTCAGCCTCTACCATGATTGTTTTTAGGTCTGGAATCTTATTTTCTAGACTTCTAGCGTTCACACCTATGGTCTTCCAGATTTTGTTAACGCTCTGCTTGTTATCCTTTTGTTTTTCCCTTTTTGCCCCTTCCTTGCCCTCTCTCTTTTATACTCCTGTTCTAATCCCCCTTTGTTTCTATCACCCTGCTTCCCTTGTCACTTTGAACCCTGGGTGGTACATCTCCCCCTGAGTTCTCCCTACTCACTACTTTAGCTTGTGGGGGGAAGTTTCTGTCTCTGCAATGTCTTCCACCATCCCCCTTGGCAAGTTTAAATATTTATTGAAGTAAGATTTAAATTGTCCGCTGAGGACTGCAGTTCCCTTCCTGGATGGATGCAGGAAGGCCATCACCCCTGTATGTTCATTAAAGTAAGATTTAAACTATCCACTGAGGACTCCAGTTCTCTACCTGGATGGATGCAGGCCCTCGCCCCCTGTATAGGCCCTTATCCATCCAGGTGAATCCCCAGTCACCAATGTAGCCAAACCCCTTCTCTCTGCACCACTGAGCATGCTACCTGTCTAAGACCACTTCTCAGCACTCTAAATTCCCCCTCTACTCTCCCAGCCCCATCCCTAGTCAGGCCATTGGTTCCAAGGTGGACAATGACATCTAGCTCCCCCTTTTGTCCTGCTGCTCTAGCAATTCCCAGGATCTGCTTCCCATCCCTTCAGGCCATGGTGACCCATACCCCTAACAATAGAGTCCACAACCAGAAGTTGCCACCTCATCCTCCTCCTCCTCTGGGGTCCTCTGCAACCCTTCTTTAGATGTCCAGCATGGAGGAATCCCACATCCTTCCTGGTCACTACCGGGGTGCCTTCTCCTGGAAGTTCCACTCTGCCAGAGTGGTGTAGGAGTTTTGTAGAGGTGCCAGTTAAGGAACATGCCTCTGACCCACCACGCCCACCCTTCCAGAGACCACCACTTCCACTCTGCCAGAGTTCACCATAGTCCAGCCATTCCTCCTACTTGGCATGCTCTGATGTAAGGCTAAGAAGATTTGCTGAGAAGGCTGATATGAACTCATCGGTCACTTATCTGATAATAATTGAAAGGTGCAAGTCTATTCTGTTGTAACAGGTGACTTGGTAAAGGGCATCATCTTCTTTAATATCATTCATATCTGGGATGGATTCAAATATTTGAGGTTTTGTATTTGTGAATATTCTTTCCATATCTACTAAATTAATTCCAAGTCTATTAGGGAGTTCAACTTTATATAGTATCTTATATGCTGTTTATTCATCCTTGAAGAAAACATATATCTGGAGAAAATTATACTCAAATGATAATTGTATCCAAGAAACAACACCCCAATTGAGATGTGCTAGAAATTTGCAAATTGTCTTCTTGGGGTTTCCTGTATTTTCTCTTTCTAGTATTCACCAACCAAATAAACTTAAAGCTTGTAGCACATTTCTTTTTACTTAAAATGGTTGTCCTTTCTCAAATGGATAGTTTTCCAAAGAATACATGTAATCTTTATCCCTTAGGCTGCTGACAGAATTATAACATATAGGGATTTTGGACTGATATATCAGTCTATGTCCATGCAAGGGTTACTTTTCTCCATAAACATTGTTCTATTAGCATTCTCTAATGCATAGGACTTAAGAAGTAGAACATTTTGTTAATGTTGAGTTTGTGAGTTGAAAACCCATACACAATAATTGAGTACTTCTGTCCCATATTATAAATGCAGCTTTAAAAGAAGAGAATGAGATCAAAACTTTAGATGTATTATAGTCTTCCTTTTTCTTTTGATGATTTACTTCATAAGAATCAACTGAATCTTCGATCTGTAAAAGATTCCTTGTTTTCCCTAAATGGGTGGATTCATTCTCATTCTCTTTCTCATCCTCATTCTCATTCTCATTCCAAGGTATGCCTGACACCAAAACTTTCATCATTATGCCAATTTCTTGATTAGTATTGTTAATGAAGTCTGTATAACAGAGGTTAAAAGTACTAATTGAGTTAGACTAATTCCAAGCTCTGTAATGGCCATACCCTTTCCACAAATAAAATTGTAAATTTCAATTGATTTCAAAAATAAGAGAACTTGTGATGGCACTGTAATAAGCCTTTCTACTTGTAAAATCATGTTTTGCATGTTATCTAGTTAGAATAAAAACTTGATTTTCTCCCTTAATGAGTCATGTGTCTCATTTTCTCTCTGGGGAATTCCATTCACTTTGATTAATGTTACTAATTTAGGGTCTGAGTAGAATTCGGGGGTTGTTGACCAATTTTGTTCTGCATGTTTTTATTCCAGTTTAAAACTGTTATCTATCTCAATTTAGTTAATCATTAAATCAGCCTCAATCAAATCTTCATCTTTTTATTCCTATTAATTAATTTGAGGTAGTTACTTCCCTGTCTCTCACTTCTACTTCAGTTTTTTGTTTTGCTTTATTTTTTATCTATTTTGGTAACTACTGCAGATCTATTGTGGAGGTTCCTTTCATTTTTATTTTCCTTTTTTTTTTGGCTTAGGCTTACTCCCTTTCCTACACAGCTTTGTTTTTGGTACTTACACTACTGGTTGTGCATGATTTATCCAGGTCTGTCATTGCCTCTTTAGCAAATGGTGGGGCAAAGTAGTTTGAATACTTCTGCTAGCTTTCAAAATCTCTACATTAGAGTCATTCCTGTTGTTATTCTTCCTAACAAAGGAACGATTCTCATCAATACCATATTTTTATTGCAAAAATTCTTCAAAACATTTTTTAATCATAAACTGGTTTTTATTACATTATCTCAGAGCCCCAATGTTTCTTTCTTAAGAAGCTATAAGGTCTCCAAAATAACTACATTCGCATTAAAAGGGTGTTCAATATATTTTAACAAATAAAATAAAAAAGAAACTGTTGGGTGCTGTCTCTCCTTCTGGAGAGTCCTAAAATTCCAATTTATTGGTACATAGGAATCATCAGCAAAATATCTTGCATTATTGCTGAACAGTTCCCAATTTGAATTTTGAAGACAACAGCTCGCTAATCTCCATGGAGATTGAGAGATGGTCATCAAAAATCCCAGTTGCAGCATTATTTGGTAATGAACACATCTCATTAAACTTCTCATGTTTACCTGATCTCAAAAGATCTTTAAGATCATTAATTTATTTTTTTATTTTTTGAGCAGTGTCAGTGGCTCAGTATGTAGCACACTTGCCTCTGAAGCTGAGAGATCAGAGGGCTGTGGGTTCTGTTCCCACATCTGGCACTTGAGTTAATATCCCAGTACTGACACTGTAGTGCAGCATGAGAGGGGTGCTGCACTTCTGAGGTGCCGTCTTTCAGATGAGACACTAAACTGAGGTCCTATCTGCCTGGATTGGTGGTAGTTCAGGTGGATGTTAAAGATCCCATGGCACTTATCAAAAAGAGTAGGGGAATTTTATTGCAAAAGTGGGCTTCAATACAGAGCAAAACCAAGAAACTACAAAAACAAAACAGGTCATGCAATAGTCAATGAGCACAGAAAAGGTCAGCAAGAAAAATTAAACAGAAGAAAACCATGTATCACAATAAATCCATAAGTGTTGAGCTTTTTCAGAGGAAAAGCACTGGAAGTCCAAAAACTTAATATGCTGTAAAGAAAACTGAATATCAGAAAATAGTTCATCACACTGAACAGACCTTTGTTGAAGAATCAACATACAGTGAGCATGCCACAAAAAATAACGAATAACAACCAGTAATAAATAAACTGTATCAGCATGATGGAGTGGAAAGGCATGCTGTAGTGGTCCATACAATAAATCTGAATATATCACAGTAGCAAGTTGAGGGACAGACCAACGGGCAGCAAGGTACTGTCAAAAGGCCCTTGCATATGGACAATCAAGGAATAAATGTAATTAGGTTTTGGGAAGCTGTGGACAAGTATCCCTGGGACAATACCTTTCAGAAAGCTGTTTATGTTTACTGTTTTCCTTCACCCCCAGACAGCCATAATTACTCAGCCAAGTACAATCCCAAATACAGGGGGGAAGACATGGGTTACTTAATTGGTGAAGCACTGAAGGGACCCTGTCCCTGGGACAGTCTGGAAACCCCAGAAAACCTTGTTGTTCAGAAACCAAAATAGATTTATAAAGCTGTTTTCTGGTCAGTGTAATAAGTTGAGATGGGGAAATGCCCCATTTAACAATATTCCTAAAAAAATCCCTACCATATGAAGGTACTGGCAAGGAATGAAACAGTGCCCGGAGGGACCGTTGCATCCAAGGGCCCAAGCAATGGGAAAGCCAGGCATTCACAAAGGGTTTCCAAATCTTGTCACCTGGTTTCAAGGTTGTTCAAATGTTGTATGAAATAAAGATACTAAAATAAAAGGCCACTGGATTGACCAAATTAACCCCACCTTCAGGGATCGGATGATAGGTCACGTCCCGTCGAAGTGGGTTCAATCAGGAGCCCCACATGGATTGAAAAAAAAGACTAAACAATCTAACAATAACAGCTTGTGGGGGGAGGATATACATAACACAAATAGAGAAAAATCGGAAGGAGCAAAGTCTTAATAAAGAACCACTGGCTTTTTCTTCAAGAGTTGTTGCCACTTCCATGTAGTGACTAATCTAGAAGCCTTCTCTAACTTACCATTCTAATTCAATAATGCCAACTCCCCAGGACCAAATTGCACACCCAAAATAGAGATGGGCTCTGTAGAGACAAAAATGCTTGCTAAGTGGCTAGAGGCAGGTAACGGGGCATTCCCAAGTACCACCCCTTTACATTTATCCAAATTAATTTTAGATCCAGATACCTGTGAGAAAGAATCTAAAATAGACAGTAAAGATGCTGGAGAAGAGTCAGGAGCTAAAGTCAAAACCAGATCATCCACGTATGCTAGAACCTTTATGGGGCGTTGAGTAGGGAAACCTGATACCAATGAGGTGATCATTAGTGTTCAGAAGTCTCAGTAAGATGTCTATGCCGAAAACATAAAGAAGTGGGCTTAGGGGACATCCCTGCTTCACTCCCCATCTGATTTTGACTTTTCTACCAAACCAGCCATTGACATTGGGACAAAGAAAAGAATATTCACAAATAGTTTGCAACAAAGACACAAAAACTGGAGGTATACCAAAGGCCAATAACGTAGAAAACAAAAAAGAATGAGAAAGTCTATCAAAGGCCTTTTCCTGATCTAAACTTAAAACATAACCTGAAGCTACATTATGCTCCCCTTGAAAAAATAGTTCTTGTAACAGAACTAAATTATCATGCTGCGTACATCCTACAACAGCACAGGTTTGGGAGGAACTAATTAAATAAGGGGCAACCACAGCTAATCTATTCAAGAGGATTTTACTGAGGATTTTAAAATCCGAAGTTAAAAGACTAATAGGTCTCCAGTTACAAATATTCTGATGGTCCCCCTTTTTGTAGAGAAAAATCAAAATAGCCTCTAACATAGAGGCAGAGTATTTATTAGAACTTAGCATATGGTTAAACAGGATTACAAGGACCGGGCCTAACTCTGATTTAAAGGTTTTATAAAATCCTGTACTAATACCATCAGACCCAGGGGCAGTGTCACTTAAAAGTCTAGAAATAGCAGATTCCACTTCCATTTAGGAAACTTCTGCAACCAAAAGAGACGCATCCACGTCCGTGACCTGGGGCAAATGTAAAGACCGACAAATGTCAGAGACATCAGGCTTAGGAGCAGAGGTGCCAAAAAGGTCAGTAACACGGGAGTCCACAACATCCAATAAATCTTGGGGGGAAGTGGCAAGTTGCCTAGAGGGGGTATTGAAAGCCATGACAACTTTATTCTGAGTCCGTCTCTTACATTCCAGAAAGGGGTCCAAAGAATCTTTCTGGGTGCTAGTCCCAAAACGTAGCTCTTGCCATAAAGACTGAGCCCTATCATATTGTAAAGCCATCATCTGTTGTTTTATAACCGTAATGTGTTCTTCATAGTCAAAATGAGTGCTATTAGACAAAGATATAAGGTGCTGCAATTGATGCCTAAGCCTGAGATAACGTATATGCTCAGCAGAGACTTGGAGATGTGCTCTCTGTTGAAAAAACTATGCCAGGACTGTTTAGTGTCCTCCCACCAATGTAGAATATCTGAGTAACATTCAACTACTGAAAGTCAGGCTAGAAATTCCTTCTTCCACGCTAATTGCACAGAGGTAGTGGAAAGCACAGATTAATTTAGCCACCATTGTTTTTTATTGCAGAGAGGTGCAGAGGTCCAGGTGCAAGTCAGCTGGAGAACCAAATGGTCTGAAAATTTGCAAGGCACTAATTTCACATCAGAAGGTTCCAAAGCTGAGGATGCAAAAACAGTCAATACGTGTTGGAAGAGGACCTTTAAAAAAGGTGTACCCACCAGATAGCTAGGTGGCCCAAAAAACATCCACCAGTCCAGAAGAACGGATAGTGGCTTTCAAAAAATTGGAGTCACAAAACAGTTTATCAGTGTGGAGGCCCCTATCCACCCTGGAGAGGCCACAATTGAAATCCCCAGCCCAGAACAGGAGGCAGGAGGTGAATAAAAAAGGATGTATTTCCTTAAACAAAGCAGTTCTCAATGCTTTAGTCTGTGGGGCATAAACTGTAATAAAATGGAGATGGACATGAAAATATGAGATGTCTAATAAAAGAGCCCTACCCGGGTGAATATCAACCAGTCAGGAGACCTTTAGAGCCAAATTGGCAAACAGAACATCCACCCCATCACAGGTATCCATTCCAGTGGACCAAAAAAAAGGACCCAGGGTCCACTCCTTAGAGCTCTGATGGAGGTCCAAAAAGGTCTTAAGGCAAGTATCCTGAGGACATAAGATGTCACTGCGTAAAGTACACAGAAAGAGCAGAGCACCAACTCTCTTCCGCAGAGCTTTAATGCTATTAAGATTAATAGTGCTCAAAGTGAAAGCGTGCATAAGGGCATAGAAGAAAAAAATGAACCAAACGGAACAAAAAAACACAGCTTAGGGTGGTTTTCACCGTTGCCTAGTCCATTTAGCAATGGAGCCGACAACACCTTGTTCAGTATCAGTATTCTAGGCCATGGAAGAGGCTTCCATCCCATCATCCTCAGAGTCTGCCTCCATCTCCATCAATGGAAAAGCCACAAACTTATTGCCTTTCATCCAAGAGGGAGTCTCAACCTGTTGAGCAACCTCTATATGTTTAAATTTTTGAGAAGCCTTTCACCCCTGCCTAGGTTGCTTTTTGGTAGAAACTAAATGAAAGGGGAGTGCGTCAGACTCAGGGGGTGGGGGGGAGGCATAGTATCGCTCACCCCAGAAGAGGGAGCAACAATCGAAATGGGGCCAGTGAAGTAGCATCCATACCGGGCGCTGCAGGGGTCTCATCTGTAGATATGCAGCGGTCTGGAACTAGAGGGACAGTAGTGTCAGTCTCAAGCTAAGCAGGAGTGGTGGGCAGGTTCTCAGGGGCAGACACTCACAAGGCATGTTGGTGCTGGGCCAAATTGATGAAACCATCATGAATAGGACAATCCACCCAGTTATGTACAGCTCAAGGACAACCATAAGCATGCCCAGTCTGTTCACACAGATTGCATTTAAATAAGTTAACGCAGGCAGAGGAAACATAACCAAAGTCCAAGCAATGGCTACACTGCATGGTGTCACAGGCAGAGATAAGGTGCAACCGGGAACCACACTTGAAACAGAACCGAGGTTGTCCACTGTAAAAAATGGAACCTCTGTCCTTCCCCATAAAAAAGCACTAGACAGATGCACAGGGCCTACATTAGTGGAATGTAACTTAACCTTAATTTTCCAACCACCATCCAAGATTTGTTCATTGTCCAATGTGGGAAAGGGTTTACCTAAAATTTCACAACGGTGCCTTAACCAAAACAAGATATCCTCTAACTGAACACCCTCATTTTTAAACATAACTGTAATTGTTTTAATCAATGGTTTAGTGAGAGGAACTGCATGGAAAGGGACCCAAACAGGGGGTATCTTTTAAAGATTGATACTGAGCCCAGAACCTATCCAAATTAGAAATGTGCTTAAAACTGACATCGAAGTTTCTATTTCATAAACCTATAAGGGTATAGATTTCAGAAGAAAAATAATGCATTGATTTCTTTAACAATTCCTTAGAAAAGCCATCTTTGTAAAGAAAACTGACTGCATTACGCCTAGGGGCTGGCTCGCCCCAAAAAGAAAAGAGGTCAGCCAACTTAAACAAAGGGTCAGGTACAGATTTATTAGGTTCACCAACTGCAGGGGCTGTTTGGGGGGTGTCCTGCAGTGAGGAAACCACAGACACAGATTGAGAAGGCAGTGCAGTAGCATTAGAAGACAAAACAGAGTCATTACCCTGGGGTGAGTTGGGAGCTCAGGCCTATCGAAAGATCCTTTGCCACAGGAAAGGAAGAAGCCTTAGTCAGGTCCTGAAAAGACTGATCTGTAGAATCGGGAGTCTAAGAACTGGAACGTGCCTGTACCCATCCTGCATCCTACAATGCCTTTTCCGGAGTCCACTCAACAGAACCCACATCAGAGTCCACTAGGTCACCCCAATTCAGGGAGCGTGGAGGCAGTACAGTCGGAGCCAGACAAATGGGCTCTACCAAAGGTTGAGCAGCAGAGAGAAGTGGTTTACCTGGTCCGAGATGTCACCAAACAGATGGTGGATGCAAATCCTGAGAGCCAGAATCCTGAAGCTGTAGGCACATGGGGACAAACCCGTCTTCACTGCCAGCCTCGTGGTCTACGTGTCCTGGAGGAAGATTGTGACCGGGCGCTTCCGGGTAGTGGTGCACTGAAGGAGAAAGCCGGGGAGAAACAACTACCCCCTGTAAATCTGGAACAGCACCTGCATCACCCAGAGAGGAAGAAATGAGACCGAGAGCCATATCAAACTCTCGCAACTTTTGTAGCTGTTTTGTCCTTTCCAAACGGAGAAATGTAAGGTGGGACAGTATCGCATCCTGTGGTACAGCATCAGGTGGGTGTCGAAAAGGTAGAGGTCAAACCGGGAGTGCAGAAGAAAGAGTAGCGTCCATCAAAGCAGCCAAAACAAAATCATCCACAGGTCCAGGAGGTAAAGCAGTCAATTCAGGTAAGGGAGAAACTGCAGAGTCAGGCAACAAAGAAACAGCCGAGAGAGAGACCTTCTCACCCTCCAACAGCACAACTGGCTCCTCCACAGAGTCTGAGAGACTGGCCATCCTACAGAATGGCCAGAGGTTCCCCCTACTGCTGAGTAGGGGAATTTCCTCAGTGACCTGGCCAAATTCCCCTCATTCACTAAAAATACCACCAACAACTTAATCTGGTTCAAGGTCAGTTGGCATTCATGTGTATCCCCCTTCCCCATGTCGTGCCTAAAAATAGGCAGGATTTGTCTAGTGCACTTACCCGGTCAACAAAACTAAAAAAAAAAAAAAAAAAAATTGTGGTACCTAAATCATTTACTACCAATGCCAAACTATAATTTTTTTGTTTGTTTTAATTGCCTCAGGTTGGTTATTTAAAATACTGGGGTTACTAGTTAGAACATTAACCTGTTCCTGATCAGTGATACTACCTATAAAATCCTATAAAATATTATTCCCACTTGATGTGGGTGTGAAAACTTCCTGATCAAAGTCCAGTAATTCTACCTCTGCAAGTGTTTGTTCTAAGTCATGTTTCCTTTTTTTAATTAAGTTAATTAGGTATCACTTCTGTTTCATCCCTTAAATGATGTACAATTAAATTCCCTCGGGGCTTATTAATGGCTGACACGTTAGTTTTACCCACAAAGTTAACTAGTGTGGGTTGAACTGAGTTAATTTTGGTTTTCCATTCCTTGTTCCCCTTTTTTATTTTTTGGTCCTTGGCCTCCAGTAAAGGTCTTATAAATTACAATGTAACTTCATTTGATTGTAATCTCTTTTTCTTATCTTTCAACATTAATTTGTCAAATTCTGTTGACACAACCAAGAGCTCATCTGACTTTGTGTTTCAAGTCCTCATGCTGTCAATATTTATTATGATTTGCTCTAAAAGGCCTGATATCTTTATAACTATAACAGAATTATGCAAATAAGTCATACAAGTTACATAATTTATAAAACAAATATAATTTCTATATAGTTTCCTTTAGTTTTTTTTTATTTCAGTTAATAGTTATCCGTATGTTTGGCTGTATTTCTGCAACTGTAATATCCACTGAAAATAATGAGTTTTTAAGCAATCAGTTAAGTTACGCTGCCCTTATTTGAGAGTATTCTGTCTCAAATGCAACAAGGCAGCTGTGTCTTGTCAATTTCACTTCTTGATTTGAAAATGTAATAAAAACTTAAAAAAAACAACAAATTAATATACTAAGAGCAGACCTCCAGCACAGCCAAATTCAAAAGAATTAAATAAATCAATTAAAAGGAAAGAGGTCAATTCCAATCAATGCAAAATGGCAAACTAGAAAGATTGGACAAAAAAAAAAAACAGCCTGCTGACCACACAAGTAAATCTTCATAGTTCTGTTTTGTTGAGGTAATATAAAACAAACAAACAAAAAAAAAACAGATGTTATTCTAACATTTTGGAAAAATGAACCTCTTTCCACAGGGGAAACTGGTATAGTAGTTGTCTATAAAAATGTACAACCTTAAATTAACATGTAGTCATAACTTAAAATAGCATGAATTATTAAACAGTCTCTAGTGAATATAGTTTTTGTAAACATATACTCACTATACAGTGTGTTACACTGGTAGAACAGAGTTTTTAACTTTAAGCAAATATAGTTTTAATTCTACTCTGTAAAAAACATACATATCAGACTTTGAATTCATTCAGACATCCTGAATCTTTACTCTGTACTCAACTAAATAATTAACTAATAACATACTAATCTAGTAAAGCATGTGTAGTTCTAACTAAATAACCAACAATGAAATTCATCAGTGCTGATGAATGTACACTGGGCTCTCTGTAAATATGCAAAATATTCCCACTTACTATAGCAAAGCTTTCTAGAATTCTGACTATTAAATTGTAAAACAGTCCTATAATCTAAGGATGACCGGCTGAAGTCCATAAGTATAAACAATAAAAACATATGTATTTGTTTAAACACTTGAATTCAATTGTTTTGAAATAACTGCATAAGTTAACTCAAAATTCATATCTGGATCCTTCGTTACACAGCAGGAAAGCCAAGGTAGAGTGGGACTTTTTCAGCAATGGTGTAACACTTCTACAGAGTTAATTTCAAACTGTTTTACATTTAAGAGCACATTTGTACTTTTCTTGTTGTTTAGGCATGAAACCAGCATACAGGGACATGATATTCAAAAGAGTTTAGCAGTATGTGTGTATCGCCTTTCTTTAATACATTCAGATATAAAGTTTGTCTTAACTGCGTATATTGTATGTTCACAAACAAGTCATATATTCATTAGAGCCTGTATAATAATTCTTATCATTTTAAATTATGACTGTATATTAATTTGAAGTTTGTAAATTTTTATAGAAAATTACCAGCTTCTCTGAGAAATGAGGTTTATTTCTTTGAAACACTGGAATAATATCTTTTTTTTTTTTTTTTTATATTACCTTAACAAAACAGAACTTTGAATATTAATTGTGTGGTCAGCTGATTGTTTTTTCCCAAACTTTCTACTAGTTTGTTAGATTAATATGCTCATCTATCTAAAAGAGTTTCCAATTGCAAATTATTAGGCTGTAAATACAAAATAGTTCTTCAATAGATATTTAAAGAGGAGCTGACTCCTTCAAGAGGACTTTAATAAAATATAATATTTAGGTTGAGTTCAGCTTGTATTTCACATTAATTCTTTATTCATCCTCCCCATTATTTATTGCTGAGGTCATTTGCATGAAAACAGGCATTTTGCTCCTAAAGAGTTCATCTATTTCAGTTGCTGTCTCCCTACCTGAGGTCATAATGCACTGCTTGTGACATCACAGTTACTGTCATGGCAACAAACTGTGATGTCACAACAGAGCATTATGACTTGAAGTAAGGAATAAACTATGGAGGCAGATTAACTTTAAAGTAATTGCAAGGAATAACAAGCATTTGTCAATGCCAAATGTTACTTGCTTGTATGTGCTGTGTAGGTATTTGGAAGTCAGTGGAGTGCAAATATTGAAAATTTGCAAACTTATGAGCGTGTGTAGGAACTGCGCAACGCAGGCTCGTAAAACAGTAATTTTTAGGTTTTTTTTTACCAAATTTTCAACATAGCCATTTTAAGATCTCTGCTCATGAACAGTGTCACTGTGATTTTCTTAGTGTGCCCCATATATTGATTTCACACACCGAGTGCGCCATTGTGCGCTACATGGGCGGAAACATGTTTTGGGTGAGATGTAAAAAATGACAGCTGTACTGCTCATAAGGAGGTGTGGTAAAATGACAATGTTGAAAATCTGGAGTGAAAATATAGAAAATTTGCGAATTTACAATCGTGCATAGGAACAGCACAACGCACACTCATAAAACAGTTATTTTTAGGAATTTTTCCACCAAATTTTCAACATAGGCTTTTTGAAAGCCCACCTTATGAACACTGGCAGTGTCATTTCATTAATCAGTGCTGAAAGTTGATTTCACACAGTGACTGAGAAATCACCCTTTGGGTCAGATTAACGCCATGACAGTGAGAGCATTCATGAGAAGGAGTCCCAAAAGCCCCATGTTGAAAATTTGGTGCAAAAATTCCTAAAAATGCCTGAGATATGCAGCAAAGTTGAAAAAAAACCCCTATCTATCCCATTATACAGCTTACCGGCATTTCCTCAGTTCACGGTTGACTTTGAAGAGTGCAGATGTGTTCCCAGTCCATCGAAGATCATCATGCTGGAGTCCAGAGGTAAGTATGGGGTGTGGGGGTGTGGGGAGGTAGGGTGCACAGTGGGTGGGTGCGGGTGAGGACAGAGACAGTGAGGGATCATTTTTGTGTTTCAGTTTTTTTTTTTAAAAAAAGGATGATGACGTGGGACGTTTGCCACGCTGGGGTGGGCTCCCAGCATGGCACAAGGGCGGCTGTTTGGGGAGCATGGAGCCAACTGGGGATTAGGCACCCCATTGGTGATAGCATCTGTTGCCATGCTGGGTGGGCTCCCAGCGTGGCACCCTGTACTCTCTGGGGGGAACAGTGGAGCTGGAGGGGGCTTGGGCACCCCCGTCGGCTATATGATGTGTAGCCATGCTGGGGTGGGCACCAAGCATGACATGTGGAACTCTGTTTGGGGGGGAGCACAACACAGCCGATGGGGGATTGGGCACCCCCGTCTGCTATACAGTGTGTGCATAGGGGGCTAGCACGCAGTATGTGTGCATGTGTGTGTGTGTTGGAGGATCGCACATGAGCAGGCGATATCTTATCGCTGCTCACTGAAGCGTAGCTCCCCCTTTCAACTGTACGCCACTGCATTTTCAACTGCTGTCATAGACAGCTCTAGCAGCCATTGAAGAACTGTGGCTGCACCTGCAAACACACTGACTGAATTGGAAGAGGGCTGCCATACCTCTGAAAACTCGGATGATGCCACTATGTTTCTTGCACATATGTGCAAGCAACATAAAAATCATGTATTCATGCACATTTGCTCAGTAATAAATAATGAGGAGGAGAAATCTAGAATATATATGGAATACAAGCAGACTTTTGCCTAAGTATTATGTTTTTCAAAATTTTCTTTGAGGCAACAGTAGCTCTTTAAGTTTTTTAATAGTTTTAATTTTTCTTAGTGTGCAGATAATTTAAAATGTTAAATCATGCAAATTATTAATCTAAATAAGTTGTCAAAAGTGTGACTATCAATGATAAATTGTAAATGAGCCACCACTGGATTTATGAACTATCAGTAGTAAAATGGAAATTAAACATTAAATTCTCAATCAAGTTAACTTACTAACTAGCTTGTAATGTCAGGGCCTTGGGATCTGAATATTGTGGACTGACTTTAGTCCAAGTCTGCAAGACTGTGATCACAAAATGGCATGTTCACTCTGTTCCACTGATCCTCTCTCTCTGTATAGTGGGTTTTTAAATCAATCACACTACTAGTGTCACAGTTCAACAATCTCCTGGTCACTCACACTAAAAGTGCATAAGCTTTAACAGGTAGCTCTGCTAAAAAAAAATAATTTTAAGCATTAGACTTTACTGTGCCCTCAATTTAACCAGGAAAAGCAGGTGGTAAGTCAGAAAGTGAGTGTCAGCCTGCTCACTCCAATCAAAAATTGTAGCTGAATATGAACTGATTATTAAGCTTGTAGTCAACAGCAAGTAGCTTATAAGAGCAAGGACAATTTTTTAATGTCCTGCACCAGCACTATAAGGTGATATACACTGCTACTCTACTTCCCTTCTTACTGACACACCTCAACTGAGCCACACACTGCAGTGGCTTTTCTATACTTATCACAAGCTGTTGTCATATGAGGACATAGCAAACTGGGATTAGTTGCCATTTATGGAAAAAGCAGAGTTACCTGCAGATGGATTTAGAAACATGTGATCAAGGAAGTTGTAGATTTTGAAATGCACAATGAAATTTCATATTAAGTGACCATTTCTTTTTGCCACAAAACAAAAAATTAAGATGCACCATCAGATTTCAAGGCCAAAAACCAATTTAAGACACAACAGCAACAACTTTGATATGCAATCAGTTTTCAAGTTGAGAAACCAGTTTTTGTTGCACAATGAAAAATTATGGTGCACAGTCACATTTAATGCCAGAAAAAGAACAATTTTGTGCTGCAAAATGAAACATTCAGATATACAAAGTTTAAATCAAGAAAACAATTTTTTGTTGTGAAATGAAAAATCATGGTGTGCAATTAAATTTCATATTTTCTGCTGTGAAATGAAACATTGTGACGTGCAATCAAATTTTAAGTCAAGAAACCAATTTTTGTCATGAAATAAAAAATAATGGTGTGCAATCAAATTTCATGTCAAGAAACCAATTTTCTGCTGAAAAATGAAAAATCCTGATGTGCAATCAAACTTCAAGTCAAGAAGCCAATTGTTGTTGCAAAATGAAAAATCATGGTGCATATTCAAATTTCATGCCGAGAAACCAATTTTCTGCTGCAAAACAAAAAGTTATGCTGGACAATCAAAATGTGTTTCCAATAGACTTTTTCTGAATTGCAATTACAAAATAGTTTCACAAGTCAAAATAAGTTTTGCACCACCTTAATGGTGCTGCACAGAAACATGTGTCATGATTCAAAAAATGGAAAAGACATTAACATGGTCAGGAGAAATACGGTAAACATATTTATAATCATGATTGTCTTAAACAAGTCTCAGAATCTTAACCAGCATGTTCTAATGAAGTAGAGTCATTTTGTTTTATTATGGCTACTGTAATAAAAGTTTGAATTAGTTGTTTGTTACTGAGGTGAGAAACAAGATGGCGGCTGTTACGAAATAAAAAAAAACTTTGGTATCATGAGCACAACATCTCATGAAACTTAAAACAGTCTTGTGACACCAAATTTTTAGTATCATCAGAACGTTATCTCAAAAACCCTACTGAGCATGCTCAGAACAGAACAAAACCAAAACTTCAGATCCTTATAACTCTGGAATCATTTAATATATTTTCACAAAACCTTCCAAAGGCACTACCTTGCCACAACATGCTTTTACCCTGAAAGTTTCTGGAAAAAATTCCATTCTGTAGGTGAGGGCAAACCCAAATCCCATGTTGAGTATAGCAAAAAAAAAAAAGATGTCTACAGGAAATGACATATGCAGATCTCAGAAATCACACAAGCTGCCATCACAAAACTTTCCCCAAATTTGGATCACGCCTCCTAGACAACAGATGTAAATTTACAGTTAATTTTGTCAAACACTGCCAAAGCTATTAAGGTTGAGACTTGGGGTTTAAATTTGAACACCCTATGCAAGCCTAACTATGCATATTAAAAAACAATATATCGAATGAGTTAAAAAAGTAGAACTACAAAACCAAGTTCCAGCAATCTGTGGCTTCACCAGTTGAGAATCCAGGATTTCAGTCATTTTTAACAAGTTTCAGGATGTCAGGAAGTTAGTGGAGGCATAAAGCAAGTAGCATACTCCATCTTCTTCTCAGAGGTACTGCCTGTCCACGGCAAGGGTGAGGCTAGGACACTCCGTATTCAGAAATTCAACTCCTAGTTAAAGGAATGGTGTGAAAAGGAGGGGTTTGGCTTCATGGTGGACTGGAGCTGCACCTTTTGGGATAAGGGCCTGTATAATGATGATGGTCTACATCCATCCAGGGAAGGGACCATAGTCCTAAGTGAAAAGTTTAATTGCTTCAGTGGCAAGCATTTAAACTGGCCAAAGGAGGGGTCTAGGAATGTTAGGAGGCATAATATACCCCCACACACTGGGAACACAGGCAATACATGGGTACTCAGGAAGGAAAAAGATCAGCAGGGGACATAGTTCAATATAAAGACAAGGGACAGGTGGAATGGGCAAAAAGTGTGTTCAGAACAGGGAGAAGCATAAGGCAACAAAGCAGGAGAGGGAAGCCATATCCTGGAGAGCCATGTGTACTAATGCCTGAAGTCTGAGTAATAAGATGGAGGACCTCAAGGCGGCCATGGCAGAATCTGACCTGGACATTGTGGCCATCACAGAGACCTGGTCTAATGACAAGCACAGCTGGGAAATGGCTATACCAGGTTAAAATCTGTTCAGAAGGGACAGGACAAGCAGGAAGGGGAAAGAAGTAGCACTTTATGTAAAGGATAATATGAAGACCACTGACATACAAGGGGAAGATGGAGAGGGGGAGATACTGTTGGTTACGCTTGAAAGGAGAAAGGGGTCAGCCATCCGCAGAGGAGTTATATACTGACCAGCAGCTCAAGGGGAAGAGTTAGATAGGGAGATGATGCTAGCTATCTAAAGGATGGTGCACAAGGGGGAGTTATTGCTGACTGGTGATTTCAATATACCGGGTGTAGATTGGAGCCTCCCTGCAGCAGCAACAGGGAGCTTTCCTTAAACAAATGATTATAGAGCCCACATGGGACACAGCGATACTAGACCTGGTGCTCACAAATGGGAACAGTGTGTTAGGGGTTACAGGAGGGGGAGCACCTGGGGAACAGTGGTTACTGGTCAGTAGGGTTTGAGATAATAGAGGGGTGGAATCCAGTCACATAAGGACAAGAATCTTTGACTTTAAGAAGACAGATTTTAGAAGAATGGGAAAATGTCTAGAAGAAGCATTGGTCAGGAAAGGGGAAAAAAGGAAGTCGAGGAACAGTGGGTAGCTATAAAATCAAGGATAACAATAGTGACACAACTCTGTGTTAGACAGATTACCAAGGGGAAGAGAAAGAGGAAACCATTATGGGTTTCAAAGGAAGTAGCTGAAAAATTTAAAGTAAAAAAAATGGCACTGAAGCAGTACAAAAAGACACAGGAGGAAGGGGACAGGGACAGGTATCAGGAGAAACAAAGGGGTGAGTCACATGATGGGCTGCTTGGGTTGACTGCTTTCCTATGCTCTTCTGTTCTCTTCTCCTTAAAACTATTTAATTCAACTTTTAACCCACCGGACCTTGACTGATTACTGCTCCTAGATCTGCTGTTCTTGAAGATTGTGGTGCATCGTCGAATTCCTTATGAACGATGGAGGTGGAAATGAAATCAGTTTCACTGCGTCACACTCCTCCAGCTACACCGGGGCATGAGAATGCCTCAAAAGATCCAAAGCCCAAAGTGCTACAACTCCTCAGAACACTTTACCCCCAGTGGTACTCATGGAGGACAGATTCCTCCAGGAATTTGGGACTTGGAAGGACTCTCTCCAGGCGATCAAAGCTGAAATAAAGGGTCTCCATTCCTCTGTGGCCATGCTCTCCTGGTGAGTTGGAGATAATGAGACTTGCACTAGCTCTCTGGAGGACTGGAGCTTGAGGCCAGAGCCAGAGTTAACATCAATCCAGCAGAAGGTGATAAGACTTGAAGCCTGCATCGAGGACTTAGAAGGTCATAGTCACCAAAGTAATGTGGTTATCCTGGGGATCCCTGAATGGGTGGAAGGTCTCAGTGTGTTGCTGTTTGTGCAAAAATTGTGTGAAAAACTTGTGGGACACTCCACCAATGGCCCATCCTACATTTCTGAAAGGACCCATCGATCTCTATTCCCAATGCCAGCTGAGGCTTCCCCACCATATCCACTGATCTTTAAGTTCCTCAACTATCTGGACAGGCAACATCTGTTGTCTAAGGTTTGAGACCTTAAGGAGGTGATTTGGGTAAAGATGCATCTGAGAGGGGCACTGGATCTCCCAACCACAGTTCGGCAGAAGTGAATCGCCTTCCACCCGATGGTTATGAAGTTAATTGCAACTGGCATCAGGTTTTGGGTGAAATACCTGGCCACCCTACAGGTCCTGCATGGCGGTATCTGGGGGAGCTTCAAATCCTCAGAACGTGCAGCTTCAGAACTGTATAAGTTATTCCCAGACCTGTTTAAATCTCCCTGATCCTGCTGATCTGATGTGCTTTTAGGGGTTCGGACAGCCCTTATGATGGCAATGATTGGCTTCTCTAACCTGGTTCGATGATTATTTTTACTGCTGTGTCCATCTGAGTTTCCAGTTATGTATCTTTCCACCTCTGGTTTACGTTCAAGTGGCCAGTGCTCTGTATGCGAGGATAGAGGTGGTGGTTTGTTCTATTGGATCCTCCAGAGCTGTTATAATTTCTACCCTCATCAACTGGATTGCATTCAGAGGTAGAGAAGAGCTCTATTTATTTTGTTGGACTGTTCCTGAATTTTCCAGCTACCGGTATCACTACTGGTATACTTATTGTTGTAAGTACAATGTGACTTTTATTTGCTTTTGCAAGTTGGACACATTTTGTCTTGGCTGAGTTAGACAGCTGTGATATCCTGGGGGAACTGTTCTTCCATCTGTTCTTCTACCCCGCCAGGCTGCAGAATGACCTGCCCTTTACATACTTTGGAAGTATTGCAGAGACTGTTCTAGGCTTCTACCATTGCCCAGATTAGTCTGCCAGATGTTACACTATTTAACAGGACTCAAACTTTAATCAGCCCCTCTGCTAACCCGGTGGGGGGTCTCCTTTATGACTTTGAAGCTGCATAAATGGATCACCGGTTGGCTCTAGTTATTTTCCACATTTTTCTTTGCTTAACCAATGATAAACCCATTACAGCCATTTTATGCTTCATTTGTATGCTCCTATTTGGTTTATTGCCTTATAGTTCTTCATTTTCTGGAATTAAAGTACTCTTCCTACATGGTTACAGGTTCATTGTCTGGATCTTTGTGTTTGAAAGCTTGGAAGGATTTAACATGATGATGGTAATTTTCTTTTTAAATCTGTTACCTTGTCATTCCTACTGGCGCTCACTCCTGAAGAAGGATATCAAACTGTTGGAGGGAGTGCAATGTAGGGCAACAAAGATGATTCAGGGATTGGAGGGAAAGTTCTACGAGGATAGACTGATGAGCTGAACATGTACTCCCTGGAGGACAGGAGAGATAAGGGGGACATGACTGAAACCTTTAAATACCTGAAGGGGATAAATAAGGTTAATACAGAAGAGATTTTCCAGCTTACAAAAGGTAGGGATACGAGAGGGCATCAGCTGAGGTTGGAGGGGGGAAGATTCAGGAAGGAAATCAGGAGACACTTTTTCACAGAAAGGGTGGTGGACAAGTGGAATACTCTGCTCAAAGGAGTGGTATCCTGTAGAATGGTGGGTAGCTTTAAGAGGGGTTCGGACAGGGTAAGGGGGGGTGTTAGGATGAAGGGGGCAGCTGCAAGTTGAGGGGCTAGCTGCACATTCGATTAGACTTGATAGACTGTATAGGCCCGCTTCTGCTGGCATTTTCATATGTTTGTACATGCGTATGTTCTTTCAGATAATGTGTATCCAGACTGCAACTTCCTAGTTTGTTTTAACTGTAGTTCTATAGTGCTAGTTGTTAATCGATGAGTTCCGGCTATATATTGTCAAAATACATATTTCTGTACTGTTCTCGTTCAAATGGGGGGGGGGGGGTGTTATTCTTGAGCAGATGGTGTTCAGCATCATGGACCTTGACAGTTTGGTAGTGTGGTCTGATGGATGAAGGATACTTGAGTTTGTCTGGTACGTTTTATGTTGTGGGTTGATTGTTGGGGTATTGGGTGGTTGGGGGATTCTCATTGGGATTCACTGCACTTTTAGAGTTGTAGTTTTAAGGGGTTCTGTGAGTGGTTGGGGTTGGTGGGTATTTTTTCTTTATACGGGGTGTCTCGGTAGTCTCTTTTTTATCATTAAGGGCTTTAAGCATGGGGAGGGTTTCCCAGAGCACAACTCTATCTCCCTGACATGCCTTTCCACCTTATTTGTGGGGAGGAGAGGTGTAGTCCTTGTCCTTCTGTAATGATATCTTTTCCAAATGGGCAGTGCATATAAATTTATATAATGGAATATCAAAGGTGCCCAAGATAAGTGTTAACAATATATGGGTTTATGCCCTCTTAAAAAGCTCCAAGTAGGCATCGCTTTTTTACAGGAGACCCACATGAGCCATGAGAATGCCTCATATTTTCGGAGGGAATGGGTGGGCCAAGCTTTTGGGGTGGATGTTAATAATAAAAAAGGGGGTGTGGTGTTATTTTTTTTCTAACTTTTTTTTTCTCCCTTGGGTCTGGGCATCCTTCAGGAGTGCTTACTTGGCTGTGCCTCTCACTCCCAGCCTGAATCCTCGCATCCCCCAGGCTCTCCCCTGAATGACTGTTCAAGTCCAGCCTCCCGGATCACCACCTGGGAGAGGGCTCACCCTCCCTTGGCAGCACTTTATGTAATTAGAGGTACCCACCAGTCACTGGGTGGCCCATGGAGAGTCCTGAGTGCATTGGACTGACAGTGGGATGTGGGCGCGCCCCCGAGACCTCAGTCATCTCACCAGCCTCCAGGAAGGGGGCTTCCTTGTAGGTATTACTGTTCTATGCAGAGCGCAGCTGTCAAGGCATCACTATGCCACAGCTCCACCTCCCCCCACTTTGCATATGCGACGTTGCTACATTGTGCGCCTCCGGCCAGTGCCAGAGGTTGCTCTATGAGCGATCACTTCCCTGAGCCCTCCCCAGGAAGAGAGAGCAGTCCATCCAGATGCTCAATCTCTTCCATCCCCTGCTGACCCCCAATGACCCAGGCTTACTCCCAAACCCAGGTCACCCGTTTAGTGCATGGTGTGGCATCCAGCGCCTCAGCCCTCAGTGCCACCGGGCCGACCCAGGGTGTGGTGTTATTGATAGCCAGAGGGCTTACTTTTCAATTGATTCATGAATACTGGGACACAGAGGGGTGCTTTATTTTAGTGCATGGTTGTGTGGGGATTACTGAAGTCTTATTGGGCTCTGTGTATGTCCCCAGTATTGATTCCTCTAATTTTTTTGTGGATTTGGCAGCCAAGTTAATCCCATTTGTCCATTTGCCTATGCTTTGGGGAGATGATTAGAATCTGGTTTATTAAATTGACCTGGATAGGTCTGGCTTTAATAGAAAGGGTCTGTCTCCATTTCAGCGGGGTATAAGAGGTATGATGGATACCCTGAGTTTGGTAGACCCTTGGAGGGTCCTCTATCCCTGGGATCAACAGTTCACATTTTATTTACAGTATTTTATTTATTTGAGTTTTGGTAACTGTGTAAGTCCACTGAGACAACTGCAGTTCCTTTTTCAAGGGTGACCTGGAAATGCAGTATGTATAGAGCATGGTGCTTTAACATAGCAATGACAGTTACAATGGAAACATTGATATACTGTGTTCAATGATCCACAGGATTATGATACAGACAGATACAACCACAGGTTTATGAAATAACAAGCAGGTAGATTACACGGTAGTGCAACAAATACAGGACACATTCAAGAGAGTGCACTACAATATATAATTGTTAGCTAATGATATCAGATACAAGAAGGCTAACCAATAGCAGTTATGTTTAAAGGTGAGGCACAAAGAGAAAGGTAAGAAACCTGGGTTAGGGGAGGACCAAGGACAAGAAACTGAGCTGTTGGGGTTGGGGTTTAATATCACCAATAGCAGGAATAAGGTGTAGAGGCAGAGAGAAAAGAAAACAAGTTGGATTGGAACTCAGAGAGGTGGAACATGATAGAATGGATGGAGGAAAGGAGTTCCAGTCAGGCACAGCTGTGTAGGTGAATGATTTAGGGGCCACAGCTAACCGAAGTTTGGACATTATGAGAAGGTGGGGAGGCAGATCTCAGGGTTCGTTGAGGTTGTCTTAGAAGAATAGACTCACTGAGGCAAGGAGGAGTATGTTTGTGGACCAGCTTGTGCAGAAAATCCAGAGTGGCATACCTTAGTTTAGATTCATATAATAACCAACCCAGGGAAGAGAGAACATCACAATGGTGATGACGGGTATTGACCCTAGGCAAACCTACCCACCCTATGGTAAGCCTGTTTGAGGAGCAACAAGGTAGTAGTGTTAACTGTGAGCAGAAGTGGAGTACCATAAGATAGAAGTGGGAGAAGAGAGGAGGATGCAATCTTATGACAAGAGGCTGAGGTGAGGAAGGGGCGGATATGATAAAGAATGCCTAGCTTTTGGTTCAGAGATTTGATTAGGATGGAGACATGAGCATTAAGGAATAGAGAGGTATCCTAGGTGATGCCCAGGTATTTAAAGGTATGGACAAGTTCAAGGGCATCACTATTGAGGGAATTAATCCTGAGAGGGGCGAGGTTAGAGGAGGAAGAAGATGGATGGGAGAATAGCATACTTTTTTGGTTTTTTGGTTTTAAGAACAAGATGATTTTGTATAAACCATCCTTCAAGAGCAGAAAAGTCAGATGTTAGCATACTGTTGATCCACTCGGCATCAGAAGAGGAATGATAGATGATTGCATCATCCACATGGAGTTGCACAGAAGCCCCTCCATAGTTAATTGGCAGATCATTAATAAATAGGGAGAACAGCAGTGGGACCAGTATGGAATCCTGTGGAACTCCATGAGTTATTGGTCTAAGGCCTGAAAGAGAACCAGCCCACTTGACCCTTTGTGAGCGGCAGGTGAGATAACTTTGGACCCATGCTAAGGCACTGACATCAAGGCCAAGAACATGTAGTTCCTGAAACAGGAGACTGTGGTTGACCAGGTCAAATGCCTTTGTGAGATCGACGAAAATGGTGCCAGTGGCAAAGCTCTGGTCCATAGCATGGAGCAGATCAGAAGTGACTTTGATTAAGGCAGTGAGGGTACTATGGTTCTCTCTGAACCCATGCTGGTAGGGTGATAGCAGTTTATGGTATTCCAGCTAGTTTTGGAGGTGACTGTATATGATACGCTCCTAGATTTTACACCTCCCTCCTCGGTTCATCCTCCCTGATTGATTTCTTTCTTATAAGTAACGACTGTCTTGCTGGTCTTCTGTCCTGTGACATCCAGCCCATGGTAGGTTAGGATAATGCGCCTATATCTGTGGTTCACCAAATTCGTGAGTTAGAGGAGCGGGATAAAGTCCGGCATCTTAATGCACAACTCCTTAAGGATCCCCAGACCCTTAATACTATATGAGATTTCCTAAAAACCTTTTTGTCTAATGAGGGGTCTGTATCCACACTGGATGTCCTGTGGGGGGCTACTAAATGTGCTGTCATAGGAGAATGCATTAGACTAGTGTCCAAATGTAGCAAACAGCATACTAGTGAGGCAGATCAATTGCTCCAGGATATTCACCAGATTGAACATCGGCTTTCCTCAGATACTTCTCCTGACTTATGGCTCCAACTTAACTCTCTTCTAGTGCAATATTTGGCACTGCTTACAGAGAAGGCAGAGTTGGCTCTTTTGTGCACAAAGACACACTATTTAGAGTTGAGGGAGCTACCAGGAAAGCAGTTGACTTTGCATATCTACCAAATAGAGTCTTCTAAAGCCGTTCCTCATTTGCAGTCTAGTTTGGATGGTAATATATTTGCTCATCCATGGGATATGGCGAAGGCCTTCTGCGATTATTACAGCTCACTTTATAAGAGTGAACCTGTTTTGTTGGACCTCCAAGATCAAATTGATGCATACTGTACTTAGATCCCCTGCCTTTGCCTAAATTTACATCCCTGCAGCAGGAGCTTTTACAGGGTCCCATCTTGGTAATGGATGTCCACCAAGTGATTAAGCAGCTACCTCCAGACAAGGCCCCGGGGCCAGATGGACTCACTAACAATTTTTATACTGCCTGTATTGATGTGTTAGCCCCTTTTTTGACCCAGCTCTTCAATTTTCTGCTTTTCTTGTGCCTCAGCAATTTCTCCTTTACCGAGTTTGGATTACACTCATCCATAAACCAGGCAAGGACGAAATATCACCCAGTAGCTACCGTCCAATCTCCTTGTTTAATTTAGATATTAAAATTCTAGCTAAAGTGCTTGCTAATAGATTACTTATAGTTTGGGATGGTCTCATTTCTCCTCTACTGGTGGGTTTCATGGCAGGCCACCTAGCAAGTGACCATTTCAGCAAGTTGCTCCATTTGACTTCCACATCTAGGGAGAGAAAGGCTCCTGCTGCTCTGGTCTCCCTGGACATGGAAAAAGCCTTTAACCATGTTTCCTGGCCCTACTTGTTTGTAGTGCTCCAAACATTTGGTCCCCCCCCCTCAATTTTTGTCCATGGGTAAAGGTGATGTACTGCAACCTAACTACTCAAATTAGGTGTAATGGTATCTCATCTGCACTGTTGCAACTACAACAGAGAACTCAACAGGGCTGTCCGCTTTCCCCTTTTCTTTTCAATTTATATCTTGCTTTACAATCTGCAACATAATGTTGATATTAAGGGGATTTGGGCTGGTAGAGACAGATACAAGATCATTGCATACACAAATGATCCTCTCCTACATGTAGAGGATCCCTTGGACTCGCTTCTGGCAGCTTTGGCTGAAATTCAATGATTTTCATTGATTTCTGATTTATGCTCATTCTGGACAAGACTAAGGTTCTGCCACTTAATACTCTTGTTTCTAAACAGGAAGTCATGGATCTTGGTTTATTACGGGAGCCTAAGGTTCTCACTTATCTGGGTATTCATTTATCCTGGTTTTCCACAAACTATAGTTAGGGAGAACCTTACACCTGTACTCCAACAGAGTAAAGGAGATCTGCAGTGTTGGTCAGCCTAACCCATGTCCCTCTGGGGTCATGAGTGTATTATTAAAATTAATGTCCTGCCGTGAGTAATATACCCACTGGGAATACTTGGTTGCTATTTGTCTAAATCTTGGTTTGAGAGTCTTCAGAGTATTCTCACACATTTTTATGGAAGGGAGGGGCTGTCTATCATTCTTATTTCAAGCTGACAATATCAAAGGATCAGGGTGGTCTGTGACTTCCAAATTTCTTTCCTTATTATTGTGCATTACACAGCAGAAAACTTTTCCTGTGGAATAGTGAAAGCTCTGTTTCTGTGACACGTCTCTACTCCCATTTATGGCTCTCATTAGAATCCAATTTATGTAAACAGGTATGGCTACAGCTCAGTAGCCTACTTTTTCTATGCCCAACTTGTTTGCCCCCTCAGCTTAAAATGACTCCCCTAATGCGGTCCCTAAAGGCATGCTGGCAACTCAGTACCTATTTAAGATATGACTAGTCTAAGGATCTTGCTCAGCTGGTGCTTAGCAACCTGAATATCCAAATTGCTGGCTGACCGATCCCAATCAATTTCTGTCCTCAACTCCAAAGAGCTAGCATTGCGTCTCTTATGGATGCAGGTAAGCTCTCTCCCATACATGCCCTCCAAAGTTCACTTTTCTATTCCCCAAATTTATGTCTTTAAGTGTTTCCAGCTCACAAAGCCAATTGCCTCTCGTGTAGGCCTGGGCCCTTGGACCTCACAAGAAGACTTGATTCTTGCACACTTCTTATCCTTGGGTGAACAATCCCACTCTGTCTCTAAATTTCATACATATTTCCAATCAATAGATCTGGGGAGCCCAGTGGGAATTTGCTACTATTGGCAACAGGCTTTGGGCCTTCATTTTAACTCTAAGCAGTGGCAGTCTATGTGGCGTACTTTATATAAATATGTCAAACAAGACCGGTATCATTGGACCCACTTTTGCATAATGCATAATATGAATTATACCCCATAGAAGTTGTACAAGATGGGCAAGACCCCCTTCCCAACTTGCTCCTGTTGTGGCCTGGCTGAAGGGCATCCTTTGCATATGCTCTGGGATTGTCCATAAATGACTTCCTTTTGGAACACTATAAAGAATTCCCTAATCCCTCTGTTAGGGCTGGAAGAGGCTTTCACTTTTGAATATTTGCTTGATTGGATACTATTCTACCAGTTTCTTTGGATCTCACAGAGCATACATGGCATTCATAGCTGCCATGGCTAAAATTGTCATTTTTACGACATTGGAGGGATGTCGCCACTCCCTCTTACAGGGAATGGCACCAGGAAATTCTGCAAGCTCTGATAGTGGAAAAGAAAATTGCTAGTTTGCGTCATAAGGTAGAGCAATTCCATGACAGATGGGAACCCCTGTATGCTCTTCTCTTGATTTTTGGTAAGGCCCTAGACTGGAATACTTTGGGGTGAGTCAGTTTGTACCTGTTTGATATCACGAACCCACTCCTGGGGGCCGGGTTCACTGAGCTCACAGTGCCCACCCCTAAGTGCAATCCATGGTGGAGGGAACAGGAATTCCCTCTCTCTGTCCTTCTAGAGTGCTCACTGAGTTCACAACTGAACACTCACCACAAGGGCCTAGGGCTTCCTCTCTAATCTAGGTAAGGGTAAAACACAGTCTCGAGTCTGTAGCCAGGTAAGAACCCTCCTAGGCTGCTGCACTGAGGGAAGGACCCAGCCGTTATGAGCTCTTTGGGGCTGTCCTCATAACACTGATTGTGTAGTTTTCCCCAGGTGGTGCAGGAACCTAGTTTGAACTCCACAGACACCTCTCCAGACCTTGTGCATCTCCCCTACTTAGGGACCCAGATTCCCTTTCAGAATCCTAGTCTTTGGTAGCAATGGTGGCACCCTGGCACTAAACATGCTGGTCACAGACTGAATACACCTTCCCACCTTCACACACACACACAAATAAGGCAGTTTTTAAAAGCAAGTGCTTTTACTAGTTACTTAAATAATTACCATACAAGACTTAACAAACAAAAGATTCAGAAATTTGATTACAGGATAACAAAACAAAAGTTGGAAAAATACATACAAAACACACTGCAAAATATAACTGGTTAATTTCTACCTTATCTGAAGAGAAATCAAAGTCCAGAAAATAAATGAGTTTCTGCAAAAGTCTCCAAATCCCAGTTCTTCTTGCAGCCACTGATCCTCAGGGTGTGTGTAGCAGTCTTGCTCTGTGTGTCAGGAAATGTTTGGCTTGTGCCATGGTCTTTGTTGAAAAGGGGCTATATGGCCCTTTGCTGTAGTCATGCAAAGCTGGCCTCTGATTGGCTAGGCCTTAATATTTTAGGTCCAGCTGTTCATATTTAGGTCTTTACAAAGTTGAAAATGAACAACATTATCAGCATTTTGATTTCCTCACTATCCCACCTTCCTGGCTGGCCTTTGAGATCCAATATTCTTCCTGCCACTTATTAGAATGAAAACAGACTGAGACAGTTCTCAGAACTTGACACTAGGTTTGCATAACCCCTGCACTAAAACCATTTTCTCTTTGATTTTAACGTTTTATGACCATAGGAGATGCCTTAATCTTCTGTCATTTTATGACACCTTTTTCCTTTGATCAGCTTACCAGAAAATTCCAATTCCTTTTTGAAATGTAAAATGTTATTACAGAGAAGATGTCTCTCAGGACATTTCACTTCCCTATTTATCTCTAATCAGCCTTTGTCTCAGTCACAGGGGATGTCAAACATTTGCAATATGCATTCTCTCTTCTCTTGTACTTTGACAGTAAAAACTGGGCATTCCTTTGACAACCCTTAAGTTCTGGCTTTTTTGGGGACTTGAACATAAGGAAAAGTACAGAAAAATTATGACAGTAATATGTCAGCAATATGACTGAACTGGCCAAATTGCAACATCCCTCCCTCCTAAGACTGAATCTGTGGAAACGTGCCCCTATTGTATGGCAGGGTTCCATCAATTCAGTTACTATTCTAACTGGCAAGATAGGCCATCTGTGTTTGTGTTGGCAGACCCTGACCTGTGTGTAATGGTTATGTCATAATCCTGCAGGGCAATACTCCATCTGAGGAGCTGTCCATTTGTTTTGCACATCTGATTTAACTACACTGGAGGGTTGTGATCGGCCTGTTCTTTGAAGTGCCTCCCAAGGTATGGCTCTAATTTCTGCAGGGCTCATACCAGTGCAAGGCATTCCTTTTAAACTGTGGAGAATGCCTGCTCCTGGGAAAGTAAATTCTTAGTAAGGTACACTATCGGTTGGTCTTTTTCCTGATTAGATGTCTGGCTGAGGACTTCTCCAATCTCCACATCTGAGGCATCTGTCTTTACTACAAACTGCCTAGTGTAATCTGGACTGACCAGCACTGGGGCACTGCACAGTGCCACTTTTAGCCGTGCGAAGGCTTGTTCACAGGCTGGCTCCCAGTTTACCTTTTTGGGCTGCCTTTTCTTTAGCAAGCAAACCAGGGGAGCCACCAGGGTACTGTAACTGGGCACAAACTTTCAGTAGTACCCTGTGCTCCCTAGGAATCTCCTAACTTGCTTCTGGGTTTCAGGCAAGGTTATGCCTCTATTGCCTCACTCTTTGCTTGATTAGGATGAAACTACCTCTGCCCCACTACATGGCCTAGGTATGCCACCTCTGCCATAGCCACCTGGTACTTTTCAGCCCTGACAGTGAGCCCTGCCACCTGTATCCTGCCTAACACTTCCTTCAGATGGGTCAGGTGTTCCTTCCAATTGGTACTGAAGATGGCAATATCATCCAGATAAGCCACTGCATACTCTTCAGTACCCAGTAACACCTGGTTGACCAACCTTTGGAATGTGGCAGGAGGCATTTGTCATTCCAAAAGGCATTACCTGGAATTTGAATAATCCTGTTGGAGTGATGAAAACTGATCATTCTCTAGCTCTAGCAGTTAACTCTACTTGTCAGTATCCTTTTGTCAAGTCAGTTGCGATAAAATATGTGACCCCACCCAGTTTGTCTAGTAGTTTGTCCATCCATGGCACTGGGTGGGCATCAGACTTTGTGACTGCATTGAGTCCACAATAGTCCACACAAAAGTGAGTAGACCCATCCAGCTTGGGAATGAGGACTACGGGTGAGGCCCAGGGACTGTGGGATTTCTGGATTACTCCTAAATCCATCATTTTCTCCAACTCCCTCCTAATGTCCTTTAGGACAGCCTCAGACACCCGATAGGCTGTCCACTGTATGGGTGCTTGAATCTCCACGTCAATGTCATGTGTCGCTAAGGGGGGTCATCTGGGCTTGGCCATAAACAAATGGGGAAAGTCCTCTAAAATCTCTCTCACTTTCTGGGTCTGTTCTGGAGTCAACTGAAGGAACAGCTTGATTACCTCCACAGATTACTCCCACTTGGTTTCCTCTAGCAAGTCCAGCAGGGAGTCTTCCTCATCCATCTCCTCCCCAAGACTACACACTGCAGACACCATGTTGGCACTATTTACATTGGCTTCATCATATTGACATGGTACATCCTATGGGGATGTCCCCTGTCAGGCAGTTTCACAATATAGTTCATGTCATTGACCTGTCAGACTACCTTATATGGTCCCGCCCACTTGGCCTGCAGCTTGTCCTTCCGGACTGGAATTAAGACCATTACTTCCTGGCTTGCACTGTATGAGTGAGCTCTGGCTCCATGGTAGTACCAGACTTTTTGGTTCTGTTGGACAGCTGAGAGGTTGCTTTGGCCCACCCATAAGCTCCTTCACTTTCTCCCTAAACTTAAGAATATACTCTGCTATGGAAGTTCCCTGGGTGGCATGCTCGCCTTCCCAGTCTTTCCGGATCAAGTCTAGGGGCCAACGCACTATACATCTGCATAAGAATTCAAAGTGTGAGAACCCTGTTGACTCTTGGGGTACCTCCCAGTATGTGAACAGCAGGTAGGGAAGGTATTTCTTCCAGTTCTTCCTATGCTGTTCAGCAAACACTTGGAGCATCATTTTTAGGGTACCATTAAATCTTTCCATAAGCCCATTGGCTTGTGGGTGATAAGGTGTCATATGTCTCTACACCACCCCACATTTCTCCCACAAACACTTCATCAGGGCCGATACGAAGTTACACCCTTGATGAGGGATAACCTCCTATGACAACCCGACACAGGAGAATATCCCTAGCAAGGCATCTGCCACAACTGAGGAGGGGATGACCACCTCTGGGTATTGGGTGGCATAATCAACCACCATTAGGTTAGACTTTTCCCCAGTGGAGCTTTGGGTATTCAAGTGTCCCACAATATCCATTCCTACCCTCTGGAATTGCTCCTCCACAATGGGCAAGGGAATTAAGGCAGCTTTGGTTTTACTACCTGCCTTCCCTTATTTGTTGGCACTGGTGACGAGACCTGCAATATTCCTTCACCTGCTGGGTGAAGTGGAACCAACAGAAATTTTGGGCCAATTGCTGCATGGCATGAGTGATGCCCAGATGTCCAGACATGGAGATATCATAAACGAACTTGAGCAACTGCTCACGATACCCTTAGGGAACAAGCTGCTTGGCCATCACCCCTTCCTCTGTCCTCACGTCCCATGTATACAACAGTCCATCATCCTAAAATACCCTATGTTTCATGTCATCTTCCTGTGTCCTGTCAGATTATGCACAAGCCCTTAGCCTCTCTAAACTAGGGTCAGTCCTCTGAGCAGCTGCAAAATCTTCACATTTTCCCAAAGCATGGGACATGTCCCACTCAGTTCCTAAACTGGAACCATAGCTCTAGCGTCAGAGCATTCAGAGTCACTGCCATTCCTAACCTTCTGAATATTTGTTACCCCTCCCTCCTCAGAGTAACCTTCTGTAGCTGTCTGGTGAATGGCTACTTTGGGGAGTCCTACCTCCCTTTTACTATTCTCCATGTCAGAAGACACAGGCTGGGGAACCAGCCTCCTATTCTCCACAGGGCCTTCTGTGGAGTTCAGGGAATTACAAGTGACCTTAGCCATCTGACTGTGGGTAACCAGACACACATCACCCCTGCCAAAGATTATTCCCTATAATCACATATAGGGTGCGGTTGTCTGCCACTGCCCTGTTTGCACCCTCTCTCCTGTCTCACCACAATCCAGGAGAACACTAGCTAGTGGCAGTGTTTTCTCCTCCCTGGTAAATCTCCTCACAGTTACAAACTGATTAGGTATAAGCTGTTCAGACCCAACCAAATTCCCTTTTACCAGGATAAGAGGTGCCTCTATGTCCCTTGACCCATGGGTTTGTACTCAATTTATGGCAACCGGGTGTATGTGCTTCCTCATGTTTAGAGGCATGCTTTCAGGGATACACAGTGCATCCACCTCCTTTTGAGGGACACTTTGCCCACTCTGTACCTTTTTAGGACACTGTCTAGCAAGATACCCTGGCTGTTCACAAAACAAACATTCATCATTTCTTTTATCCAAGAAATCCCTTTTTAGTAACTTGGGGCTTCCCCCTTTCCACAGAGGCAATGAGGGTTTTAACTGCCCTGAAGGTGCATTTTTCCCTTTTTGCCCAGCAGTACCTGCTCTCCCACTTCCTTTCAGAGCAGGCCTGCTCTTGGCATAGTGATCTGAGAGCTCAGAAGCTTGCTGTACTGTTTTTGGATTTCAGTCCTCTAGCCAGGTTTTCAACTCTGCTGGGCAAGCCCAAAAGAACTGCTCTAATAACACAACCTCCTCAATTCCCCCCCACAGAGTTTGCTTCTACCTCCTCCCACCAATGTTTCAAAAACTGACGTTGCTTTGTGGTGGGTTCCTCAAAGCTCATGTCAGGACTTTTTCAGAATTTACAGAATTTAACCCTGTAGGCCTCAGGAGTTAGTTCATAGTTTTTAAGTATGACTGACAGCCAGACAAAGCAACCTACATTCTGCAGCACAGACAGCAAACCATCTCACTTGCTTGAAACAGCAAAAAAGAAAATGTTCTTGTGTTTGGCAGTAAACAACTCCTTAAAATGTGATTTATGTAAAAGTCTGCTGCCAACAGCATTTACAATTTTTCTATCTAGAGAATACAGACATGTAAGAATTAGAGATGATAAAATACACATGACAGCAAAAGTTATTTATTGGCATGCCAGGAAAATACTGCTTCCAGTTCACTTGGGACACAAAAAGCATTACTTGTTCTGTTATGCAGTAGAGGAAGACCAGTAGTGAGTAGCTCAATTAACTATCCCCAAATTGATTGGTTGATAGTGAACAAGTCCTGGAATGCAGCTCCCTGAATGGCTGTCTAAGCCAAGCCCCTATTTCTCCTAAAATAGATGCCAATATGTTTGTGTTGCCCTTGTCAGCCAAACATAAAAAGTAGTACCTCTCCTATTTTGGTCAGTTGAGGCACACTACTTTTTAAACAATTTCCTCAAGCAGTTTACATTTATAGAAAGAAATATTCTTTAGTCATGTTACTTTAAAAATACCCCCTTCCCATTATCTACAGTACATCCCCCGGGTGACGTTTCAATATTACAGGTCACTATGAACTCAGAGATATGGATAATGATGGCAGAAAAAGACCAGCGGTCCATCCACTCTGCCTCTAATACCATATCTTACCCCAAGATCTGCTGCCTATACCGGATTTTGTCCACACCAAGGCTCCTGGAATTCTATAATTCTGTTGCCATAGAATTTTTCACAGAATTTGCATCATGCCACAGAGTATACAGAGTGCCACTGAATTCACTGTTCTTGGTGAATTTTCATTCAGCCATGCACTTTGTCCATAGTGCCCAGCTCCCTTTCCCATCTCATTTATTCTGAAGCCCTTCTGCTATGCTCGGCATGCAATGTCATCAGTGACATCACATCATATTTTAGCCAATGGCAGGGCTGCATTCTGTCACAGAAGTGAATAAATTATGCCACAGAAATCAGAAAATGCTGCTGCAGGAGTCTAGAAGCCCTGCCACAGAAATCAGGACGAAGTGCCGCAGAGCACTAGAGGCCTAGTCAGCACTAACTGCCGCCACCGTTCCCTGCCTTATTGCTACTCTCCTAAGTAACTACTAAACCCTTAGCTCTGTCAGAGTCATGCTTGAAACCATTAAAGAGCTAGTGTACTGCCCAAAACTTACATTAGATTATAAAAGGAGCCAACCATTATGTTTTATATATGAGGTACCTTTTCTTTTTCTTTTGTTTAATTATAAGATTGTTTACCTGATAGTAGTAGGTGTGATGTGTAGAACAGCTCTTAGCCTGGCAGCTGACATATCTTACTCTACTGCTCCACACTACTTCATCAGCATTGTAACCTCACTGACTGTGACATCACTGCTATTTAGGAACAGCAAGTGAGTGACTGCCAGGTCATTCAGCTGTGATGTCACTGTCAGCGAGATCACAATGCTGATGTAGTGTGAGGCAGTAGAGTTAGAAATGTCAACTGCCAAGCTAAGAGCTGTTCCACATATCCATCACAAAATTATCACATATAATATTTTCTGATGAGCAAAAAGAAAATAAAAATACTTCAAAAATAAAAAGTTACAACTGACTACTACTTAAAATTTTTATTATTTCCTGTCTGCCTGTTCTGGCTCCACTAACTCTTTAATGGGTTTGGTCCCCATTACCTCAGGCAGCAGACTGTTCCACAGCTCAGTCACTCTCTGTAAAATAAAACTTCCTCCTCTCATAGTCTGATATGTATTAACCTTTTTGGTTAGTTACTTATCAAGTTTTCAATAGTCTTTGTAACTACTTCCCCCTGATGACGCACTAGTTGTGAAACCGGTCGGGTCTCTTTTTGCTGCTGAGTTATAGATGGTATGTTGCAGGCATTTAGCCTCCCTTGCAATATTTGTGATTAAAAGCTTTTTATAACTTTAAGTCTGGAGTAGTGCTGGTTTTGTCATTTTATTTTGTTCGATTTAAATAACCTAGCACACTTCTTCACAGCTGGAGCTGTTTTTGCCTTTATTTGTCTCCTCAGCAGCTAATGATTTCTCATCTCGTAGTGAATGAATATTCTAGGACATCAGTTTCAACATTCCGGGCCACTGAGATGTATAGCATAGAATGGTGTAAGTGATGTCATAGACTATTTTAGAAATAGGAAAAGAAAGAGCAGTAGCTGCTGAAGGGGGGAAGGGGACACACTGTAGATTTCAGGGCACTATAAAGCAAACTAATTAGCTGACAAAAAATGATCAATGTACAGTATGCCAGAATACACGGCTCACATGAAACAGACAACATGAGGGCATTTTGTAGTGTAAATATCATTGTCTGGCACCATTAGTGTCAGTAGCTCAGCAGGTAGCACACTCATCTCTGAAGCCAGGAGATCAGGTTCCATTGAATCCTAATACTGACGCTGTAGTGCAGCATGGGGGGGCTGCATTCCTGAGGTGCCGTCTTTCGGATGAGATGTTAAACTGAGGTCCCATCTGCCTGTTCTGGTGGTAGTTCAGGTGGATAGTAAAGATCTCATGGCACTTCTCGAAAAGAGTAAGGTAATTTTTTATTTAATACATGAAGCAAAAATACAAACAGAATAGTATTACTTCATATAGACTCATAATAAAAAAAAAAATCACACATAATGATCCTGGAACAAAAAGAACAATTAGAAACAACCCCACCCAGATACAAAGTATCATTTTTTTGTTTTTTTAATGAAAATTATTTTTTTCCTTTTTTTTGAACAAAAAAGAAAATAAAGCAAGATGTAAAAAGTTAACCAAAAAAAAATCAACATTCAAAATAATTAAGAACTATCCCAAAAAAATCAAAAATCACACACATACCCCCCAATCAAAATAAAGAAAAACCTTTAGAAACAGTTACCGGCTCCAAGGAATTGTAAAACATACAATAGAAAAAATCTATATGAAAGATCCTAAAAAATATATCGCCAGTATCGTTCCCAAACACCCCATTTTAGTGCAACAAATTCTGATTCCTGCAATTTAACAAGGTCATTATAAATTAAAAAAATACAATTCTAATGCTGTCAAATGCTGCTATTGAAATAAACAGTGGTATCTGACTTGCCAAACCCAATAAAGCACATAGGCAGACATCACATTCAATGTACTAGTACAATAGCCTTTAAATCCCACAGAGAATATGCCAAAGTACAACTGAGAGGCCTTCATGGTTTTAAAAAGGTTGAACCTTCCATTTGTTTTATTTTATTTATTTATTAGAGTTTAGGATTACAATTACCTTTGAGCCAAGGCTCTTTTACAAAGGTTCCATGTCAGGATGAGAACAAACAAGCAGGACATTAATTATTACAGGATAACAGATTACAGTTGTTTATCATCACATGAGTACATACAGATTAGGTGGTACTTGGGGCATGCACAGGACAGGGATAACACTGGGAACGAAAACTTGGTGAGACACAAAAGGAAGATGCTGCCAGAGGCAATTGTCAAAACACACAGGAAGTACAAGTGGAAGTGCAAGTAAGAGGAGGAGGAGGAGGAGGGGGGGACGGTAGAGAGGGAGAGTAGGGGGGTGGATGAGAAGGGATAAGTGCCAAAAAATGAACAGCAGGTTAGAGATGAGTCACATGTGCTAGAGGCAGAGAGGAATAGGCGGAGGTTAGATTTGAACAGACCTAGCTTAGGTAGGGAGGAGATGTCCCTGGTGAGACCATTTAGCCAGCTGGGAGCTCTGTAGACAAAGGATCTTTGTCCCAGTGAGGTCCGGGCATCTTGGAATATTCAGTAATTGAGATTCAGAGCCCCTGGTGAGGTGGGGATTCTGTGCAGGTTGTAGCAGAGCTTGAACTCGGGGGGGGTTGGCAAAGCCCAAAGCCCATCAATGTTGTTTTAGCCATTATGCATGTTAGATACTTGATGCGGCTTGAGAGTTGAAGCCAACCAGTTTGGGTGTATAGGTCACACATATGGGTGAGATGATGGGATCCAGTGATGAGTTGACAAGCTTTGTTCAAAGCCATAGATATGTGCCTGAGGGTGGTGGTGGAAGTGGAACTATAGAGGATGAGGCCATAGTAGATAGAGCTCTGAACTACGATCCTTATGGCTTCCCAAGTTAGGCATTGCCTATGCCTGTAAAGCAGGCCAATACATGTGTTAGTTGCTTTAGCAACATTGTCAATGTGAGCCCCATAGGATAGACAACTGTCAAGAGAGATTCCAAGGTATTTGAAGGTTTGCACTTGTTCTAGGATTGCACCTAGGCAGTTTGCAATAGTGAGGGGGTGGTCCTGGTGCTTGTTTTGCGAGCTTCAGAAAAGCATGGACTTTTTTTTTATAGTTGAGGACAAATTTGTGTTTACTGAACCAGTTTTTAACTGAGGAGAAGCCATGCTGTAGTTTGCTTTGCAGAAGGTGGGGGTCCTTGTGGGTGGAGTGGATGACATCATCAGCATATAGGAGGAGTTGCTCTGGACAGGATTGTGGAAGACTATTTAGGAAGATGCTGATGAGAAGAGGCCCAAGGATTGACCATTGAGGCACTCCAGAGCACACTGGTCTGGCATCAGAGAGAAAGTCAGCTATTTTCACACTTTGTGAGTGTTTTTTTAGGTAGCTCTTAAACCAGGATGTAGATTCAGGAGACAGTCCAGTATTTAGCAGCTGAGAGAGTAGTAGATGATGGTGGATGGTATCGAATGCCTTCGTCAGGTCAATGAAGACCGCCCCTGTAAGAAGGCTATTGCCCAAGGAACTATGGATTGCACCAGTGAATTCGAGAAGGGCTGAGGTGGTACTGTGACCTTTTCTAAAGCCATGCTGTTGAGCACACAGGACATCATATTTATCAAGGTATTCTGTAAGCTGGTCCGATACTATATGCTCTATGGCCTTGGAGAGTGGGGGTAGTATGGAGATGGGCTGATAGTTCTCCAGGAGGGCCCTGTCCCTGCTCTTGTAGACTGGTGTGACAGAGGCAGATTTCCATCTGTCAGGGAACTGGCTGAGAGAGAGGGAGAGGTTGAAGATTTTTGTTAATGGTAGGAGCACTTTGTCAAGGGTGAGGGCAAAGCAGCTTGAGGTCAAGGAAGTCCCCACTTGACCTGGACCTAGCAATAGCTTTATATATGTAGTTGCAAGCATTGTATGGTTTGACTGATTTGAAGTAGAATTTATCGCCCTAAATACCCCAGAAGTCCTGAATAAAAGGACAATCAAAGTATAAATGATCCAAAGTTTCAATTTGTATAATACAGGTGGACCTAAAACAATATATATCTGATAAAAGTTTGTTTGTGGTTCCCCCTCATATTAATATGACCATGGACCCCCCAACCATACCAAATTCCACACATTTGTTTGAATTCTTTTATCCATAAGCCTCTTACCAACACATTGTCATTCATGAAAGCCCAGAAATGGTTGTTCTTTAAAATGAGCCTCTAGCACGTTAGAATATAATGCCCCCAGAGAAAAGCAAACCACATCAAGATAAAGCAAATCCCATTTACGGATTAAATCAAAAATAACAACCCAATACGAAGATAATCTATAATGTCTTTTATTCTTATGCAAAAAAAGTAGCAGATTTCCACTTCTTTAGGATATGAAATATGCCCAAAGCTACCCACACCCTCCATGGTTTATCAGAATCCTGAAGGATGGGTTTCAGTTTAGTGCATAAAAAAACAGTAAAGAAAAAAAACACCGGCTGTGCCATCCTTACCCCACCTTGACTAAAATCCAAATAAAGAATATTATGCTTGATGGGGTTCAACCTAACTCCCCCAAAAAACTGGGAAAAAAACAAGATAACAGAGTGGTTTCAAGTTGCTTAGGTAAAGGAAAACTATGACTAATGAACAAAAAATAGGAATCAAAAACGTTTTAATTAAAAAAAAAAGTTTCTGTTTCCCCATTCTCCATTTGGTCCATCTACTGCTTCTCTCTCATCCCTTATTAATACATAATTCCCAATTGTAAAGAGCTAAATTAGACACACCAAAATAAATCCCCAATATTTTTTGAGGGGAATCAGAAACAATGACATCCCCTATAGTCAAATCTTGCATAGGGGGCTAGAGAGGCTCAAACATACACTTTTCTCTGTATTAATATGAGCACCAATAACTGACAGTAAATATGCTAATACTTAGCAAGCAAAATTCCCTGTATTAACATCTGGAAAGACAATACAAATATCGTCTACATAACAAATAGTTTTTAAATCCCTCACCCCAGGGCACCTTGAACCATGCAATACAATGGATCTATGGACTATCTGTATAATAGGGTCCAAAGCCAACACATATAAAATCAGGCTGAGGAGGCAACCCTCACACACCCCTCTCCTAATCAGACATGCTTTCCCAAGCCATCCATTTACATATGGTTTAACAAAGGCCAAGGCATAACAGATCTGCAACCAATTAAGAAACTCAGCTGGGATATCATAAGCAGACAAAGCACGACATATAAAATCTTGTGCCAAGTGGTCAAACACCTTCACTTGATCAAAACTTAACACAAAGCCCGTTCGGTCCTGGCTAAACAATTCTCTAAGTAAGATAAGCACACCCTGTATAGAATGCCCAGGAATAGCACAAAATTGGGATGGATGAATCAATCCATCCATAACCAGTGCCAATCTATTACAAAGTAACTTAGAGAAAATTTTAAAATCAACATTCAAAAGGGTTATAGGTCTACAATTATTAAGAGAGGATTTCTCTTCCTTTTTGAATAAGAAAAATCATCAGACCCTTATACATATAATTGGTAATCCAATCTTCAGTCAAAAAGGCGTTAAACAGCTGAACAATTTCACTCTGAATGATGTCTCACAGAGATTTATAAACTTCTGTTGGGAGACCATCCAAGTCTGGAGCCATATTATCCTTTAAAGTAGTAATAACTCTGCCCACTTCCTCCTGAGAAAAATCCTTAATCAGGTGTTCCTGGTCTGAAAGTGGCACTTGGGGAACATCTGCAGTTTTAAGGAGCAAAAACATTTTGTCCTCATTATCAAAAGAAGACCCAAATTGAAAAGATATAAATTCTTCCAAAGCATTCATAATTGAAGACCTATCCACCCACAGAACACCTGAACTATCCCTCAACCCCAACATATGTTTAACATGTGTACATTTTTTACAATCATCATATGGGTTTATCTGTTCCTTTCTACCTTGCATTCTGAAACGCTGCTCATTTTCCAATGATTTTTGTCTATCATATTGACATTGCATCAGCTCCTGTTTAATTCATGCAATGTCCTCAGAAATAATCCCTGAGCCAGATAAAGAAAGCAACTGATACATACATTCCCTGAAGCGGGAATAATCTTGATTCTTACAACCTGCTATCTGTCTAGATTGGCATTTGAAAAATTCAATAATACAAAGTTTGGTGTGTTCCCAGCAGGTTATGGGGGAGTCATACAAAAAAAGGACTGATATCCGATCTGAAATAACTTCCTTAAAAAGCTGAAGAAAATCAGGTCTAGTCAGCAAACTCGCATTGAACCTCCAAATACCTCTGCCATACTAGGTTTCCAGTTGAGAGGAAATTTGGATGCCCAATAGAGAGTGGTCAGATGTTTCTACGGGCTGTACCTTAGTACCAGTAAATGGTAAACAAGAAGAAAGAAACCAATAATCTATACGAGATTTTAAATTACCTTTAAAAAAGGTTGGCATCAGATTCAAAGAAAAAGCATCACTTAACGATGCTTGTGTGACCTCTAAATGCAAAGTATTACTGTCATAATAAGTTTTATCCTGAAGCCTTTGTGACAAACTAGTATTAAAGTCACCCCCCCCAAAAAAAAACTAGATGACTAGTAAATACATACGGTCATACTTTATCATACAGAGCCACCCGGAGTGCTTTCTGTTGAGGGGCCTAAATATTAAGCAGCTTACAGCTAACTGCCTGTATCAGGAGGTCCAGCAAAACTGCCCTACCTGGTTCTGCATCCACCAACTTTTGTACCTGAAAATCTGAAACATTAAAACAAAAGCCCAATCCTGAACATTGCTCCAGACCCAGAAACCAGAATGACTCCCCCTGGAACCAATCCACACGGCTTGTTGTATCTCCAAATCTGTATATAATCTCATATCCTGCAAAAAAAAAAAGATATCACATGGCAAGAACTGTACCACTGCATAAGTGGCTTTACACTGAAAGACTGAATGAATACTATTAACATTAAGGCTGGCTAAATTTAAAACAAATGCCATCACTCAAGTTAAAGCACCTCAAGACACTTTTTTATTTGCCTTAGAGGAGCATCTATTCACCCTGGGCACAATTTCACAAACAGGTGGAGCTGGGATCTCCAGAGGAAGATCACTCTGAGGCAACTGAAAAGAAGCATCAGAGTCCTCCTCGTCCATTGCATTTCCCCAACTTTGTAATGGTTCATAGGGGTTAAAAACTTGCACATCTGGAAGGGTCTGTTGTTTAGAAGAACCCTTTGTCACCGACCTCTTTTTAGGTACCGGTTGTAAAGGGGGATTAGCGGGAGTGAGAACATCAGAAGTAGGGACAGAAGTAATCAGGGTTAACTAAAGAAGGTGAGGGGGCATGACAGACGCAGAAGGTTCATATTTACGCAAGGCAGAAATGTTCCTCACTGCCTGCCAATCAGGGACATGCAATATCTTGGTAGCCTTAGAAGAAGAAGATCTTGAAAGGTCAGCAGGGTCTGTAGGTGTAGTACGAGGAAACATAGAAGTAGTTTTGCTGGCATGAGACTTTGCCACCTTGGTGAGGTAAAAATCATGCTCGACAAAACCTGATGTATTATGTGCCACCCAGGGGCAAGACACAAACACATGGTTTTCTTCCCCACAAAGATTGCAGGATGGTGGAACGGTACATGTAGTAGCAGAGTGACCCAAAGCACCACACACCAAACATTTTAACTGAATACAGTCAAAATTCAAATGAGACGTTAAACCGAGGTTCCATCTGCCTGGATTGGTGGTAGTTCAGGTGGATGTTAAAGATCCCATGGCACTTATCGAAAAAGAGTAGGGGAATTTCCCCGGTGTTCTGGCCAAATTTCCCTCATTCACTAAAAATACCACCAACAGCTTAATCTGGTTCAGGGTCAGTTGGCATTCATCTGTATTCCCTTCCCCCGAGTCGTGCCTGAAAATAGGCAGGATTTGTCTAGTGCACTTACCCGGTCAACAAAAACTAAATAAATAAATAAAACATGAATGAGGCTGACCAAGGTAAAACAAAATACCCCAGTCCCATCCAAGATAGAAACAGTTCGGAAGATGTTGGATACCATCATCCGTAAGACGAAACTGGACAGAAAATTTCCATCCCCGTCCAAAACCTATTATTGTCAAGTGTGACATTAGGGAGTCCATTTACCGTGCAGCATTTCTCCAACCAATAAACAATATCTAAGACGTTCACACCCTCATAGCGAAATAGTACAGTAATTACTTTGGTTGTCGGCCTAGTAATTGGTATCACTATGAAGGGTTTTCATAAAGGAGTAGTCCTCACTCCATAATATGCAGCCCACAATTTGTTCGGAAGCCCAGATGTCCTGAAGCTAATGTCAAAATTATGGTCAGCCAGTGCATGGATAAAGGCATATACTTCTGAAGGTGAAAAATTTAAGGAATCAGTGAGAAGTCTTTTTCCAATGTAATTCTGTCAGGCAGGAGATCCAACCAACTGTTATAGTATAACCGGAACACAAAATGTCTCCTTGCAGCCTCCTTGGGCTTTTTAAACAAACTAGCATGGCTACTAGGATAAGCTTGATTTCCCAGGCCTCCCGGTTCCCTGTTAGCCTTGATAGAGGGCTTAGTATTAAGATCCATACCTTGTTGTAAGATTGGGGCATCAGGTGTTGAGATAGAAGTCCATACCTCTGCAGCAAGAAGCTCCGGTTCAGCTGTCAATACCTGCTTTGCTGACACTGAGTCAGCATCTGATGCAGCTGCATCAAAGGGCAGAGCTGCATCCTCTGAAGCTGCTGTTGGAAGTTCCCCCTCAATTCGCTGACCATCCATCCCTGAAAGCTGTACATCTATTAGCGGGTTAGGAAATAAGGTCATGCTCGTGGTATGTGGTAACCCAGGTAAAGGAATACTTGGGTCTGGAATCCAAATATTATCCTGAAAAAGCCAGTCTGCCCATTGTAAAGCACATTCCAGCTTCCACACAGTATCCTCTGCAGTGAAAGGTAAAATAACTGAATCAGAAAAAGCAGGGAGGGAACCGGGGGCAATTATAGATATTCGTGCAGTTTCCACATCCATTTCTGAAAAAAAGACCTTTTTTCACAGTAGGGACTGTAGGACTTTGTACCGACCTTTTCCTTTTCTTTTCATCATCCATAAGGGGTCATTGTGAATCCATATCTTGTTCAGTATCAGAAAGTAATAATCATAGGTTAGACTCCATCTGTGTTAAGCCACATTGAGAAAAAACATCTTCTTCTACAAGCACCATATTTTCTGCACATTGAACAAACACCTCAGAGACCAACATAGTATCCAGAGCTACTGTCTGACTGGGGACACCACCAACCCCTTGCACAGTCTCAGACCTACTGAGAGAGTCCATGATCTGTATGGACAAGGGTTTCCCCTCTGGAGAGTAGGGGAATTTTATTGAATAGAAGGAAACTGAATACAATCAAAACATTTCACAATATACATTCTTGCAAATCATAAAGAAAAATAGAAAATAAATAATTAAAAGTTCACAACACTAATTCAAAATGAACTTAATCTTGTTTATGTAATTGCAGCATCTGTGTTTGTTACCCAGGGAATGCCTTTCCTTAATTCTAATAACACATGTTGTGAAAGCTGTATACATTCTGTACTATACTATACACCATTTTTACATCTTTCTCAATTTTCTTAGCTCTATATAAGTGCACTCTTTCTGTTGCAAAGTAAATAGGCATCTCGCCATCCTAATATTCCATTTTATGATTGTAAATAATAAATATAAAGTCCCAATACTCCATTTTCTCCATTGGGGATGAAAGTGTCCATACATTATATTGTCGTATGTAACTTTTGCAAATATTGGTTCCTTCCATTGTTGTGCTATATATCTCTAGAAATCTATAATGAAGGAATAGCTAAAAAATAAATGTTCTATGGTTTCTTCTATAGCAATGCACCCAATACGGCAACATATCCTTTCTTGAAGCTATTTATGCTTCTGATTTTCTTTTATGTAAATGTTTCCGTGGCAGGAAAACCAGTGAAAATCCCACATGCGAACAGGAATTCTGGAAGATCTATACCCTGTTCTTAGAGATTGTAAATATGCAATTGGACAGTTGAAAAATGGCACTGGTACTGCACATAACTCCAAAAGAAGATCTCTATATAGTACTTTGTGTCAGGGCCGAAGTAATTTGTGGGCTAACTTTCCACTGCTTCAGCCTCTGAAAGGTATCTTTAAGATAAATAGGTGTAGACACAGAAGCTCTGATAACTCTAAGCGAGTTTGTCTCCCATTGTTGAAACCAGGTCCTGCAGTTTCCATGCATCCATTGTTCCCACCCTTTCTGTACATTACCTAATAGGGGTTTTAAATTTGACATAAAAAATACTTGGAAAAAAATATTATAGGATTAATCATAGACAGGCCACCTTCTTTTACTGGTAGGTAGGTTATATTCCTCTTTATGAGGTTGAGGCGACTGCCCCATATAGCCTGGAAGAATATACTTAACAGTGAAGTTTCTAACTGTTTGGGGACCGGAAACACATAGCTCAAATATAAAAGTTAGGGACTAAACATTTTTTTACTAAAAATACTCATGTATTTTTCCCAATAGTATTCTGGTTCCAGTGAGCTACTCTTTGCTTGCCTGTAACAAGCTTCTCCTCCCAGTTCAGTTTCTCCATACCCTGCGGTCCAAATTTCACCACTAAACTAGAAACAGGGTCTCTTGTTAATCGGATTGGGCCTATCTCAGTTTCTGAATTAGGAATAGTTCCTAGTGAGAAACCCAAACATTTATTTAAGTTCAAGGCAGCCCCTGAACATGCTCCAAATACTTTACATTGATGCAGGGAGTTCTGTACTGAAACTTTGGCAACCAACATGAGGCAGAGATCATCTGCATAGGCCTTGACCTTAGGAGTTATCGACATCTCTGGATTAGAAATACTTTTAATGTTACTGCACCCATTCAATTTACGAAGTAAAGGATAAAGAAAAAATACATAGAACAGAGGACTTAGAAAGCACCCCTGCCTCACGCCCCACTTGATAGAGATCAATGGACCCCACCATCCATTCACTACTGGAGTAACTGTGGCATGTCTGTATAATGCTTTCAACAAAGCTACGAATACTTCAGGGATTTTATAGTGGTATAGGGTAGTCCAAAGAAAGTCATGACTAATACAGTCAAAGGCTTTCCGTTGATCAAGTGAAATTATATATCCTAGCAACGTATTCATATAGCCCTTGGTTATAAGTTCCCTTAGAAGGATTAAATGGTCCTGAATCCTCTTATGTGGTATGGGACAAGATTGCTCCAGGGAGATTACTATTTCTGCTATTTGTAATAACCGGGTAGTTAGAACTTTAGTCAATAGCTTGAAGTCAGTATTTAAAATGCAAATCGGTCTCCTGCTATTTAAATTGGATTTCTCATCCTTTTTGTGCAAGTATACTAAAGTGCCTTTGTTAAAATTCAAGGGGATATCTTCTGTTTCTAACAGGGCATTAAAAACATTTACTAGATCAGAACCGAGTTGCTCCCGTATTTTTTTGTACGGTTTGTTGGGAAGGCCATCAAGTCTTGGAGTAACATTATTTTTCAGCTGCTGTATTGCACTTAATACTTCTGCTGAAGAGATTGGCTTACACATTGCAGTGGTCACCTGAGGGGGAACGCATGGGACCTGGACATCTAAAAGGAATTTTTTAGACTCTGATATATCTGATGAGATATGAGAAAATAAATTACTAGAATATTCAGAAATCAGTCTTAGAACTTCCTGATGACCAGTATGTTTAATCCCCAGCTAATCAACCAAAAAAGGCATAGATCTGTGACCTATATTCTTAAGATTTTGATCAAAGGGACATATTTCTTGTGCAGTACCCTGTGTGCCAAATTTTTATTGACTAAACAATTGTACTGCTTTTTTTCTTGTGAAATAAAGCATGTCCTTTTGTACTAACTGTATTTGCTGTCCTAAATCTTGACCTGTTATGCTGGTTATAGTGAATAGATTTTGTAGGTGATGCCTTTTTTGCAAATAAGCTAAATATTCCTAATTGTTTTTTTGCTTACTATAATTTTTTAATAAATGATTTAGATCTGTTTTTGTGTCCTCCCACCACCTAATGGAATTTTCATTACATACCACCACTGATTTTCTTGCTGCCAAGAACTGAGTTAATGATTCTATAAAACTATTATCTTGCACCAGGTTTATATTGAAGTTCCAGGTCCTCTGGAATCTGTAAGGTTACTTACTAGATTTATTGACACCATCTTGTGATCAGAAAATTATAAGGGGTGACTTTAATTGAACCAATTTTGGTATTCTGTGATATAAAAATTAAATCAATCCTCGTAGTCAAGGTTCCTTTTTGAAACATGGGACTATGTTGTTTTGCTGCTTCTAGATAGGCATCCTTGAGCCTTGCTGTATGCAAAATCTTTTTTAAGGCTAGGGTATCACAAAATAATTTTTTAGTTGCAGCATGAGCATTTTTATCTTTAACGCTTGAACCACAGTTAAAATCCCCAGTGAATATTATTTCTTTAGAAGTATGTAAGTATGGCTGAATGATAGAATAAATTTCTTTTCGGGCAGTTTTAGTCTGGGGTGCATAAAGATTAACTATTTGATAAGGCCTAGCCTCTATTAATACATCAAGTATTAAAACCCTCCCAGGAACCAAATCATAAAGTTTCAACAATTTAAAGACTGGCAAACTTATAAGTATTCCTACCCCCGAACATGTATCCTGTCCTTTAGACCAGAAAGATGGTCCTAGTACCCACTCCCTCTGAGCTTGTCTTATTTCGTGGGAAGTGTGCAACCTAGTGTCCTGTAAACAAAATATCCCAAGGATCAGAGAAGTGAGGAAAGAAAATATAGTCTGACGCTTATCAGCTCGCTTAATACTATTTACATTAAGTGTATGACAGTGAAATTGCTCAGACATCAGACTTATGTAGCTACAGAAGATAACAATGAAAATAAAATACAACTGAAAGCTTACAAACTTCATTTCTTCCTACCCGCTGACCCACCTTTAGTTTTGGATCTAGCTTTCCTTTTTTGAGACCCTCTACCTTTGGAACAAATCTCCTTATCTGTTGTTCCTTCAGAATGGAAGGAGGAAATAGCTGAAGAATCAGTGTCCTCCCTGATTCAGCTGAGGTTCCCTGGAGGATCTCAAATGGATTTGCTAACACAATGGGAGAGACTTTAGCTGCTTTGGGGAGGGGGGGTGCGGTGCTTTCAGCTTTGGCCTAGTAGAACTTCTACACTGTGTCTGAGCTGGTTCTTTAGGAGGAGGCATGTCTTTATTACCTGCAGAACTCTCAATCCTTGCTGCTGTGGAAGTAGAGGCTAAGGAGATCTCTTCCGATACTCTCTCTACTGGCTGTGTATCCACCTGGAGGGGGGGAATTAGCTACCAAAGGGGCCTCTTCCACAAAATAAGGAGGTACCAGGGTGGGCCTATTTCTGATTTTTGCTTTCTAGGCCTGAGAAATTATAAAGTGTTGATCAGCCCCTTCGTCACGGTGGTCCTGATTATGTGCTGCCCAGATGCAATTCTGAAAAGTATGTCCTACTTCATCACATAAATTGCACTTTGTTTCATTTAAACAAGCTGAACTTATATGCTCCAATTCCCCACATAGTGTGCATTTCACCTTATCACAGTCAGTACTAAGGTGATTAGGATCCCCACACCTGTAGCAGGCCTATCTCACTGCAGAAGGAGTTAGGCAAATGCATAACCCCATTGTCAGTAGATTTTAACAAAATCTTCACCCTACATCCCCCAGTCCAAATATTTTCTGTGTCCAGAATAGCTTCTGGATTTCCTAGGACTGTGCAACATTGTTTTAGCCAGTATAGCACATCTGATACATCCATACCTTCGTTCCGAAACAATATCGTTATATTTATGTATGCTGGCTTTGTTAAAGGTGTTACCAAGAAGGGAGTCCGCAAAGTAATATTTTTCAAGGAATTACATTTTGTCATATATCGCTCTAAGCCACATGTGCTCTTGAAACTAATATCAAAGGACGTCTCTCCTGAGATGTGAATCAATTCATATATTTCATGAGAAAAAAATTTAAGAGAATCCTTTAATAAAGTTTTGGCTACAAAGATGCGTTCCAGAGGTTCTTGCATGCCACCTAAATATGTTAGTCTAACGGTGTTATGCCAGTTTGCTGGAAGAATAGAAAGGTAAAATAGAGAAGAAAAGGTTTTCTTTTGGGCATCTGGTTTTTTATTCAGTGGAGCCTCAGTCTGTGTTATTTCGGGAGCTCTCCCAGCAGGACGTGGCTGAGGCAGCTCTATCAATGGCAAATTAAGAATGGGGTTATGTGTCATTTGTAGATCTTTTGGTACCACTAAAGGATTATATGCTTCTCCTTCCTTATTCTTATAAGAAGCTAAGTTAGTCTGAGCACTAGTGAAATCCCCAGATTTAGGCATTTTAATGGGAGAGGCCCCAGACACCCATTTGTTTGTTTGAGGCTATTTTTCCCATCCAGCTCCCTGTAAGGCAGCGTCCACTGACCACCTCGGGGCTGTTTCTGAAATTTGTTTATCATCCAGTTTTACAGTTCTAGTTTGACCAGTGCTGCACAATGAAACAGTTTTTGTTGCTGTACTTACAGGTTTTCCAGCTGTGCTGACCAAGGCAACTGCGGTTCCAGTCGTAATATCGTCACTGGCAGATGACGGCTCCTTCAAAGCGTTCCAATCTCTCAGCTGATTTTCTGAGACAGTGTCAGTGGCTCTGTTAGCCTGTATCCAATGAATTTTCTGCTGCAGTGACATCTTTTTTACCATGAATTGCTGCTACTCAGTTTCCAGTAATTGTTTCAGTTGAAAAGTTTCTGCAGTATCCTTACATAAATCAGGCTGCATCGAATCATTGATGTCTGAAGACTCAGGATTAATCTCAATGTCCATACTTTCTTCAGGCACTAGTCTAGGCTTTTCTGTTTCACTTAAGGGGTTTTCCAGCACTATTTCTTCATCCACCACATTTGTACTCATACTTTCTTCAGTCAGAATCACTCTTTTAGCCCCAGACATTGATGAGGTGGGAGAAGGGGCCTGCTCGCCCAGCTCTACAGCATCCATTCTCCTTCCAGGACTGACATCTGCCATCTTGTCAGCCAGAGGTTCCGCTACAGGCGAGTAGGGGAATTTCCCTGGTGCCCTGGCCAAATTTCCCCCATTCACTAAAAATACCACCAACAGCTTAATCTGGTTCAAAGTCAGTTGCCATTCATCTGCATCCCCCTCCCTCAGGTCGTGCCTGGAAATAGGCAGAATCTGACTAGTGCACTTACCCTGTCAACAAAAACTAAATAAATAAATAATTAAAGGACCTGATTTCCTAACATGTGGACCACATTATGGCTGCTAGGGCAACTTCTTGTGGTGATTTGAGGGTGTAGGAATAATATACCCTGTCACAGACACTATCAGTTTCTGATGCCTTTAGAATTTACTAGCCATCTGTAGAATGCCCCATATCTTTAGTTTCATTTTCCATCACATGTACTGTATTTTTATTTATACTATTTTTTTATTTCTTTGTGTCCTCAGCTTTGAACGTGATTAAATCCTTTGCTTGTGTCACCACAAACTAATGCTATGAACATGATTCTGTGGCCCAGGTTTCAAAGGTTCTGAAAATGTGCACATGAAGTGGAAAAAGATGTATAAGGGATGGTACCCTTGCACAACATTATTCTGTTGTATGCACACCATATTTGAAGAGGGTACTTATTTTTGACTGTTTTTGCAGTTTATGACAGTCTGCACATGCTTTGTATGTACAACTGGGCCAAACTACTATGCCTAGTATTGCCAGGCATAGCATTCCTTCACACCTGTGTCTGCCCTGCACACTAATGGCTGAAAGTAACATCTTGTTAGCAAGGTAAATTTTCCCCATGCTGCCAAGTTGAACTCTTGGACTTAATCTCTTGAACAAGTTAAGCCCTTTACAAATTGGGCCCCTGATATGATGGCACAAACAAGGGATTATGGCTACAAAGCAAGGAAATCAGCAGACACATGCCATGTTATGGGCATAGATCCTCTTTTCATTCGACCCTCTTTAGTTATAAAGAATGTAATGTCCTGAAATTCAATTTCTGGGGGAATCATATGTGATTGTACTCCTGCTGATGCCAACAATAATGTTTTGCAGACATCTAGAAAATCAATTTACAGGACAAGGATCCATTTATAAATGTCAGTAACAGTGACTGACTAAGACAGAGCTGCTGTGCAAAAATGTATGCAAATGGTGAATGGTAATGTGCAACAGTTCTGCTGTGCTTCCATTCCCATCCACAGTGGATCCATGTAGATGACTGGAATATGGAGGGGTTGAGGGTCTGTAGAGGGATTGTGAGGGCCGTGGGAAAAAATAGTCATGTCCATGCCCTGACCTTGACCCCACCACATTAAACATGGAACAGCCCTGCATGGATTCACTGGACCATCGCAACTGAGAGTGCAACACGAATGCCAGCAGTGGCAGAGAGCTGAGTGAAGTACAAATTGAGTCAGGCACTGACATTCCTCAGTGCACTGGGCACAGCTAGCATACTTAGCAGAAGGGGGCCATGACCAGGAGGCTTTGGGATGACCATGAATGCCAAACTTTAGTATAGAGGAGACAGCAATTGTGGTCATAGAGGTCCGCTGCCACTACTGGGCCCTATTTGGGGACTAGTGCTCTGAAGGACTAACCATCCCACAAGGGGACTGCATCTAATGTGCTGTGAATGCTCTGGCAGCACACCACAGACCACAGTGATCATTAAGTGAAAGTGGCGGACATCCATGCCACCATCAAGAGGCAACTGCCCCTCCATAGGAAGGCATAGTTAGACAATGGTGGCAAGGGCCAAGACAATGGCTGACCTTACCCCCATTGAAAATATTGTGTATGACCCCTTCTCCCAGCAGTCCATTGATGGGGAAGATGATGGCGTCAACACACTAGTTAAAGAGTAATGTACATACCCAGCTGTTACCCTTCCATGGCACTAAATCTGGCACTAATACCATGAACGGTCTACCTACAGATGTGGTACAGCCTACCATGACAGTAAGGAGGAGGCAGAGGACAGTCAGGTTCCTGAGAGGAGGAACTTGCAGGCACTGTCATAACCAGCAACATATCTGCCCCTAGGCACCATGAAAAAGTTGTGCATGATGGCACAGACATAGTGGTTCACCACACAGTCACCATGGGCAACAGAATGAACATTTAGTATGTTTTCTCCCCACACATGTGTTGTTGTCAGCATTTAGGTGGAAAGGCAGAGGGAGGATAGACATGTATCTAGTCCCATGTTCATGGCACTCCAGAGTGACTGTGTTCCCAAAAAGGACACTAGTGACAGAGAGGAAGCGATAACATTGGGGGTCACCTGAATAGGAACACACACACACAGACACAGCTCATAGCACACCAACCCCCAAAGCTGCACCAATTAGCACACAAGCCACCAGACTCTGTATGCATGCCCAGACATCATAAACATTAGCACACCAGCTACACCATACCACCCCCATTGCTTGAGGAAAGCCCATTGCTTGAGGAAAGTAACCCCTAATTGGGTCATCAGGAGTTGTGCCTGTACATGGCAACCACATGAGGCAGCAACTTCAGGTAATGTATGCTGATATATGACTGTTTGGACAGCAGTGGTTACCCACCAGGTGGTGTACCAGCTGCACATGGAAATGGGTGTCCTACACATGGACCTGGGTGTCTTACATATGGAGGTGATCACCATGACCATGGAGCTGGGTGCCACCTACAGGGCTGTTAAAGGCATTTTCAACTGCCTTCTGTGCATACTGGACTGTTGATTCAATGCTCTGACAGTGGCACTGACAGCCAGTTTGGGCTCACAGCTGGGTCACTCTGGGCTACATGCTCCTCAATAGACTGTACCTGATGTAAAAGCTCCCTAGGAAGGAACAAGAAACCCTCTGCTTCAGAACCTCATTTGCACCCACACATCCAAGACAATCACCAACATGGTCCCACTGACATGCAGATTGGCTCACATATAGTATATGGTTTGTACAGTAATGTGTAAATATGTAACAGGCAACATGAACCTGAAAACTGAGGCCAGTCACATTATACATGATTTGCTAGAAGGGGCTGGCAGTACAGTATGACAGGGAAACTAGCACCCTGTTGCACACATACAGTATGCAGGACCTTTTGGTCCATATTTGTAACCATGGTGCCAGTAGGGTACACTGCTTTTCCACAGTGTCCCTGCTGTTTCTGAACAATCCAGTGCATTGGAGGTTTCCAAGTGTGCCCAGATTAAGGTGTGATCTGTCTACACATGACTGCCATAGACTGTGCCTTTACAATTCCTCCGCACTGAGCAGGACATTCAAGAATAGGCAAGAAAGCATCAGTGTGGCCAACACCACAGAGGTGTGCTGCTGTGATACCTGTGTGGTGGGTACTATAACCACTGTCTGTTGTCTCTAGTATCTTGTGCTCTGCTGATCTCATCATCAGACCTGATATAGGATTCATGGGGAGGAGGTCATGTCAGATTAACCTGATTAGTTTATTTGACTGTGTGAGCAGGGAAATATAACAAGGTGGGGTACTGGACATTGCCTATTTAGACTTTAGCAAAGCCTTCAACACCATACAACAAAGGCAGCTCATAAGGAAACTGAGTCATTTGGGGGTGGGTCCTTAGGTGGTAAACTGGGTATGAAATTGGTTGATGGATAGGTGACAGAGGATGGTGGTAAAGAGTACTCACTCAAGGGAGGTAAGGATGATCAGTGGGGTACCTCAGGGCTCAGTATAGGTACCAGTACCCTTTAATGTCTTTATAAGTGACATTGCAGAAGAGCTGGAATAGAAGGTATGCCTCTTTGCAGATGATATCAAAATCTGCAATAAGGTAGACACTCCAGAGGGGGTAGAGAAAATGTGCAGAGAACAAGCAAGGAGTGGTAGAGGCTGAGACAGCTGGGTTTCAATACAAAACAGTGTAAAATCATGCACCTGGGTCACAGAAACCCAAAGGCGGAGTATAAAATGGAGGAAAGGTATTGATGGTCACCAAACAGGCGAAGGACCTTGGAGTAATTATAGCTGATGACCTTAAGGTGGTGAGGCAGTGCGACAAGGCAGTAGGTAGGGCCAGTGGGATGCTGGGGTACATAGGGAGGGGTATGACCAGCAGAAGGAGGGAGGTGGTGTTAGTGCTGTATAGATCACTTGTGAGACCCCACCTGGAGTACTGGGTCCAGTTCTGCAGACCACATCTCAGGAAGGACACAGAGTGGAGGCTACTCAGAGGAAGGCAACTAAAATGGTGCAGGAGCTGCATCAAGAGCCCTATGATGAGAGAGACTGATGGATCTCAATATGTACACTTGAAAGAGAGGAGGGAGAGGGTGGACATGATAGCAACCTATAGCTACCTCATGAGGTTATTTTTTTATTTTTTAATTTTTAATTTTATTGAAATCTAGGATTACAAATACCTTTGAGCAGGAACTGCTCATTTACAGAGGTTCCACATCGAAGGAATGGGGGGTATACATACATACAAAGGTCAACATAATAATACATAGTTACACAATAACAAGAAGTAAGAGACTGAGGCTTAGGAAATTCCAGTAATTCAAAATGTGCCAAATGTTAGGTAGCATGACATAACCAGTTAAGGGCAATCTTGGAAATAAGCACTGCAGGTGAGAGGGAAGGGGGTATGCAGGCAGGAAGGCCATTGTCGGAGGATAGAGGGCGAGGGTAAGAGCTCTAAAGGGGAGGGAGAGGAGGGATAGAAGTCAGGAAATGCCCTGGGGAGGAAAGGAAGAGGGGGCAAGTGGGTAGGCAGGTAGGCCTACCCAGACTTTAGCAAGGCATTTGACACAGTCCCACACAAAAGATTAATAATCAAATTAACCAGCCTGGGAGTGGGTCCCAGGGTGGTAGTCTGGGTAAAACATTGGCTGGACACTTCCCAACCACAATCCTGTGTGTCTATCCCAAACATGTTTGAAGCCCACCATTGTCCACCCCCCTTCTCTATTGGAAGACTTTTACAGGCATCCACCACTCTTTCAGTGAAGAAGTACTTTCTCTCATCCCTCCTAAATGTTCCCCTTCTAGCTTCATTGCATGCCCCCTTGTTCTCATGCACTTTTTTCTCTGAAAAACACTCCCCCATACCTTATAGAAACAGTGACTTTGATGGCTGACAAGGACCACTTGGCCCACCTAGTCTGCCCATTTTCCTACCTAAAAGATAAGCTGCAGATCCTAGTTAACCAACAACCTATTTCTTCCTACCCACACAAGAATTGCCTTATGTCTGTCCCATGCATTCTTGAAATCTCCCACAGTTTTAGACCCCACAACCTCCTCAGGAAGGCTGTTCCATGCATCCGCCACCCTGTCTGTGAAAAAATACTTCCTCACATTGCCCCTGAGCTGTCCCCCCTCTATCTTTAAATTGTGTCCCCTTGTTCTTGCACATCTCTTTTTCTGAAAGATGCTATCCTCTTGGACTTTGTTGATTCCACTGAGGATAGGTGTCTGAAAGGAAGGAAGACACTCCCCGGGAAGGAGGGTAAGAGTTGTAGGTGATTGTTTCTGGGCAGCATAGGTTTACTCCCACCCACACTCCCCTCACCCCACCCACCCCAAGCGCATAACTTCCTTTATAGCAGGGTTCTGATATCACTTCCTCAAAACTGCTAACAACATATACCTGTTCATATCCTTAAAAGCACAGAGCACTGAATAGGGGGTAGAGACACTCACAAGCTTGCATACACTAAAACAAGAACAAAAAACAAAAAAGCATCTGTAACTGGAAGGGACGCAGACATGTGGGGAGTGGGGCAATGCACTGACTGTGGAGCAGCAGTCTTCCGGGAGACATTCTGGAAACTGCATTGCTGCCCTATTTGCAGGCACCTCTCTGGTCTGAGGAAGGAGGTTGTTCGTCTCCATGTTGACCTGGCAAGGATTCAGGAAACTTGCTCCCCCATCCAGGGACCACCCAGGCCACCGCTACTACCTCAGAGGTTGCCAAGAAAGAGGAGTGGTTGGACCATGGTGGGCTCAGGGAGGGTGAGGTGGTGGAACAGAGGTGCATCCCTCCAGTTGTGCCTCTCCACAATTCATTCACCACTCTGGTGAAGCATGGTTCCTCTAAGAAGGCATCTGCAGTGCAGACCAAGGAGGATGCTAGGAACTTCCACAATGGAAACCCACAGGAGGGTGGCCCAGGACCCCACAGGGAAAGGAAACAACTCCTGGTGGGGGACTCGAGTGTTAGGGGGGTAGAACTGGGGGAGGGCAGGGAAAGGGAGGCAAGGTACCTGCCCAGTGCCAAGGCTAGGAGGGACAGGAAACAAATCCTCAGGATAGTGGGAGCAGCAGCAAGGGGTAGGGAGATGGATGTTATTATCCACCTAGGGATGAATGACCTGGCTGAAAATGGGATCAGAGCAGTGCAACAGGAGTCTGTGGAGTTGGGGAGGGGCCTTAGACAAGTAGCACCACGGTAACTTTCTCAGAAGTGCTACCTGTCTATGGCATAGATGAGGCTAGGACACTCCACACCATGGGATTCAATGACTGGTTGAAAAGCTGGTGCAGAGCTCAGGGATTTGGCTTCATTGGGGACTGGGGGTCCACCTTGAGGGGATGCAGGTCTATACAGGTGTGATGGTCTGCATCTATCCTGGAGCGGAACCAGGATCCTAGGTGATAGGTTTAAATGCTTCAGTGGCAAGCATTTAAACTAGCCAAGGGGAGAGACACTGAAGAGGAGAAGGGAAATCCTAGCCCCCCCCAAAAAAATCAGGATAATTGGTGAGGTAAACACCAAAATAGAGCAGTCAATAGGGAGAAGGGCAGGGGTAAATGTAGAAAAAGACAAAGGCAGTAGGGACAGGGATGGGGCAAAAAGAAATAAAGCCATAAAAAAAATGGAGGGTAATGAGTACCAATGCCCGTAGTCTAGGTAAAAAGCTCCCTGAAATGGTGGCCTTGATGGAAGAGGGGTGCCTGGATATTGTGGCAGTCACAGAAACATGGTACACAGAGAACCATGACTGGGATGTCAACATTCCAGGGTACACAATCTACAGGAGGGACAGAGAGGCAAGAAGAAGAGGAGGAGGAGTAGCTCTCTATGTAAGGGAAGGGATCAAAGCAACAGAACTAAAGGGTAAACAGGGAGGACAGGAGGCACTTTGGGTCACCCTTGAGACTGGAAATGGTTCCACAATCCGCACAGGGGTTGTATACAGACCCCCATCTCAGGGGGAGGAAATGGACAAGGAAATGATAGAAGGCATCCTTGGGATGGCAGAGAAAGGGGAGATATTGCTGATGGGGGACCTGAATATGCCAGTTGTTGACTGGAGGACCTTTGCTGCAGCCACATCCAAGAGCAGGGCCACTCTCGATGCCCTACAGGGGGCATGTCTCAGACAGCTAGTTTTGGAACCCACTAGGGAGAGAGCAATCTTAGACCTGGTACTCTCAAATGGGGATGGAGACAGGATCTCTGATCTTGAAGTGGATAGCCATCTGGGAACAAGCAACCACCAAACAGTATGGTTCACGATAAACTTAGCTGTAGAGTCAAGCCACACAAAAGTGAAGGTACTGGACTTCAGAAAGGCTGATTTTGTCAAAATGGGAGAGTAACTCAGAAAAGCACTAGCAAACAGACAAGAAGGTGAGGTGCAGCAACAATGGGGAAACATCAAAACTGCCATCACAGAGGCAACAAGTCTTTGTGTGAAGCAAATAAACAAATCAAAATGAAAGAAAAAAACACTATGGTTCTCAAAAGAAGTGGTGGGGAAGGTAAGGGAAAAAAAATAGCATTCAGGAAGTATAAGGAAACACAGAAGGAGCAGGACAGAGAACTGTACCAGTTAAAGCAGAAGGAAGTGGGTAAGGCAGTCAGAATAGCAAAGGCCGAAACCGAGGAAATGATAGCCAACTCGATTAAGAAGGGGGATAAAACCTTTTATAGGTACATTACGGTGCAAAGAAAGACTAAGGCAGGGATACTGAGGCTGAACAAAGAGGAAGGTGGTTGGGCAGAGAGCGACAGTGAAAAAGCAGGGATACTGAACGAATACTTCTGCTCAGTATTCACAATGGAAAAGCAGGGGAAAATACCTAATCCGGTCAATAGAAGCACTCTAGATAGGGGGGTTGATATTAGTCCTTTCACAGAAGAAAGGGTTCTGAAAGAACTCTTAAAACTGAAGGTGGATAAAGCAATGGGGCCTTATGGGATTCACCCCAGGATTTTAAAATAACTAAGGGAAGAACTAGTAACACCACTGACTGCCCTTTTTAATAAATGATGGGAGGATGGGGTGGTACCTGAGGACTGGAGGAGGGCAGATGTGGTTCCCCTTCACAAAAGTGGGAGCAAGACAGAGGCAGGAAACTACAGACCTGTCAGTTTGACCTCAGTGGTAGGGAAAATGATGGAATCACTTCTGAAGGAAAGAATTGTTGAGTACCTAGAGGCCAGTGGGCACAGGACCCAAGGCAGCATGGATTCACAGTGGAAGGTCATGTCAGACAAATCTAATTGATTTCTTTGACTGGGTGACCAAAGCAGTAGACCAGGGAGGGGCTGTGGACATGGCCTACCTAGACTTTAGCAAGGCATTTGACACAGTCCTACAAAGATTAATAAACAAATTAGCCAGCCTGGGAGTGGGTCCTAGGGTGGTAGCCTGGGTAAAACACTGGTTGGACAACAGGATACAGTGGGTAATAGTAAATGGAGTCACAGTGAAGAAAGGAGGGTTGCTAGTGGGGTACCGCAGGGTTCAGTACTGGGGCTGGTCCTTTTTAATGTCTTTATAAGTGACATTGCAGAGGGACTGGAAGGAAAAGTATGTCTCTTTGCAGATGACATAAAGATTTGCAACAGGGTTGATACACAAAGTAGGGTGGAAAGGACGAAAAGGGACTTGGCAAGGTTGGAGGAATGGTCAAATGTATGGCAGCTTAGATTCAATGCAAAGAAGTGCAAAGTAATGCACCTGGGAAACAAAAACCCAGGGGAAGAGAATACAATGGGGGGTGAGATACTGACAACAAAAATGGAAAGGGACCTGGGGGTAGTCATATCATACAACCTAAAGGTGGGCCAGCAATGTGAAAAGGCAGTAAGGAGGGCTGGGGGGATACTGGGATGTATAGGGAGAGGTATCACCAGTGGAAAACAGGAAGTTGTTGGCCCTCTGTACAGACAATTGGTAAGACCACATCTGGAGTACTGTGTACAGTTTTGGAGACCCCATCTTCGCAAAGACATAGACAGGATGGAGGCTGTCCAGAGGAGGGCAACCAAAATGATGCAGGGTCTGCATCAGAAGACATATAAAGAACGACTAAAGGAACTAAAGATGTATAGCCTTGAAGAAAGGAGGGAGAGGGGGGACATGATAGAAACTTTCAAATACCTCAAGGGACCCAACAAAGTCCAAGAGGGTAGCATCTTTCAGAAAAAGAGATGTGCAAAAACAAGGGGGCACAATTTGAAGATAGAGGGGGGACAGCTCGGAGGTAATGTGAGGAAGTATTTCTTCACAGACAGGGTTGTGGATACATGGAACAGCCTTTCTGAGGAGGTTGTAGAGTCAAAAACAGTGGGGGAATTCAAGAATGCATGGGACAGACATAAGGCAATTCTAGTGGGGGGTAGGAGGAAGTAGGCTATTGGTTAACTAGATCTGCAGCTTATCTGTTAGGTAGGAAAATGGGCAGACTAGGTGGGCCAAGCGGTCCTTATCTGCCATCAAATTCTATGTTTCTATGTTTCTGTCATGCTCCCACCTCCCTCTTTTCCTCAAAACATAGCTGGATAAGAACTTGTAATCACTTTTTATGCACTTTGTGTTACTATGTTCACCTGCTGCTACTGTTACTTTAAAAAATTATTTAAATGCAGTAAGTTTCAAGCAGCTAACAGTCTCTGGATAAAGCACAGGTGTACAAGATATTGAGACGTCGCTGCACCCCTCCCTAGTTTTGCCTGTTTTAAATGTGTGTGCTGTATACCCACAATAAACTTGATGCAACTGCAGAAGTGATCCCAGCATCTTGTTTTCCTGCTCTGTGAGTAGCACCAGTTTTATTGTCTCCGTTGTTGCCTTAGTACTGGTTGTACCACTTTTACCCAGTTGCAGCCCTGTATGCTATGACTTTACTGAGTGTTTGGGCAATGCACAGATGAGTGCAGAGCTGTTCACTTCTTAATCAGGAGGAACATAAGGTGTACACAGCATGACATCAGACCCAGAAAATTCAGGCAATAGTGGAAAGTTGTGCATGGGAACCAGTATCACTGACAGTCTCTGGGTTTGGCTGGGCTTTTACATACAAGCAAATGAGAGTGTTGCAGATCAACCATCTAGCTACCTCATCTAACAGTTCTGCAAGACCTCGCAACATCCAAGAGGCTGTTCTTCAATACAAGAGTAGCACTGAAGCTCCTGTGCTTAGTGTGGCAGCAAGTCACCTTCAAACGGCATATTGAGGTTGGCAGGGTTCCCAGAGAACTTAAAATTCTCAAGTTCCCATTATTTGGGAGGGACTGTCCTGAAGTCTTCAACCTGTAGATTAAGCTTATCCTAAAGGACTCAGCTAAACAGCAGGAACTTTTGACGACTGTTGCTAAAAAGAAAGAGTTTTGCAAACATTCTCCAATTCAGCTGAACTTAAAACATTGAAAAGTAAGGTACAGAACACCGTTGTCAAGTGTGAGAAAAAAAAAACCCAGAGGCAGTTAAACAGCAGAAGTTTTTGAGGGATGAAAGAGACTATACTGTATGAATGACTGTGTTTAATTGGAAAAAGAGCAAAAAAGAATACTCGGATAAAGTCCAATATCAGAAACAGGCTGTGCAGCTCAACCTGCCCAGACCGATAATGAATCAGAAGGTGCCTCTTCAGTTATTTTAGAGGACAGCTTATAGTGGAAAAAGAGTCTGGATCCACCCCCAGATGCAACCCCAGAATCTCGTTTCAGGCTGAAAGAGGACAGGGAGAGGGCAGGAGCAGCCAGAGCAGGGGGGCACAGGACAAACAGCCGCAACAGAGGGGCAAGAACAAGGGCAGGGGCCAGATCTGTACAACAGGATGGCATCAATGTTGTCAACATCTCCTCATTTACCCTGTCTCCTCCAGAACTCTCAGTACTTAACCGAGGCCTAACGTTTGTCCCTACAAACAACATTAATCATTTTTGGTACAGCTACGGACTTTTACAGAATTGTACACCTTCTCAATCTTAAGTGCTTCTTTAACACCTTGGAGACAGACAATGCATCAGAAACTGCTAACTCTCTGCAGTCAGCAGAAACCAGTGTGTCTCTAGATAATCAAGACAATGCTATTGAAAGGACTTTTAGGCCCAAGTCCACATTCAACCCACCCATGAATCCTAATGTGGGTTTTTTCTTAAGGGCATGTGAGCAAGACCTTCAAAGACTCGTGAACTCTGATTATCAAGCTAGATTTGTAAATATGTCTATTGCAGAGCTTGAAGCTCTCAGAAATCTGAAATCTGATGTTAACATAACCAAGAAACCAGCAGATAAGGGTATGTGTGTGTCTGGTGGAGCAGGACACCAGCAGCTATGTAACTGAAGTGAAAAGGCAGCAAATTATGTTTTATCGACCACTCACTTCAGACACCACCATTGGCTTCAAGAAACATATTGATAAGTTTCACACCCTAGCATTTGAAAATGATATCATTAGCCAAGATACTGTCATTTCTAACTATGGAGCATCCTACGAGGCCCACCATCTCTTGCCCAAGATCCATAAAAGCCTTAAATCACCTTCTGGTCACCCGATAATCTAAGGCATTAACTTGCTCACTGAGCCACTTTCACAGTATGTGGACTAACATATCCAGCCATTTGTGAGCTGTCTGAGATTGTACATAAGGGATTCCATGGAGGCACTGACTGGGCTTAGAGATATCCACATTGAGGAGACATATTATCTTGCCCCTTCGATGTGAAATCTCTATACACAAATATCCCCCATGAAGAAGAGCTTCAGTTACTTGACCATTTCCTGGATTAGAGGGCTACTGCTAGTCCACCTACTGAATTTCTTTTACAGCCTGCTTGCTTTGTCCTGGAGTACAATGCCTTTCTTTTTTTAGAAGAATTATTCCTGTAAGTCAGCAGCATGGCCATCAGGACAACTCTTGCCCTGAACTTTACAAATTTTTTCCTTGGCCTGTGGGGAAAAAAGGCATGTTCATGACAGGACAGAAAATCCCTTTTACAGTAAAATTGTGCTGTGGAAAAGGTATATTGATGATATACTGATGGTGTGGCATGGGGACATCCCAGAACTAAAATCATTTGTCAGGTACCTTGAAGGCACAAACTCTGACCTGAAGTTTGCTCTCACATGCAGTCTGGAGGCCATACCTTTCTTGGACATCAGGATCCTAAAGACCCAAGAAGAAGGACTGGACACAGATCTATTTTACAAGCCCACTGACAGAAATAAGGTTCTGATAGCTAGTTCATACTGAGGTTCATACTGAGGAAGACTTGGAGCTAGTAGGCGGTTACCCATAAGTGCTCCTTATATACACATATAATAATATTTAGGAATATTCTCATTCAACAGATACTTATACAATCTTGATTTGAATATAGATTTATTATTACTAATAACTATATTTTCAGGTAAATTGTTCCAAGGATTTACTACTCTCATTGTATAAAAATAGTTTCTCTTGTTAGTCCTAAACATTTGACCTTATATCTGTAATGGGTGTCCTCTAGTGTTACATCCATCTTGTTAAAATGCAAACCCGAGGTCACTCAGCAGTCTATAATCCTGCATGATATTGTGCATAAAGAGAAGATCCGCTCTTATCCTTCTAGTTTCTCTGGACATTAAATTCAGCTTTTGTAGTCTTTCTTGATAATCTAATCCATCCATTCCTACAATGCATTTAGTAAACTTCCTCTGTATATGTTCTAGTTTTTATCTTGTTTTTTTAACAGAAACCAAATTTGTGATGCGCATTCCAATTGTGGGCGTATATATGCTCGAAATAAGGACATCATAATGTTACCTTCCCTACTATTCATATTTCTTTTAATTGCCCAAATAATGTTGTTACAGTTTTTAATTGCTTGCTGAGTATGTTCAAAAGTATCTAGATTTTCTGATACATAGTAACCCAACTCCCTCTCAGATGAGCAACAATGCAGGCTATGTCCACATAGTGTGTAGATTGTTCTGTTATGCTTACCCAAGTGCATAACTCAATCAATCAATCAAAGTCTTTATTTAACCAGGTGATCACCGTTGAGCAAGCTCATTTTTGAGGTGGACCTGGGTTTAACAAGGAACAAGGGACAATATACATGGGATGCAACACGCAAGAAAATAGTAATAATACAAATAAAGTGAGATACAATAATACAGTATATACAAAGTATCAGCAGTAACTTTACACTTTTCCATGTTAAAGGACATACCCCATCTAATGACCCAGTCAGAGACACTATCCAAATCCTGTTGAATGTATTTAAACTCTTCCTGAGTACCACAAGGCCCACCAATTTTAGTGTCATCCACATATTTTGTTGCCAAACCATTTAATCTATTTGTTAAATCTGAAATAAATATCTGGAACAGTGCAGGTCCCAACACAGAACCCTGTGGAACTCCACTTGTCACTAAACCAACATCAGCTCGGTATCCATTTATCTGAACCATCTGCTTTCTATCCATCAACCACTCTTTTATCCAATGTACTAAATAGGGATTAGCCTTTAATAATTTTAATTTATCTATTATGGCACCATGTGGTGTCAAATCAAAGACTCTATTAAAATCTGAGATCACATCACATGGGACCCCACTGTCCAAGGATATACTCACATTTTAATAGAAACACAACAAATTTGTAGTGCAACTTCTGCCCTTTTTGAAACCATGTTGTTTAGAATCTATAACATCAATTGAGGAGAGTAAAGTATCCCTAACCAGCCCCTCCATTATCCTGCACACAAAACAAGTCAGACTTATAGGTCTGTAGTTATTAACAGTTGTTTGTTCTCCTTTCTTATAAATGGGAACTACATGAGCCATTTTCCAGTCACTCTATCTCTCTGGTACTAACTGATTGCTCAAAAAGAACTTTTAGTTGAAGGGTTATATAATCAATCATTATTTGTAACATATTGGCTGAAATTCTGTCTGGGCCTGGGGATGTATTTGGTTTCAGCTTCTGAATACGCTGCTTTATTTCCAATAAGTCAAACTGTATTGGATCCACTGGTAAAAGTGTAACTACTAGGCTTCTACTGTATAAGATTTTGTGCCATAAATTTAAAAGAAGTGTTTATTAAAGGCTATAGCCATTTCTGCATCTGCTGTAACAATTTTATCTTGAACAGTAAGGGGTCCCACAGAATTCTGATTTCTTTTTAAGGAATTTATATAGGCAAAAAAGACTTATAATTATCCTTTGTGGCATTCTTTGCAAGCTGTTCTTCTGCATCTTTTTTTGCCCTCCTAATTCCTTTTTTGCAGATCCGTTGTGCCTGTTTTAGGGCAAAAAGTGTTCTTTTATTCTTATTTTTTTTACCTCTTTTGTAACACTTATTTTTCTTCCTAATCAGTTTTCTTATGTTTCTATGTAACCAGATAGGATTTTTATGAGTATTTTTATGCTTAACGGTTTGTGGTATGTAAATTTCACTTAAGCCCAATATACTCCCTTTTATATTTTCCTACATCTGTTATACAGATTTGTCACTGAGTAGAGATATCCAATCTAAATTTTTCAATTCATTCTGAATTTCCTTCACTTTTGCCCTTTTGTATAGAAATATTTTTGTTTTACCCTGATGAATGTCATAATCAGGGTTTGACCTTAACATTGTTTTACTAGCCCTGAACCTAGTGCAGATTGACCAGGGCTAGTGAAGCTAACCCTCTACTTGTCCATTTTGACTAGTGTAGGTTTTTCATGGTTGTTATTGACGTTGAAAAAGTCCCTACTTTAGCAGGCTGTAGTCCTTTTATTAATCTCCCTCAGTGTTCCAGGTGGCCTGGTGTGATTATCAGCTCATTAAGAGCTGCAATTATCTGGCAGTTCAAGAGAGGGATCCAACAAAAGACTCAGTGTGAGTCATTATCACTCAATTGTTGGACATTCAGTTAGTGTGCATGCTGTGATCAAGGGGGGAGTGTTAAGTCATTAGCTTCCAGTTTGCTGAACTTGTCTTTAATTTTTCCCATGATATTAAGACCAGTGTGCCTCATTTCCCAACCTTCTGAGTGTCTATATCCAACACTGCAGTGACAGAATGCTATCATGTATACACGGTCTGCCCAGCCAGGTGGCCTGTCCACTTTATACTTTCCATTGACACCACTGCAGACTAGACTCTGAAGTGACCATCAATAGAACCATAGCTGCCATTACGGACTAGTGTATAGTTCTCAGCTCCTCTTAATGGCTCACACCAGTCAATGCCATCAATACAGTACCACCCATCATGTCAATTCATCCTAAAAACAATGCTTTGGAGCATGTATGGTACAAAGCAAAACCTTAGTAAAATACATAATTTGAAAGATTAAAAAGGTATTCCTGGTATGAAAAGATCATCCTATATAGAAACAGAGGTAGTACAGCATCATGCCTTTATACTGCTCCACTTTGACTGACAAAAGAACACTGTTATAAAAATCTATTTTTGCTAGGGCAGAGCATGTTAAATCAATATTTTGTACCCGATATACGAGGTAGACATACAAAGAGGGACTAAAGCAGCTTAATATGTATACCCTTGAGGAAAGGAGGGAGAAGGGGGACATGATCAAAACTTTCAAGTATCTCAAGAGAATTAGGCCCTGTCCACACTACACCACTTACAGTCTGTAACGGTTCCAAACCGTTACAGACCGGAACTGCTACAGTGTGTCCACACTGCCGGCAAACAGTCTCGATAATGGTTTGGAACCGTTGCAGCTCGTCCACATTTGTGGGTGCCCTGTAACGTTACAGCTGCACCCTATCCCACAATGCAGTTCATGCTGCACTGGGGGAATACTGGAGCTACATGCTCACGTCCACACTATGGCTGGTAATGTTACAGGGCACAACCGTTTTACGTAACCGTTGTTCGATCACCTCATAAAGTGGTTTCAACAATTCTGTTCTTCTCTATAACGTTACAGATGTAAGCGCAAAACCGCTGCGGTAAAGGTTTGAGCCCTCTGTAATGTTACAGAGGCATAGTGTGGACAGGGCCTTAAAGTACAGGAGGGTATCATCTTTCAGAAGAAGAGATGTGCAAGAACAAGGGGGCACAATCCGAAGATAGAGGGGGGATGGCTCAGAGGTAATTTTAGAAAATATTTTTTCACAGAGAGGGTTGTGGATGCGTGGAACAACCTTCCTGAGGAGGTTGTGCAGTCAAGAACAGTGGGAGAATTCAAGAATGCATGGGACAGGCATAAGGCAGTTCTAGTGGGGGGTAGGAGGAAGTAAGCTGCTGATTAACTAGAATCTGAAGCTAATCCATCAGGTAGGGAAATGGGCAGACTAGGTGGGTCAGGCGGTCCTTATCTGCCATCAAATTCTATGTTTCTATGGTATATATAAACAGATATATCAAAGTTTCCTATATCCCAAGCCCCCTGTGTTTGTTTAACTCTCTCCAAAGAAATCCTAGAACTTCTTCTGGCTCACTTCGCAGTATAAGAAAACTTCCAGAAGTGGAGTTCTGGTTCATCACAGGGTGAGGGATAACAGTGTCTTTCTCTGCCTGATTCTGTACATTGCCCTGCAGGTCATGGTGGGATTGTGGTGACGTGCATGATGATGTTGGCTATTGTGTGTCCAGAGCTAGAACTGCCTGTTTGAACATTTGCTATTATGGTATTCTCTGATTTGGCAGGGAGGAGGTGAAGACAGAGGAAGCAAGGGGCACATGGTAAAAAAACAATAGGGGTACACATTGAGTGTGATTGGACTGCAGTCATTTATTTTAATTTTTTTGCTGGGGCAGGAAGCAATGTGGGAGCAGGATAAATATGCAATAATCAGGGTAATTCTTGGCTTGCATTTTTCCTGTATAACCTATCAAAACCGACCATTATTATTGTGGGCTAGTGCAACCATCTGCAGGCTAATGCAATTTTTAATCAACTTGTCTGGCTGGCTAGTGCAAAAAAAATGTAGGTTGACCCCTGGTCATAATCATAATTGATTTTAAACATTACTGATTCATGGTCACTATTTCCAATTGAGGGCCTGTGATACATTCTTGAGTCCTTAGTTGTTCAGTTCCCAATACAATATCCAATATATTATACCCTCTTGTAGGGGAAGTTGAATGTTGTACTAAATTTAAATTATGACAACCCATAATAAAATGTTTGGCACTTGCTCCAAAGGCAGTCATTGTTTGCCAATCAATATTAGGGAAATTTAGGTCACCCATTACCCAGAATTCAGCAAGTTCTCCTGTCTTATCAAATTCTTTAATCAGACTGTCAGTAATCTCATTTTTGGAAGAGGGACTGCGGTAAACTGTACCCAACACAATTGACTGAGATTTCCCTCCATTAATTTTTATCCACAGGGTTTCGGTATCTGAATTTTTTTCCCTGATCTTATATGATATATCTACATATTTAATTATATTTTTATATACATTGCAACACCTCCTCACCTTTTTTCTATTCTATTTCTAGTATATAATGTATATCCTTCCAAATGTGCATCCTATGCTTCATTATTGTCAGACCACCAAGTTTCTGTTATGGAAATTACATCATATGATTTATCACTGATAATGGATTTTAACTCATCGTTTTTTTTATTCACGCTCTTAGCATTACGTGACAATATCTCTAGGTGCTCCTTGGTGGAATTTCTATTTTTTGCTTATGATTGTTTTGTAATGATAAGAAATTCAGTCTGTTATCATCTCTACTCAGTCAATCTGGACATAATAAATTTAGAGATGTTCCCAGTCTGTTAGCAAGTAATCTAGCCCCACTGCTATTCAAATGTAATCCATCTCTTGCATATAGCTCATAATTCCCTTGAAATACTGCCCAGTTATTGATAAAAGACAACCCATCTCTAGTACACCAGTTGTTAAGTCTGGTGTTAATCCTTACAATGGTCAAGTTTTTCTGGGGATGTGCTCTGGGAACTGGAATAATACCCGAAATTGCCACCTCATACCCTTTTCTTTTCATACAATTCTCCAAGTCGATAAGTTCATAGCAAATATCTTTTTTATACATATGACCCACATTGTTAGTACCTACATTTAATATTACTGTAGAATTACATGGAAGCCTAATATTATCTAGAACAGTTTTAACATCATGTATTCGTGCTCCTGGAAGGCACGTGATAGTTGTAGTCTCCTTATCATTCTGTCTAATATATTTATCTGTCATTTTAATTATGGTATCCCCAATCACCAGATATTCTGGTGTCATGTTTTCTACTGTGTCAGTTTCTTCATCTAATAAACCATTAAATCTATTTTGTATTGAAGTCTCAGACTGTTCCTTTTGCTTTACACCTTTCTTTCTACGATATGTAACTTTTTTCCCTCTAAACCATCCTTTCTTCCCTTTTTTACATGTTTCTTGTTCTTTATCTTTTGTGCTGTCCTTCTATCTCCCTTTAGCCTTTTCCTGTTTGTATTATCCAAATATTGGGTGTGTTCATTTGTAGCAGCTAACTCCTCCCCCAAAAAAAAACTGCTGAACTTCGATTTGGCACCTGAGAGTTTGCAGGGGTTAATGTACTAATAAATGTTTGGATCTTAATAATCTCTTGCACCTGTTTTAATTCATTCATAAGAGCTGTATTTTCCTCAGTAAGTGTCAATAGTATCTGACATTTATTACATGTATCCATATTAAAAAGGGATTTTTGTTTGGGTGCAAACATTTCACATATTGTGCACTGTATTATTGAACCTTCTTGCATCATTAGATGAAGAACATCTAAAACATTAATATTAGCCATCACGTCCTTGTGGTTAGTTTCTTAACTGAATTGGCCAATTTGAATGTGAAGATACCCCCAACAATGTCTTAACTGACACAATTTTCTTAGTATGCTTTTATGTCAGTTAGGTATATATATCTTTAGTCATATAAATGACCACACTTAGGTTCAGCTTAGTCACAGCTTATCCAAACTCTTACCTGCCTCTGCACTGTATGGCTTCTTGCCCTAGTACCCACCATACATGCTCACACAAGGGTGAATGTTTTAAAGGCCTAGAGAGCCCCGGAACTAAATTAAGAGGTCATGTTTGTCCTCGCAACCTAGAATACCCAAATCAAATTAAAACTTAAATTTAAATATTCAGTCACAAACCCCTCCATGTGAGGAGCCTGCAGTCAGGTTTAAACTGTATCTGCCAGTAATCTCGGACCCTGAGTCTGGACTACTCTCCGTTGCCAAGGGGACCATTGTTAGTGACTTCCTACTCCCAGAAATAAGCACACAAGCACATAGAATACAAATAGTATATTGTAGTATCTGAGGGATGGAGCCTGTCTCAGGGAGAATCCTGTTCCTGTCACCCATGCCACACCATCAAAAACATATCCACCAGTTAGTTTTTAAGGGTACATTGATGCTGTAGCTTGGATACTGCTTTTGAGAGTAGAACTATAGGACTGACAGAGAGACTCAAAAGAAGGGGGGTATAGTGAAGCTGATATTAGCAGAGCTTATGGGAGGGCTTGGGAGACAGACAGGGATGCACTGCTTACCCTCAGGGTAAGATCCAGTAACACTGAACAAAAAGAGCGCATGAATTTTGCTACTACTTACAGTATCAGGGTACATGAGGTTGAGAACATTTTTTAGTATTAGGAACCACTGGTGCATCCTGCAAATTTAAACCAGACTTCAGGAATATGTGGTAGAGCTGCCACACGTGGTTTACAGGAAGCTCAAAACGTGGGTGACTTTGTTAACCAGTCTCTCATCCACTCCCACTGGAAAATATGGATTCCCAGCCTTCTGCCTGGTACACACAGGTGTGGGAGATGTAAATACTGTGAGGTTGTCTCAGTTATGAAGATTTTTGCTAATTCAGCCACTGGTGAACCCCTTAATATACGCAGTTTCATCAACTGTGATATCACATATATATACTGTAGTGCACATGGCTATGTGGTTGTTGGGACTATTATATAGTCTGCATAAAATACAAGTTAAAGGAGAGAGGATAGGAGACCACATGTGAGCCACCTTGCATAAAAATGACAAGTCAGCACTTGTCGCTACAGCACGTAGTCCCAGTCTCTAGAGCTGCACGAATGGTCATTCATTTGGGTGGAGAAAGTCTCCATCGGACCCAGGGGTGGAGATCTTGATGCCTTACTTATCAAGCATGAGTCTTTTTGGATTTATTAAAACCAGAGCATTTTACCACCCAGGTTTGAAACATCGCATAGAGGTGATGACACTTCTGTAACCGGAACACACAGAAACAGCTACAGGGCACAAAGGCAACAAAGCAAGGGTGTTTCTCTACTAAAGGAAAGTAGAGAAGAGAGGAGAGAAAAGGAAGAGAGAGGGAGAGAAAAAAATACCCTAAAACAGGAAGGACACTTATAGGCATGATGGGAGTGGTGCAGTGCAACAGCTGTGGGGCAGCAGTCTTCAGGGAGACTTGCTGGAGGCTGCAATGTTGTCCCATCTGCAGGTACCTCTCTGGGCTGAGGGCAGAGGTTGCTTATCTCCAGGCTGAGTTGGCCAAGATTTAGGGGACCTCCTCCTCTCTCACCCAGGGACCACCAAGTTCACCCCTGCTGCCTCAGTGGTTGCCAAGGAAGAGAAGTGACTGGACAATGATGGGTTCAGAAAGGGTGAGGGCAGTGGAGAAGAGACATATCCTTACTATGGTTCCACTCCATAACTCCTATGCTGCTCTGGCAGGGTGCGACTTTCCCAGAGAGGCACCCGCAGTGCTAACCAAGGATGATGTGGGGGTCCTCCATGGTGGAGATCATGGGGGGATGGGGGAGAGGCAGAGAACCCCAGAGGAGGAGGCAGCAACTCCTGGTGGGGGAATCTATCATCAGGGGGGTAGACTTGGGGCCAGGAGGGGAGGCAGCAAGGGAGGTCAAGTGCCTAACTGGTGAAACAGCTTGGAGGGATGGAGAGTGCATCCTAAGGATCACTGGAGCAGCAGGATGGGAGGGTGAGCTAGACATCATTGTACACCTGGGGATGAATGACCTGGCAAGAAGTGAGACTAGAGTAGAGCAGGAGCAGTTTAGGGATCTGGGGAAGGGTCTTAGACAGGTGGCATGCTCTGTAAATTTTTCAGAGGTGTTACCCATTAAGGGCAAAGGGGAAAACAGGGTACTCTGCACCAAGAGATTCAATGCATGGCTGAAGGACAGGTGCAGAGTGAAGGGATTTGGCTTCACTGGGGACTGGGGTTCCACTTGGACAGTTGCAATGGCCTGCGTCTATACAGGGGGGACCAGGATCCTCAGTGAGAGGTTTAAGTGTTTCATCAGCAAGCATTCAAGCTTGTCAAGGGGGGTGGCAGAAATAAGCTGGGTGAAACAAACACCCCCCACAAAATGATACAGAATGTAGAGTAGACCCTAAGGTTGAGAAATCACCAAAGATAACTAAAGCCAAAATAAGTAAAAATGCAGAGAAAAGGCAGAATGGGAGTAAGGACAAGAGAGGTATGGAAGAATGACATGGGAATAGGAGGGGAGTTATTAGGAGAGGAGACAGTAAAAACTGGAAGGCCATGTACACAAATGCCCATAGTCTGGGAAATAAAATCCTGGACCTAGTGGCCTGGATGGCTGAGGCAGACCTGGACATTGTCATTGTTACTGAGTCATGGTTCATGGGGAACCATGACTGGGATATGGCAATACCAGGTTACACTCTATTCAGGGGGGACAGGGTGGGTTAAAAGGAAGGAGGAGTGGCTATCTACATCAGGTAAGGAATTAAGTCAACTGAGGTACAGGGAATGCAGAGTGAGGCAGAGTCACTGTGGATCACCCTGAAGATGGGAAATGGCACTGCCATTCACACTGGTGTGATCTACAGACCTCCCACACAAGGAAAAGAGCTGGACAAGATACTTGTAGAAGTGATCCACAGAATGACAGCTAAAGGGGAGGTACTGCTGGTAGGAGACTTCAAACTGCCAGATGTGGATTGGAGCAACTAAGCTGCAGCCTCAGCCAGGAACAGAGACATTCTTGAAGCCCTGCAGGGGGAATGCCTAAGATAGCTAGTGATGGATCCCACCTGAGAAGGGGCAGTTTTGGACCTGGTACGCACCAATGGGGACAGAATTACAAACGTAAAAGTGGAGAGCCACCTGGAATCAAGCGATCACTGTATGGTGTGATTCAATGTGAGAACAGCAGAAGAGTCAAACCATGTGAAGGCAAGGATCCTGGATTTCAGGTGGGCTGACTTTGCAAAGATGGGAGAATGTCTTAGGAAATCACTGGCAAGGAAGGAGAAAAGAAGGGGTGGAGGAACAATGGGAGAATCTTAAGGGAGCCATAGCGAGGCAACAAGCCATTGCATTAGGCAAGTAAGAAAAACAAAGAGAAAGAAAAAAACACGATGGTTCTCAAAGAAAGTGGCTCAAAAGGTAAGGGCGAAAAGGGTGGCATTCAGGAGGTACAAGGAAACACGGAGGGAAGAAGACAGGGAACTGTATCTGGAAAAGCAGATGCAGGTGGGGAAAGCAGTCAGGAGTGCAAAGGTGCAAACCAAAGAAAAAATTGCCCAGGCAATAACTAAAGGAGACAAGAACTTTTTCAGGTACATTAGTGAAAGAAAAAAGACTAAGGGTGGGAGTCACAGAATTAGTTAGTTGCCATATTGGTCTTGTAAGAACAGATCCAGAAACAGATGGTTCCATACCTTTTACTGGACCAACATAGATATTACAAAAGAAACAGTGCATAAGGGTGGAATTGTGAGACTAAAAAGGGAAGGAGGGAAGTGCGCAAGGGGGACCAAGAAAAAGCAGAAATCCTGACAAGAATTTTTTGTTCATATTCACAGAAGAAGGGGAAACAGAGGGACTAAATTAAGGTGATGGAAGCAGCACTAGGAGGGAGGTGGACATCAGTCCATTTAAGAAAGAGAGAGTCTTAAAGGAATTTGCTAATCTGAAAGTGGACAAGGCAATGGGGCTGGATGGGATACATCCCAGATTATTAAGATAACTCAAGGAGATGCTGGCAGCACCACTGACAGCTCTGTTCAACAGTTTGCTGGAAACAGGTGTGGTATCAAAGGACTGGAGGAGGGTGAATGTAGTCTCGGCCCACAAAAGTGGTAGGCAGGAGATTGGCAATTTCAGGTCAGTCAACCAGACCTCGTGGTGCGTAAACTAATGGAATCATTACTAAAAGAAAGTTTTGTGATGTATCTCGAATCCAACGGAGCACAGGATCTGAGGCAGCATGGACTCACAGCAGGAAGGTCTTGTCAAACAAATCTGATAGATTTCTTTGGCTGGGTGACTAGAGAGGTGTATCAGGGAGGGGTGGAGGATGTAGCCTACCTAGATTTCAGCAAAGCCTTCAACACCATCCTACATAGGCTAGTAAACCAGCTGGGCAGCCTGGGAGCGGGTCACAGGGTGGTAAACTGCCTCAAAAAATTAACTGAGTGATAGAATACAGAGGGTGGTGGTGAACTGAGTTATCTGAAGAGAGGGAGGTGACCAGCGGGGTCCCGCAGTGATCAGTGCTTGGATCAGTTCTCTTTAATGTCTTCATAAATGTCATTGCAGAGGGGCTGGAAGGGGAAGTATGTCTCTTTGCAGATGACACAAAGATCTACAACAGGGTTGACACTCCAGGAGGGGTAGAGAAAATGAGAAGGGACTTATGCAAGCTTGAGGAGTGGTCAAGGGTATGGCAGCTGAGATTCAATGCAAAGAAGTGCAGAATCCTGCACTTGGGGCACATAAATATGGGGGAGGAGTACATGACTGGGGGGGGGGAGGCACTGACAGCAACCAAACAGGAAAGAGTCTGGGGAGTAATCACATATGATGATCTAAAGGTTGCCAAACAATGTGAGAAGGTTGTGAAGAGAGCCAGTGGAATTCTGGGGTACATAGGGAAATGTATCTCCAGCAGAAGGAAGGAGGTGGTGATGCCACTGTATTGAGCATTGGTGAGACCTCATCTAGAGTACTGTGTCCAGTTCTGGAAACCACATCTTTGGAAGGACATAGAGTAGAAGTGGTTCAGAGAAGGGAGACAAAAATGGTGCAGGGACTGCACCAAAAGTCGCATGAGGGGAGACTGGAGGATCTCAATATGTATTCCCTGGAGAAAAGGAGAGAGAGGGGAGATATGATAGTCTTTCGAATTCCTCAATGGTGTAAATAAGGTACAAGACGGTAGAATCTTTTAAAACAAAAGATGTTCAAGAACAAGGGGCTAGGATATGAAAATAAATGGGGGTAGATTTAGGGGTAATGTGAGAAAGCATTTTTTTCACGGAAAGGGTGGTGGATCCATGGAACAGTCTCCCGGCAGAGGTTGTAAGGCAAAAACAATGGGGGATTCAAAAACACATGGGACAGACATAAAGGAACTCTAGTGACAGGAAAGAGAGGGTAAGCCGCAGATCATGTAGGATCTGCAGTATATGAAACAGGTAAAGAAAATGAGCAGATTTGGTGGGCCAAGTGGTCCTTATCTGCCATGAAATTCTGTTTCTATGTAATTCCTACAAAAATGTTTAAAGTGACTGATGATTTATTCTTTGTTGTTTTTTGTTTGCTGATTCTTACCAGCTTGTATAGGTTGGCATTAACTCGAACAAACTGATTACAACTAGCAACTATCAGTGATACTTTTTTAAATGTTTTTATTACTTGTTTCTGTCTTTTGGCTAGCAATAGCCAGTTAGCTTCTATCTCCAATCCAGCTGAAATTCATATTGCACGTGTTCATTATTGATTTCAGGTAGTACTCAGCTAAGCATTAGCTATAATCTGACACTGACAATCACAAGGTTCTGTGTCTGTTTTAGGAGAAAATGTATTTTGGGCTAGTTAACACTGATTCTGGCTACAGTATTTCTGTATGTTTGTAGATCATGAACAGCATGTTTGCAAAGAACTACTGCATCTCTGCATTTCACGGGTATTGTATTTAATGTTTGTCATTTGATAACCATGTAGGATCACTTGTTTGCATTGTGTGTTACTACTAGTATATTTCCCTGCTTCTACTATTGCTTTAAGAAAATTATTTAAATGTAATCAGTTTCAAGCAGCCGACAGTCTCTGAACAAAGCACAGGCATGCAAAACATCAAGACATCACTGCACTCCGACCTTGTTTTGCCTGTTTTCACCATGTGTGCTGTATACCCACAATAAACTTGATGTAACTGCAGAAGTGATCCTAACATCTTGTTTTCCTGCTCTCAGTGTGTAGCACAATGTTCTTGTCTCCATTGTTGCCTTAGTACTGGTTGCACCACCTTTACACAGTGATCACCCAGAGTGGTTTGATGCTACAGGGAGGAGGCAGAGATGTGGGATGTACTGGCAGGTGTTTGAATCACTGAAGGTAGGCACAGGACATATGTGGTTGTATATAATGCTCTGGTGCTGGGTGTATGGGGTAAAACTGATGGTCTGTTCCCACCTGGCATTGAAGACTTATGTAGTAAGGTGATGGGAATGATGTGCTTGTGGGGCTAGTCCTGTGACCAGATTATTGAGGTGCCGCTGGAGGGGAAGGGAATGGATCTGGGACAGCTTGGTAATGGTGGTGCCTTGAAACAGGGCTATGCAGACACACACCAAGGAGATCTGACATATCTCAGTGAAAGGAGGGTGCTGATGCCCACGTGAGGCTGCAGTTGAACTTTATCAGTTGTGTACATTCCCCAGTTGGGGCATTTATATGCAGTTACCCATGTCATACTATGATCACCATGTGTGTGTGTGTGTGTGTGTGTGTGTGTGTGTGTGTGTTGGTGGGCCCTTTAGCCCCCGCTTGGTGTGCACCATGATGTCAATGGCATTTTATCTTTATATTTAAATATATTTTAACACTGTCATTGCGCGTGTCATTATTTACCATGGTTGGTGTTGTGTGGGTGTGTTATTTGTGACATTAACGTGCTTGTGGCCTGGGGGTATGTGCAGAGGTGTTGTGGGCATGGGGGATCATACTGTATACCCATGGTAGTATATGTTTCTATACATATGTACCATGGTGAGGATCCATTGAAGATGAACATGCCTGTCTCAAAAACTGGGTGCACTGTGTCCTTGGTAGGCCTGTTTCCATAGCTCTGTGGGGGATGTGCCATTTCACTGCTGTACTGTGAGGTGTCCTCTTCTACTATGGCCCCCAATGTGGCATATCTCTGGTTGCCAACATTTGCATGTGCACATGTGTCTAGTATTGTGGATGAATGTGATTGTGCGACTCTGCCACATAAGGTCAGGCATGCTCAGGACTGGGCGTCCACACATTACACATGCACTGATGTGCACACAACCCTTCTGTGCCCTACATGTTCAGCTGTCAATTTGCTACCAGGTGATTTCTGGCACACCAGGGTCTGCACTGCCACTCTGCATTCATTCCACAACTGAAACACACACACCATTACAACTGAAACACACACGCACACATGCACACACACACATACAAAATGTAATAACCTTCAGTTATGGAAAATAGCAAATCTGTCACTTCCAAGCAAAAACAGAGTTGTTGAAAAAAGTGATCTATACTTTAGCATGGTCATGAAATGTCATCAGTGGTTAATGAATAATTTCTATAAAAATATACTTTTGAGTTCAGTGGATTATAATGTACAACCAAGCTGTTACAACAAGAATAGTGAATCAGAAGCAAAACAAGTCTTAAATAGCATTATTTTTTTTTTTGATGGCACAGTTTTGGGACTGGAACCAATGCCTAAAATGTGAATTTAAAGTGTAGTTAGCATTGGAACAATTTCACCATTCAAATTCTTAGGACTTTGGCATATATTAGAATTCCAGAAGTGTCTTGTGAGAGAAGAGAGCAGCTTTAATGAATCAGGCTGAAACATTTGAATCTTAAAGTCATTTCATGAGCCTCTTCTAGGTTTATTACAGTGCAGTTATCAAATCTTTGAGTTAAAACCCATGGCCTGTGAGCACCTCTTCCTGCTCACTGATAATGCAGTAATGCTCTGGTTGGGGCAGTAAAAAACAACAATTTGGTATAGCAATTACACGTCTTTACAATTATAAAAATACACTGAGGAAAACAATGCTCTTTAATAATTAATTCAGTTATAATTAAAGCATACAATAGTTAGGCATTTAGAGATCAAAATACTATGGTATCAAAGATAAAAAAAAGACATTTTATTTCTTAGTCATTCTTTATAATTGTTTATTTAAGCAGACAATTCTGTAAGGATCTCAAACTGGTTTGTATCACTGTTTTCATAAGCCCCAACTTCCTGAATAATTTTCAGAGCCATATTTTTCTTTATTTATAGGAAATTAAACAGTTACAGTGTAAACATAATCACAACTGTGCTTTGGAATCTTCTGTTCAATGCACAAAAAATGCAATCTTAACAGAATCAGACCGTACATACTTTATGCAGTACAATGATGAAAGCATTAACATCACATATGGCCCCCCCCATATAAAGGCTAAATATTTAAAGTTGTTTGACCCTTTGTCCAAGTTTGTGGGAATAGTCCTGTGCTGAGCATAACGATTGTTTAGTTTGCATACTTGTGCAGTTGATGGGGAAAGAGTGTGAGGAATCTTCCTTCCATTCACTGTAGATAAACTCTATTAAATGTGTCAGAAAAATCCCCTGCCACAAATTGTATGCAAAAGTATGACTTTTTCAGTATTGTATCCCTATGTTGTGAAAAGCAAATGCTTTAGAATTATTCCTTCATATCTTTAAAGCTGCTTACTGCCATCTGTCCAACATAGCCCAAACTCACAACTGCCTTGGCTTTTTTTTCCTGCACACACACCGATTTATACTTTTATAAGCCCATAGTACCACAGTTTCAGTGCCCCTTCATGAACCACATTTCCTTATCCAAGCTCCAGCAAGGTCAAAACTTTACTGTCTACTTACACATCCCTTACAAAACACATACCACCATCTTACCACTCTCCCAAATGACCAATCAGGACTGACTCTCCCAGCCCTGTCACCCTGGCATATCATGGACTCACCATCCACATCCCATCTTTCCCATGCCCCCCCCCTCAAATGGCTGCAAAATGGATCTTCAGGTGGGATGTGTGCCATGTTGCTGGGTGCAAGGTCTGTGGAGGGTTGGGTCCTTCACCCTTTCCAGCCGGCGTTTTCTCTGCCAGTGTACTTCCTCCTAGGAGGGGCAGACATGCAGTGCCACCCAGACTGCCCTGCACATGCTGCTATATGCAGGACATTGGCAGCTGCTACCCCTTCCATCCCCAAAACTGTGGTGCCTGGCTGCCTACTCCCTAGCTACCACTAGGGGTCAGGCTTACACTGGGAGCTGCAGCCACCCTCCCCAGAGGAGCGCAGTCCAACAGATGCTTGATCTTCCTCCCCCAACTGATCCTCTGACTTTCCAAGTTCACTCCAGAATTTGGGTCATTGGGTCATTGGCCTGAAGTGGTAGCGCTATCACGGCAGTAGCAGGGTGGCCAAATAGAGTTCAATTTATAATGGCTAACAGGGTTTGCACAGTATTGAAGTCTATGGGGGCTCAGTTTCAAAACTAACTTTCTATGTCAGCGCAACCTTTGATATATAGGAAGGTCACCGTTCAACTAATATAGGTTCTGTTAGTTGAGCGGTGGATTTCACATATACTGGTTGTGTGTCACAAAACATCTGTGCACAGGGGTGTGGCTGGCTGACCAGGAAGTGGAAGGGATTGGCTTGTGTTCGGGTTTGGCCCAATTTACAATCCTTTCCCTTAATGGACTATTAAAAAATTATCATTTTTGGCTTAATGAACTAGCGTGGCACTAAGGTAACAGGCAATAAAGCCAAAAAGCCCCTTATAAAATCTTGGAAATTCACTTTAAATATAGAAAAAGTTATTATATTGTTAAAAATGGTGAAATTGTTCCCCCCACCTGTTGGTATCAGTAGAGGGGGGGCTAATATGGCTGGGTCAGCACTCTGCATATAAATGATGGAGTTTTCCTTCTCGTCACTGACCGTTGCATTGTTTTCAAGAAACTATGGTTATTTAAATAAAGACATTTAATTCTTTGTATTGTATTGTTTTTACATAGTCACCAATGGAGTTTCATCAAAAACGGGAGCTTCTGCGTTCAGAAGAATGGTTTCAGGATTTTCAAATGCTGGCGAGAAAGCTGAATTGAGCAGATGGGTCAGGAGTCAGGTGCAACAAAAGGGGCAGCTAACACCCACCCCCACACAGATATACTAGAAACCAGGAGAATGCACACATGAAACAATACTTTTACACATGTTGTGGTCAGTATTGAGCAAGAAAACAGGAAGTCCAATGCTAATAGCAGCAATCCTTCTTCTTTAAGTGCTAGTTTGGGTACAGCTACAGAACAGTGCCTTCACAGTGATAACCACTTTACAAATACAAACTCAACCGAATGTTAATACAACAGCAATAACTATACTTCATCCACATCTCCTCTGGCATGCCCAAATGCCCCAGTGCATCGCTTGTCAGAAGCTTTGTCAAGTGGTGTGAGCTGGCAACCAGAGCATTGACACTAACATGCAAAACACGGGATAGTCTGTTCCTGTTACCTGCATTACTCTTTGCTACTGTGCAATTTTGCACACCTTTGGCATAGAATAAAAGATGGAGTTTGCACAGTTCTAGTGTTCTGGACTTTTATGGGAGTTTCATCTCCCTCAGAATAAGTGCCAATTTGCTATTTTTCTGTGAACTTTGATATTTACTAAATGGCAACAACAAAATATTTGCAGGTGCTGTTTGGTGTGAGCATTTTCCTGGTTTTTTGTGTTGTATGAAGTGAGTTGTTCCTTTTGTTGACCAGAGTCCTGCACCATCTGCGTGATCCAGTGCTCTCTCCTGCATTTGTAAACCCAGCTGACTTCAACTGCAGCAGTGCATGTGGGTACCTGTTGACACTGCAGAGACATTTTTCTGTACCTCATTCTCCCAGACCCCCTTGTGATGGATGTTCTCCTCATACCCTGTTGCAACCAGTTAAGCAATTTCAGCTGATACACAACAGTATTAAGGGTAATGAAGCTGATAATTTCAGAACTGGGTCCTAGATCAGTTGGAAATCTACCTTTTTGACTAACTGAAGCAACTTCCATCTTGTTATGAAGGGACAGAGCAAGGGGGTTGTTACAGAACAACACTGAAATTGAGACAGAGTCAAATTATCTCAAATTCTTATTCACTAAAGTGGAATGCCTATTTTCGAATAACTAAATGTAACTTATACTAATATTAGAACAATATCTGGAAATGGGGTAAGTTCCAAGAGGTGTATGAGTACTGACAGTTCCCTGTAGTGGACTTGAAAGCCAGAAGTTCAGAGAGAAATGAGAGCAGGTAGTGGCACAGTGTTCACAGGTATTTCCTGAAATTATTATCAGAGAGGACATGGAAGATAAAGGGAAATTGCCAGTGCCATTGTAAGAGTTAAAGCAGAGCTACAGAAATTAACAGGTCATCCTCTATTAACTGAACTATATAAGCAACTGAAGCAGAAAGAGGAAAAGTATGAAAGATCTCATACTAAAAAAGCAAAACACATAAGAAAGGGATGCAGAGGATTATAAAAATGACACCATACTGAACTGAAATAAGATACATAGGCCACTCTGCAGAGGTCACTCTAGATACCACAACAGATCAAAGTCACTGAAAAGGAGATAGCAACACCAGATGGGGTTGAATACTAGCCTAGCAACAAGTGACATTAGGTGAGGGTATTACAGCACCTAGCAACCAAAAGGGTCATCAGCAAAAAGCAATATGTTGATTTTTTTGGAGAGACCTAGACCCAATGGAACCAAATACAGCAAACCAAAAGAAAATACAAAAGAAATATGAAATGAATGAAAAGTGGAAGAGAATGAAGCAAGGGGATTGCAATGCTCCATGAGAAAGAAGATAGCAACAAAAAGATCATTATATGTGGTTCAGAGCTCAGCGTTTGTGTTACATACTGCATCTACATGATGTAGGTTTGAGTTTGGGTACAGAGGCCAGACCGGTAAGCAGAATGATGCTTCTAAGGTATAGTTGTATGAATGGATAGTGCTTAAGTTCTTGGACATAGACATGAATAAGTCAGTGATCATAGTTTATGACAAACTGTCAGTAAGATAGTGCTGATACTGGAACAAATTAGTTATTCGGTAGGAGTTGATGGTGTGGCTTTACTCTGTATCCCACCATAGGAAGGAAGGTTATTTGTTTAGGATGTGACACCCCCCTGGTGGGATACGAGTGCCAGAGAAGGAGGAGGTATAAGGGGAGGATGGAGGGCAAGTGCGTCTCGTTTTAAGCAGAGCAGCACGCTCTGCTTGCTTAAATAGGATATGGGGTAGGAGCTCTTCTAGGTTCCCCTATATAACACCAGGCAGAGCCTTTCGATTATATGTGGTTCAGAACTCAGTGCTTGTGTTACATACTGCATCTACATAATGTAGGTTTCAGTTTGGATGCAGAGGCCAGACCAGTAAGTAGAATGATGCTTCCAAGGTATAGTTGTATGAATGAATAGTGCTTAAGTACTTGGACATACTAGAACAAATGAGTTATTCGGTATGAGTTGATGGTGTGGCTTTACTCTGTATCCCACCATAGGAAGGAAGGTTAGTTGTTAAGGATGTGACACCCTCCCCCAAAGAAATTATGATATCCACGATTATGCCCCCCAACTCTGGAGAGTATGGCCGGCAGCACGCAGGAGAGAGGAAAAAACCCTTAGGGGGAAATCTCTGATGTCCCATGGCGACCGACCTGCCCATCCTTCTGGGCATACTAAAGGAGTATAAAGCTAAATTAATTAAATGATTTGCTAATCCAAGTTGCAGATTACAAATGATCCAGTGGAACAGTTTGCAGTAAGAAATGAAGGTCAGAAACAGGCTTCCAAGTCTTGCGTGAGCGCTGCAGATTGCTGTATGAACATGTAAAGCATCCAGGTAAATTGCACCGAGATGAGCATTGTTGGCATACGTACAACAGATTCAGGATAGGGCTAAAATGAGGAGCTCCTTAGGCTAGTACATAATAGACAAATATAGAGTCCATGTATATCCAGGCACTGACGCTGGTGGCAGAGATAAAGTAGATGTAGTCCAAACTTCAGCTTCTGCAGATAGAAGGCTTATGTATTTCATGAAAAGGCAGAATGTCTTGAGATGAAGCTGAGGACTGATGAACCCAGTTCTGGTAATAGGACGAAGAGAGTAGAATTTATGCTTGCAACATGATATTGAGGCATATGGCAGTAGAGCTGAGCTGAATCCTGGCAGGATTTGAAGGTAGTAATCCAAACTGATACAGTGTGAGGGTAGGAAGCATCCACAGGAATATATCGGCAATCCCAAATTGGTAAGAATGTGTGGATGGACCGCATAGGTTAAGATATGAGGTAGTCAGTAGGAGGTAATGCAGACCAGGTAGGTCAGTTGATATGTATTAGAAATGGCAGCTAGTCCCATGGTTAGGATGTGCAGATAGATCTTCTTAGGTCAGCTGGTATGGTAAGTAGAGTGGTGACAAGCTCCATGTAAACATGTAAGTGCAGCCAGACCCTCGTAGGTCTGCTGGTAAGTAAGTAGAGTGGCAGCTAGCCCTCATAGGCTAGTGTGCACAGTTGGTACCCATGTAGGTTAGCTGATTAGCATGAATGGATTGTGAGGGTGTAGAGCATATTGTGGGTGACTACTATGAGAAACGGTGAGATCTACAGGTGAGCATATGCGATCCACTTAGTATGAGCTGTACTTGTCGAGTAATTCTGGCAGATGAGGAATTCTTTCCGAGGAGGAGAGGAGCTTGAATGAATGGCTCAAATCCAGTAGGAGAATGTGATCTTGGAGTTGATGCCAAGTAAGGTAGAAAAGTCAGGTATGAGATAGAAGTATACGAACCTCCAGGCCCAGACTGGGCATGGCAGGCTGAGAGATGTATTAACCTCCAGGCCGGATGCGGCGCAGGCAGGCATAGTGTACGAACAGTCGAACCTCTGGTCCCTGAAGGTGAAGAAGGTATGAAGTAGAATTATAGGAACCTCCAGGCCCAGACTGGGCATGGCAGGTTGACAGAAGTTATGAACCTCCAAGCCCAATGCTGGGCAAAGCAGGCATAGTGTATGAATAGTCGAACCTCCAGGCTCTGAAGAAAAAGTAGGTATGAGATAGAAGTATACGAACCTCCAGGCCCAGACTGGGTGTGGCAGGCTGACAGAAGTTATGAACCTCCATGCCCGATGCTGGGTGAGGCAAGCATAGTGTATGAATAGTTGAACCTCCAAGCCTTGAAGGTGAAGCAGGTACGAGATAGAAGTATACAAACCTCCAGGCCCAAACAGGGCGAGGCAGGCAGATAGAGTTGTGAGCAAGGGGACTTGCACGTAAGGTGGTGGAATTGGTAGTAGTCATGTGGTTTGCATGAAATACAAATGAAGTAGCAAGGAGTACTGGATAATACATGTAGTACGTGGGGACCTGGTGAAGTACGTAACTAGCAGGGAAGTAGTCCAGCCCTGAATGTTGTTGTCCGGCGACCCAACAGGGGAAGTGTGGAGGCATGATTATGAAGTCAGTGGTCAGGCTGACTTGAATGATAATGCATCAGATAGGTAATATTTTGAAGCCCATCCCCAGGGGCAGTGACGTCAATAATGCATGACGTATCCTATGCGCAGGCATAACCAGGGCCCCTGGTGTTCTGTGGCAGAATTTTCTGATTTCTGCAGTAGGGCTCCTTGAATTCTGCGGCAGCATTTTCTGATTTATGCGGCATGATTTATTAATTTCTCTGGCAGAATGCAGTCCTGTCATTGGCTAAATATGATGTGATGTCATCGATGACATCATATGTTGAGCATAGAGGAGGGGCTTCAGGATAAACGAGGTGGGAAAGAAAGCCTGACACTATGGAAAAACAGTATATTTATATGAAAATTCACCAAAAACAATGAATTCTGCGGCACTATATGCATTCTGCAGCATGATGCAAATTCTGCGGCAAATTCCACAACCGCAGAACCGCAGAATTCCAAGGGCCTTGGGCATAACATAGCTCTAAAGGTGTCCCTATCTGTTGCTCAAAATCACATAGAACTATGAATTTCTGAATGTGTACTCTATAGCTAGGTAACACTACAAAGCTATTTTATAAAACATAATGCACCATAATAGCATATTCAGGGCTAAATATAGTTAGAATTAACAGAAACTACCTTAAATGATATAGAATGCAGTAACTGTAATTGGTTCATGAATCGTAGGCAAGCTAGTGGCCCTTATGGGAGATACTGAGTAATGAGCCTGTAAGTAGTGAGAGCCTGCACTGGTTGCCTAGGTTTGAACTGAAAATCAGCCAGGAAAGCAGAACAGTATCAGTGGACCATGAGTGAACTAGAGAACTGATGACATCATCACAGGGTAGGGAGAGAACAGTACATAGGCAGTAAACCGCGAGTGCAAGAACTGGGCATTGCAGTGAAGCTAGGCGAGCTGCTATTTTATTTATTTATTAGCTTTTGGTAACCGGGTAAGTGCGCTAGGCAACAATCCTGCCTATTTTCAGGCACGACCTGGGAAAGAACAGGACATTGGTATACAAATTACAGTAGTACATAATTAAAATCTAGGTAAACATAAAACAGCAATAACAAATTAACAACATACAAGGTGGCTAGAGCAACAAAATCTGTTACAATGATACAGTGCGTAATAAAAGTCATATTGTAACAAGAAATGGGATTAGGTCCATGCCGCAGGCCGGCAGTTGGGTGTAGCTAAATTACGAGCATTTGCAGTGACCAAGGGCATGAAGATGAGAAAATAGCAAGCCTTTAAAGACACAGTGGGAGGCAGAATTTTTAACCTGTAGGGGGAGTGAGTTCCAGAACTCAGGAGGAAAGTGTGAGAATGCCTGTTTGCCCATTTTTGTAGCTCAAGGTCTAGTTGAGAGCATAGGGACAGAGGAGGACCTGAGGGTACGGGTTTGGGAGGCAGGAGTCAGCAGGTTAGCCAGGTAGTCTGGGCTAGGGGGTCTGGTCAGTGAGTCAATAAAGCATCCCAGGGAGTAGGCCTGTAGACCCTTAGGTGACAGCCAGTTTAAACCAGAGTAGAGGAGGCAGTGATGAGTAAGGCGAGGGGCAGTTAAGGTGAATCTGCAGATGCTGTTATAGACGGTGTCCCATTTACTGAGTACACAAGAGTTGGCAGTATAGAGGAGAGGAAGAGCATATTGGAGCTGGGTAAGAGGACTCCCCTAACTACAGATAATCTGGCTGAAGGTGTGAGGGAGTGGCGCACACAGTAGGCACCACCAATTTTTGCATTAACAGCACGACATACTGCATTGACATGTAATGTCAAGTCGAGGGAGGGATCAAGTGTGACTCCCAGGTATTTGAAGGATGCCGTATAGGGGAACCATCCAGGCAGTGAACCAAGAGCCTGGGGGCAGTGGAGGGCAGTTATTTTGAGGAACCAAATAGCATGGCTTGTGTTGTCCTGGTTAAGATACTGATGGCTGTTCAAGAGCCAGAGTTGAAGGACTTGAAAATCATTTGAGAGAATGGAGTTGATGTCATCTATCGATTTAGAACCTGAGTAGAGAACCAGGTCGTTGGTGTACATAAAAGTGCAGCTATGTCAGGAAAGAGAGGAAATATCATTTAGGAGGAGGGAGAAAAGGAGAGGTCTGAGTGTGGACCCCTGTGGGACTCCACGGGTGATATTTATGGGGGAGGAAATGGCCTTGTGAAAATCTATCACCTGAGTGCGATTGTCCAGGTAGCTGCAGAACCATGATAGAGTTGGGTGTGATGCTCCAATGGATTGGAGCTTCTTCAGCATGAGAGGGTGATGAACCATGTCAAAAGCTCTGGACAGGTCTATGAAGACAGCACTGGTGAGTAGGCCGTGGTCCATATTGCATTTGATGTCGCTGGTAAGTTGGGTCAGAGCCGTAGTGGTGCAGTGTCCAGGCATAAATCCATGTTGGCAGGGGGTTTGGAGACTGAACTTGGCGAGGTGTTCAGCGAGCTGGCAGTGGACTATTTTTTCTAGAAGCTTACTGAGAGTGGGAAGGAGAGAGATGGGACTGTATTTGGACATTAGTTCGACATCACTCTTTTTGTGAATTGGGATAGTTCTGGCCATTTTCCAAGTGGATGGGACAGTGGAAGTGCTGATCGAAAGGTTGAAAAGCCTAGTGACAGGCTTGGCTAGCCATGGTGCAAGCTGCTTCAGTATACCAGGATGGATGACATCTGGCCCCGGGCCCCCGTGAGCCGGAAGGGTAAGTAACTTGCGTACTTCTTGGTACGTGGTTGGAGCCAGCACCAGGGTGGGTGGAGTGACGGTCAAGGAAGGGGCAGGAGGACAGTAATCTTGGGGCATAGTCAGAGCTATAGCAGGTAGCATGGAAAAGACAGAATTAAAGACATTGGCAATTGTACTCGGGTTGTTACAGTGAACGTCTTGAATATTCATGTCGGTTGGAGTCTGCTGCTTATCATTGCCGAGAATTTCCTTGATTTGGGCCCAGAACTTTTGAGGGTTTTCAGATGAGGATTTTAGTAGGTTCCTGTAGTAGGTACTTTTGGCAAGGCGCATTTCTCTTTTGCATTTGTTCTGCGAGGCTCGATAGGCTTCGAAGTCAGTGCTTAGATGTGAGACCTTCCACACGGACCAAAGTTTGTCCCTGCTTTTCAGAAGTTGAAGCAGGGGTTGCGTGAGCCACTTGGTTACCTTCCCTGCCACCCTATGTGTGGTGACTGGGATATGTTGGTTTTGTAGAGCGAGGAGGACGAAGTTGAAATAGTCAGTTGCGTAGTTAATGTCCTCGGTTAGGTAAAGAGACCAATCAACCAGGCTGTTATATGGGGAAGAGCTCCTCCATCACATCCTATTTAAGCAAGCAGAGCCTGCTATTATGCTTAGAGAGAAATCTAGATTTAGTAGTTGCCGTATTGGTCCTTGCAAGAATAGATCCAGAAGCAAATGATTTGATACCTTTTAATGGACCAACATAGATGTAACAACAAGAACAAAGTGCTCTGCTGGACCAACCAGTCCTTCAGAAGCTCAACTTCAGCTTCTGAAGAAGGACTGGTTGGTCCAAAAGCTAGAGCACTTTGTTCTTGTTGTTACATCTATGTTGGTCCATTAAAAGGTATCAAATCATTTGCTTCTGGATCTATGCTTAGAGAGAGATGCACTCACTCCTGGTGCTGCTGGTGTGTGTAGTAGAGTGCTGCGGCTTAGAACCAGAGGACTGGATGCTATAGTCAGAAAGAGTAGTATGAGAATGGAAATGATGCGGCAGTCGGTGACATCCAGGTCCAGGCATGACATGTTCGAGGAAGGAGCAGTCCAAGGCCTAGGTAAGGGCCATATAAAGAGCAGGCTAAAGTCCATACTGAGCGTACTTAGGTCCATAGGAAGGCAGAAGTCAGAGTAGCAGGTGGGGATAGCTACGTATGTCCCCCAGCAGAGTCCAAAGCAGCCAGGTGCAGGAGGTAGTGAGTGAGTGTGAGCAGGAATCCAAACAGAAGGCAGGTTCAGGCGAATGAATACAGGCGATGATAGAACTCAGTGGAGCATGGTGGTGGCTGCTGAAAGCAGAGGCAAAGAAGCAGAAGGCATAGGTAAACAAGGAGGCAAGCTAAGGTAGGAGGAATGCCCCCAAAAAAGAAAGAGAAACAACAGCACACAAGAAGGGGGGGGGGACAAATGAAATGTATGAACAAGAAGGGAGATGGGGAGGGGAAAAGAGCAGCTGAGCACCAGGAGCGAGTGTGTCTCACTCTAAGCAGAGCACCAGGCTCTGCTTGTTTAAATAGGATGTGATGGAGGAGCTCTTCCCCATATGACAACAGGCAGAGCCTTTAAATTAGTCAGACTCTCTAAAATCCGATTGCTCCATCGAGTTGTTTAAATCCCCAACTGATCTCCTCACTTACTCCTCCTGAAACATGCAATTGCTACCATTGACCATCAATGTTCTCCTGCAGCGTATTTATGTATGCTGCACTTTCTCTGACTAATGCCTACTTGTACCCCATGTATTGTTTTATCTCTGTATCTTTTTTTTAAATTCTATTTTTGCTCCTCAGGATGGCAAGGGCTTATTTTACCCCCTTGGTCAGCCTTGTAGGCAGGTGCTTAAATGCCCCACTAGCCAGCCTCCACCATGGATGCAGAGTCAGGGAGGACTGTGGCTTAATCCCCCATGGAGGGGACGGACCAAGGGAGAGACTGCATCACTGTTGACCCCCGCACCCTGATTTCTACTGGGCTTTGTTTTGACTGGCGGGAGGTTGTCCATCATAGGAGTCATCCTGCATGTTGTGAGGGGTTTTCTCCGTAAAGACCCCTAGGGAAAAGACATGCAATGATTTCCAGTGTGTTGTGAGTGCACTACCACAGACACCCAGAGGATGTCCACTGCTGCCCAATCTCTGTTGCAAGGGCCCCCCAACTACTACTGCCCCAGTCTCCACTGGGGTCGCTAGAGTGGCGGGCACATACCCCAACTCTCCCCCGGAGGGGGAGAGCAGTCCTCCGGACACTCGATCCTCTTCTCCCCTGCCAACCCTCGATGGCCCAAATCTGTTACCGAACCCGTGTCCCCAGCAGGGCACAAGGTGAGGCGTTCAGTGCCTCAATCCTCAGCACCACTGGGCCAGCTTATCACTGTACCTTATCAACTGCCAAGTTATTGTCTTACCTGTAGCCAATGGATTATAATTGTAGTCTTACTGTATTGTATTGTAGACATTGTAAGAAGGTATGGGCTGAGGTTTCACTGCTATGCTGATGATACCCAGCTCTACCTTTCTTTTGCACCTGACCGGGATGAAGCTTCCTTGGTCTTTAATAACTACCTCAAAGAAATCCAGGATTGGATGGATTCGAGTTGGTTGAAGTTTTACTCAGAAAAGATAGAGGTGTTGGTAGTGGATCCGGCGCACCAGATAAGGGGGCCAGGGGCTGGTTCACCCTCTGGACTTTATCTTGGGGGTGTTTCACTCCTGACCTCTGAACAGGTGTGTAACCTGGGGGCAATGTTTGAGGAAGGATCGACTCTGCATTCGCAGGCATCTGCCATCGTCAAGTTCTCATTTTACCATCTGAGGAATAGCTCCAGGATTAGGCACCTTGTTCTGTCTGGCAATCTTCCTACACTGGTCCATGCCTTTGTGTCCTTGCATCTGGACTATTGCAATTCCCTTTATCTAGGGCTTCCTGGGGTTGAAATCCACCACCTACAGCTGGTGCAGAATGCAGCAGCCCGACTTCTGACTGGTACCTGCTGGTCCAGCCATATTTCGCAGGTGCTGTGCGGACTGCACTGGCTGCCAGTGCAGTGGTGGATCACCTTTAAAGTCAGTCTTCTGACTTTCAAAGCCCTACATGGATGTGGCCCAGACTACCTGAAGGAGCTCCTGGTCCTTTACTGCCCTGGGTGATCGCTCCACTTAACTGGCGAGGGGTTGCTAGAGATCCTGAGGGTGACTTTGAAATCTTCTGGGGCCCGTACATTCATATATGTGGCCCCTACCCTCTGGAATTCTCTGCCCCATCAGTTACAGTAGTGTACAACCATGGAGGGATTTAAAAAGGCCCTGAAAATGTATTTATGGACCCAAGCATTCGGAGTCTATTTTATCTGTCTATTTGTGCTAGTTGCTTTTAACTTTAAGATTTGAAATGTTTCATTTGTTTTAATTTGTATGGCGCCTTGATCTTTTGAAAGGCGCCATAGAAATAATTCTTTATTTATTTATTGTATTGCACAGCTGTAACTGACACTGTAATAGTAGTTTTATTGTACCTGACTCTAAATCCTTTGAAAATAGGCTCTGCCTAAAGGGTTTCATGTGAAATAAAAAGTAAAACTAATCTTTCTATAACCTTCTTTACCAAAGAGCTGGAAAACTTTCTCTCAAGGAACATTGCTTCTGTTCCCACACCTAGGCTGCATACTTTTAAAGTACAAACTGAACTCTTCAAGATTTTTTAGTAAACGTTATCCAAAATACTTTTTTCAAGTAAAACAAATTGTGTAACAACAGTACACTGGGATGGGATATTACATCAGAGGACAGTGCCAGAAACCTAAGCAACTTAATCACTGAATTTGACACTCTAAATTAGGGCAACAGTGTTAAAATTATGGGCTCAAGAGATTAGCATACTACCACTAATGGACACCACAAAATGATTAAGATTATGGAATACTAACAGACTTACTACAGTATATAATTCAATGGAAGTGAATGCAGAATATCTGCACAATATGGTGGTAGTATATTACTGATCCTGAGGTTTTACTTTTTGATGTTAGTGATAAGTAAGGCATGATCCTGAGGAAGGTGTTGTTTTACAGAGCTCCTTATTTTGTCCACAAACAATGTTAATATCGTGGCACATGAAAAGATTCAACAGAAACAAGGAAATGACCTATTTCAAGGGAATGGAGATGGCTATATATATATATATATATATATATATAATTTATCTTCAACAGAAGAAAGAGCATTAGTTGAACTTTTAGAGATGAGTAATATTGTAATTAAAGCCACGTACAAAGTGGGAAATATTGTGGTAATGGATAGAGTTATGGTACCAAGAGACCCAACCCCTGTTATAGAAAAAGAAATGATCAGTATGTTAGAAGTGGCAAAACTAAGAGGAGACATAATGAAAATTAATTTAAGTTTCTAGTGCCTGAGCACCCAGTGCCTTTCATCTTTTACACCTTATCCAAGGTTCATAAAAGCCTATAGAAACTCCTGGGTTAGCCAACTGACCCTGAACAGGATCCGTTATTGATAATTTAGCAAAATTCGGAGACACTACAGATGTACTATGCAATTTTAATAATTTTGTTTGGAAGAAAGAGTTGTGATTGGTTAGGAATAAATATTGAGTCACTCTACACATCAATAAGCCACATGGGTGGAATAAATACCTGCAAGTACTTTTAATTGAAGGCCAACCAGGTACCAGATCCCCACTGATTTTCATATCAGAGATCTTCGGATTCATCCTGGATCATATTTTTTAGGTGGACATTATCTACAAATTTGTGATGCAAGTAAGGGTGCCTGCCTGTCTTCCTCGAATGCCAATTTATTTTTTGACATGTGGGAACAATAGACAGTCTTTAATCCAGAGTTTTGTACACACACACACACACACACACACACACACACACACACAGGCAATATAGTCAAATGACATTGCTATATTGACAATGCTAACCGTGCGTGGAAATGTACAGACACATAAGCTGAAGAATTCATGATTTGGCTCAATGAGAACAATGCAAATTAGAAATGTATCCACAGATTCAATAAAGAAAGAATTAATTTTTTTAGATGTAACCCTGTCTAGTGACACCTTGTTTTAGGTTAAAACCAAGGGTTACAGGAAGGAGAATGCCTCAAACTCCACCCTACATGTTTAGAGTGCTCATTATAAATGACTAATTCCATTCCCTATGTTCAGTTTCTCTGAATCTGAAGACGCTGTTCAACAGAAGGTGACTTTAAAGAACAAGCTAGGGAGTAAAAATCAAGGTTTGTGCAAAGAGGAAATGAGTCCAAACTTCTAGAATGAGCATTACAGAAAGCAAACATGTAAAAAGAAATTAGCTGTTCACCCCCCCAAAAAAACAAAACAAAAAAAAAAAAACAAATAAGAGAATGATCACAGAGGACCAGTGACTTTTGTAACTCTGTTCAGCAATGTTGCTGGTAAGGTGAGTTGTAGTGAGCAACAAAGAGATCACAGATTTTATTGTCATGTTAAAAAAAAGGCCTTTGAGTGGCCACAGTGCTATTGGTCATCAGGCTTATTCAAAACTCATCTGATTTATGAAGTTAAGAACCCACTTTAAAATTATGGAATGAAGAAAGTAAGAAAATAGAAACACTTTCAAATGATTTGCAGGTTCCCTTGAGCAGCTTTTTTGGGTTGGTGGATGCCCTGCATATTGATGGTGTGCAATGGGCATGTTAAATATCTGGTTGTCCTGTATCCCTCCTCTCACTTGACATCATCCTTAATCTGTCCCCCACCTTCCTAACCTGATTCACCTGGTCCAAACAGTCCAGTAGTTCAAAGACCTGCCCCCAGTCTATGACTGTGGGAGGAGGGGGGGACTAAGAACATTTTGGCTGCTCAGTCTGTTCCCATTCCCAGTTCCTGCACAGTCAGCTGGTATCGGGCATGCAGGGGGAGGGGGACACAATCTGTAGATTGTTATAGAGAATTGGATGGGAGTTCATTGATATATTACATTAGATGGCTAAGGGGGTGCGATGGCCATGGGATTAGCCTGGCCACCTGGGAGGACTAGAGGGTGTTTGAGACTGTTTTTATCTATTTTTTCATGAATAGGAAGTACTGAGTAAAAAATACAGTACTGAATGTTTTAAGGTCCAAAGCATGAATACTTGCTAAATGTTCTCAAGCAGACTTTTTTTTTATTTAGTTGTTTAACCAGGTAAAGCACACTAAGCTAAAAGCTTTTTTACAGGAGCAACCTGGGAGCACAAGGAGGTTAAGTGACTTGCTCAGGGTCACACAGTATGCAAGTAGAAGCTGTGGGATTGAAACCCAGGTCTGGTCTGCTGGATGTCACCAGATTTGCAGCTCAGAGCCTTAGACCACTGCGCTATACTACCTCAAGACTTAATGCAGGATATAAGGCAGATTTAAAAAAAAAAAAGATTTGCCATAGAAGGGAAGAGCAGCCAAAAAGTTCTGTGCATGAATCCATTTCTCACATGTGAAGAACACACAGCTAGTCTTGCGTGATTTCTACAGACAAGTAAGTTTTTCCATAACCTGTGTGATGTCCACTATCATTGGTGACATACAAAAAGTGCAAACACGTAAATGAGGGTATCATTTGAATGTCACCAGCAGGCATGGGCATTTTTAACATATTCAGCTTTCAGAAAGTGTTCTTCCATCTGCTTTTGTTGGGGAATGGCTTAAATGGGGGTTTTCCTCATATCAAAGTGCTTGAACAAAATACAACTAAACTGAAATAATAATGTTTTGTTTCCAGATGGAGAAGAAACACATTGTTATCTATGTTTTTAAATTTAAAATAATTTCAATAAATTTAAATTAAAATTTGAAAAAAACTATATATAACATTTAAACATTCTCTTCCACACGTTTGACCTTTGCCCCACAGCTAACCACAGATTTACTTTAAAAGGAAATGTTTTGTAGCTAGAGACCCACAGACACATTTATTTGTATGGTGTTAACAACAACAATCACATTCAATCACTGACTGCTGCAGTGAAGATCTAAGGGTCTTTTTCCAGATCAGTACCTTGACATGAGCTGGTCATGAACTCAATTTACTTGGAAGGCACATCTGAGGCTCCCTCCATAAAGCTTTACTTTAACTGTTGACTGCAGCGTGAAAGAGACAACTACAGACCTATTAACAGAAGCAATGCTTGGAGGCATCACCAGCAAAGTATACTTGACATGGAAACACACATAATTAAAAACAAGATGCAAAAAAGTTGTCTCATGAATATTACATTTCTTAAAATATAATTGGCTGCATTCTTATAAAAGCAAGCCTCACTTCAGATAAATAATTATAAACAGGGTGGTGTGAGAGTCTTTAGTGGAATGTGCTTCACAGTACATGTCTTTTCTCCTCAGAGTTTGCTTTTTCTCATGCTGGATCTCAGCATTAATGTTCCTTTTACAGAAACCCCAGGGTTTTCAATCATCCTTTGCCAGAGGTGCTGCTCTTCTCCATGGGCATCCATCCAATCAGCTTCATGTCCATAACTCATACCTGGCAAACAACAAATACTGACATTCTTAGCACTTTTGTCAGAGGTAGCTTCATAACATTACCCACCATAAAAACAAAAGGCAGAACATGCAACAGTTGATCTTCATATATGCTGAAAAATTCAGAATGGTACGTTGATATTAAAACATTCATACTGTAACAGAAGTTTATTTCCTGACACAAAATTCCCCTTTTATTACCAACATAAAGTCATGGAAAGATTCAAGAAGAACACCTCTGTTAAAGTTTCTGATAGGACAGTTAGAAGTCAAGGGTGTAGCTAAAGAGTAGCAAATTATGAAAGTGAGCTGTGTTACAGTAATTAGCAAATCATACTGTAAAAAGTAAGCAATGCTCCAAGGGGAAATGGCCACTGTTTCTTCACACCCACATCCACTAGAGAAGCTTGATTGGATCAAACACAGTACAATAAATGCAGTCTAATTACCAGCCCCATTTGATGCTGTGGATAAATGCCTTTATTGTACTTTATACTGCATGTCCAATTATTTATGAGGTCAATGTGTGCTCTGATTGGTGTCTGTACTAAAGTTGTTTCTGAATGCCATCCAAACCACTTTATTATTTTGCCTATGAATTATAAGAGACCGCATAGTAAAATAGAGGAGCAATCTCTGCATAGTCCAGATGTAAAAAGGTCCCTTAGTTATTGCCTGGGCAGAACAGAACCCATCAGATGTGACAGTAAACAGCTATTTGTCACTTATGGGAAATGTCATAGAGACAACCAGCCCACAAACAGACTATACCATGGTAGATACTGTCTACAAATTCATACTGCTATGAGAAAGCAAGCAAGGCATGCTCAGACGTTATGGCACATTCCACCATGGGAAGAGCCACGTCTGCAGCTGCCAGGAGAAATGTGCATTTGGCTGAGCTATGTAGGGCTGCCACTTGGTCTACAGCACATACATTCACTTCACATTATAGATTAGATATTCAAACAGAGAAAATGCCAGGTCTGGTGCTGCTGTACTTTAGAACATGTTTCCTAACTAATCCTAAAACCCTCCAACCCAGGGTACTGCTTGGAATCTGCAAGAATTGGACTATCTGTTCTGATTATACTTCTGAGAAGGAAAAGATGCTCGCCATAGTATCTGCTTTTTTCCTAGATGATCAGAATAGTTAGTAAACCTCCCCCTTTCCTACCTCCCTTTTTAGGATTAGTTTATTTAGTAATTATTTAGTATTATTATAAGGCATTTTTAACTGGAGACACCACAGATTGAGCTTTTCAGTCTGCCACAGCCTGTTGCCTTTAAGTGTTTTATTTGTTAAGCAAATTATTTTTTTAAACAAATTTGGCTTTCCAATATATTTGGTTTTCTTTTTTAAATTACTGAAGAACTCTTCAGCTAAAAGATCTGCTAGGGATTGATTTGCAGCTCAAGACCAGCATAATTGTATCCAAGTGTTGAATTATTAATTGTAAATACTGGATATTTTGGAATTTATTTTTAGATTAATTACCAGTGCATCCCAGATGAAGGAGAAATCCAAAACATTGGTAGAAGGTCAGGATTCATGCTGACCTAAACACTGGCTATTTCTGTTTTATGAAAATAAAAACGATATTTAAATATATACTGGGTGAGTGGGCCTGTATTTTTCAATCTGCTATTTACTGTACATGTAAAAGTGAAGAGTGCACAGAAGAACAAGAGGCAAAGTATAATTTGAAGTTTGAAAGCTGTCAATTGAAACAACCTGGAATTCTAGTTTTCCTTAAATTATAAACAAATTGGGACATTACAGATTTGAAATTTAAGGGAACTGGAAGCCAGCCTAATCTATTGAGTACCTCACAGTGTTGTGTTCTGTCTGGGGGGCAATAAGGCAAACATGTCTATTCTTTGCAAGAGGACAGATTTGCCTAGCTAAAGTGCTAGAAAGCCTGATCCATAACCACAGATGTGTAATTTAAGGTGCAATTTAAGGTGGGCAACAGGTTTTCAGTAGTAATAGTCAACTGAGTCTCTGATGTCAGGCAATTTCTAATTCTGCACAATCTGCCAATTTTGGAGTACATCTTGACTGAAGTAACATTGCACATGAGAACCAAATCTAAGTAAAGGATCCTTTAGAACTGGCTAGCCAAGGTCTGCAAGGGATTTTCTACAGCTGCTGGAACATATGGCCTCGTCCACAACAGTGGTACTAGATGTCAGATCCCAGATGAGAGACATTTAGTAAAACTTAAGGGACCACTAGTCCAAAGATAGGATCCTCTGTCCAAACTAGTGCCAGTCACAAAAACTTTTCTAAGGGCACTAGAGTGGTAGAAGGAAGAGAAAACATCAGAGAGGGTATTCCTTTCCTACAGCAATCACCACAAGTATCCTCACAACAGACCTCACTCAGGGTGGGGAACTAAACTACAGGATGTCAGTGTGATTGGCACTTGGAACACAGAGGAGACTCAGGAACATATCAACCTCTTGGAACTCTGGCAGTGTTCCTAGCAATGCAAGCCTTGTCTTCCCAGATCCAGGGCCTGTCTGTCCAGATCTGTACAGAAAACTTCTGAGTAATGCACTACATAAACAATCAGGGAGAAAAAATATTATCAAAGTGTATGCACAGAAACCATGAAGATCTGGACACACATATTCAAAGGAGATGAGTAGCACAAAATGGAGGTGCACTGCATATCTGGGTAAATGCACAGAGGTGCAAAATTCAAATGGCAGAGATGTGCCGCACATGTTGGAATGTGCAATCATGCATAGATAATGTATGTAGTGTAAAAACAGGGGGTGGGCACATGAATGTGCTGCACATGGGAATATTCAGCCAAACTGTGCAGCACATCTGTTGTGAATCCCAGAGATGTGCCACGGAAAGATAGGCTGACAAAAGGATGGCCTAAATCTGCCAACCACCAACAGGCAGGCCGCTCAACTGCAGACATGCATCCCTGAGACAGCCCTTGGAGGCACACCAGAATGTGCTCCAGGCACCTACACACAGCAGGCATGCCTGTATGGTAGTACCCAAAGCCACAGGTGCTGTGATGCCCTTGGAACCACCCAGAAAGCCACCCCCCACACCACACTAGGGAGGTAGCTGCTCACCTGTCATATGCAGGTGCCATCAGGTGCACCCCTGGTACACTGGTGGTGCTGACAGCTACAATGCAGCACATGTACCAGGGGCCAAGGCCTGCACCCATGTGGCCCTCAGGGCACCACCTGGTGGTGGCATGCACCCACAGTGATGTCAGAGGCAATAGTGCCCAGGTGTCCTGGCGGTACTGGTGGCAGCATGGTATGGTCCAGAGTCTGACCAGTGGCACACACCTGTGGGGTACACCATAGGTGTACACCACATGCCTTTGCCAGACCCACATCACCCAGTGCCAAACACATGACACCAACATCATCCATGCTGTGACATTGCCACAGGGGCACTGCGGTGGGTTGGTGTGGTGTTACAGTGGTGGACTTTTAACAACTGTGGGCAGCGGTGGTGCCACCTGTGGACTGGAGATGGCATTGGCATGCCTTATGGACATTGGACCCTTCCAATGTTGGGCATGTGGCTGCCACTGGCACGTACTTGTCCAGTAGCAGGGTGGCCACCTAGGTTACCAGGACTGTTCCAGGTGGGCCCCACTCACTCAGGTACCCGGTCACTGTCTATATCCTGACATCCCTTGCCTTTTTCATCCCTTATCCATTATGCTGGGGTTTGTAGAGCACTGTAGGTGAATGTACAATACATACAGGGCTAGTGTAACACAGTCATGTGGCATACTGGTTGGAGTGTGTCACACTAGGCCCCCCTATTGCTCATCCAGGTGGGCTCCCATGACCACTGTCCAGGTGAGCCCCCTATACCACAGTCGAGCCCTGTACATGGTCATGGGCAACAGCACTGTATGCAAACCACTGCAGTCCACCCACACACATATACCTTCACATCAGCCTGCTGGGTTGCAGTACCTCCTGTTCACCTTTGTCGAGTGGTGGAGCGGCCCTGCAAAGCTGGATTTGCACATGACACAGGTATGCAAATAGTCTGAATACATTTCAGTAATGAGATGTAAATGTGGGGATTGGGATCAGACTGTGCAATGAGGCTATTTGAATATCCCAGCTGAATATTGCAATTCTGCATGCTGTGCATGTGGATGCCCATCTCACATTTTCATATGCCACACCATGGTGTTATAAACAAAGGCACTGTAAGGTTAACAGAGGAAAGGCCATTGTTTTCAAATGTTTTCTATACATACTTTTTAGAAGGACTAGTATGATGTGCTGCAAATCATGGAAAGGAACATTACAAATGGAAAAAAGAAACTTGTTCTCTAGTAAATTGTAACAGCTGAAACATCTTACTGATGAAAGCACTCACTAAAGTGCAGAGGAGCTCTTTAAATTTGTGCATTGCCCAACTGATAGAAGCTCCCTTCTATCAGGTGGGCAATGCACACATTTAAAGAGCAGCTTTGCATGTTAGTGAGTGCTTTCATTAATTTTAAGTCAAATTTGAGCCTGTGGCTACTACTGCCCTAAAATATGTCACCTGGAAAAAATATTTCTAGTGGCTATGGCATCTGCTAGGAGTGCAAATGAGCTGCAAGCCTTCTGCACAGATCCAAAATACATAATTTTTCATATGGATAATGTAGTCCTTAGGGCACACAGGAAATTCCTCCTAAATGTGGTGTCAGAATTCTACCTGAACCAGTCAGTTGCCTTTCCTGGGTTTTTCACTGAGCAGTCCAGTACACAGAAACAAAAACTCCATTGCCTGGACATGAATAGGGCATTAGGTCACTACCTGGACTGCACAAAAGATGTCAGACCCAGAAGTACTCAGTTTTTTTGTCACCTATGGTGAAGTATGGAATGGCAAACCAGCATCCAAGAGGACTATCTCTCAAAGAATAGTCTCCTGCATACAATTCTGTTATGAGAAAGCAGGCAAATTACTCCCAGAGGCCTTAGGGCACATTCTACAAGGGGTACCTCTGCGTCTGTGACAGCAGCAAAGGGCATTCCCCTGAAAGAGCTTTGCCTAGAAAGCAGTATATGCCTTCACAAAATGTTACTGTCTGTGCATACAGTCTTGGAGAGTTGCCAACTTTGGCACTGCTGTCTTGCAGAATCTTTTTCCTAAACAGGTTATGGACCCAACCTCCCAAAGTACTGCTATTGAGTCTATACAGTGTGAATACATACTGATGGATTCCTGTGGTTAGAAGAAAAAATTACTCACCATAGTAATGTTGTTTCTGCTTAAGTGATCCATCAGCATTATTCACAATCCCTTACCCTGCCTCTCATTCCAGAACTTGGAAACAGGCTCACACTAGAATCAATTATTTTTATGTTGGCTCATGCATGCGCAGCCAACATGTTGCAGAAGTAGCAGATTTGGAGGCATGGTCACTGTTGGGCGAATGCAGGGCACACATCAGTAGGTGCATCCCTCATTCCCCAATCAGCCAGCAGCAGGCACTGACATCATGAATCCTAATGTGGCCACCACATCTAACAAAAGGTCCGCAGCAATGAGAGCAAAGCTCTCATGCAGTGTAACCACAACACACCTCTTGATGAGCACACTACATGGCGGTAGTGACTGCCACTACCTCCTGTCACAATGCTGATGGGGGAGCCCACTCCCCGTCAGCATAATGACCCCATTTAAAATGTATGCCGAGGAGGGTGCCCAATCCCCCTCAGCATCATGCGCCTCTCAACAGTTTTTCTTTGCTGATGGGGGGCCCAGTCCCCATCAGCGTTTGTCCCCATCCCATTTATTTTGCTGATGGGGGAGCCTACTCCCCATTGGCATAATGTCTACCCCCCTGCTTTTGTTCTGTGCCGAGGGGAGTGCCCAGTCCTCCTCGGCTCTTGCCCTCCTGCTTTTCTTGTGTGCCTATGGGGTGTTCAATCCCCTGTCGGTTACAGCATCCCCCCAAAACACTTAGGTGGCATGCTGGGAGCCCACCCCAGCATGCCAAATCCCCTTGAAAATAAAAACCATCCCGCAATGTTGTTTTTTTCTTTTAACCCTGTGAAAAAAGAAAACGGTCCCTCGCTGTCTCCCTGCCCCCCCCACAACCTGCACCCACACTCTACACACCCTGCCTCCCCACACCCCCACTTACCTCATACTTATCTCTGGAGTCTGAAGTGGCAATCTTTGATGGACCGGGAACACGTCTGCACTCTTCAAAGCCAACTGCAAACTGAAGAAATGCTGGTAAGCTGTATAATGGCATAAATAGGGTTTTTTTCAACTTTGTTGCATATCTCAGGAATTTTTTGGAATTTCTGCACCAAATTTTCAACATGGGGTTTTTTGGGACCCCTCCTCGTGAATTAAGTCACTGTCATGGCGTTATTTGGTCCCAAAAGGTGATTTTGTGGTCGCTGAGCAGAATTACCTTTCCGGACAGAGTAACGCAATGACAGTGCCACTGTTCATGGGGGAAGGGGGTTCTTGCAAATTTGGTGAAAAAAATCCAAAAAATGGCTGTTTTATGAGCATGCATTGCATTGTTTCCATGCATGCTCGTAACTTTGTGAATTTGTAATATTTTCACTTCAGATTTTCAAAATTGGCATTTTTCCACATCTCCTGATGAGCTGTCATTTTACATATCCTGGCTGAAATGTGTTTTTGCACATCTGGTGCAGAATAGCGTGGCTGCTGCGCAAAATCAGTTTTTGGGACAGTTTGAGGAAATGATGGTGACACTGTTCATGAGAAGAGGTCCTAAAATACCTATGTTGAAAATTTGGTGCCAAAAGTCCATAAAATGACTGTTACACGCATGCGTTGGGCAGTTACCATGCACCCTTGTAACTTTGCAAATTTGCAATATTTCCATGCCAAATTTTCAACAATGGCATTTTTTCATACCTCCTTATGAACAGTACAGCTGTCATTTTTCACATCCTGCCCAAAATGTGTTTCCGCACCTATGGTGCACAATGGCGTGGTCGCTGTGGGAAATCAACTTCTGGGACAGATTAACAAAATCACAGCACAACTGTTCACTAGGGGAAGTCCCAAAATGCCTGTGTTAAAAATGTGGCTAACAAACTCCCCAAAATGATTGGGTTACGGACGTATGTTGCGCAGTTTTCATGCATGCTCATGACTTCACCAATTTTTCATATTTTCACTCCAGATTTTCAATGTTGCCATTTTTTATGCCTCCTCGTGAACAATACAGTTGTCATTTTCCACATCCTGCCCAAAATGTGTTTTCATCACTGTGTCACCAAATGGCATAGCCACTCTGCAAAACCACCTTTCAGCTTATAAACTAATTGTGCCGCTTTTCATGAGGTGGGCTCACAAAAAGTTCATGTTGAAAATTTAGAGTGAAAACACCAACACACGGTGTTAGGTGTGTTATGGTTTCCAACTGTAGCACCCCACCCTGTAGAGACTGACAGGCATCAGGGGTGTGACTTGGGTTCATCGGCTGTACTGCTCACGCCATTCCATCCCCACCCTGCAGCCAGTGACAGGCATCGTGGTGTGCCTTGCACTGTCTGGCCACAAAGTTCACCCCATTCTCCTATGCTGCACCCACCTCAGCATATTTTCTTATGGAATGGGGTAAGTATAACACCCCAAGACCCCAAAGCACACCACGACCCTTGTCAATGTCTACAGGGTAGGGTGAAGTTCAATGGCATGAGCGTTAGCTGATGACCCAAAGGCACACCCCAATGCTTGTCAATCTCTACAGGGTGGTGGTGGGGTTGGCATCACTTCAATACTTCACTGCCATTCCTATTATGCATATCTAACTAAGGCACTACCAATGCCAGCGAGACAACATTCGGCATTGACAAATGCTTGTTTTTTTGGGATTTGAGCATTACTTTCCATAGTGACTTCACAGTAGTTACTAAGTGGTCTAATTGCAACATTTTTTTTCTGATGTATCTTATTTTTCTGCCTTAAATTGGCTACTATTTTAATTTAATTTAAAATAAATAAAAAATTCTATTGGTAGCCATTTAGCTAGTTTAGTAGTCACAGCTCCCCTAGCTATATAAACAAATCTGACATTATGATGCTGGAAGGAGTGAGACCACACAACAGAGTCTCTAATTCTAAAGTTCTGTAATTCACATTAAGTTCCATCTCTGAGGCATCTCTATCCTGCAGAATGAATGCACTTTGTGAAAATTACTGATGGATCCCTTAGGAAGAAACAACATTACTACAGTGAGTAATTTTTTCATCTTGCCTTATCAGAATTGAAATTGTGGCTTTTTATTACCCTGTCTGGTAATGCATTCCAGGGTCTAATCCGCATTCGTGTAAAAACATGTATTTCTTCTTGTAGTGAGAAAAGGTGGTTTCAGCAATTTTTTGCTGTGGCCTCTAGTCCAATTAGTACAGTTTATGCGCTGTATACCTACTGCATATCTGCATACTGATCTTACTTCTTGTCACAATTGCTGCAAGTTGCAATCAGAAAATGACACATGCATTAAAATAATGATGCATGCATCATATTATTGCCATAAAGGAGGTGCACAGTTGCAAATGCACCAACAATGTGTGAAAATAGCAATCCAACATTACTTTCATTTATTTTAACACAGGCACAGTCAACAACCTGGAATCGTGCCCTCATTAAGACTTTGGAAAATACAGCCAAGAGATACACAAACCAAACCATTTGACATCTTTCCCTGTATACTTTTTGGGTCTTAAACATTGCACATCTTGTAAACTGCCTCTCTGATTTGGTACATCTAAGTGCAATAAAAGCCTCTGGTCTTACTGTTTTGCAAAAGAACTTCACATTTTCACTGTTCTATGTCTTATCTCTTCTTAGCACCTGCTGGAAGCCAAATGCTGTAGAGGTTGTATAGTTCCTCCTCAGAGTATTGTGCAGGATCTGATACAAATCTACACTCCAGGCTCCATTCCTGTTTTTTTTTAACAAAATACCAAGGTGACAGCACGTCCATCATCTATATCTGTTCTGACCCCATTAACTGATACAGTTCACTCTTCCATAACTGCCTCCTTCAATACCTCTGAAATAGTCTTCAGTAACACTAATGACTGGAATCAATACTATCAGTTCTATATTTATCTGCAATCAGTTCTTGCAGTATCAACTTGTTTGTACCAAAGTAAGCATCTGCTGTAGTTTATGAACTGTCTTCTATCTTTTTATGTGTTTTTTAATTATTTTATTTATTTTTTACCATGTTTACTTTTGCCTCATTATCATCTAGTAACAGTTTGGTCCCTTGGTAAATGTCAAGGCTGCATCATTCCTAAATTGTGGCATAAACATTTATTTTTATAAATACAGTTATGTGGTGTGGTAGATGGAAAATGTGTGAGGTGGCACATAGTATTGCGTAAGTCTTCACACTGCATTGTTGCTTAAATTGAATGAATGCCCGATGCTAGGCAAGTAGATTTTTATTCATCAAATAGTTATACATACTATTAAAATAATTTGTTTTATTTGTATCACTAGGTGTTTATGTGATGAAATCCCATATGATCCTCATCTCATTACTATGCTCCCTCCCCAACACACACACACACACACACATACACACACACACGTTCCACACAGCCGTGATCAGTATTCACTGTTAAAAAATAGCATGCTGAGCATAATTTTGACAAGTACTATACTAATTTCAGTGGGGAGGGGGGTGAATGTTAGACAATAACTGCTTGCAGTTTCATAAAATGTCATATTCAGAGAACACATAAGATAAATGAATACAATAAAAGGTTCAGATTTAACTTATACCATGTAGTATGAAGGATGTGTATGTGAAAACTAATGGACTAACTTTTTTTTTTTTTGAAGCATTTATGTAAGTAATCGTGTCTCTGTTTGCTGCTTACATGTTTTTAAAAAGATACTGTTAATTACTAAATACATTAAACTCTAATGTTTAAAAAAAAAAAAATAAAGTTTCTAGTGCTCACTACACATGCCTTCAGCTAGTATTAATGTTATTTCCTATAATGTGTATATTTGTTTTCTTTCCTGATTTTGAAAGTGGAAATAATCTGTCTGATGCAGTTCATTGGTTTTGCATGAACAATTCTTTTTTTCTAATGGTGACTGAGGAATATATGTAATTTTCAACAAAACTGTGTGCAGTGTTCTCTACCATAAGCAAACTGCCACAGTCTTGAGCACCTTTTAATAGTAATGCATCACAAAATGTCTAATTTCGTTTTCATTTCAGATACCAGATGTCTGCTGGCCCTGTGGCACTGAGAGTTGAGGCGCTGGATGCCGTTCCTCATGTCATGTCAGTGACCTGGTTGGGTTGCAGACTTGGGTTGCTGGGAACAGCTGGAGAGAGAGGATAGAGCATCAAGAGGACTGTTCTCCTCTCCCAAATAGGGGGTATTTAAATATTTGGTGTTCACCTGGTACCTAGCATCTGCTGGACGTACAGAACTCTGAGACTGTCAGCATAGGGAAGGGAGTGATGGCTGCTGAAATTCCACACATGGAAGCATGCATAAGGTGAAGGAAAAATGGAAAATAGTTTCTGAAATGCTGTGGACCCCAGTCACATGGTAGCCCCTGCACCCCAATGAGCACCCAGGCCTTGCTGCCTTATCACAAGTGTAAGTTCTGGAAGAAAGTCAGGGGAGTGAGCCTGGGGTGACTGGCAGCTGGTGGGCAGCTTAGATCTTGGGGGAGAAACATGACTGCAAAAAAAAAGTCTGACAGGTAATGCCATGTATGCAAGGCAAACGACTTACTAGTAACTGTCCCACATCATGTTCTCAATTGCATTTCCACCTGAACGATTTCCTATTTGAGGAGGATGACTGACATTAAGTGATTGTTCACAATGTCACAGTATTCTCCCATTCCACAGAAAGATTTGCTCTTGTATCAGATTAATCTAATCCCTCCAGCATGGGGTCACTGCTTGATCCCTCATCATTGCATGCTGGCCTCACCATCACTAAGCATGGATGTCCAGAATCAAAGTCCACCACACAGCAAGTCAAATCCCTATTGTCTGTGATCACTAAGCCAGATAAAATTCCAGAATTCAAATCCCACCACATCCTCTGGTCCAGTGTGTGAGTGACCTTATTTATTTATTTATTTATTAAATTTTCGGAATTACAACCTTTGAGTCAAGGACTCCTTTGCAAAGGCTCCACGTCAGGACAAACAAACAGATTATGATAGACAACAGTTTACGGAAACATGTGCACAAGCATCAATGCTTAATGTTACAAAGTGTTGCTTTACAAGTTAACAACAGACCTTTACAGAGAGTTGCAATGCTTTGTTGTATACAGCCCTGGGCAGGATAAGCATCCACCAAATGGTGTGTGGGCAGTCTTTCCACTTTCTGAGTCTACATTTGAGGATAAGGGAATACTAGGGGTTAATTAGTACCCTGTGTCGAGGTGGGATAGATACTCAATTGCAGCTGCATTTCTCTGAGGCTAAGAGGTGTCTCATGGTTTTGGTTTTAAATTGGCCTAGGGTTGGCACCAGGGTTATAGTAGATGGGAGTTCATTGAGCCAGGTGGGTGCACGGTAGCTGAAGGATCTTTGGCCTAGCGCAGTCCTTCGGTAGGGGACATGGATAGGCACGTTTGTTTGGTGCCTTGGGGTGCTCCTGCTGGTGTTGGTTTGTATTAAGGAGTGTAGGCCGAGGGGTGCAGCTTTCAGCAGGATTTTCTTAGCCTGGAGACAGGTATGGTATTTAAGCCTTCCTTTAAAGGTCAGCCAGTTCGCTAATTTGAAGAGGTCGCAGGTGTGGGTTAGGTGGTGGCTTCTGGTGATCAATCGGCTAGCTTTGTTGAGGGCAAGGTCGATGTGCTTCAACGCAGTTGGGTCAGCCATCCCATAAATTATTATTCCGTAGTCAATCAAGGATATGACTGAGCTGGACACTGCCAGACCAAGGGCGTGCGGTGGGAGGCATTGTCTATGCCTATAGAGAATCCCTAGTCTAGTGTTTAGTGAGGAGGACAGTTGGTTGATGTGTGTGTGTGGTAGGTGAGAGATGAGTCTAAGGTAATGGCTAAGTATTTGAAATCCATGATCTGTTCAATTAGGAGGCTCTGGTTGTTGGTGATGTTTAGGTGGGCTCTTACATGGGGGCTTTGCCGGTGCCTAAAGATCATGGATTTTGTTTTGGTGTGGTTTAGTATTAGCCTGTGGTTTGTGAACCAGTCTTCTAGTTCATGGAAGAAGGTTTGCAGCTTGTGTTGGAGGGAGTCAAGGGAGTTGTCTTCCCAGAAGACTACTGCATCGTCTGCATAGAGCAGAAGTTTCCCATTGCAAGCTTTGGGGATAGAATTCAGGAAGAGAGTGAATAATAGGGGTCCTAGGATAGATCCTTGGGGTACACCTGATAGGACCGGGGTTTTAGTGGATATGGAGGTATTGATTTTAACCTGTTGAGTTCGGCCAGTTAGGTAGTTCTTGAACCAGGTTAATGTGCCTGGTGCAAGGCTGAAGGAGGGGAGTAGGTATAGAAGTAGGTCATGGCTGACAGTATCGAATGCTTTGGTTAGGTCGATGAAGATTGCTCCAGCAATATCACCCCCATCAAGAGCCTCATGCACATAGGATGTGAATTCTAGGAGTGCTGAGGTGGTACTGTGTCCGTGTCTGAAGCAATGTTGTTCTTGGCAAAGCAGGGAGTGCTCCATGAGGTACTCCATGATTTGGTCTGATACGATTCTTTCTAGGGCTTTTGAGAGAGGGGGGAGTATCGTGATGGGCCTGTAATTACCTGGATCCATAGGGTCACCTTTTTTTAGGATAGGTGTAATAATACCCCTTTTCCATAGCGCAGGGAATTGCCCTAGGCAGAGTGAGAGGTTGAAGATCTTGGTGATGTGAGGGAGGGTCATGTCTAGTGTTAGACGAAGTATTTTTAGGTCTACAGAGTCACTGCTGTACCTTTTATTCCGTAGGGCATGTGCCAGATAGCGTTTGGCATGGCTACAGGAGATTGTTTTGAACTGAAAAGGTGCGGGGCTATGACTGGGAATGGGGTTCAGTGGGACACTGGGGGATGGATCAAAGAAAGTGGGTGGGAGGATTTGGCTAAGGTCTGTGAAGGATTTGTTCAGGACCTTGGCTATTGTAGTGGGGTTTTGAGAGAGGGCACCATTTGAGAGTATTTGGGTGGGTGGTTGGTTAATGGTTTCACCGCAGAGTTCTTTGATATTGCTCCAGAATTTGCTACCGGTACCCCAGGTTGAGGTGAGGGCTTGATTGTAGTGGTTTGCCTTGCCTCTCTGTATAACTGTCTGTCATGGGGTTGTTTGGAGTAAAGAGCTTTGTGCCAGAGGTTGTCTCTGTGGTGCATCTGGTCCAGCAGGGGCTGTGTGATCCACGGGGTGTTTCTGGATTTTAGGAACTTCTTTGCGAGAGGGGCATATTTGTCACACACTGTGTTGAAAATTTTGATAAAGGAGGTGAGTGCCTCGTCCACGGATTGCGCTAAGTGGACAGTGGACCAGTCAGTGAGAGGGAGAGAGTGGAGTATCCTGGTTATTGCCCCTTTTTTAATTTGCCTTTGGAGCGAGAATTTGGGTGGAACGGTAGGGCACTTGTTTGACCAAAGGCAGGAGAGGGGGGAGTGATCACTAAGGACGTCTGGTAGGACCTTGACATTGGTTAGATGGTTGGGAGCGTTTGTTAATATTAGATCCAGGAGGGTTTGTGTTCTAGTCCTTGGGTCAAGCCGGGTGGGGGTCAGAACGACTTGGGTGAGGTCATGTGCTGTAGCAGCGTCTTTGAAGGAGTCTGCTGAGGTAGAGAGCCAGTTAATATTGAAGTCACCTAGGACGATGATTTCACTTCTAGGGGGGAGTAGCGCTATGTTGGCCATTATGGAATTGAAGACTAATTTTTGGTTATTGGGTATGTAAACCGCCATTATGTACAGGGGTTTCCCATGGGAGCCTACTGTAATAGCCTGTGCCCCGTGCATCAGAGGTGGGAGGGGGACCAGTAAAGGTTGAAGATGTGGTCTGGCATATATGGTGCAGCCTCCTCCCCGTTTGTCCACTCTATCATCCCTGAAAATAGTATAGTTATACAGGGAAACTGAAGAGTCTGGGACGTTTTGTGTGAGCCAGGTTTCGGAGAGGGCAATAATGTCAGGAGAGTGTTGAGCAACCCAGCCTTGTAATAGGGTTAACTTTTTTGGTAGGCTGCGGATGTTTAATGAGGTTAGCTGTAGACCTGTGCTACCCTGTCTGTTTTTGAAGTGGTCCAGAGAAGGCCCTGGATTAGGATGGATATCTCCGGCGAGTAGTAATAGGAGTAGGAGTGCATGCCTGAGTGCAGCTAGCTGGAGACGCTTATAGTTAATTTTTGAGTGATGTGCGCCGATTGGGTTTTTTAAGGGTTTGCAGGGTATGGGGAGTGACTGGGTCACTTTGGCTAAAGTTGCATGTAGAAGAAGGGCATTGTATGAGTTAGCGAGGTGTGGGGTGGGTAGGGTTGGAGTTTTAGTCTGTGACGATCCACTTTCCGTGCAGCTGAAGGGCTTGGTTTCGTGGGGGTAGGGGAAATGGGCATTGCTGCATCCTGAAGCGTGGAGTGGGAAGGCAGCCAGTGCCAGAATGAAAGAGGCTTGTATTAACATAAGAGGGTTGGTAAACATGGTGAGGTCAGAATGTAAGGAGCTTAGGAATTATTGTGCCCTCTAGCTTTTGCACAGTATAACCTGCTTATGGAGAAGTAGGGTGATTGGTTTTTGCGCTCACGTGACCACTACTATAAAGCAGAGAGTCGACCAAGGGTGGTGGTGGGGGCGGCGGGGTCTAATCCTGAATTGGAAGGAGCGATCCCGTGGAGCAGAAATGGCTTGCGATTTACGTTGCAGCTTTGGGCAGAGGAGGGCAATCGGTCCCTCGCGGTTCGTCTTGGAGGAGGGTTGCTCAGTTTCAGCCCCTCACGACCTCCTGGGTCCCGGTCCCGTCTGTGGACAACTAAGGGGAAGGTGAGCACACTTTTATACAGCAGAAAAAAAAAGCGTTTCTTCTGGGGAAGGACACTGGTAGTGAGACTCAGCCAGCAAACAGATTAGACCCCTCAGAGAAAGCAATTGATTTTATTTTCCTTTCTGGGTTGGCATTTTATTTATTTACTTTTTTTTCTTTTGAGTGCTTATTGAGCTTTCCCGATTTCTCCCGGGTTACAGGGTGGGACTCTAGCAATTCTCCACCTGTACACTGGCTGCAGCGGTTATGAGAGCGCCAGAAGGAGATAAAGATGCCCAGAGGCGAGGTAATATCACGAGTTTATGGCTCCTTTCATGCTGGGAAGTTCAAACCAGGATTTTGGCACCTAGCCCTAGATTACAACGACAGCTGTACACACTAACACACAGAAAGGAATTAGCAATGCAGTCTCCCTAATCTAGCTTCAGTAACAACAGTGGGCAACAACAGTCTTATTTAAATTTTGGCGCCAGAATCTGGGTGATGCACAATTATATTAAACTTTGAGGGAGCTTAAAGAAGTTGCTGCTTTGCCTGGATCCAATCCTGAATTGGAAGGAGCGATCCCGTGGAGCAGAAATGGCTTGCGACTTACGTTGCAGCTTTGGGCAGAGGAGGGTAATCGGTCCCTCGCGGTTCGTCTTGGGGGAGGGTTGCTCAGTTTCAGCCCCTCACGACCTCCTGGGTCCCGGTCCTGTGTTGCAGCTTTGGGCAGAGGAGGGAAATCGGTCCCTCACAGTTCGTATTGGGGGAGGGTTGCTCAGTTTCAGCCCCTCACGACCTCCTGGGTCCCGGTCCTGTGTTGCAGCTTTGGGCAGAGGAGGCAATGGTCCTCTCGGTTCGTCTTGGGGGAGGGTTGCTCAGTTTCAGCCCCTCACGACCTCCTGGGTCCCAGTCCCGTGTTGCAGCTTTGGGCAGAGGAGGGCAATCGGTCCCTCGCGGTTCGTCTTGGGGAGGGTTGCTCAGTTTCAGCCCCTCCTGGGTCCCAGTCCCATGTTGCAGCTTTGGGCAGAGGATGGCAATCGGTCCCTCACGGTTTGTCTTGGGGGAGGGTTGCTCAGTTTCAGCCCCTCACGACCTCCTGGGTCCTGGTCCCATCTGTGGACGTCTTATGCAAGTCACGTGACCTTCCTGCCTCAGTCAGTGCAGCTATAGTGCTTGAGCACAGTCCATTCACTCTTTGAAAAGAGATTCTATGTCTCAGTTTGTTTAGTATTGTAAACACAAACATGACAGAGGTATTGATCTGTATAAGCTCTAGATAATTTTTTATTGAAAGGGACAACTTCAGGTTGATAGATTCACTGCAGAACAGGCAACCAATGTAAAAATATGTTTAATAGCATTTAGGTTGAATTCTGTTACATGACTGAATCAAACCTTTCAAAAGGCTGCATACAAGCTTGGCTATATTGCAAAGTGGCTGTAGAAATCACTCACTCTGTCTAAGAGTGAGGTTGTGTGTTCTTTCCTAACTTCATTATTTCTTTCGCTGTGTGTTAGCACTGTAGCAGCTAAACATTTATTCATAAAGCAGCAAGACATCCACATACACAATGACTGCAAAAAGGAAGCAGTGTCTGTGTCTAAACTATTAGCACATGACAATAACACTGAACTTTATCTTACTAGCACTGGAACTCTGTAAGGATAAAGTTCAGTATGTTTGTCAAGTGGATGTGTATTCAAAAAAGGGGGACTTTTCACCACTTTATTTCTTAATTTAGATTCAGTCTGCAGTTGAAGCATTTGGGAATGAGAGGTTTAATCTCATTAGTGAACTTCTAATGAATTGCTAATTCAATTTTCTTATGCTTCCAGCAATATTACGATTTCTCTATCAAGCTAAAATGTGTTTTTTTTTTAATGATCCTGACACAGCCAGTAAAGCTATTCAGTCACCTAGGCTGGAGAGTCTGGATCCAGCATTTCCAATGATAGCCCTCAGAGCAGGAGTGGCCTTGCAGAGACCCATTTCTGTGGAAGAAGTCACCTGCTTTTCTCAAAAGATCCCACTTAAAGCTGGGTGGAAGTTACGAATTCCAATTTTGTGAAACTTTCACAAAATTTCATAAATTTTGTAAATTTTCTGCAATTCCACCATTGGCAAGATAGAAACATAGAAACATAGACTTTGACGGCAGATAAGGACCACTTGGCCCAACCAGTCTGCCCATTTCCCTACCTATTGGATAAGCTGCAGAGTCTAGTTAACCAACAGCCTACTTCCTGCAACCCCCACTATAATTGCCTTATGTCTGTCCCATGCATGTTTGAATTCCCCCACTGTTTTAGACCCTACAACCTCTCCAGGAAGGTGGTTCCATGCGTCCACCACTCTCTCCATGAAAAAGAATTTCCTCACATTACCCCTGAGCCGTCCCGCCCTCTAGCTTTAAATTGTACCCCCTTGTTCTTACACATCTTTTTCTGAAACAAGCTACCCTCCTGGACTTTGTTGATTCCCTTGAGGCACTTAAAAGTTTCTATCATGTCCCCCCGTCCCTTCTTTCATCAAGGGTATACATATTAAGCTCTCTGTCTCTCTCTTCATATGGTTCCTGATGTAGACCCTGCACCATTTTAGTTGCCCTCCTCTGGACTGCTTCCATCCTGTCTATGTCCTTGCGTAGATGAGGTCTCCAAAACTGCATGCAGTACTGCAGATGGGGTCTCACCAGCTGTCTGTATAGAGGGATAACCACTTCCCTTTTTCTGCTTGTGATGCCCCTCCCTATGCATCCCAGTATTCCCCTGGCTCTCTTTACTGACTTCTCACATTGCTTACCCACCTTTAGGTCATCTGATATGACTACACCCAGAACCCTTTCCATTATTGTTGTCGTTAGTACCTCCCCTTCTATTGTGTACTCTTCTCCTGGATTTTTATTTACCAGGTGCATTACTTTGCACTTCTTTGCACTGAATCTAAGTTGCCATATGTCTGACCATTTCTCCAACCTTGCCAAGTCCCTTCTCATCCTTTCTACCCCGCCTTGTGTATCAACTCTGTTACAGATCTTTGTGTCATTCACAAAGAGGCATACCTTTCCTTCCAGACCCTCTGCAATGTCACTTATGAAGACGTTAAAGAGGACTGGACCCAGTACTGAGCCCTGAGGTACTCCACTAGTAACCACCCTTTCTTCAGAATGTATTCCATTCACAATTACCTTCTGTGTCCTGTTGTGCAACCTGTTTGCTACCCAGGCTACCACCCTGGGACCCACTCCCAGGCTGGCTAACTTGATTATTGATCTTTTGTGTGGGACTGTGTCAAATGCCTTGCTAAAGTCTAGACAGGCCATATCCAAAGCCCATCCTTGGTCTATTACTTTGGTCACCCAGTCAAAGAAATTGATTAGATTCATCTGACTTGACCTTCCTGCTGTGAATCCATGCTGCTTTGGGTCCTGTGCCCCGCTGGCCTCTAGGTACTCAACAATTCTTTCTTTCAGAAGTGATTCCATCATTTTCCCCACCACTGAGGTTAAACTAACAGGTCTGCAGTTTCCTGCTTCTGCCTTGCTCCCACTTTTGTGAAGGGGAATCACATCTGCCCTCCTCCAGTCCTCAGGTGCCACCCCATCTTCCCATGATTTGTTAAAAAGTCTGGTTAGTGGTGTCACTAGGTTCTCCCTTAGCTCTTTTAGGATTCTAGGGTGAATCCCGTCAGGCCCCATTGCTTTGTCCACCTTGAGTTTTAGGAGTCCTTTCAGTACTCTTTCTTCTGTAAATGGACTGGTGTCAACCCCACTATCCAGAGCGCTTCTACTGTTTGGTTTAAGTAACTCCTCCTCTTCCTCTTTTGTGAATACTAAGCAAAAGTATTCATTCAGTATCTCTGCCTTTTCACTGTCTCCCTCTGCCTGCCTCCCCTCTCCTTTATTAATCTTCACTATCCCTCCCTTAACCTTTCTATGCTCCCTAATGTACCTATAAAAGGTTTTATCCCTCTTCTTAATTGAGTTGGCAATCTTTTCCTCAGTTTGGGCCTTTGCTTTTCTGACTGCCTTCCGCACTTCTTTCTGCTTTAATTGATACAATTCCCTGTCGTGCTCCGTCTGTGATTCCTTACACTTTTTGAATGCAGCCTTTTTCTCCTTAGCCTTCCCTGACACCTCTTTTGAGAGCCATAGTGGTTTTTTATTCCGCTTTGTTTTCTTTATTTGTTTCACACAAAGGCTTCTTGCCTCCATGACGGCAGTTTTGATTTTTCTCCATTATTCTTCCACCCCTCCTTTCTGGCCATTTGCTAATGCATTCCTCGGGTATTCACCCATTATGCCAAAGTCAGCCCTTCTAAAGTCCAGTATCCTTGTCTTTGTATGGCTTGTCTCTATGGTTGTGTTTATTGTGAAGCACACTGTGCAGTGGTCGCTTGTTCCCAGATGTCTACTGACCTCTAAGTTTGTGATCCTCTCTCCATTTGAGAGCATCAGGGCTAATATTGCTCCCTCCCGAGTGGCTTCTACCACTAGCTGTCTAAGGCATGCTCCCTGTAGGGCATTGAGAATGACCCTGCTCTTGGATGTGGCAGCAGTCCATGTCACCCAGTTAACATCTGGCATATTCAGGTCCCTGATCAACAGTATCTCCCCTTTTTCAGCCATTTTGAGAATGCCCTCTATCATTTTCTTGTCCATTTGCTCCCCTTGAGACGGGGGGTCTGTATACAACCCCTGTACGGATTGTGATGCCATTCCCTGTCTCCAAGGTGACCCAGAGTTCCTTTTGTCCTTCCCCTTTACTTTTTAGTTCTGTAGCTTTGATCCCTTCCCTTATGTAGAGAGCTACTCCACCTCCTCTTTTATCCTCTCTGTCCCTTCTGTAGATTGTGTACCCTGGTATGTTGACATCCCAGTCATGGTTCTCCATGTACCATGTTTCTGTGACTGCCACAATATCCAAGTGTTCCTCTTCCATCAGGGCTACTAGCTCTGGAAGCAAGTTTCTCAGACTATGGGCATTGGTACTCATTGCTCTCCATTTAATGTTGGCTTTATCCTTTTTTACCCCATCCCTGCTTTTATTGCCCTTGTCCATCTTTCCATTTACCCCTGTCCTGCCCTCTATCAAGATCAGAAGCTTCCAAATGTGTTTGGTGAATTTTTGCCCTATTCTACAGAATTTTCTTGCTGAACTGTTGAATAATGCACATGAACTGTGGAATGACAGTTCTGAGGTATTTTATTCCACAGTTTAATGGATTATTCCACAGTACATGTATGTATTCTGCAGTTCATTGATCAGTTCTGTGGAATTTCTTTCTGGAGTATAATTCATCAATCCTCAATTCATATTCATTCTGCAGTTCAGTGACTTACTGAACTGAGGATTGAATTGCAGAGTAAGGTATTAAACTGCAGAAAAAATTTCACAGAAATGACCACTAACAGATCAGTTCTGATGAATTTTTTTCCACAGTTTAATATAATAATCTGCAATTCATACATTAATTCCACAATTCTAAGTCAGAATTTCTGTGAAAGTTACCAAAGTGCATTGTGAAATTTCATGAATGTGAAATTCCAACTTTTGCCAATATTCTACTAACAGAAGATTAATTTTGCATAGCCCTAATCATGCTGCAGACATAGGTGCTGGAACCTATGGGTGCAGCGATACAGAACCCCTTCCCCAACTTTTGCCCATGAGCATTCAAATTGCCCCTTTGTTTGCAAAAACTATCTTTTTTACCCTGCATCCTTTTGAAGTTCAGTACCCCCACTTTTCCCTATGTTCCAGCATCCATGAACTTTATTCCTCCCTGTTGAGGGTCCAGACACCTGAGGTCCTGAGAGACTGCCGGTCTTCAGGCAGGTGAAGAGGAGAATCCCCTCTAAGTGCTGAAATGGGACAAGGATCATTAGAAGTTCTGCCACTGCTTGGTTCTTTCACCACCTGGAAGCACATTGAGTCTGCCACACCTTCAATCAAGCCTGCATGCAGAACCAGCATGGATGACATCCCCCTGTGTTGTCTGTACAGCTGCATTTTTGTGTTTGTGAGTACTGAACAGGGACATGCATTGCAACACCAGTAGTTTTGATACAGAGTAGTAAGACAGTCCTGGTAAAGGGCTGCACAAATAATTAGTGACCCGTGGAAGTGATTGTTCATCACCCTAAGGCTGTTATGTGGAAACATAGAATCTGATGACAGATAAACAAGAACAAAACAGAATTTAATGGCAGATAAGGATCATGTGACCCACCGAGTCTGCCCATTTTGTCTATCTATTGCAAAGACCACGGAACCTAGATGATCCTTGGCTTACCCTTTCTTTCCCATTGCCAGGGTACCCTTATGTCTATCCCATGCATTCTTAAATTCCTTAACCATTTTTGACCCCACCACCTCCGTCAAGAGGCTGTTCCAAGCATTCACCACTCTTTCTGTGAAAAAGTACTTCAGACCGCGTGGCCCATCCAGTCTGCCCATTTCTCCCTACTTCAGTTGCAGCCATAGATACGTTCAGATATGTTATATACTTCACAATATATCTGAAGAGATTCTCTCTGGTGGCCTATAATGGTACTGCAGGCAGGCAGGTAATTTTCTCCAGAGATAGCACAGAAATTTCAGGAAATATCTGATCATGTCTATGGCTGCCACTGTATACTGTTACATCAGATCATGCCCAATCGGCACCTCTTTCTCCCTCCCCACTTCCTTTCCACTACAATTCCTTTGTACTTATCTGATGCATTCTTGAACCCCTCCACTGTTTTTGCCTCCTCCACCTCTGCTGGAAGGCTGTTCCAGGAATACACCACTCTTTCTGTGAAGAATTGCTTCCTCACATCTCTCCTGAATCTACTCCCTCAGCTTCATAGCATGCTCCTTGATCTTGAGCACCTTTTCTTCTCAAAAATACTCCCCTCCTGTATCTTATTTACCCAGTGAGGTATTTAAAGATCTTTATCATATCTCACTTCTCCCTCCTCTGTTTCAGAGTGTACATATTGAGGTCCTTTAGTCTCTCCTCATAGGGATTTTGATGCAGACCCTGCACCATTTTAATTGCCCTCCTGTGGACATCATCCACTCTGTCAATGTCCTTTCGGAGATGTGATCTCCAGAACTGGACACAATACTCCAGGTGGGGTCTTACCAGTGATCTATACAGAGGCAATACCACCTCCCTCATTCTGCTGGTGATAACCCTCTCTCTGTTTTTTTTTTTTTTCTCTTTTTGCATATTTTCGCTATACTCCACTCGACAGGTAACTTTCTCCGGCAACCTTCTGCCACATCCAGGGCTCTACGTCACACCTGAAACAGACCCTCCTCCACCTTGTACCAGCCCGATGGACCCCCCAGCTCTGGACCCCCAAGGTGGGGCAGCCCTATCTGCACAGGGCACTCTATCTGAAATCTAGTGTGCCAGGCATGGGTGACCAGCCATGGAGGGGAGCACATTTGGTGTTGGGAGTGTGGCCTGGTGGGGGCAGATGTGCCATCGCCTATCCCCGGGAATGGGGATTTTTTCACATTTTTCTTCCCCCAGGAGTGTGGCTGTACTATGATGTTGGCACAGTGACCCGTAGACTTCTGCTGTGCTCCTCCCTTCTCTCTTTAGCGCTCTGTTCAAGTGGTACCTCTGATCTCCACCAGGGGTCTCTTCTATGCCAGAGAATCCCTGGATCCCACCCCAGGGAGAGAAGAGCAGTCCATTGGATGATCAATCCTCTCCCTCCCCTGCCAACCCCTGGCACCCGAGCTTATTTCCACACTCGGGTCGCTGGCATGGCACGAGGTGTGGCATCCAATGCCTCAACCCTCAGCGGCACCGGGCCAGCATCCCTCTCTGTGTTTAAGGTACAGTTGCATTAAATCCATAACTGCTTACATTTTGGGACTGTTGCTGGGATCTGCATTCCCAGTAATGTCTCCAACTTGCAACACATTATGTATCCATAAAGCCTGCAACCTGTAGGCATCCTGCATGAACAGTGGGTTTTTAGGGTATTGTGTTACATGGCATTATGTCCAGGGGATGGCAATGCAGGAGCACTGTGGGCAGTATCTGTCTTGAAGGTTTGGCAGGGCACCAGGCTCAACTCCCACTGAAAACTCCTAATGTGTGCCCGATTCTGAAGTTGCTGTTTCACAGGGGATATGGGGTGGGGGTCAAAGATTCCTTCAAGATGGTGGCTGAAGGGAGTGGCTGAGGCTTGACAGCCCAACTGATAAGCCTCCAATATTGAAGGGAGCTTACACAGACATCTGGAAAAGTTATACATTTTTTCATAGGAAATTCTGGAAACAAGGTTCCATTTCCTATTTTCCAAATGCTCATGCAAAAATTGCATAAAACCTGCAAGAACTCAAAAACCAGACCAACAGAAGTGGGTCTGACTGCCATCGGAAGGCTGGTTGTAAGGCATCAAATTACAAAGTGCAAGATGAGCGACAGGGTTTGCATTAAAAAAAAAATCTAAAGCAAGTTAAATCAGTTTCTTGTGATAATAAACATTAAAAAAAAAAAATCACCCAATACAATAATTGCAACTATTGACTTAGAGCTGCTTCCAAATTTACATAGGAAAATATCACAGTGCTGATTCAGCTCTAGAAGATGAAGCCTGCCCATTTGAACAAGCAGTAGCTTATAAGTAGTGGCTATAATGCTGCATTTAGTAACGGAAGAAAATATATTCCTTTGAAAAAATAAAGTGCACAGCATAAATGTATATATACTGTTCTAGGCTTACCTGCAGCCTCTCAACAGTCTGGAAGAGATCTCTTTACTGTGTTTGAAGGGTAGCGGCTGTACCAAAACCTCATGGGATGGAGCATCCAAAGGACACTATACTCGGTATGTAGGACAAATGTCCTGGGGGTGCCTGCAAGGCCCAACCCAAACCAGCATGGGAAGACTAATGGGCTGCTGCTAGCAATACTCTCTGATACTACACCTGGAGAGAAAACACAGAAATCTGCTAGCAGAAGGCTCTGCGGTCTATTCCGTTTGCTACCTGATCCAGTCTTCCCATGAGGAAGAAACAGAAGTTTAGTGTCAGTACATGCTAGGACCTGAACTGGAATGTTAACAGACACTACAAGGCCTTCATAACCATAAGAGTGCAGCAACTTGAAAAAAACAACAAAACTGCATTTTTGTGAATGGGTATTTGAACTGCATGCTAATGCACTCTTCATACAGTAGTTGTGACTATTGCTGCATGAGTGATATGGATACTTGTTTTCCCAGCATTGTTACTCTCCCCCAGGGATCCTCTAGCAAATTAGTGTTAAATTCTTGAGACTAAGAGGTTTAATCTCATTAGTGAATTTATAATGAAAACATTGCTAATTCAGTTTTCTTATGCTTCCAGCAATATTATGATTTCTCTACCAAGCTAAAATTTTTTTTTTTTTTTTAATGATCCTGACACAGTCAGTAAAGCTATTCAGTCACATAGGTTGGAGAATCTGGATCCGGCATTTCAGATGATTTAGTGCTCAGCTTTTAAAGATCTGCTGGTACCTTAGGGAAAACTTTGAAAATCATGATCTATAGAGACAAATTCCATCTGTATTTCAAATATCTTCTACAGAGCTCTCCTCCTATCACTTATCGCTGAGGACATTTGCACAAAAACAGGACCTTTATCCCTTCGAGTTCACCTACTTCTATAGCTTATTCCACACTTGAAGACATCATAATCCTCTGTTATGACATCATAATCTGTTGCCTTGTGAATGACACTGATGTCATAAGCAGAGTATTCATTCATTTCATTTGTTATGTCTGCTTGCACGCATGTGCAAGAAACATAGTGCCATCATCCCAGTTTTTGTAGGTGTGGCACCCTGTCTTCCAATTCGGTCAGTGTATTTGCAGGCGTAGCCACAGTTCACCAATGAATGCTGCAGCTGTCTATGACAGCAGTTGAAATTGCAGTGGCATACAGCTGAAAGGGAGACACCGCTTCAGTGAGCAGTGAAAAGATAGTGTTGATTAGCATATTGCCGGCAATCCTGCTTGTATACATCTCTGCTTTCTCTTCCTGGAACATAAATTCAGTTTGAAGTGAACTATGGCCGACGAGGGTGCCGAATCCATCATTGGCTCAGCGCCCCCCCCAACACACTTCCAGGTGCCATGCTGGGAGCCACCCAGCGTGGCAAATGTCCATCTGCTGCCCCCCCAAACACACTTCCAGGTGCCATGCTGGGAGCCCACCCCAGCGTGGCAAACCTCTGTATGGCCGACGGGGGGGCCCAATCCCCCATCGGCTCCACTGCCCCCCCAAAAACAAAAGTTCAAGCTACCACACTGGGAGCCCACCCCAGCATGGCAAAAGTCCCGTGTCATCTTCCTAAAGCAAAGAAAACCTAAAAACAAAAAGCGGTCCCTCGTTGCTTGTCTTGCCCCCTCCCACCGCCGCCCACCCTCTGTGCTGTCTCAGCTCCTCACCCTCACCCCACCAGTCTCCTGTTCATACATTCTGTGGACTGGAACACGCCTGCACTCTTCAAAGACCACCACGAACTGAGGAAATGACGGTAAGCTGTATAATGGAATAAATAGGGTTTTTTCAACTTTGATGCTTATCTCAGGCATTTTTTGGAATTTTGGTACCAAATTTCCAACATGGGGTTTTTGGGACCCCTCCTCATGAATTTTGGCACTGTCATGCCATTAATCGGCCCCAAAAGGTGATTTCGCGGTCACTGCACGAAACCACCTTTCGGGACAGATTTACAAAACAACAGTGTCACAGTTCATGAGGTAGGCCCCCAAAAACCCTATGTTGAAACTTTGGTGAAAAAATTCCTAAAAATGACTAATTTACGAGCGTGCGTTGTGCAGTTCCTACGCACGCTCGTAAGTTTTCAAATTTTTCATATTTTCACTCCAGAGTCTCAACATTGCTATTTTACCACACCTCCTTATGAGCAGTACAGCTGTCATTTTTCACATCTTGCCCAAAATGTGTTTCTGCGCATGTAGCGCACAATGGCGCAGTCGGTGTGCGAAATCAATGTTTGGGACAGATTAAGAAAATCACAGTGACACTGTTCATGAGCAGAGGTCTTAAAATGGCTATGTTAAAAATTTGGTGACGAAAGTCCATAAAATGACTGTTACGAGTGAGCATTGCGCAGTTTTCACGCACCCTCGTAAGCTGATGAATTTGTAATATTTTCAGTCCAGATTTTCACCACTGGCATTTTTAAACACTTCCTTATGAACAGTACAGCTGTCATTTTTCATACCATGGCCGAAATGTGTTTTCACACTTCCAGCGCAGAAATGCGTGGTCCCTGTTGGAAATCACTGTTCGGGACAGATTCAGAAAATCACAGTGACACTGTTCATGAGTGGAGGTCCCAAAATGCCTGTGTTCACAATCTGCTGTAAAAAATCCCCAAACTAATTACATTACGGGTGTGCGTTGCACAGTTTCTATGCACGCTCATGACGTCACCAGTTTTTTAATATTATCACTGCAGATTTTCAACATTGTCATTTTTCCACCTCCCCATGAACAGTACAGCTGTCATTTTTCACATCCTGTTTGAAATGTGTTTTTGCACCTGTGGTGCCAAATGGCGTAGTCGCTGTGCAAAATCAGCTTTCGGCTAACAAACTGATATTGCCACTGTTCATGAGGTGGGAGTCACAAAAAAAACATGTAGAAAATTTGGAGTGAAAATACTAACGAACGCCTGAGGAGTTAGGGTTTCTGACCATAACACCCCACCCTGTAGAGACTGACAGGCATCAGGGGAGTGACTTGGGATTGTCGCCTGTAATGCTCATACCATGGCACCCCCACCCACACCCTGCAGCCAGTGAGAGGCATCGAGGTGTGCCTCGGACTCTTCGGCCCCACAATTCACCCCATTCTCTTATACAGCACCCATCTCACCGTATTTTCTGACGCAATGGGGTGAACATAAGGGCCAAAGCCCCCAAGGCACACCGTGACACTTGTCAGTGTTTGCAGGGTAAGGTGTGGTGAAATGACATGGCCGATATGCCTGACGACCCAAAGGCACACCCCAATGCCTGTCAGTATCTGCAGGGTGGTGGTGGGGTTGGCCTTAGTTCAATACTTCACTGCTATTCCTATTATGCAGCTCTGTAACTCCTACACTACCAATGCCAGCAAGCAAACATTTGGCATTGACAAATGCTTGTTTACCCTGATGACACACTGAGCCGAAGGCCCCTTTTCCTGTATGGCCCAGAGTCACAGTACAAAGCAGCCACACTTGGCAACACAACTTATAATTACAAATATATGCAATGTATTAAATTACATCTTTCAACATGCAAGAAATACTTTATGATAACAGCACTCGGCAATGCAGGCTAAAAGGCTAAAAACATTTATGTGAATAAGCAAAACATTTTCAACTGGTGTTTAAAGATCATATAGTGTATGGGAGAGGGTTATTAGTCTTTAATTTCAGTCAAATCCTATTGTTGTTATACCATTGATGTGACGTCACATAGTTGTACCATCTTGTGTACATCACATCAATGGTACAACAACATTGAACGTCTTCTCGCATGCACATCTGCTTTGGTCTCTGATCGCAGCATGGTTTTCAAGTGATAGCTGTTTTCAGGTGAAAAGGACTTTGAGGGGGCAGTACTGAGACAGTCAATGGCCCAGATAAGGGGAATAGATACCGTGGATGCCAACACAGAATATGGTCCTTAAGATTAATCTAATTTAAAAGTTCATGGAGTCTGTGTGAGCAATGGTGGTGGGGTATGGCTCTGTCAATGTGTGGAGAAGGACAGCCATGCAACACTCAAGAAATGCCTCGTTTTGTATGACTGTTGCCATTACCCTGGCGCACCATGTCTGTGTGTGGCACTCTTTTTGTTTTAACACTGGAGTGCTGCTGACTTGTTTTTGACTGCGTGTATTTAGGGATAGCCAACCCTATCAGTAGCAGCCCCTGGATTTTCGCGAGAGTGTGGCTGATATGTACTGTCGAACTGACTTGGCAATTTTCCAGCCAGCGACTGTGATGGTTGTAGCCACACCTGGTATTTAGAGTGTGTTTGAACCACCATTTACACCGAAAGGAGTATGCACAAACTATTTTTATGTGCAGACGGTAACTGTGGATTGTTCAAGCATGAGAGGGATTCAAGACATTGTTAGAACAGAACGAAGCATGAACAGAAATGCCATGGAATCTAGAACCAGCACAAACAAACAGATACAGCTTCTGCTTAGAGACAGCACATATGTTGCAAACCAGATGCCTGCAGGCAAGAGAAAGCTGAGAAGTGCAATAACTGGAGCGGAGACGCCTATCTCTACACCAGAAACAGCAGGTGATATTAAAACAGCTTTTTTCAAGTTAGAAAAATTACTTATCCAAGCACTAAATGTGACATATGATATCAGAATTTTAGAAACCTATGGGAAAAAGGGACAGATATTGCGGCATATTAGAAACATAGACTTTGATGGAAGATAAGGACCACTTGGCCCACCCAGTCTGCCCATTTCCCTACCTATTGGATAAGCTGCAGATTCTAGTTAACCAACAGCCTACTTCCTGCAACCCCCCACTATAATTGCCTTATGTCTGTCCCATGCATGTTTGAATTCCCACACTGTTTTAGACCCCACAACCTCTCCAGGAAGGTGGTTCCATGCGTCCACCACTCTCTCCATGAAAAAGAATTTCCTCACATTACCCCTGAGCCGTTCCCCTCTAACTTTAAAATGTGCCACCTTGTTCTTACACATCTCTTTTTCTGAAAAATGCTACCCTCCTGGACTTTGTTGATTCCCTTGAGGTACTTAAAAGTTTCTATCATGTCCCCCCGTCCCTCCTTTCATCAAGGGTATACATATTAAGCTCTCTCAGTCTCTCTTCATATGGTTTCTGATGTAGACCCTGCACCATTTTAGTTGCCCTCCTCTGGACTACTTCCACCCTGTCTATGTCCTTGTGTAGATGAGGTCTCCAAAACTGCACGCAGTACTCCAGATAGGGTCTCACCAACTGTCTGTATAGAGGGATAACCACTTCCCTTTTTCTGCTTGTGATGCCCCTCCCTATGCATCCCAGTATCCCCCTGGCTCTCCTTACTGACTTCTCACATTGCTTACCCACCTTTAGGTCATCTGATGTGACTACACCCAGATCCCTTTCCATTATTGTTGTCGTTAGTACCTCCCCTGCTATTGTGTACTCTTCTCCTGGACTTTTATTTACCAGGTGCATTACTTTGCATTGAATCTAAGTTTCCATATGTCTGACCATTCCTCCAACCTTGCCAAGTCCCTTCTCATCATTTCTACCCTCCCTTGTGTATCAACTCTGTTACAGATCTTTGTGTCATCCACAAAGAGGCATACCTTTCCTTCCAGACCCTCTGCAATGTGACCTATAAAGACGTTAAAGAGGACAGGACCCAGTACTGAGCCCTGAGGTACTCCACTAGTAACCCCCCCTTTCTTCAGAATGTATTCCATTCCCTATTGCCTTCTGTGTCCTGTTGTGCAGCCAGTTTGCTACCCAGGCTACCACCCTGGGACCCACTCCCAGGCTGGCTAACTTGATTATTAATCTTTTGTGCGGGACTGTATCAAATGCCTTGCTAAAGTCTAGGTAGGCCATATCCACAGCCCGTTCCTGGTCTATTACTTTGGTCACCCAGTCAAAGAAATCGATTAGATTCGTCTGACATGACCTTCCTGCTGTGAATCTATGCTGCTTTGGGTCCTGTGCCCCGCTGACCTCTAGGTACTCAACAATTCTTTCTTTCAGAAGTGATTCCATCATTTTCCCCACCACTGAGGTTAAACTAACAGGTCGATAGTTTCCTGCTTCTGCCTTGCTCCCACTTTTGTGAAGGGGAATCACATCTGCCCTCCTCCAGTCCTCAGGTACCACCCCATCTTCCCATGATTTGTTAAAAAGTGTGGTTAGTGGTGTCACTAGGTCCTCCCTTAGCTCTTTTAGGATTCTAGGGTGAATCCCACCAGGCCCCATTGCTTTGTCCACCTTGAGTTTTAGGAGTTCTTTCAGTACTCTTTCTTCTGTAAATGGACTGGTGTCAACCCCACTATCCAAAGTGCTTCTACTGTTTGGTTTAGGTAACTCCTTCTCTTCCTCTTTTGTGAATACTGAGCAGAAGTATTCATTCAGTATCTCTGCCTTTTCACTGTCTCCCTCTGCCCACCTCCCCTCTCCTTTATTAATCTTCACTATCCCTCCCTTAACCTTTCTATGCTCCCTAATGTACCTATAAAAGGTTTTATCCCCTTTCTTAACTGAGTTGGCTATCTTTTCCTCAGTTTGGGCCTTTGCTTTTCTGACTGCCTTCCCCACTTCTTTCTGCTTTAATTGATACAGTTCCCTGTCGTGCTGTGTCTGTGATTCCTTATACTTTTTGAATGCAGCCTTTTTCTCCTTAACCTTCCCTGACACCTCTTTTGAGAGCCATAGTGTTTTTTATTCTGCTTTGTTTTCTTTATTTGTTTCACACAAAGGCTTGTTGCCTCCCTGATGGCAGTTTTGATTTTTCTCCATTGTACTTCCAACCCTCCTTTCTGGCCATTTGCTAATGCATTCCTCAGGTATTCACCCATTATGCCAAAGTCAGCCCTTCTAAAGTCCAGTACCCTTGTCTTTGTATGGCTTGTCTCTATGGTTGTGTTTATTGTGAAGCACACTGTGCAGTGGTCGCTTGTTCCCAGATGTCTACTGACTTCTAAGTTTGTGATCCTCTCTCCATTTGAGAGTACCAGGTCTAATATTGCTCCCTCCTGAGTGGGTTCTACCACTAGCTGTCTAAGGCATGCTCCCTGTAGGGCATCAAGAATGACCCTGATCTTGGATGTGGCTGCAGTCCATGTCACCCAGTTAACATCTGGCATATTCAGGTCCCCCATCAACAGTATCTCCCCTTTTTCAGCCATTTTGAGAATGCCCTCTATCATTTTCTTGTCCATTTCCTCCCCTTGAGATGGGGGTCTGTATACAACCCCTATGCGGATTGTGATGCCATTCCCTGTCTCCAAGGTGACCCAGAGTTCCTTTGTCCCTCCCTTTACTTTTTAGTTCTGTAGCTTTGATCCCTTCCCTTATGTAGAGAGCTACTCCACCTCCTCTTTTACCCTCCCTGTCCCTTCTGTAGATTGTGTACCCTGGTATGTTGACATCCCAGTCATGGTTCTCTGTGTACCATGTTTCTGTGACTGCCACAATATCCAAGTGTTCCACTTCCATCAGGGCTACTAGCTCTGGAAGCTTGCTTCCCAGACTATGGGCATTGGTACTCATTGCCCTCCATTTAATGTTGGCTTTATCCTTTTTTACCCCATCCCTGCTCTTATTGCCCTTGTCCATCTTTCCATTTACCCCTGTCTTGCCCTCTGTCAAGCTCTGTACCTCAGTGTTTACCCTACTACCTGACATGTTTTGTGGGGGGAGGCTTGAACTTTCCTGTTTCCTATCAGCACCTTGCCCCTTGGCTAGTTTAAAAGCTTGCCAAGGAAGCCTTTAAACCTGTCACCTAGGAGCGTGTTTTCCTTCCTGGACAGATGCAGACCATCATGCCAGTATAGACCTTCATCTCTCCAGGAGAACCCCCAGTCCTCAATGAAGCCAAAGCCCTGTGCTCTGCACCAGTTTTGCAACCATTCATTAAACTGCATGGTGTGCAGTACCCTAGCCTCACCCCTGCCATAGACTGGCAGCACCTCTGAGAAGATTACCATAGTTGCTACTTATCTGAGGCCCCTCCCCAACTCCACAAATTCATCCTGCACTGCACTGATCTCATGCCTAGCTAGATCATTTGTCCTGAGGTGGACAATGATATCTAGTTTCCTCTCCTGTGCTGCTTCTGCAATCCTGAGAATTCACTTCCTGCCCCTCCAAGCCATGGCACCAGGCAGGCACCTTACTTCCCTCTCCTCTCCCTTCCCCAGGTCTACACCCCTAACAACTGAGTCCTCTATCAGAAGCTGTTTCTTTCCCCTGTGATGTCCCTTGCCACTCTTTTGTGGGTCTCCCTTGTGGATGTCCCCAGCATTCTTCTTGGTCTCCAATGAGGGTGTCATCATAGAGGAACCTTGATTTGCCAGACTGATTTATGATTAATGTAGAGGTGCAACTCAGGGGCTACGCCTCTGTTCCACCACCCTCACCCTCCCAGAACCTACTGTTGTCCATCTGCTCTTCACACATGGCAAACTCTGAGGCAGTGGTTGTGGAATTGATGCTCTTTGGATGGGGGAGGCCTCCTTAGTCCTTGCCAGTTCAGCCTGGAAGTGGGCAACCTCCTTCCTCAGAGCTGATAGTTGCCTGCAAAAAGGGCAGCAACGCAGGGTCCAGAATGTCTCCTGGAAAATTGCTGCCCCCCAGCCAGTGCATTGCACCACTCCCCACATGTCCCTCTTCCTTATAATATATAATGAGTAATATATAATTTTTTGTTTTTGTTTGTTTGTTTGTGTGTACTTACCCTTTACGCACTGTGCTGGTAATTAAGAATATGACAGTTCTGCTCCAAGACCTGTTGAGGAAGTGATGTCAAAACCTTGTCTATAAAGGAAATGCCACGCCTGAGGTGGCGGGGTGAGGGGAAGGATGGGTGGGTAGGCCACAACCACTGGTGACTGTTAGAAACAATCAAATACACCACTGCTCCACCACCCTGGTGAGTACTGCCCTTTATAGTAAGTCAACTAACACCACAATGTACTAGACCACTGCTCCTACACAAACCACTCTACTGAGTCCAGGGATAAAAACGAACTCACTGTTCAGCCAGCAGGGCACTTCTAAAATATTGCACAAATATCCTCCCAAATTCTATGTGTCTAGCACAGAAATCAAGCAACTTCAGTTGTATTTCAACCCCTCTGGTTATAAAATTACTACACTTTAATGGAATCCTGCAATTCTTAATGCCAATAAGAAAATAATGAAACTTTCTGTAGAAAGTGTAGCTTACCTTCCTGGTCCCCTACAATACTATGTTTTACCAAGTTCCCAGTTCCTCAAATGCATTCTAGTTTGTTCTCTGCAGTATAGCAAGTTTCTCAGCTTCCAACAGGAGCAGGCAAGTCTTTTTTGACTGGCTTTTCTCTGTGTACTTTGTCTAAGACAGCACAGTGATAAAAGCCCCACCCAGAATCAATTGATTGACTAGTGAAACCTGTGATGTAAGCAGGCCTTTCAGTGAAGACAATTTGCTATGTCTGCTTCTAATACACACACAAACCCTTTATCTGAAACCAGGGATAAACTCATTGCTTAGCCAGCAGGACACTTCTAAAATATTGCACAAATATCCTATGTCTAGTACAGAAATCAAGCAACTTCAGTTGTATTTCAACTCCTCTGGTTATAAAATTACTGCACTTTAATGGAATCCTGCAATTCTTAATGCCAATAAGAAAATAATGAAACTTTCTGTAGAAAGTATAGCTAACCTTCCTAGTTCCCTACAATATTATGTTTTACCAAGTTCCCAGTTCCTCAAATGCATTCTAGTTTGTTGTCTGCAGTATAGCAAGCTTCTCAGCTTCCAACAGGAGCAGGCAAGTCTTTTCTGACTGTTTTTTCACTGTGCAGTTTGTCTAAGACAGCACAGTGATAAAAGCCCCACCCAGAATCAATTGCTTGACAAACCCTTTATCTGAAACCAGGGATAAACTCACTGCTTAGCCAGCAGGACACTTTTAAAATATTGCACAAATATCCTTCCAAATCCTATGTGTCTAGCACAGAAATCAAGCAACTTCAGTTGTATTTCAACCCTTCTGGTTATAAAATTACTACACTTTAATGGAATCCTGCAATTCTTAATGCCAATAAGAAAATAATGAAACTTTCTGTAGAAAGTGTAGCTTACCTTCCTAGTCCCCTACAATATTATGTTTTACCAAGTTCCCAGTTCCTCAAATGCATTCTAGTTTGTTCTCTGCAGTATAGCAAGTTTCTCAGCTTCCAACAGGAGCAGGCAAGTCTTTTTTGACTGGCTTTTCTCTGTGTACTTTGTCTAAGACAGCACAGTGATAAAAGCCCCACCCAGAATCAATTGATTGACTAGTGGCACCTGTGATATAAGCAGGCCTTTCAGTGAAGACAATTTGCTATGTCTGCTTCTAATACACACACAAACCCTTTATCTGAAACTAGGGATAAACTCACTGCTTAGCCAGCAGGACACTTTTAAAATATTGCACAAATATCCTTCCAAATCCTATGTGTCTAGCACAGAAATCAAGCAACTTCAGTTGTATTTCAACTCCTCTGGTTATAAAATTACTACACTATAATGGAATCCTGCAATTCTTAATGCCAATAAGAAAATAATGAAAATTTCTGTAGAAAGTATAGCTTACCTTCCTAGTCCCCTACAATATTATATTTTACCTAGGTCCCAGTTCCTCAAATGCGTTCTAGTTTGTTCTCTGCAGTATAGCAAGTTTCTCAGCTTCCAACAGGAGCAGGCAAGTCTTTTCTGACTGGCTTTTCACTGTGCAGTTTGTCTAAGACAGCACAGTGATAAAAGCCCCAACCAGAATCAATTGCTTGACAAACCCTTTATCCGAAACCAGGGATAAACTCACTGCTTAGCCAGCAGGACACTTCCAAAATATTGCACAAATATCCTTCCAAATCGTATGTGTCTAGCACAGAAATCAAGCAACTTCAGTTGCATGTCAACCCCTCTAGTTATAAAATTACTGCACTTTAATGGAATCCTGCAATTCTTAATGCCAATAAGAAAATAATGAAACTTTCTGTAGAAAGTGTAGCTTACCTTCTTAGTCCCCTACACTATTATGTTTTACCAAGTTCCCAGTTCCTCAAATGCGTTCTAGTTTGTTCTCTGCAGTATAGCAACTTTCTCCGCTTCCAACAGGAGCAGGCAAGTCTTTAGAGTTAAGATACCCTCAAGTTGAAATGAGACCTTTAAAAACAAAGGCACTTGGCAAAAATTAGCAGAAGATTGTTCATTTGGCTTCACTAAACTAATTATCAAAGAGGACGGTAAAAAGGTTGAATAATTATGTGAAGAAATATAGACACCCAAAGAAGAGGTAGTGAAAGTCACTAATTCAGCAGATTGCAAAAAATTGGATAAGAATTTATTTTATTTATTTGAATTCTTGTAATAACACCTTTAAGCTGGAAGCTCATTTACAAAGGTTCCATGTCAAGTCAGGCAAGAAGAAACAAAGTACATTTAGAAATGGAACAATGGAGACAGTATAAGTGCAGTGTCACAGGGTATAATTAAACATACAGGTAGATACTTACTTAACAAACATAAATGAAGCAGTCAGATATTGAGCCTTGTCAGGAGTTGTAGGCGGGGGGGGGGTGTTCCATGTCATAATGGCAATTGTGGAAAGGGTGATCACCATTACGGCAAGTGTACATCACTGAAAATCCATTTCAGCAACGCACACTCGCAGCATGGACAACACCAGTGCCCAAGACCTACAGGTCTCATTGTTAATGTGGGGGGCTGCACCCCTGCGCCCCCCTAACTTAAGGATTCCCAACTTCAGGGAGGGTTATGTTGGGGGAGTGAAAAACTTAAAACAGTACATGTGTCTGCTGGCAAAAAAAAAAACACACCGCGCCTGACCCGAACCCTGTACCCTGCACCTCCCAGCCAACCTCCCTCCCTCCCCACCACACTAGCAGACCAGCTTGGCAGCTACCCTCCCACATATCATTCCTCCCCTGCCTCTCACCTCCTGCACATGTGTGCATATACCCACTACTTCCTGTCACAGTATTTGCCCACCCCAGTATCCGGTTGCCCCCTGTCTTGGTAGCCATGAAAACAGACACCGTAATTGAGACGCCATTTTTGTTGGTGCCCGATTTCGGTCGCCTTGTTCACTGGATACCAGTGGGGGGTAGGGAAAAGAGGGGGTGAGGGTGAAATGAGTGCAACATGGGTGGAACAAATGTTTGTGAAACATGAGAAAGAATTAATAGCACGGAAATAGTCTAAACTGGCATGTGACCAGGAGGACCGCAATAATAATCAGGGGCTTGATTCTCAAAGCCAGTGTTGGAGTGACACAAGCTGCAGAACACAGCAGCTTACATCCAATGCTGGTGTGCCAGGGATCCCGCATTCGATTCTTGAGCTGGTGGGGTCCCCACGCCAAACTCCCACAGCTTACCGCAACTGCTCCCATACGTCAAACAGAAGGCATCATACAGCATGGGAACCCCTATGCCATTATATACACAAAGTGTGGCAGTGATGTCTGGATAGTAAAGCACACCAAGATGATCTACTGTGAGGATGGATGCAGCTAGGGCAATTGAAGCAGAAGGATGCCACAGGCTGATGGTACCCTCCTGAAAATCCAGCCCTTGGTGTGATGTTGTGGCTGTGTATTATACATGATAGCACAACCTACCATAATTAAAGGTCTGGTAACAAGGCAATGCTAGCATACTGAGTGCCAGTTGACTAGCAGAATGATAGTAATGCTGCCAGTTGTCTCATAATCATGATGCGAGCATCGCTCCATCGACAGACTATAAACTATTATGAGGCTGCTAATATCACAAAATTGTCCCCATTGCCCGTATTGTGCATGTACTGTTAAGTTCCATGACGTTGTTCTTGATCCACCTGTGTGTTAGCATGTACACTGTTTCCATCTGGTGTGTACCCCAGTGTGTGCGACTGACAGAATACAATTACATTTTACTGTATTGAAAGCACTGTGATGCCATAACACGTACATGCTAAGGCCAGAATAAAAGCTGTGGAAAGCTCTGTACACAGCATCCATGAATGCACAGGCAGGCCTACTGTCAAACCTGGCAGGGAAGGGGCATGGGAGCTCCCCACACCTGGCACCAGCTTCAGGGGTGGTGCACAGGCTGTTACACCAGCTCTAGGCTGGTCAATACCCTGAGTGAGCCTTGCGCCCATTGCAGCTCTTTTGGAATCCCAGTTATGGGGATACTGCATCATTGCCACAGTGCAACCTCCCATCCACCAAGGTGCAGCCATACATTCACTGCAAGAGTGGTATAAGCCCAGCTGGCGCAGGTGGCACATGCTATGAATAAGAATTGGGAATAGTGCATGGTGTGGCACAAGTTGGCCCTTGCACCATTCCCAGTTGATACACGCACCATGTGCCAGTCCTGACTGTTAGAGAATCAGGCCCCAGGTATTTTACTGGAGTATAGAAGAAAAGGGACACTCTAAGAGCAAGGGACACCTGAGGAGTAGATACAGACAGGGACATAATTACAATAACAGAAGCAACTGAGGAAGAGAAAATAGGATACAAAAGAAACATGGTCATACAAGGCACTGATAGAGAAGAGAGCCCAGTAGCAAACAGCACTAACAATGTTTTTTTTCAGAGAACAACTGTGGTGCCAGAGCAAAACAAAAAAGCAGACAACCAGGAGGGGAAGAGGAAGAGGTCGACAGCAACAAGAGAACAATGAGGCTGAAACAAAAAAAAAAACTGCCAGCAACAAGTACTCAATTTATCAAAGAGGGAGGTCTAACAACAAGAAATCACTTTACTACAGAGGGATTTAAATGTACTAACCTCCAGACCAAACAACTTTCAGATCAACATAAACTTGTTCAAACTATTCAGGAAAATCAAATTAAAGTATTTTTCTGAAAATGGCAACAAAAAACAGAAGAGCAAGCCAATATGGAATTTAACATGGTTGAAGAATTTGTTGTAAATGAAGATCTAGACCTGCTGAGTACAGCACAAGAGTAACTTGTAGTTATGAGCAATACAATGGATGAGGACACAAGAATGGGGACTAGCAATGAAAGTGTATTTAAGTAATAATCCATGACAGAGTGTGGGTTATGCTGGGATTTACCCACACTTGGTGCGGTTCGGTCACGAGGCTGCAGGCCGAGTGACCAAATCCACACCAGAGGTGGAAAAATCCCAGCATAACCCACATCCTAGAGTGGATCACTGTGATTATATGATGGCACTAAATTGAAAGAAAAAAAAATACATTTAATATAGTAAGTTAAATAATCATTTATTTGAGTTTTTTATTATTGCAGAGATAATTTCCCTCCACTGGTGATAAAAAAATCCCTCCCATTTGTACTGTGAGCCATCACTGAATCAGCACCGGGAATATAGGTGTTGTAACTGTCAGTTCTGTGGAGAGACAGCTGTGAGTAAGGCATGCAGTCTAGGAAGTGAGGGCGAGACACACACAGCAGATTTTCAAGAAAATACAGCAGTATGTAATGTGGGCCAAAATGAAACTGCAGCTCCCTCCCAGCTACGAGCAACCCCACCCTCCGTTGCAATTTAATTTTTGAAACTCTGGCGCCGACCTCAGAAACTCCTGCCTACACTTCAAGCAGCTTGCAGCTTCCATGCTGGCAATCACCAAGAAAAAAAACAAAAACCAACAACAATAAAAAGTGACATTCGTGCACTGTTTTTGTGGAGTTAGCCATGTGAGGAGCTGTAGTAAAGAAGAGGTGAGTTAATCAGAAGGCTGCTTACTTTATAGCCCAGTGGCACAGAGGGCTGAGGCACTGGACATCTCACCTCGCGGCATGCTGGTGACCCCGGTTCAGGAGCGAGCCTGGGTCATCGGAGGTCAGCACGGGGGAGGGGGCAGCTGGAGCAGGATGGAGTAGTCATAAAGCAGATCTCCTCTCTGGGGAGGTGGGGTGGCATCCCCCACTCACGACTACCCCCTGGTGGAGGCCGAGGTGTTGTCCAAGTGAGGGTAGGGGAGGACAGGCCAATGGGGCGGGCAGAGAAGGGCCATTACCGAGACTGTAAGGTGCATGCATGCTTCCACATGCATGCGTCCTTCTCCTGGGGTCCCAGGAAAAATAAGGGGAGAAAAACAGAAAAAAGGCAGCCGGCAGCAGAATGCCGACTGACTCTCCAGAGGCACCACTCCCAGACCGGGCATAAGGTAAGCCCCGGTAATTCCGGGGGAGGGCACAGGGGGAGTCAGTCAGATGGGGGCCACACGGGGCGAGGAGAAAACAAAGTAGTGATAAAAAAAAAAAAGAGAGTTTACTTTCAAAAAAAAGGCTGTTTACTAATGTGATTTAAAAGGGCTGAATGTGCATATTGTGTGCAGGAAATATGTTTTGTTTGGTGGCTTGTTTCTGTCAAGTATGGTTGTTACCACCAGAGGGCTGTCTCCAGGGTATGGTTACGGGGTTACTGTGCTTTTTACATGACACGAAGTGATGTTCCCACTCGCTGTTATTTTTTTTTGGGGGGGTTACAATCATTGGGCAGCAGATAACATTTAAGGAGTGTGTTCTGTGGAGCTGTAGTTTGAAGAGCTGTGGGGAGTGCACTGTGGGGACAGAGATGGCACTGCAGCTTAACAGAGGTGCAAAACTAAACAGAAAAGAGGTAGTGATTTTTTTCTGTTGTGCAGCAGTCAGCTGGAACAGCCAGAACTTTACCCATGGGTTGTGTTGGGATTTACCCACAGGTAAAGATCCCAGTAGGCCATTCAGGTTAATGGATTTAAAGACCCCATTTATAATGAACAATATCCAAGACAGAATATGGAATCTTGCTTGAACTGATGAATCAGAATGAATTCTCAGGCAATAGATTAACCAACTCAAAGGTACTGTAGGTGAAAGTGTGGAAGAATTCCAATACATAAAGGAAAATTTGATTAAGATTAAATCTGACTTTTGTCCCCTAGTCAGGAATAATGTAATTCAAAGTTATGATCAAGTACTGATGAGGCAGGTAAATGAACTACTCAGGAACAAAAGGAAATTCATACCATAATCTTGCCCCCCCCCACCAAAAAAAAGTCTAACTTTGGAGACCCTATCTAATGATAAAAATAATGAATCAAGCCAGGTGACGGGGGGGGGGGGCAACATTGTCATTTTAGACAAAGAATACTATGAAAATACGGTGATGAATTTACTGAGTGACGATAGAACTTATAAGAAGCTGACATCAAATCCTTTATTTTTAATCAAGAATTATGGGCACTATTACAAGAACAGGCAGAGATGTGGAACATTACAGAAAGTGAGTTCAGGTTCTTATGGTGCAAATTTCTAGATATACCAACATACTACATATTTCCAAGAAGCCATACGAATTTGAAAAACCCACCCGGTGACCAGCTGTTTCAGGGGTGGGCTCACTAACAAGCAACCTCTGTACTTTTATTGATTATTTTCTGCAGAAAAGTGTCTATACCCTTCCATCTTACCTACAGGATACAAGTGATACCCTGCATAAATTTTAAACAAATGATTGGAAAAACAATTGCGTGTGGATGTGGAACCTTTATTCATAGCCATTCACCATAAGGACGGTGTTAGGGCTCATGGACACTTTCTGGAAAAAAGTCCAGCAAGAGAGGTAATACCTGTGGACTTCATCAATAAAGCACATGATTTTGTACCCCAACACAATGTTTGAATTTAACCAGGAATATTACCTACAAATATGTGGTATGGGCATGGGTGTGTCCGTGGCCCCCACATATGCTCCCTAAACGACTTATGAGCACTTCTGGCTCCATCAGGGAATCTTCCTCATCAATCCCATGTCTGGGTACTTTCCCCAGGCACTGGCCAAGTACCCGAGAGAAAGCAACAGGTGTCCCAAAGCAAACCCATTCAGGTGAATTTGGTTACTACTGATGGGGGGGTCTCCCACCTCTCGCTCCCATAATTCATACCCGGCCATTTCTCTGGACTGTAACACCTCATCCTCGTAAACACTTTACTGTGTAGATTCTCTTTAAATGTATTCACATTCAGTCTACTGTCTTTACATCCCATTTGTGCTGAACTTGAACATACTTAATAAGTGACTGTGTCCATTACTCTAGATCCCCCACAGAGTTAAGCAGCACAATCCCCACATCTTCCAAACTGCACTTAGCTGTCTTTTCCTGACCCCACAGTAACAGTCACTTTAGTTTCATCTTGTTTCAGGTAAAAACACATTGGCCCTTTAGCAGAGCGAACTCACCCCTTGGTTGCAGGTGCCCCATGTGCGTTTTCTCTTTAAAGAAATTTCATCCAGAACTTCTGGTGCCTCAGCACAAACTTAACTCAGGCAGCTTCTTTTTCCCTAGCCAGACCAGGGGAGTTGCCCCTGGAAGCAGGCTGGTTCCTTCCCCCCATCCCTGCAGGGATGGGGCCCTTAACCACTGAAAGTGGTCTATACCACTTCATTGGGCTCTTCTTGTGTTCCTCTTCAGGTGAGAACACACACCTATACACAAAAATAGCTCTTTGACAGAGCTTGGGACTCTGAGGGCCTGCTTACAGCACAGCACTTCCTTCCTCTACTACAGACTGCAATGAACTCTTACAGACTGACTTCAAATTCCCCAATGTTCTACTCTAACCTCTAACTGCAACATTCCAGTGTGGCTTATGCAGCTGCGACAGTTCTAAAATTATGTCATCCCTCAGTCTCAGCTGACACTGATAACAGAGTGAGACAGTGTGAAATCCATTTAACTGGAGTTTCACAAGCTGCCTTTCCTGCCTACCACTAGGTTTAACTGGGATTCTTGTAACTCCGGGTAACAGAGGGGTTACACTCACCCTGGGCCAGGAAAATGACTGTCTGCAATCATTAGTCACTCGGCTTAGGCCATCTCATCCCATGTGTTGACTATGGGGAGGTAGTGCTACTTTCTCCCCTACCATGTGCTAGCACAGGCAGACAACACTAAGGGCCTAGAGGCCTTTGGCTGATGTATCTGCCTCTACTCTACCCAGTGACTATGGGTACCTAGTGGCTGTGGTAGAATTGTCCACAGCATAGCCCTAATAGATCAATACTGCAGCCCCTATGGCTGTTCAGGACCACAGCCTGTCTATCCCCCCTAGCCCTCTAGGGAAAACCTGTCTGCCTCTAACTCAAAATTCCCAAAACAAAACAAACAAGGGACCCCCCCCGACCCTGGACACCATGCAACTACACACTAGGAGCTAATACCATACACTATGCATTACTCCCACATTCCCCCACAACCATACCTGTGGAAGAAAAAAATTACACACAGTAACAACAACAATAACAATACTTTAAACACTACACTCTAAAGTACTACTGAGGAACTCCGCTGAGTCCCTCCTCGTCTTCTTGTCTTCTCTTCTATCTTCTTCAGGAACACCTGCAAGAAAAAGAAAGACAACACACACTCCTAATCTGCATACACAGTCTATCTAAACCCGTATCATCTGAACACTAGGGAATCCCAAAAAAAGATTTTTTTAGAAAAGTAGAAAAGACAGTATAAACATTAGAAAACAGTAGAAAACAATGACATTATTTACAATACACCATATTTGAGGGATGGAGTGCCCTTAAAGTCCCAACTAGTGACCACAGTGCCCGAAGGCAAGTCCATTAAAGAGTATCTCCTGGGCCGGAGCCCAGTGAAGCACAGTTCTAGCAGGCCAAAGTCCTGAAGGGGAAGAGTTTTTGAGGACAGTTCAAACATCTGGAGTCTGCTAGTGTAGGGTGTGTACTGCAATGTCATAAGAATGGAAAAGTCTTAACTTATCAGTCCCTTGTAGAACAACACAATACCACACCTGATCCTCAGCCAAAGACTCTTCCTGGCAGCATTCTTCTGATACAGCTGAGCGGACATCTTCCAGGAAATGACAGGAGGGCACATCTGAAAACTGCTGGGATGATGTCATCTCTGGAGATGGAACCTTGAAACAGGAACAAAAAGGAAAACAGCTGGTCTGAAGTCATCCGATACCCAGGCAATGAATCAGGATACAGCTGGGCTGGTGTCCTCTCTGGATCTGAAGTCATCTCATGGGCCAGTCTATGGATTCTGGAAGGCCAGTACACTGTAGAACTGATGAATGTGGGGCACCTGGTTCCTGGAACACCAGTCTGGTGGAACAACATAGGTACGGCAACTGCTGGATGGCAGCACTGGATACCACTGATCTGCTTTCCATTTGGTAGGCATGGGCACATTCACAGGGTGGTCTTGGCATTGTGGCCAATAGCATAACAGGTCAGGTGCTTGGATTATTTCCCCATCTGGGTGATCATAATTCACACTGTGAAAGGTTTCATGTCCCTATCCATCCACAATTCGAACAGTGTGAATAAACAGTGTCCTGCCTCTTTTCCACTGGCTGTATTTTTCTTGAAACATTCTGTTCTTGACATGCTTGTTTGCACCAGGATGCACATATTTCATTGCTTCTTCCCAAATCTAGGATTTCCTGCTTTTTTTCAATTGTCTCCCAGACTCTCCGAGGAAAGGTAGGAAAGGACATCCCGTAGATTTCATTTGCTTTCCTACGAACCAGTCTTTCCTCTTTACTAGCTTTGGTCAACCTGAGACCTCTGGCCTGGCTTGAGGCTGGCCAGTCCTGGTTCTGCCAGCTATGCATTCTTAACAACACAAAAAATGGATCCCTGGCTCCTTCTTGCAAAGCCAGGGCAGTGGAATCACCACTCTCTTCCAAGCATTCCTCTGAGGCAAGAGCTTGAGGCTATGTACCAGTTCCTTTTTCACAAGGCCATATAGGTTCCCCCCTTCTTCTTCCTCACTGAGAATCTGTGCTTAGGAGTGAGCAGTTGTCCTCACTCCTGAGACTGTCCACTCTTCGCTGGGTGCGGAGTTCAACGCCTCCCATTCAAAGGCCTCCCTCATCTTGTCTTCACCTATAAGACTTAGGCTAGGCCCCTCTCTCCAAGGGTCTACTGATGCTCTTCCTGAAATGTCTCTCTGCGACTCACACTCTGAAACATCAGCACATTGTTCTGTCTGTAAATCTGCACCCTTTTGCTTTGTGCCACACTCTGAGGGTCCTTCTCTAACAGGCTCCGCCTGGTGCTGTGAGCTTCCAACTGTAGATTCTTGAACTTTTGTCCATGTGGGAGCCAAACAAATCTTGGGTGCTTTAAACAAACCATATTTCTCTAGGCAACCAGAACAGTGAAGTACCATGAAGACGTCCCTTCCAGCATTTAAGCACATCACACATACTCGCACTGGATATCCAGGAATCGCCACATGAGGAGGCAGTCATCCCCCATAGTAACATCTCTCAATGTCCCTTAACTTGGTAACTTCTACTGCTCTCACAGCCCGGGCATGATCCGGGTAGCGGGCTGGTCCTGAAGCCATGACTGCAAAGAAAAACAAACAACGCTCACTGTTATTTCAAGTCCCACATCACTGAAAACTTTCTTTCTCTTCAAAATGGCTCCTCTGCTGCTGTGTTTACATTACTACTGCACCCAGTAATGGTGGTGGCAGCACTCCTACGCATCATCATTCTGTAATTGGATCAAGCCACTGCGTCACCGATTTACACACTCTACTGATAACTTTGCTCAAACTGCACAAACTTGCACTGTTCTTTTTCCTAGCACATTTATATGATTTATCACAGACTTTTTACTAGCTGAAGACATTGCTCTAGCTTACAGTCCCTTAAAGCCTCAGCATTTCATAGCATAGGATTGCCTGTATTTCTTGCTGCATATCTGATACAACTCACAGTCTCTCACATGGCTTTGAAAATTATACTGATGCTGAACCTATAATTATGCTCACAGTCGATTGCTTAGAATTCTTGCTTTTGCTGTTAAAACTTAACACAGTCCCTCTTTGCAGAGCGATTACACTGCTACACACTGATTCAGCTGGCTTTTGGTGAAATCACACAGTTTGAGCAATTATTTCTGTTGGTACTTACTGTTATCAGTAGCTGTTTACTGCGATGGAAAAATGGCCTGCAGCCAGTCTTTGAGGCCTCTGGAAAGAAGTAGATTGGCAGTCCTGCTGATCGTCCCTCTGAACACCACACTCACAGTCCAGTCGATCGAGATGTGGGTTGAGCCTGAATTTAAACTGAAAAGTCTTTTTTTTTTAAACTTTTACAACGCTTTCAGTCATCGTGACGTTCCTCCTGGTAAGCCAGTTTGCACACTCCACTCCCTCTCCCTCTCGAATGCTGTGCAGTCACTCTAGAGCTGGCTTGGGGGCAGGACTAATTGCAGTCTCACCAATCACTCGACATCATGCAAATGAGCCTCTTTCCTCTCGAATGGTCTTCTCCTCACGGCGATCGTTGAGCAGGCAAAATTGAAACTGCAAACCACTTTTTTTTCTTCAATTGCAGCTCCTCGGCAGGAGCCCATTTCAACCATTTTTCATGACCATTAAGCACAATAAGTCTCTCAGTCCACTAGAAAGCATTTCCAACATCTAGGGCACAATCTTCCTTTTGCTACCCACAGTTTTCCACACTTTTCTTTGTCACAAACACTTTTAAAAACTGGCAAACACTGTAATTTGCTGCAGGACAAGGGCATACACACTCAGGCTTTACTGCTCCTTGGTAAACATTTGGCAATATCACAACAGCACATAGACAGCAGCACACAATGGCAAATTTAGTTTACATTGCTTCAGCTTTTTTGGGCTACCCACTGCCAGATAGCCAAAACACTAGCCATTGTTCGAACGACCTTTCTTACATTCCTCCCTAAATTCAAAACATAAAATTCTCAGTGGTGCCTCCATTTTTGTAACCCCCACCCAAGTATACCATTTCCATATTGACAGCACTACCTGGTGGGCTGGGTTCGGGGAGAAATATGTCACTCGGCACATTGGCTAGGTTTGGCTACTCTGCAACAGGGGCACCCAAGTAACTCCACACACAGGAAGCAACAACTGTAATGTCCAATACCAGAAGTGGAATTCTAAAGTGTGGCTTTTATTCACATCCAACAGAATAACAAAGCATAGATGGCCCCCCATGGAGCTACACTCCTGATAATGCAGATTTACGGAGATCAGAACACATACACTTTCACTTTAGCCCTCAGGGTTAGAAACACACTGGGCACACAGCCCAGACTTGTACTCTGCTCTGGGTTTCCCTGGCTCAGCTCCCTTGCCAGCCACTTGGACTACCTATCTTCCATGGCTCGGCTATCATGCCAGCCCTTTGGACACCTGCCATATAGCATGGAAATATTTACTGGTGGCTCCCTAAACCACCTATGAGCACTTCTGGCTCCATCAGGGAAACTTCTTCATCAATCCCATGTCTGGGTACTTTCCTCAGGCACTGGCCAAGTACCTGAGAGAAAGCAACAGGTGTCCCAAAGCAAACCCACACAGGTGAATTTGGTTACTACTGATAGGGGGTCTCCTATCTCTTGCTCCAATAATTCATACCCGGCCATTTCTCTGGACTGTAACATCTCATCCTTGTAAACACTTTGCTGTGTAGATTCTCTTTAAATGTATTCACATTCAGTCTACTGTCTTTACATCCCATTTGTGCTGAAGAACATACTTAATAAGTGACTGTGTCCATTACTCTAGACCCCCTTCCACAGAGTTAATCAGTCCAATCCCCACATCTTCCAAACTGCACTTGGCTGTCTGTTCCTGACCCCACAGTAACAGTTACTTTAGTTTCATCTTGTTTCAGGTGAAAACACATTGGCCCTTTAGCAGAGCAAACTCATCCCTTGGTTGCAGGTGCCCCACGTGCGTTTTCTCTTCAAATAAATCTCATCCAGAACTTCTGGTGCCTCAGCACAAACTTAACTCAGGTGGCTTCTTTTTCCCTAGCCGGACCAGGGGAGTTGCCCCTGGAAGCAGGCTGGTTCCTTCCACCCATCCCTGCAGGGATGGAGCCCTTAACCACTGAAAGCGGTCTATACCACTTCACTGGGCTCTTCTTGTGTTCCTCTTCAGGTGAGAACACACACCTATACAAAAAAATTGCTCTTTGACAGAGCTTGGGACTCTGAGGGTCTGCTTACAGCAGAACACCTCCTTCCTCTACTACAGACTGCAACAGACTCTTACAGACTGACTTCAAATTCCCCAAAGTTCTACTGTAACTTCCAACTGCAACATTCCAGTGTGGCTTATGCAGCTGCGACAGTTCTAAAATGATGTCATCCCTCATTCTCAGCTGAGACTGAGAACAGAGTGAGACAGTGTGAAATCCATTTAACTGGAGTTTCACAAGCTGCCTTCCCTGCCTACCACTAGGTTTAACTGGGATTCTTGTAACCCCAGGTAATGGGGGGTTACAAGTATACTGATTTCTGTTTTTATTTTTATTTTTATGTTTCAGATGTTTGTGTCCTTAAAAACATATCTTGCTTGTCTTTATACCACTTGTTGTTGGATCAGGCTGTTCCTGCGGATCCCAGAAGGAATTACCTGCAACCAATAGGAGGATGGGCGATCATGGGATGGACTGGAAAAATAATCAGTGGTATATTGGAAGAACAGAAATAAAGTGCATTAACACTATCAAATGGACTGGAAAGTGTATATTGCATAAGGTTAAGTATTTAGCTAAAGTATTTGTTAGAAATCAAGTTGCTCTATTTACATAGGATAATCTGTGATTCAAATTATTACAGAATTTGTAACTGCTGTTTTTACGAACGAACATGTGTTTATGGGATTGGTGGGCAACCTTGCTGATGTCACTCTTTTGGAACTATATAAGAGCTGTCGATGATAACTGTCTCTGACCTCTGATGAAACCTGATAAGGTGAAGCGATGGGGTGTTAATACTCCTACGATGATTAGCAATAACGTCTGTACTTTATTGTTACAACTGACTGCCATTTTGAAAGTCTGTTATTTTGTAGTTGTGTAAGGCTGATTAAATACTGGCAGCACATCTGTATGTGGACCACTTTTTGTTTAACACTGGAGAGCAGCTAACTTTTTTTTTGCATTCACTTGTGCGCTTGCACTAGGAACGCCTTGTGCTAATAGCACATTTCAGAGGTGTGCCTGTGTTGGCGAATGCAGGGCATGCTACAGTACGTGTGCCCCCATTCCCCAATAAGCCAGCATGCTAACGCTGACATCAACATTATGCAAAGTGGACACAGCTTCTAAGAAAAGTGCTGCTGCAATCAGAGACAAGCTCGTCATGCAGCGGCACTGAAGACACGCCTCCCGATGTGCCTTTCCTGGTGAAGCATTTAAATAAACATGGCGGCAGCAGCTGCTGCCATCTGCCACACATAATTCCCAGAAAGCTGACTTTGGGGGTGCCCAATCCCCCATCGGCATGTTTAATACCCCCTTCCCCAAGATTGTGTGGCACTCTGGGAGCCCGCCCCAGTGTGCCTCCCTGTGTTTGGAAGCCGATCACCATCTGCATGTTTCTGCCCCTACCCCACCCTCATTTTGTGCCACTTTGGGAGCCCACCACAGTGTGGCCAACATCACCCCCACAAAGTCATGGGGCACACTGGGAGCCCACCCCAGTGTGCTCAACATTTTTCTTACACCTGTAAAAAAAAGGAAACCATCTGCAGTGTTTTCTTTTTTTTTATTACCTAAAACAAAGAAAATGGTCCCTCACTGTCAGGTCCCCTCCCCAAACCAGCACCCACCCTCTGCACACCCCACCTCCACACACCACCCCTCACCCCATACTTACCTCTGGAGGTTGGTGCCGCGATCTTCGGTGGAGCGGGAACATGTCTGCACTCTTCAAAGCTAACCACGAACTGAAGAGATGCTGGTAAGCTGTATAATTGCGTAAATTGGGGGGGTCAACTTAGGTGGATATCTCAGTCATTATTTTGAATTTTGCCTTCAAATTTTCAACATGGGATGCTTGAGACCCCACCTCATGAACACATGCACTGTCATCTCATTACTCGGTCCCGAAAGGTCATTTCTTGGTTAATGAAACAACAGTGCCACTATTCATGAGGTGGGGTCCCAAAAAGCCTATCTTGCAAATATGGTGCAAAAAATTCTGAAAAATGACTGTGTTATGAGAGTGCGTTGAGCAGTTTCAATGCACACTCGTGACTTCGATAATTTTTAATATTTTCACTTCACATTTTCAACATTGTAATTTTTTCACATCTCCTTATGAACAGTACAGCTGTCATTTTTCATATCCTGCCTGAAATGTGTTTTCATGCATGTGGCACACAATGGCACAGTCACTGTGCTAAATCAATAGTTCTTAGACTTTGTCACAGTGAGCCTCCCCAAATTCATGGAATAGATGTTGAGCCTCCCCCAAAAACTGAAATAATCTTGGGCCTCTCCAAAGAAAATAACATACTGTATTTTGTGCAATACACCATGAATAAATTGAAACCCTTTGAGTACTTGGCTCACATTCAGTTCTTTCATTCAGTTATTTGTCTTATACTGATTTGGAACCTTTGAAAAAGAGCTGCTGTGCTCAAAGATGTTATCTGAATAACAAATAAATTTGCTTAATTTCTTCATACAAAATACATAAAACTCAAAATTTAAATACAGTATTTTTTCAGACTTGCTTGAGCCTCCCCTGGAACAGGTTGGGACCTCCCCATTTGAGAACCCCTGTGCTAAATCAATGTTCAGGACACAGTAACAAAATCACAGTGACACTGTTTATGAGTGGAGGTCCCAAAATGCCTATGTTGAAAATTTACAGACATGCGTTGTGCAGTTTCTACGCATGCTCGTGACTTCACCAATTTTTCATATTTTCACTCCAGATTTTCAACACTGCCTTTTTTGCATACCTCCTTATGAACAGTACAGCTGACATTTTTCACATCCTGCCCAAAATGTGTTTTCACACATGTGTCGCATAATGGCACGGTTGCTGTGGGAAATCAATGTTCGGGACAGATTAACAAAATCACAGTGACACTGTTCATGACCAGAGTTCAGTTCCCAAAATGCCTATGATGAAAATTTGATTAAAAAAATCTCCAAAATAATTGTGTTATGGGCATGCACTGTGCAGTTTCTACGTACACTCCTGACTTCACCAATTTTTCATATTTTCACTCCAGATTTTCAGCAATGCCATTTATTTACACCTCTTCATGAAGAATATAGCTGGTATTTTTCACATCCTACCCGAAATGTGTTTTCACACCTCTGGTGCTAAATGGCACAGTCGCTGTGCAAAATCACCTTTCGACTACCAAACTCATAGTGCCACTGTTCATGAGGTGGGACCACAAACGGCCCATGTTGAAAATTTGGAGTGAAAATACCAACAAATGCTCAGGGTATTAGGGTTTCCAACCATAATGCCCCACCCTATGGAGACTGACAGGTGTGACTTGGCATTGTCGGCTGTAATGCTCACGCCATTCCACCCCCACCCTGCAGCAGGTAACAGGCATTGAGGTGTGCCTTGGACTCTTTGGCCCCAAAGTTCCTCCCCATTCTCCTATACTGCACTAATCTCAGCATATTTCCTTATGGAATGGGGTGAGTGTAAGGCCCAAAGACCCCAAGGCACACTGCGGCACTTGTCAGTATCTGCGGGGTAGGGTGAGGTGAAATGGCATGATAACCCAAAGGCACACCCCAGTGCCTGTCACTCTCTGCAGAATGGGGCTAGGGTCAGTGTTAGTTCACTACTTCACTGCCATTCTTATTGTGCATCTCTCTAACTCCTGCACTACCAATGCCAATGCCAGCAAACCAACATTCAGCATTGACAAATGCCTGTTTGCTGAGAGAGACAGAGGGGAGAGAGAGGGAGAAGAGAGAGAGAGAGAGAGAGAGACAGAGAGAGAAAGAGAGAGGAGAGAGAGGAGAGAGAGAGAGAGACAGCGGGGAAGACAGAGAGGGGAAAGAGGGACCATACCCCTCAGCTTTCCCTGGTTTTCAGGGATGTCCCTGATTTTGTCTCAAAATGTTCCTGTCCCTCCTAAAATTTGTGTTTCTGTGACTGAACAGTGGGTATACTGTATGCTCGCAATATTGTCAAACAGAGTTACAGACTTGCTCTTAGCAGACAAAATATTTTACACCAATACTGTTATGCTGCCTGCTTCAGGGGATAGAACCAATTGTTAAACTGTGTCCCTCATTTTACTTCTTTGTCACTGATTTTTTTAAGCCATGTCCAAGTACCAAACACCACTGCAAATACCTCCAAGTGAACATTCGGCATTGAGAAATGCTTGTTGGTAGTCTGACACTGCCAAGTCAATATTTAATTTAAGGACTTTGCAAATTTTTTGATATTGAATTTGAGTGGTCAGACCTCTGTTCACTGCTCCAGATTACCCATATCTCTTTCCATGTCATTGAGACCCTCTTCACTGTCAAATCCCTCCCCAACTTTGTGTGAATCTGCAAACAGAATGATCTTGCCTTGCACTCCTTCACCTATGTCCCAGATAAACAAGTTGAATTGGACTAGACCCAAGCTAGACATCTAAGGTATGCCATTGAGGATTTTCTCCGAATGCATCCGCTGACAATCACCCTGTAGGTCCTCCCCACAGGCCTGTTCCCAATCCATCTTGTTATACACTTCTGTAACATTAGGTCCCACTTCTTCACCAGCCTTCTGAGCAGTACCAAATTGAAGGCTTTGCTAAAATCCTGGTAAAGGAAGTCAACAGCCTGACCCCAGTCTGCTGCCTGCGTCATCACACTGAAGAAATCAATGAAGTTCATCTGACATGACTGCCCTTAAATTAAACTGTACTACCTCAAGTCTTGCAGGCTGTTTTCCCCCAGGAACCCCATTGTCTGCTCCTTTAAGGTAGTCTCCAGCACGTTGCCCACAATAGAGGTCATACTCACTGGTCTGTAATTCCCTCTTCCCTCTTGAGGAGGGGCATTACATCCACCTTCCTCCAGTTCCCTGGGACTATTCCTGTATGCAGTAAACAGATGAGAACCTCTGGCGGGCACAGCCAGCTGCCTCCTGAACTCTTATAATACCCTGGCATGTACCCCATCTGGATCTGAGGAATTATTAATTTTCAAAATGCTGTCAGACCTTTCTAGACCATGTCAACATACATGCCTCACTTTTAATTGATGGTTAAAGGGGAACTAACAGCAATAAGAGCCTCACACCCAAGTGTGAAGCTGATTCAAATTTGTACTTTGTGTAAATGTTTTTTACTGACTGTTTACTGCAGTACAGTAGAATTTATTAGGCTAATTTTGCTGACTTCTAAGATTTCATTTCCTGTAACTGGAAATCCCAGAATCCCTGGCAACTGACATCAGAGAACTACTGCAGAGTTGGAAGATTCAATAGCCTGCAGTATACATATTAAAGATTTTGTAAGCTAAAATCGATGTTTGCTGGTCCTGTTGTGCTCATGGTGCTTAGTAAAGTCCTCTGTGACTATATTTAGCCCCAGGAGAACAGCAGACCGGCAAACAGAAGATTACAGCTTATAAAAGAACTCTGACATTCACTGTGGGCTATTGACTCTCCCACTGCAGCAGTTCTCCTCTGATGTTAGCAACAGGGGAGTCTGGCATTTCTAGTACAGGAAATGCCTTTCGAAGTCAATGAAATTAGCCTGTTACAATCTACTAGCTGCAGCAATCGATAGAGTAAAGAAAAGTGTTTTTGCACACGAAGGGCAAACTGGGATCAGCCTCAACCTTGGGTGCGAGCTTCTTATTGCAGACAGTTCCCCTGTAAGACCTTGAGCTGTTCCCATACCACAATCCACTAGTATTCCATTGTTTCTGTTAGTAAAAACTAAACAGACATAGTCATTCAGTATGTTTGCTGTCCCCTAGTCATCCCCTAGACAATCAATCCCTTTGACTACCTTTCAGTGGTCCCCTTTATCTTTCTTTCTTATCTCAACATATCTGATGAATTGACTTCCACTGCATCTGCTAGTCCAAGCTTAGTCTCTGCCTTGGTCTTCTTTACCTCTTCAATGATTCCCAGTAGGAACAGAAATGGTCTTGAGTGGGGTGCTGCAGGGGTCAATCCTGAGACCAGTCCTTTGCACTATGTTCATTATCAACATGAAAGAAGGAATACAAGATACGATGTGCCTCTTTGCAGTGGACACTAAGCTCTGTGGCAGGGTAGACAGCAAGAAAGGGGTAGGAGCTGCACAGGGACCTGTATAGAATACGGAGGTCACAAGGTTTGGCAGCTAAAATTCAACACCAAACAGTGCAAGGTGATGCACATAGGGAACAAGAAATGCCAGGACAGAATACTGTATGGGAGGGGTTAAGCTGGACACTGCTTCAGAGGAAGGTGATATGGGAGTCATCATAAGCAACTCCCTAAAACAAACTAACCAAATTAACATGACCTACAGCAAGACATCTAAAATGTTGGGGTGTATTGGAAGGGGTTTTGGTAGCAGGAGGAAATAGGCAATATTACCTTTCTGTGGATCACTGGTGAGACCCCATCTGGAATACAGTGCCCAGTTCTGGAGTCCACATATTAGGAAGGACAGAGACAGACTGGAGATGGTGCAGTCACTGCAGTGTAGGGAAAACAAAGCAATTCAGGGCCAACAGGGTAGATCCTATGAGGATCTGCTTAGGGTCCTGAACATGTACTAGATGGAGGCCAGACAGGTGTGGGGTGACATGATAGAGGCCTTCAAAGTTCCTCAAATAAATAAATATGGTAAATTGCAAGAAACAATTCAATGGCAGGTCAAAAACAAGGGGGTCTGAGTGGAAGAGGTGGTGTTGGGGGGAGATTCAGGAGGGATGTGAGCAAATTCTACTTTACAGAGAGTGGCCGAGTCATAGAACAGCATATCGCCTGAGGTGGTGGATAGAAAAGCCATCAATACGTTCTAGCATGACTGGGACAGAGTAAGTGTTTAACAGATATTCAGGGGGTAGCTTTAAGGCTGGGAGCAAGGGGGGAGAGATGAAGATGAAAATCCCATCTAGAGCTTAGGTCACATGATATAGGCAAAATGGTATGCTGTTCATGCAGTGAAACCCCTACAGCGATGGCAATGTCAGCGCTGCAACCCGATCGACAGTCATTCCATCGATCGGGATTTGACAGTGCTGGCCCAAGGTTTTTTAGCTGTCTCCCCCTTCGCCTCTGACCTGGAGGTGATTATATCAATTTTCAGGGAGTGGGGCAAACAGCTGGGATGTGCCCTGGTGCATTACTACGATAGCGCTCATGATTGCCAGGCAACGTGGTTGGCAGTCGGCAAACCCTTGTCACTGTAAAGTTGATCACCATTCTAGATGTCGAACTGTTGTGGTGGAACCATGGCAAAACAGAGCAGACTGGACTCCCAGTGATGCCACTATGTGAACAACAGCAGATTCGTGCAGCTCTCTCCCTCTCCATGAAGAAAAACCTCTCTAAAATTTAATATATTTATCACAGAATCAGTTTTAAGCCTACCTGGAGACAGGGCACAGAGGGGGCAAACATCAAAAAGCAGAACTTAGAGCAGACACTATGGGTTCTGGCAGATTGCAGCGTCCACTCTACCAGACCATACCGCAGCTTACTAACTTGGACCAGGCCACTCCCGCCATGGCCTCTCAACAGGGACACAGTAAAATGGAATTGGAGACAATCTTCAAGGAACTGCTCGCTTTCAGAACTGATATGAATACAGCTATGTATGATATCCAGGACTTCACTGAGACACTGAAAACAGCTGATGCAATCCATATGCTGCTCTCTTTGGTAGACGTCCACTTAGACACTCTAAAAACGGCCATGCTGTGCCTTGTGGAGACCCAAGCATCCATAACAGCCAGGTAAGAAGATGCTGAAAATAGGGTAAGGAGAAAAAACATCTGCCTTTATGGTATCCTGGAGAACTTGGAGGGGACAAATCTGCCAGAGTTTCTAGACACTTTCTTTCAGACTGCCTTGCAATTCAAGGACAGCTTTAGATTAGACATTGAGTGCATGCACCGTACTCTGGGGCCAAATCTTCCTCACCAGGAGTCACGCCCTAATTTTACACATTTTATACTACATTTGTCCTGGCTAAAAGAGCTGAGTTTCGATATCTTGTTTTTAGTGGGGTCCTGCTTTTATAATATATTTTGCCAGGACAGACTCATCTCTGCTGCAGCATGTCCTTTTCAGTGGAGTTTTCCTGTAGGGTACTGTTTTATACAATTTTGTAATATATTTGCCAAGGATAACCCAGCTGTGATGCAATACCTCATTTTCAATAGGTTCCTGCTTTGACACATTTTTTGTCATGTATTTACCAGGATAGCACAGACAACCGTAACAGCACATTTCTAAACCCTGTGCGGATTGAGTTTTATGCTGCAGCAAACCTAATCTGCATTAATATAGCTTTTTGCAATGACTTTTCTTAGTTTTTGTGAAAGCAGAGTGGTATCTTGCTTTACACGGGGCCACTGAGCCCCTGCACAAAGCAGGAGGTGATTCCTTACTTACTTTGCACAGAGATTTTTGGGCCACTGACCACCTCAGCTAGCTGTCATCTGACTGACATGGATTGAATGCACACATACTGTGGAAACATTCAGGACATACTCTCTAACCCCTGCAACCCCTCATTTTAGCACATACCCCCTAACCCCAACCCCTCTTTTCAGCACATGTCCCAACCCTCCAGCATACATCCCTAACCCTGTATTTCAGCATATACCCCCAAACCCCCTATTTCAGCACAAACCCATTTCAGCACGTACTTTCTAACCCCCAGTTTCAGCACATAACCCCTAACTGCCCCCCATTTCAGCACATACCCCCAACCCCTCATTTCTGCACATACCCCTCTCCAGCATGAATTTACAGTAATTTAAAATACTATTATTGGCAGCTGGCACTGAAATTGGAGAGCTGGGGACACTCTTACTTTAAAGCTGAAGATCTTGAAATAATAATAAAAAAAAACTCAGCCCATTGATAAGCTGGGTTTGAATGGCCCACCTGAGACTGACTGCTCTCGTACACACTACAGTAACACGATCTGCAGGACAGTCCGCTGTCCAGCCTCCGACTATCTTTTCTGCTTGCTTTTCATCTTCTTGCTCAATTGCTGTCTCTTCCAATGAACTTAAGCCTCAAATCCACAGATATCCAAAACTGCCAGGTTGCAGTGCTAAATGCTAGCAAAAGTCAAGATAAGCCAGGGGGATTCAGACATAGGGAAGTTTAATATAATTCCCCTTGTAGGTATGCACTGCCCAAATAGTAGTTGGACCATTTTGGAAAACCTGCTATTCCTCTGCCACCTTCTCCACTGACCAACAGGGTTGATCACATGTCCTTAGGCATGACTTACTGCCATATCAGCCGCCAGTCAGTTACTGACTCTGTGGAACCTCATGTCAGCAAGTCCCCGCCTCCCTCCCACCCACTATTCTTGTAGCCTGTGCTTGTAGGCATCCACTGCATTGGTAGAAGCCTGACCAGAAAAAGTCACCACTTCGGAGGATGCTATTCATTTGCCAAAAGGCAGGCATGCTATAGCGTAGCCAGTTGCCAGGAGGGGGACTGCCTCAGTTAACATGCAGCGTGTACCCTCTGGAGGTTGTAATTGGAGGGTCAGAGTGAGCAAGCTTGGCTGGTGAGTGAGATGGAGTAGGCAAGTGAGGCAGGGACAGATTTTGCCGCAGAAGAATGCTGCATTGTAACCTGCGATGACCAACATTGACGTGTAGTTCATGGGCTTGTCACACTTGCTGCTTACTGGTGTGGGGGATTTAGGACAGGCATATTAGCATACTACATCTCAGTCCTGGAGAGTATGCTGCATATCAGAATTCCATAGGCATATACTTTTGCAGTTTTTACATATGATAGTTCACTGCATCATAAGATCTCCAAAGGATGCATTTCCTGTAACGGGGTACTTAAACACCATGTTCTCATGTAAGTAACTTAACATCAGTTTCTATGTAGCCTAAACTGCATGAACCCCGCCGCAAACGCTGGAGCTAAGGACTTAAGTACTTTGTGTCTGTTGTATGTCATGCAGCTCTACCCTCACCACACACTAATGTTTGGATGTCATAGTGATGTCTTCATAAGAGTGGTGTGTGCTTCTAAGCAATTTCCTTAAAAACACAAATAAAAGGCACCTCAATGGGTGCCACTTTCACCCATATCTGGCAAATTTGTATGTAGCAGATTGGGAAAATGAATGTATATTCAACAGGGAGCAAAATACATTTTAACCTAATATACCGGTGTGGAAAATGTACCTGGATGATATCTTTATAATGTGGACTGAGAAAGAGAATGAATTGAGCAGATTTTTACAGTACATTAATACCTCAAGCAGACACTTACGGTAAATAGGCAAAACTGAAATGAGTTTTGGACCTGAGAATAGCAAAGGTTGTACAAGTTTTAACAAACAGAATCTACCAGCCTGGTGGCTCTGAGGGCTGAGGCACTGGATGCCTTACCTTGCACTACACCGGCAACCCATGTTCGGGAATGAGCACAGGCCGCTGGGGGTTGGCAGGGTTACAGAAGGATTGCACATTCAAAGGACTGCTCTCCTTCTCCCGGGAGGGGGGACATCAGTGGTCAGTGCTCGACTGGCCCCTAGTGAAGACTGGGGGGGCACTGCACCAATGCTGCAGAAGAGGGGCAGGAGGGGGTAGATGCCTGGAGGAGTACGGGTGGATATGTGCATGCTCCCTACACTGGCGTCATTGCATGCCCCTCTCCGCAGGGGAGAAACACAAGAAAATTCCTCAGCAGCATAAGGCTGCCCCAATGGCGCCGCCACAGATGCACTCAAGTTAGCTCCCTCCTGGGCCACACCACCAGATCTCTGCAATGGTGGGGTAAATACCTGCTGTGATGCAGCTGGGAGGGGCTGTGGCAGGGAGGTCTAAGCTCTGCTCATGACCAGGGCAGTAGCCATGTAAGGTTGGCTGGAAAGGGGAACCAAAGGCATAACCCCAGATGAGGACGAAAAATAAAATAAATATATATATATATATACACATAAAACAGTATCTAGAAAGCATGGCTCCAGAAATACCATACTGAGAGGCGACAGCTTGTCACCTGAGCTGATAGCTGTCACTCTGAATCATTAATTATTTATAATATTCCTAAAGTACAATTTATTCAGCGTAAGAGCACATGTACTACTGAGGAAGACTTGGAAAATGGGAGCAGAGATATGGCCAAATAGATGTTACAGAGGTAACAAGCCTTTGTGTGAAGCAAATAAACAAAACGAAACGATGTAAGAAACCACTATGGTTCTCAAAGGAAGTGGCAGTGAAGGTTCAAGAGAAAAAGAAAGCATTCAGGAAGTACAAGGAATCACAGAAAGAGCAGGACAGATAACTGTAGCAGTTAAAGCAAAAGGAAGCTGGGAAGGCAGTCAGAACAGCAAAGGCCCAAACCGAGGAAAAGATAGCCAACTCAGTTAAAAAGGGGGATAAAACCTTTTATAGGTACATCAGGGAGCGAAGGAAGACCAAGGGAGGGTTAGTGAGGCTTAATAAAGGGAGGGTGGGTGGGCAGAGGGTGACTGTGAAAAGGCAGAGATACTAAACAAATATTTTGCTCAGTATTTACAAAGGAAGTGGGAGGTACCTAAAACAAACAGTAGAAACACTCTGGATACAGAAGTTGATACCAGCCCATTTACAGAAGAAAGGGTTCTGAAGAACTCTTAAAACTGAAGGTGGACAAAGCAATGGGGTCTGATGGGATTCATCCCAGAATTCTAAAAGAACTAAGGTAGAACTAGTGACACCACTGACTACCCTCTTTAACAAATCATGGGAGGATGGGGTGGTACCCAAGGACTGGAGGAGGGCAGATGTGATTCCTCTTCATAAAAGTGGGAGCAAGGCAGAAGCAGGAAACTACAGACCTGTTAGGTTAACCTCAGTGGTAGGGAAAATGATGGAATCACTTCTGAAGGAAAGAATTGTTGAGTTCCTAGAGGCCAGTGGCGCACAGGACCCAAAGCAGCTTGTATTCACAGCAGGGAGGTCATGTCAGACGAATCTAATAGATTTCTTAGACTGGGTGACCAATGTAGTAGACCAGAGAGGGGCGGTGGACATGGCCTACCTAGACTTTAGCAAGGCATTTGACACAGTCCCACACAAGAGAGGCTCAGAACAAATGTACTTGGTCCCTGCGCAAAGCAAAAGCAGAGTACTACAAGACCTTCCTCACCAACTCATCGGACTCAGGACAAAGGTTCTGGGACAATATTAAGGACCTGTGTGGAAAAGCTCCCAACACCTCCCCTAGTCAGATTAGGGTTGATGGGTGCCTTACCTCTGAGCCAGCACATATGGCCGATGCCTTCAATGACGCATTCTCTAACTTCAGCTTGGTTCTCCCCCAAACTTCTTTGACCCTCCTCTGGACACACCTCCCACCCCCCAACAACCCCACCCTTTCGCCTGAGCAGCATCTCACCTAAGGGCACCGAGCCTTATCTCAGAAGGGCACTAAGTCACTCTCGGTACAGCAGTGACACCTTAGACCTGAAACTCCTTCTCTCTCTCTCTCTCTCTCTCTCCCTGAGGTCCTCAACCCCTCACCCACATACTAAACGGCTCCCTATGCCTTGGGAAGTTCCCCTCCCATTGGAAATCTGCCCATATCACGGCGATATTTAAAAACGGGGACAGTGTCCTCACTAACAACTACCGACCTATCTCCATTCTCCCACCCCTATCCAAGGCCCTTGAGAACAAATCATGGGAGGATGGGGTGGTACCCAAGGACTGGAGGAGGGCAGATGTGATCCCCCTTCATTAAAGTGGGAGCAAGGCAGAAGCAGGAAACTACAGATCTGTTAGGTTAACCTCAGTGGTAGGGAAAATGATGGAATCACTTCTGAAGGAAAGAATTGTTGAGTATCTAGAGGCCAGAGGGGCACAGGACCCAAGGCAGCGTGGATTCACAGCGGGAAGGTCATGCCAGACAAATCTGATAGATTTCTTTGACTGGGTGACAAAGTAGTAGATCAGGGAGGGCTGTGGACATGGCCTACCTAGACTTCAGCAAGGCATTTGACACAGTCCCACACAAAGATTAATATACAAGTTAGCCAGCCTGGGAGTGGGTCCCAAGATGACAGCCTGGGTAAAGAATTGGCTGGAGAATAGGACACAGAGGTAATAGTAAATGAAGTCCACTCTGAAGAAAGAGGGGTTACTAGTGGGGTACCGCAGGGTTCAGTATTAGGATAGTCCTCTTCAATGTCTTTATAAGCGACATTGCAGATGGACTGGAAGGAAAAGTATGTCTCTTTGCAGATGACACAAAGATCTGCAACAGAGTTGATGCACAAGGTGGGGTGGAAAGGAAGAGAAGGGACTTGGCAAGGTTAGAGGAATGGTCAAATGTATGGCAGCTTAGATTCAATGCTAAGAAGTGCAAGGTAATGCACCTGGGAAACAAAAACCTAGGGGAAGAGTACACAATGGTGGTGAGATACTAACAACAACAAAAATGCAAAGGGACCTGGGGTAGTCATATCAGATGATCTAAAGGTGGGCAAGCAATGTGAGAGGGCAGCAAGGAGGGCTGGGGGGATACTGGAGAGGCATCATGAGTAGAAAACAGGAAGTTATTATCCCTCTGTACAGACAGTTGGTGAGACCCCATCTGAGTACTCGTGCAGTTCTGGAGACCCAACCTCCCAAAGACATACACAGGATGGAAGCTGTCCAGAGGAGGGCAACTAAATGGTGCAGGGTCTGCACCGGAAGACATATGAAGAGAGACTTAAGGAGCCAAATATGTATAGCCTCGAGGAAAGGAAGGAGAGGGGGACATAATAGAAACTTTCAAGTACCTCAAGGGAATCAACAAAGTCTAAGAGGTAGCATCTTTCAAAAAGAGGTGTGCAAGAACAAGGGGCACAATTTGAAGATAGAAGAGGGGTGGCTCAGAGGTAATTTAAGGAAGTATTTTTTCACAGAGAGGGTTGTGGAAGCATGGAACGGCCTTCCAGAGGAGGTTGTGGAGTCAAAAACAGTGGTGGAATTCAAGCATGCATGGGACAGTCATAAGGCAATTCTAGGGGGTGGGAGTAGGAAGAAGTAGGCTGCTGGTTAACTAGGATCTGCAGCTTGTCCATTAGGTAGCGAAATGGGCAGACTGGGTGGGCCAAGCGGTCCTTATCTGCTGTCAAAATCTATGTTTCTATGAGAAACTATAAAAAGAACATATTGTAAAAGCATATGAACATGCCAGAGGTATGGACAGCCAAGAAATATTGTTGGGTAATAGAAACAAATGAGGATGCTTATGTCGAATGGCTATCAACCATTGCAACTCAGTTTAATCCACAGACAAAAAGGATAGGACAAGTCGTCGAGAAGCACTGGCAGATTCTGAGTGTGGACCCTAACCTTACCAATCTAGCCGCAACAAACCAAAGAGTGTCTTTTAGATGCAGTAAAATTATAAGAGACATGGTGGTGCACTCAGTTTTGCTGAGTATACCTAATGATTCGTGGCTATAACTTCCACCTGTGGGCAACTACAGGTGTAGCCACTGTAGCCACTGATGCAGCACCTACAATAGCACATCTTTTGTGCACCCATGAACTGGAAAAAGATTTAAAATAAATTGATTTATCAACTGCAGAATGAACTTTGTTGTGTACATCTTAAGTTGCCCATGTGTGCTACTGTATAGAGGGTTCAGTACTGGGTCCAGTCCTTTTTAATGTCTTTATAGGTGACATTGCAGAGGGACTGGAAGGAAAAGTATGTCTCTTTGCAGATGGCACAAAGATCTGCAACAAGGTTGATACACAAGGTGGGGTAGAAAGGATGAGAAGGGACTTGGCAAGGTTGGAGGAATGGTCAAATGTATGTCAGCTTAGATTCAACACAAAGAAGTGCAAAGTAATGCACCTGGGAAACAAAAACTCTGGGGAAGAGTACACAGTGGGGGATGATATACTGACAACAATAAACATGCATTTGTCAATGCCGAATGTTTGCTTGATGGCATTGGCAGTGGTAGTGTAGAAGTTACAGAGCTGCGTAATAGGAATGGCAGTGAAGTATTGAACTGAAGCCAACCCCACCACCACCCTGCAGAGAGTGACAGGCATTGGGGTGTGCCTTTGGGTCGTCAGGCATAACGGCCATGCCATTTCACCACACCCCACCCTGCAGACACTGACAAGTGTCACGATGTTCCTTGGGGTCTTTGGCCCTTATGCGCACCCCATTCCATTAGGAAATATGGTGAGATGGGTGTGATATAGGAGAATGGGGTGAACTTAGGGGCCGAAGAGTCCGAGGCATACCTCGATGCCTCTCACTGGCTGCAGGGTGTGGAATGGTATGAGCATTACAGGCAAGAATCCCAAGTCACACCCCTGATGCCTGTCATTCTCTACAGGATTGGGCGTTATGGTTGGAAACCCTAATACCTCATGCATTCGTTGGTATTTTCACTCCAAATGTTCAACATGGTTTTTGTTACCCCACCTCATGAAGAGGGAATATTAGTTGTTAGCGGCTGCGCTTATGCACAGTGACTACGGCATTTAGCACCACAGGTGCAAAACATTCGAACAGGATGTAAAAATGACAGCTGTACTGTTCATGGGGAGGTGTAAAAATGGCAATGTTGCAAATCTGCAGTAAAAATATTTAAAAAATGGTGAAGTCACGAGCGTACATAGAAACTGTGCAATGCACACCCGTAATATAATTAGGTTGGGGATTTTTTTACAGCAGATTGTCAACTCAGGCATTTTGGTGCCTCTGATCATGAACAGTGTCACTGTGATTTTCTTTGTCTGTCCCAAACAATGATTTCCCACAGCGACCACGCATCTCTACGCTGAAAGTGTGAAAACACACTTCGGCCATGTTGTGAAAAATGACAGCTGTACTGTAAATAAGGCAGTGTGGAAAATGCCACTGGTGAAAATCTGGACTTAAAATATTACAAAGTCATGAACTTACAGTCGCGTGGAAACTGCAATGCTCACTCGTAACACAGTCATTTATGGACTTTGTCACCAAATTTTCAACATAGCCATTTTAAGACCTCTGCTCATGAACAGTGTAACTGTGATTTTCTTAATCTGTCCCAAACATTGCTACTTTCCCAACAGCACCATTGTAAGCTACATGTCTGAAAACACATTTTGTGGCATATGAAAAATGGCAGCTGTACTGTTCATAAGGAAGTGTAATACAATGGCAATGTTGAAAATCTGGAGTGGAAACATTAAATTCGCAAACTTATGAGCATGCATAGGAACTGCGCAACGCATGCTCGTAAAACAATCATTTTTAGGAATTTTTTCACCAAATGTTCAACATAGCCATTTTAAGACCTCTGCTCATGAACAGTGTCACTGTGATTTTCTTAATGTGTCCCATACATTGATTTCGCACATCGACTGCGCCATTGCGCGCTACATGGGCAGAAACACGTTTTGGGTGAGATGTGAAAAATGACAGCTGTACTGCTCATAAGAAGGTGTGGTAAAATGGCAATGTTGAAAATCTGGAGTGAAAATATTGAAAATTCGCGAACTTACGATCGTGCGTAGGAACTGTACAACGCAAGCTCATAAAACAGTAATTTTTAGGAATTTTTTCACCAAATTTTCAACATAGCCATTTTAAGACCTGTGCTTATAAACAGTGTCACTGTGATTTTCTTAATTTGTCCCGTACATTGATTTCGCACACCGGCTGCGCCATTGAGCGCTACATGGGCAGAAACACGTTTTGGGTGAGATGTGAAAAATGACAGCTATACTGCTCATAAGAAGGTGTGGTAAAATGGCAATGTTGAAAATCTGGAGTGAAAATATTGAAAATTCGCGAACTTACGAACATAGGAACTGCTCAACGCACGCTCGTAAAACAGTCATTTTTAGGAATTATTTCACCAAATTTTCAACATAGCCATTTTAAGATCTCTGCTCATGAACAGTGTCACTGTGATTTTCTTAATTTGTCCCGTACATTGGTTTCGCACACCGACTGCGCCATTGTGCGCTACATGGGCGGAAACACGTTTTGGGTGAGATGTGAAAAATGACAGCTATACTACTCATAAGAAGGTGTGGTGAAATGGCAATGTTGAAAATCTGGAGTGAAAATATTGAAAATTCGCGAACTTACAAGCGTGCGTAGGAACTGCGCAACGCATGCTCGTAAAACAGTCATTTTGGAATTTTTCCATCAAATTTTCAAAATAGGCTTCTTTAGAGCCCACCTTATGAACACTGGCAGTGTCGTTTCGTTAATCAGTCCCGGAAGGTGATTTTGCACAGTGACTGCGAAATCACCCTTCGGGCCCGAATAACGCCATGACAGTGACAGTGTTCATGAGAAGGGGTCCCAAAAACCCCATGTTGAAAATTTGGTGCAAAAATTCCAAAAAATACCTGAGATATGCATAAAAGTTGAAAAACCCTATCTATCCCATTATACAGCTTACTGGCATTTCCTCAGTTCACAGTCGGCTTTGAAGAGTGCAGGCGTGTTCCGGTCCACGAAGATCGTCGCGCCGAGCTCCAGAGGTAAGTATGGGGGGTGTGGGGAGGCAGAGTGCGCAGTGGGTGAGTGCGGGTTGTGGGGAGGGCAGGAAGACTGCGTGGAACCGTTTTTCTTTACAGGTAAAAAAAAACGGCGTGGGGCGTTTGCCATGCTGGGTGGGCTCCCAGCGTGACAGAAGAAGCGGCTGGGGGCGTGGAGCGACGGGGATTGGGCACCCCTGTTGGCCATATGATCAGTTGCTACGTGAGGTGGGCTCCCAGCATGGCACCCAGTACTGGGGGTGAGGACAGTGGGCCGGCGGAAGTTGGGCACCCCGTCGGCTATTCTATAGTTGCCAGCTGGGGTGGGCACCCAGCGTGGCATGTGCGAAACTTTGGGGGCGCAGCACAAGCCGGCAGGGGATTGGGCACCCCTCGACTGTCTGTATGTGTGTGGGGGGCACGCAGTATGCGTGCGTGCGTTGTGTGTGTGTGTATAGGGAGCTGCGCGCGGGCAGGTGATATCTTATCGCTGCTCACTGAAGCATAGCTCCCCTTTCAACTGTATGCCACTGCATTTTGGAGCTTGTCATAGACAGCTCCAGCACGCATTGGTGGACAGGGGCCGCGCCTGCCAACACACTGACTGAATTGGAAGAGGGGGTGACACACCTCTGAAATCTCGGATGATGGCACTATGTTTCTTGCACATGTGTGCAAGCAAACATTAAAATGGAAAGGGATCTGAGGGTAGTTATATCAGATGACCTAAAGGTGGGCAAACAATGTGAGAAGGCAGTAAGGAGGTCTGGGGGAATACTGGGATGCATAGGGAGAGACATCACCAGTACAAAACAGGAAGTTGTTATCCCTCTGTACAGACAGTTGTTGAGACCCCATCTGGAATACTGTGTGCAGTTCTGGAGACCCCGTCTTCACAAAGACATAAACATAAGGTTACCACCTAGTCGGTTTTTGACCAAATGTATTCGATTTCCTAGGTCCAGATTCGGTCCTCCTGTTTTCACCATTGCAAATTCGGTTTTTATGGTGGGTCAAGCAGCACCCGTGAGATTTCCCACTAACTGTTTCATTTTCTTCTCATTTGACTGTAAGCAAGTGTTTAACATTTTAGTGTGCTTGCTTGCAGTGCATGCTAATCTGGAAGTGCCTTCAAGAGCCAAATATGTCCCTGTCTGCTCAGTTGTCACCTCTAACTTCACACCAGCAAATTGGAAGCTTATTCATGGGAAGGGTAAACAATACCATCTTAATTAACACCTTCATTTTTCTGAAACCAGACAGGCACCACATTAGGGTAGCTTCCTGTCTCAATATGGACTGTACAATGTGTTTCAGAAACTTTACCAGCTAATCCAGTTTTATTCGGAGGTACAGTGGTACTTTTTCAGTCATTTTGAATGCTCGCATACTTGTAAAACAGATTCTGTTAAATCCTTCACCATGTTACAAACAAATTCTGATGTCATGCAGCCCTTTGTATGTATACCAGTCAGTCTGAGAGGTGTGAAGTAGGGCTATTAAGACCATTAGCAGCAAATCAACCTAATCTTTTCCAGGCTGCGTTGTGAGTATGGTCTTTGACTGCTGTGATAAGGAATTGTTTTATACCTTTACATGCTCACCATTTGTTCTTTTAGGGTCTGTCCTATATTTTAATATTTGTTACCCCTTTTGTTGTCAAATTAATAATCTAATATTTTATTTCGTTTCTAGCAATACTACACCTTTCTCTCCTCAGTAGTTATTGCTGTCAATTTTCATACTACCTGGATATTCCAGGAAGACCATTCCAGGCCTCTCAGATGAACAGCACAGAATAATGTGGCTAATGTCATGCTAAGCCACAGAAATGAGAAAAGGAACAGAGAGCAGTAACTGATGAGGTGATAGGAACACAATCTAGATTTGATGGCACTGCAAATTTAGTCAATTTATCAAAAATTTCTTAAAACATTATTTTTTTTTTACCAGAAGAGACGCACTAAGCTAAAACTTGTTTACAGGTGCAACCTGGGAGCACAAGGGAATTAAGCAAATTGTGTAGGGTCACACAGTATGCAAGTTTGGGCTGTCGGATTCAAACCATGGTCTCCAGAATTGCAGCGCAGAACTTTAAACCACTGCGCTATACTGCCTCCATGCTACATATCACATATCATGATATCTGTTATGCATGACTGACATGGGAAAAATAGGATATTTAACAGCATAGAATAGTTCCTACCACTTTTAAAAACTTCTCTGACATTACAAATAACTTTGGAATAGGAGCAATGGGAGGGACAGTAGCACATCTTAAAATGGCAGATGATACAGTATTTGTAATTACATCTCATTCACCATTACTGGTGTAGTTAATTTATTTATTTATTGAAAGAGTTTTACCAGAAAAGGCCACCTGATCCAAAATAGCCAGTTGTCAGAGGTGTCCTTGTAGTCACTCAATTTGTCAGCTAAGCTGTGTACACAGGATGGAAAGTCCCCTGAATCCCCTCTCTAACCCCACCAAATGGTAACACACACTGAAATTTAAAATATTTAAATCTAAAGCAAACAAACCAAAAGTAATAATCATGATGTAATTTAAAGAAGTTGTACACAATGTTATATCAGCAGCAATTCTGAATAAATCAAGCGAATCAGAGCCAAGGCGATGCCCTCATTAGTCATAAAAGGGGCGGGTTAGGGGTGGAGTTTGGGGGTGTGGTTTAGTATTCATTTTTCATCTCATCCAAAGGTGGCAACCCTACTCCCCACTGAGGTCACTCCTCTTACAGATCACACAGGACTGCAACAATTTCTCATCAATGGCATGCACAGGAGGATTCCAGTCAGTATTGAAAGCAGAGTTAACAGTACGGCACAACTTTATTAACACTCCCAGGTTGATAATGGACCTTGGTACTATTTATAAGGCTGTAAATGACAAGTTCCAATATCAGTGCTGTCTCAGACATCAGGTGCCATATATTCAAATGAGTGCAAAGTGGAGCACAAAAATGTTCATTGTGCCTTGCAATTGCCCGGGTACCTGAATATGCTATATTCAGTGGACTAGCGTAGCGGTGCTATTCGACTTGCATATAGGGCCACTTAATGCTGTCCTGAAATGGCTCCCAAAGTATGCCGCTAGAATTGATAGCACTGGAGCGCTATTTGTAATATTCAGAGGGACCAATGCAAATGAGCCCACTGGACATGTAAGGTGCTAAGGGCCATCTACATGCCCCCATGGGTTCATTTGCATGGGTAGTGAGGCAGGGTAGTGCGGCGCCACCCCCAATTGCCTGGTCCCAAATGTGTACATATCCCTGGTGGTAGTGATGCGTCCCTCCTCTGATCCCCAGCCACATAATTCGAAATACATTCCCTGGTGACAGTGGTGCCCTCCCTCCCCCAATCCCCAGCCCTGTAATTTGAAATACATTCCCTGGTGGCAGTGGTGTCCTCCCTCCCCAATCCCCAGCCCCGTAATTTGAAATACATTCCCTGGTTGCAGTGGTTGCCCTCCCTCCCCCGATCCCCAGCCATGTAATTTAAAATACATTCCCTGGTGGTAGTGGTGCCCTTTCTCCATCCAATCCCAGCCCTGACATACAAGTTTATATCCCTGGTGATAGTGGTCCCCCCATTGCCAGCCCAGAAGTTCAAACAACCCCTCCCTGGTGTCCAGTGGTGTCCCCCCCCACTGTGGCACTAGGCACCCCCCAACTCACTGAATCCTCATCAGTCATGCCGCGGTTGCATACAGCAAACAGCATGGTCCTCCTCACACCTCCTTAGTTGGCTGCCATTTGTACAGGCAAGGAGTGGGTCTCTTATTTCCAGGACAGGGTGACGCACACCGTCTTATGAATAAGAGATGCTGTTCCTGCCTGTACATATGGTAGTCAGTCGAGGAGGTGTGAGGAGGGCTGTGACAGTTGCCGTATGCACCCACGGAACCACCAAGGAGGATAAGTTGAGTGGAGAGGGCCCAGTGCCATGGAGGGGGGAAACCACTGGACACCAGGGAGGGGTTGTTTTCACTTCCGGGCTGGCGATGGGGGGTGGTGGGGCCACTACAACCAGGGATATAAAGTTGTACTTTGTGGCTGGGATCGGGGAGGGAGGGAGGAAACTACTATCACCAGGGAATGTATTTCTAATTACAGGGCTGGGGATCGGGGGGAGACCACAAGCACCAGGGATCTACATACGTACTACAGGGCTTGGGAACGGAGGTGGTGGAGACACCACTAACACCAGGGACATTGTATTTTACATAACAGGCAGGAGATCAGTGACGGCAGTAGCTAGGAACCTCAGGGGGTGGTTGTGCTCCCCCAGCGGCCAACTGGCTCGGTGGCTACATTACCTCTGGCATCCACTATGGTTGTCCAGAGTTAAGTCAGGGTTTTGTTAGGCTGTATCTGCACTGCACAAAAGGACCACACTAAACCCTTTTGTGTAGCACAATGCCACTGAATATGGGGTAGTGTGCATATTCATGGCCATGCCTCTCCCCTTGCCTGCACACATACAGTACATTATTTTTTACGTGGATGCTAATTCTCTTTAACCACGTAACAGCCCATTTTGAATATGGGGCTCCAGCACAAACACTGGTTTGGGTGGGCAAAGACACGTTAGTGCCCATAGAAACTTTTGAATATTGGGCCCCAGAAGTTTAAGTAAAATTCAATGTGTGGTACATAGCTCAGTGCTTGTGTATACTTATGAGCTTGAAGGTTACGTGCTTGATGTTTATAAACTTAGACTTTGGCTTTTCTCTGTTTCCCACCCTCGGTGGAATGTGGGTAGGTGTAGGAATTAAGGCCCAATAAAGATTATTAACATTTTGATTACCTCCTCCAACTCTGGAGAGTGTGACCAGTAGCATGCAGCAGAGGAAAAAAACTCTGTGGGGGAAACCTCTGAGGACTCATGGCTACTGATCTACCCATCCTCTGAACATACCATGAGGAGATAATCCTAAATGTGGGCAGAGGTTTTGGTTCTGGGTTATGTCCAAGAGTTTAAATCCTAATCTTGCTGGATGATGAGTCATGCCCTCAGAATCTTGCCAGTGAGCAGAACGTCAATACTGGAGTATGAAGATTCCAAAAAATGAAGAAGAGTCAAAGTCGGATTGTTGTCTAGATGAGGGAAGATGCTTAATCCATGTCCAGGGTTTTTGTATAGAAATGAAGAACTGTAAACTGAACATGAGAATAAATCCAGGTAGCAAAGTCTAGGGAAGGCTGAGCATTAGATGGTATCACCCTGTCTGAGCGAGTGGGTGAAAAGACCTCCATGAAAGTCAGAGAGGAGGGTCCTTCACGGAAGTCCTGAGATGGCGTTAACCAAAACCTCTATGTATTATTTTCAAGGGCAGGAACAGTAGATACAGGAGCAGGAACATCTGATGAAGCCACTGAAAGGCAGGGAAGGGACACATGATGTTGGAGGTGCCATGACATGGTAGAGTGAGATTAAATGGGGCTCTCTGAAGGCAGTCTGATGTGATAAGCAGCAGCAATGAAATCCAATGGCTGGTTAACACTAGGAGACTATATGGGGAATCTATGCAGGCTGAGTGAGAAAGCTTGATCGAGAAACCCCAGCGCAGGTCATTGTTGGGGGTCCTTCCCGAAGGACCAGAGAAAAAGGTACAAGATGTCCATGACAGTCCAGAAGCTGGGAATCCAGATGCAGCGTGGAGGAAGAGGCGAGGACAGGCACCCCCGTAGGTAGTCCGATGGTAAGATGAGTCATCAGAATTCATGGGAGCAGAAATGGCTGGTTTGTCGTAGTATGACATGGCAGGACAGAGGTCCACTAGAAGAAGGTGAGTAAAGTGATCGAGTAGTGAACTAGGCCCCCACATGGGCTAGCTGGAGTGGCGAGACCCCCACGTAGGTCTGCCTGAGGAAGGAGTAGAAGTGAGTGAGTTGAGCTAGGCCACCACATAAGCTAGCTGGACCGGCAGGACCTCCACATAGGTCTGCCCGAGGAGGTAGTAGAAGTGAGTGAGTTGAGCTAGGCCCCTATGTAGGCTAACTGGACTGGCAGGACCCCCGTGTAGGTCTGCCTGAAGAAGGAGGAGTAGAAGCAAGTCGAGCTAGGCCACCACATAGGCTAGCTGGACAGACAGGACCTCCATATAGGTCTGCATGAGGAGGAAGATGAAGTGAGTGAGTCGAGCTAGGCCACCCCCACGTAGGCTGGCAGGGTCCCCACATAGGTCTGCCCAAAGAAGAAGTAGAAGTGAGTTGAGCTAGGCCCCCATGTGGGCCAAGCTGGACATGGTGATACCCCCGCGCAGGCTCACCATAGGAAATATGGAATGGTCATACCACGAAGTTAGGCCCTCACATGGGCCAAGGTGAAAATGGCAAGACCCCGCACATAGGTCAGCCATGGGAGAGACTCCAGAATGGTTGTTTCAGGAAACAAAGCCGCCCCCTCCACCTGTGGGCTAGAAGTTTAGTTAGTTGAAAATGGTGGTTGTAAAGCACTTTCATTCACAACTGGGACGGCTAAGTAGAGCAGGATGGGTGCAATCTGGGTAGCAAATGAACAGCTAGTACCAAAATGATTCAATAGGAATGCATGGCCGATATGGTTGAAGTTTCAGGGAAAAAGTCCTCTGGCATGAAGGATGGAGTATCAGCAGAGAAAAAGTCCACAATAGAACTTCAACTGGGCACTGTACCACTGTTGGTATGGGGGAATGTTCAGCCCATTTGAGAGGTAGTACCATCAGATTAGAACAATCCTAGAGTTGGTTTGCTGTCCCCATGTAATGGGGAAATGAATGAGAGTGGAAGAGAGCAACAGACAAGCTCCAGAGCAGGTTGCAAGCTTCAGGAAGAATTAGTACATACCCTGCCACTCCTGGGCAATTATGCAGGGCATCCCCGTAGATTAAATTGTTCCATATGGAAGCCAGAGGCCTCTGTGTTCACATATAAGCAATGTGAGTCAGTAAAAACAACTGCCCAGTAGATGGCTCTATTTCCCCGCAAGTCACAGAAATCCCTGTAGACGGGAGCCCTGAGGTCGGTCAATACAGCATACCTCCAAACTGTCCTTGAGTTTCGGGGATGTCCCTGAATACATCTCAAAAGTTCCAGCATCCCTCCTAACATGCAGATTTCAGTCACTGAAGAGTAGGGATGCAAGTATAAAATAATACCAACATGTAGAGTTGCTGCGTATTTTCCCTTCAGAAATGCTTGTTACACTAAGACGCATAGTATGACAGTTTTGCTGTGCCCGTTTATGCATTGTTTAAGATATGTGCCTGATTTGGGCCATTTGTCCTCAATTTTGGTAAGCCTTGTCTCTGAATTGCAAGGTCAAAGGCTGAGAGCTATGGCTTATAGCAACAGTCAATGTAGAAGCACCAGTCAAATGCAGGGAGACAAGCAGGACCGCTGGGGAGAAGTTGTCCTAGGATTCGGGTGTGCGCGGTTGAAGGTCGCCAGCTTCAGAAATAGAAAAGCAGTTCTTGAGTCTGTGAGTTGGATTGGTGAGATGAAAGCTGCAGGAGCAGAAGAGTGGTCAATCGAAATGCAGGCACATTAGAGATGCGTAGCACTCTCAAGGATTGCAGAGAAGCAGAATAACCCTATGAGCCGAAGCCGCATGCAGTAATGCTTGCTGCAGGTAAAGCCGAAGCAGGGAAAGGGCATGGAGTGGCAGTTCCAAAGTGGAAGAGGAGGCAGTGAAAATATGGGGTACCACTGAAAGGAAAAAGCGCAAAAGGAATGAAAAACACAGCAGGGAAACAACAACAACACAGACAATGGGGAGGGAATGGAGAGGCTACAGGAAGTACAGGATGCAGGAGGGACCACAAAGGAAAGCACACAGAACTGACACAAGGGGCAAACAGGCAGCAGGAGAAGGATGTGGATGAGGGCAAGGGAGTTGCAGGTGGTAGGGAAACAGAAGGGGTCACATGGAAAGTGGAAGGAACAAAGGCAACAGAAGGGAATGGGAGGAACAAACAGCCATGAGCGGCAACAGAATCGGGGTGCACATATGAACCAGGAGTGGCAACGAAACAGAAGAAGCAAACAAAAACAGAGGGAAGGAGCAATGGGGGGTGAGATAAACACAGACAAACCATGAAGCAGCGAGGAGGGTCAGAGTAACCACACAGAACAAAAGAGGGAGAGAGAAATAGGGGAGAAAGAAGGAAAGGAAACACAGTCACAGCAGCCACGCCAGAGCCCAGAGCAGCAATGGAAGCCGGGAGTTTGAAACGCTTGAAACTGAGCAGCAGAGGTGCTGAGAGCTAAGTAGGGGATGTGGGAGGAGCTATTCCCCCCACTGAACCTCAGGCTTTAGCGTTCCCATAGAACCGACACTCAGTAGCCTCAGAACAGGTGAAGGCTAGTAATAAAAACAGTATACTGAAAGTGTAGAATATGTAAAAGGCTGTAAAGGAATTTCAGAGTTCTGGTGACAAATACAAACTATTCTTGCCTGCACTTATGATTTAGAAGTAAAAGAACAAATATAAATAGTGCATGTAACCGGAGGCAGTGTAGTCTAGTGAACAGATCATTGACATGTGAACCAGAACACCATGGGCTCGATTCTCAAAGGGGCCTTAGATTGAAGTTAGGTGCAATAAATGGCAGCTTGCATGAATACCCAGTGCACCAGGGACACTGTGCCTAATTCTCTATCAGGCAGGGTCCTGGTGGCAAAGTCCCTCATCTTGCAGCAAACCTGGCAATGTGCCAAACATACAGTGCATCAGGAGAGTTGCTGAAAGCTGTGGCGTGACCATGCAACAATCCAGGACAGCCTCCCCCAAGCCTCGATCCCCCGTCATTTAAATATATCTGTGGTGGTACAGATAACTACCCTCCCCAATCCCCGATGTCACCCTATATATAAATAATAAATGCAAACCATCCATGGTGGTATAGTGACCCCCCCTCCCTGATCCCTGATTTCTTCGGTATATGTAAATAATAATTATACAATGGCAAGAAAGAATGCTGGCCTCTGGCTGGTCCATCTAGGGCTGGACCCATAATGTTATTCCAGCACATCACGGATCTAGTCCCAGCACATACATGACCAAATCACATGACAAAAAGTTACTGCACAGGGCACCTCTCACTCACTCCCCGGTCAGTGAGCAGTGAAACCGACTTTACTGAAAGATGTGAGTGTTAGTATCCGTCTTTCAGTTTCACTCCCTGTCACACGGTTTCTTCCTGCCCCACTAAGTAAGTGCCAAAATCAAATCAAAATTAAATGAAAGCCATCATTAAACACAACATTTCAATCCCTTGTCTGCCACCACGATCAGTTCTTCCATTAAAGTGCTGTCCCTGGTCTTCCCCCGAAGTTCATGACTGCAGTTAAAACACGTTTACTCATAGCCTTCACTTCTGACCCACTCATAAACTTCAGTCTGCACTTAGCAAGACTTACAATTAAAGGCGGTCATCTTTCCACAAAGCCAGTCAGCTTCACCACTCCTCACCCTGATCAGCTTCTGCTCTCCCCACCCAGCCATCAGTGCTCCGGTTCTACTCTCTCTCCCCCTGTCCACCCACAACAGACTGAGCGTGTGTGTTGAAAAACACACTGAGCTTCAGTTAATCACTGGTAAAGCTGCTTTTATTTTCTGCTGATGCCTCTTTATTCTTCTCCCAATACAAACTCCACAGCAAATGTACATGAAGATCGCGATCTGGAGAATGACTTGACAGCGGGTGAGGGGGGGAGGCAAGGAGGAGTTCCTACTACACTGAAAAAATATGTAAACACTGAGAACCACCAACATGTAGCAGACCAGAGAAACAGGGGGAGGACAGCAAACAACAAGTACACAGGATGTAACCAAGCTGTTACGCTCTGATAGACCAAGCTAAAAAGAGCCACGCAACACAGTAGTGCCACCTACTGGCCAAAATGAGCAATAAGGATATAATGAGCACTATTTATTTTTACAGTATCCCTACCCACTGAAAATGTGACAAAAAAAATCTACTTTTAATAAACTTTTTAATCATTCTTCACTCTCTTCTTTTTTTTTTTTTATACACAGGAGCCATTGTATAATAGGAATAATGCACTCCAGGGTGTGTGTCGTGCTGGGATAATGTCATACCTGGGGTGTTGGATGTACTTGGCCTGTGACCTGGTGCCCATCCACCCCAGGCGTGATGTTATCCAAGCACAACACACACCCTGTTATGCATTACTCCTTTAATAACACCCATCCCTGGTGGTCTAGTGGACCCACACCCTGGCAGATATTGCCCACCACCCCACACTCCCTCCATCCTAAATCCCTAACCAGCAGAGCCTTCCTTTCACCACCATTGCTAGCTGCTGACTGACATGCCACTGAGCGAGTACTGTATAATACAGTACTCGCTCACTGAATGACAGCTGGTGCACAGTAAATGTAGCATTGTACTCCAGGTGTTGTCTAACTAAGGTTATTCACAGGGGGAGGATCACCTCTTAACCTGCTCTGTGCCACCCCCCACAATGCAACTCAGCACTGTGTTTTCTCCTTTGACTGCAACAGCGCATTGCTTGCATGGAGATAAGTTATTGTCCACAATGACCCCTAGATCCTTCTCCTCAGTTGTGATGCCCATCATTGCACCTGCAGCACATAAGGTGTGTATACATGACCGGAAAATTTCAAATACTGCAGGGAAACTTGTTAAAGTAGTCCTGTTTGTGCATGGATCCACCTTAACAATACTCTATTAAAAATCTTTGATTTCTATCTGCAATAATTAAAGTGCCACTTCTCAACTCACAAAAGAGCATTCATAGGTGGCAGGTGCTGTAAGCTCTGGACCACTTATCATAAATCATGGAAAAACAGACACCAAGAAAGAAAAACATTTACCGAGTCCAACATTCAGCCTGACTCCTCCTAGGAAGACGTTCCCTGTAATGGGTTCCTTGTCCCAGACTGTCAGCTCCAGACCCACATTCTGTAAGTCATTGGGATACAGGCCTGTGTAGGTTAAGGTGTGATGCCAGTGAGGGTTGACATTCTTCTTTATCACTGGAGTTTTGTGCTTAGAGGACTTCTTGCTATCTGGCAGCAGGTAGCTGTTTATAAAGAAAGCATAGTGTGAGTAAAGTACAGCCATCCACAGTGACAGCCTTCTGTTGAGAAGCACTTCTTTCATATATAAATGACCAAATGTGTGTAACCATTTTTATTCTTGTGATAGTCAGCCTGTACTGTAAGAGCTTCTAGAGCTCACACCTGAGGTACTGTAGGATTACGAGAGGCAGGAGGCTGTGCAGAGAAGGGCGACCAAAATGGTCAAGGAACTGGGGAAGAAGTAATATGAGGAAAGATTAGAGATCTTAACATACACCCTGGAGACAAGGAGGAAAACCCTGGAATCGGGGGCAGGACAGACAACAGCAAATACCTTCACGGGATTAACAAGTTGAAAGACAACAAATTGTTCACTCTAAGTACAAGCATAAACACAAAGAGGAATCCATTAAAGATGGCTGAACTAGGGTAGGTTGAGAAGGGATACCCACAAGTACTTTTGCACAGACAGGGATGTGAACAAGTGGAACGGACAGCAGCTGGAGGAGGTGGTCTGTGCCAAAATAGTAAGTGGATTAAAACATGGGTGCAACAGTTAAAAAGGCTTGCTAAGGGCAGGAGGCAGTGCAATGGGTGAGGGGGAAAAGAGATTAAGATGCTCCCTAGGGCCATCACAAAAGTACTAGGTATGGCTGAGCAGAGTGGATGGGCCAGGTGACTTTTTTCTGCTGTGACATTCTATAATTCTATAATTCTATGTCACATGCCAGGCCACAGTCCTACTCTGTACTCTGAGATTTTAAAAATCAAGTTCACACTACTCCATGATACTTGAACAGTGGGCCAGTGGCAATGTGTTGTGCAGAGGGAGGGGTTTACATCATGAGATCAATCCCTTGCTGTGGGCTGCTAGAGACTGAGGCATTGTAGAGCCAATTTTGTGGGGAAGGGGTAGAGGTGAAGAAGAAGAACTTACATTCACAGCTGAGCTAGCCAGAATACAGTGCAGTATCTTGTAGTATTTTAGCAGAGTGCTGCAGCATGTTTCAGTGAGCAGTGCAATTCAATTCATGGCAATTAAACCCTTCTGTAATGCAGAAACTTGTGGAATATATTTTTATGCACTGCGTCCTAACTAACTTCACTGTATATAGAGCTTTATATGCACATGGTATCCCAAAGCGCTTTACAAATAATGAGAAACTGGTAGTAAAGTGACTGCAAACATGTAGTGGCAGCAGTTTTACACATCAACACCTGCACACAGCCGTGGACTACTGCATGAACCAATTTCATGGGAAGGGGAATGTTGGCCAAGGCACCAGATAAACTCCCCAACTTTTGTGAAAAGTGCATTGGGTTCTTTTACTTACACCTGTACCACCACCAAGACAGCACCAGAGATGGGCAGAAGGGGCCTCAGTTTAACGTCTTATCTGAAGGATGGCACATCCTGAAAGTACAGCATTCCCCTAGCACTACACTCAGATGCCAGCATTTATGGTATGAGCCTAATCCTAGTTTGGGACTAGAACTCATGACCTGACTGAGAGCCAGATGTGCTACCAACTGGTCCACTCTGATGCTTGCCCCTACAATTCCTATTATGGTGGATGATGCTAAGCTCTTGACAGTGGGGGTGGCCACAAGGCACCAGCAAAGGTCCCGCCTCTATGCAGGACACTGAAGAACTCTCATTATGTCAAGAAAGATGGCAGGGCTTAGAGAGCAAATAGGAAAGCCATCACATGGTGTGTAGGTTGATGGTCACCCTCCCCCCATATCCCCATATCAGTGGATCTCTGATTCCCTTGGGCCTCCTCTTGGCTGCAGCCAAGTCCAACAGCCTGCTTCTTCACTGGTGGCAGCAGGGCCCCCTTCATGACAGGATAAATTGGAGGCTGCTGGCTGTGGGTGTACTGCGAGTATCTGAAGGAGAATCCATGAGAATGTGGAGTGTTCCAGGCAGGCAAGGTGGCATCCGATCATATGAAAATGCCAGCAGAAATAGGCCTTACGGTCTGTTGAGTCTGCTCGATTGTGCAGCTAGCCCCTCATCACACAGCTTCCCCTCCCACTCTTCCCCTTCTTAGATTTACCCACGACACCCTGTCCCATCTCCTCTTGAAACTACCCACCATCTTACAGGCCACCACCTCCTGTGGTAGAGTGTTCCACTTGCCCCCCACCCTTTCCGTGAAGAACTATCTCCTTACCTCCCTCCTGATTCTTCCCCCCTCCAGTCTGAGACTGTGCCCTCTCATGTCCCTTACTCTTCTTAATTGAAAGATCCCCTCTGTTTGAGTCTTGTTCATCTCTTTTAAGTACTTAAAGGTCTCAATCATGACACCCATCCCTCCTCTTCTCCAATGAATACATATTTAGCTCACTCAGCCTTTCATCTAGTGCTTCCCCTCCAATTCCTGGATCATCTTTGTCACTTTACACTGCACCCCCTCCAACAATCTGACATCATTCCTCAGGTACAGGGACCACAACTGTATGCAGTACTCCAGGTGCAGCCTGACCAGTGACCTGTACAGGGGAAGGACCACCTCTGTACTTCTAGAGGAGATTCCCCTTGCTATGCACCCCCAGCATCTTGTCTGCCTTCACTGCCATCTTCCTACAGTGAGCAGAGTTGTTCATGCTCCCTGTTATAAGTATCCCTAGGTCCTTTTCCTCCACGGTGCTACCCAACTGTACCCCTCCCAGATGATAGTCCCTCCTCTGGTTCTTTGCTCCAAAGTGCATTACCTTGCACTTCTTAGCATTAAACCCCAGCTGCTGTGTTTCTGACCATTCCTGCAGTTTAGTTAGGTCATCCTGTAACCCCTTCCATCCCTCAATGTCATCAACCACCGATTTTGGTGTCATCTGCAAACAGGTTGATCTTACTTTGGATCTCATGTGAGATATCAGCTATGAATAACCTGAACAACACCAGCCCCAGTACTGATTCCTGTGGCACCCCAATCACTGTCCTCAGTGCTGAGAGTTCCCCTCCCACTGCCACCCTCTACTGCCTACTGCTTATCCAATACTTTATCCATTTCACCATCTTCACTCCCACCCCCACAGCTTCCAGCTTCCAGCTTTCTCCCCCAGCCTCCCTTGTAGCACAGAGTCAAAGGCTTTGCTGAAATCCAAATACAGGACATCCACTTCATTGCCCTTGTCTAGTTCCCTTGTTATCCAATCATAGTATTCAGTAAAGTTGGTCTGGCAGGATCTGCCTAAGACAAACACATGCTGATGCCCATCCTGGAGTCCACTGTCCTCCTAAAAGGTCACCAACCTATCTTTTAGGACTGTCTCTGTGAGCTTCCCCATGATTGATGTGAGACTCACTGGCCTGTAGTTTCCTGGTTCATCCTTTGGGCCACCTTTGTGGATGGGCACCACAAGGGCCATCCTCCAGTCCTGTGGTATGCATCCTATGTCCAGGGAGGTATTGAATAGGTCTGCCAGTGACCCTGCCAAAACCTCATAGGTGAGTCAGAAGAAGTGCGGGATCTGGGGCAGGTATGTGCAAGACAAAAATGGATTATTATGATGTTATGATGTTGATTGATTAGGTAACCTTATAATGATATCAGACTTGGGAAAGAAGACTGTTTCAGTTTCACGCAGTTATGAAACTTGTTGAAAAAATGGCTAGAATGTGTAATAATTGTACTTTCTCTACCTTGGTTAGGTTACTTCAATATGATGATTTTCTTCTATTAACATCACTTTGTTCTCACAGAGATCAATATTGCCTAGTGGTAAGTATTCTGCATGGCGGATGCAGAATACCATCCCAAGATCAGAGTCCTAGTACAGTAGGAGGCCAGTAGCAGTGCCCAAAGGACTTGTACCATCTCCAGGGAGGTAATCTGACACCTGCTGCTGCATGGCCATCCACTGGTGGGCAATGTTATGCCACCAAGATTCATCTCCCATCAAGGAAAAAAGCAAAGTGAATATAATATAAGATCATTAATGCACTAGCTGCCAAGCTTGTTTTTACTTTTCAAGTAATCAAAGGCATTCTCTAGTTCTCCTTCTGCAGTCCTGCAGTCTTTAAAGATTCCTGCCAAAAAGGTATGAAACATATCATGGCACACTTGCCTATGGTCTCTAAGTCCCAGAATTTAGGTTGCAGCAGCAAGTGTAAACCCAGATAAGAAGCTTTTATATAAGACCTATAAGATGACACTGTGAAGGGTGCTACCTGCATTGGTGCTTGTGATTAAGATGCCAGTAAACTCTGAAAAATGGAACCTGAAGCTCTCACCACCTCTAAAGAAAACAAAAAAATGAGCAGTAACTTGAGCAGCAGATAGTGAAGCAAAAAGAACATTCTCTTTCTGACAAATCTGACCCTATGAACGAAGAAATGTCTTGAAGGGGCCCTGGCCTAGGAGAAATGGGGGTCAGGAAGATGGCAGTGACATTTTCCAACAGTGCATACCTGATGGCTGCTCACACTGACCATGCTAAGCTTTCTTCTACCACCTCTATAGCAGTGTTTCCAGCAAAACTGCAGCCAATCCCAGATATACAGTAGGAGCGGTCATAAAAGAGTCTGCATGATGTTTGCCTTAACACCAATGAATAGATGTGGAAACTTCTAATCCAAACAATAAACCTGAAGGAGTCTCCCACTAATCAACAGTCCAAGCTAGAAGTTATTAAATGTACTAGAAAAGAGAACACAAAGTAATACTGAACCCCTTACTGCTAAAGTTCTAACTACTGATGTTGTTGCTTCTGTTAATACAAGAGACAGTCATGTGTAGCTTCACAGGGGAAATTCAAGATGGCTGAAAACGAACTTGAGGTACAAAAAGGTCCGCTTCATGGAAAAACAGTTTTCTAATTCCACTGAAATGGCTAAAGACAATTTTTTAAAGTACCTTAGCCCTCCATAAAAATATAATTCCTTCTGAGGTTAAAGCTTACACAGTCCTGTTAAAGTGCAGAGAGTATAAAAGCAAACAAGGAGAGACTAACATTAATACAGAAGCTAATGTTAGAAGAATTCAAACTATCCTGTGTGTGTGTACCTTTCATACTGACGGAGACTTACAAATTAAAATCATATGACGGTGTGGTAGCATTCAAAGTTTAAGATGTTTTCAGATGTATGCTTTGCATCACAGCAAAGTAAAAGAAGATTTTTTGGCACTGAGGAGCGAGGTTCTTGAAGTGTTTTTTTTTTCTGTTATGGAACCAGCTTAATGTCAAGTCTGGCTCCAAGGAAATACCCATGTGCTTTTTGATGTAGATCATCTTGTGGACTTTGTAAAATCCAAATCCAAGACTGCATCAAACACTTAGCAGGTGAATAATTCCTCAGTTAAATCAGGTCTTTCAGGAAGCTCAGAAGCATCCCCTGCTGATTCAGTTACGAGTTAGCAGCATCAGATGCGGAATCTGGGTAAATCTATAGCCAGATAATCTCATTTGTTCTGCAGGGGAAACTACTGGACTCTAAACTTTATAAGTAATGTCTATTGTTTAAATATGTATCGACATACTGCTGAGCTAAATTGGTTGGAAGGAGCTTTTTGTTAAAATTCTGAGGTGGGTACGAATGAATTTACAACATATTCACCCTTGCTTGCTTCTCTGAGAGGTATGAGGAACATTACCCATTTGCTTCAGTGGGCTAAATGATGTACATGTGGGGAGGGATATTACGCTGTGTCTACATGGAAGCCCATTGTTTATGTGAGCCCCAGGAGGAAGACTTGACTCATGGCAACATGGGATGGGTTGGCAGAATTGCTCATTTCTATAAAACTTTCCGATTCCTTCGCCCACTAAGAGAGCTAATTGAATTTGTGCTACTGGCAATTATTTATCTACTTGCCTTCTCAACTACTATTGTACTGTTGTTCTACTTTAAAATTACATGCATTTGTTGTTTGATTTTTTGAGCTATATACAGTATGTGAAGAAATTCAGATTCTAGACATACTCACACAAAAAAAAATCATACAATAAAATGGACACTCACCACTTGCAATAAAAATGACAAGTACGCTTCCAATTTTTTCAAAATAGATGCTTTGTTAATTTCTTTATTCATTTTGCACCAACATAGTTAAAAGGCATACATAATAAGGGGTACAAAATACCTGACACATTTATAGGTTCGTAGGTGTATACACATTTAAGGGCAAGCCCAACAAGACACTTGCCACCATTATATTACTGGCAGAAATTCAGAGCAATAGCTCCCTTACTATGTTGGTGTAAAAAAAATAAAGGCATTAACGGAGCACCAGTTTTTTAAAAATTGGGAAATTTACCTGTAATTTTTTTTATCATAGGTGGTGAGTGCCCATTTTTTTGTATCTTGTAAGTTTATACAGTGAGTACCACCAATCCCGTGCTGACTTTTTCTGTTTCTTGAGTTCTAGATATACACTGGGAGTAAGTATAAACCCAGAATGCCATTTTTGCTTTTTGTTTTGATCATATTTTCTGAAACTGGAATTATGAACTGTATTCATAAACTATGTACATTTACATGTATGTATTATGCATTTATTTATTTTTTATTTTAGTCTTTGGTAGCTGGGTAAGGCCCACTAGGCACAAGTGCCTGTTTTCAGGGCTGACCTGGGAGCACAGGGGAGGTTAAGTGACTTGTTCAGAGTAACACAGTATGCAAGTGGAGGTTGTGGGAATCAAACCCCGGTCTGCTGGATGTATCAAGCTCATTCACAGCTCATTACTCTAACCTCTAGGCTATACTGCCAGCCTCAATTTTATTTTAAAAATCTAATGAACTATAAGTTAAAAAAGAAGCCATTACACTGTATGAGGGGGCCAGATCTTAGCCTTCTGGATGATAACAAAAGTGCTGAAAGCTAAAGGAACAAATTATAGCAAAAGCCAACATGACTACAAAATAATGGTATTGTGGACAGCGAGAAATGTGTAAACTAGCACTTTTTGCACTAACCACTGAGCCACCTAACTGCACCTTCTAACTGTTGTGATATACACACACACACACTGGCTAATACATATACTCATATACACATATATGCATATCTATTATATATACTAGTGTAACACTGCAGTGCACTGTGTACACACATTTTTATAGATAAAAAAAAGACAGTGAGGGACCGTTTTCTTGTTTTCAGGCTCTGAGGGATATCGGGGGAAGGGGTGCCACTAGACACCTAATTTAAATCAGCAATGACATGCACATGGCTGAAACTGATCTAGATAGCGGGGGAATGTAGGCTAACAATTTTTGCACTAACCATTGAGCCACCTAACTGCACTTTCTAATTGCTGTAATACACAGACACTGACTAATACATATACACATACATGCATTTATATTGCAGTATAACACAGGAGTGCACTGTCTACACACAGAGCATTGCCACACACACTAACAAACATACACTGCCTTATATGGCATTTATTGAGACATCTAACTCTAGGTTTTACTATATTTAAGATAAGCACTGTGTTTTGACTAACTTATTGTACTAATCTATGCATGACTGGGTAACTAAGGCAGTGGACCAGGGAGATGTGGTAGAAGTGGCCTATCTGGACTTCAGAAAGGCCTTCAACACCATTGCCCCAAAGAAGGCCGATTAACAGACCTCACAGCCTAGGGGTGAATCCTAAAATAGTTTTGTGGGTGGAGAATTGGCTGAATGCCAGGAGTCAAAGGGTTGTAAACAGGGAGTACTCTGGAAAGGGAGAAGGAATGAGAAGGGTGGAGCAGGGGTCGGTGTTGGGGAGAGTCCTCTTCAATGTCTTTATCAGGGACATTGCAGATGTACTGGTGGGGAAGGTTTGCCTCTTCACAGATGATAGAAAGGTGTGCGATACAGTGGACATGCCAGGGGATGTTGAAAGAATGAAGGAAGATATCAAAAAAACTGGAGAAATGGTCTGAAGAATCATGGCAGCTGGGATTCAATGTAAAGAAGTGCAGGATAATGCACATAGGGTACAAGAACCCAAGGGCAAAGTAGAAACTAGGTAGGGAGGTACTGACAGTCATAATGCAGGAAAGAGACCTTGTAGTTATCATCTCAGAGGACCTAAGAGAAACTAGGCAGTGTGATAAAGTGGCTGGAGAGGCTATCCAGATGCTTGGATGCATAGTGGGGGGTATCAGGAATGTGTCTATGGCAAGGGTGATGTTAGAGTACTCTACACTATGAAATTCAATGAATGGTTGAAAAACTGTTGCAGAGCTCAGGGTTTTGGCTTCATTGGGAACTGGGGGTCCACCTGGAGGGGATACAGGCATACAGGCCTATACTGGCATGATGGTCTACATCTGTCCTGGAGGGGAACTAGAATCCTAGGTGACAGGTTTAAATGCATAATTGCCAAGCATTTAAACTAGCCAAGGAGGGAGACACTGAAAAGGAACAGGGAAAACCCAGCCTCCCCCCACAAAACACAGTAGTTAGAGAGGTAAACACCGTGGTAGAGAAGTTAATGGGGAGCAGGATAGGGGTAAATGCAGAAAAAGGCAGTAAGGACAGGGATGGGGCTAAAAGGGGTAAGGCCATCAACAAATAGAGGGTGATGAGTACCAATGCCCGTATTCTGTGTAACAAGCTCCCTGAACTAGTGGCCTTGATAGAAGAGGGACATCTGGACATCATGGCAATCACAGAAACATGGTACAGTGAGAACCATGACTGGAATGTCAACATACCAGGATACTCAATGTACAGGAGGGACAGGGAGGGTAAAAGAGGAGGAGGAGTAGCTCTCTATGTAAGGGAAGGGATCAAAGCAATGGAATTAAAGGATAAACAGGGAGTAGAGGAGGCACTGTGGGTTACCCTGGAAACAGGTTATGGCACCACAATTCGCACAGGGATGGTATACAGATCCCCATCCCAGGGGGAAGCAATAGATGAGGAAATGATAGAAAGCATCCTTAGAATGGCAGAAAAAGGGGAGTTATTGTTGATGGGGGACCTGAATATGCTGGACGTTAGCTGGAGCACCCTGGCTGCAGCCACATTAAAAAGCAGGTGTATTCTTGATGCCCTGCAGGGGGCATGCCTCAGACAGCTAGTGGTGGAAACCACTAAGGAGGGAGCAATCTTAGACCTGGTACTGTCAAATGGGGATGGAGAAAGGATCTCAGATTTAGAAGTGGGTAGCCATCTGGGAACAAGTGACCACAAAACAGTGTGGTTCACAATAAACACAGCCATAGAATCGAGCCATACAAAAACAAGAGTGTTGGACTTTAGGAGGGCTGACTTTGGGAAAATGGGAGAGTGCCTCAGAAAAGTGCTAGCAAACTGGCAAGAAGGAGGGGTGGAGGAACAATGGGGAAAAATCAAAACAGCAATCACAGAGGCAACAAACCTTTGTGTGAAGCAAATCGACAAAGCAAAATGAAGGAAAAAACACTATGATTCTCAAAAGACGTGGCGGGGAAGGTTAAGGAGAAAAGGGTAGCATTCAGGAAGTATAAGGAAACACAAAAGGAGCAGGACAGAGAACTGTACCAGTTCAAGCAGAAGGAAGTGGGGAAGGCAGTCAGAATAGCAAAAGACCAAACTGAATAAAAATAGTCAACTCAGTTAAGAAGGGGGACAAAACCTTTTATGGGTACATTAGGGAGCGAAGAAAGATGAAGGAAGGGATAGTGAGGTTTACTAAAGGGAAGGGAGGGTGGGCAGAAGATGACAGTGAAAAAGCAGGGATACTGAATTAATACTTCTGCTCAGTATTCACAAAAGAAGAGTAGGGGGAGGTACCTAAATCAAAGAATAGAAGCACTCTGGATAGGGAGGTCGATACCAGTCCATTCACAGAAGAAAGGATCCTGAAAGAACTCTTAAAACTGAAGGCGGACAAAGCAATGGGGCCTGATGGGATTCACCCAAGAATTCTAAAAGAACTAAGGGTAGAATTAGTGACACCACTGACTACCCTTTTTAACAAATCATGGGAGGAGGGTGTAGTACTGGAGGAGGGCAAATGTGATTCCCCTTCACAAAAGTGGGAGCAAGGCAGAGGCAGGAAACTACAGACCTGTTAGTTTGACTTCAGTGGTAGAGAAAATGATGGAATCACTTCTAAAGGAAATAATTGTTGAGTTCCTAGAGGCCAGTGGCGCACAGGACCCAAAGCAGCTTGGATTCACAGCAGGGAGGTCATGTCAGACGAATCTAATAGATTTCTTAGACTGGGTGACCAATGTAGTAGACCAGAGAGGAGTGGTGGACATGGCCTACCTAGACTTTAGCAAGGCATTTGACACAGTCCCACACAAGAGAGGCTTGGAACAAATGTACTTGGTCCCTGCACAAAGCAAAAGCAGAGTACTACAAGACCTTCCTCACCAACTCATCGGACTCAGGACAAAGGTTCTGGGACAATATTAAGGACCTGTGTGGAAAAGCTCCCAACACCTCCCCTAGTCAGATTAGGGTTGATGGGTGCCTTACCTCTGAGCCAGCACATATGGCCGATGCCTTCAATGACGCATTCTCTAACTTCAGCTTGGTTCTCCCCCAAACTTCTTTGACCCTCCTCTGGACACACCTCCCATCCCCCAACAACCCCACCCTTTCGCCTGTGCAGCATCTCACCTAAGGGCCCCGAGCCTTATCTCAGAAGGGCACTAAGTCACTCTCGGTACAGCAGTGACACCTTAGACCTGAAACTCCTTTCTCTCTCTCTCTCTCTCTCTCTCTCCCTGAGGTCCTCAACCCCTCACCCACATACTAAACGGCTCCCTATGCCTTGGGAAGTTCCCCTCCCACTGGAAATCTGCCCATATCACGCCGATATTTAAAAATGGGGACAGTGTCCTCACTAACAACTACCGACCTATCTCCATTCTCCCACCCCTATCCAAGGCCCTTGAGAGGATAGTCTCAGACCAGCTACTGGACCACCTAAACAAATACAACCTGATCAGTATGCACCAACATGGCTTCCGGAAGGGGCACAGTACCACCACTGCCCTCCTGGAACTCACCTCTCATATCCACCATCCTTTAGACCGAGGTCAAATCTCAGGGGCTGTCCTCATGGATCTCACTAAGGCTTTTGACACAGTGAACCATCTGCTCCTGCTATCCACACTGACCAGGATTGGATTCTCTCAGGATGCCCTTGGCTGGTTCTCCGACTACCTGTCTAACTGTTCCCAGCAGGTCAAAATTGGAGACACCGTATCAAGTAGGCTTCCTGTCCTCTCGGGTGTCCCCCAAGGGTCTGTCCTTGGTCCACTACTGTTCAGCCTCTTTCTCAACTCCCTCCCCAGTACCTGCTCTGGGAATCTTCTCCTCTATGCGGATGATGCCATACTCTACTCCTCCAAAACAGACCCACTGCAACTCCACCTCTCCCTCCAGCCCTTCTTTAGATCTGCAGAAAAATGGTTCACCTCACATCGGCTTATTCTGAACTATTGCAAGACTAAGGTTATGCACTTTTCCCACCTGCTCAATACTAAAAAGGAACTATGCCCTCAAGTACTAACTGCCAATCAGACCCCCCTGGAGCAAGTGGACTCCTTCAGATACCTAAGCTTAACACTCGACCCTGCACTCACCTTCCACCAACATATCCACCTCCTATCCACTGACCTCAATGTGCGGCTAGGGCTCCTGTATTGCTTCAAACATTGCTTTACCCCAAACGCTTTGAAGCTTGCTGTCTCCTCCTCTGTCCTCTCCCTGCTAGATTATGGCCTAGTCATCTACGGGATGGCAAACTCATCAGCCCTCAGCAGACTACGTAATTTCCTAAATACAGCCTGTTGCCTCACCTTGGGCTGTGACCGTCTAACTTACACATGCTCTCTATATAACGATACCAACTGGCTGAACCTTGACAACAGGATTAAGTTCCACACCTGTCTCATGGCAAAAAAAAAAATAGCTCTAGGCCTCTGCCCAATAGGACTCACACCACTAATAAGGCCGGCCCTGACACTCAAGCACACTCATAGCTTTGGTAAGCAACTACTCTCTGTCCCCCACTGCCGTACTTCCCAATATCAAAGGTCCTTCAGCTTCAGACCCCCTTCCTGGATGAATGGTCTGCCCACACCACTTACAAAAGAGAGCAGAATCGGCCCATTCAAAACCGCCCTCAGAAACATACTACACTCCTCGAATCACTGTGATTGCCACTGAAATACCTTACACTATTCTGACAGGCACAGGCTGTGGCCGGACTCCCGTCACTTCCTGCCTCAACCTGTGCCCCCTTAGTCTAGATCTACACATGTTGGCTATCTGCTTAGTATGTTTGCACTAACTTTTCCCTAGTTATTATTGCTTACACTGTTAGCCTCACAACTGCTACTGTAACTACCTGACTATGTACTGCTGTACTGCTATGTAACCTGTCTTTCTCTGTTTGTAATACTTGTGATGTGGAACCTTTGTAAAGGAGTCTCTGACTCAAAGGTATTTCTGAATCTCCAATAAATGTGTATAATTCAGGAATATGCAAAAAGATTAATATACAAGTTAGCCAGCCTTGGAGTGGGTCCCAAGATGTTAGCCTGGGTTAAAAATTGGCTGGACGACAGGATATAGAGGGTAATAGTAAACTGAGTTTACTCTTAAGAAAGGGGGGTTACTAGTGGGGTACCGCAGGGTTCAGTACTGGGATCGGTCCTCTTTAATGTCTTTATAAGTGACATTGCAGAGGGACTGGAAGGAAAAGTATGTCTCTTTTTAGATGACACAAAGATCTGCAACAGGGTTGATTCAGAAGGTGGGGTGTAGAGTATGCAAAGGGAGTTGGCAAGGTTAGAGGAATGGTCAATTATATGGCAGCTTAGAATCAATGCAAAGAAGTGCAAGGTAATGCACCTGGGAAACAAAAATCCAGGGGAAGAGTACACAATGGGGGGTGAGATAATAACAACAACAGAAATGGAAAGGGACCTGGGGTAGTCATATCAGATGACCTTAAGGTGGGCAAGCAATGTGAGAAGGCAGTAAGAAGGGCTGGTGGGATACTGGGATGCATAGGGAGAGGCACCACCAGTAGAAAACAGGAAGTTGTTATTCCTCTGTACAGACAGTTGGTGAGACCCCATCTGGAGTTCTGCGTCCAGTTCTGGAGACCCCATCTCTGCAAGGATATAGACAGGATGGAGGCTGTCCAGAGGAGGGCAACTAAAATGGTGCAGGGTCTGCACCAGAAGACATATGAAGAGAGATTAAAGAAGCTTAATTTGTATACACTCGAGGAGAGGAGGGAGAAGGGGGAACATGATAGAAACTTTCAAGTACATCAAGGGAATCAACAGAGTCCAACAGGGTAGCATCTTTCAGAAAAAGAGATGTGCAAGAACAAGGGGGCACAATTTGAAGATAGAGGGGGACAGCTCAAAGGTAATGTAAGGAAGTATTTTTTCACGGAGAGGGTTGTGGATACATGGAACAGCCTTCCTGAGGAGGGTGTGGACTCAAAAACAGTGGGGGAATTCAAGAAAGCATGGGACAGACATAAGGCAATTCTAGTGGGGGGTAGGAGGAAGTAGGCTGTTGGTTAACTAGGATCTGCAACCTATGCATTAGGTAGGGAAATGAGCAGACTAGGTGGGCCAAGCGGTCCTTATCTACCGTCAAATTCTATGTTTCTATGTTAAAGACAGAGGTCATCTTGCCCCTGTATATGGCACTCATGAGACCACACTTGGAATGCTACATCCAGTTCTGGAGGCCCTATCTGAGAAAGAACATAGACAGAGTGAAGGCAGTACAGTGTAGGGCAACTAAAATGGTGCTGGGCCTGTGGTATAAGACCTATGAGGGATGACTAAAGGAGTCAAATATGTATTCCCTGGAGGAAAGGGGGGAAGGGACATGATTGAAACATACAAATAAATCACCGGTATAAACAGAGTACAGGAAGGAAGCATCTTCTAAAGTAAGAGATGCTCCAAGTCAAGGGGGCACACAATGAAGTTAGAAGGGGGAAGGCGCAAGGGAAATGTGAGAAAATATTTTTTAACAGAGAGGGTGGTGGACACCTGGAACAGCCTACCAGAGAGGGTGGAAGGTGCTAAAATGGTCACAGAAGAGTAAAGTGAATTAAGTGTTTAAAGAGTGGTATGATGAACTACATGTCTTTCTTTTGTGATAGCATGTAGCATAGTGACACAGTGACTTCCTAGCAAACTTGGGCCAGGTAATTATTTGTATTTGTGTCTGGTGCAAGTTTTAATATAGCATTTAAAAATGAACCCATTTTGTGGACATTTGTGAGGCCATTAAGTTTTAATAACACATTTTAGTGATTTTAGAGTGTCCGTATTGATATTTAGGAGCATAATTTAATATATGTTTATGCACATAAATATTTTGAAAAACTGTTTAAAGACAGCAGATAAGGAAGTACATACATTGTGGAACTATTAAGGTAATGTGGAGATTATTTCTCTCCATACTACAACTGAGGCTGGCAGTATAGCCTAGAGATTAATTAGCCATGAATGAGCTTGGTACATCCGGCAAACCTGGGTTTGATTCCCACAACCTCATCTTGCATACTGTGTGACTATGAGCAAGTCACTTAACCACCCCAGTGCTACCGGGTTGCCCTTGAAAACAAGCACTTGTGCCTAGTGGGCCTTACCCAGTTACCAAAAGAATAAAAAAAAATGATTATATGAATTATTTTGTCAGGTATGTTAGCAGTGAAACATTGTATACCAATTGTAAGATTACTATGTGAATTTTAACCAATTCCCTGATGAAGACGTCTTTATGACAAAATATTTTTTTTTCACGGAGAGGGTGGTGGATGCCTGGAATAGCCTACCAGAGGGGGTGGTAGGGGCTAAAATGATCACATAATTTAAGAAGGAGTGAAGTGAATTAGGTTGTCTGTATTGAAAATGTTTTTTTGTCATGTTTAAAGAGTGGTATGGTGAACTACATGTTCTTTCTTTTGTGATAGCACATAGCAAAGGAATATAGTTACTTCCTAGCAAACTTGGGTCAGGTAATTATTTTTATTTATGTCTGGTGAAGGTTTTGATACAGCATTTAAAGATGAACTTATTTTGTAGACAACTGCGTGTCCATTAACATGTTTTAATAACATATTTTAATGATTTTGCAGTGTCCATACTGAGATTTAGGAGCATCATTTAATATATGTTTATGCACATAGGTTTTTTAAAAACATGTTTAAAGAAAGCAATGTACTGCATAATGCTACTGTCCTTGAACAACATAAGTACTGTATTGTTTTTTGTCTCTAATTGTGTCCATCCAGGACCATCTTGTAAATGAGCTTGCTTAATGGTGCTATTCCTGGTAAAATAGAAATTATTTATTGAAAGCAGATAAGGAAGTGCATACATTGTAGAACTAGTATGGGAATGTGGAGACTATTCCACTCCATATTACATTTGAGGCTGGCAGTACAGCCTAGAGGTTAATGAGCTATGAATGATTTTGGCACATTCAGCAGACCGAGTTTGATTCCCACAACCTCCAATTGCACACTGTGTGACTATGAGCAAGTCACTTAACCACCCCAGTGCTCTCAGGGTGCCCTTGAAAACAGGTACCTGTGCCTAGTCGGCCTTACCCAGTTACCAAAAGAATAAAATAAAAATTGATTATATGAATTGTTTTGTGAGGTATGTTAGCAATGAAACATTGCATACAAATTTTTATGATTATTATGTGCATTTCAATCAATTCCCTGATGAAGAAGTCTTTATGAGAAAATATTTTTTTCACGGGGGGAGGGGGTTGGATGCCTGGCATAGCCTACCAGAGGGGGTGGTAGGGGCTAATATGGTAACAGAATTTAAGAAGGAGTGAAGTGAACTAAGTTAAATGTCTGTATTGAAAATGTTTTTTTTATTTGCCATGTTTAAAGAGCGGTATAATGAACTACATGTCTTTCTTTTGTGATAGCATGTAGCATAGTAACACAGTGATTTCTAGCAAACTTGGATTAGGTAATTATTTGTATTTGTGTCTGGTGAAGGTTTTAATATAGCATTTAAAAATGAACTCATTTTGTAGACACTTGTGTGACCATTAACACGTTTTAATAACACATTTTAGTGATTTTGAAGTGTCCATATTGATACTTAGGAGCATAATTTAATACATATTTATAAATACAGAGTTTGTGAAAAACATTTAAAGAAAACAGATAAGGAAGTGAATACATTGTGTAACTACTAAGGTAATGTGGAGACTATTCCACTCCGTATTATAATTGAGGCTGGCAGTATAGTCTAGAAGTTAATTAGCTATGAATGAGCTTGGTACATCCAGCATACCTGGGTTTGAGTCCCACAATCTCCACTTACATAGTGTGTTACTATAAGCAAGTCACTTAACCACCCCAGTGCTCTCAGATTGCCCTTAAAAACAGGCACTTGTGCCTAGTGGGCCTTAACCAGTTACCAAAAGAATAAACACAACGTGATTGTATGGATTATTTTGTGAGGTATGTTAGCAGCGAAACACTGCATACTAATTGTATGATTATTATGTAAATTTCATCAAATTCTCTGATGAAAAAGCCTTTATGATCTCGAAATGTTGCACAGTTTGGAATTAAGAATATTGGCTGATGAAAAATAAAAGTATCGAGTTTATGTGAAAATAGATCTCTGGTCTGATTTCTCAGTTATGCTTCAGTTTCTGTCTGGCCTGTCTGAAACCTCCTTCCTCACTCTCAGCTACACTTTATGCCTGGGAAAACCTGAGTGACTTGACATGTTTATGAGCCTATGAAACTTTCTTCAAACATAATTCTAGCCAGATTTAGCACATAAAATAGTGTTTTGAAACTCTCCTTAGCAGACTGCTACAATTACTGTAATTAGCATACTGACAACAGAAAACCTCCAATATTATATAGTCCATTAGGAAACTGGAGGGCTCCCTTTTCCTACTAAAATACCAAAATAACTGCAGGACTCCACCCACTGCAGCCGTAAAAACTAGTGCTGCAAAGTTTTGCTTGGAAGACATAATTTTGTCCAAAAACATTGCAGTGGCTCTTATTAGTGCTGCAGTTCTGTCAGTTTTGATTCTTTACAACAATAATTGTGGCAATGACAACACTCTATAAGAAGAATGTGTAAACTACACATATAAAATGGACAAGAAAAATCCAGTGACCTGATTGGTCAATAGCTGCCCAGACTGGTGCAGTAAGACCTATAACTACACAGATCTAGAAGTGTCTTTCAAGTCTTAGAACTGCACTGCTTCAGAAGACCTATGTGATAATTGACCAGTAACCGCACGGGTCTAGAAAGTGCCTTGCAAGTCTTAGAACTACACTAATTCAGAATTCTCAGTAAATGGGGCAGATGGGGGAAAAAGGTTCAGTTAACAAACATGAGTGAATTATCTGCCACCCACTCTGACCTCTCTAATGGGGAAAATCTAACTGTTTGGTGTAAGAACTGATTTACCAATGATGAAAATGTATTTATTCTTAGTTTAATCTTGTGTTTTCTTATTATTTTTGTGCCATTTTATAAACACAATGACACACTTCAAGGCTTGCAGTTACTGGGTATTTACTGCACTCCCCACACCCTGTGGTTTATGGTCACAAAGCTAATGCCTCATGCCTCCAAACCATGGAGTGGAGGGGTGTTGCAGTAATTACCCAATAACGGAACACTCTGTCTTGTGTTATTGGTTACATAATGTTCTCAACTGAACCTACAGATGTGCTTAGATCACTTCTTAATTGCTCACCCAGTCCTAATATAAACAATCATTTGCTAGCCTCTGGGGTGTAAGTGGCTATTAAAAGGTACCAGCTGGCACAGCTGAGTTCCTCCCAACTCTGTTAGAAGAAAAGCTGAAATTGTCTGAAAATAAAATGCCTAGGCAAATGTATTTAAATATCACCCTCCTTCACCTGAATTGAAACCACGGGTTGGATTTTCTAGAGTCTGAAAGCAGGTACAACAAACATATGTACCTGTTTCTGAGAAAAGTCACTGCATTTGTCACCCATCTAGAGGCAGCAGGTGCAACTTGCAAAACCATGCTCAATTGCAATAACTGCATGTGGATTACAACAGCATGCACCCAGAGATGGATACATCTGCTATTCTGAGACTAAGTCTGGCTAGACATTTATTTTGTCAAAAAGGTTTTTGCTCTCCGGCTGCCACCTTCAGCTGACATTTAGGCCTTTCTGCTAGTGACCTCCCAGCCCCATCATCTACTCCCCCCACCACTGAACCAGTGGGGATCCACATGCAGTCGGGCCTGAAAGTACTGATTGCTATCATACTGTACAGGCAGCCAAAGTGCACAGTTTTTGCATTTTTCTCCCCATCCCTTTACATTTTTTCCACCTCCTTGAGGTTCTGGGCTTTGCCTCATCAGGCTATCAGGCTTTGCACACACACAGAACACCCCTGCGGAGGAGACATGCTCCCTGGCCCACCACAGGGACTGCTTTGTTGGTGGAACCCAGCATCATCACTCCCCAGCTGGGAGAGCTGCTGAAAAGTAGCACTACCGTAACACCCGTAGCTGCCTGACCCAGCTCCCAGGTCCAACTGCAAGAAGAGGAGTACAACACGCTGCTTGCTGGGTCATCGAGCAGCATAGCCTAGACATTTATTAATGATCTTGCCTTACTTACTCCCTCCCTGGTTCCCAGTGTCTGCTCAATCGAAATTGCACCCTTGTGCATCAGGCCCAGTGTTGCCCCTTTGAAAATATTCCCAGGTGCAAGCCTCTGAAAATCTACATCTAGGTCTCATGAAGGAAAGGCAAAAGGTGATGCAGCATTGTATTGTCCCTAATGCCATGTTGCCTCTAAACCTCCTAAAGTTTGGTGTTCATTCTTAGTATTGATGCATGTGCAGTAATTGCTTCTCATATTTAAACATTTTAATTAGGGATGACTGGATTCTGATTTTCAGATTTGGATACATTGAAATTTTATCCAAAAGTTATGATTTACGATTTTGGGATTTTTTTTACTGAAACTCCTAAATCCTGATCAAATCAACCTGATTTTGATTGGATTTAATCAGATTCTTTTGAGACTTGGAGTCTGAAATCCTAAATCTGACCCCAAAATCTGAAATCTGAAATTCTCTAAAATGGTAATCTGTACTTGGATCAGAATCGTACTCAGACTTGGATGCTCTGAAAATCTAGAAAGGGTCAGATGGGTCAGATTTTAAGATATCTGATCACTCCTACTTTTAATTTCCAAACATTTTTTTTACATATATGTATACTAAAAACTTTTCTATAGTGCTGTATCACTATCACAGTGGTTGGGCAGGATTTTCAAAAGGCCCCGTCTAAGATGCAATCGCCACTATTTTCAAAAAGGAAATGCATCCAAACCAGCAAGACCATTTATTAGATGGCATAACAGGGTCCAAAACTGGCATCCAAAAGCAGATAGTAATGCATCCAAACTGGACGCAGCTCACGACTGAGTTTGTCTTCTGCCACAAAGCATGACTTTTTGTCATAAACAGATGCAACTTCTGAAAATAGCAGTAGGGTTAACTGGACACAGGAAACTGGATATAGATGCAGGTGCAACATGCATTTGTGTTCACACCCAAACCTATGTAAATCCCCCCTCTTCATCTTTAGCTACATCCTTCTGAGGGCAATGTGTGGTGGTGTAGCCAGAAATTTCCATTTTGTAGATGCTCCATCCAATGACTGACCCTATTTAAACAAACACTGGCCAGAGCTGATAGGGCTGCAATCGAGGAATTAGAGGTAAAAATATTGAAAATTACCAAAGTTATGAGCCTGCATTAGCAAATTGTAACATAAGCTCATAAAGTTTTTGTTATCTTAAATTTTTACACCAAATTTTCAACATAGCCTTGTTATGACCTTGCCTTATGGAGAAGGGCAGAGAAAATGATCAACTCGTGACCTAAAGGTGATTCCGCGCAGGGACTGTGAAATCAAATTTTGGGATGCAAAAACACATTTTGGGCAGGAGTTGAAAACTGGCAGCTGTCACATTCATGAGGTGCTGTAAAGAAATGGCTAGGTTGAAAATTTGGGGTAAAAATATTGAATATTACCAAACTTATGAGGCTGTGTTTGCAAAATTCAACATAGCCTCATAACTTTTTTTTTTAATATTTTTACACCATAACCTTTTTATGAACCCACCTAATGAACAAGGGCAGAGAACATTTTCAACACATATCTGAAAGGTGATTTCATGCAGGGACTACAAAATCACCTTTCGGGATGTTAAAAAAAAAAGAAAAGAAAAAAACATTTTTGGCGGGATTTGAAAAATGACAGCTATCACAATCATGAGGTGCTGTAAAGATATGGCTATGTTGTAAATCTGAGATAAAATTATTGGAAATAGCCCACCCAGTGGCGCTGAGGGTTGAGGCACTGGATGCCACACCTCGTGCCACGCTGACGACTTGGGTTCGAGGGCAGACTCGAGTCACTGGTGGGTCGGCAGGGGGGAGATAGGCTTGAGCGTCCTATGACAGCTCGCCTTCTCCGGGGAAGGTACAGGCCAGTGCCTGCACACTTGCCTGACTCTGAGCAGAGGCTCAGAGTATTGCAAGCCCTTTACGGGAATGGCTGGCCGCAGTACAGTGTCGACATTGGTGCCTAGTGCAATGATGTCAGGGGTGTAGTTCGCTGTACAGGGAGGGTGAAAATGGAAACTGAGCCTGCCACCGCCGTGAAGATGGGGAACTGTGCTGTGCCCATGATGTGCCTCTTCCCACCCGACAGACCTGTAACCAACAATATGTAAGTTACGGGGTCTGAGCCCACCTCGTCCCCACCCGAGGGGGGGGGTACAACCGCAGCTGCATGGGGATCTAGGGTCCATCAGGGTTGGGTGGTTGGCAGTGGGATGTCAGTTGTCTCCCCAGATGGGTCGGTGGTGGCAGGCTTGGGAAGGGAGCAAGAAAAAAAAAATATATATATTGGAAATTATCAAAGTTACGAGCCTGTGTTCACAAAATTCAACATAGGCTCATAACTTTGTTGCTTTTTAATATTTTTACACAAAATTTTCAACAATGCCTTCTTATTACCGCACCTCATGAACAAGGGCAGAGAAAATGTTCAGCTCCTGCCCAAAATGTGATTTCATGCAGGGACCACAAAATCATTTTTCAGGACAGAATTGCCTAATGTCAGTACAATTGCTCATGAGGCAGGGTCCCAAAAAAGTCATGTTAAAAGTTGGGCCAAAAATATGAGAAATGCCCAAGTTATGTCACTAAGTTTAAAATACCATTGAAATACATTGAACCACATGCCTGTTTCTTCAGTTCACGGTCTGGCTTTGAAGAGTGAAGACATGTGTGTGTGGTCCAGAGAGAATTACAGTGCTGGACCCCCCCTGGGTAAATAAAGGCTTGCAGGGGTGCAGGGTGGTTGGTGCTGAATGGGAGGTTTGGGTGGGGGGACAGTAATGGCCACAAAAGACATCAATAGATGTTTTCTTTTTACAGGATTCAGGAAAAAAAAAAAAATGACCGCGGAGTCCTGATTATGACACTGGTGGATTGGGCACTCCCAGTGTCACTGTTATGTTTCTGGGAAGGAGTGTGGGGTGGTGGGTGCTGAGAGGAGGTCAGGTGTGAGGATATATATAATTAATGTAAAAAGGATGAGGACTCCTGATTGTGACTCTGGGGAATGGGCACCCCCAGTGTCATTGTTATGTTTCTGGGTGTGAGGGGTGGGGTGGTGGGTGTTGAGAGGGAGGGTCGGATGGGGGAGGGACAATATATATAATAAAAACAAAAAGGAGGTTATGGCGGAACACGACACAGGCTGCTCTGCCCAAGATGGCTGCAGAACTCTATTGCACATGCGCAAGTATTCGCACATGTGCAATACACTTTGGTGGCCATTTTTGACATTTTGGACTGTGCTGTGTTGCACTGTGGCCTCCACAAAATAGTGCTGTATGACTTCTAATGGAGAGAATGGAGTGGTTCATGGATGCAGAGGCAACTGTGAGGTAACTCCACACTGTTGTTCGGTTGGAAAAGTCTCCCTTTTTTGACTGCGGGAGGTCTGCAGGGCTCTGCCCACTGTAGCCCTAAAACATGTATGCATTTTTTCCAACTGCTGCCTCCCCATGCAAAACAAAACAGATTTTTGTCATATGCCTCATCTAATCTCTAAACAGATTGTACACATATCTATATTCTAAATAATAGAGGTTTAAACAGATACAGAAACTACTCAGTGGTCCACACTACCTCAAACACTCCAGATAAGAATGGTAATGTTAACAAAAAGGCATACAGTTTGGGACAGTTGCAAAAAAAAACTATACACAAATGTGTACAACAAGTATGCGCCTGCCTACACTCTTGGCTGTGTGGATATTATTTGTACTATTTCAAATATTCCAAATAGGGCCACATATACACAACCACAGATAGGATAAGGATTAAGAAGATGTAAGAAAGTTATAGAGAGTTTGTATAGATTGTTAGGGTGGGCAGACAAGTGGAGGTGGGCTTTAATGTGCAGACGTGTGCTGTCATGCACCTGGGAAAGAATAACAGAAAGGCATATTTGAGAGCAAAGGAAGCTCAGAGAAACTGAGCATGATAGAGACCTAGATGTCATTATTACAAATGATATGAAGCATGGGGCTCAATGTGAACAGGTCGTGTGAAAGTGGAATTAAACACTGAAGGAACAGAGGAGCTAGCTTACTCCAAATAAGTCCTTTTATTTAGTACTTAAAAGTGATAGCATGGGTGGGGGACTGGAGTGTGGGTGGGTAGGTAGAGGTAAGTGCTTCACAGTGTTTTGTTTCAGCAGTTGCTTACCTTACAGTGGAGAGGAGCATGGATCAAACTGAAGCCCAGCAGTAGGGATCTTATATAGGTGCTGAAAGACAGGAAGTGAAGGGGGACTACTTCCAGGTTGTGAGTCACAAGGAATTATATAAGATAGTGATGCTCAGACAGTGCTTTTGACAATCCTAATGAGCTCCAACAAATAGTTCATCTATCTGACTCTGGATTCAAGATGAAATCTGACTCCACTCTGTTCTAGTAATTTGGCAGAAATTAAGTTGCATACTTTATTCATAGGCCTTGCGGTGTTGGTGTCCTACTCTGCGGGGGGGGGGAGAGTTTGCTAGAAAAAGTAAACTCTTTGGAATTAGACCACAGAATGCTGCATGGGTAGGGCACTGTAAAAAGGAAGAACGACAGCAAAAGAAGAAATACATTCGGCAACATACATTTGCAAGCTTTAAATTTGATAAAATGGAGAATGATATTCACTCTAAAATTGGAGAAGGAAAAGTTCAGTTTATGTTTGGTCCTGCTAAACCTAGGCCCAAAAATCCAAATGAGTGTTAAGGTTTTATATGACAATGCTAGAAGCCTTAAACATAAGGTCGATGCTTTAAAAACTTGGGTAGCAACAGAGAAGTCGGATGTGGTGTCATTAACAGAATTATGGTTGAATAAAAATATAAAAGATGCAGAACTTGAAGGTTTTTATGTACATCAGTTGGATAGGGAGGGCCAACATGGGGGGTCCTGTTATATATTAAATGGAAACTTGGCCAAACAACAGTTCTTTATTCAGGTCAATTAGATAAGATAGAAGGTCTGTTGGTAGGGGTTCAAGGTTTGGATATAGGGCTGGGAGTAGTATATTCACTAGTTAAGACTAACATGAGTTCCTTTGATACCCTCTCACAGTGCATATTAAGAAAAGCAATGGTTAAAAATCTACTCCTAACAGGGGACTTCAACACAGAATGGGGCCAGGCCAGAGGAAGTGCTTTAGATAAAAGCTTTAAACCCCTAGATGTTAATCAAATCATAATTAACCCTACTAGGAAAAGTTCATTGACAAGCAGGGGAAATATATTGGATCTGATTTTCATGTCTCGAAGCATCAAAACAGTTGAAATTAAAATAGACCAACCTATTCTAGGGGATAATAGTACTATAATAGGTAATTTTGAATTAAAAGAGCAAGAAATATGATAGCCTAACTCTGAAATTAATGTGAGATGGAGCAGATAATTTAAAAATTATAGCAAAGATTGCCTGATGGCTGAACTGATAAAAATAAACTGGAATAGAACATTTCAAATACCATATTTAGATCTGGCTATATAAGATTTTACACAAAACGTCTTGGAGGTTTGTAATAAAGTAGCACCATTTACTAAAAAGATTCAAAAAAGGGAACAAGCACTGTGGAATGCAGAAAAACTGAAAAAAGAAATTAGGATTGAAAATCGACTGTGGAAACTAGCAAATAAGGCATTAGATATGGAAATTTGGAATACATATAAAAATGCTAGCAACAGATTAAAGCAAAACCTAAGACGTACAAAACAGAAGTTCTATGAAAATAAAATTGATAAACTACCAATCTCCACCAGTACTGGTCATTGATTAAATCATTTGAATCTCCAGCAAATAATAGGCCTTTGATTCAGATGACATGAAATGGATTATTACAAAACTCAAAATCCTCAGCTGCTCTACTTAATACTTATTTTACCAGTCTGACTGATGTAAACATCCCTACATTTCATATCAGGTAAATTATAAAACATTGGAGAAAGACAAAATAAAAGAAAGCCCCAAATTCAGATTTAAGATAGTAAACTGTAATCAAGTTAAGAGATATATCAGAAAAATGAACATTAATAAGGCTTGTGGGTCAGATGGAATAGAAAGCAGATGCTTGAAAGATTTTGTTGATGTTGTTGCCTCAGTACTGACTAGATTACTGAACTGGAGTTTAACAGAATGGAAATGTCCAAGTAGTTGGAAATAGACCAAAATGATTCCAATCTATAAAGGAGGCAAGAAAACAGTCCCTGCAAATTATAGGCCAATAGCCCTCCTGCCAATAATTTCAAAGATTTTGGAACGAATAGTACAGGAACAGTTAAGGGACTATTTGGAACAACATTCCTAATTTCAAAATACCAGTCCAGTTTCAGAAGAGGATACTCCACGGACACCGCACTCACTGACCTGGTTGACCTGATTTCAATATATTTAAATGATGATCAGGAGGGGGGGTGTGGTGTTCAGGGGTCTATCAAAAGGTTTCAATATGGTCGGCCCGGTGATGTAGAGGGTTGAGGTGCTGGATGCCACACCTCGTGCCATGCTGGCGACCCAGATTTGGGAATGAGCAGGGGCCCCCAGAGGGTTGGCAGGAGAGAGGAAGGATTGAGCATCTGTAGGACTGCTCTCCACTCTCGGGGGGGGGGATCCAGGGTTACCTTGCATCGCAATGGCCCCTGGTGGCGACCGGAGGCACTGCAATGCTCAGGGCTCAATAGTGGATTACAGAGCTGCGATGGACATCCCTGACATCATTGCATGCTCGGGCTCTGCTGGGAGGGAAGGGGGAAGGGTGTAAACTACAAGAAAAAAACCCTCTCACCATTGGTAAGTGATGGTGGGGCCAGAGGTTGGGATCCCACATCACCACTGGGCATCCAATGTCGAAAACCAGTCCCTACCAAAAGGGTTGCAACCCACAACACTGCAGATAGAGTGGCTGAGGAGTAAGGCAGTCCCTCCCCAGGGGACTCAGAGCCGGGGGGGATGGGCTAGCAACCTGAGTAGGGGGTCCTTCACATCGGAGAAGGATGGATGGAGCTTCTGGCACACAGGATACAGTCTCAGACTGCGTGCCCACACCAGACAGAGTCCAATGGAGAAGAGGTGAGAAAAATAATTGAAAAAAAAAAAAAGAACACCCCCCTCATTTTTCAGTACAGTAGACCATACAATTTTGGGTGAAATACTTTTGGATATTGGAATTGCAGAGGATACAATCCAGTGGTTAGATTTTTATTTGAGAAATGAATTTCAGCAGGTTCAAATTAGAAATGTTTTATCAAAAAGGGAAATGTCATGTAGAGGAGCCCCACAAGGGTAAATTTTAGTGGCCACTCAATTTTCGGTATCTGTGAACCAGGCTGCATAGTACAGAAATAATACAAGCATAAGGCTTTATGTACATGACAGGGTTCTAATAGCATCTGGTGGAACTTTAAAAGAGATAGAGAAAAATCTCCAAACTAATTTTGATGTTCTATGCACAAGGTTTACAAATTCCAACTTAGTTTTGAATGGTAACAAATCAAAAGTTATGGTATTTGGCTCTGCATCTGTCAATAAAAAGGGAAAAGAAATCTGTATCAAAACAAAAAATGAAGAAATATTATCACAAGTAAATTAATACAAATACTTAGGAATATGGATGGATACTGGTTTAAAATTTGAATATCATATAAATGAGATGATTAGGAGGGTATACTCTAGGTTAAGGGCTTTCTGGAGAACTCGTTTTTGTTTAAGCTATAGGATGAGGGAATCTACTGTCGGTCAACTATCAATTCCAATAATAGATTATGGAGATCATATTTGTAGTTTTGCAAATAAAACCTCTTTAATAAAAGTTGAAAAACTTTATAATAGGATGTCAAGATCCATGTTAAAGTATGATTGTTTTACACATCACTGCACAATGTGTAATAGATTGGGTTGGCTAAAGTTGGATGGAAAAGGGAGACTAACGTGGACTGGTCTGGCACACAAAACTATCCACTCTGGTAATTCAAGCTATTTGAAAGAGAAAGTAGACAAAAAGGACCATAAATATAAATTAAAGAATAATTGTGCTCAAAAATGTTCCTGCCTCAGAATAGGTAATAAATATGGAGCTATGACTTTTTCATTCATAGTTACTAAATACTGGGATACTTTAGAAAACCAAGAAATTGAACTATTAAAAAACTCAAAACTCTTTTATACACACTTTAAAAAATGATCTCCAAATAAAATGTACTTGTGAAAGATAAAAAAAAAAAAAAACAATAAGTTAGATTTTAGCAAGTACTTGTTAAAGATCTGACATCTTAAGTATTTACCTATTGAACTAAGCAACAGAAGCAGTGTGTTAAAAGAACTGTGTGCTGTGTAAAGATAAGATTGGATCCAATTAAATTTTATGTGTTTCTAATTGTAACATTTTAATGGTACAGTATGTTTAAATTGTATGAGAGTTTGTCTTTTTTGATACATGTGATCACTAAAATTTGTATTTATCATGTATTACCATGTTACAGTTAAACATGATTTCACTGAAAACATGGTGTATGGTCCTAATGGTGTAAATTTCCAATTTTCTGTATAAAAATAAAGATTTTTGGTTTTGGGTGGTCAGGGCGCTGGCCACACAGCACCACAATCGCAGCACTGGTGAGATGGCAAATCCAGCAAGTGCACCCCCGCAATCAGAGCACCAGTGCAACAGGGCACCCTGCAGCCTGGAGGACAATGCAGCACATGGAGCACAGCACCAGGAAGCGGCAACACCCGCAATGTGGGTGCATGCTAGGTGTCAGCCGTAACCATGGCGACCAACACCAAAGCACCGGCAGGAATGGGGCAGCCCTGGGACATGGCTGCAGGAAGGCGCAAGCAAGGAGTATACAAGTGGTGGCTACCGCAATGGATCATGCCCAGAGACACAGAGCCGAACACAGAAGGACCACTAATGGGAACATGGGAAAGCCACCAGAAGGGGACAGGCGTGCATAGTGTGCACAAACACAGCACATGGGGGTAGGTGCATAGGGCATGGCATATGTCAAGCAAGGGAGCGCACAGCTGTGAGTGGGTGGTCAGTAGGACCAGGATGGGAAGGCAGACATCGGCTGGCATTGACGTAGCCATGGCAATGCAGGCCAGCCTTCAGTGGAACCATGTAGGTGCTGCCAATCAGCAGGGACAGGTTGCCAAAGCAACCACAAACAGGCAGGGCAGTATGGAGACAGTTAGGCAATTGCTTGAGTGCCGTGGAATGTGTGTTGTCATGGTGACGCAAGCACACCCAACCTAGAAGCAGTGCTTCTGCAGGAAGGGAAGGAGAGAGAGAGAGAGGTCAGGGTAGAAACACATAAGGGACAGCAGGCAAAGCATGGAGAACAACCCATCAAGGTTCAGGCATGGGCTGTGTGTGAATGTGTGTTCAACCACAGTATAACAGTGTTTGAGGATGCCAACTGTGCACACGCAGGCACACTGAGGAGGAACACACACAGAGGGTGAGCTCCACTACCTGCACAATGACACAGCAATGTGCACACTCCAATCAGGACGGGATACAGGTAGGCAGGCCATCAGGGTGTCCAGGTGCACTGCATCATGGGCAGCCAATGGCATGCACCCACAAGGGTAGAAAAGCAGCACCACTGCTCAGCAGCCACAGGCACGGGAGGCGCACAAGCCATGTTGCTAGAATATGTCGAGAGCCCAAGGGACAACAGACTGTTGTTGCATGATGGATTCCTCTACAGGAATGAACACGGGGAGACAAGACATACTGGAAGTGTGTGGAGTAACTGGGTGGCCACTGCAAGGAGTGAGCCCACAGCATCCAGGACAAGAGTGCAACTGCCATAGGAACACACAACCACGTCCCCAACTGTGCGGCCATTGCAGTGAGGTGCATCCATGCTGACATTAGGAGGAGGGCACTGCAAACACCTGAAACACCACAACATGTGGTGGCAGCATGCTGCAGTACCATGCCAAAGGCTGTGGTGGGCCAGTTGCCATGCCTGGAGTACCTCCAAAGGTCCATGCAGCACACCAGGAGGGCTGCAAGCACTGCACCACAGCTGCCAGCGACACTCTTGGATCTGGCTGTGCCCGAGTCATACAGGCTCACACAGAAGGGTGAGCTGTTCCTCCTTTTTGACTCAGAGACTGGCCCAGAGAGATTCCTGCTATTCTCCACTGCCAAGAACATAGAGCACTGTGCAAACTGGTATGCAGATAGGACATTCAAATGCTATTCAGGCAGCTATACATGATACATGGCATTGAGTACAGCAATGTGATCCACACAGTGTACTTGCTAATGTCACTGTGCACCACAGCTGCCTACATCGCTGTCTTCAGGAAGCTAAAGGAGCTGCACCCTGGCCTGAATCCAGAATCCATCATGGTGGATTATGAACTGGCCATGTACAAGGCATTCCAGGCAGTCTTCCCTGATGCAACCCTACGGGGCTGTTTCTTCCACCTGTGCCAGGTGGTGTGGTGGAAAGTACAACAGCTGCCAGATGTCTAGCAGGCATACACCAGCGACCCTGACTTCACTATGTACATCCGCCTCCTCCTGGCCATGGCATACATGCCACCCAATGAGATTGCGGCAACGTTCGAGGAGCTGTGGACCTGGGAGTTCTACACAGAGCAGGAGAAAATGCTAGCACCTCTCATGGATTACTTTGAGGACAGTTGGCTGGGGCAGCCCATCCACAGTGGCCACAGGTGCAAGCCAACCTTCCCAGTGGACATCTGGAACTGCTGCAATACCACACGATCTGGTCTCCCAAAGACCATCAATGCAGTCGAAGGGTGGCATCGGGGCTTCAAGCTCCTTGCTGGGGGCAGCCCATCCCAACATCTGGACATTCATTGATTATCTGTGATTGGAGCAGCAGCTCAACGATATCAAAGTGCAACAATATATGGCAGGGGCACCAGCTGCACTGCCCCACAGGCGGATCAGGGACAGGAACCATAAGATAATGGCTCTCGTTGAGCGGTATGGGGAGTACAGCATCCAGGACTACCTGAAAGGCATCACCATGCACTTCCAGATGCATGTCTATTCCCTATGGCCACACACCTGTCTGTGCATGCCTGCTGCCATGTCCCACATACAACCCCCAACCCCAGTGGATGTGTGACAGCTAACACATCCATCAGACCCCAATAAAATGTGTGAACAGCATTACCGTCTCACGACTCTTCTATGTGTGTGACAGTGCAGGTGTGGGTGCAGGGGTGGGTGTGTGTGTGTGTGTGTGTGTGTGGTGGTGTATGTGTGTGGATGTGTGGTGTCATGGATGTGTCTGGGCAGGCTTGCCTGTGTCTGCCATGTGACCCATGTGCACTGTGTGTCCATGCGTGCTGCACGTCTGGGTCTGTAAATGGTGTATCCACTGGTGCAGCACTGGTGTCCCACCCCACTGTGCAGTCATACCCTGGCCATCCCACTGGGCCTTGCATGGGTCTGTGCCATGCAGTAATCCATCCCCCAGCCCATGTATGCACTTTGTACGGGCACCATGCATGGCCCCGTCCAACATGCAGGCACCGGACATAGCTGTGGCATGCAGTTGTGCAGCACTGGTGCTAGCAGGGTGTCTGTGTCACTGCCATGTACATGCCCCTTGCCTGGCCACATTGCCTTCCATGCACTTTCGTGCACCATGGTGATCTAGCACTGGTAGTTTACAAGCATGCACATCCTGCATGGGCCCCCACCATGTGCAGTGTGCGATGCTCATGCACAGGGCCATGGCCATGGACCTGGTACTCATCACCTTCCAAGCTGACCACTAGTGTCAGGCACACGTGGACCCTGCATGTAGTGTAGCATGCCAGTACACATATCACTTTCAGGATCCCCTGGGGCATGTCCCATGTAGGCTGCAGCAGTTGTGCAGGGTGCACTGTGAGATGGATGCATGTCTACCATGTGCTGCCTGGCACTGCCCATCTGCACATGCTCCTGGGTCCCCCTGTGGCATGGTCAGCCTCCCCCACATAGCTTTTCAATGCTTGCTGTGTGCTGCATGTGCCAATATGTGCCAGGTCGGGTCATGTGTCAGGGCTGTGGTGGTCAGGGTGGGGTAGGTACTGGGCATGTGGTCAGTACATTGGGGTTTGGGTACATATACCATCCATTTGGGTATTTGGTGGTGCTGTCAGGGTCCACTGGCATGTGTCTATCCCCCAGACAACTGTAATTGTGTGCCACATACAGTCATTGGGCAAAGCGGCCACTTCAGCTTGCTACTGCCAATGTCCCCTGCTATGCTGCCATGCCTTGTGGCTTTGGGCAGCTTCGTGACTCCTGTGTCTTCCCCTTCAGGTGTCTGCACTACTGCCCATTACATGTGCACTGCCCACAGCAGCGGTTTGGTGGAGAATTCCTGTCACTTGTTGTACGCAGCAGCAAGTGGCCTATGTCCCTGTGCACTGCTGTGTACATGACAACATGTTGCCATGGCCACTTTGTGCCCACTGCCATGGTGTTTCCTAGGTGTGGGTCCCTGTGCTACTTGCCATGCCTCCCCTTCTAGATCATTCATACCAGTGGCACTCCTCCCTGTCAGGTGCCTTGTTGCACCAGCCCACCACCCCCATGGTCACATGCACGGTCTGGGGGGGCGCCATCAGTGTTTCACACCACATCCCATTGGCACTGGGCATGTGGGACAGTGTCTGTGCCATGTTGGCCATTTCCATGGCACCCTGTTCACATGTGCATAGGGTACACGGGGGCACTGTCCATGCCTCACTGTCATCAGGGGCGCTCGTTGCTGTTGCTACACCTCCAGTGGCCCTGTTAGCATTCCATGGGTGGGTTTGCAGGTGTGCAGTGCATGACACTGCCAAGCTCCACTGTGCTGGGTGGCACTCCTTCTCCCCTGTGGCTTTGTGGTGTAGTGCTGTACCTGCCAGTGACTTTCTGCTGGCACTCTGATTGACGGTGCCATGCTGCCAGCGCCCTGGCCACCCGGAACCAATATTTTTACTACTACATTTAGATTTTCTGATCCAAAGTCAGACAGTAGGATCTGAGCTTGGATAGTATGAGCTGAGGATGAATGTCAGCCTCAGATGTCGGATTGTCACATTGGATAGGATATCTGCAACTTGATTCTAGGTGATAGGATCCAGCACTTGGATAACAATGGTGTCTGATGCCATCTGGTACCTGAGAAAAATTGATGGTATCTGACAGTATCCATGCAACACTAATACAAGGGCACGTCCCATGAGCATAGCCAGTTATGCATAGTAACTGTACCACTTACTTATGGGATGGAAAGCTGGTCAGTTGTATGGGATGCAGTGCACTATCTAAGCATTTGACAATAGCCTGGCGAGTAGCAACATGCACTACCCACATACTGTAACTGAGATCCTGCTGGATAGTGAACATTCCAATTGTTCAGATAGTCTGGTGACTAGCACCATGCAGTATCCACACAGCCTTAATCCTGCTGGATAATCTACTATCTCAAAATCTAATCCTAAAAGATAGTGCCCAGTCTAAGTTTTCAGATAGCTTGGTGAATAGCACCATGCACTACCAACACAACTCTAATCCTGTTGGATAGTTCATTATGTGAACTTTAGATAGCCTGGCTAATAGCACCATGTAGTATCCACACAGTCCTAATCTTATGTGATAGTCCGCTATCTGAGCTTTCAGATAGCCTGGTGACTAGGACCATGCAGTATCCACACAACCCTAATCCTGCTGGTTAGTCTACTATCCAAACTTTTGGATAGCCTGTCGAATAGGATAATGCACTATCAATACAACCAGAATCCTGTGGGATAGGACACAGTTCAAGCTTTTGATAGTCACATGAATAGCACCATACAAAACCAATTCATTTTTTGGCAGGCAATACAGCCTGGTGATTACAGTGCAGAACTGTTAACTAAAACCGGGTACACGGAGAACCCCACTGAAAACAAGGTGGTGCCTCTAAGCTGGGCTATCACTGGAAAATGCATTGTTTAATAAAAATATAAGCTTATGTGTCAGAAACACTGTTTCTCCCCGGAGTGTGAGGACTTAGGATGTGCAGAAAAATTCTATACTGAACAAAATGTTTATTTTTTTTTTTTATAAATTAACTGTTAAAAAAATACAGGCGCTAACTGTTCAAAAATGAATATCCTAAATTAGATTAATGCAAAAAAGATTTCTAATACAATTATTTTTTTTTATTTCATTTATAAAGTACTGTTGAGTTTCACTGCCTTTACAACTCCTTGGTGCTGTTTCTGATGGATAGCTTTAGCATTATGTTTTATTTCAAAAATCTGTTGTTTTTGTCCATATAATGAAACCATGAAACATATGTGCCAAGCTCACTGTAATTAGCCCTCTTGGTACATCAGGCCCTCTATGAGAGAAAGGGATAGTTAACGATACACTAGAAGTGCAAGTAATGATTTGTTACCCTTTTACAAATGCATCAGATGTGCCCCCTGATTTTACTGCTGTTAGATTTTTGGCTGCTTCTATCAGTACTTCCAGTGCTCCACCAGTTACAACCTGAGGGATCTCTTTCTTTCTTTTAAAAAAAGTCTTTTTAGCTGAAAAAAAAGGAAGAAAAATAGTTACTTTTATCTAAATGGGAAACATTTTTTTCATTTTAAGTATTTATTACTGTTTACCTGAGAAAGCAGGCTGAAACAAAATTCTGATCTCAGCTACAGTACATGCATCTGAAGAAAACTGGACAACAGCAACATTAATAACAGCTGAATAAAAACAGCAGGAAAACATGCAATTAATTTTTAAAATAGCCAGTTGTCGCTCTTTATTCCTGAAATATTTTTTCTTCTCCCATTTGCTCATTGCAAGGTTTTCTTCTTGATCGTATTAGGTGTGATGTGCAGAGCAGTAGGTTAGCTGGAGGCTGACATGTCTGTGGTATTCTGCTTCATAACTTGTCAGCACTGTGACCTTACTTATGGCATCACAAGTGAATGATCTGGCAGCAGATGACTGGCTCTTCTTGTACAGTTGTAATGTGACAGTCGGTGAGATCACAGCGCTGATGAGGTATGAAGGTTAAACTCAACTATATCACCAGGCATCTTCTACAGCAGGAAACGGGTTCAAAAAGACAACTTTGGCTGAAAAAGATCATTGGTCCATTCAGTCTGCTCAACTTTACCTTACTCTACCCTGTGACCTGTTGTCTAGACAAAGGTTTTTGCCCTCACCTTCCTTGACCACCCATCTCACCCCCTGCCTTACTGTTACCCCCAAGTAACTAATAAGCTCATTACTCTGTCCCAGCTGTGATTGAACCTAGAAATGGTTTTTGCACCCACCCCCTCTGTTGATAGACTGTTCTACCACTTAACCAATCTCTCCATAAAGAAAAATTTTCTCACATCCCTCCCAAATCTGTCCCATCAACTAACATTCATGTTCCCCTTTGTTTTGGCCCTCCATTCCTGCTACATTGTTCCAGGCAGTTTACCTTGTTTATTCCTTTCAGTAACTTGAAGGTCTCTATCAGACATATATATTACCCCCACACACACACCTCTATATATATATATATGTATATATTTATATATACAGTGGAGTCCTCCAGGACGAAACCCACTTTTAAAGCACTCTGCAGAATGCTGCAGCAGACCTACTGAATAAAGCAATGCAAATCTCTTGAGATCATCATTAAACCTTCAATCCACTGTGGGACAAAAGGCTGCTTCAACATTCTCCTTCGAACCAATATCCTTAAAAGAAGTAGAAGACCTCCTATCCAATTTAGATACTTCTAAGAGTGCAGGTGCAGACTCCCTGGACCCCTACTTTCTTAAAGTAGCATTGCACGCCTTATCTGCCCCCCTCACTCACCTCTTCAATCTTTCCCTAGCTACTGGTTCCATCCCCTCCATATGGAAAACAGCTCAAGTAGTTCCACTACTTAAATCAGGTGATCCCATGGACCTAAACAATTACAGGCCCATTTCCATCCTACCGGTACTATCCAAGATGCTTGAAAAATTAGTAAATTCACAGTTAAGGGCCTATCTGGACACCAACAACCTCCTAAATCCAGCACAATCTGGATTTAGATCAATGCATAGCACCATCTCTGCCCTAGCCAAAGTCACTAACGATTGGCAGACTGCCTTGGATAAAAGAATAGTACCTGTGTGTGTTCCTGGATTTGAGTAAAGCATTTGATACAGTGGATCATGAATCATTAATCTCCTCTCTTAGCTCTGTAGGCCTTGATTCCTCTCTCACTCAATTGGTTTAGGTGCTATCTCTCTGGAAGGTTACAATTGGTAAAAATGAAAATTACCTATCTACCTCTAAACCACTGCTAAGAGGTGTACCAGAGGCTCTATCCTAGGCACCATCCTCTTTGCCATTTATATTAATAACACTGATGCCAACCTCTCTCAATCTAACATTCATCTGTTTGCTGATGATACTGTATTATATGTCAGCAATCCACATCAAAAGCCTGTGAACTGTTACAGTCAGAATTCTCCATCCTACAACACAACCTATTGGAAAAAATTACTTCTAAATGCCAAAAACAAAAGCTATGTTCTTTGCAACAAAGAATTGCTCTGCCACTACCCCATCATTCATCACCCCACAATTATCCACCTTATTTGGAGAAAAGCTGGAATTTGTGGATAAATTCAAATATCTTGGAGTCTGGATTGACAATAAGCTTGACTACTCTGTCCACATTGAAGAGCTATTAAAAAAGTTGAGACAAAGGCTTGGCCTATTTTACAGAATAAAACACTACCTTACAGAGACTCCAAACAAAGATTAATCCAGGCATCATTCCTATCCCTTACTGACTACGCTGACTTTCTCTCAGGCCATTGCTCACTCTCCCTCTTAAATAAGCTGGACACCCTGTATCATAGAGCCATCAGATTTATTACAGACCTTCCCTCCAGCACCCATCATTGCTCTCTTTACATGGCAGTCAATTGGACATCCCTACAGCACAGAAGAAAAGGAATGCTGCAATCTGGATCTTTAAAAGCTTTATCAGGCAAAACTCCCCTCCTATATCTCAGACTGTTTCACCGAATCACATCTAGGCCCATACACCTTAAGGATCAATAAGCTCATTATGCTAAAGATTCCCAATACCTGCACCCAGTTTGGGAGGGCTGCTATCAGCTATTCCTAGCATTTGTCTGGAACTCACTCCAAAAATCTATGAATCTGAATACCCTCTACCCTTATCATCCTTCAAAAGATTATACACTCACTATTTCCAGAGTTGTGCAACTGCTTCCATAAGGCCTAGTCTCCCATCCAACCTACACCCCTCCTTCTGTAATCCACTATGTTTAGTTTCCTTCTTCTACAGTCAGTTATCACATTTCATATAAAAACTACAAAGCCCTATTATTTGATTATTATCCCTGCTATATCTATTATCCTCTTCATTTTTACAGGTTAAGTTATTTTACTGTGCCTTGTATATCTGTAAATTTTGTATATATCTGTTATTTATTTGATTGTACTAATGTTATGCTATTCTCATGTCTTTGTAAAAAAACTTGTACTCTTATTTGTATGACCACTCAGGTCCATCTTGTAAATGATCTACGCTCAATGATGTTCGCCTGAATAAATAAAGATTTTGATTGATTGATTGATTGAATTTCAATGGCAATTAGTCCCTTTTGTCATTCAGGAAAATATGACACTGCCAGGATGAAGTGAATGCCACAATTTCCTGCATGACAAAAGGGACTAATTGTCAATGAAATCACATTGCTTTATTCAGTAAGTCTGCTGCAGTATACTGCAGAAGGGGCGGGGGTATTATTATAGAATTTAAAAATCAAAGGAGCCTGAGAGAATATAGTACTTGTCATGGGGATAGAGCAATGACTGGGGGGGTGTTATACGCTTTGAGATCAGCAATGAAGAGTAACTATTACTGCCACTCGCACTTGGCAATGGTGGACTTTGTGGAATCTGTAGATTCTGCCACAACACCATCAACAACTGAGGGACACAACAGTGCAACAGATCTCAGGCATGCCGTCTGATGAGATGCCCAAGCTGTCCACCAGGTGAGGTGGTTCACTGGAGTTTGACAATTCTTACAGGTTATATTTTTTGCAGAAAGCTTGAACAGCAGTTTCTGAGATTCGTATCCTTTCTGGCCTTGCCACTTCAGATGGGTCTTCTGGATAGCACGTCGGCATCAATGTTGCTTTTTCTGGGGTGATGCTTCACACAGTAATCATATGTCAAGAGAGCTGACAACCAACAAAGGCCTGCCTTCTCCAGTTTTGCTGTTGTTTGCACATAGGTGAAGGGGTTGTTATCAGTGTGCATGGTGGCGTGGGCCCCATACAGATACTAGCGGAACTGATTGGCAGGTGCCCATTTGAGTGCTAAAAACTCCAGCTTGTGGACTGGATAATTTCTTTCTGATGGTGACAAACTATGACTGGCATAAGCTACTGGCGAGAGTCCTTCTGGGTGTTCTTGATATTACACTGCTCACATTATACCTGGGCTTACGTTATACAGAGACTGTTTTAGATGGGCATCTGTGAGAAGAAACTGCTGAGAGTGTGAGCCTGTGGGCTACTGCTGCTTGCTGAAGCTGCTGAACTGTACCAATCAGAGACAGACCTGCATCCTACCCAGGTTACTGCAAAACCAGGTAAGGGGACTGCTAACTCTTATCTAGTTGGGTGAATCAGGGAACAGGGAGCCATGGGGCCCATGCCCTGAGGACGTGGGCACTCTAGATCTGGAGGGGAGTTGCCCCTGGGGTCTGGACTTCTTGGGAACTGGGAACTGCTGTGTAGTGCTCCTGCTACTGAACCAGAAGGGCTGTATCCTGAGAGGTATGAGTTAGAAGGGCTGACTGCTGCTGAATGTCCAAGAGAATCCAAAGTGTTTCATCCCCAGGTCACTGGGATCTGTTTCTGATTGCTACCTGACCTGCTGCTGTGTGCTATTCCCCACCTTGACTGAACTGCTGCATCCATGGGTCGCATGAGTGCTGGTGTTGCTGGCTGGGGCCTTTGTACCTTTCCAGTTTTGGATTACCATTACTGCCTTTGGATTACAACTGCCTTTCAAACATTTTTCTGTTGGATTTCAAGTTCATTAAAATTGTGCAAGTACACTGTGGCCTGTTTGGGGGGGGGGGTAAATTACAAGCTTGCAAATTTTCATTAAAGTGTACCACCAAAAGAACCTGGGCAACATAGGTACTAGGCCTGCATGGGGACTGTAGTGTAATTCCTGGGTACCCAGAGTCATTGGTATTTGTGTCACACGTGCTACTGTAGTTTTACTACTGGTACAAATGAAGAGTTACCACTCCCTGTGTAGTATAATTCTTCTCTTTGTGACCCTTAATTGGGTAGGTGCTTCATAGACTGTTTGGAATCTGAGAGGGTGGTAGTGACCCACAGTACAGTGGTAACCAGGGAACATTGCTATTAGATGGGAGTTTTTATTTATTTATTTGTTTCTTCCTTCGGACATAACCTTTGAGCAAAATGCTCTTTTTTAAAGGTTCCACGTCTTGACAGGAGGACAAAGCAGAAAGGTAGTTACAGAGTATGGGTGCACAAGTACAGACACAAAAAATACAAGAAATAACAGCAATTGGTCTATTTACAATTTTAAGCTATCTCATATAGTGGTAAATATTGCAGTTAGTATAGCCCAAGGTATATGGCGAGTGCTATGGGTTTAAGGAACTAATTTAGCAGGAGCTAAAGCAGCCAGGGGAGACATTGTCATTATTTCATATTAAGCCAGGAGAGAAGAGACTCAAAATAGGCTTTCACACCCTGTATGTTAATGCAGCCAGGAGGAGGCTTTGTCGATAATTCAAGTCAAGGGTGGGGAGGGGTTAATTTTCTGTGTAGGACTGACCTAGTAGGAACATATTAGAGAGCAACGTGAGGGAGGACCGTACACAGAATAAGCTGGGGGGGAAGAGAGGTGCTTTGAGACAATCACATTTGTGAAGGGTCAATGACAGGGGAGGGACTTAAAACAGAGTGCTGAGTTAAGGACAGCAGATAAAAGTCTCGTCAACAGGCTGTGGCTATGGAAGGCTCAAGTTCAAGGCTGGCAAGTAGTGGTAGGAAGTAGAAGTTTAAACTCAGGGTTACTGGGCAGTAGGGTAGAAAATTGGAGAATGCATCCCAGGAGCAGGCTGATTTCAAGCTACCGGGTGTTAGTGCTACAGGTTATCTGCACCTACACACCTCAGCCTTGGCAAGGTGATTTCTTAGTTCCATCTTGAAGACAGGGAGGCTGTTAATGAGTAAAAGGTTTGCTGGGATCTCATTTAGCCAAGAAGGAGCCCTGTATGCGAAGGACTGTTGGCCAAGCACCATTTTTCTGAAGGGGATAGCAAGTGGGCTGCGAGTCTACCCTCTAGTGCGGTACCCGGATCTACCTCACTGGCGCAGTTCTTTGAAGGCCAATGGAGCTTTACCTAGGAGAGATTTTATGCCAAGCAGGCACGTTTGGTAGTTGATTCTGCTGGCAAGACTGAGCCAGTTAGTGCGCTCATAGAGGGAGCAGGTGTGTAGAAGATTATCAGCCCCTAGAGCCAGCCTGCAGGCCTTGTTGAGGGCTGTGCTTACTCATTTTAGCGCAGTGTCTGATGCTGACCCATAGACCACGAGTCTGTAGCCAATAACAGACAAGAGAGAAGAGGAGACTTCCAACCTGAGTGCCTCAGGAGTTAGGTGCTGTCTGTGCCTGTAGAGAACTCCAAGTTTGGTGTTCACTGTTTTGACGACCTGATCGATGTGCTGCATGTACGAGAGGGTGTCATTAATGATCACACCCAAGTATTTAAAAAAGTTCACCTGCTCGAGTGGAACAGCCTTTTTGTTAGTAATAGTAAGGGACAGAAGAGATCTCTTGTGCTGGTGAGTGGTCATCAGCATCGTCTTCATCTTCTTGTAATTGAGAAGCAGTTTCTGAGAGCTGAATCTTTCCTCTAAGCTGCGAAATGAGTACTGCAAATCATCCTGTAGGTGCTGAAGCTGGGCACTACTACTAAGAATAACAGCATCATCTGCATACAGAATAATCTTGCTATTGCAGGCCTCTGGAAGCCTGTTGATGACCAGGCTATAGAGGAGGAGGAGGCCAAGTATAGACCCTGGGGGTCTGGGCTCCTTGGGAACTGTAAGAGTGTTAAAGGTGACTTTCAATTGTCTAACCCCATCTTTACTCCCAACTTCCTGGCCACTGTTCATCTGTTGAATTTTACTCCTGGGTGTGCACAAAGTTTGTATAACCTGATTGAAGTGTTTATTGGCAAAGGTAACAACTCCCCAGGGGTGGTCCATTCCAGTGTAGGGAAGTGGGTAGGTACTGCATCCCAGAAGGTGGTACTGTACACATCTGGCCCACTTATTCTCTCTGGGTGGAGGCACCGTGCTATTTATTATTTGTTCTGAGATGAACCCCCTACTGCAGGAGAAAGAACAAACCCAAGCCCCTCAACCAGATGGGCCCTATACAGTGACCAGGCAGGGGTGTGAATCGAGACATGGTGACCTGGATGTCACACATTGGAGGCACTGCTGGGATGCCTATTTAACATCTGGACACACATGGGAACTTTTCAGAGACTTTTGCCTTTGTCCCCCCCAACAGAAAAATGTCTGCAAAAGTAAACAAGGCTTTTCAAGTGCTCGAAGGTTTGGACCCTTAGAGTGTCCTCTTGGTAAAAAATGTGTCTGCGGAGTGGGATGAGGGGTCCATTTTAGGAGCACTAGAGGATACCCTGAAAGACTGTGGATAAATGAAAATTCATAGACTGACTCAAGAACCAGGTACATAGTATAGATCAGAAACCTAAATGTGGAAACTGAGAAAGACTTGGGGGCCATGAACCTGCCTTCTACGGTGATGCTTGAGGAGTCTCGAGAGATCTGGGTGGTGATAAGCCAAGGGAGTCCTGTCATCCCAAAACCTTTTACCCCACCTGAACTCTGCTGGGGATGTCAAGGCAAAACTAGAACTGTTTTTGCCTAGTGAAAGGAAGACTCTGAAGGGTATACAGATCTTGTTGCCTTGCAACCTCTGAAGAATACGGGCTAGCTCGTCCTGCTGCCTGCTAGTTCTATTACCAATGTGTGAGATTTTTTTGGCACCATTCCCAACCCCACTGGAGATGATTATTGAAGCTGGGTTAATTATGATGTACCGATGCTACATGAATAGCAATTAGAGCTGGGAGAACTCGGTGAAGTTCTGACCCTTATTAAATAAGAACCGGAACATGGTGAAGTTTTGATTTGTTCTGATTAGTTCTGATTTATTGACAAAAATGTGAAAAAATGCATAAAAGTGGCCAAAGTCAGTCACATTTAATACAGAGGCCCAAAGGAAATAATTTAATGGATTATTCGTATAAAATTTAATGTAAAACCACTAAATAAAGAAGCAATCACTCACTACTAGCCCCTTCATGGCTGGTCTGTAACACTGGTATATCTTGCTCGGGTCTGTGACATGAGTGTGCTGGGAGGGACAGAGAGAGATGGAGAGAGAGAGAGAGAGATATGCAAATACCAGTATCATAGCACCACCAAGCACTGCAGGCACTGCCAGGCAGCTAAATTTTTTTTTTTTCGTAATGGTGCTGTGTGGGTATTATTTTGATGGATGTTCCAGTCAGAGCTGAACAGGCCAAAGAAAGGGGTATGAATGATCAAATGAGCAGCACTAAAAGAGCCCACCTACCCTACCCATGTGAATGATGCAACTTCTTCGAATGCCCCAGTGTATTGTGGAATATGGTACACTACCTGGCCCAAGAGGTGGTAATGTTTTCTAGTACTATGACTACTTGTACCGAATCTGATCAACATGCTGAGTCCTTAAAGAAAAAAAACGAAAGACATAACGATCACCACCACGCAGGCAGGCAGCCAGTCACACATCATATCTCTCATGTGCCGTGCAGTCATAAAAAGGTTTGCCACTGTCACCTGAAGACCTGATGACACACAACACAATGACATCCTTCCTAGTTCCACAGTTGCTGCCAGCCACTGCCAAGTAATGTAAGTATCACAAATAAAATATAGTAATATAATAATTTCAGCCCAGTTACTGTAAGTGTGATGTAACCAGGCTAGCATACCATGCACACACACAAACAATAAAGAAATTTAAAAAATTTTCAATTTAGTAGCATTTTGTTTCTGTGAAATAACTGCAGCCAGATATGTGGGGCATGAGAAATATACAATGAATATTCAGTTTCTGGGTTTCAGGCATTTGCTAAGCCATGTACTGTACAAAAATTAAAACAGTACAGTCAGGATCAGTTGCTGGGGGCAAAACAAGCGACACACAGTAGTAGTAAGGACTGGAGCAAGGACAAAAAGTGATAAGTAGTTGTCGTGACTCATGAGGACAAAAAGTGATAGTAGTAGTACTAGTAGTGGACAGTAGTAGTAGACAGTAGAACCCTACCTTCCAGACCAGATAGTTTTACCAGATACCACTAAGTAAATTTGTGACATGAAATGCAGTTGCTTGCTGTATTTGGACACTGAACCCACTGATGTTGTTATTTTTTTTTCTATTCTGTGCTGCTCATGTGATAATTCAAGTATTAGTGGCCTGGCCTAGTCCATCCTGACTCGACTTGTTGTAGTTAATTGCTACCTCATGTAGTAGACCCTCTTCACAAAAGATATTCACCATAGGCACACATTCTTGAAAGTGTTTTGTGGATAGGGCCTGCTCAGAGCAGTCAGTGTATGTCTTATTCAGGTATCATATTTGAAATTAAAGTGAAGAATGCTGACTTTGAGAAATGTGAGGTGCTCAGCATTTTCTGGTGCCAAACAGGATCGTGTGTCAGTAAAGACTTTACTAGCTGAACTAAGCAATTGTTCTGAACAGACGCTAGTCAGGGGGCAATTCATGTACTTCATTGTAATGTTTACTAAAGTAGGCCCCATATTTTTGTTCAGATTTCCAGTATTGCAAGGGGCAGGCATTCCAGCAGATACTGGACTTTTCCAAGTACATTTCAACAATGGTCTGTGCTGAGGCTGTGTTACAAGAGGCAGATGAAGAAGATGTTATAATTACATCTTCTAACTGACTTCAGAGACATGAAGCTGAACCAAGTGACTGTGGGATAGTGTTATGTTTGGCTTATGGTGAAGAAGAACATTCAGCTGCAGTAGCTGAGGAGGAAGAGGGAGAAAATGCCTCAACAGTAGAGGATGGGCTACCTGATGCTGTGCTGCTGTGTTGTGAAGAAGTTTCTGAATGTGGTGCTGCTCTTGTACTCTGTTCCACGACAGCACACACCTCATCAATAATTTCTCGTTTGTTTATCTCAAAACAAGTTTCATCATCATCGCTCAATAGTAGCTTTGATTTGTATCATGGATCCAAGATTATTGCTTTAACGTAGTACTCAGAATGAAGCATTTTATATAGTTTGTCATCTTCTTTAACTTTTCTGAACATACGTCTTGTTAGATCTTGTTGTATTCTGGGGGGCAACCTGCATGTGCCAACAACATCACTGGCAGCCTGTGTGATCATGGAACTGTCTTGCTTCTCTAACTTTTCCCTAATCAGATTTAATCTGAATTTTAAAATATTTATTAGGGGTACCACCTGGCAGAGAGTTGCTGTGTTTGCTCTAACCTCCCTGGTGATTTCCTCAAATGGCTGGAGCAGGAAAATCAGAAGCTCCAGCATGGACCACTGTAGTAGAGTAATATAGAAGTCTTCATCACCAATTTTATTTTCCAAGGTGTATTGCCTGACAGCTCTCTTTTGCTCCAGTAGCCTTCGGAACATATAAAAGACCAAATTTCATCAAGTACTGTAGAAATGTCTTGGATCAGTCTGTGCTAAGGTAAACTGTGCCCCTGCTGTATTTTTTCAAACAAGTGACAAGCTTTGCTTCAGTGACTGAAATGAGTGCATATTCTTTTAGTAGTGCAGTCCCTGCCGTCATCGAGAAAAATGTGAACTATTAAATGTAAGCAATGCACAAAGCAGTGGATGTGAACAAAGCCCCCCTCATCCAAGGCCTTCCTTATGTTGGATCCATTATCTACAACTATAAAGCCAACTGGCAGTCCCTATGAAGTGAGCCATTGCTATATTGGTTTTTGGAGTTCTTCATTGTTGTTGTAGGAGGCATGTTCAGATGGAAAATAAAACATTCTTAGGACAGCAAACTGCGATGCTTCACTGTCCCCAGTCCCATGTGAATTATTGAAATATGCCCAATGTGCCATGAGAGACATGAAGGGTTCAGGCTGATAGCTTGTCCAGATATCTGTTGTAATGCACCACCCTCCCAACAGCATTGCACAAGACGCATCTTAATTTTTTACATATGACATTGTAAAGATCTGGAATCCCTGTTGTTGAGAGGTATTTCTGCAATGGTATACTATATTGAGGTTCGATGTACTCAAGCAACTGCCTGAATCCAATATGTTCAACCAAGTTATATGGTAACAAATCAACAGCTATCATTTCTAAAATTTCTTTGGTAATTGTAATAATAACAGGGTGAGTCGAGGCATATTTGGCTTTACGCTAATATATTTCTGAGATGGTAAGCTGTCTCCTTGAAGGAGGAGGAGGGCTTTTGAACACATGGTCACTTTCAGTAACAGTAGGAGGAGTCTTTAAAATGGCAGGAAGTGGTGGTGGAGGTGATTCAGTAGTACTGCAGGGGCTGCCACTGCTTTCATCTATATGTATTACCCCTGAGTATAGTGAGTTGTCACTGTCACTATCTCTTCGAGACTCACAACTGGAGTTCTCAGTAATGTTATGACATCTGTCTAGGTGCCTTTTCAGTGCTGAAGTTCCCAACGCTCCTTTCTTTTTACCCCTGCTGATTGGCCATTACAAATAGCGCATGTTGCTACTAACTCATTAAGCACTAATGGAGAAGTATGACCAAACAAAAAATTATATATATTTTTTTTTCACAGGAAGGCATGGCACCTCTGTCACCTTTTCAGGGTCCCCCCCCCCAGATTTTTTGGGCCTGTTCCTCTTGTGGTTTATTACCACTGCCCCCCTTCACAACCAAAACATTTCTGCCTGTTTCTTTCTCATCTGCAATTTCCATCCCCTCCCTTCATCTTTATTATTACCCCCCTTGGGTTCAACCTCAGAAGAATTGGATGAGGGTGAGGGACTGGCAGTAGCATAGTATGTAATTGTTTCATACCATTGGGTGTCTCTGTGGGTGGTACACACCAAGCCTTTACTTTTTTTAACTTCATAACTTTTTTTTTAGTTGGTACTGATGAAGATCTGAGACATTCACCAGTGAGTATATACTGAGGTCTCTTAGTCTCTCCTCATATATTTTGTGGTGCAAACCATGCACCATCTTAGTCACCCTTCTCTGGACAGCCTCCACCTTGTTTATGTCCTTACGCATGTGTGGTCTCCAGTACTGCATGCAGTGCAGTGATGATCTGAGACATTCATCTTTTTAGGATTTAAGCATTCGCTTGGAAGACAAAACCTTAGATGTGAAAAAGGTCACTTTTTGGGGTTTGATTTTGTTTTCTTTTTTCAGGCTAATTGCTACCTTTTGCAGTGCCACTGTCTAGCTGAGAAATAGAATGCACCTCATCAACACTTTGATCCATTTTTTCTTATTATTCTAACCTGTAAAAAAAGATTCCTCTAACATGATGTCCTTCTGACGACTTCCACCCACAGGCCTGAGACAAATTTACCGTTGTGACTCGTAACTATACACAGCACACCGACAACACAGCAGTCCACCACCACTTCCTTCCAATATTACCTGACTGACTCCTACAGTACAAGTTAGTTTCTGTTTAGTGACCAAATTCAGCAACGGTTAAGTGTGCCTCAGAATTTGAATTGGAGATGCAGACACATTTGGTGCCTAGCTACACATAGCAAAGTCCCACACTGGGGGTTAGTTAATGTGTATATGTAATGTAAAGCGATATACTATAAAACTAATGATAACAAGGAGGAATAATGGGGAATGAGTGGTGATGATGATGATAATTGTGTGTACTGTAGTAGTACTTTACTTGTGTTGTAATATAACACCTTCACAAGAACATTAATCAAACTGAGGCAATCCAGAGAAGGGCAACCAAAATGGTGCAGGGACTGCATCAGAAAACATATGAGAACAGATTAACTGAGCTCAATATGTATACCCTAGAGCAAAGGAGAGAGAGACAGAGGTAATATTTTATGTCTTTTATTTTTATTTATTTATTTTATTTAGCTTTTGTTAACCAGGTAAGTGCACTAGCCATAAAATGACTGTTTTCAGGCACTACCCAGGAGGGTACAGACATGCAGAAACTTAACAGGATAACAAATTATAAGTGATTTACATACAATGAGTTAAAGAGGATACAATATATCAGAACATACAAAGCAAAGCGCTTTACATACGAGTTAAAGTGGATACAATATATTAGAGACATACTGAGTAGACCATTCATAAGTTCATAGGTGCCTACCTATGCAATGAATAGAGAGGACCTTGAACAGTAAATTATCAGGCGACATATCATATGAACAGAACAAGGTACACAAAAACCAAAACAGGTAATACAAAAGGAAGAAATAACCATTGAGAGCAGGGGGTGTCATTAAGGAAAAGGTCGGTAAGTGAGGAAGAGGGGAGCAAGCCATGAAATTAGATTATATGAGTGTATGTAAGTGTAAGGGAGATACCTGCAGTGCAAGATTGTATATGGGCAGGGAAAAGGAGCTGGGACAGGCTGAGGCAGTAAGAGGGTTATATAGAGGTGAGGAAATACTATTGTATGGCCAGAGACATCAGTCATTAGGTAGGGTGAAAGCAGGAACAGGTATCAGCAATCAGCAGATTTGAGCACAGTTTTCTCTTAAAGCATGTGTGGGAGCTAGAAAGTCTAATGTTGAGGGGAAGGGAATTCCATAGCTGTGGAGCCGCAAGCTGAAGTGCAACAGTTCCTTTCCTAGTGAGGCACTTTGGCAAATTCAGAAAGGATTTATCAGCTGATCGTAAACCATGGAGTGTGTCCTGAGGAACAAGCATAGCTGCAAAACACCTAGGGGTTTGATTTCGAATTATCGAATCAATAAGAGAGCCAAGGTAGTATTTCCTACTAGCTAACGGAGACAGCCAACCAAGATCATTATAAAGCTAACAGTGGTGTTTAAGCCGAGGAGCAGAAGAGGCATAGTGACATATGTTGTTATATGTAATATCCCATCTGAGTAGGTCAGTTTTATGAGCAGCTGCAAATAAGGGAGCCCCATAGGTTAGGGTTGGGAGCAGAATCCCCCTTGCAATGGCCATTTTAGCTGATGGCATCAGCATATAACTAATCTTACATGCAACACCCAGTTTGGAGTGACAGCTCTGCAAACAGAAACTGTACATGAAGATTAAGATCAAGATCAAGAGATTGATCTAGCAGGATGTCCAGGTACTTGAAAGAGGTCACACATTCCAGTATTTGACCTTCTAAGTCCTGCACCATCAGTGCTGTTGTGCAAGCCTGGAGCTTTGGGGCCGATCCAAGCAGCATGGCTTTAGTTTTGCTAGTGTTGACAGCCAGTTTGTGGTCATATAGCCAGTTTTGATTATTGTTAAAGTCAGAGGAAAGGGTTGTGTTGATAGTGTCTATATTAGTAGAACCTGTATAGATGACAAGATCATCAGCATATAGAATAGCAGAGCAGGATTTTAGAGCAGCTCCAATGTTATTTATATAAAGAGAGAACAGGAGGGGTCCTAGGATGGAGCCATGAAGTACACCAATGTTAATGGTGGTGCTGTTCGATAGAGAGGAATTAAATTTCACCACTTGAGTTATATTTGTCAGGTAGCTTTCATACCAGTCAACAAGAGAGGAGGAGAAATGCAGGTGTTGAAGCGAGGAGAGAAGCAAAGTGTGATCAACAAGGTCAAAAGCCTTTGTGAGGTAAATAAAGACAGCCTCAGTCAGATTGCCAGTATCCAATTTTGAAAGAGTGTCTGTGGTGAATTTAAGGAGTGCAGGCATTGTGCTATGTCCTTTCCTGAAGCCATGTTGGGTATCCAAAAGCAGGCTGTGCTTAAGTAGATAGTCAGTTATCTGAGTTGCAACGATTTTCTCCAGGATTTTGCTCAGTACCGAGAGTATAGCAATTGGTCTGTAGTTCATGACAAGTTTAGGATCCCTTTTTTTAAGTACAGGTGTGATCCAAGCAGCTTTCCAGAGGTCAGGGACCACTCCACCTTAAAGTGATAACGTATAAATTTTGGCCAGTGGTAATGCAATAAGGGGAGCTGCAAGTTTCAAGAGGCGGGGTTCAAGGGAGTCTGAGCCAGAGCTGGTATGATCAGAGATGGACCTCAGGAGCTTCAGGACTTTCTTTCTAGACACAGCCTTAAAATAGAATGGAGAAGTATAAGGAGGCACAGGGGACAACACTTCCAACTTATCCAGACAGGTTCCTGATGAGGAGTGGGAGGACACTGCAGTGAGATCGAAGGAAGAGGTATATTGGGAGAGATCAGAGAAATGCAGGTTGAAAGAATTAGCTATGGTTTGTGAGTCATTGCAATGCACATCATTTATCGGCATACCACCAGGGTAGTTGACTGTGAGCATCCTAAGAAGAATTTGATGTGCGGCCAGAATTTTCTGGAATCATTGGCCTAATTAATCAGTAGGTCTTTACAGTACTTGGTCTTAGCAGCTCTGATTTGTCTTTTACATGAATTCTGTAGCGTACGGTAAGCGTTGAAATCTGTTTGCTGGCCTGATGTTTTGTAATGCTTCCAGAGTTTATCTCTAAGGTGCAAACTTCTGAGCAAGTATTTGTTTAGCCATCTTGTTTGTTTACCCCTCACTCTTCGGGTGATCTTTGGGGCATGTTTACATTGAACTGTAAGTAATTTAGTGATGAAGAGGTTAAGAGCATCCTGAGAACAGTGTGATAGATAGATCTCCAACCAATCAATTCTGGAGACGTCATACAGAAACACCTCTTGGTCTAGGTGAGCAAAGTCTGTGAGAGTGATGAGACATGGTGGAGGAGATGGAGGTGCCCCCAAGGACAGGATGCAGAAAGTAGGAGAGTGGTCAGTTAAGGCATCAGCAAGAGTACCAACGGCTGAGATGTGTTTGATCTGGTTTACCAGCACCCAATCCAATAGTGTGCCTAGTGGTGATGAAGACAGACTTCTAGTTGGCACTGTTACCATCTGAAGCAAGTTGTAGCTATGAGTCAGAGATTGAAGAGAACTGAGAGCTGCCCCAAGCCAGTTTAAGTTTAGGTCCCATAAGATGACAACCTCATTATGATTAAAATTCTGAGAGTTATTTTACAACAGGTACTCTAGACCCGCTATCCCTCCCACTGGGGGGTTATACGAACAGATAAAATGCAGCTTTTTGGCTCCCAAAGCAAGAGTAGCATGCCGATTGAGCATCTGGGATAGCGAGAAGAGAGACAGTCCGATTATTTTTGTAGTACAGAGCAACTCCACCACCATGTTTGTTCAATATCCTATCCCTTCGAATAATAGAGTAATTTGGCAGGGAGCAGAGGGAGTCAGTATCCGATGGTTTTAGCCAGGTCTTAGTGAGACAGAGGATATCAGGATTTTACAGTTTGACCCATGACTCCAGTTCCACAAAGTGACACATCAAACTTCTTATATTCAAGTGTGCAATTAACAGCCCATGTTTGGACATACTATGTATGTCATCTGTTGAGAAATAAGCATCTAGTGGCCCAGGATTTGTCTCTATATCCCCAGATAGCAGAACGGCAATGATGACAAGGAACCACAGCCCCACGTTTAGAAAAGGATGGGATAATACAGACTTGTTCCGTAGTTTCCTAAACATATAGAGAAAGAACAGTAGAACAGCTGTTTTAGTAGAGAAGAAGATTAGTTTGTAGTATTCCTGTATTATAAACAATAAGGTTGGAGAAAGTAAAATCATAGTGTTCAGTCCTATGTTTATTTGAGCCATCCTCATTCCATAAGGATAGTGTAATTCTGTCAAGGCAAAGTAGGACAAGAAAAATTATGAGGGCAACCCCCAGACAGCTGTTGAACATGGTGTGACTGTTGGTACAACATTGGCTCAACTCATGACAGAGGTCATCCAGAGTCACAGCTAGGCAGGGACTGACAAGAGGCTTTAGCTATGCAAGACCTTGCAGGCATGCACTCCCCAGCCCCATTACATTGATAGCCTGGGGCACACCTACTCAAGTACAAGTGCAGGATGTGAAATCCTTTTGTCCTTGTGCTTCCTTTGTTATTTAAAGACATTGTTTAAAAGCCCACAAATAGATCCCTTGGGAGCAAGCCAGATGAAAATGTGGATTCGAGCAGGACCCAGAGTCACTGGAGTTTGTCAGACCTAGCTGCTTGATTTCTGTTTTGCTTGGAATAGCTTCCAAAAAGTTGATTTTAAATTGAAAATGCAAATACCTTGTGGTGATGTTTTACAGAAAATCTAGTCCAGGAGACCTTCACAGATGTAGTGAGCAAGAATGGTGTAGTTACTCCAAGCAGAAGATCTTATAAATCCCCAAAAACTTAGCTACAGACACAAACAGCCACCCACACTTCCAAGATGCTGGGGAATGATTATGATTGAAACATTCAAACATCTTAAGGGCATTAAAAGGGTGAAAGAGTCTAACATGTCTCAATATAAGAAAAATAGCAGGACAAGAGGACACAGCATGAGATTAGAAGGAGGCCAATTAAGGGGTAATGTGAGGAAGTTCTTTTTCACAGAAAGGGTGGTGGATACATGGAATGGTCTATTTCAGGAAGTAGTGGATATGAATATAATGCATGACTTCAAACAGGCATGGGATAGGCATAAGGGAGCAATACAGATGAGTATGAATAGATAGGCCATTGACAGAGCAAAGGCCTATGGCACATTCATAAGGTAGGAAAAGAAATGGGCAGACTGGATGGGCCTTGCGGTCCTTATCTGCTGTCAACTTCTATGTTTCTATAAACAGCCTGCTATGAGTCATAAATTCAGATTATCCCCTGGACCACCCACCTCCAGCAGCACAAGCGCATCAACTTGTATGTTGTTTGTCTGAACAGTATTTTTTTTAATACATGAAATAGTGAGTGAATGTTAACAAGTGATCATGATTCATGATTGGATGGCACAGGTCAAAGATTTATTTTGCCAGCCTGCTGTCATTGCCCTGTATACACAGCCACACTAAAGCCAGGAAAAAAAAATTGAGATTTCTGGGACTGCTAAATTTGTTGTGCCCCCCACCGTAGTCTCTCTCTCTCTCTCTCTCTCTCTCTCTCTCTCTCTCTCTCTCTCTCTCTCTCAGCTCTGGATGGCACAAGTCAAAGATTTATTTTGCCAGCCTGCTGCCCTTGCCCTGTACACAGAGCCATGCTAAGAAGCCAGGAAAAAATAAAATATTTTTGGAACTGTTACATTTCTTGTGGCTCTCCCCCACAGTCTCTCACTTTCTTCCTTCCAGACAGCACAAGCCAAAGATTTATTTTCCCAGCCTGCTGCCTTTCCCTGCACACACAGCCAGACTGAAGTCAGGGAAAAAATATTGGGGATTTTCTGTAACTGTAAAATTTATTTTGGGCCCCCAGTAGTCTCTCCCTTTCTCCTCTGAATCTGGAATGGCACAAGTCAAAGATTTTGCAGGCTTGCCCTTGCTCATGAACACAGCTACACTGTCTGAGGCCAAGAAAAGAAAAAAAAACATTCTCTTGGGCCCCCAGTAGTCTATCCCTCTCTTCTCTAGATCTTCTGCAATGGCACAAGTCAAAGATTTTGCCAGTCTGCCCTTGTTCATGTACACAGTCAGACTGCCTGCCTTTTTGCACAACCCCCAGCAGCCACCTCGGCCAGCACTATCTCGCCAGTCCCTCTGGATTCCTCTTTCTCCAGTCCTGACCCATCACCCTCCACCAACAATCATTTTTTCTCCCCCTCCCTCACTCAGAAAGTCTCCTTTCCCTCTCTCCTAGTTTATCTTCCCTCCCCTTCAAAAATTTATCTTTTTTTATATTTGTGTTTTTTTTTTATCTTTTTGTTAACTTATTCTGGTGGCTCTCTGCTGCAGTGAGTGAGCGAGGTGCTCCTCTGACCATCCTCCTCTTGTCGTTGCACACTCAGCACAGTTATATACTGTCAGTGCATCACATGACCATCTGTTGCCTAACTGGATGCTGCTGGCCACTTGTACATGAAGTGAGCATGCCAACGGCATCCCCCATGGCAACAATACACAAAATGGCACAAATGGCACTTCCTTGGACCAGTAACTGGACTTCTGCAATGAAGTCTGTATTTATCTAGGTCTGTGGATTGCGAGTTTGATCCGGGGGTCCAGATCTCCCATGGAACAGTCTGACCAGCCCTAATGGCAGTGCACAGAGGTGGAAAAGAGCAAAAGACTGAACAAGAGTCTGCAGAGGCCAGCATTAGACCCCATCTAGTCCTTACATGCTACGGACCTGGAGGCCAATGCAGACAAGTATCTTGACATTCTAGTTCATTTGGAAGTATGAAATCTTGTGATGAATTGTGCTGGAAGTTTAAGACCACCAAGCAATGATGGGAGAGTCCCTCATGGCCTATGTATGCTGACTCAAAAGGGTCTAAAATAGTGTACTGCCAAGGAGGGATACAGTCTACCTGAACAGGTACTACTAGAGCAAGCACAGAAGGCAAACAGATTTTCAGAGTTGCTGCTGTTAAATTTGCCCTAATGAGTGAAACTAGCTGAACCCACCCTCCCACTGAGTCCTGCTGTGGGAGGCTAGAGAGGCAGAAGAACAAGATGAGCAGTGAGAACCTCCAATGACTTTCATTGCCAGTCCCCAAGTGATGGACAAGGAGGAGCCTCTGACGTCACAGAACTACAGAGACTGATTCAAGAAATGAAAAGTGTCATAGTCCAAAAAAGACCAGCCCATCCTCTTGGAGGTCTGAACTCTCAGTTTCTGGAGTTGGACTGGCCCACCAGGATACCTGGAAATTCCCAGATGGGCCCCCCTCTGTTTGGTACCTGGTTGCCTTTCAAACTCAAAAATCTTTACTTTCATCATCTATTTACCAATTATACTGGGTAGTTTGGGGACTGCAAGTAAATGTAAGATGCAGACATGGAGCTAGTGTGTCATAGTTAAGTGGAATACGGACATGGGTATGTCACCTGAGGCCCTCTCCCATATTTTTTCCAGGTGGGTCCTCTGTACCCAAGTCCCACCCTGTCAGTCTCAGTACTCCTGTTTCAAGCAGTGTGGTGTCAACTGCCTTGAAGGATGGGTTAGGAGCATCAAACACTGTTTCTCTGGAGGAAGTCCACACTCAACTGATCAAGTTAAAGAAAGCAATGTGATAATCAATGAACCACCATGTGCTGCTGTAGCCAAGGATCCATGCCTGGGAGAGAGGACCTCCATGGCACTCTCCCTCTAGAATGTGTCAACAGCAACTGTGAAGACACAATGTTTGTTGCTACTGCAGTGGCAGGGGAGGACATATCAAAAGTCAGTCTCCATCAGAAAGCAATTTCCGAAGGGTCACTGACCAGCTACTCAGTGAGAAATTATCCAAAAACCTTGCCAGGTCTTTGAACTTCAGTTGTCCCCCAGTAGAGGAGTGCTCTGGTGCTTTGGGAACAAGCTATTTACCAGCAACAATTGCTAAAGCTACAGGTCATGTCAAAACCTGGTTGTCAGATGCCAAAGCCAAAGTGGCAAGGAATTAGGATGAGATTATGGAGCCTACTGCAGATGTGGAGACTTGCATGGATGGACATCTCACCCTAGTACTCCAGGATAGTGGCTCCTAAGTCACTATAATATTTAAAGACTATTATGACAAGTATCAGTCTCACAAAAAGGTGGTACATTTGGAAGGCTTAGATGTGTAGGGTCACAGCAAAGCTTCATACCCTCATCTGAGCTTGATTAGTTTCTGTATTTCCTTCCTCAAGAACATTGCTGGAACTCCTACTGCTGTGGGGATGTATGCCTTGGTGTGACCATGGATGAATAGGTACAAAAAATTCTGAGCATTGTAGGAACCAATACCATATGTTTGACTGCTTTGGTCAGTTGTGCAAAGTATTTGAAGCCCAAAATGGAAAAGTATCCATGCCCCTCCATAGACTTGTCAGACAAGCTTACACACACAAGGCTCCTGTCTTACCTAAGGATGAATCTGTGGGGACTGTTTGGCACCAGGACCAATCTGAGGTGGTGTTACCCCCCAAATCAGATTGTGCCATCAAGGGAATAGTGCTTCTAAAGGCGTCCTGCCTCAATCAGCTGCTAATGTTGGATGGCCAGAGGATGGCTGTTTGCTAGAAGGGCTTGAAGACAAACTTAGCACACTGCCCATCAAAGTCCATACATATGTCAGACAAGTAACAGTTCATGTTCCAAATGTAGCAGATCACCCAGTGACCATGGGGAAGAGCACGGACCCGTGCCAGGGTCTATTGTTCTGATTTGACCATGCAACCATAAGACAGAGATAACTCAGCTCCAGGACAATTAGGTCCTTCATTGTTTGAGTTTGGAGACCCCTCTTTGCCCCCAGAGTGGTGAAGCAGGATTTAAAAGAAGTTGTCCCAGTGAACAGAAGTTTTCTCCTTGAAGGAATGGGACATTGGGTGTGCCAAGGGTTTACAGCACAACATTCAGGTCACTGATGACAGTCCTTTTGAGGAAAGGTCAAGGCAACAGGCTCCTGCTTACATAGATGATATTTGGAAACACTTGCAGGAGATGTTGGCTGCAGGCATCATTCAGTAATCTAGGAGTTCCTATGCATCACCAATTGTAGTTGTCAGAAAAAAGAGTGGGGCTGTCCGTAGACTACTGGACTCTAAACAAAAAAACTGTACCCAACCAATACACTTTGCCATGAAATCAAGATGCCCCAGATTGTCTGAATGGGCATCAATGGTTTAAAGTGACGGATTGGAGATCTGGATACTATCAAATCCCCATGACCAAGCAAGATCAAGAAAAGACTGTGCACATCTACCGCCTAGGGTTTGATTAATTCCTCCAAATATTGCAAGAGATCTTAGTGGCTCCAGGCACCTTTTCAATAGCTGATGGACAGAACAGTGGGTGACATGAACCTGTTAAGAATGCCCTGTGTACTTGGACAACATTATTTTATTTGGGAGAACCCTGGAAGAACATGAAGCTTGGCTGTTCAAAGAACTTGACAGACTGGAAGAGTATGGCCCACAAGCTGTCCATCAACAAGAACCAGTCTTCAGCACTTCAATCAAGTACATGAGTCATATTGTGTCCCAAAATGGCATCAGTATCAATTCTGAATGTGTTCAGGCCATCACAAGCATGCCAAAACCCACCTGGCTAAGAGAACTGCAGAGTTTCTTGAGATTCTTCAGCTTAGTGCAACTTCATTAAAGACTACATCAACATCATCAAGTGCCTGCAGGACCAGACCCAAGGTATTCTCCTGCCAACCAGGAAAAAACAAGCAGCTGCACACTCCACTCCTGAAAAAGTTTACTACAGAGTGCATGAACTGTTTGGTCCAGATGGGTATGTGCTTGTGATGCATCATTTGAAGAGATAATCAGACTACTGACCAATACCCCAGTGTTGGCCTATGCAAACCCCAGAAAGTAGTACAGTATGTGTTGCACACAGATGCCAGTCTCAATGGTTGTGAGCAGCGTTCTATCAAGAACACCCAGAGGGACTCTGGCCAATAGTTTATGCCAGTCGCAGTTTGTCACCATCAGAAAGAAATTATCCAGTGCACAAGCTGGAGTTTTTGGCACTCAAATGTGCAACTGTCAATCAGTTCCACTAGTATCTGTTTGGGGCCCACAACACCATGTGCACAGATAACAAGCCCTTCACCTATGTGCAAACAACAGCAAAACTGGAGAAGATAGGCCTTCATTGGCCATCAGCCCTCTTGACATATGATTACTGTGTGGAGTATCATCCCATAAAAAGCAACATTGATGCTGATGTGCTATCCAGAAGACCCATCTGAGGTGGCAAGGCCAGAAAGGATCTGAATCTCAGAGACTGCTGATCAAGCTTTCTGCAAAAGATATGACTTGTAAGGATTTTCAAATTCCAGTGAACCACCTCACCTAGTGGACAGCACAAGTACCTCATCAGACAGCATGCCTGAGGTCTGTTGCACTGTTGTGTCCCTCAGTAAACCCACTTTTCCACAGATGAGTCCTTAAGAGTGGAGGAAAGAGAAAATGGAGGACCCTGCAATCTGAGATATTAAAAATCTCCAATGAGGGGGACACCCAAAATTTGAGTGAATCATCCTAACACCTCCCTGCTACTGAGAGAGTGGGACAAACAAAGTGCATGAAAGCATGATTTACAGAGAGCCACACATCAATGATGGGCCAAGCCTAAAGCAGCTGTTACTTCCAGTCAGAGTCAGAAAACTAGCTCTCAAAGCCCTGCATGAAGAGTTGGGGCACTTGGGCATTGACAAAAGATTGAATGAAGTTAGAAGGAGGTTCTAATGACCCCGGATGACTAAGGAGGTGGAGAGCTATTGCAAAGAGTGTATGAGATTTGTCCAGTGAAAAACACTGCCCACCCAAGTAGCCCCTTTGGTGAACATTGCCAGAGGTGCTCTCATGGACTTGGTTTGTACTAACCTGTTGAGTCTGGAACCAGACAAAAAGAACATTGCCAACATTCTGGTGGTGCAGACCACTACTCCAGGTATGCCCAAGCATTTATAGCAAAAGACCACAGGACGCAACCATAGCCAATATCCTGACTGAAAAACTATTTGTTCATCATTGATTGGCAAAGAAAATTTACTGGTCAGATATTGCATCTGAACCTGACTACAATTTGTATTTTCTTGCACTAAGGGTAATTCACCATTTTTGCTGGATGTAGCTTTATTTTTAAGCACAGTAAAATTATTTTTGTTTACTGACTTTTTGAGTGTTGACTTTTCATTTTCTCATTAGAATTCATTCTAACCAGGGTCAAGATTTAGATTTTGAAAGTTGTCTGAACAAGGAGATATTCTCTCTCTGGGGAATTAGGAATTAAAGGACCATTCCCCACCACCTTCAAGGTGATCCACAACCAGAAAGATTCAAAGCAACCTTGATAAATACGTTGGACAAGTTGAACCCTTGTAAACAAATCAAACTGGAGTCAACAACTGAGCATGCTTATCCATGCATACAATTGCCGTCGCAGTGACGCCATGGAGCAATCCCCATATTTGGTCATGTTTGGAAGGGAGGCCAAGCTCCCAGTGGACCTTGCATTTGGAATGTCATCTGATGGAGACAATTTAGAGGCTTACACCAAATGTGCTCAAAAACTAAAACAGCAATTGCATGATGCCTACAGGTTGGCTGCCGAATTGTCTACCAAGAAAAACTTGGCAAGCAAAACCAGATGCAACACATGTGTTAGAGCTCACAAGTTATTCCCTGGTGTAAGAGTCTTGGTTCAGAACTTGGAGTTACCTGGAAAGCATAAAACTGCAGATCGGTGGCACAACGTACTCTATATGGTCACAGAAAAACTTGGGGACCTGCCAGTGTACAGAGGTTGCACAGAGAAGGATCACCAGAGAAATAAATTTTTGCACCACAACCATTTTCTTTCCACTGGACAGCTGGATATGCCAGATCTGAACAATGGCCCAGTACTCCCAAGCAGAATGAAAACAAGGGGTTTTTGTAGACACCCATGCAGAACTAGCCAGTCTGCCCACAACCTAGATAGCTGTCCACCCAGGCCTCCAGAAAGGCCTTTGCCTGAACCAGCACCCAATGCAACAGCTCTGTCTGATGAGAAAGATGACCTTGCTTGGTATTGTCCCACTGTGGACATTCTCTGCCTTTTAAATGTTACTGGTGACTGTTGGATGCCAGCGACTCCACACACAGTTAAACCCAGATGCAGAGTCTTTTGAACCCCCAGTGAGTCCACTTACTCCTGAACTAGAGCATGTGGAAGATCATATGGAACCTGACCAGGAGCCAGATAATGTAATTGAACCAACTCATTCTGTGGAACTTCATTCATCACCAAGAGAGGAGGGATATGCACCCTCAGTTACCCAGGAACCAGAAGAAGTCCCATTACAATGCTCAGAAAGACATGTAAGACCCATTTTGAAGCTTAGTTACAACACTCTTGGTACCCTCACTGACCTGCTGTTTATGTGGTGCATTGTACAGTCTATATCACACCCCCAATCCGTGACCCTGTATTGTGTTCAACAGCCCTAGGTTATCATGTGGGGATTTAGAGTGCTAGAAATGTTGATCAAATAGGAACTAATTGTCTATGCAGAAATGTCTGTGAAACTATTCTTAATTTTGTTGGTGTTGTAATACTGCTACTGCTGTGAAACACCTAGCTAGGAAGCATTTGTCTAATTAGGAGTTGTTGCCTGTTTGTGTCTTTCAGAAATGTACTGGTTAGAACTTGTGGAATTGCCAGGATGACAATTCATGGGCCAGGGAGAATGTAACCCCACCTGAGGAAGAGGGTTGGACTGTCTGCTGCCCTGATGAGTGCTGCTCCTGACTGCTGTTGGTGTTGGCTCCCTCCCATTCAACTGCATGTGTGGTGGTGGGAGAGAGTGTGGCAGAGATTACCTCAGCACTTCCTGCGTCCTTTGCTGTGGCTGTGGTTGTGTTTCTTCAGTCCTAGTCCCCTGATTCTGGCAGAAAGGACTAGGAACACTAGGATCACTGCTACTTTTCAGTGCCTCACTGCCACAAAGCCCACCTGTCATCTTGAGCTGGAGCGTATGTTGCAGAGGCTCCTCCCCAGTGCTCCCAGCTCTACCGACAATGCCAACATGCCTACCACGAACCTGCCACACCTGCAGCCATTGTGAATTGACTAGACAATAGCCCAGGAGGACCTGGATGACTCAAGGGGGCCAGCATACCATAAAGGGGGGGCTAATTAAAATAAAGACTTTAGAGTACAAAACTCCTTCAGAATATGGCCCCAGCCATTCTGATTACCCCTGACCCCCACCAGCCATCCAATTAGAGGGCTAGAAAGCCCTAGAAACCACATCAAGGGATTGATTGGGGGGGGAATGATACAATAAGGACTCTCCCAAATTGACTGGTGGGCTTAAGGAATCAATTAGAGGGCATGCCAGGGCAGAAGGACTGATGGACTGCCATGTCTATCCAATGGGACATTTAATTGGAGAAGGACGTTTCTGGGCTCTCAAGGAGCTCATTGCCGTCTGAGAGGGACACTGAGGTGTTCAGACTTGCTGTTAGTGAGACCAAGTGAGGAGGCCTAGCCAGGCCAACCATCCTGGGAAGCCTCACCAGGGATCATTCAGTAAATTCATTGTGAGCCTTATCCTGGGCTTATATTGTTCTGAGACTGTATATGATGTGCATCTATGAGAGGAAATTGTTGAGAGTGTGAGCTGGTTGGCCAATGTTACATACTGTAGCTGCTTAACTTTACTGAGTGGAGATAAAGACTGCATCCTATCCATGTTGCTACAGAGCCAGGTAAGGGTTCTGCTAGCCCTTGTTTAGTGGGATGAATCATGGACCTGGGAGCCAGGGGGTGCATGCCCTGAGTACGTCAGTACTCTTGATCTGGAGGGGAATCAGACTGTTGGGGTTGCTCCTGGGGTCTGCACTCCTTGGGATCCAGGAAGCCACTGTGTAGTGCTCCTGTGACTGAGCCAGAAGGGCTGTATCCTGAGCGGTGCAAGCCAGAAAGGTTGTGGTGCTGCTGAACATCTAACAGTCAGAAATGCATCATTCCCAGGCCACTGGGGCCTGTTCCTGATTGCTGCCTGACCTGCTGCTGTGTTCTGTTCCCCACCTTGACTGAAGCTGTTGCATCTGTGGGTCATGTGAGTGCTGGCATTGCTGGTTGTGGCCTTTGTATTGTCCTAGGTTTGGATTACCATTACTGCCTTTGGATTCCAGTTGTGTTTCAAGCATTTTCCTGTTGGATTTCAAGTTCTTTAAATTGTGATAGCACACTATGGCATGTTTGGGGGGGATAAACTACAAGTTTACTAATTTTTATCAAGTGCCTCACTGAAAGAACCAAGGCAGCATAGCTAACTGTCCTGCACTGGGACTGTATTATAATTCTTGGGTACCCAGAGTCATTGATTATTGTGCCATACTTGAAACTACAGTTTACTACTGGTACAGCTGAAGAGTTACCACACATTATGTAGTATAATTATTCTCTTTGTGTCCCTTGATTTAGTGGGTGCTTTATAAATGTGTGGAATCTGAGAGTGTGGTAGTGACCTGCAGTACAGCGGCTTCCAAGGGGCATTGCTACAGGGTGGGAGTGTTAAAGGTGATTTACAATTGTCTAACCTCTCCTTTTCACCCAGCATTCTGGCCTGTGTTCTTACATAAAATCACAGTTAATTTATTGAATTTTACTCCTGGGTGTGCACCCAGTTTGTATAACCTGATTGAAGTGTTTATTGGTGAAGGTAAAAACTATCTTAGTGATCCCCAGGTGGTGGTTCAGCCCAGTGTAGGGAATTGGGTAGGTACTACATCCCAGGGTGTGGTGCTGAACATAACATCTGGCCCACTTATTCTCTCTGGAGGCACTGTGCTATGTATTATTTGTTCTAGGATGAACTCCCCTACAGTTGGAGAATGAACAAACCCAACTTTCTCAGTCATCAGGCAGGGGTGTGAAGCAGGACACAGTGACCTGGGGGTCACACAAGGAAGGGGAAGACCAGATAAATAGGGGGAGAGAAGACCAGCACTTGGGAAAATGATACAAGGAAGCAGCTTGACCCACAGTAGTTTTCCAAGAAGAAAGGAAGAGGGAATAGGATCCAGTGTTCTGGAGAGGGTAGGAGGAAGGAGATGGAGGGAGGGAGAAAGGAGGGCAGAAAGGTAGGGAGGGAGAGAGCCAAACCAAAATTTGGAGGTGAAAGAGGCACAGTGGGTGAGGCACCTGGCATCAAGTGAGGGGAGGGAAAGGGAGGAGTAAAGAGAGAAGTGGTGCATGCAGATCAGGTAGTCCAATGGCAGAAAGAGTGGAAAAGGGGAGTCTGGCAAGGGAGGACTTGGGAGCAGTGCTGTTGACAATGTCAACATAGTCAAAGATGTGGAGGATCATCTTCAACACGTGTGTGTGTGTGTGTGTGTGTGTGTGTGTGTGTGTATATGTGTGTCTACAGCAGACAGGACTGGCTATCACTGAAGCAGCTAGCAGCAGATTGTCCTTGGTATGAGCCTATTATGTAGGTTTCTTTATGATTGGTTTGGTAAATTTGGGGTGGAACACTGGATTGTTCCACTGCAGCCCTAGAGCAGTGATTTTTTTGAGTCAAGGAGCAGTGTCTTTGAGAAGAGTCAAGTGGCTGGAGAGGAGGCCACATCTTTTAGAACAGCAGCAGTCTTGTAATGGCAGCAACAGAACCGATAGCAACTGTCTTAGCAGCGGCATCTTGGTAGGGGCAGTGGTGGAAGAGCAATGACAGTATTGGGCAGGTGACAGCATTTTGGCAAGCTGGCCTGAAGACTCCGACAGGCAGAAAATTGTCTTGAATTGGTAGTACAAGGGAACTTTATTTCACATCGGCCGTTGTTCATTTGCAACATCATCTCTGGCAGAGCAAGGTACGTGGGGTCATGGGAACTGAGGTTGTGCTGTTGTATTTGTTAGTGGTTGGAGGGCATGGAATACCATTTGCTGACTTCATTTTCTTGTTTAGATTTTTTTGCAGTGCAGCTGGGAGGAGGGGACATTACTTCAGTATTTTTTGCAGTTGTTCTTTGTTCGCATTTTAAAATAGCTTTTCAGGAGATCAGAAAAATCTTGTTTAATTAGGAAACAAAGGTTATATAAAAGGATGCTTCAATGTTTGTAAAGCAATGAGTAACCCATCTGGAAATTTCAGTGATCCAGGTGGGCCAGGCATTTCTTCCCTGTACAACCCCCTCCCCTCCACCTTTAGTTCCCTTCAATGCAGGGGGAGAGGTACTGTAAGCTATGGCTGCAAATGTACTCCATACTTCTGTGCTATCTTTGTGTGTGTTGTGTGTGTGTGTGTGTGTGTGTGTGTGTGTGCATGCGTGTGTGTCAATGTGTGTAAGCATTTCCTCACCCCGCCCCATTAAGCAATACTAAAACTTTCTCACCTTCCACTAACCTTTGTACTTCCTACCCTTAGTCAATACTCTTTAGAGGTAAACTCATGGGTACCCTAATCCTTTCAAGTGTACCCCATTGTGACAGGGAGCTCCTGCCACTCTTGAGGACTGACCTTTTCTTAAATCTGTTGCAATAGTTCCTCTGTTTCTTAGCCTAATCTATCCTTTACAAGTTCTAGTCCATAAGGTTGCCCACCAATGGCACCCCCTTCCTTTTCTTGACTATGCTATAGTGCCTCCTTTAATTTTCCTTTTCCCTTGCAGGTCCTTGTACAGGGAGGTTATTATGGTGATCTCCAAGTGTATGTAAAACAGGTTGTGTTTATCATTGTTGGAATTACTATCTAACAGCACTATGTCATAAAATACTTTGATGTATATACCTTACGTGTATGAAACCTGCAAATGTTGAAAATACCATGGAACTAGGTGTTTTTGATAATAGTAAAAAGTACTGGGTGACTATTATAGAAATTAAGTTAGTTGTGTTATTTAAAATGCATGTAAATTGCTGTAAACTAAACAAGTCTGAAATGCCATGGTGATTTTCATATATCCCACTATGCTTTGCATTATATAAGTATGTAAGCTGTTGTATTTCTTTGAAACTTGATTTGTTACCAATGCCCTTTGGGTAACTCTTTTTTCAGTGTTTCTGCACTGAAGTTCTTTGTTTTTAACTTGTTTTTTTTTTTTGAGCCCCCACTACCCAAGCATATGGGGCCCACATAGGGATAAAGGGTTTTCACTAAAAAGTGGTGAGATCAGAGATCAGTGTCAGCAAGTGCTGGTTAAGTGCAGAGGAAGGACATACATAGTCTGTTGCTGCAAACTGATGTATTGAAGAAGGAATATGACATTGCTGAAGCTTATTTCCTGTATTTTGAATAAACATCACACAGAGATTATGAGTTAAATCTGAAGTTTGGTGTCTGGTCCATCTGTTATCCCACAACCCCTCCACACCCATCTCATCTATTACAGCACATATCTATTGGATGGGCCTGGGATAAGCAGCAGGTGCATTTAATAAAAAAAAAATCCCTGTCTCTGACGGCACCCACCATCCATTGCTGCCATGTACAGTAATCTGTGGAGGAGGTGGCAACTTGTGTGATGAAATGTAACTGATGTATGGATGATGATCAGCTGTAGGAGGCTTGTTGGGGCAGCTTTGCTATTACATCACAGTTCAAAAGCAGGAAATATGTAAGAACATTCTTTGTTGGTTTAACATAAGAACATAAAAATCTGTCATCAGAAGGAGACAGTGTGGTCCATCTAGTCTGCCCAAGATGTCTTCCCCCTCCCCCATTTACTGCTCTTGTTGAGGTGACTACATTGACTGTTGCAAGCCCATTTGAATTTCTGACAGTCTTGGCTACCACCACTTTAGGTGGCAGGCTGTTGTCAGGGTCCACGACCTCTCTATGAAAAAGTACTTCCTAACAATGGTTCTGAATTTACCCTCAACCAGGCATAAGTTGTGTCCTCTTATACACACAGTCCTATTTTCCTGAAAGAGGTCACCAGTATGTACTTCATATCATTCCTTTAACAAACTTAAATGTTTCTATCATGTCTCCTCTGTTCCTTCTCTGCTCTATGAAGAATAGAGTTAATTGGCTGGGCTTATTTTCATAAGGTTTGTGGTGTAGTTCCTGCACTGTCTTGGTGGCTCTCCTCTGCAAGGATTCCAGATAGACTACGTCCTTTTTTAGGTGTGGCCTCCAGAATTGCACACAGTACTCCAAGTGAGGCCTCACCAAAGACCTATACAGTGGAATGATCACCTCATGCTTTCTGCTAGTAATACCCCTACCTATGCTTCCAAGGATGCCATTTGCCCTTAGTGCTGCTTTTTCATATTGCTTTCCTAGCTTTTAATTGTCCAATATCATAATTCCTAGATCCCATTCCATCCTTGCCTTTTCCAAATGCTGCCCTTCCAGGACATAGTTACTGTATTTTCTGGGTTCCTCTTACTCAAGTGCATTACCTTACACTTGTTGGCACTGAATCTTAACTGACAATTCTTGCAACCTTCCTCCAGCTTTCTTAGCTCTGCCTGTATTCCTTGGACCCTTCCTGCATGTCTATCCTGTTGCAGAGCTTTGTATTGTCTGTGAACAAGCAGACTCTCCCTTTCAGCCCCTCAGTGATGTTGCTGATGAATATGTTGAAAAGGATTGGGCCAAGCACCGATCCTTGTGAAACCCCACTGGTTACTCTCCTCTCCTGCAACAAGATGCCATTTACCATAATTCTCTGAGTCCTGTCCTGTAGCCAGCTTTTTATCCAATTGACCACTTTCTGACTTATGCATGTTTGCTCCAATTTATTTGCTAGCCTTCTGTGTGGAACTGTATCAAAGACGTTGCTAGAATCCAGATATACTATGTCCACAGACACAACTTGATCCACTGCTCTTGTAACCCAATTGAAGAATTCTATCATATTTGTTTGGCATGAGTGTCGTGCTGTGAAGTGTTGCTGCTTTGGGTCAAGTTTCCCACTTTATTTCAAATATTCCACTACTCTTTCTTTAAGCAATATCTCCATTACTTTACCCACCACTGGGGTCAGGCTGACTGGGTGGTAATTTCCTGCTACATTTTTGCTAGCAATCTTGTGCAATGGCACAACTGTGGCCCTTCTCCAGTCCGTGGCACTATGCCATCTTCCAGTGACTTGTTAAATAGTTCAGCTAGTGGGGCTGCAAGTTCTTCCTGCAGTTCCTTCAGAACTCTTGGATGTATTCCATCCAGCCCCACTGCATTGCCCACCTTTAATTTAGACAGCACCTCATGGACCCTTTCTTTTGTAAAGGGGCTGGTGTCTACTCCCCTGTTGTGGAGATGTGCCTTGGCTAGTGCTGGACCATTACCTTTCTCTTTATGGGTGAAGACAGAGCAGAAGAATTCATTTAGTACTTCCACCTTGTCTTTGTCATTCTCCACCAGCTGCTCCTCTTTAGTTGCTAACCTGGTTATTCCTCCCTTACTCGTTCTTTTTTCCTGTATATAATGAAATATTGTTTTGTCACCCCTCTTCACTCCCTGCTCTATTCTTTCCTCTGTCTGGGCCTTGGCTACACTAATTGCTTTTCCTGCTTCCTCTAGTTTAATCCTGTATTCTTCTCTGTCCTTCTTGGATTTAATCTCCTTGTACTTTCTATCAGTTTTTTTCTTATCTCTAATTATAGTCAACACCTCTTTGGAAAACCAGAATGTGTTCATTGCTTTTCTGGATTTGTTTATGTGTTTTTCTTCATTGTGCATGACTGTAGTTATTCAATTCAATTCAAATTTATTGCAGGAAAGAACTCTATTGAGCAGTCACATATACAAGGAGGTCCTGGCTACAAGAGCATTGGCAAGAAAATAGGAACAACAAGGCTAGGTGATATACAAACATGCTTAGAAACAAAGAACCATTGAAGTCACAAAACGTGGCATAATTACATGACAGTATTAGAATTTACAATGCTTAACATATCAAACTGGTGAACAGAGGAAGGATCAGGAGGACTCTAACAACGTACATAAAAACAAACAGCATACAGCATAGAAGCAAGTGTTAGGTAGCCTAATGAATTATAGAAAATAATTAAGTAAGATAGAGAGAATTAGGTGGGAAGGGGGGAACTGAGACACCAGTAAGGGGTGGTTTACCTGTAAACCAAGGGGCTGGAGGACAGGATAAGTAAATGAAAGGTAAGAGAGTAGCTGGGAGGGAGAATACTATAGTAGGCTAGGGGTTTGAGAGGGGGATGGTGGGGAGGTGGAGGTAAGTGAGGAGATAATGTAGTATGAAATGAGAGGATGAGGGTGGGTGGGAGTTAAGTGCACGGGAACCATGCACCAGTGTCTGGGGTGGAAGAGAGGGTAGGAAGGAAAGAGAGTGAAAGATAGGAATGGAAGAGAGGAGGGGATAGTCAGTGGAGTGGAGAGAAGAGTTAAGTGAATGTACGTCAGGGGTAGAGGTGGGAATGGGTTGAAGATGGGGTGGGGAAGGAAAGAGTGAGAGAGAGAGGCAGGGGGTGTAGCAAGAGGGGAGGGGAGTGCAAGGGACAGGGGAGTAGGAAAGCAGGAGAAGGGATGGAAGGGCATCAGAGGGGAGGGGGAAGGAGAGGTAAGTAGGAGAAAGGGGGTAAAGGGCAGAAGCCAGTGGGGTAGAAAGGTGGGTGGGAGGTGATGAGAGAACAGGCTAAGTCTTGTGGCAATTGTATATTTCCTTAAGCTGTCTTGTGGCTAGAGCTTTGAAAAAAATTATCGAGACAGTGCTGATCAGCTTGAGAACTGCCTGAAGTCTGTTACAGGCTGCAGGGAAGGCGCAGGAGTTAGCGCTTTTACCGATGGAAATACATGTCCTAGACATGTTCAGGTAGATGTAAGCTGACATCTTCAGGAAATAAGTACTGTGGAAAATGTGGATGAGGTATAAGATGTACCCCAGGAGCTTATTTAAGAGTATTTTGAGCATTCTCATACCATAGTGAATCAAGCACCTGGTTGAGAGGGACGTTCATCCAACAATTGCATATAGGTCGCAGTGAAGCATATGGTAGGGGGCATTGGTGACAAAGTACAGTGCATGTTGGAACAGGACATCCAGTTTGTGCAGGTTGACTACTGAAGTGCAGTTATATATTATGTCACCATAGTTAAGGAGCAAAATCTAGATTTAGTAGTTGCTGTATTGGTCCTTGCAAGAATAGATCCAGAAGCAAATGATTTGATACCTTTTAATGGACCAACATAGATATAATAACAAGAACAAAGTGCTGTAGCTTTTGGACCAACCAGTCCTTCTTCAGAGGCTCATGCATGAGCTTCAGAAGGGAAGCTAGTTGGTCAGATAGACCACATTGTTCTTGTTGTTACATCTATGTTGGTCCATTAAAAGGTATCAAATCATTTGCTTCTGGATCATAGTCAAGGAGCAGAAGGAATGTAGCCTGAATAAGTATTAATCTAGCCTCAGGGGGGAGTGCCCTATTTCTAAAGAAAACCCCTAACCTGGTTTTGAGTTTGTTAGCAAAACTCTCACTATGGACACTGAAAGTGAGCTTGCTGTCGATCCGTAGATCTAAGTATTTAAATTTGTCAACCACCTCTAAAGTTTCATCTAGAGTGGTTACGATAGCTGCATTCTTAGTGTTTGTGGGGAGAGAGGTGGCTAGCAACTGCAGCTGTTTCTGTAAATTCAAGTTTTAAAAATAAAAGAGCTTCCAACTTGATTGACTAGAAAAAATCAGCTGTGCAACAGCATTCTAAGTTGTTAAAGTGTATAGTGACCCCTTGCTACACATAGAAATCTATCGCAGTCAAAATGTTGTACCACAGTTCAAAGTTCATGGAATATGGTAATACCGTACTGTGGTAGAACATCTTGTTTGTTTTTGAGAGTGCACAAGCCAACAGTTTAACTAAAGGAAAAACTGCTGTGTGCACATCTCAAAATTCAAACAGTAAATTTTGCTGACAAGATTGTGGTGGCATTTTTTCTGAAAGTGGCAGAAGAGCGCATAAAATCATTTAAAGTTTTTTTTTATTTTATTGTTTTGGTTGCGGAACTTGTGGGGTCACTATACACTATAAAAAATACTGGCTGGGCAAACTGTCCCCAACCAGCCTGAGCTACCACCTCAGGTTTCTGATTCTGTGTTACCTCCTCAGCATCACTTTTGAGGTCTAACAGAATCAGAACCCCTCAGTGGCAGGACAGGCTGGTTGTGCACAGTTGTCCAGCCAGTATTCTCTATGAGCTGCAGTAGTGACATCACTGTTGCAGCACAACAGAATATTAATGTCACTACTGCAGCACAACATACAGAATACTGAATGAGCAAATAAACACAACCAGTATGTTCTGCCATAGAGGGGTTCTGATCCTCCTCTGACCTCACATGCAAAGCTGAAAAGGTTCATGGGAATCAGAACCTTGAGGTGGCAGATCACACACTGGTTGTGCATAAAGTTGTTCATCCTGTATTTTTTATAGTGTATAGTATTATGTGTTGTGTGCACAGTGGTTCTTTTGCTTTCAAAATTAAACTGGTTTGTGCAGTCTGTACAGGTCTCAGAATGCTGTTGTACCACTGAAGGGTACAATCATATTCCATGACCATTGAGCTGTGGTACAAAAGCATTTTGAAAGGGACGGAGTTCTGTACAGAGCAATGTCCTTCTGTGCACTATAACACTATTCTAGGCATGGATTTCCATGCAGAACAACATTCCACAATACAATATATAATTTATTAAGACAGTTATTCAAACCTCCACTGTTGATCTTTAAACACTTATTTGTAAGTGTGAAATGTGAATGTGAATTTTGTATGTGATATATATATAGGACTATGTTGAAAGTAAGGTTTCCTTAACATAATGTCCTGTACAAAAAAAACAACATTTTATCATCATCATCATTACTTTGATGCATCAATCAGGGGAAACCATTTTTTTGTCTACATGTGTGAAGTGGCTCCAGTGCCCTGCCCAACCTCTTGAACTAATCACTTCAGAAAACACTCAGTCCATGCTGGCCTATACTCAGACATCCCACATTTGAAAGTAAATCTGAATTTGAGTGATGATAATGCAGAATGCCAATGGCACACCACTGAGTCACTCCAGGCTACACATATTAGCATGTTATTAGCTGTACAGGTAGCAATGTTGTGGTTGTCAGTCTGATCTTCAATCTGTATGGAGTATAATAGGCCTAATCATGTTTATTAGGGCAATAAAGCATGAAACAGTATGTGTTATACTGGGATAATGTCACACCTCAGGTATGTTGTCAGGGATAGTCGAGTTCCTTCAGCCACTTGAGATGTGACATTAGCCAGCATAAAACACATTCTGGTGTGCCTTATCATGATTATTTAAATGAATCTTGTAGAATAAAAATGCTTTCTATGTGTTTTTTCCCCCTTACAATAGATTAGATGGAGATCACAAAGTTGTCCCGAAATAACATCAAGTCTGGAACTGTCTCCAGACCTTTGAGGCTGGGAACTTGGAGGATTTTTTTGTCCATTTTATAATAATTCTCTACACGGTTTGGTGTAATTTATTATAAAGTGCAGGGATAAGTGAAGTTGTCTGATTGACTGAACCAAGTCACATGACTGTGATTAGTTATAATAACTACATGGGTGCCCTTTGAAATGCATTTTTTTTGCTTTAAAAAAACATTTTATAAACATAATAAGACTTTCAGGGATGTGTAATTGTGGCCAAAATTCATACTTCATGGCTATGTTTAAAGGCACTCAACTCTGTCTTACAACATATCCGAGGTGTATGATTATTACTCCATAATTATGCACCCTGTTGGGTCCTATTGCTTACACAGACTTTAACTGTTAGGGATGATAAACATTAAACATCCTAAGGGCCACATGAGTCTGATGCCTACAACACCCAGACCAAATCCTCAGTGGATAACAGGTGTACTTACCTTGAAACTGTTCAAGGGGTAGCATTAAATTTCTCTCCGGTGGAACATACCGTAGAACAACTGTCATTTCCCCCTTGTACTGGGGAACAAGATCGGATGCAGCATCCACCTGGCAAAGCAATAAAGTGAAGAGGGCCTGATGAGTGTAAAGGCTTCCTGCTGAGTCATCCTTTTGTCAAACAAACTGCTGGGGTGGGTGGCAAATAACTACCTTTCACTAACAGTTAAGTGCTGCACAGTACTCATGTATGACAGTTTACAGCTGCTACCATGGCATAGTCAACAGATTTACAAAAGCGTGCGTACAGATAAAATAAAAATGGAAGGTCCCTGTAGCAGTACAGTACTTAGTCCATAGCGCTGATATTTCTTTCTAGTTTTTATTTCAAACTGTTTCACAGAAGAGATTAAAAAGGGCTGCCTCTCACCACATGCTACCTCATTAACCTCTTATGCCTTATTTTCTACAGGCACATCATTCCACTGACAATGCTTCCAGTTCTGGTATTCTGCTAACAACCACTTGTAACAGCAGATAACCGTGCCTCTGCACTCATCATTCATTCTCTAATTCTTAATCTTATCATTCTACTGAGGGCAAACCCTGCTCTGATAATCTGTGCTCATACAACAGTTCAAATCATTTGCACTATCTACTATTGTTGCTCTCTTCTAAATTCATTCTATCATATTGTATGTACAGTATCTAAGACCCTATAATGTTCAAATAGTCCTTGACTAACTTACTGTATATAAAGATTGCTACTGTACTTACAGTATTGCTAAAGTGAAGCCACCACTTGTGCAAATCATAGGCACTGGATGAAAAAATGTCATCTAATGACAGCATAGAAGATGCTTATACTTTCACTACTTACAGTATGATTAGCACAGGCAGTAGGCTCACCCTAAATTCTAGTCTCCTTTCAGCTTTTGAGTACACCCACTTTAGTTGTTAAAATATATATATATTCAAAAATATGAATTCAGACAGTAACCCTTTGATAATTACTATAATAAACATGTCTGTTAAAATTATATGATTAAAAAAAGAGAAAATAATGAGAAATACTGCATCACACTTACCCACAAAAGCAAATTCTCATAGTCATATCAGGACCCGTTGGTCCTATGGATTCCAAATGTGCTTGAGCAGTTAACGTTTGAAACAACTTATCTGTGTATTTTACTGGAGCAGAAGGATCTTAGGAAGAGTAAGGATTCAGTGACTAGAGTTGCCCTGATTTGGTGCTGAGTTTAATCATTTCATTCAGTTTGACTGCTGGACCTATATATCCTCAAATGACTAAGATTTATTTTAAAAAAAGAACCCATGTTCATTGTTTTTATTGTTTCCAAACAATATACATACTGAAGTCTTATAGCTAGTATCACTTCCTGATGGTGCATGATACAATATGTTCCAGAAGGCATACGGTAACTCTGCACATAAGTGGCATTATTTCAATAGCTATGGATCTGAGCATTTTATGTGATCTGACCATAGGGATGATTACTGCTGGTTTTGTTAAAATACTTAAAAGTCCTGTCCTCATCAAACCAAAGAAAAGAAACTCATATCCCATCTTTGTTCTAGTAAATTATATATATATCATTTAATATAGTAATATTTTCAGAGCGTACCTGGAACTGGACCGTGGCTCAATGCGCCTTTCCAGGTCACCAATATATACATAAAGAGAATACATAATGGGTTGCTGTGGAATAACACATTTATCTTCACTAGTGAGTGGTAAAACCCATAACTCACAAGTGGTGAAGCCACAAGTAAGTTATGTAGGTCTTACCACTCGTGTGGGGGTAAATGTGTTTTTCCTATTGATACAAATTATGTATTTGATATATATCACACCATTTGGAATGTTTTTATTGGTGTTTGACCTTGTTTTTGCTTAAAACTGCCTTTCTTTCCATCGTAAGTTCTCTATCTGGCTGTTGTTCTCTGTGTTCTATTTCCAGATTCTAAGTGGAAATAACATGTTCTAAGTTAAATAAATTGTATTCTAAGTGAAATAAATGCTGTTTTACGTGAAAATACATATTTATCCCTAAATAACATGATTTATTTACCGAATTTATTCACTACTGGTCTGGTATATGTAATAGATAACCCATCCTGGGGTGTGCAGTCACACTCTGATGTATGCACATTTATGTGTGTGCTTAACCAGCCAAGGTGTGCATATATCAGAACATGACTAAATGCACTAGAGTGGGTTATTTATTATATAAAATGGCTACAATTTTTTTTCCCGGGGGGTTACAAGAAATAGTCCTTCTCCATCAGAAATTAGATTTTTATCTAGGTGATCTGGTTGATTCTGGTTGTGTTTGTGTGGCAGAAATTAGGGTTTTATTAAGGTGTTGGGGAGGGGGCCAAAAGTAGTTCTTGTTCATCTAAAATTAGACTTTTATTTACGTGATGTAGTTGATCGTGGCAGTGCCTGTGTGCAGAAAAACAATTTTATTTAGGCTATCTGGTTGATTCTGCCATGATTTTGATGGTAAAAAAAGGTCATTACAAATCTCATGTGGTTGATCCTACCATGTTTACAGTCTTGGAGGTCTAATCACTTTCACTTGCCACTGTGAGTGGTTTTATTACGGTAAAGAATGTTGTGCCAAAGTGTTATGACAAGAAGCATTCTCTTGAAAATGATGCAAGCTGTGAGGTTTAAGGTTAGTTTTCTGCATTTTATGTACAAGAAGCCAGCAAGTGCAGAGTGAGGAAAGCAAGTGAGCTGGAAGCTTCAGACAAGTAGACTCAAGCATGAGCGAGAGTTACTATAGTGACGCTTGCTTACACTTGCATCTACCTGTCTGAAGCTGCCAGCTTGCTCATTTTCCTTACTTTGTAGTTGGCAGCTTCTTGTACACAAAAGACAGAAAACTGACCTTAAACCTAACCACTTGCATCATTTTCCAGAGAACACTTCTCATTGTAACACTATGACACCATATTCTTTACCACAATGAGCACTGCTCAGTCATGCTACACTCACAGAGTAAAGTGATAGTGATTATCCCTCGAAGATTGTAAACATTTCAGAGTCAGATGTTAAGTTCAGATAAGTTCTTTTTATGTATTAATATGATAGTAGGATCAACCAGATAATTGTTTTGAGGGTGGGGCATCTATACAGATTTAATTGATTATGATTCTGGAAGGCTCTGTCTGCCAGGTGTGTGTGTGTGTATGTGTCAGATGTGGAGTGATCTCACTAGTAATGAGAAGTTTTTGAAAGTTGGAAAGTAGTGCAGGTGTGCAGTCGTACTGGGAGGTGTGTGGTCATTGTGCAATAATGCACGGTCACATGACATGTTTCATCCAATCAGGACACTAGATTTTCATTGATTTTTCTTACCCATTTTATAAATGTGGGATATGACATGGGTGAGAACGAGATAGCAGAAATAGCTCCACTGGCTGCCACTGAACTCTTGATATCCCATGAGTGGCAAAGCCATGAATGGAATATCTAGAGTTCAGTGACAACTAGTAGAGATAGTTCTACTATCTCACTCTCACCCACATCATATTCAATTTGTACAAGTGCAAGTCTTTTTTCCATTTTGAAGTTATTTGCATTTGTTTGTTGCAAAAAGTGAAAAAAAAAAATTTCTGCAGTTTGTTTGCTAATTATAAAAAACTAAAGGTAAAAATAAATGAAACATTACCCATTTTGTAGATATTTTTGTGCTGAACCAATTTTGTACTTACAGTACCATGCAGTCATTTTCATTTTAAAGTTATTCACATTTGTTTGTCAAAAAAGTGAAAAAAACTAGAATCTGCTGTTTTTTGCCCATTATAAAAACAACAAATAAAAGGTATCTGTAAGTAAAACACCACTCATTTTGTAGATATTTTTGTGCTGAACAAAGTCTGTGCTTATAGTACCATGCTATAATTTTTTGTTTTAATTATTTGCATTTGTTTGGCGACAAATTGAAAAGAAATTGAATTTTCTGCTGTTTTTTAATTAGAAAAAAATAATAAAACATAGCTATAAATGAAATACCACTCATTTTGTAGATCGTTTTGTGCTGAAGAGATTTTGTACTCACAGTGCCATGCTATCATTTTTAATTTTAGAGTTATTTGCATTTGAATACTGCTATTGAGGTTGAACATTCTAAATGAGTTCCAAATTTTTTGTGACATAGCCAGCATGGAACAATATCCATTGGAACATATTCACCTTATATAGAAACATTGAATCTGTCAGCAGATAGGACCTGATGGCCCACCTAGTCTGCCCTATTTTCCCTACCCTTAGTGTTGCCACAGGCCTTACTCGGTCTCTGGTCCCCCTCCCAACTGCTAAGATTCCTCTATGTCTGTCCCATATATTCTCAAACCCTGTCACCATTTCTGCCCCCACCACCTCCACTGGTAAGCTATTTCATGCATCCACCACTCTCTTGATGAAGAAGTACTTCCTCACATTTCCTCTGAGCCTCCCCCTTCTAACTTCATAGCACGATCCCTTGTCCTTGATCATCTTTTTCTGTGGAAATTGCTTCCCTCCTGTACCTTGTTTTTGCCTGTGAGGTATTTGAATGTCTTTATCATATCACCCTTTTCTTTCCTTTACTCTAGGGGAGTATATGTCAAGTTCCTTGAGCCTTACCCCATAGAGCTTTTGATGCAGGCCATGCACCATTTAGGTTGTCGTCCTTTGTACTGTCTCCTCCCTCTCTATGTCTTTATGGAGGTGGGGCCTCCAGAACTGTACACAGTACTCGAGGTGTGGCCTAACTAGTGATCTGTATAGAGGTTTTATTACCTCCCTCATTCTGCTGCCGATTCCCTGTTTCCCCATCCCCCCCCAGCATTCTTCCAGCCTTTTCCACTGCTTTGTCACACTGCTTTGCTACTTTACGGTCATCAAAAATGTTTGCCCAAGGTCCCGTTCCTGCTTTGTAACTCCTAATACCTCTCCTACCAGTTAGTATGCTGCTCCTGGGTTCTTATAAACCAAGTGCATTATTATGCACTTCTTTGCATTAAAACCTAGCTGCCAAGCCCTTGATTATTCTTTCAACTTTTCTAGATCATTTCTCATTTTTTACACTCTTACTCTGTCTACTCTATTGCAAAGTTTTGTGTCATCTGTCAACAGGCATACTTTCTCTTACAGTCCTTCTGTAATGTCAGCAATAAATACATTGAAGAGGGTCGGCCCTAGTACTGATCCCTGTGGTACTCCACTGGTCACTTCGCCTACTCCAGAGTGACTGCCGATTACCACCACCCTCTGACTCCTATTGTCCAACCAATTTCCCACCCATTTTACTACCTTAGGGCCTACTCATAGGCTTCCTAGCTTGTTTAACATCTTTCTGTGTGGAATGGTGTTGAAGGCATTGCTGAAATCCAGGTAAGCCATATTCCATCACTCCCCCTTGGTCCATTTCCCTGGTCACCCAATCAAAGAACTCAATCATGTTTGTCTGGCAGGACCTCCCCCCATGAACTCATGCTGCCTCTGATCCTGCAGGTTATTGGTAACTAGCATGGTTCAGTTGGTAGCACATCCGCCTCTGGACCAGAAGGTCGTGGGTTCTCATCCCACACCAGGATTGGAATTGTACCTAAAAACTGCTGGCATCCGAGGGCAGTATGGGGGGTGCTGTACTGCTGAAGTGCCATCCTTTGGATGAGACGTTAAACAAAGGTCCTTCTGCCCATCCTGGTGTTGATGACCTGGTGGGTGTCCAGATGGAGTAAAGAACCCAGGGCACTCTTCGCAAAGAGCAGGGAACATTCCCAGTGTCCTGGCCAACATTCCCCTTCCCATAAACCGGTTCATGCAATTATCCAGGCTGTGTGTGGGTGATGTGTGATATGGCTGCCACCACACATTCAGTCACTTCACTACTAGTCTAGCATTGCTTGTAAAGCATTTTGGGATACTGTGTATGAAAAGGGCTATATAAATGCTGATTCTTCTTCTTCTTCTTCTATTTCTCAATTATTTGCTTTAATAGTGTTTCCATTATCTTGCCTACCACTGAAGTCAGGCTGACTGACCTGTAATTTCCTACTTCCTCCCTATTTCCACTTTTGTGGAGAGGGACTACATCTGCTCCCCTTCAGACCCCTGGTACTTGCCCTGTTTCTAATGACATGTTGAAAAGGGCTGTCAGAGGTACAACAAGCTCCTCTTTCTATATGCACAGTATCCTGGGGTGCACCCCATCTGGTCCCTTTGCTTTTCTACTTTTACCTTTGATAATTCCCTAAGCATTCTTTCTTCTGTAAATGGTTTTGTGTCCACTTTCCATCCCTTCATACCTTTGCCCTTTACCCTTGGCCTGTTTCCTTCCCCTTCCTCTGTAAATTCTGAAGAGAAATAGTTGTTTAATAAATCTGCTTTTTGGTGGTCCTCTTCCGCATTGCACCCTCATTCCCCTTTCATTCTTACTATCCCCCTTTGTCCATCTTTTTTCACTTATGTATCTAAAAATGTGTTAGCTCCCTTTGTCACTGACTTGGCAATCCTTTCTTCTGTTTGTGACTTTATACTTCTAACTGTCTTCCCTACTTCCCTTTGTTTCTTTTGGTAAGCCTCCCTATCCTTCTCCTTCTGTGTTTTATTTGTACATTCTAAATGCTCTTTTTTTTTTTGCTCTTAGCTTTTCTGCTACTTCCTTAGAGAACCATAGTGGTCTCCTTTTTCTCTTGTCCTTGCTCACCTCCCTTACAGAGATGATTGTAGCTTGACTGGTGCCCTCTTATTTTTGCCCACCTTACCTCAACTCCCCCCAGTTTTCCTATCCCTGCTAAGGCTTCCCTGAGGCATTCACCCATCTTCTTAAAATCTGCTCTCCTGAAGTCCAGGACCCTTGCCCTTGTGTGATTTGATTCTGACCCGGTTCTTACCTCAAACCACACTGTACAGTGGTCACCATTTCCCAGGTGGTCCCCTACTCTGATGTCAGTCACTCTGTCCCTATTTGACAGTACTAAGTCCAGAAGTGCCCCCTTGCAAGAAAGTTCCAATACTAATTGCCTGAGGAACTTCCCTTGCATGGAGTCCAGGATGTACCTACTCCTGGTTGTAGCTGTAGTGGGGAGACTCTAATCCACATCCGGTAGACTGAAGTCTCCCACCATCATTACCTCCCCTTTGCAAGTCAACTTCCGGATTGCTTCCACCATTTACTTATCAACCTCTTCCTCTTGTGTTGGAGGTCTGTAGATCACTCCTGTTTTAATAGTGAACCCTTTCCTTCTTTCCAGACTAACCCACCGTATCTCCTCACCTCCCTGCTGCCCCGTATTTCCGTGGCTTCTATGTTAGCTCTTACATATAGAGCCACTCGCCCCCTTTCTACCTACTCTGTCCCTTATGAACAGCATATCTCTTGGAATGGCTACTTCACAGTCCCTCATGTGTGGTCAGTGACTGTATGCACATGCTTGGGACATCCAATTTTTGTGCACACATCCGAAATTGCATACAACCAGATATACACTGAAATCAATAGATTCACAGAGTAAAATTAATTTTCTCATTTACTACTCACTTTTATCTTTACAGAATTTACCAAACTCATTTGAAACATGCCACTTCTTCAAATGTCGCACACTCTTGGCTATTTAAGTTATTTGTTTTCTCTGTAGATGCTGGCTTTGACAAATGGGGTGAAACTGACCAAATTTACATGTTTTTATCCACTGGCAGCTCAGTTAGCACCTGTTTTGCAGGTGTGATTAATAGCACTAATGTCTCTGGAGCCCCTGTCTGGAGGAAAAGATGGGCATACAACTGAAATTTGGTGTGAATAAAAGTAACATTTTTATCATTAGTTACATAAGCTTAGGATTGGACATGTCATTTTTGTGCATATAACCATAATGTGCCTACATCTGATGTGCATACAAGTGAATGCACATATATATATATATATATATATATATATATATATTATATATATATATATATATATATATATAGAGAGAGAGAGAGAGACACGAGAGAGAGAGAGAGAGATAGATAGATAGATAGATAGCCCTTCCAGCCATCTATGCGCTGGTCCGAGTGTGCCCATAATTAGGGCACCAAAATGTCAAATTCTCTGCCCCTTCCCAAGGTCTGCCTCCTCCAGGAGTTGGAATATTTAGTAAGGGGGGTCATGGGGGGCACAGCTCCCCACATGGGGGGTTGCGGAGGTGCAGCCCCCTGCATATATACAGATCGGCAAATTTAAATCCTGGCACCTTAATGGCGGGTGCACTCAGAGGGTGGAACAGATAGATAGCTAGAAAGATAGATAGATAGATATAGTAGATAGACAGAAAGACAGACAGACAGAGATAGGTAGGTAGTAGATAGATAGATAGATGATAGATAGATAGATATAGATAGATAAACATTTACCACATGTAAGGAACATTTCCCCACAGAAAAAAAACATCAGTTACATCCCTGTATACAGTACCTATCAATAGAGATCAATTAAAAGTATACACGTAAACTAATCGAAAGCCAAAGCATATACCTATACTAACCAAGCAAACATATAGTAGTAGTAAAATCTTTATTTTTATACAGGGAGTTGACATTCAATATCATTAGGTCCATAGGGCCTGTTTTCAAGATGGTCCTGTTATACAATTACTTCTCACTTTGTTATAGAAACACATTTAAACATACAAGATATAGCAATAAATAAAGACTTACTATTTGACTAACATTCTATTACATAAAAAAGACACATTTGTACCTTTAGTTCCAAGCCAACAAGAATATTAACTTGATCAGTTTAGAGATGAGGGGGTAGGGTACTCCTAAAATAGACAAAGAGGTGGAGAGGGATCTCAATATACCCACCAAAATGATAAGTATCTCCCTACAGTACACAAAACCCTATGGTGCCACACTAATTACAATTACTTGCCAAACCAATTAACACACCAATTAATATACTACAAAATCAATGAAGACTTACTAAAAACACACCCCAGTACTCCACACACACAAAAAAATACCTTTCAAAAATAAACCTAAAAACTAAACTACTCACTAACACCAACCTACAAATACACCTCCTATTCCTTACCAAACAGCCATATTCTTCTCCAGCTCACCCCTCACATGCCAAGACCACCATGCTGCTGCAGCCGACTCTGTCCTCCTCCTTTTACTGCATGGCTTTCCGTGCTGCTGTCACCAACTTTGACTGCCATGAGATGTCGACCACAAATACCATAGTTCTCTAGATTAAAGAAAGCAAACTACTCCCAACCCAAAATAGCATGCCACTCCAATGCACTAACCATGTCACTCCCAACTACTACCATGTCGCACAAAGGGATGAACCGATACAGCCACACCTCCTTTTATAGGATGACCCTAAACTATAGAAAACCAAAAGGACAAAACCGCTACAGGAAATCAATATGCTATTGTACTATGGAACACACAATAAGACAACAGACACACGCAAGCAAACTTGGAAATCTCCACAAAGACAGCCTACAGGTATATAAAATAAAAAATGGTTAAGAGTGATGTACTGAGAAATAATATAATCTCAGGGGTAAATGAGATTATAAAGCTACTCAGCCTTTGCCCTCATGAAGTGCTCTTATGGCCCTGGGAACTGCATGTAAATGCTTTTATGCATACCCTGCAGTGGCTTATCACACTTATAAAATGGCTCTTTATTGTCATTAAGGACTTGTAAAGAATTGTAAGTTTTTTTTTCTGGTAACAAAATCTGTTTTAAATATGTTTGCAAAGGAAAAGTGAATTTTTAAATAAATAGTTGGCTTTGTATTCGGCGTATTGATTTTCTATTGCATTGCATCAGCAGGTGGCTCAGTGGTGCTGTGAGCTTGCTTTGTGGTCTTTATGTGGAGTTCCTTAGTCTGACTTTATTCTACTGCACTGCTTTGGATCAGCAGTGCCTCTCCCCAGTGGCAGGAGAGGAGCCGAGGTAGAAAGCTGTTTGTACTGTAGAGAAATAATGCAAAGAGTCAGCAGGTTAGAATTACTGTTTAATGTACTCTTTAATATATTTTCTTTAGTTCCATCCTGTCTCGTCCTGCCCGCTGCAGTTGGCTTCCAACCTACTCTACTCAAGAGTGGCAATGCTGCACTAGAGAGTGCAGCTGACTTTTATGTGAAACTGCAGTGGGTTTTTTCAGTATTACCAGCCCCAGTAGACTTGCTCCACTCAGAGAATGGCTCAATCTGCTTGAACCTACCCTGCATGCTCTGTTTGGTGGAGATGCATGTCCGTTCTACTCAAGAATGAGCAGTTAACTGAAAATACTAACCTGCATCACACCATGATCGAACAACGGGTTATGAATACATTTATAAGCGCTGACTAATTTTAACTATGTGATGATATCCTATAGTAGGGTACCAAGGTGCTATTTGTACTTTAAAAATGACATGAATGAGTTTCAATGGATTCCCAGCCAAAACTGTATGCTGTTGTGCTTGGCGGCTGACCAAGTCAAAACAGTGCTTTTTTTGCCAGCAACCACAGTCTTCTGTTTGGCTGTTAAGAGAGAAAATATTTTCTTTAACCTATAGGGAAATGTTTTTTAAGGTACTATAATTCTGGCAGTGTAGCTTGTTTGTCAAAAGGTTGTGTCTAGTTTGCAACAAATTTATTTTATTTATTTTTTATTTTAGTTTTTCTTTACCAAGTCAGTGCACTAGACAAAAACAGTTGCCTATTTTAAGGCACAACCTGGGAGAATAGAACAGAAGAACAGTAAAACAGGGGAAGTGACAATTGGCTTGATTAGAATACAATGTATGGTATAACACTGAAAAGAAAGTCAAAGTGCTAGCAGCAAGTAAAATCACAAGGAACAGGCAAACATTAATGGGCAACATAAATCACAAGGAACAGGCAAACATTAATGGGCAACATAAATCACAAGGAACAGGTAAACATTAATGGGCAACATAAATCACAAGGAACAGGCAAACATTAATGGGCAACATAAATCACAAGGAACAGGCAAACATTAATGGGCAACATAATCACAAGGAACAGGCAAACATTAATGGGCAACATAAATCACAAGGAACAGGCAAACATTAATGGGCAACATAAATCACAAGGAACAGGCAAACATTAATGGGCAACATAAATCACAAGGAACAGGCAAACATTAATGGGCAACATAAATCACAAGGAACAGGTAAACATTAATGGGCAACATAAATCACAAGGAACAGGTAAACATTAATGGGCAACATAAATCACAAGGAACAGGCAAACATTAATGGGCAACATAAATCACAAGGAACAGGCAAACATTAATGGGCAACATAAATCACAAGGAACAGGCAAACATTAATGGGCAACATAAATCACAAGGAACAGGCAAACATTAATGGGCAATATAAATCACAAGGAACAGGTAAACATTAATGGGCAAATATAAATCACAAGGAACAGGTAAACATTAATGGGCAACATAAATCACAAGGAACAGGTAAACATTAATGGGCAACATAAATCACAAGGAACAGGCAAACATTAATGGGCAACATGAATCACAAGGAACAGGCAAACATTAATGGGCAACATAAATCACAAGGAACAGGTAAACATTAATGGGCAACATAAATCACAAGGAACAGGCAAACATTAATGGGCAACATAAATCACAAGGAACAGGTAAACATTAATGGGCAACATAAATCACAAGGAACAGGCAAACATTAATGGGCAACATAAATCACAAGGAACAGGTAAACATTAATGGGCAACATAAATCACAAGGAACAGGTAAACATTAATGGGCAACATAAATCACAAGGCAGAGAGTACAACCAACTAAACTGTATAGTGGAATTCATGGCAATTTTAAAACAGTAAATACAGGAGTTACACGGAGTAGATAAGGGAAACCACCTCTGTAAAGGCCCAAGGGCAGAAACATACAGCAGCCTTAAAGAGGAAGGAGCGACATGCTTTTTTGAAAGCATATAAGGATTCACACTGCCAGACTGCAGCAGGGATAGAGTTCCAGACAGTGGGGGCAGCAAAGGTGAAGGGCAGCTTACCAAATTGGTCTTGGTTTAGGTAATGCAAAGACCCAGCAACACTGGATCTAAGGGGATAAGTGCGATTGTCAGGCTTAAGAAGCACAGGCAGGGATGTGGGGGACGCCTATTAACAGAATGAGTTAGACATCCCAGGGTGAATTTCCACAGGTCTCTGGGAGGGAGCCTACATAACCTGGAATATAAATCACAATGATGAGTATCCTTACTTGTAGCCAGGGCAAATCTGCAGATACTGTTATAGGCTATCCCATTTTTGAAGAGATGTTTTGGTGGCAAGGTGGTAGACTGCCACCCCATATGTCAATAAAGGCAATAGGATGCCTCGGGCAGTAGCAACGCAGGCAGTGGGTGTCAGGTAGTCACTGATTTTGTACGACAGTCCAAGCCTAGAACTGACAGCCTTACATATGGCAGAGATATGCACTGAAAAGTTTAGTGAAGTGTCACTCCCAGGTATTTAAATGTTGGGACTACAATGAGACAAGTCCATGCATACTTTAAACAGAGAGAGAGGTGTTTGTTCTTAACCTAGGAGTGGAGCCAAATAACATTGCTTGGGTCTTGGCAGTATTCATGAGAAGCTTGTTCAAGTGGAGCCAGGATTGTACAGATTTAAAGAGCTGCTGCCGCCTTTGAGAAAACTTTGGAAAACATAATATTTATACACAATTCAACTTGTTTCTTTATGTATCTTCTATAGATTTCTCCACTGCATTACTTATTACTTTAGAAATTCACACAGAAAAAGGATCTTTATACCTTAGCATTCATCTGCCTCTATAGTTTATTCCCTACTTTAAATTATTATGCTCTGTTGTGACATCACAGATTATTGCCATGGAAATAACTGTGATGTCACAAGCAGAATATCATGAAATCGGGTTGGGAAGAAGTAATAGCAGTTGATGAACCTCTCAAGGTACAACTCATGTTTTCATACATATGACCTCAGTAATGAATAATGGGTATAAGCAGGGCCCCGATTTTTCTGCGGCACATCGGAGCAAAGTTCTGCGGCAGGGTTCTCATTTGCCACAGAACTTCTGCGGCACTCAACACCAATTTCTGCGGCAATTCTGCGGCACATTTTTACCCTTAATTTTTTTCCTTTTTTTGATTTTTTTGCCATATCTGACACAATGCATGCTCGTAACACAGTCATTTTATGGGTGTTTGTCACCAAATTTTCAACATAGCCAGTTTAAGACCTCTGCTCATGAACAGTATCACTGTGATTTTATTAATCTGTCTGGAACATTGATTTCGCACACCGACTGCACCATTCTGCGCTACAAGGGTGGAAACACATTTTGAGTGAGATGTGAAAAATGACAGCTGTACTACTCATAAGACAGTGTGGTGAAATGGCAATGTTGAAACTCTGGAGTGAAAATATTGAAATTTCGCGAACTTATAAGCCTGCGTAGGAACTGCGCAACGCACGCTCGTTAAACAGTCATTTTTTGGAATTTTTTCACCAAATTTTCAACATAGCCATTTCAAGACCTCTGCTCATGAAAAGTGTCACTGTGATTTTCTTAATTTGTCCTGTACATTGATTTCGCATACGACTGCGCCATTCTGCGCTACAAGGATGAAAACACATTTTGGGTGAGATGTGAAAAATTACAGCTGTACTACTCATAAGACAGTGTAGTGAAATGGCAATGTTGAAACTCTGGAGTGAAAATACTGAAATTCTGCGAACTTACGAGCCTGCGTAGGAACTGCGCAATGCACGCTCCTTAAACAGTGATTTTTTGGAATTTTGGCACCAAATTTTCAACATGGGGGTTTTGGGCCCCCTTCTCATGAATGATGTCACTGTCATGGCAGTATTTGGTCCCAAAGGGTGATTTCACAGTCACTCTTGAAATCACCACTTCAGCCCCGAATAATGCCATGACAGTGACATCATTCATAGAAGGGTCCCAAAACCCCATGTTGAAAATTTGGTGCAAAATTCCCAAAATGCCTGAGATATGCAATAAAGTTGAACCCCTCCTATCTAGCCCATTATACAGCTTACCAGCATTTCCTCAGTTAGCGTAAGCCTTTGAAGTGCAGGCGTGTTCCCGGTCCACGAAAGATAAATCGCGCAGTCCGGAGGTAAGTATGGGGTGGGGGGTGTGGGGAGGCTGGAGTGCGCAGTGGGTGGGTGCGGGATGTGGAGGGCTCGGAGGCCGCGCCCGTGGGACAGTTTTTGTTTTACAGGGAAAAAAAAAAGGCGTTGGGACCACTTGCCACACTGGGGTGGGCTCCCAGCATGGCACAACGACTTTGAGGCGTTCAGCTGGCGAGGATTGGGCACCCCGTCGGCAAAAAAACAATTGGCAGGTTTGCCACACTGGGGTGGGCTCCCAGCGTGGCTCATGACTTTGGGTGAGGGCGTTCAGCCGACGAGATTAGGCACCCCGTCGGCAAATGAAGCGGACGTTTGTTCATGGGCGGCCGAATTCCACGGGTGATGGCAAATTCCACTGATATTTCCGCGGTTTGCCGCATCCGCGGAATCGCGGAAAACTCGGGGCCCTGGGTATAAGAGATACAGCACTAATAACAAATATAAGCTGCTTTGTGTCCAAATGATATGTTTTTTGAAGTTGTCCTCAAGGTGTCAGTGGCTCTTTATGGTCAGAGGAGAAGAAACAATTTAATCTGAGGATGCTGCAAGAGTTAATGCAGAGAGCTTGGTCATCAACAGAAAGGATAATGTTACAGTGATTGAGACTTTTACTAATAGAGTTAATGTAAGTGGAAAAGAGGAGGGACCCTAGTATGGAGCCTTGGGGGACTCCAATTTTAGTGGCAGACAGGTTAGAGAGGGCATGGCCAAATTTTACTCTTTGAAACCTATTACACAGATAGATACATAGATACATAGACAGTGTCAGCAGATAAGGGCCTATGGCCCACCCAGTCTGCCCATTTGAGCTTGTAAGTTCAGTTTAAGTTTTCCTAGAAGTCTGTTGCCCCTTACCCCTGACCTCCATAATTCCTTTATGTCTATCCCATGCATTCTTAAATCCTGTGATTGTTTCAGCCCCCACCACTTCCTCTGGCAGGGTGTTCCTCTTGTCCACCACCCGTTCTGTGAAGAAATTCTTCCTCACGTTTCCTCTGAATTGCCTCCCTCCAACTTCATCCCATGCCCTCTAGTCCTGGAACATCTTTTTCACCTAAAAATAGTGTATTCCTGCACCCTGTTCCTCCCTGTAAGATACTTGTATGTCTCTATCATATCCCCTGTCTCCCTCCTGTCCTCCAGGGAGTACATATGCAGTTCCTTCAACCTGTCCTCATAGGACTTGTGATGCAATCCATGTACAATCTTTGTTGCCCTCCTCTGAACCTTCTTTACCCTGTCTATGTCCTTATGTAGGTAAGGTCTTCAGAACTGTACACTGTACTCCAGGTGGGACCTCACTAGTGTCTTGTATAGTGGAATTATGACCTCCTTTTTCCTGCTGGTGATGCCCCTGCCTATGCATCTCAGCATCCTATTTGCTTTACCTGCTGCCTTGTCACACTGTTTCCCTACCTTGAGGTCATCAAGGATGATAACCCCAAGATCCCTTTCCTGCTTGGTGCATGCTATATCCTCACCCCCCAAATGATATATTGTGCCGGGATTTTTGTGCCCCATATGCATTATCTTGCACTTCTTTGCATTGAATTTCAACTGCCAAACCCCTGACCATTCTTCAAGTTTCTGCAGATCCCTTCTCATTCTGTCTACACCCTCTGGTGTGTCTACTCTGTAACAGAGCTTTGATAGCTATTGAACCAGGCCAGGGCGGGGGGGGCACCCAGTGCACCTAGTTTTCCACTTAATAAGGTGTCACCAACCAGGTCAAAGGCCTTCATAAGGTCAATGAAGACTGCACCTGTAAATTCACCATTATCCATAGCTGTGGATATAGTGGAGGACAGAGAGAGGAGGGTGGTGGTGGTGCTATGACCCTTACAAAAGCCATGCTGTGCAGGAGAAAGGATGTTATAAGTGGTAAGGTATTGTCAGTTGTGGAGCAACCAACTTTTCAAGAAGTTTGTTTAGAGCTGGAAGCATCAAAAAAGGTCTATAGTTGTTGATATTTGTTTGATCCCCTTTCTTGCAGACTGGGATAACATCGGATACATTCCATATATCAGGGATGATTTGGGAAGTAAGGGATAGATTGAGGATTCTTGTGACTGAGAATTGCTTTGAAACAATGTGGTAGTAAAGGCTAGTATTTTCAATATGTCATCTAATGGCTTTTTTTAGTTTTGTTTTTGGAGATGCAGTGATAGCCGTTAGTAAGTAGTTTTTTTTGGGGGGGAGGAACATGAGATTTGTTATTTATAGATTTAATGTATGGTCAGGTGACATTTCTTGGCTGATGACATTGCTAGAATTTTCTTTCCATGATATATATTGTATACAGTATATATTATAGGGGTGCAGCCATGCTCCTACAGTATATTAGGGTTAAATCTTCACTTCTATGTTAAAGTGAAAATTTGGGACTTGAATAACTGTGGAACCATTCAATGGTTTCACATGAAATTTTGCATGCCCTGTCATGGACTAAAGGTCTCTTGATGCGGCAAGTTTTGCTCTAGTCAAATGTGCAGTTGTGGAGATATGGAGTGTCAATAAAATGTGTACATTACCACTTTTTGTCAAATTCTTTGTCACCACACTGAACAAAAACTGTGTGGAATTCTGGTCTGCAATTGTTTGGGGGTATATAGGTCTTGGATCATTGTGGTGCCTTTTGAAGGATTGGTGAATAAATATGAAACCGTTCCAAAGTTATTACATTTTATAGTTTCCCATTACTTACAAGGGAAAAGTTAGATGTCAGGCTCGAAATAGGATTCTTGATCGCAAATGTGGAATCCTATTCCGCAAATGTGGAATCCTCATTCATGCTGCTCCCATTTTGTTTTTGCATAGTGACGCAAACAAACTTACATTTTTAAAATAATAGAGCCATTTGGTAAACACTAATATTTGTGTTTACCTAACCAGGGCCCAAGGAATTGGATTTTGCAGTCAGATTTTTTAAAAAACGTCCAGAAATGTGTTTATTTTATCCACTGAAAATCTTTTACCACAAATTGTGGAAATCTTTTACCATGAAATAGAATCAGTACACTCTCTTACTGCTAAACAGGATCCTTTGTCTCAATCTGCAAAAAAGAATTTCTTTGTTTACTGCAAATTGCAGAAAAAGAAGCTTGGTAAAGAATTAATTTTGCAATTTGCAAAAAAAAAAAGGATTTTTTTACATAGATGTTTCTTTGTCATTTCATACCAAAGAAACTGTTTGAGATTTTAGGCTGAAATGTTCAGGGTACAAAGGACTTGCCCCATGGATGTGCCTTTTGGTGGTTTGGTGAAAACATATTACTTGACTGTGCAGTTCTGTAAGGTTAAATTCTGCTTAGTTTCCCTATAGGATAACATTACAAACATACAAAGAAGCCAGCAGAAGAAGGCCATTTGGTCTATCAATTCTTCTCATGTTGCAGGGTCCACAGCTTGAGCTACTGTCCCTGCCCTCCCTCCCCACTCCTCCCATCCTCCCTACCCATAACCCTTACCCTCCCCCTATATCTGTCCCAGCCTCTTAAAGCTGCCCACTGTCTTCAATGAGATTAGCTCTTCTGGCAGTGCATTCCAAGTGTCCACCACCCTCTCTGTGAAGAAGTGCTTCCTGACCTCCCTCCTAAATCTCCCACCCTCCAGCTTAAGACTGTGCCCCCTCATGTTATGGCTGCCACTCAGCTTAAAGAGACTCTCCTTATCAACCTTATTTATCCCTTCCAAGTACTTGAAGGTCCCAATCATGTCCCCACTCTCTCCTGTCTTCCAGAAAGTACATGTTCAGTGCCCTCAACCTCTCCTCAAATGCCTTACCCTGCTGATCAGCTATTATCTTTGTAGCCCTCCTGTGGACCTTCCCCAGCAGGTTAATGTCCTTTTTGAGGTGTGGGCACCAGCACTGAACTCCATACTCCAGATGCAATGTAACTGGAGGTTTATCCAGTTGTTTCTTTGTCACTCCACTGTGAAGAAATGGTTTGCAATTTTGTTCTGAAATTTTCAGGGTACAAAGGGCTTCACCCACTGATGTGCATTTTGCTGGTTTCATTAAAATATATCAATTTTGTGTTCAGTTACACAGCTCTCAGATTTCCCTGCATTTTCTATGGGATAACATGTAAAATAAGTAGGTAGCACACTCGTCTCTGAGGCCGGGAGATCAGAGGGCTGTAGGTTCAGTTCCCACATCTGGCACTTGGGTTAATATCCCAGTACTGACACTGTAGTGTAGCATGAGAGGGGTGCTGCATTCTGAGGTGCCGTCTTTCGGATGAGATGTTAAACCGAGGTCCCATCTGCCTGGACTGGTGGTAGTTCAGGTGAATGTTAAAGATCCCATGGCACTTATTCAAAAGAGATGGGGAATTTCCCCGGTGTCCTGGCCAAATTTCCCTCATTCACTAAAAATACCACCAACAACTTAATCTGGTTCACAGTCAGTTGACATTTATCTGTATCCCCCTCCCCCAGGTCATGCCTGAAAATAAGCAGGATTTGTCTAGTGCACTTACCCGGTCAACAAAAACTAAATAAATAAATAAAAGGTCAGGTGTTTCTTAGGCAGTGCACACTATGGGTTGGGAGTGCAGGGACCCAGAGGGCCATGTGTTTTCACAAGCAAGCATCTTTAGCAGTACAGTATCTAAAAAAATTAGGCATGGATGGGTGATCAGGGCTCTTTAGGCCCTGTGCCCCCACACATAAATATGGGTACCATTAATGGCTTATGGGTGCACAGGGCCTGGAGGGCCATGTGCTCCCACATCCAACTACATACAGAATTATGGAGTGATGGCAGTGCAGTGCCCTCTGGGCCTTGCGCTTCCACAGAAAATAAAGATACAATTACAATCTCTGAAAAATTATGGGTGGTTGGGCCCTGTGCTCCCATTAGGCAATAAGCTTAATAATTTCTTAAAAAGTAAGGAAATTCTCTGCAAAAAATTATGTTAATGCACCATTAGGGTTAATGTGATAAAAGTAGAGCAATTATATTTGCCTCAAAAAATAAGGAAATTCTTTGCAAAAAACTATGTTAATGCACCATTAGGGTTAAAGGATCAAAAGTACAGAAATGCGACCTTAGCATTCCCAAGCCTAAGATCCCACCCCACCCTGTGTGCAGGAACTGGCCTGAAGGGTGTGTCTTGGGGTTGTGAAGCCTAATGCTCACCCCATTCTCCTATACTGTACCTGTCTTACCTTACTTACTCATGGAATGGGGTGAGTATTAGAGCTGAGAATCCCAAGGCCCACCCCACTCCTGTTTCTACCTGTAGGGTGGGGGTGGTGGTTATGGTTGGAAACCCTAACATGACATTTCCCTACTTTTAATGCTGGAATCCTAACTGCTTTAATAAAGTTTTTTTTTTGCAATGAATTTCCTTACTTTTTAAGATAGTATAATCAAATCCTTATTTGCTTGTGAGAGTGCAAGGCCATCCTGGCCCTATGCTGCCATCCATGCATAATTTTTGAGATATTGTAATCATATCCTTATTTCCCTGTGGGAGACCAAGGCCCTCTAGACCCTGTGATCGCATCCATCCATAATGGTATCTGTATTTGAGTGTGGGAGTGCAGGACCCTCTGAGCCCTGCACTAGTATCCATCCATCATTTTTTGATTTATTATAATCATATCATTATTTACCTGTGGGAGCACAGGGCCCTCCAGACCCAGTGCTCTGATCAGTAGACAATAGTATCCATATTTGTGTGGGAGAGCACAGGGCCCGCTCCCATCCATCCATAATTTTAAAGATATCGTAGTCATCTCCCATCCCGTGCTGTGAGGCACCAAAGAAAGACCTTCCATTGCAATGCTGTCCTATGGGAAATCACAGGAACATTTGAAACCTGTATAACTTCACACCAAATGAATATCTTTTCACCAAACCAGCAAAAGGCACATCTGTAGGGGAAACCTTTTGTATGCTGAAAGTTTCATGCAGAAATTGGAAGCCATGTCTTAACAGCGGAGTGACAAAGAAGCAACTGTGTACACCTCACATTACAATGTTATCCTATGGGAAATGAAGGAAAATGTAAACTCCCAGAACTCCAGAGCAAAGTAATTTGCTTTCACCAAACCAGCAAAAGGCACATCCATGGAGCAAGCACACTGTATCCTAAAAATTTCAGACCAAAATTCCAAACAATTTTTTCACTGTGGAGACAGCTGTAAAAAATTTTTTTCGCAAACTGTGAAAAAGGAAAACTCCTTTTTCTCAAATTGTGAAACAGAATCCTGTTTCGCATTCTTTTTTCACGATTTGCAAAAAAAGAAATCATTTTTTGCAAATTGCAAAACAGGATCCTGTTTAGTGATTCTTTTTTTGCAAATTTGCAAAAAAGGATTTCAGCATGTAAAACACACATTTTCAGGTGATTTATGGAAAAGCGAACACCAGAATCTAATAGAATGGGTCCCAATTAACAGAACACATATGTTGGTTACTACAAAAAACATCATTTTTTCTGTGTTTCTAACTTTGCCTCGCTAAGAAACAAACAAGATGGCGGCAGCACAAAAAAGATTCCCCATTTACAACCAAGGATTATTCATTTGTGATACAGGATTATCCATTTGTGAAACAGAATGCTATTTCAAGGCTCACATCTAACTTTTCCCATTGAAAACAATAAGAACTTTTTAAAATTTAATAACTTTTGAACAGATTAATACTTGTCACCAAATCTTCAAAAGACACATCTGTGACCGAAGACCTTTCTACCCTAAAAATGTCAGACCAAAATCCTAAGCTGTATTTGTGCAGGGGTATAAATTTTACAGAAAAAAGGTAATTTTCAAATTTTTTGACACCATTTCCGTACCCACACATGCAACCGAAATGAAATTTGACCCAACAAAATATTTTTCATCTGAATGAAATGAAACCTGGTATATGAATAGATCTTTGGTCCCTGATGGCACATGCAAAATTTCATGCAAATCAGCTGAACGGTTCTGAAGATATTACAGTGCAAACTTTCAAGTTTAATATAGAAATGAAGGTTGAACCCTAACTATAGGGGTGTGACTTTTAACACTCTGTATTTCCTCACACACACACATATGACTGGAATGAAACTTGGCAAATTAAGAGACCTTTGGTCCTTGGTGGAGCATGTGAAAATTTATGCATTGGTTGAATAGATGTGAAGTTATTAAAGTGCAAAAAGCACAAAAAATGATTCCCCATTTGCAACAAATGATTGATCATTTTTGACAAAGAATACTTTTTCAAGCTGAACATCTAACTTTTCCCATTGAAAATAATGGGACATTTCAAAATGTTATAACTTTTGAAAGGGTTAATATTTTTTCACCAAATCTTCAAAAGGCACAAATGTGACCCAGGATCTATACACTCCCAAACTTTCAGACCACAATTCCACACTGGATGTGCACAGCGGTGTGACCAAGAATTTGACAAAAATGGTACTGTTCGTGTTTTTTGACAATCTGTATCTCCGCACCCACACATCTGACCAGAACAAAACTTGTCACATGAAGAGATCTTTGGTCCCTGATGTCACTTGCAAAATGTCATGTGAATCACTTGAATGGTCACAAAGTTATTAAAGTGAAAAATTTTGAGTTTAATATAGAAGTGATGGTTTAACCCTAACTATAGGACACACACATATATATTAGGGGCATGGTAGTGCCACTATATTTAGGGTTAAACCCATGTTTTGAACCTTAATGATTTTGGAACTGGTCAATGGATTTGTATGAAAGTTTGAATGCATAATTGCTAGAGGTGGGTCTCTTGATGAGCCAAACCTCATGCAAAACTACTGTGTGGTTTCGAAGATACGGAATGTTGAAAAAACAGAAAAATCTGTGTTTTTTGCCATTTCTTTGTCCACAGGGATGTCAGAAACAGCTGTAGTCTGTAGTCTGAAATGTTCAGAATAGAAAGCATTTGGCTCACATATGTGCCTTTTGAAGATTCAGTGGAAAAACACTAATCTGTTCCAAAGTTATGAGATGTTGAAAGTCCCATTATTTCCTATGGGGAAAAATAGACATCAGGCAAGAAGTAGGATTTCTGAATCAGAGTAGGATTGGATTCTCATTCAAAATAGGATTATGATGCAGAATCCTGCACTGAACTGCCATGTTATGATGCAGAATCCTGCATCGAACTGCCATGTTATGATGCAGAATCCTGCATCAAAGTTCCATTTTGATGCAAGATTGTACATTTTAAAATGGCCTGTGCTATGTGTCTGTACTTGTGGGTAGGTGGGAGTGCAGGGCCCAGAGGGCCCGCGCTCCCAACTATGCATACTATTTATGCTAAACTGGAAGCACTGGGACCTCCTGTACTATGTTTCTATACTTATAGGTAGGTGGGAGCACAGGGCCCAGAGGGCAGACATTCACACCCATGGATACCGTCCTACAATACTGGGAGCACAGGGCAGAAAGAGGTGAGAGTTAGGTGTGATGACACCATGGCACATCCTGACACCTGTTGGTCTGTGGAGTGTGTGTGGGTAGGGTTAGTAACCCTAACATCAAATTTCCAGACTTTTGTTGGTGTGGAATAAATCCTAACTGATGCATTAACAGAGTTTTTTTTGCAATGAATTTCCCTTCTTTTTGAGAACGCGAAATGTTACTTATATAATGTTACTATGTGTGTGTGTATATATATATATATATATATATATATATATATATATACTGTATGTAGAACATATATTCATTGCAAAAATCTCCATTAATACATCAGTTGAGTTCCACACACAAAAATCTTAAGTCGATGTTGAGTGTACCAACTCCTCGATCAACCTCCACAGACCAACAGGTGTCAGTGTGCCTTGGGGTTGTTGGGTTCAACTCACCCCATTCCATTTGTAAGGAAGCTGAGATGATACAGCATAGGAGAATGGGGTGAAAATTCGGCTGGATGACCTACTGGCATACACCGATGCATGCTGAACTGCAGAGGGTGGGGATGGGGGGGTGTAGGGTTGGTAACTCTAACATCGAATTTCCAGACTTTTGTTGGTGTGGAAGCAACCCTAACTGATGCATTAATGGAGTTTTTTGTAATGAATTTACCTTCTTTTTGAGAAAGTGAAATGTTACTTATATGGTATTCATATGTGGGAGCATCCATCAGTGGAGAGACATAGTGCAGGAGGGCTCTGTGCTCCAAGTTTTGCATAATGGGATGTATATTTGGGAGCATGGCCCTCTGGGCCCTGCGCTTCAAGCCACCCATAAGTGTAGAGACATAGAGCCCGAGGACCCTGTGCTCCCAGTATTGCAAGATGGTATCCATGGGTGGGAGCACAGGCCCTCGAGGCCCTGCACTCCCACCTACCTGTAAATACAGAGACATAGCACAGAAGGGTCCGGAGTTCTTAGTTTGCATAATTGTATCCATAGGTGGGAGCGTGGTCCCTCTGGGCCCTGTGCTCCCACTCATCCATGACTGTAGAGACATAGCATAGTAGGGCCCAGAGCTACAAGGTCAGAATAAATAGTATGCATAGGTGGGAGTGTGGGCCCTCTGGGCCATGCACTCACACCTACGCATAAGTACAGACACATAGCACAGGCCTAGAGGTATTCCAAGTAACATTTGTAATGCATATTTGGCAATATCTCAGAAACCATAGCAACTGTGGAAAAAATTATTTTGCAGTTGAATTCATGACCTACCCACCTTCACACACAGTGCACTTAATGAAAAATCCATATCTCAAACTGTTTTCGAGATATAGATGCTGAATGATGGCATGGCCACCACAATGTTATCCTATGGGATAATTCACAACTTTGGAGTGCTGTAACTCTGGATCTGGGGTACATTTTTGCACCAAACCAGCAAAAGACACAACTGTTGTGCAAGGGCTTGCCACCCTGCAAATTTCAGTTGAAAGTCCAAACCATGTAGTGACAGTGAGGTGGCAAAGAAACTGTGGTTTTGGAGTACGCCAGAATGTTATCCTATGGTAAAATTCATAACTTCAGAGTACTGTACCTATGGAATTGATGTAAATGTTTTCACCAAACCACAAAAAGACACATCTGCTGTGCAAAGGCTTGCCACCCTGCAAATTTCATCCCAAAAGTCCAAACCGTGTAGTGGCACTGAGATGGCAAAGAAATAGCAATGTTTGAGGCACTACTGTTGCAAATTGTGACACTTTCAGCAGATTTGTGAAAGAATGGTACTAAACTGTCACAAATATTGCAAAAGTGTTGCATGGTGGTTTTGCAAATTGTGACAATATGGGGGGTGATTTCAAAAAACATATTTCCGTGGGGTATTTTTAAAATCTAATGACAGCATTGTGTTCCTCTGGCCCCGATTAGGTAAACACAAGTGTCAGTATTTACCAAGGGGAGTAAAATTTGAATTACAGCAGTTTTTCTCCACCACTAACTGAAAACAAGATGGCAGCGGCACAACAGTACATAAGCATTTGCAACAGAAAAAGGTGCTTTTACGGACAAATTTGTCGCTGTTGCATGGAACATATATTTTTTTCCCATAGGATATAATGGGAAATTTTAAGCTTTCATAACTTTTGAATGGATTAATATTTTTTCACCAAATATTCATAAGAAATCCTTGACCCAGTCTCCATATAACCTGAAAAATTGAACCAGATGAACAAACCATTTGGGCTGCAGCGACGAGCAAAGAATTCACAAAAGTTGAGGATTTTTCACACTTTTCAGTGTTCCACAGTTCCACAACTGCAAATCTGACTAGAACAAACATTTCCAGATCCAGAGATCTATGGTACAACAGTGCACATCCCAAATTTCAGGCACATCGGATGAATGGTTGCAAAGTCAATAAAGTGCAAAATTTGGGGTTTAACATAGATGTTGCCATGCAACCCTAACTATACCTGCCCTACTATATATAGAGAATAATGCATATGTAGGTGTGTGATGTGTAATTTGTTTACACACCCAAGGTGTGTGACAATACATAAACCCTGAGAGTGAAGCTTGAGAGCTTTTTATATTGTCACACACTGAGGGTGTATAAAAAACTGTAGATCACACATCTTCATATGGGTTATTTTAATGGCTGTGGGTGGAGCCTACAACCATCCTGCTTTCACTTGAAAAAAAGGTGTTTCCGTGGAACACATATTTTAGGAGTTTTCATTGTAACCTTCCATTCTGCAACTTTCTATGGAAGTTAAAGAAATACTTCCTTCTTTCTGTTTAATTAGAATGATGGACACAGAACTCCAAGATGCTTTTCTCTGAGAGCAAATGTGCACACCTTCAAAACAAATCTAAACATCTTTAAAACTATTCAAGGTGCACATAAACAACCAGAGTGAAAGCTGTTCAGGGCAAAATGACCTTTCTCATGAGGGTAGTCACTGATCTGAATTCTTTATATTTTGTAAAATACGATCTTCCAAACAACCTCATTTTTTTTCTCTGTCTGCGTGAACACAGTAGGAGTCATGCCAAAAAATGTAAATATCTTGGAATATATACAAGTTACCAATATACAACCAACATGACAGTTGTTCAGGTCAAAATGACCTTTCAAATGGGGTAGTCACTAATCTGAATTTGTTAGATGTTTTTAAATATAGCCATTGAAAAGGCGAAAATTGTGATGAAAATTCAGATAATCAGATGGTCATAATTTAAAAAATATAAATAGTGCAGCTTAATGAATAGGCTCATTTGAAAGGTCTTGTTGTCCTGAACAATTTCATAAGGTTTATTATCTGTACATTGTATAATTTTAGAGATATTTACATTTGTTTAGCATAACTTCTTTTGTACATATAAACTGCCTCAGCCTTGCAAATTACTTCATCAAGACAGGATTAGTTCTATCAAAAGAAAGCTATCCTAAGGTCAAGTTTCACTGACTTGAAAGTTCACTCCCTGACACAAGCTATAAACCAACTGAAGTTTCGTTTTAAAATTCTGTGTGTGTCTGTGTTAGCATTAGTAAGTGACAATGATTAAAAACACGAGGAAAAATAAGTTTAAAGAGCAGCTGACACCTTCAAGAGAACTTTAACAAAACATAATATTTAGATAAAGTTGAGCTTGTATTTCACATTAGTTCTTCATTCCTCCTCCCCATTATTTATTGCTGAGGTCATTTGCATGAAAACAGGCTTTTTGCCATTTCTATTGCTGTTTCCCTACCTGAGGTCATAATGGACTGCTTGTGACATCACAGTTACTCTCAAGGCAACAGATTGTGATGTCACAACAGAGCATTATGACTTGAAGTAGGGAGTAAGCTACAGAGGCAGATTAAATTTAAAGTAACTGCAAGGGATAAAAATCATGTATTCATACACATTTTGTTAGTAATAAATAATGGGGAGGAGAAATCTGGAATATATATGGAATACAAGCAGAATTTTACTGAATTATGTTTTTCAAAGTTTTCTTTGAGGCGTCAGTAGCTCTTTAAGCAATACATAGTAAATACTGTTAAAAGTCTTATAAATATGAAAATATATATGTGTTAAGTGAAAAATAGAAAGACAACCTGCTCAGTTGTAAGTTAAGCATTCACCAGCTGTTTCACACAGTGGTGTCAATTAGATTTTAGACAGTGTACTGTTCCAATACATTTTTCTTAAACTCTGTGTACAATAAGTCCATATTACTCATGAATAATCAGACTTATAGTATCTTAAATAGGATATATCTGCAATTCAGTAACAAGTGATTAATATATGTGTACATTCAAAACCCAAATCTAATACAGACCCCCTTGTAATTGAGATACTGTTATCCTAATACGTCCATGTATCAACATGTGTCAATATGTACCTAATCTGCAGTTGTATTACATAACAGTTCTATAAATCTAAAAACAAAACAAAACACAACTGACAGCTTCAGCTTTTATTCAGGCACAGTTAAAATAGGGATCCTTTAGTGGTATGAATATAATTTATATAAATAGAGACATTTCAAACAGCTGCACAAAGGTAATCAATTCCCATCTACTTTAACTCAATGCATCATTTTTGCAATGTGCAGACGAGCATGGGGACCACTTTTTTCAGAGAATGCCACCACTGGCAGCAACCACTTCAAGACTGCTACTACCGTCTCCTAATACAATCAGGGGAAAACCAGAAGTAGTCTACCAGCACTGAGATCAATATGGTCAAGGCACATTTACCAGAAATTACTGCTTAGAAAAGAATGAGAAAGTGACTGTGATGACGAGCAAATCAGAGACGAGATCTCTAGTCTGTTAATAGTCTCCTCTTGAGTATGATTTTTACAGTTGTGTGGACCAAGCTCCACAGATGTTATGCCATCATCAGATTTGTAAAAGAGCACTGTGGAAGCATGTAACTGGACCACTGCCCCAGTGCTCCACCATAGTTTCCAGTGATTCTGTTTATGCAGCCCTTCCCCACTGTGGGCTGCATAAACATACCCACTTCCTGGCGCACTACTTTTCCTTTCTGCAACTGTAGATGTGACAGCCGCCATGTGCAACATGGTGGCACAGACTTAAAGTGTGCATGCACAAGTATCGTGCATATGTATGTAATCCTCACACCACCTTTGACTAGCTGGCACCTCCCTTAAAAGAACTACTGACAACTACATGGCATACAATTTGTTTATCGTTGCAATACAGGCACACTCTCTTTTGCAGATCACTTTGCTATGCAGTACAGTTTTCCACAAAAAACATTGTTATCTCTCTTCCAAAGTGTATATCAGTGGGATATGCCACACACTTTAAAATCCACCTGGTGCCGGCCCAGTGGCACTGAGGGCTGAGGTGCTGGATGCCTTACCTCACGCCATGCCGGTGACCCATGTTTGGGAATGAGTACAGGCCACCAGGGGTCAGCAGGGGTGGAGAAGGACTGAGCATCTGTAGGACTGCTCTCCTTCTCTGGAGAGGGGGGACACTCGCACTCGGTGCATGCCTGGCCCCTAGCGGAGGCTGGCAGCTGGTGCACTGATGTGACAGAGGACATAAACGAGGCAGATACCTGGAGGAGCACGTGCAAATGCATGTGAGCTCCCTTATTGTGGTGTTATTGCATGCCTCAGCTTGGGGAAACAGAAAAAGAGGAAAAAAAGGTCCTGGCATGACATAATGACAGTCGAGCCTCACAGACACCACCCTCGTGACTGGCAGTAACCTCCTCCACCATTGGATCCATGCATTAGGCAGGTTATGGGATCCTCACCACCCCTCCATGGGGAGTAAGCTGTGGGGAAGCTAGAGCAGAGGTAAGCTGTGAGCAGGGGATGGAGCTGGGGGTATCTGACAAGATGTACTGCCACCAGGGACTGGGGAGCAAAAAACAGATTAACTGCAAAAACCAAAATCCTCCTGGTGCATGGTCATTGCCCAGGGAACACCGGTGCCCATTCAAAAATCACTTAGCCCTGCTTAAAACTCCAGATGGCGTTCCTCACCCTTTGCCCCAAACAGTCTCTGCCATTCCTTCATGGTTACATCAAATGAGTCTCCAATCTCCAATGAATTGCTAAAGACTCCCAACTTTAACTTTAAATTCAGCACAGTTGTGTTGAAAGGGGTCCTGATCGGAGTGATCTATCCTTGTCTAGGGCACACACACCTCAGACAACTCCCTCAAAGAACAGTCTTAAATTCTGTACTCGCAGATTAGTTGTTCCTTCCTCCCAGTCATGGAAAGAACAAAAAAGCACCTTTATTTCTCTGGTAGCTGTCAGACTCTACTCATTGTTCTTCTTTAAGGCAGCTGTGAACTTCAGGGACTTGCCCTTTGGATCCACAAGAACTGCATTCCCTCTCACTCTCCCTGGAGTGAAACTAAAGAGTACTGCAGGCAAACTGAAGATTTTACCAAACTAGGGTGAAAAATACCAGGGCTCCCTTTGACAAAGCCCCAATGGCAGACCTCCTGCTAGTCTAACTGTCACACTTGAACTTACCGATGAACATTCTAAGTTCCCCAAGAGCAGCTGACTCTAAAATGGTTTTGCTGCTGTGAGAGTTCTAAATGACATAATCATCCTTCTCTCAGGCTAGCTGAGTAAACAATGATATCATTATGCAGAAAGCCCCTAATGACCTCCCCACCAACTACCTTTTCTTACCTGCCTAAGACTAGTACTAATGGAATTCTAGTAACCCGAGGGGACTGGGTTGTTACATGTAGTTATGTCAGCACTGCCATGTTAGTGGGCCAAACTGCACATGTGTGAGTATCACACATGTGCAGTACTGTAATCACTGAAGTATTACAGCTGACTTCTGTGCAGCGAGAGCACAGCATATTCTGTTAACTGCTCTTGCCACTCATAAAAGTTTTCCATAGCCATATTGGCTCTGACCAGAACTTGTTTATAATAACTGGTGGTAAGTAAACAATGCTCAGAGTCTTAGCATTACGTGCTTCTTGCGTTGCTGATTCGACCTCTGTATGGGCTCCATAGTATGCTGCTAATTATGATGCCACGGTGAAGGTTCAATGGCTTCTTCATTACTTAAAGGTTTTAAAAAAACTGAATGGTTCAAATTTTCTGAGTCATTATGTACCTTAGCATGGTACACACAACATCAACGTGCAGGTTGATATGACTTTGCCATATCAATTTGCAGGTTGATATGAATATATAATATTGGCATGGTTGTGCCAGTATAGTTAGGGTGAAATGGCACTTCTATGTTAAAGTCCAAACTTGAACCTTAATAACTTTGGAACCAGTCAATGGATTTGAATGACATTAGGCATGATGATCCCTAGTCATAGGACTCTTGACCTGTCAAATTTCATGGGAATCAATCTAGTGGTTTGTGAGATACAAAGAGTTGAAAAAACAGAAAAATCCAGGGTTTTTAACATTTCTTTGTCACCCTGGATCCCAGAAATGGCTTTAGGTACTGGTCTGAAATGTTCAGGGTAGAAAGCTCTTGGGTCACAGATGAGCCTTTTGAAGGTTTGGTGAAAAAACATTTATCCATTCAAAAATTAAGACATTTTTAATTTTCCCATTATTTCCTATGGGAAAATTTATACGTCAGGCACGAAAGAGGAGTATTATGTGAAAAATAGCAACTTATTTTCAAACAACAGGACTACTGTACAAAAAATACCAGGTTCTTTTTGCAAAGAATGCTGGTATTTTTCACACAATTCACAGTCCTGCGATTGATTGAGCTGTGTTGTGAACACCAGCTTGTTTTGCACTGAGGATGTTGAAGTACCAAACATTTTAAACACAAAAACAAAATCAGAAAACACCTAAACAGAACCTCTTTAGGTGTTTTCTGTTTTTTTTTTGTTTTAAGCTGGACCAAAAGACGTTTTTCTCTCAGGTACCAGCTTATAAAGAGAACGGCTTGGAGTCTCTTCTCTGTATGAGAAGAACAATATTTTCTTGACTTCTGCAGCCACAGCTGGAACTCATGCTGCCGGTTGAAGAGTCATGGAAGACCCACTTTTGTGCACTTTGTGTGCAGAATACATGGTGTGTACTGGGCATACTGGGAGCCCACCCCAGTGTGCCCAAATTAATTTTTTATGTGTAAATACCTGTGAAAAGAAAAAAAACATGCCCTAAGGTCTTTTGTTCAATGCAGAATCCTGCATCAAAATGGGCACATTTCGATGTGGTGATCTCACATGTGCCACACAATGCTTTCTGGATACAAAACCATTGTGCGGCACATTACAGCACTTTGATGCAGGATCCTGCATTGAAATCTGTGTATTTCAATGCAGTATCCTGCATTGATCTAGTCTGCCCCTTTTCAACATCAGGGTTCCCAATCCCCATGTCAATCTGTATTCCCCTCCAGTACTGTGGCACACTGGGAGCCCAACCCAGTGCGCCAATAATATTTATTTTTAATTATTTAAAACTTTCTGACACTGAGATGCCCACCGCTGGTGTTGGATGACCCCCCCAAGCTCACTCTTATTGCCGACGGGGGTGCTCAATCCCCCTGTCTGCATGATGAGCCCCCCCAAAGTTATGTGGCATACTAAGTGTGCCCAAATATATTTGTTTTACACCCTGTGAATGAAGAAAACCATCCTCCAAAGTCTTTTTTAATTTTTTAACTGTAATGATGTAAACATTCCATCGTCATCTCCCCATCCCCCTCCTCCATCCCCATCCTCCCTCTGTGCACCCACCTCCCCACACCCCCCACCCATACTTACCTTCTGGAGGTTGGCAGCCATAATCTTCTGTGGATTGGGGCACGTCTGCACTCTTCAAAGCCGAAATGTGAACTGAGGAGAACAAAACCATCCCCAAGGACTTTTCTTCAATGCAGAATTCTGCATCAAAATGTGTGCAAATTTTGATGCAGGATTCCGATAGTATTGTAACGTGCCGACAATGTTTTCTGATACAAAACCATTGTGCAGCACATTACAGTACTTTGATGCAGGATCCTGCATTGAAATCTGTGCACATTTTGATGCGGTATCCTGCATTGATCTAGTCTGCCCCTTTTTGACACTGGTGTGCCCAATCCCCATGTTGATCTGTATCCCCCCCAGTATTGTGGCATACTGAAAGCCCACCCCAGTGTGTCAATATATTTATTTTAATTTATTTAAACCTTTCCAACACTGGGATGCCCACTCCTGGTGTTGGATGACCCTCCCCAAGCCCACTCTTATTGCCAATGGGGTTGCCTATTCCCCCTGTCAGCATGATGATCCCCCCTCTCAAACTTATGTGGCACACTGGAAGACCACCAAAGTGTGCCTAAATTTATTTATTTTACACCCTGTAAATGAAGAAAACCATCCCCCAAAGTCTTTTTTATTTTTTTACCTGTAATGACGAAAACTGTCCTTCATTGTCTCACCCGTCCCCTCTCCCCATCCCCATTCTCCCTCTGTGCACCCACCTCGCTGCACCCCCCACCCATACTTACCATCCAGAGGTCAGGAGCCATGATCTTTTGTAGACTGCGACACCTCTGCACTCTACAAAGCCGAACTGCGAACTGAGCAATTGGGTAAACCTGTATAATGGGAATCAATGGGGGTTCAACTTAGGTTGATATCTTGGTTGATTTTAGGAATCCTGGCCCCATGTTTTCCACATGGAGTTCTTAGGACACTCCTCGTGAACACTGTATTTTTGTTTCTCGGTCCTGAAAGGTGATTTCGTGGCCACTGCACGGAATCACCTTTCAGGACTGATTCATGAAATGACAGTGCCACTGTTCATGAGGTGGGGTCCCAAAAAGCCCACGTTTCAGTTCTGGTTAAAAAATTCCCCCAAATTACCATGTAACAAGTGTGTATTGCACAATTTTTATGCACACTCATAACTTCGCCAATTTTTAACATTTTCACTCCAAATTTTCAACTTGCCATTTTTAACACCTCCTTATGAACAGTACAGCTGTCATCTTTCATATCCTGCCCAAAATGTGTTTTCGTACCTGTGGCACAGAATGGTATGGTCGCTTTGTAAAATCAACTTTTGGGACAGATTAACAAAATGACAGTGCCACTGTTCATGAGGGGAGGACCCATAAAGCCCATGTTGAAAATTTGGTGAAAAAATTCCAAAAATTACCTGTGTTACAGGCATGCATTGTGCACTTTCTGCGCACGCTCGTAACTTTGCCAAGTTTTCATATTTTCACTCCAGATTTTCAACATTTCCATTTTTTCATACTGTCTTATGAACAGAATAGCTGTCATTTTGTACATCCTGCCCAGAATGTGATTTTGCACCTGTGGCACAGAATGGCACAGTTGTTGTGCAAAATCAACTGTTGGGATGGATTAACAAAATCCCAGTTGCACTGTTCATGAGGGGAGGTCTGTAATGCTGATGTTGAAAATCTGGTGAAAAAATTCCAAAAAATAGGCGTGTTATGAGAGTGCATTGCACAGTTTCTATGCATGCTTGTAACTTTGCCAGTATTTCCCATTTTTCACACTGTTGTAGTATCTGGATGGAGGGATGGGGGCACAGGGTCTGATGGGACCTGACTCCCACCATAACATATGGATACTGTTGTACTAGCTCAATGGAGGGATGGGACCCTATGCTCCCACCATGGCATATGAATACTGTTGTACTAGCTGGACAGAGATGGGAGCACAGGGCACACTGTGACATATGGACACTGTTGTACTATCTGGATTGTAGTTCAGACTCTGCGCTCCCACCATGACTTATGGACAGCGTTGTACTACCTTGACAGAGGGATGGAAGTGCAGGGCCCCAAAGTAAAATGAGGCTACAATTACACTATCTGAAAAAGAAGGGAAATTCTTTGCAAAAAACTTTGTTAATGCATTAGTTAGGGTGGATACCACAATGACAAAATCAGGGAAATGAGGCATGAGGGTTTCCAGCCTAATGCCCCACCCAAGGTTCTACCTCCACCCCCTCCATCCACACACCAACTAGCGTTGAGGGTGTGCCGTAAGTCATAAAACCTAACTCTCACCCCATTGTCCTATATTGTAGCATGTAAGCATGTTTACATGGAAATCGATGAAGTTGAGCCTGTAACCGCCTTTACCAATAACTAGACTGTGTGGGTGAGGGATGGCAGGTGAGGAACCCTGGGAGGGTTGGAAAACCCTATCACTTCATTTCCTTGCTTTGCTGCAGTGGTATCCACCCCCAACCAATGCAATAACAAAGTTTTTGCAAAGTATATATATATATATATATATATATATATACACACACACACTGTATATTATATTGGAGCTGCCTATTAGGGTTGAGTGCAAAGTTCTATGTTAAGCCTGAAATTCTGAACCATAATAACTTTGAAACTGTTCAATGGATTTACACGGAATGTGGCAAGCATAATCTCTAGGGGTAGGTCTCTTGATGTGCCAAATATCTAGTGAATCGGTTTTGTGATTTCAGAGATATGGAGTGTCAAAAAATCCTAAATTTACCATTTTTTTAAGTTTCTTTGTCCACCTGTATCTCAGAAATGGTTTTAGATTCTGTTCTGAAATTTTCAGGGTAGAAAGTTTTTGGGTCACAGATGGGCCTTTTGAAGGTTTGATGAAAAAATATTAATCCTTTCAAAAGTTATTAACGTTTTAATTTTCCATTATTTCCTATGGGAAAATATATACGTCAGGTACGAAAGTTAAAATGTGCATTAAGTTACATAACTTGCATAAGATACTGATGCATTTTGCACAAATTACATATTGTAATTTCCACAAGTTACATAACTTGCACAAGATACTGTTGAATTGTGTGAAAATTATGTAATTTTCACAAAATACAACAGTATCTTGCACAAATTACAACTTTCGTGCCTGACATGCCCCATTCTCCCTAGGTGTCTACTGCCCCCACACACTACTTATTTATTACTTTATTTAATCTGACACCAGGTTGCCCACATCTGACTTCCGATGCCCCTTTCAAGTTCATCATGCATATTGTCTTTTAATTAATTGCCAACATCGAGGGGCCCAATCCCAGTGTCGGCACTGGAAGGCCACCCCCAGCACTGTGGGACACTGGGGAGCCCACTCTGTGTCCTGTAACAATAACTTAATTATAGCTGACATTGGGGTGCCCAATCCCCAAGTCAGCATTTGAAGCCCCCCCAGTACTGTGGGACACTCGGGAGTCCACTCCCAGTGTCCCGTAAATTGCCGCCATCAGGGTGCCCAATCCCTTAGTCGGCATTTGAAGACTCCCCCAATACAATGGGACACTGGGAATCCCACTTCCAGTGTTCTGAACTATTTCTTTATTTATATGCTGAAAAGAACAAAATCTTCCCTGTCTTTGTCTTATTTTACCTGAAAAAAGAAAACGGCCCCTCATTGTCTCCCCATTTTCCTCCCTATCCCCACCCACCCTCTGCACCCACCTCCCTGCACTCCACTTACCCCATACTTACCTCTGGAGGTCAATGGCTGTGTTGTTCTGTGGAACAGGACATGTCTGCACTCTGCAAAGCTGAACCGCAAACTGAAGAAATCCAGGTAAGCGTTGTATCATGGCAGTAAAAGGCAGTTTTAACTTATGCTGACATCTTGGCCATATTTTGAGATTTTTGAACCAAATTTTCAACATGGGGTTTTTGGGACCCCACCTCATGAACACTGTCACTGTTATTTCATTAATTGGACCTGTAAGGCGATTTCAGAGTTGCTGCACGAAATCACTTTTCGGGACCAAGTAATGAAACTACAGTGCCAATGTTCATGAGGTGGGGTCCCAAAATGCCCATGTTTTAAATTTGGTGAAAACATTCCTAAAATTGGCTGTGTTATGAGTGTGTGTTGCACAGTTTGTATGCAGGCGCATAACTTTGGTAATTTACAACATTTTGAATCCAGATTTTCAACATCTCCATTTATTAACACCACCTCATGAACAGTATAGCTGTCATTTGTCACATGCAGCCTGAAATGTGTTTTTGCACCTGTGGCAAAGAATGGAACAATCACTGTGTGAAATCACCTTTTGGTACTGATTACAAAATGACAGTACCAGTGTTCATGAGGTGGGGTTCCAAAAAGCCCATGTTGAAAATTTGGTGACAAAATTCCTAAAAATGGCCGTGTGATGAACATGCCTTGACCAGTTTCCATTCAGGTACATACAGTAAATTTGGTAATTTACAATATTTTGACTCCAGATTTTTAACATACCCATTCTTTCACCCTACCACATGAACAGTACTGCTGTCATGTCTCACATCCTGCCCGAAATGTTTTTTTACACCTGTGGCAAACAATGGAGCAGTAGTTGTGTGAAATCACCTTTTGGGACTGATTAATGAAATGTCAGTAGCACTGTTCATGAGATGAGGTCCCAAAAAAGTCCATGTTAAAAATTTAGTGAAAAACATCATAACAAGCATTTGTCAATGCCAAACGTTCGCTTGCAGGTATTTGCAGTGGTATTTGGCACGTATGGTGCTTTACCCTAATGCCCTGTGCAACTGCTGGTATTTGCACAATAAAATTTCAGCATGACCTTTTTGTTACCCCCATTGTGCGCTACATAGGCAGAAACACGTCTTGGGCAGCATGTGAAAAATGACAGCTGTACTGCTCATAAGGAAGTGTGGTAAAGTGGCAATGTTGAAAATCTGGAGTGGAAATATTGAAAATTCGCAAACCTACGAGCATGCGTGGGAACTCATGCAATGACACACGAAAACAGTCATTGTTAGAATTTTTCACCAAATTTTCAACACTGGCATTTTAAACCTCTGCTAATGAACAGTGTCACTGTGATTTCTTACTGTGTCCCATACATTGATTCACACCGACTGCGCCATTGTGCACTACAAGGCGGAAGCATTTACTGGGCAGGATGTGAAAATGACAGCTACACTGCTCATAAGGAGGTGTGGTAAAATGGCAATGTTGAAAATCTGGAGTGAAAATATTGAAACTTCGCAAACTTACGAGCGTGTGTAGGAACTGCACAATGCACGCTCATAAAACAGTTATTTTTAGGAATTTGTTCACCAAATTTTCAACACAGCCATTTTAAGACCTCTGCTCATGAACAGTGTCACTGTGATTTCCTTAATGTGTCTCATACATTGAGTTCGCACACCGACTGTGCCATTGTGTGCTACATGGGCGGAAACACGTTTTGGGCAGCATGTGAAAAATGACAGCTGTACTGCTCATGAGGAGGTATAGTAAAATGGCAATGTTGAAAATCTGGAGTGAAAATATTAAAAATTCACAAACATACGAGCGTGCGTAGGAACTGCGCAATGCACGCTCGTCAAACAGTCATTTTTAGGAAATTTTTTACCAAATTTTCAACATAGCCATTTTAAGACCTCTGCTCATGAAAAGTGTCACTGTGATTTTCTTAATGTGTCCCCATACATTGATTTCAAGATACCAACTCTGCGCCATTGTGCGCTACATGGGCGGAAACACATTTTGGGTGAGATGTGAAAAATGACAGCTGTACTATTCATAAGAAGGTGTGGTAAAATGGTAATGTTGAAAATCTGGAGTGAAAATATTGACAATTCACGAACTTACGAGCCTGCGTAGGAACTGCGCAATGCACGCTTGTAAAACAGGCATTTTTTGGAATTTTTGCACCAAATTTTCAACATGGGGTTTTTGGGACCCCTTCTCATGAATGATGTCACTGTCATGGCATTATTCAGGCCTGAGGAGTAAATTCACACAGTGACTGCACAGTGATAAAATCACCTTCGGGCCGAATAATACCATGAGCATAACACCAGAAGAGCTAAACTCGTGACAAAGATGGTGCAAAAAATTAAAAGTCTAATAAAGGATTGGAAAACCCTATCTAGCCCATTATACAGCTTACTGGCTTTTCCTCAGTTTGCGGTTGGCTTTGAAGAGTGCAGGCGTGATCCCGGTCCACGAAGATGCGTCGCGCCCGAGCTCAGAAGGTAAGTATGGGGTGAGGGGTGGGAGCAGTGTGCAGTGGGTGGAGTGCGGGTTGTGGGGGGCAGGGAGACTGTGTGGGACGTTTTACTTTACAGGTTTTTTTTTATAATTGACGACATGGGATGTTTGCCACGCTGGGGTGGGCTCCCAGCATGGCACAAGGATGGCTGGGGGGGCTGAAGAGCCGACGGAGGATTGGGCACCCCGTCGGCAAACAATGTGGGATGTTTGCCACGCTGGGGTGGGCTCCCAGCGTGGCAGCAAGGATTGGGGGCGGCGGCATGACGCGGTGCTCTGTATGACAGCGGTGGTTTTATTTGAAGCGCCAAGACCACCGCTGTCATACACAGCTCCTGCACCCATTGGTGCAGGACCATCACGCCTGCTCAACTGAGCAGTGGATTTAACGGGAGAAGCACACCTCCAAAGTGTGCTACTCTCCCAAAACATTCCTTGCGCATGCGTGCAAGTGAACGTAAAAATGGCCAACTTATAAGCGTTTGTTGAAATTTTTCTACACACGTCCGTAACTTTGGTAATTTTTAATATTTTCACACCAAATTTTCAACATAGCCATTTTTCATACCACCTCATGAGCACTGGCCCTTAATAGGGATACAAATAAAGTATCTGAAAAATTAAGGAAATTCATAGCAAAAAAAACTTTGATAATGCACCATTAGAGTTGAAGCCTAAAAAGTAGGGAAATTAGATCTTAGGGCCCCAAGCCTAAGACCCCACCCCCTCTATCAGCTTCCAACCCAAGCACCCCATTCTCACCCTTAGCTTCCAACCCTAAGGCTCCACCTCCATCCTGCATGCAGGAATAGGTGTGATGGGTGTGCCTTGAGGTTGCAAACCCTAATGCTCACCTCTATTTCAACAGTTTATAACCTAACATGGGTACAGAATAAAAGAATGGTGTGAGCATTAGGGTTCACAATCCCAAGACACACCCATCACTCCTATTCCTGCAGGCAAGGTGGAGGTGGGGCCTTAGGGTTGGAAGCTGAGGGTGGAAGTGGGGTGTTCGGGTTGGAAGCCGAGGGTTGGGGTGTGGTCTTAGGCTTGGGATCCTTAATATCTCATTTCCCTACTTTTTAGGCTTCAACCCTAATTGTGCATTAATGAAGTTTTTTGCAGTGAATATATATTATAGGGCATGGTAGTGCCCTATAGTTAGGGTTGCACAGCCACTTCTATGTTAAACCCCAAATTTTGCACTTCAATAACTTTGCAACTGTTTGACTGATTTACCTGAAATTTTGCATGCATGGTCTGGTATCATAGATCTGTTGATCTGATAAGTTTTGTCCCAGTCGGTGGTGCAGTTGTGGAGCTGTGGAGTGCCAAAAATGTAAAGGTTACCATTTAGGTGTAAATTCTTAGCTCATCTCCAAGTCTGAAACGCTTTGGGTGTCTGGTATGAAATTGTTAGGGTATATGTGGTCTGGGTCACTTATGTGCCTTTTGAAGGTTTGGTGAAAAAATAGTAATCTGTTCAAAAGTTATTTAAGTTTTGATTTTCACATTATTTCCTATGGGAAAAATTAGATTTTCCATGCAAAAGCACTTTTTACTTTCATGAAAGTCCATTTTACTGCCACAAATGGGTTTTGTACTTTCACATGGCCACCATCTTGTTTTAAGTTAGCGACAGCTAAAAACACTGTAATTCAAAAAATACTGCCCTTTGGTAAACACCAACAGTTGTGTTTACCTAATCGGGGCCTGAGGAATATGGTCCTGGTGTCAGAGTTTAAAAATAATGTTTGTAAATATGTTTTTCCCATTTGGCCATTGGTAGTGTCACAAATTTGTGGCACGACTTTTGCAAAACTATCACAAATTGTGGCACATTTTGTACAACTAACATCACTGTTGCACAAAAAATGATGCAAATTTGCAGCACATTTTGTGAAAAAAGCCACAAATTTGTGGCACTACTGCAATGTAAAATAAACATGACCCCTGTAAAAAAAAAAAAAAAACACTTTCTGCCCACTTTTTGTGCCAAAAAATGATGTCATTGTGTTCCTTGGCTCCTGTTTAGGTAAATACCTGTTGGTGCGTACCTAATAAAAGGAAGTTTTCTCCTTGTACTACCTCCAAGGGGCCGAGGCATATTTTAATAATAAAAATTGTTTTGCCAACAGTGGGGTGATTATTTCCAACATGGGGATGCCCACCCCCGGTGTTGGATGACCCCCCCCCGAGACCTTTGTAATTACTGTTTGCCAACACAGGGTGACTAATCCCCATGTCAGCATTTACTACCCCCCCATAGCGTGGGACACTGGGGAGCACACCTCCAGTGTCCCAAAATACTTAATTTTTATAATGTGTTTTGTGACACATTCTGACCCCTGGTGTTAGATGCCCCTGCCAAGCACTTTACAACCTTTATGGTTGCTGACAATGGGTTGCCCAATCCACGTGTTGGAATTATGAAGCCCCCCAAGCACTGTGGGACACTGGGGAGCCCACTCTCAGTGTTCAGAAATAAAGAGTTTAATCCTGTAAAAAAAAAAAAGAAAACTGTCTCGACATCTTTCTTTTTGTTTACCTGTAAAAAAGAAAAAGGTCCCTTGTCATCTCCCCATCTCCCCTCCCCAACCTGACCTTCCCACTGAGCAACCCACCACCCCACACTCCCCCTTGCCCTATACTTATTACCAGAGATCATCTTCTGTCTTCTTCTTCTTCAGACCAGGACATATCTGCACTCTTCAAAGCAGAACCGCAAACCAAAGAATCAAGGTAAGTGCTGTATAATGGTTGTCAATGGCATTTTGAACTTATATTGATATCTTGGCCATTTTACAGTATTTTTGCTCCAAATTTTCAATATTGGCTTTTTGGGACCCCACCTCACGAACACTGTCCTTTTATTAATCAGACCCGTAAGGTGATTTTGCGGTTGCTGCGTAGAATCACCTTTCTGGACCAATTAATGAAATTATAGTGCCAGTGTTCATGAGGTGGTGTCTGAAAAAGTCAATGTTGAAAATTTGTTACAAAAAAACAAAAAACACCTGAGTTATGCGCTGTCATTGAAATATTGTTATGCACACACATAATTGTGGCAATTTTTAATATTTTCACTCCAAATTTTCAGCATAGCCATTGTTTCATACCTCCTCATGAAACATAGAAACATAGAATTTGATGGCAGATAAGGATCGCTTGGCCCGCCCAGTCTGCCCATTTCCCTACCTACTGGATAAGCTGCAGATCCTAGTTAACCAGCAGCCTACTTCTTCCTACCCCCACCCCCTAGAATTGCCTTATGACTGTCCCATGCATGCTTGAATTCCACCACTGATTTTGACTCCACAACCTCCTCCGGAAGGCCGTTCCATGCATCCACAACCCTCTCTGTGAAAAAATGCTTCCTTAAATTACCTCTAGGCTTCCCCCCCATCTTCAAATTGTGCCCTCTTGTTCTTGCACACCTCTTTTTTTGAAAGATGCTACCCTCTTGGACTTTGTTGATTCCCTTGAGGTACTTGAACATTTCTATCATGTCCTCCCTCTCCCTCCTTTCCTCGAGACTATACAAAGCTCCTTTCATCTCTCTTCATATGTCTTCCGGTGCAGACCCTGCACCATTTTAGTTGCCCTCCTCTGGACAGCTTCCATCCTGTCTATGTCTTTGCGGAGATTGGGTCTCCAGAACTGCACACAGTACTCAGATGGGGTCTCACCAGCTGTCTGTACAGAGGGACAATAACTTCCTGTTTTCTACTGGTGATGCCTCTCCCTATGCATCCCAATATCCCCCCAGCCCTCCTTGCTGCCCTCTCACATTGCGTGCCCACCTTTAGGTCATCTGATATGACTACCCCCAGGTCCCTTTCCATTTTTGTTGTTGTTAGTATCTCACCCCCCCATTGTGTACTCTTTCCCTGGGTTTTTGTTTCCCAGGTGCATTACCTTGCACAGTACAGTACAGCTGTCATTTTTCACTTCCTGCTTAAAATGTGCTTTCACACCTGTGACTCGGAATGGTGCAGACGCTGCACAAAAATCACCTTTTGTGACTAAGTAATGGGACGAGAGTGTCAGCGTTCATAAGTTAAGGTTTGAATAAGGCCATCTTGAAAATTTGGTGAAAAATTCCTAAAAATGCCAGAGTTACGTGCTTCTTTTTTTTGCAATTTCAAGTCTATTTCAGGAAAAGCTCCATTGAGCTGGCTCATTCACAAGGAAGTCCTGATTACATAAAAAACAGAGACATACTGTATACCTATAGACAACAATGGTAGGTACAACACATAAAAGCAATTACAATGAATTACAGGTGACTCAATCTATGGAACAATTGCATGACAGCAAAAAAAGATAAGAAAGTGCTATGCACAGAAAAATAACAGGGAAATCATGTAATAATCATCCAGTACAGCAATAAAGTGCATGGTAATAAAATTACAAGATACAGTGCATGGTAACATGTTGATTAACTACAGAGTGGAACGGGAAAATACAACACAAGCTATAAAGACTTAAGCAACAGTCAGCCAGGTGGTTGCTAGAACCCGTTTGTGTAGCATACTGAATTAGGGTTGAAGGAGTGGTTGATTCAGAGGGGTGAGAGATCAGACAGGTGAGACATGGGAAGAGATGAGTAAAGCATCAAGATAAGCAGGAGGCAGGAAGAACAAAAAGGGAGGGACATGCATATGATGGAGACATGGGCGAAAAGGTCGAGAAGGTAGAAAAGAGATAGAAGAGAAAAGAAAAGAGTTAAGTGGAATGTCTATGGGTGAGGTGGGAGAGGAGCACAGGGGTGAGATGGGAGTGGAGCACAGGGGTGAGGTGGAAGTGGAGCACGGGGACATCCATAAAAGGGATGGAGATGGAGAAGCATAAGGGGGTATGGGGAAGGGGAAGGTAATGGACAACAGGGATTGGGGAGAGAGTTTGGAAGGAGGGACCAGGGAGGGCAGATGTGGGGGAGGAAAGGAAGGAGGGGGTTATGGGGGGTGAAAAGGGGGAAGAGAAGGAAGTAAGCAGGGGGTGGGTAGCAGGGTGCCTGATGAGTGGAGGAGTGATGGAGGTCACAACAATGAGAGTTAAGCCCTCTGACAATTACATACTACCCTGAAATGCTTAGCAGACAGGATTTTGAAGAAGTTAACTGAGACAAGACTATGATCTTGAACACTGCATGAATGCTATTCCATGCCATGGGACGGGCATAGGAAATAACACCCTTGCCAAGGGAGGTGCGAGTCCTAGGCACATCCAGGAGGATGAAAGCTGACTTCCTTAGGGAGTAAGTACTGTGAGAAATGTGACTGAGAGAAGAAATGTAGCATGGAAGTTTGTTTAGAAGAATTTTGAGAGTCCACGTCCCGAGATGAGACAGTCACCTGGAGGGACTGCACATGCATAACTTTGGTACTTTTCAATATTTTGAGACCAAATTTTCATCATAGCCATTTTTCACACCACCTCATAAACAATACAGCAGTTATTTTTCACATCCTGCCCAAAATGTGTTTTCACACCTGTGGCACAGAATGACATAGCAGTTGTGAATAATTACGTTTTTTTCCTTGCATTTCACAATTTCTCTATACCGGGGTACATGAGGTGAGATAATAAGATGGCTATGCTGACAATTTGGTCACTGTCATTTGATGCATGGAAGCACAGGCCCTGCTACACTTACATACATATGTGTATTTATGGAGGGATTGGAGTACAGGGTCCAAAGGACCCTGCACTCCCACAGTAAAATAAGGATACTATTATACTATCTCAAAAAGTAAGGAAATTCATTGCAAAAACTCTGTTAATGCATCAGTTAGGGATTCTATTACAGCAACAAAAGTATGTACATTTAGTGTTAGGGTTCCCAACCCTACCATCCCACCCCAACCTGTACCCTCCACATACCAACAGGCATAGGGGTTTGCCTTAGGGTCATCAGGCCTAACTCTCACCCCATTCTCCTATACTGTACCATCTCAGCTCTCTTACACATGGAATGGCGTGAGAGTTAAGGCCAATGACCCCAAGGCACACCCTGACACCTGTTGGTACGTAGAGGGTGGGGGGTGGGGTTGGGTCGTAGGGTTGGGGACCCTAACACTGAATTTACATACTTTTTTCACTATTATAAGAACCCTAAGTGATACATTTGAGTTTTTTGCAATCAATATATATCATAGGGCACGGTAGTGCCCTATAGTTAGGGTTGCATGGCCACTTCTATGTTAAACCCCAAACTGTGCACTTTAAAAACTTTGCAACTGTTTGTACGAGTTGTCTGAAATTTTGCATGCACTGTCTGGTACCACAGATCTCTGGATATGGCAAGTTGTGTTCTGGTCGGTTGTGCGGTTGCGGAGCGGCAGTGTGCCGACCATGTAAAATCTACCATTTTTGTGCAAATTCTTTGCTCATCTATAAGTCTGAAATGGTTTGGGGGAGTGGTCTGAAACGGTTAGGGTATCTGGGGTCTAGGTCACTAATGTGCCTTTTGAAGGTGTGGTGAAAAAATATTAATTCATTCAAAAGTTATTAAAGTTTAAAGTTTCCCATTATTGCCTATGGGAAAAAACTAGATGTCTAGTGCAAAAGCACTTTTTACTATTGCAAAAACACTTTTGACTTTCGCAAATGGATTCTGTAGTGTCACTAATCTGCCATCTTGTTTTAAGCTAGTGACATGGAAAAAGCACTGAAAATAACAAAATAACTGGCTCTTGGTAAGCATCAATAGTTGTTTCTACCTTATCGGGGCCCTAGGAACATGATCCCAACTCTCACCCTATTCCACATGTAAGGTAGCTGAGATGGTACAGTATAGGAGAATGAGAAACACAGAAACATAGACTTTGATGGCAGATAAGGACTGCTTGGCCTATCTAGTCTGCCCATTTCCCTACCTACAGGATAGGCCGCAGATCCTAGTTAACCAATAGCCTAGTTCATCCTACCCCCCCCCACAAGAATTGCTTTATGTCTGTCCCATGCATTCTTGAATTCTCCCACAGTTTTAGACCCCAAAACCTCCTCAGGAAGACTGTTCCATGCATCTACTACCCTCTCTGTGAAATAATACTTCCTCACATTGCCCCTGAACTGCCCCCCTCTATCTTTAAATTGTGTCCCCTTGTTCTTGCACATCTCTTTTTCTGAAAGATGCTACCCTCTTGGACTTTGTTGATTCCACTGAGGTACTTTAAAGTTTCTATCATGTCCCCCCTCTCCCTTCTTTCCTCAAGGGCATTCATATTAAGCTCCTTTAGTCTCTCCTCATACGGCTTCTCTTGCAGACCCTGCACCATTTTAGTTGCTCTCCTCTGGACTGCCTCTATCCTGTCTATGTCCTTGCAGAGATGGGGTCTCCAGAACTGGACACAGTACTCAGATGGGGTCTCCAACTGTCTGTGCGAGGATAACAACCTGTTTTCTGCTGCTGATGCCTCTCCCTATGCATCCCAGTATACCCCCAGCCCTCCCTACTGCCTTCTCACATTGCTTGCTAACCTTAAGGTCATCTGATATGATTACCCCCAGGTCCCTTTCCTTTTTTGTTGTTGTTACTACCTCCCCCCCATTGTGTATTCTTCCCCTGGGTTCTTGTTTCCCAGGTGCATTATTTTGCACTTCTTTGCATTGAATCCTAGCTGCCATACTTCTGACCATTCCTCCAACCTTGCCAAGTCCCTTCTCATCCTTTCCACACCTCCTTGTGTATCAACCCTGTTGCAGATCTTTGTGTCATCTGCAAAAGGCATACTTTCCTCCAGTCCTCTGCAATGTCACTTATGAAGACATTAAAAGGACTGGACACAATACTGAACCTTGCTGTACCCCACTAGTAACCCCTCTTTCTTCAAGTGGACTCCATTTACAATTACCTTCTGTGTCCTGTTGTCCAATGTTTTTGCAGGCTACCACCCTGGGACCCACTCCCAGGCTGGTTAATTTGACTATTAATCTTTTGTGTGGGACTGTGTCAAATGCCTTGCTAAAAGTCTAGGTAGGCCATGTCCACAGCCCCTTCCTGGTCTACTACTTTGGTCACCCAGTCAAACAAATCTATTAGAATTGACTGACATGACCTTCCCGCTGTGAACCCATGCTGCCTTGGGTCCTGTGCCCCACTAGCCTCTAGGTACTCAACTATTCTTTCCTTCAGAAGTGACTCCATCACTTTCCCTACCACAGAGGTCAGACTGACAGGTCTGTAGTTTCCTGCCTCTGTCTTGGTCACACTTTTGTGAAGGGGAATCACATCCGCCTTCCTCCAGTCCTTGGGTGCCACACCATCCTCCCATGATTTATTAAAAAGAGTTGCCAGTGGTTTCACTAGTTCCCCCCTTAATTCTTTTAGAATTCTGGGGTGAATTCCATCAGGCCCCATTGCTTTGTCCACCTTCAGTTTTAGGAGTTCTTGCAGAGCCCTTTCTTCTGTGAAAGGACTGGGATCGACCCCCTATCAAGAGTGCTTCTGTTAATAGGATTAGGCACTTCCCCCTCCTCTTTTGTGAATACTGAGAAGAAATATTTGTTCAGTATCCCTGCTTTTTTACTGTTCCCCTCTGCCCACCCACTGTTCATTCTATTCAGCCTCACTATTCCTCCCTTTGTCTTTCTACGCTCGCTGATGAGGTAAGGGTTATGCCCAATAAACCCAAGGCACACTCCAATGCCTGTTGATGTGTGGAGGGTGGGGCGGGTTGGGGGGTGTTAGGGTTGGAAACACTAACACCTAATTTCCCTACTTTTGTTGTTTTAACCCTAACTGATGCATTAACAAAGTTTTTTTTGCAATGAATTTCCTTACTTTTTGAGAAAGTGTAATCTTACCCTTATATGTTTGTGGGAGCACAGGGACCTCTGGGCCCTGTGCTCCCATCAGTCTATAGTGTGTTGTAGATTCACAGGTCCCTCTGAGCTCTGTGCTCCCATGCATGCATATTATGTAGACATTGTAATTAACTGTCATCTCCCCGGGTTATCTCTGTCTGTAGTGTGTTGTGGATGCACGGGGCCTCTGGTCACTGTGCTCCCATCACTCCATAATGGTATCCACTTTTGAGAGTGCAGGGCCCATGCTCTCATCTATCCATAAGTGTAGAGACATTGTAATGAACTCATCTCCCTGTTGGAGCACCCTCTACTGCATAATGAAGGGCCCTGCACTTCCATTACTGCATAATGGTACCCATATGTGGGAGCCCTGGGCCCTTTGGGCCCTGTGCTCCCATCTACCCATAATTGTAGAGACACATCACTGGCCTAAAGACATTCCAAGTAACCCTTGTGCTGCAAATGGCACAATATCTCAGTAACCGTAGGAACATTGGAAAAAATTCCATCACAGTTGTAATCATGGACTGGCAATCTGCATCACTACTTCGTGCTGCATTTAGCAAAACATCCATATCTCAAACTGTTTTCGAGATACAGGCATCGATAGGTACTGCATCCTCAACAATGTTATCCTATGGGAAATTTCTAAACTTTGAAATGTTACTGTATGAGTATGGAAGTGATGTAAATGTTATCACCAAACTAGCAAAAGTCAAATCTGTGGGGAAAGCCCTTCCTACCCTACAAATTTCAGCCCATAAGTCCTAACCATTTTTTTGCAGTGAAGTGACAAAGAAACAGTAAACTTTAAATATCCTTTTTCATGAGGTGTCAAAATCCTTTTTCGCATCTTATGAATGAGGAATTCATCTGATGAAAAAGGATTAAGGGCAGGGACATCTGGTCCCAAAAATCCTAATCCTCTTTTGCAATATGAAAAGGGATTTTGGCACCTCGAGGAAAGGGAATCGGCTCAAAAAATGGGATTTTGACAGCTCACAAAAAGGGATTAATTTTTAAAATCCCTTTCTGTGAGCTGGGATTAATTATTAAAATCCCCTTTTATGAGCTGTCAGAATTTCTTTTTGTGAGCCGATTCCCTTTTTGTGAGATGTCAAAATCCCTTTTCTTATAATGAAAAAGGATAAGTACTTGTGGGACCAGATGACCCTGATGGCCATCCCTTTTTGTGAGCTGTCAAAATCCCCTTTTGCAATGTGAAAATGGATTTTGACACCTCGCGAAAAGAGAATTCGTCTGATGAAAAAGGATTACATACAGGGCCATCTGGTCCCATAAGTCCTAATCATTTTTCATGATGTGAAAAGGGATTTTGACACCTTGCAAAAAGGGAACTGGCTCAATCAAAGGAATTGGAGTTGTCAGACCAGATGGCCCTGCCAGTAATCTCTTTTCATGAGATGCAATTCCCTTTTCATGAAATGTCAAAATTGATTGGAACCGAGTTCCGAAAAAGGATTTTAAAAATGAAAAATAAGCATTCTGAGTCCACAGTAAAGGAAAGAAAAGGCACAGAACTGTAAAGGACATCCACATGAACAAAACACATACTTGGATGTCTCCAGAAGGCATCCCTTGGCAAAGTTATAATGTTTTGTTTGGGCAGATAAAAGGAAAACAAGATGGCGGCTCACAAAAATGGATTTTTTTCTCATGAAAAGGGATTCTAAGGATCCCTTTTTGTGAGCTGTCAAAATTCCTTTTCATGAGCTCTAAATCCCTTTTCGCACCATGCAGCTATCTAAAAGACTGATATGGGCACGCAGAGAACCCGCAATATCAAAATGTATCCACTCTGTAATGGATTAATATTTTGTCACCAAACCAATGCTGGCTTATTCTTTGTTACAAACTCTTTCTACCCTGAAAAATGCAGACCAAAATTCCAAATGGAGTGGCTGCAGCGTGATGAGGAAAAAGCAGCCCAAAAAGGTGACTTTTACTGTTTTTTCAGTATTTGCAACACAAAATCCACAAATCCGATCAAAACAAAACTTGGTAGGTCAAGCGATCTACCGCACAGAACAGTGCATACCACATTTTGTGCAAATCCATTGAATGGTTGCAAAATTATTAAAGTGCAGAACTTGAGGTTTAGCATTAAACTGCCTTCTCAACCCTAACTGTAGTGGCGCTACTACACCACCATATATATATATATATATATATATATATACACACACACACACATGTATATATAATACCTGCCTAGGGTTGGATGGCCACTTCTATGTTAAACCCCAAAGAGTGCACTTTAATAACTTTGCAACTGTTTGTCCAATTTGCCTGAAGGTTTGCACGTGTGACCTCTGACCCTAGATCTGTGGATTTGGAAAGTTGTGTTCCTGTCGGATGTACGGTTGCAGAATGGTAGAGCATCCAAAATGTGAAAATTAGTCAACTTTTGCGCATTTTTCGGTTGTTCATAATGGACTGAAGAATGCACCTGAGTGGATTAAAATTTGCATAGCTACATGTGGCCTTGGTTGAACTTGTGCCTTTTGAAGATTTGGTGAAAAATATTAATCAGTTCAAAAGTTATTCAAGTTTTTTCATGGCCCATTATAGCCTATGGGAAAATTTATATGTACATTGTGAAAAATTTTGCGACCACATTTTTGTTGTCATGCTGCCTGAATTTGTTTTTTGTGCTGCCGCCATCTTGTTTTCAGTTAGTGAGAGACAAAAAATGTAACTCAAAAAATAATGCCCTTTGGTAAACACCAACAGTTGTGTTTACTTAATCAGGCCCTGAGGAACATGACCCTGGCATTAGTTTTTCACCAGGTGGTCTGGAAATATGTTTTTCAAACTTTTTCCACCATTCTGCTATTTTGTGGTTGCGGCACAATTTTTTGTTGCCACGACAATAATCGAGATTAAAAAAAAGGAACCTTGCTAACATTTTTCTGTGCACAACAGCATTCCTATTATAGAAATAGCAGTGCCGTGAACACATTAAAGTTACTGTGAAAACATTGCATAGACACATTTACCAATTTATTGTTTTCTTTGTCACTTCATTGTGCCAAGGTGGATTGCACTTTTGGGCTGAAATTTGCAGGGTGGCAAGCCCTGGTCCCACAGATGTGCCTTTTCATAGTTTGGTTCCAGAACATTCACTGGGCCCATAGTTACAGCATTCCGAAGTTGAGAAATTTCCCATAGGATAACACTGCGGAGCCTACATCTTGAAAACAAAGCGAGATATGGATTTTTCACTACCCACAGCTTAGTTCATCTTTAGGTGTACTAAACCCATGAGGAAGTTTAAAAGTCACAGATTACACCTGCAGTGTAATTTTTTTCATAGGTTGTATGGTTACTGAGATATTGGCAAATTTCTGTTACAAGGGTTCCTTTTCAGGCTAATAGGGCTATTGCATGGCTCTCTTGTTATGTGTAAGTGGGAACGTTGGACCCAGAGGGACTGTGCTCCCACAGGCGCATATCATTATGCACAAATGGGCAGTTTGGTCAGGTCCCGTGCTCCTACCAACACATACCAGTTACCAGGTACATTACGCTGTAAATAAACGGTTTGGTCTTTTGGCGTGAAATTTGTAGGGTATAAAGGGTGTATCCCAGAGATGTGAGTTATGGTGTTTAGGCATTAACAATTTCATCAGTTCCATAGCTATGCCATAACAAAGTTGAGATTTTTCCCATAGGATAACATAGCGGAACCCACATCGCTTTTCAGTGCCCATATCTTGGAAACATTGTGAGATACAGGTTTAGTCGACTTATCTCCCAGGGAGGTCATGATTACAATGGCACTGGAATTTTTTTCATAGCTGCACCAGTTGCTGAGATATTGGCAAATCAGTATTACAAGGGTTCTTTGCCTTATAGGGCTGCTGTATTGCTCTGTAGGTACAGTATGTGTAAGTGGGAGCGCAGGGCCCAGACAGCCTGCCTGCACTCTCACAGATATCATTATGCACAAATGGACAGTTTGGTGCGAGCGTGGGGCTTTTCAACTCATACTATTTACTGGTTAAATTACACTTTTTCAAAAAGTAAGGAAATTCATTGCAAAAAACTTTGTTAATGCACCAGTTAGGGTTGATGTCACAGTGACAAAAGTTTGGAAATTCGACGTTAGGGTTAACAGCCCCCCCTACAACCACCCCAACCCACCATCCTCCACACACCAACAGTCATCCAGGTGTGCCATGGGGTCATCGGTCCTCTCATCCCATTCTCCTATACTGTAGCATATCAGATTGCTTACACATGGAATGGGGTGAGAACTGAGCTTGATGACCCCATGGCACACCCCATCTGTTGGTGAGTGGAGGATAGGGGTGTGGGGGTGTGGTGGCAGGGGGGTTAACCCTAACACTGAATTTCCAAACGTTGTCGCTGTGACATCAACCCTAATTGATGCATTACCGAAGTTTTTTTCAATGAAATATACATATATATCTGCAATAGGTGTAGACACAAAAGCCATTACATAAATCTTGATTTTATGTACACAGAAAACATGTCATCCGCATTTATATGCATTGTAGACATGTCACTTGCCCCCCCGCTCCGAAAAGCAGCTGGCCCTAGCTACTTAGAGTTTAAAGAGCTGTACTTCACACAGCATGTGTAGCAGTTGTCTTTTTTCCTCACCTGCTCTCCATGCACCTTATCTCTTCATGTATCATTTTCCCTGTGTAATGTTCCCCAACATTAAAGAGCTATTAATGCCTCAAAGAAAACTTTAAAAACATAATAATTAGGTACAATTCTGCTTGCATTCCAAGTCATAATCCTCTGTTGTGACATCACAATCTGTTGCCATGGGAGTAACTGTGAGATCACAAGCAGTGCTCTATGATGTCGGGTATGGAGAGAGCAGCAGGAACGAATGAACTCTTCAGGAGTAAAGATCCTGTTTTTGTGTGAATGACCTCAGTAATAAATGATGGGGAGGTGAAATACAGAACTAATGGGAAATACAAGCTGGACTGTGTCTAAAAATTATGTTTTGTTAAAGTTCCCCTGAACATGTCACCAGCTCTTTAACTTTAATGCAGTTAGTTGTTCACATTATTAGAAAAAACGTCCTGCTCCCTCGGTCACACCGGCACTCTCTTTACAGTACCTCTCACCCCCCAACTCATAATTTGGATTACAGGCACACTTCTGACTCCATCTCTCAGTCACAGCACCCAAGCAGGCAAGTTAATGCAACACTGTCACTTTCCAGAGCAGGTCAGAGAGAAACAAACAAAAAATAATTAAATACTATTCCTAGCTATGGCTCCCTGGCTCTCATCGTTTTCTCCTGGCTCACACACTACAAAGTACAACACCAACTGCACCATACCTTAAACTTTCCAGCTCAGGAAAAAAATAAAACAGAAAAAGCAACTGTTGTAATAAATCTCGGAGCAGCCTTAAACCACCGCTGATGGTTGAATTCAGTAGCTTCCCCCAGGGCTTCACACTAATCGCAGCTCCCTGGCTATGCAGTACCATCATCTTGGACAGAAATGTTTCTGTTTTTCACTACATGAACCAATCAGCTGAGATGTCACTGCATCAGCGCTGACCTCATGACAGGATATTCATAACAACAACATAGAAACAAAAGGGACAGACACTGCTTCACCAAAAGGTCCTTAAAATGTATTTAACAAAAATGTGACAAACTAATAATAAATAAATGTCTCATATGGTAGTAGCCTACAGTACAAAACAAATGTTCAACAATGACCTTGTGAAAAATGATTTTCACTCAAGCTGTTTGCCCTTGGCACTTCACTCATGGCTTACACTATTCATGAGGTTACCCAAGATTAAACAGCTCTTGTGAAAATTAAATAATTTATTCCACAGATCCCTGTTGCCTTCTTTTCCCTCCCTCCCTGCCTCCCTCCCACCCTTCATTCCTTCCTTCCTTCCCCCAGCTTGAGTTGCAACATCTCTTGTCCAGTGGAGTAATTTTATTCTACCAAAAAATGAAGGAGAATTGTAGACTGTTAACCATATAAACTGTCTGCTACTAAACTTTGTTGGATATAGCTCTTAATTCACTCTCAAGGCCAATCCCCAAAGTCTGTGGAGCATCCTTTTACTGTACACAACATGCATATCATAAGGACATAAACTCTCAGATCACCGCTCTTCAAAAAATCCCTGACTTATTTTGCCCTCTTCCTGACCAAACCAGGAGAGCCCTACAAAGACTAACTGGCCTCATCATTAGGACATCAGGGGAACTAGTTTCAGCCTGATAGCCTGTAAACTCTCTTCCTCTGCACACCATAATGGGTGTCAGCCAGCTTCTCACTTAAACCTTACCTTCCCCTTGGTTTAGCCTCCCAGTTACTGTTACAATGCAACATCTAATGGCCCCATTGTTGAGCCAGCAGGATGGGCTAGTGTCAGCCCAGCAGCCCTTTCCTATGGGTGCCCATCAATATCTTTCAGTTTAACCTTTCCCCCAGTCCCACCTTCTAGCTGTCATTTCACTGTAATACCTAATGCCCCCAACACTGACCAACCAGGGAGGCTAGTCTAGACCCTGGTGGCCAGTAAAGTCCAATTGATATATTCTATTGTGTGCCTACATCTTTCTGAACCCCCTCTTCTCCCTCCAGTTCCCCTCCTACCTGCCAGTCCCTATATTCTCCATACTTTAAGTTTCCTCAGACTGTCCTTTTGTGCTTCCTCCTACCTGTCCATGGCTCCATTGTTTGGGGGTTCATCCCTATCCCAGATGTCCCAGTTATTGAAATGGTGTAAGGGACCAAATCCACTCATGTGCTGCCTGCCAGGTCCCTCAATGCCTCTGTAGTCTAACATGGAAGACCACAGACATTCAATGGATTAGTAGGGAGTATGCAGGAGTGTTTGGCTTCATGATGTATTATCATTGCCAGAATGTGCAGGACTGTGACCGGACTGAGACCACGCACACCCAACAATGGATCTGAGGGGAGTGTATAGTGCCCTAAAGAAACTTATACAGGGTAAGGGGTGTCTTGGGAATGGTACTAGAGAGGGAAGAGATAACCTTGAAAGAGTCATGAGGCACCCCCATAGGGTACACAGGAAGAGGACTGTACTGGTCACCTAGGCAGGGAATAGCCCAATTGGTAGCCCAGTGATGGGGGGCCATTAGTTATTTTACTGGAACAGAAGCTTGGAGGGGGACTGGGAGGAGGGGAGGGTAACACTGAAATGTGCTGGAGAGTGCCAAGTAGTGCATGTGGGGGGAGAGGAGTAGGTTTTATTGGTAGCCTGGACACTAGCTTCCTAGAGTCCAAATGATAGAGCCATTACATCTATATACTGTATATATACCTTCCAGTTGGGCCAAGGTGTGAGTGTGTGTGTGTATGCGGGGGGGTGCAAAATATGTTAAGTGATTTTTTTTTACTAGAAGAGGTTTGTGTTTTTTCTCTTAATTTAATTTTCATCAAAAAGAACACTAACAGCATGGGATACATGGTATCAGACTATCTGCCACACAACAATAGCCTTGGAGCAGATCCAAAAAGATCCAAGGCTATCCTTTTGAGTGGATAATGCCATTATCCAAACAGTTTAAAACTTGGTGGATTTTATCCACCCAAGCCTAGGTGCTTCACTGTCTTAAGCTTTTCTATCCCCCACATCTATAATGCAAAAACATAATGGCCTTGTGTTGTGTTATATTGTGGCCATGTTCAAACCAGAGTGGGTAAGCAGGTAACAGTTACATGTAGTTCCCCTGGGACTGGCTTTCTAGCTCAGCACCCAGGGCTTAGCTTGACATGGAGGTTATCTGGGATCACATCACAATCCTGGGGTAATGCTGTGGCTCAGCGGAGCTGGACTAGCATGCCAGGTGATGTTCTTCATTTCTGAGGGGGCAGGGAATGCTGCAGGCTCCTACCATCTTAGCTGCTTCTTGTTGCCAGGAGCAGTTATACTAGTGAAATGAGTAAGCACAAGCAAGATTCTGAAGGCGGAGTCATGTATCCATGATCACCTGAGTGACACACTCTAATTTGTTGATATGACTACTTGGGGGCAAGTAGAAATGCATGATGCCACATGTCATCTGATGGTCACCAAGTTCTACCAATGGCATTTGGAGGGTCTATACAGGGTGGCACCCTTCTCCCATGGTGCTCCTAAAGCCAGTAAAGCTTACTTCTCTTGATTGCTATGACTGTAATGATGTTATTGGAGATCTCCTGTTAGGAGATGGAATGAAGCTCCAGATGGTATAAACAATTTGGGGTCCACAGAGGTGAGGTTCCCCAGCTGGTTTTACTATTAGACTGAGGAAGCATGTGAACACTTTCATTCATTCTGAAGGTGGCTCATTGTGGAGGAGGGTGGGTTGTTCCGGTCACCTTAAGACCTTAACACTGGGTGCTGGGGGGAGAAGGGGGATTAGGATGCCACTAGGGTGATGGAATGGGTGGACACTGAATACTTATATTTTTCTGTGAAAGCAGGCGCATAAAGTTGATTGTTAGACATGGTCATGGGTGGGTTATTCTGGTCATCCACTGTGGGATTAGTAACTAACATTGATGGTACTGGGGGAGAAAGGTAGGGGGAAGGGGTTAAATTATCTATTCGATTTGAGCTAGGGGAGAAGGGTGGGACATGGGAAACAAGCAATGGTCTGGGAAAGACTCTTGTTTTTTCTATTATTACGTAATGAATACCTGAATATTTTGTTGTCAATTAGCTAAAATACAGGCAGATGTTCAGAGAAAGGTATTTGTACACCCTACTCCAGACTGCTGTGACAGTGATCACACAACACTAAGCTTTTCCATGCTCTGGGTTGATGCCAGATGCAACCCTCCTCTAATGTGCTCATGTCCACAATAACACTGGCATCAGTTCTACTTCCACAGTAGCTTCATAGAATATTAAACCAATGGGACAGCAGTTTTTTCAAATGTGTGATGACATCACAAAGACCCAATGCTGCATTCATACCTAAGCAAAACAACTGACATCACTGCAACTCAAGAATTTGACACATTAAACTTATTGTGCAACGAGCTGGCAGCCTATTAACATCCAGACTGTTAAGGCTAAGTAGGAGAAATCTTTTTTTTTATCACTTGCTTGTTGTTAGCTGGTTCTGCTGATCTCTGAATGAGCTGCCTGAAAATACTTTCAATTGCAGTTGAGGGGGGAAAACAAACTCAACTAGTTGTCAGCTCATTGCAATCACATAAAGAGAATGTGTTGCAAACTGACTACACAGTCAGTTTAACATGAATTGTACTACAGTATATCAAAACATGTGAAGGTAGTACCTGTATCACTCCAGTAACTGCAGATACTGTGTATGAATACATACAGGAGATTGTTATGACAGAAAAAGACTTGAGTCCATTGAGTCTGCTCAGATCCAGTGGAAGGATATATATTTTTTTTACATATGCAGTATCCCCCCCCCCCCACACACACAAGGCTTTTATTCACCACCCCTTCAAAATCCTGCTGCACAAATTGTAATGAAAAACAAATACTGTAATCTAACTGGAAATTGAACCCCAGAATAACATCTCTGTGCTTTAACATTGAGTTATCATGTTCATATGGTCAGCCACCACTTCCACAGTCACTTTCCTTTCAGGCTGCATATTCTGTAGCTAGGAACAATTTCAATGGTAATGATTTATTGGTGCAACATTAAAAAATACAAACTGTAGTGCCAGAGAATAATATTGCGTATCCCATATACAATGTTGTATGAGTTGCAGTTATACTATATACTGTACATAGAAGATGTCAGCAGAAAATGACTTCTTGGCCCATCCAGTCTGCCCTATTTTTCCCTACCTACAGCTCCACTGCAGACCTTACTCAGTCTTCAGTCTTCACCCCTGCTTCTTACTTCCAGGATCCCCTTGTATCTGTCCCATGCATTCTTGAACCCTGTAACAGTTTTAGCCTCTACCATGTCTAGTGGGAGGCTGTTCCCTGCATCCACCATCCTCTCTGTGAAGAAGTACTTCCTTACATTTCCTCTGAGGCTCCCCCCTTCCACCTTCATAGTGTGTCCCCTTGTTCTTAAGCATCTTTGTCTTTGGAAATAGTTACCTTCCTGTATCCTGTTTTTACCTGTAAGGTATTTGCAAGTTTCTATCATATCCCCTCTTTCCCTCCTTTCCTCTATAGAGTACACATGTAGCTCCCTAAGCCTTTCTTCATAGGACTTTAGATGCAGGCCCTGCACCATTTCGGTTGTCCTTCTTTGTACCATCTCTACCCTGTCTATGTTCTTTTGGAGATGGGCCCTCCAGAACTAGACCCAGTACTCAAGGTGTGGCCTTACCAGAGACCTATACAGGGGCATCACTACCTCCCTCCTTCTGCTGGTGGTTCCCCTACCTATGCAGCCCAGCATCCTATTTTCTTCTCCACTGTCTTGTCACACTGTTTAGCTACCTTCAGGTCATCAGAAATGATTACCCCCCAGGTCCCTTTCCTGCCTTGTGACTGATAATTCCACTTCTCCCAGTTGGTATGTTGCCCCTGGGTTTCTGTGCCCCAAGTGCATGATTTTGCACTTCCTTTGCATTGAAACCCAGCTGCCAGTCCCATGACCATTCTTCCAGTTTTAATAGATTGTCCCTTATTCTTTCAAAACCCCCCCCCCGCCCCGGTGTGTCTACTCTGTTGCAGAGCTTTGTGTTGTCTTTGAACAGGCATACTTTCCCTTCCAGTCTTTCTGTGATATCACGAATAAATATATTAAAGAGGACTGGGCCTAATACTGACCCATGTAGCACTCCACTGGTTACCTTGCCTACTGCAGAGTGGGTGCCATTTACCACCACCCTCTGACTTCTATTTTCTAGCCAACTCTCTACCCATCTAACTCTTTTCATCCCTACTTTTAGGCTGTCCAGCTTGTCTACCAGTCTCCCTATGCAGAACATTGTTGAAGGCCTTACTGAAGTCCAGGTAGGCTATGTCCACAGCTCCTCCCTGAGCCTCTTCTTTGGTTACCCAGTCAAAGAGGTTCATCAGGTTAGTCTGGCAAGACCTCCCCTATGAAACTATGCTGCCTTGGGTCCTGTAGACCACTGGCAACAAGGTATTCCCCAATCCTTTCCTTCAGTAGTGATTCCATTACCATGCCCACCACTGACATCAGGCAATACTCCGTTATTAGTGTCAGAGTGGCTCAGCTGGTAGCACTCTATGGCACAAGTCAGTGCCCCAATCAATGCTAAGGAGTGGAGCTACAGGAGGTTGGTACTGTCCTGCATGACACAGTTCCCCTTGGGCCTCCAAGGAGCAGTTCAACAGTGGCAGTTACTACAAGCCCTCCTGGAAGGCAGTTCACATATTTTAGGAACTGCAGTTTTATTCTACAGTATGTTAAATCCCACTGGGTAACCCAGCCATTTCATATGTATTACTGTGTGGATGAATGGATAGATAGATAGACAGACAGAAAAACAAATAGAAAAAACAGATAGACAGACACAAGTTTTATTTAAATATAACTTTCTTAAATCAAGGCCTAGCACAATGAAAACCCATCACTTTTGCATGTATCACTGTGTGTATGTGCCGCTATGCATCAAAAGCAGTGACATGTAATTACTTGCAAACCTGTATGGACACTCTCCATTTATTTTATGTCATTTGTATTATCAGGATACACTAGCTACATTTATTCCATGCTACTTACCATCAGGTTACTCAGTTGCTGTACACTTATTACACAATGACTGTGCTTTATGAAAGCAGTGCCATTATTGAGAACTCTATTACAATTGTGTGTAAACAATTATCATAGCATCAGATTAGAAATCTTACCCTGGGCTGCAATGGAAACCATTCATCCACTGGATTCTCAAGGTTCCGGGAGTCAAAAGGGATTTCTACCTCTTCTAAAAAACTGTTGCGACCAAACCTATCGTAGTGCCAGACTGACAGCTGCAGGGTCCTCGTCTCCAGCTGTGTGTGACTGATGACATACTGGCAAATGACAAATGGAAAGATCATGAAACCACTTACTATTAATGGGCCCCAGTTAACTATAAACCTTCTGCTAAGCTATTTTCCATAAAAGTATGACATGTGAAAAAAATGAAGCAGCAATTACTGCAACTCACAGTACCCAGAAGAGCCTAGTAATTGACCCAGCTTTATGTCTTAACTTACGTACAGACTATCTCTTAAATTCTTTCCTTTAACAGGTGATTTTACCACAGTATTTATGGGTGTGTGTGTGTGTTCAAGTCAGAAATAATGAAAGGTGAAGATTGGGACATGGTTTTAGTTTTTAAAGCTTTCAGCAATGATTAATTGTTTAAAACTCCGCACCTACAAAATAAACAGATCCAGAAATAACCAGAGGTCATTCACTTCAATTGCTGGGTAGTTTACTTAGAGTCGAGCAGAGAAATTATTTTTTTATTCGAAGGGTAACTGATACCTGAAACATGGCTACAGTTTGGGTAAATACTCCTACCATAGATGCATTCAAGAAAGATTTAGATAAACATATGGGATGGGTATGTATTACACAAATGTTCAGAGAACTATGGGGTAACTGAAAGCCCTGACTGATGCACAGATCAGGGCTTCAGTACCCCAATTCTCCATGCCATCACAATATAAAATAAATAATATTCCTACCATACTGCTTGTAAAATTTTAAATCCCCTCTGCTCCAGCGAGTATACTGTAAGTGCCATGTAACCGGCTGGGTGCCCAACCCCGAGATCTCGTTCATTATAACACGAGATGATGATGCATCATTGCCACCGCCTTTCATATTCCCCTATGTATGGAGCTTTAATAAACTCCATTACTACCATGCCCAACTTTAGGTTTACATAATTTGACTATATGCCATATGTATACTATTTGGGGTTAAAATGTTCCTTCTTCCCTGTCCCCATTCCAGAGTATTTTTCACAGCTGCACCTTGCCTATGCCACATGCATGTGCATGGTAGTCCACATGCATGATGTTGTGCTCTCATACGGTGCAGTCTCACACCTCTTCATCCCAGTGCTCTGTAAGCGGCAACCAAAGTAATGTGATGTGTTACTTCCGGTCCCCATTTTTGGTCAGTACCCTCACAGCATGTTGTTCTACTTCCAGTGGCCATGTTAAGGTCATTCAGGAGTGGCAGCTATTTTCCCACAGCCAAAATTACTAGGAGGAAGGGAAAACTCTATATGTGTCCCAATCAGTCACACTTACCAACAACTCTGAATATCATGGCTTATATACTAATATTGGGTGACATACTTCAGTACTGCTTGAACTCCTGCTCAGGCAGTGTCTTGTTTACTGCCACTCTAGTTTTAAGGGCATACTGTAGGGCATTGTTTAATCCATTATTATGAGCCTTGGCTCTTAGCACAAAGAAATTAAATAGCCTCTTCGTATTGTATCATCCCCCACCCCAACAGGTAGAAGTATGGACAAGGTTAAAATCTGCAAGACATACAGTGACCCTCTTTTGCCAAACCAACAGAATCTCTATGCTCAGTGTGCAACCCTGATGGATCAGACCCATCCCTCACAGGGGAGAAATAATGAAGAGAAATTTATGGAGCAGGTGCCTTCTCATAAGGTGGATTCCGACACTGCTGCCCTCATCACGCAAAGAATGCAAGCCCACAGGCTCTCATACTTCAGAGGATGGAGCATATGAAGGCAAAAGTGATGCCCAATCCTGATGTGCCTCCCCCATGTCCAAGAATAACAATGACCAGCCTCCTCCTTCTCAGCCTCCAAACCCACAATCGAGGCCCTGATAACAACAACCCAGACTTGGGAGATGAACAGAATGATTAATATCTTGAGGCTACTGTTGAAGAAGACCCACAGTCCTTAACTGCCAAACTATGGTTGTATGACACAGTGCCAATCCTGGTTAGGTTCATCAAAACCACTGTGGGCTTTGCACAACCTCTGCCACCACTGGAAAGCAAGCTAATTCTAATCTTGAAGCCAAAGCCCAAAACTAATCACACATTCCCAGTGTGCAAATCTATAGAAGAGGGATCGATAAGGAATGGGAGGCGGCAGATCCTGCTAGGTTTCCTGAAAGAAAGTCCTGGGATAAAATGTAACCTATTCAAAAAGACATTTAAAGACATGGTGTAATGATCCCACCGTCAACCCTTCGGTGGTTTCCTTGAGCAAAAAGACTGTTTTAACAGCCACAGGCTCAGCTCCATTAAAAGACCCCATGGCCCCATGGACAGAAATATGGATGACATGCTCAAGGAAGTATTTGAACTTACAGGCCTATCTGCCAGAGTGATGACAATGGCCATGTATCATACCAGGGCCCAAATAATGTGGCTAGATGACCTCAGTAAGTCTCTAGAATCAAAATCTTCACTAGTTGAACTTAACCAGCAGGCCCTCCAAATGGCAAAATATCTAGTAGACATGGTAGTAGACTCTCTCAAAATCAACACCAGAACATCAACTATACCAGCAGAGTAAGGAGATCTTTATGGCTCAAGCTTTGGGAAGCTGAGCATGAATCAAATATTTTATTATGGAAGTTGCCAATCAAAAGGGGCAACCTGTTCAGTGCAGGGCTCGACAAGTTCCTGAAGTCAAAGGAGGAAGGAAAGAACCTGGGTGAGGAAAAACAGCAACACTCAAACTATCTAGCCTCATCACAGAACAGAACTGTTTGGCTCAATTGAAATAACTTTCATGAACATAGATAACAGTACATCAACTACAATAGAGGCAACAGCTTTAGGCCATCCTTTAACCAGGAAAACAACAGGTTCAGGAACACAGGTGGCCATGGCCGAGGCCAATTCAGCTCCAACATCTTCAAAAATAACAAGCAGTCGCTGGCCCACCAGCGCAGTGGTAGCGTTACCACTTGTGATGTTAATGACCCAGGTTTGGAAGCAAACTCAGAATGTCAGATGGCTGGCTGGGGGGATGGAAGATCAAGCATCTGAAGGACTGTTCTTCTCCTCTGATGGGGGGGGGAAGGTGTGCAGAGCCCAATAGGTACCTTGCCTCTAGCAGAAGCTGGAGGAAAGGAATCTGGGACTGCCAAGACTTGAAATGAGGGATGGGGCAGACCCAATATGTGGTGTTCTGGAGTGCGCAGCACATGTCACGGTGTCATTGCACACCACATTTCTTGAGTGACCACAGTGGAAAAACACAGAAAATACTGGTGGCAGGATGGGACGAGATGCCCACAGGCCCAGCACCCGACCTGCTGAGCCCATCAGCCAAGCAATAGATCCTCTCCCTACAGGGTTTGGGGAACCCAACTGACCCTGCCGCAGGGGGCAAGCCCTGGGGGAAGACAGGTTAGTAGTTAAGTCCCAGTGGATGTTGGTTTGGCGGGGCTCTGGTGTCCAACAGATGGGGGCTGTCTGGTAGGGGAGAAAACAATTAACCAGAAAAATAACAAGCAGTCATCACAATGACTACATTCACTGCAAGCTACCCAGCTTTTAATAGGGGGCCGGCTCCAACAGTTCGGCAACCACTGGAGATCAAGTACATACAACAAGTGGGTACTAGAAGTAGTCACGCAATAGAGTTTTCACAAAGATCAACCATGGACAGGCTCATAATTTCTCTGGTTATCAAGGAAAAAGGCAACACCACAATCCAAAACATCATCAGACAATTATTAGTGAACAGAACTATTGAAAAGGTCCCAAATATCAAGGGGAAAAGGAATTAACTAGATGTTCTTTATGATCCACAAAAAGATGGGAGATGTATGCCCAGTGCTAGACTTAAAATCCTTAAACAAATTCATACGCAAAAGAAATCCAAGATGGAGTCATTCAAAACACTTAGAGCAATACAGAAATGGGATTATCTGATGTCCATTCACATGAAGGATGCTTATCTGAACATACCAGTTCGTCCTTCACACAACCAATTCCTCAGGTTTTTAAACTTGGGACAACACTTTCAGTATCAAGCTCTGGTGATTGGACTAATATTCATGCCCAGAGTCTGCACCAAAGTTTCCGGATCTATTGCAAGAACAAAGGATGCACATCATACTATACCTGGGCAACTGGTTAATAAGAACAAGGTTGAAACAACAAGTGGAAAAAGACACAGGAGACATCCTAGAAACCCCACAGAACCACAGGTGGGTTTGTCAACTTCAAAAAGAGCATGCTCTAGCCAGCTCAGCAGTGAAGAGGGCTAAGGCGCCTTAGGCTCCTTACCTTTTCCCACACTGGCGACCCAGATTTGGGAACAGACTTGGGTCATGGAGGGTCAGCCGGGAGAAGAGGACTGAGTATCCGGAGGACTGCTGTCGTCCGCTGGAGAGGGAGAGCTGCTGTTCCCATTGCTTGTGTGCCTTCTAGCAGAGGCTGGGAGGCAGGAAGCTTGGGACCACAACTTTGGAAAGAGGGCCAGCAGCCATCGACATCTCATACACAGTTGCATGTGTGAGCACGTCCAGGTGGCCTTACACGTCTGTTGCTCCATGGGAGGAAAAGAGGAAAATAGCTGAGTGCAATGTGGGATGAAACTGACCTCTTGCAGGCTCCACACTGGTTACAGGGCCCTATCCCAAAACCAGATCCATTTATTGGTGGTGAGCTGCCCACAGTGGACCCCCACCATGAGGAGCAAGCCATGGGGAAATCATCGGGATGAAGGTAAACCTGGGGATACCGGTTGATGGGGGTGGGGGGGGGTGGTGGAAGGAGATGCCTGCACCACAGCGGGGAGATAAACAGGCTAACTGCAAAAAAAGAGCTTGCTCACACCAACTCAACAAATCAAATATTTGGGGGTTGTAACAGACACTGCAACTGGTCTACTCAGAATGTCTGTGAAGGGACTCGACAATGTTGTTGCCCAGGCTCACCCATTGGCAAATCTTATTTAATTACACTGGCACAGGTCCTACAGGTACTAGGAACCATGGCATCAGGCAATGATCTAGTTGTTTGGGCATGGGGAGAATGAGACTGCTTCAAGCAACAGGGATCCAAAGAGTTGCTGAAACAGAACAATCTCAATGCAAGCATCCTTTTCACCGTAAACACTATGGGACTCTGTCAAGTGGTTTGTGGAAAGGGACACTCTTGTCTAAGGGAGTCCTACTGGAACAAGAGCACAACATGATAACAGACACAGATCCCAGCCTGTTAGGCTGAGGTCAGCAATAAGTTACAAACCACTCTGGGTAGATGGTCCAAATCGGTAACAAAATTACCAATCAACGTACTCGAAATGAGGGCCATATACAATGCCCTAATACACTTCCAGGAGATGATAAGGACAAAAGCAGTGCTGATCTAGTTGAACAACATGTCCAGATGTTATATATAATAAAGCAAGGGGGGGCACAAGGAGCAGGAACATGCAGAGGGAAGCAGCAAAAGTTCCTTGCTGGGCAAAGAGAAACCTTTAACACATTTCTGCCACTCATCTGGTGGGCAAGCTAAATAATGTGGTGGATTGGTTGAGTTGTCAACAGATCCACCCAGGGGTGTGCCACCTGCACAGGCAAATATTCACCAGTATAAATGAATGGGGAGGGGACCGCATAAAAACAGACTTCATGGCCACCACCAAGAATACTCAAGTCCAACAATTCATCTCAAGGTACAGGGACCATCGATCCAGCAGGATAGATTCAGTATCTCTGGACTGGACCTTCATCAGGGGATAATCATTCACACTTTTTCCCTCTAATCCCTCAACTCTCCAGAAGGATTCACCAGCCAAGGTCAACAGTTGACATCATCACACCATATTGGCTCAGACGCCTATGGTTTGTGACAGTAATAGGTATGGGTTTGGACCAGTGGATTCTACCCAGCTTAAGCAACATCTTAACAACAGCAAGCTACAGTGTATAGCTGCTTTTGTCCCGTAATTAAAGTCACAGTTCATGGTCCTTTATTAGGCATGACAACTTTTTGTCCTGCATTGATTCCTGTACAAAGTTTGAAGTCTGACATAGTAATGGCAAAGAACAGAACAGTGAGTAGAACCAGAGCATATTGGGACCTCAAGTAATCATCAGATGGGGTTTGGGCTCTTTTGTTACCCACTGAGACTTTCATTCCCAATTTAGTTTAGAGCAATTTAGGAAAGCAGTGGTGGCACTAAAATAATAGCCACTTACATCCACAATTATCACCAAAACTGGTAAAAAAATAGAAGATAATGGGTGGGCAATGATACACAACAAGGCTGTGTTTCCATTGATGGGTTCTGATGACAACACAGGGACCATGAGAGGTCCTTGATGTCATCACAATCATGAGATTGAAACACAGCCTTGTACCAATGGTTGAACGCCCTTTACTTTGCATACCATATATGGGTTCTGTGAAAAGAAATAGCATTGTTACCACCCTTAACAACAGAAAACTGTTTTGTAGTGATTTGTTAAAAATATAAACCCACCCCCAACCAGCTGCTAATAATACACACTACGCCATTAATAGCAATTTTTTTTTCACAAAAATGAGTTACAAAAATCACACTACTTTTACAAATGATTCTGCACAGGAGATTAGTGAGATCGCCAATGCTCACTGTATGCATTTCCATTTGAATCACAGAAGCCCTTACAGGGTGGCTCGGAAGACTCACAGATCACCTTGCACTGGATCCCTTGCAAAGTAATGTGATTTGTTTTTCAAAGAAAACTACCATTACTGGCAGGAGGTGGGTTATTAGTAGTTGTGTGCTCGGTGGGTTTACGTTTTTTCCAATTATTACAAAAAATTAGAAGTTTCTAGTGTGCGGGGATGTGGTTAGATGTATGTGTTGAGGCAGTGAGCAAGGCAGCATGTGTTAGAAAAAGCAGGTGGAAGGAGGTGCCATTTAACTAAAAAGCTATTGTACCATAGAGGGATACAAAAGCCTTCTCTGACCTTTGAAGCTTGGTAATACAGCTTTTCAGTTGGGTTGCAAAGTGAGGTACAACAAAGGGGAACCATATAAGACAATACTGAATAAGAGAAATTCAGTGCTGAATACACTGATGATTAGTCATATTCCTCAGAAATTAAGCACTTCAGTAATTTACCTTTAAAATCTCATTAAAGACTGGATCTATTGTATTAATTCTGAAACCGGTCTTCCGCTTGCTTTGGCGAGACTTGTCAGGAAGGAGATATGATTTCACATAGCTGCAGATCAAAACAGAGGATACTGAGAAAAGCTGAACAAATAAATGTGTAAGCTGGATTCGGAGAAGGATAACTAGTCTGTGATTACGTGCTAAAATAATGAAACATGATGGCAAGCAAAGAATTTAAGTATTTTATGCCCCAAAAACTTCAGAACAGTGAGTCTGTATGAAAAGTACTGCTCCAGACCTTGGCAAGAGGATATGTAATTATGCAGGTCAAAAAATGTAGAAACACTCTGCTGAAACTGTGTAACTGTATTTAACCAATTCTCCCGAATCAGTACATTAAAGTGGGAACCTCTATTGTTTGTCCAGTTAAAAGAAAAGTGGTTTGGAGTTTCTGAAGTTCTGTGTTTACTACAAGTGAAGTGCACTCAGACCCAGTTCTCTCTTTTTTTTCACTTCAAGGTGGAAGGAACAGTCAGTACAGAAGAAACATTTTTTTTCTGCAGCAAGATAGTTATCTAATTCATTTAGATCCTTGTTGATTTATGAATTTATTTCATGACAAAAGGCCTGGAACACAGACTCTAAAAATAACTCATGTAAGTTGGTGCTGTCAGAAGATATTATGCTGGTGTCAAGCACAACAGGGCGTACAAAACAAGATGATCCTATATGAGCCCAAGGATCACCTTGTTTTTTAGGCTGTGCTGAAAACCAGAATTAAGTCTTCTCTCACTGTCTCTCTAGCTTACAGTATGTGAGTCCTTTTTGGGGAGTTTAAGTGCTGGGCCTTTTGTTTGATCTTTGACTGTGGTTGGTCAGTAGCACAGATGTCCACTGAGTGGCTTTTTGTTTTATTTGTTTGTGAATGAATTTATTTACCTTGCATTGATTTACTCTGCCTGTCCTTACTCCACGTGGCCCACCTGAGATGCAACATCTAATTTTCAGTGAGGACTTCTTGCTAATCCATTTCACAGTTTGGAGCAGTGACAAACAAGGAGCTCAAGTGACCTGCTCAGGGTCACCAGGTGAGTCAAAGGCAGTGTGTGGAGTTGTATCTGTATCTTTCCTATATCTCAGTAAGGCGTTCTATGCACTAGACCACTCTACCTTCCTCATAGCTGTCTTAATGGCTAAGAAAACACAACAGGGAGTTAGTTATCATGGATTAACCACATGCCATGGTGGGCTGTGAGAGCTGAGTGTAAGTCTGGTTATGACAACTCACAGCCTGGAGTGCCTTACTGTACTTATAAAATGGGCACCCCATTAATACAATCAGAAGAAAGTTAAATATTTTAAAAAGTACACAGAAACATAAACAATGTCAGCAGAAATAGACCATCGGTCCATCCAGTCTGCCCTGATATACCATATGCTACTCTGGGACCTAATGTCTAGTTATGGTGTGTAACCTTGCTTCCTTCCTTACTTACTGCCTTACTGAAATCCCTATGAGTAATTATTAATCCTTTTACTCTAGCTCAGCTGTACTTGCTGCCCCTGATGGTTTTGTGCCCACCACATCAGCCAGTAGGTTGTTTCATGGCTCAACCACCTTCTCTGTCAAGTAAAACTTTCTCATGTCCTTCCTGATTCTCCCCCCACCAGCTTTCACTCCTGTTCCTGTATTCTTTATTTACCACTCCTGCTGAATAGTTCCACACAGTTTACCTTATTCATTTTTTCAGGAACTTGAAGGTCTCTGTTATGACTCCCCACTTCTTTCTGGCCTCCGAGTACATGTTCCGTGCCGTAAGTTGTTCCTCTTAGGATCTACCATACTGCCCCTTAATTATTTTGGTTGCTGTACTCTGCACAATCTCAAGCTTATGTTTGTCTTTCCTTAGGTTAGGATTCCAGAACTGTGCACAGTATTTCAAGTGTGTCCTCACCAGTGTTCTGTAGAAAGGTAGTATTACCTCTTTCCTCCTGTTATCAAAACCCCTCCCAATACAACCTAACAGTCTAGTTGCCTTGCTGTAGGCCTTGTTGCACTGACAGATTATAGTAGGAATTTGCTTATGACAACTCCCAGGTCCCTTTGCTCAGAAGTGGTTTCCAACTAAATCCCGTCCATCCAAGATTCTGTCCTGGGGTTCTTGTACCCTACATGCATTACCTTGCACTTTTTGGTGTTGGATTTCAGTTCCCAGATTTTGCACCACCTTCTTAACCTTTGCAGATTCCTCTGCATCTCTCTTACTCCCTCCTCATAGTCTACCTTGACACAAAACTTAGTGTCATCTGTGAAGGGACACATCCTGTTCTGTATTCCTTCTCCTATGTCGCTAATAATCATATTGAAAGGTCTCATCCCAGCACCGATCCTTACGTCACCCTACATGTGACCTCCTTCTACCCTTACATGACCCTGTTTAAGGAGAACAGCTGAGGAAGTGTTTCAAGAGTCCACAGAAGGGGAGACAGTTTGGAAGTGGTCAGTGAATTCAAATACCTTGCATTCTACTAGATTCTCATTTAAATTCTGACAGACATGTTGAGCAGGCAACTAAGCAGCTGATTAAACTAGCTCTAGCAAAAGCTGCAACTGAGCCTAGGGATAAAAATGGTGGACTGTGCCGCCATTTCAAAGATGGTGGCTGGAGTTCACTGCACATACATGATGACTCGCGCATGTGCACTGGGCTCCAGCAGCCGTCTTGGATACAGTGGACTGTGTTGCCATACGTGAGTCATTGTGCATGTGCAGTGAACTCCAGCTGCCATCTTGGACACAGCGGACAGTGCCATGTCCCACCAGTACCGATGGACAAAACAGTGTGGGGTGAATGTGCAGTGATTGCCATTCACCTCCACTATTAAAAAGTCTGTTCAGCATCTGGTGAGCTCCCTTTTCTCTACAGTACTTGCAAGACGTCTGTAGGGCTATGCCTACTGCACATATAATAATTAGGGGCATTGTATGCAGAAAGCAACTTTTTAGTTGATGATGCCAGAAAATTGCCACTGTCATCAGTGCAATATGGGAACATAACCTGGGTAGGAGTATTTGATAAGATCCTAAAAAAAAAGATCTGTATGTACAATGCCAGATGCAGGTTTGCTCTGAGAGCTACACAATGGGACCATCACTGTAATTTACGTGAACAGTTAAATTGGCTACCAGGTGTACAGTGGGACAAAGTATATAAAAGCTGTTTTGTATACAAAGCCATACATAAGAATAAAAAAAGGAACCCTGATTGACATGTTTGTTCCAAAAAGACAGCATAAAATCTTTAAGATCACATGATGCAGTGACAGTCCTGGTACACTTGTGTAAAATCTCTAAAAACCAAAAGGCCATCAAACATACTGTTGAAAATATCTGGAACAACATACTGTAGACCCAGAGTTAAGAAACACTCCAAATGTACAACAATTAAAAGTACGTTATAAATGCACTTCATTAATTAAAGCACAGTGCTATTTATAGTACTGCTCTTAGATATGAACATTTGTAGATTGACCTTGTTCCTAGATATTTGAATAAGTGTTTTATTTGCTTAAGATTTATATTTTGTATAAGAATATTTGTCAATTGTAATGTGATGATGTTTTATATATATATATATATATATATATATATATAGGTCAAGACTTTCCTCACCTGGTTATAAAATTTTAAAATAAAACAAAAATAAAATGTTTACCATCATCCTTTGTTGTCTGCACCTCAACCAACTTCCCACCCATCTTACTAGGTCCTTAGCACATTTAAACATACCTTTTAACTGTCCCTAGTTTTCAGGGATGTTCTGTTTTTGCCTTAAAAAATTCCTCTGTCTTTCCTAAAATTGTGGTTTCTGTCCTTGAAAAGTAGGGGTTTGAAGCAGAAAATGATGACATGTGTTTGTGTTTTTCTCTATCAGAATTTTTTTATATTAAGCTACACAATGTAACAGGCTTCTTGAGCTTATATTCCCATTTTTTAAGAGTTCTCCCTGATTTTAGTCATCTGTCTCATACTTTGTAAGCCCTGTCCCTGAATTGCAAGACAGGAGGTTGAGATGTGTATATTTGAATATTTTCTTATCCTTAAAAAGTGAGCCATTTTCTACCCATGTGCCACAAGGTGGTGCTGTTTGCAACAGCCTTATGTTATGGCATTCAATTTTCAGAATCCCAGGAATGCCACAAGTCCCTGGTATGCCCATTATTTGGTGCACGGGGCTTGTGGTATTCTCCCAGCCTGCAATCGGGATTTTCAATCCAGCTTTTCCCTGGTCTAACTTGCATCATCTGAGGGGCCCATTTTATGGGGCTTGTGCCAAATCTTTGGCACAAGCTGCCATAAATTGAGGAAATTTCTGCAACTGTGCCTGATGTACTAAAATTGGGTACAGTTACGTCAAAGGAGTTTGGTGCTGCTGCACCAAAAAACAGGTTTGCCGCAGGGATTGCCGCCAGCCCTGCATCAATCTTTGAAAAGCAATCCCCGTGGTATCTATTCTGTGCTGCCTGCAAGTTCCATATATGGCATGTACATACACTACTGCGAGACAGCGGCTTTGCCAGCTGTGACAAGAATTTGGCACTTTATTTGTGTGTGCTGCCCTGTGTTTGGATGTACTGTGAGTGGAAGATGCATTCTGGGCTACTGAAAGCTGATGTTTAAAGTGGGAGTGGGAGACAGACTGTGAAATCAGCAGCAGAGTTTATAAGGTAAAATAACAAAAAGCAATTTAGGTGGGAAGCAGGGTTTAAATATTTATATATTTAATGTCGCTTCGCTACAAACCTTCCCTATCAAAACACACCACTGCTCCCTTTTCTTGGCTGTCTCCCTCACCTCACTTGTTAGTTGTTGCCTTGCCCACTGTGCTACCTCTATCGCAAAATGTTGGTTTGCTACTCTCCCCTCCTACCTCACCAATCTCCTGATCCCTCCCACCAACCCGGCTTACTCACTTCATACCCGAGACCCTCGCTACTTTGCCCTCCCTCTACCACATTCACAACTGGGCAAGTTATCCTTTGCCTTCAAGCTGCCTGCCCTCTGGAACCATCTCCCCCACTTGGTCTGCCTCTTGCCCACTGCTGCATCCCCCCAAAAGCACCTAAAACCCCTCCCCATTGCCACTCCTGCTTCCCTCCTCATTCCCTTTGACACCCTTAATACCTCCCCCTCCCCCCCGATTTCTTACCCCTCTTCTTAGCTCTCTAGTCATTCATTTGCAGCTCCTTTCATTTCACTCCTTAAACTATTGCCTAATCGTAAAACATCATACATTCTAATCTGTATTTATTGTATATATGGTATACATTTACAAAATTCTTGTACTTTATTGTATATATTTTGAAAAACATCCTGTATTTCATTATACCTATTGCTATGCAGTCATCTTTGTATTCTTGCTGCATTTTCTCCACTTCTCCCTCCCCTGGTTGAACCTGGAAACGAGGTCCGGCTCAGTGTGCCTTTCCCGGTTACCAAAAATAAAAAAAAATAAAAATAATGGGGAGTCACATGATGCAAGCTCTGTGAACACAGCCTGATCCTTCAGCTCCAGCTTCCCGCTGCATTAAAACTTATATTTTTACAATTTGGATAAACCTGCGACTTCAACTGATCCTATTAGGAATTATAAAAGATCCCAGAAGCAGTTGACGCTGAATTAGGTGTACATGGAGGTGGAGATGAAGAAAATGCACACCCAGACACACTCCGCCAGTTTCTCCTTGAAGGCCCAGCGGGCGAGAGTGATGCAGTTCTGAAGGCCCTGAAGTGAGAGTCCCATTCGCGATAATGAGCCCCTGACTCTGGCTCAATTTCTAGCTGAGTTTAAACCTTTTCGTGCTGAGCTGTGCACGGTGACAGAGGAGTTAAAAGCAGTTACTGTGGCCCTGGAGGACTTGTCTCGTCGCATGGGAGACACGGAGGTGAAGGTTTCATCTTTAGAGAAAAGAGTATCGAAACATGAACCGGAGATTATAAACCTAAAACAGAAGCTAACTAGAATGGAGGCAAAGATCGAGGATTTGGAGGGACGGAGTAGGAGGAATAATCTAGTTATTATTGGCCTCCCAGAGCATGAAGAGGGAGCAGATGCGATCTCGTTTATACGAAACCTTCTCAAAGAAATTGTGAGCGCCTGGCTGACAAATTTATCATTGAAAGGGCTCACGGGCGCTGCGTGCGGCTCCACCACGGGCTCCCCAGTACTCTTTATAGTGCGCTTCTTGAACTATCAAGAATGGCAGTTTGTTTTGGCAAAGGCTAAAGAGCTCAAGGAGTTGAAATGGAGGGTGCCGATCAGGATTTGCCAGGATTTACCGCTAGCAGTCGGCAGAGAAGAGCGAATACCATCCAATCGTATCGAAATTGATTCCTGCGGTATTCGCTTTCGGATGCTTTACCCTCTAAGTTGCAGGTTCTGATTTCTGGCCAGTGGTCTTCCCTACGAAGATGCTACAATAGCAAGAAAGGATTGTCTACAGCCCTTCGGACCTCTTCAGATAGCTCCTGGGACTTTAAAGGAGAGAAGTGGACTATAGTGTCTTAAATTTTATTTTAATCTTGTCTGCTTAAAATAGAGGCGTGGCCTTTCTGCCAAGAAGTGTCCCGACCTAATTTGTTTTTTATCTTGCTTTTCCGTCCTTGACTAAGCAAGTTGCTCATGATCGGCAGTGGCACGTATAAATGTGGATTGGACAGTTTGCTTGGAGGTGGAGGCTGGAGGTTCGGCCCCGGGGACTACAGGTGGATCGGTCGAGTAAGGAGGCATCTGATGAGGGGTGAAAGGCTCAGCGTATGCGGTTAGGAGGGCTTGGCCTGGAACGATGCAGCACACTGCAAACTGAGCAGATCACGTAATGGACCTGCCGATAACGTGTCGATGGACTGACTGGCTTCTCCGTAATAGCCAGGTCTGGGAAAACGGAGGTCGCTTTCCTTCTCCTTTTAATTTTGGATCCCAGGATGTGCTGGAGTTTTCTTCGATCTTGCTGGGGATGCAGTATAGAAGTAGTGCTCCTGGCTAAGAGCTGGAAGAGAGGAGTTCGATTTGCATCTGCGGCTGCTGATTATTGGAGTGGAGGAGAAGTGCACCTGTCGGAATCTGGCCTACAGATCGTTTCTTTTGGGACTTGGTTCTATTTCACCTGATTTTTGTTAATGTAATGGTGCACCGTCAGTGTCTCATGTTGGGGACTGTATCTACTATAGACATTGTTCGCTGAATCTCCTACAGATAATTATACCTTTTTTTCTTTTTGGTTCTATTCTATTGTACAGCATAAAGTTGATTATAATGGTGGTGGTTGTTATTAATTATAGCTTTGGGGATTTCTTTTGTGGTGGAGGGTTAATTCCAGTAATGAGTGTGGGGGCAATGGTACATATGGTTTATTCGGGGAGTGGGCTCTGAAGTGCAAGTTTACGATCTGAGGGGTTCCTTTTCGTATGTTATTTATATTTTACCTCTTTTCCTTTTTTCTTTATGTGGATGGCTAAGCGGGAATAATATGGGTCATTGGGAGCTGTTGATTAGTCTTGGTTAGGCATTCAAGGATTTTGCAGGGGGGGGCCTGGAGGAAGGGTCTGAGGTAGTGGAGCTATGGATATCATGGGCAAAGTGTGGTGGAGAGGGGAGGGGTGGGAGGTATTGGGAAGGGGAGGGACGGGAGGAGGGTACTAACTGCTTTAGATACAGGTGTATGGGTTTGGATCGTTATGGGGTTTATTTTAAGGTAGGACAGGGAGTGGGGGAGGTAGCAGTAGGAGTTTAGGGGTGGAGTCTTGGAAGATCTGCTCTCCCAGTTGTTTTGGGAAGACAGCGATGGCGTGAGAGAAGAGTAGCTCGATGGTTCTTTAAGAATTACTGGAGAATGGGTAGTGTTGTGGAATTTGTTCATGGAATGTCAAGGGTGCCAGGCAAAAATAAAGAGATATAAAATGCTAAAACATCTGCAATTGCTAAAGGGCCAGATAATATGTTTACAAAAACACACTTGCTTGAAAAGGAGCTGGAGTGCGCTCAGATGTCAGTTTATTAGTCAGGTGTATGGGGCTGGGTATAATACTGCTGCTAGGGGTTATGCTCTTATTGCACAGGAGTGTGGCTTTTGTGTGCGAGGAAAGATAGTGGACCGGAAGGCGTTATATAATTACTATAGGACTTTAAACCAAACAAGGTTAGTGCTGGGCAGTGTATATGGTCCTAACGCAGACACCCCTGGTTTTTTTATGGATCTAATGAAAGTCTTAAGTCCGTTTCATCACCTTCCGATAGTGCTGGGGGGGGATTGGAATTTGCCATTTACTCTGGATTTGGATAAGGATGGTAAGCAAAGTAAGGGTCTCTCGCCAGCCCAGAGAGCTATTAGGGATCTGTCTGATAATCTGGGATTATGTGATCCGTGGAGGGTTCTGCATCCTTCATGTAGGGAATATACATTTTTATCGGAAGTTCATAAGTCTAGATCCAGGATTGACTATTTTTTGGTGAGTCGGGGCCTACTTTCAGGATTGGTGCATAGTAGCATTATTCCGGGGATCTTTTCGGACCACTCTATGGTTCGCTGTTCCCTTAGTTTGGCCCCTAATACTCCCAGACAGACTATTTGGAAGTTAAATAACCAATTACTTCGCTCCACGGAAATAAGGGAGTACATTGGTCGCCGGATTGAACAATATGAGACAGAGAATAGGCATTTTTTTATTAGAGGGGATTTATGGTGGAGTGCTCTAAAGTGCGTGTTGAGGGGGGAGTTTATCCAGTTGGCGGTTGCAAGGAAGAAGAAGAGGGACGATAGGGCTAGGTTTTTGCTGGTACAAATTAGGGACATAGAGAGGGCCTTGTCAAGGAATAAGCCAGAGGAGACCAGGGAGCTGTTGATTAGACTGCGTCACGAGTATGAAGAGATAGTAGGAGAGAGGGCAGAGTATGCGATGAATAAAACCAAAGCATTGTATTTGAGCCAAGGTGAGAAATCAGGTAGGCTTTTGGCAATGCGGTTCAGGGCTGTAGAAGCGTCTAGAATAGTCCAGAGTATCACGTCTCGAGTAGATGGGTCGGTTAAAACTTCGCCCATGGAAATCATTAGGGAATTTGAGGATTATTATAAGGTTTTATATAGTCCAATGACTCCTAGACCCAGTAGGGAAGAAGTTGAAGACTATCTAGGTACTTGTAGTCTGCCCCAGGTGACGGAGGTTCAAAGGAGGGAGCTCTCATTTCCCATCTCTGATGAGGAGATCTTGGAGGCAATCCGAACGCTTTCCAATGACAAGGCACCTGGCCGGATGGGTTTTCACCAATTTTTATAAATGTTTTGCGACCCTGTTATGTCCCGGCCTTAAAGATTATTTCAGAGTATCTTGACATTGGATGCAGTGGATGGCTATTTATTCGAGGCCCTAATGGTGCTTATTCGAAAGAAGGAAGGGAATTAGATAAAGTTACAAGCTATAGGCCTATCTCCCTGATTAATTGCGATGTTAAGATCCTGGCGAAGATTCTAGCAATCAGTTGTCTAAGGTCATGCCTAGTCTAATTCATCACGATCAGGTTGGGTTTATGAGGGCAGGTGACCTCGGACCACCTCGTAAGCTATCTCATGTCTTCTCTGCATCCAGGACTGTAATTCCCATGTGTTTTGATGTCGGTGGATGCAGAGTAGGCATTTAATAAGGTGGATTGGAAGTTTTTGTCCATTGCTATGGAAATTTGGCTTCGGCTCAATTTATCAATTACGTGTTTGCTCTGTATAAGGATCCCAGAGCTAAAATATATTGTAACGGAGTATTTTCTACAAGTTTTCCTCTTAACTCTGGCACTAGGCAGGGCTGTCCTCTATCGCCTCTTCTATTTAATTTATACTTAGAACCTCTCCTTACCAAAATGAGGTTAGACCCTAGGGTCATGGGTATTAGAGTTGGGTCAGAGAGCTTAAAATCTCAGCATTTGCGGATGACATCTTGTTGCATGTTACTCAGCCAGGTGGTTCAATTCAGGCAGTTATGGGCATCATTGAAGAATATAGTAGATTGTCCAATTACAAGATTAATGTGGAGAAACCCAGATTTTCCGCTGAACATGAGGGTGCATAGGTCTGAGGCATTGGAACTGGGCATGCAATGGACTCCGATATGTTGAAATATTTGGTATTTACTTGGCTAGATCTGATCTGAAATTAATCAAGCTTAATCTGGATGCCACTAGGAATACTATTAAGCAGGACCTAAAAAGGTGGAGTGGTTTACCGCTCTCTCTCTGGAGACGGATCAATATAATTAAGATGAACGTCCTGCCCAGGATTTTTTATCCACTTAATATGCGCAATGTATCGTTGCCCCAAAGGTGGTTCAGTGAGTTACATTCATTAATCTCGGAGTTTATCTGGAGGGGAAAGATGCCTCGTAGGGCCTATGGTAAGCTGGCAGCCCCCAGGGAGAGAGCAGGTCTGAGACTTCCACATTTTGGCTTATATTACTGGGCTAGTAACCTTTGCAAATATCTGAAATGGATAGTACCCACCAGGAGGTTGGAGTAATTGCCCTATGTTCCCTCATGGGTTAGATTGGAAATAGAGGCGATTAAGGAGGTGGGGATAGACCCGAAAGCCTTTCTTTATTCCATTCCTAAGATATTGCCCCCTAAGTTGATTGCTACCCCAATAGCAAAATTTGTGCGTATTCATAGACAGATATGTGCTAAGTTAGGTTATATTCCAGATAGGGACAAGTATCAGCCGATCTGCCAAAATCCCAATTTGAAGATTGGGGGGAAAATGATATCGGGTGGATGGCTTCCCCAGCTTGAGGGATTGCGAACTGAGGATTTAATTGGGGACGACCGTATACTGCCTATAAAACAGATCCTGGCAAAGTATAACATTGAGTCCAAGCAAGTCTTTAAAGTTTGCCAAATTACTCATTTATTAACCCAGATGTTGATTAAGCTTCGAGTAGAGCGTAAAAATGGGAAATGGTTTGAGTCATTGGAGCCAATTGTGTGGAACCACATGCGGTGTCCAAGTGTACAAGGCACTTCGATCAAGCTCTACGGATATTGATTATAAGCCTAGATATTGGTCTGGTTGTTTGGGAGAGCAGGAGGCGGGATTGGGAGGTGTATGGAGACGTGTATAGGTATCTTAAACAGGATAGACTGAGGGTGATGCAGTTTCATTTTTTGAATAACTTGTTTTGGACCCCTTCCAAGCTACATAAAGTAGGTCGTAGGCCTAACCAAAACTGTTTCCGGTGTCGTCAGGCAGTTGGAGATTTGTATCACATTTTTTGGGAGTGTCCGCCGATAAAGCAGTTATGGATACAGATTAAACAGAAAGTAGATCCATTGTTGGGTATTGACCAGTATTTTACCCCAGAAATATGTTTGGTAGGGGATTATTCTGATATTAGGTTTAAAGAGCGCAGATTTTATATGGCTGTGATCTCAGGTTCGCTTAAAAAGGTAGTTTTACGATATTGGATGACGGACTCCCCAATCACGTATGTGGAGTGGTTGCAGGAGATGTTATTTAACTTAAATATGGAAAAATTGAGTGCAGGAAGGGATAATCGGCTTCAACTATATGAAAAGGTATGGGGTCATTTTCAGTCGTTATACCTTCCTCAGGTGAAGTCGGATTTAGTAAGGTAATGCTAGAGATGATTGTGGACGAGCAGATCTTCCTTGAGGGTATTTAGTACTATGGTTTTTTTTGTTTTTTTGAGGGGGGGGGGAAAACTGGTTACTGATTCTAATTTATGTCAATTGTTATGAAGGAACAAAATCTTTTATGTATATATGTTGTTTTGATGTTGATTTCAATAAAAATTTTGAATTTAAAAAAAAAATAAAAATAATAATGTTTGGAGGTAGAGATGACAGAGGGGTAGATGCTTCTGGAACTGTGGCATTTAATGTTTTTCAGTAATGGAAAATGGGAGATGGGAATTTTTTTTGTTGTACTAGGATGGCTGCCAGAAAAGTTTTTCAAACGTTTTTGTGAGGCATTGCTATTTTAGTGTGCTGCATTGTGACTGTCAAAAGAATTGCAAAACCTTTGGATGTTGCTTCTCAAAACTATGGCTTTCAAATCCTTTTTACCAAACAGGAAGCAGGGCATTCCTAACCCATTTAATTATTGTGTTGCTTGCACGCATGTACAAGAAACACACTGCATCAGCAGTTAAGGAGCATGCCACAATGTGTAAAGAAATTTGGCCACGTCACCACGCATACAGCTGTTTTGGTGCATTACAAGCTACCAAAACAGCTGATTGCATGGTGTTCCCATGGTGACAGCTTCTCCGTCGGCCTCTCACAGTTCCCAGGAAGCCGATGAAAAGCCGCCGCTTGCCATTCAGTGTGCCTTCCTAGTGAAACATTTCAATAAAAAAAAATTAAAAAAAAGTAGATGGGGTGTCCAATCCCCCTGTCGACATGACTCCCCCCCAGTTCACTTGCTGATGGGGTAGCCCAATCCCCATTGGCATAATGCACCTCCCTCATTTGTTGTTTACTGAGGGGGGTACCCAGTCCCTCCCTTGGCTCATGCATTCCCCCCCAGCACACTGTATGGCCAACGGGCGTGCCAATTTCCTGATCGTCTCCACTGCTCCCCCAAACAAACTTCCATCTGCCATGCTGGGAGCCCAACCCAGCATAGCAAAAGTCTCTTTGGCCAATGGGGGTGCCCAATCCCCCATCAGCTCCACTGTCCCCAACAAACTTCCAAGTGCCATGCTGGGAGCCCACCCCAGCATGGCAAAAGTCTCCTTGGCCCATGGGATGCTCAATCCCCCATTGGCTCCACTTCCCCCCCTCCAAATAAACTTCCTGGTGCCGTGCTGGGAGCTCACCCCAGTGTGACAAAAGTCCCCCGTCATCTTTAAAAAAAAAAAACTTAGAAGAAAAAAAAGGTCCCTCGTTGATTCTCTTGCCCCCTCTCCCAACCCGCGCCCACCATCTGTGTACTCCACCTCCCCACACCCCCCCGCTTCACCCCATACTTACCTCCACAGCCTGGCGCAATGATTTTCTGTGGATCGGGAACAAGTCTGCAGTCTTCAAAGCCGACTGCGAACTGAAGAAATGCCGGTAAGCTGTATAATGGCATAAATAGGTTTTTTTTCAACTTTGGTGCATATCGCGGCCATTTTTGGGAAATTTTTTAACCAAATTTTCAACATGGGGTTCTTGGGACCCCACCTCATGAACTCAGTCACTGTCATTTTGTTATTCGGTCCCGAAAGGTAATTTCACAGTCACTGCATGCAACCATGTTTCAGGACTGATTAATGAAACGACAGTGTCACAGTTCATGAGGTAGTCCCCAAAAAACCTTATTTTTTTTTTTTTTTTATTTTATTTATTTAGTTTTTGTTGACCAGGTAAGTGCACTAGACAAATTCTGCCTATTTTCAGGCACGACCCGGGGGAGGGGGATACAGATGAGTGCCAACTGACCTTGAACCAGATTAAGCTGTTGTGGTATTTTTAGTGAATGAGGGAAATTTGGTCAGGACACTGGGGAAATTCCCCTACTCTTTTCGATAAGTGCCATGGGATCTTTAACATCCACCTGAACTACCACCAATCCAGGCAGATGGGACCTCGGTTTAACATTTCATCTGAAAGACGGCACCTCAGAAGTGCAGCACCCCTCTCATGCTGCACTACAGTGTCAGTACTGGGATATTAACCCAAGTGCCAGATGTGGGAACTGAACCCACAGCCCTCTGATCTCCCGGCCTCAGAGGCGAGTGTGTTACCTACTGAGCCACTGACACTGCATGTTGAAAATTTGGTGAAAAAATTCCCAAAAATGACTGTTTTTTTATTTAGTTGTTTAACCAGGTATACCACACTAAGCTGAAAGCTTTTTTACAGGAGCGACCTGGGAGCACAAGAGGTTAAGTGACTTGCTCAGGGTCACACAGTATGCAAGTGGAAGCTGTGGGATTCAAACCCAGGTCTGGTCTACTGGATGTCACCAGATTTGTAGCTCAGAGCCTTAGACCACTGCGCTATCCTGCCTCCTATACTGTTTTAAGAGCTTGCGTTCCACAGTTCTTACACACGCTCGTAACTTCGAGCATTTTTGTTTTCACTCCAGATTTTCAACACTGCCATTTTAACACACCTCCTTATGAACAGTACAGCTAACATTTTTCACATCTCCCCAGAAATGTGTTTTTGCACCTGTAGTGCACAATGGCATGTTGGTGTGCGAAATCAATGTTTGGGACAGATTAAGAAAATCACAGTGACGCTGTTCATGAGGTAGCCCCCCCCAAACCCTATGCTGAAAATGTGGTGAAAAAATTCCCAAAAATGACTGTTTTATGAGTGTGCATTGCGCAGTTCCTACGCACGCTCATAACTTTGAGCATTTTTAATATTTTCAGTCCAGATTTTCAACATTGCCATTTTACCACACTTCCTTATGAACAGTACAGCTGTCATTTTTTACATCTTGCCCAAAATGTATTTTCCAACATGTAGCGCACAGTGGCTCAGTCGGTTCGCAAAATCATTGCTCAGGACAGATTATGAAAATCACAGTGACACTGTTTATGAGCAGAGGTCTTAAACTGGCTATGTTGAAAATTTGGTGACTAATGTCCATAAAATGACTGTTATGAGCCTGCATGTGCAATGTCCACGCACCCTCGTAAGTTCATGAATTTGTAATATTTTCAGTCCAGATTTTCTACATTGGCATTTTTCCCCACCTCCTTATGAACAGTACAGCAGTCATTTTTCACACCCTGGCCAACATGTGTTTCACACTTCCAGCACAGAATAGCGCGGTCGCTGTGGGAAATCAGTGTTCGGGACAGATTAAGAAAATCACAGTGACACTGTTCATGAGCGGAGGCCTCAAAATGCCTATGTTGAAAATCTGCTGTAAAATCTCCCCAAATAATTACATTACAGGTATGTAGATTACGCAGTTTCTCACACACTCGTGACTTCACCAGTTTTTTTTATATTTTCACTCCAGATTTTCAACATTGACATTTTTTACACCTCTTCATGAACAGTACAGGTGTCATTTTTCATATCCTGTTCGAAATGTGTTTTTGCACCTGTGGTGCCAAGTGGAGCAGTCGCTGTGCAAAATCAGCTTTCGGCTAACAAATTGATAGTGTCACTGTTCATGCGGTGGGGTCACAAGAAGCCCATGTTGAAAACTTGGAGTAAAAATACCAAGAAACGCTCAGGGTTAGTAGGATTTTTGACCATAATGCCCTACCCTGTATGGACTGACAGGCGTCAGGGTGTGATTTGGATTGTTGACAGTAAAGCTCATGCCATTCCACCCCCACCCTGCAGCCAGTAGCAGGTATTGAGGTACACCTTGGACCCTTTGGCCCCAGAGTTCACCCCATTCTCCTATATTGCACCCATTTCAGCGTATTTTCTTATGGAATGAGGTGAATGTAAAGCTCTAACACTCCAAAGCACACCTCAACACTTGTGTCTGCAGGGTAGGGTGAGGTGAAATGTTGTGACCGTTGTGGGCGACAACCCAAAGACACACCCCAATTCCTGTCCATCTCTGGAGGGTGGGGGTGGAGTTGGCATTGGATTAATACTTCACTGCCATTACCATACTGCATCTGTCAAACTCCTGCACTTCCACTGCTAATGACAGCAAGCAACACTTGGCATTGACAAATGCTTGTTTCATAATACAAAGATAAGAACATTATGAAAACATGAAAAGGTTAAACTGTTGAAATTTATTCCTTAAAATTTTTACCTTGCAAAACACTTTGGGCTTACTGCAATGCAGAAACATAGAAACTATTTATTGCTTTGCTATTTATGTTTTATGCTCCTGTCACTCCGGTACTAACCCCATCGGAGACCCTGCCCCTCCCTTGGTCCCACCTACCTGCCTGCTGTTGGCCCCCACAGAGTCTTGGTTTACTCCTTCAGTGGGGTATGGGGTAGGGGCATATAACCCAAATGAGCCAGTCATCAGGTGGCAGAGGTGGTGGCAGGGACAGAGTTGGGGACTAAAGTAAAATAAATGAACATTAAGCACTCAAATGGAATAATAATTTAGGAGAGTGGTCAGTACACTTTGAGTGCCCCCTTCCCAGTTCTTGTCCTCTCAAGTTTACACAGCAAAGTCCAAAGCATATGATACCTTAAGTTTCCACCTGTCTTCTTCTTGTTCTCATATGAAAAGTTTTGTAAATAAGGAAAAGTAGCAAACTGAAGGCAAACATGGAGTTCATAAGCACAGGCTGTCCTTAGAGGTAATGTTTTAAAGGCACATGGCCAGCGTAGCTTGTTTCTGTTTACAGGCTTTTGGCCTACAAATGACCCTGTAATTTAATAAAACAATTTATTTTTCATAAGCATTTAGAGCCTTTGGTTTAGAACATAGGGTCAAATAACTTATAAAAGTTGTTCCAGACACTTGGATTTGTTTTCACACTCTTGCTATAAGGAGACAGTGGCCATATTTTTACTATAGTTATATATTTCCATAAGAAGGGCAACACCTAAGGGGTGGAGTTAGGGGCTAGCCTGAGGGCAGAACCCAACTCATTAAAGTTTTTCTGGAGAATATTATGATGTACAAAGTTGTAAATGTGTCAGTAGATGAAGGGTGATTGATCATTGCAAATGGCCATGAAAATGGGATTTATCCCAGTGTTTAAAGGCAAGTTGTAAGACCGTGTACTGGGCTGCATGTTACCCTGCCAGGGCGATAGGCCCTCTTTGACAAAATAATAAGTTTTAATGCTGTCCTGTAAGGGAGGGAAGGGATCGTAACTCTGGCTGAACTGCTGGCTAGCTGATCCCTTTCACTTCAAGTCTGCTAAACACACCCCTGCGCTCAGACGTTTTGTGAAGTCCTACCGGGAGAGTGTGAGGGAGATTTTCAAGATGTTACCATGCATCTTTAAGCTACCTATGATGCAAATGAAAGAAAGCCATTGCTCAACTAATAGGTTGAGGTTGCATCAAAGGCAGCTTAAAGATGTTAAAGAGTTACCATCCCTCCCCTGCCTTACAGGACTGCATTAAAATTTATCATTTTGTCAAAGAGGGACTATCTCTGCAGCAGAGTAATGGGCTATGAAGCCCCAAACTGAAATTAAAAAAGTTACACCCTTACTTCAAAAGTATTGTAGTTTTGAAATATTTGTATAATTATTAAACTGGGCTGATCATGTGACTCTACCCCATGTGTACATAAGCCAGCTTGTTTGGAAGGGGTTCAGATCAGATCCAGCAGTGACAGATCTTGCATCTCCAGCTCCCAGGTCTGTCTCCCTAAAATCAAAAAGGAGCAGGTTTGACTGTCTGCCTTAAAAAGAAGTTCGAGTTGAGCCAGTGTGTACAATGTTTCTTGCCAATAAACCTGTGATTGATTTACCACTCCACGTGCCAAATGACTGTAAGTAAAATGAACTCCAAATGTGCACATTGAAAGAAAAGTGAAGAAATATCTGTGAATTCCTGCTATGTGAAGAAAACTGTGTTTTTTGTGACTTTGACCTGAAAAAAATAAATAAATAGGAAACTGTGTTTTAAGTGCAAATGGGCAACCTCCTTCTTTCACCTCCCACGTCCCCATTTCAAAAAGCTTCAATATGCATTGCAGGCTGTTGAATCTCCCACTGCTGCATACTGCTCTGATGTCAGCAGCAGGGGATTCTGGGATTTGTAGTAACAGAAGATGTCAGCCTAGAAGTAAGCAAAATGAGTCTGATAAATCTGTTACACTACAGTAAACACCACCAAAATATTTTTGCACACAGAGTGCACATTAGAACCAGACCCACCTGTGATTGCGGGATCCTTTGTGCTGACTGTTCCCCTTTAAAGACAGAAAAAGACTAAGGGTACATCTAGTCTGCTTTGATCCTACCACTGCAAACTATTGCAGGATGGACTCTAGACTAGGCCCCCAACTGATAACACAGTTCTTTTTTGTAGCTGTGTCCCTTTCCCCTCCACTCAGATGAGGTAGGAGTTGACGTTTCCAGAAATGTGGTATTATCTGATTTTTTTCAAGTAATGAAAAGTGGAATGCTGGAGTTTTTCTGTCCCCCAAACATATAGTAATACAATGTTACATAGATACATAGACAGTGTCGGCAGATAAGGGCCTATGGCCCACCTAGTCTGCCCGTTTTTATCAAACACAGAACAAGTTGGTTACAAAATATACTTTATGTTACGATCCCAAATGTACGGTAAATATTTCCAGTGTAGAACTATACAGAGAAGAGCCACAGTGCATTTTTATTTGTAATAAACAGCTAAGTACAGTGCTGTCCACCAGGATAAAACACTCAGATGAAGATGAAAAACTTCACTGCATGACAATCTGTAGTACTTGCCATTGGATTACATTGTGTTTCTGGAGTATCCTGCAAGATATCACTGGCAGATACTGTGATAAGAATGCTTCATTCTGACTAGGGCACATGCATCATTACAGTTTCAGAAAAGCATACAATCTGTGTGAACAGGATTTATACATTATTCCACACTCAGACTTACAGCACTCCTACAAGCTTTACATTGCATGAGAGAGAGGTTCCCCTGCTGATACAACAGTGGAAAACCAGGCTTGATAAAACAGTATAACAACACAAGAAAGCTGGGGAAGACGTGAAAGTCTACTTACGCATCAGTTCTCTGCTTCTTTTCATCCCCTATAGCCAGGTTCCTGCACTCCTTCACCAAGATGTTCAGAGCACCTGTTTTGTAGCTATAGCTGATGTTGAGAAGAATGTCTCCTTTGACTCTAACATTGCCATAGTCTCCGGTCTCACTGTAAACACTCATCATACTATTTATACTGGTCTGTTAAAACACAGTGAGGGAACATTTTAGTGGTATGCACTACACACATGGAAATAACTGTTTGCTCTCTAGTCCATAAACAACTACAGTACATGTAACAAGAAAATATTAAAGTGTTTTTTTCTACACCTCACTGTTGAGGGCTCAGTGCTCTTTTGGTTCCCCAAGCCAGGCCTCATACATCTCTGAGGGTTTCCCTCTGATCAAGTCTTAACAGCCTCTCCTGAACCCTCTTGAGTTTATATCCTCCATAAAAAGATTCACCTCACTGGGATGCTTATTCTATCACTAAAAGGATTATGGGTAGGGAGGGCTGCAGAACCAGGTGCCCGAACAACTTGGGGAAGCTGTCTAGATGAAGGAAGGGTGAGGCAATGCTATTTGCTTATGCCATTTCCCCTTTATCCATTAACTACCCCCTTTCACTGCTGTGGTGTCTTAAGGGACATTCCTGGTACACTGGTGAAAAATGAGACATCAGAATTAGGTGTGAGTGACTACTAACCCAGCTGTGCTTACTGCTTACCAAAGCTGTTTATGCTCCTCTCCCCTCCCCTTCCCCTTGGGTCACAAGGTATATGATGAAGCTCCAAAGTGCCCCATCCTCTGGAGAGAGCATTCTCTAGTATGCTTGATCCTTCATATGTCAGCTCACAGAAGAATATTAAAGTTTTAAGTTTTTACACTTTTTCCTTTGTTAAGAAGGGATTTCATAATACTGTAAAGAGCTCAGTATTCAAAGACTCATCAAAACCACTGTGGTACAGAAGTAAATGGTCTACCATCACCGCAGCAACTCCAGCACCGTGAAGACCATCACAGCAACAGGAATCGGGCCAAACCCGCTTGTCACTGTGATGGTCTGTGCAGTGACCAGGACAGCTCGCTGGTTCCACCACCCCGGGTCCATCTCTGACTTAAGTAGGAATCCTAATGACCGGGTGGTGTTGGGGTGGAGTTCTTCTTAAGTTAGGGTACGAGCCCCGACGGTATGCACCAACACCCCCAAGGCTACAATGCCGACAGTCGGCATGGTAGCTGTCGCTGTAGGGGATGTCGGTGCTAGCGCTGTTGAAGTGCTATAGTAAAACCATAGTAAACATCATTGGGCAGGTTTGTATGGCCTTATCATGTAATACTCTGCTTTGCATTCAGCATTCTCAAATGGATTAAGGGCAAGGTGTGAGAGCTACAAAATCTCTAACTCTCACCCTTTGACAGTACTGTATCACACTATGCATTTATGCCAGCTTTACTGTCCCTAACGTAGAATTATAAAATGGATACGAGAAACCAAGATCTGTGATTGGTCAGATGTGATCATGATTGTGCATCATTCCTGCACAACATACAGGTCAGAAATACTTAACTTTCTGAACCTCATTACTCAGTTTATAAAAATAAAAATCAGTGAAACAATTTTATAATCATAATGAGGCACTCCAGTGGGGTTTATCTATAGCACTTTGACAGCGCTTGCACCGACATACCCTACAGTGACAGCTACAATACCAACTGTCAGCATTGTAGCTGCGGGGATATCAGCACTCACAATTGGGAGGCTGTGCCCCCCACAACCCCCCCGGTATCTAGGATTCTAACTCTGAGTCAGAGTTGGACTGGGGGGGGGGGGGCCAACACCCAGTGAGGCAGTCCCGATCGGCACACAGACCACCACAGCAATGGGTGGATTTTGTCTGATTCCTGCCGCTGTGGTGGTCTTTGCCATCAGGGATTCACTGCGGTGATGGTACACCCTCCAGTGTTGTGTAAATGTGGGATAATGGCACCTCTTGGATGTGTAAGGCACTCACTATTGCCTTGTGCCTTACTTCCCAAGATGGGCCATTATCCCACAATAATATACACCCTGTTGTGCCTTATTGCTTAACTATAGAATGGGTGTCTTCATAGAACAGAACCCTCCAGTAATGATTCAGAGGATCTCATAATGGCCTACAGGATCCATCTACTCCACAGTTGTGCAGTTCTTGATCCCTTTCCCTTGAAATGAGTATTCCCCTCTGTGACAAATATGGTCCTCACTGTAGGGGAGAGAAATCAGTCTGGATGTGAACCTGCATCTCCTCCTAGTTGATGCACATGGTGCATCTGCTGCCCACACCAGTGGCCTTAAGTATTGTTAAAAAAAGTTCAAAAGAAATGTCTTCCTTTCACAGAAGGAAATGCTGCACTAAGAAACTTCATTAAGTAACACTGGCTGTCATTCTCAAGAAGTGTATAATATGTATACTTACCTGGTTGATGAGTGCATGGGTTTAAAATAAAAATGACTTTGTGAAGGTAAGCAAGCCATCATAATGACTACCCCATGGAGATGGTAATAACAAGCTGAATGTCAGTTGAAAATAGAGGGGTTCATTGGTGAAAAGTGGGGTTTAAACTTGTGAAGGGGGGTGGGATGGGAGAAAAGGCTGTCAAGGGGGTGCCGATAAAGGAGGGACTCTGTCTCCACCCCCCCTTGGGACCAGGAGGATTGCAGGAAAAGGCCAACTGGCAAAGTGCAGACCAGGAAAACAGAATCCCCATGGGAACATGAGCAGGGGAAATGGAACTATAGGGAAAGGGTGGAAGGTAGTCCTGGTAAATGCCAGGAGCTTGGGCAATAAAATGCCTGAGCTCCAGGTGATGCTAACTGAGGGAGCAGTGGATGTGGCAGCGGTCACTGAGACTTGGGCCACTGCAAGACATGACTGGGACCTGAATCTGGAGGGATACACTATGTTCAGCAAGGACAGGGGGGAGGGAAGGGGAGGAGGGGTAGCAATGATAGTCAAAAACTGCATTAGCATAGGGGGAGTAGAGGAGGCGGAGGGAACCGTGGAGGCGATTTAGGTCACTTGATAACAAGGGGGCAAGAGAGTAAAAATAGGAGTGGTGTATAGACCCCTGCCCTGGCGGAGGAGCTGGAGGACAGTCTGGTGGCAGATGTTAGGAGACACTGCAGACTGCATGAGAGGAATGGTGGTGGTGTTGGGGTCTTAAACATGCCAGGAACAGACTGGGAGACTATGACATCCTCTGTGACCCGGGAACAGAGGCTGTTGGATGTCTTTCAAGGCGCTTCTCCTAACTCAGCAGGTGAGGGAACCGACCAGGAAGCACTGGGTACTGGATGTGGTCCTGGCAGACAGTGACCAGATTGGAGCCTGGAGTAAGGGACCCATTGGCGGGAGTGACCATGCCACGGTCTGGTTCTGCCTGGACCTAGGAGGGGTAGAAGGCTGCACAAAGACGGAAGTAACCGACTTCAGGGGGGCGGATTTTAAGGAAATTGGAAGGATCCTTAAGGAGCATTTGGATGGGATTGGGTCAGACATGGACGCTGATAGTAGGTGGGAAATCATCAGGAGAGGGGTGCAGGATGCTACCAGCACCTGTGCAAGAGTAAGACGAAAATGCAGTAGGGTCCAAAAACCCTGTTGGTGGACCAGGGGGTCCAGGAGGTGGTGCGGGGAAAGAAAGCAGCCTATAAGCAATTCAAGTGCTCAAGGAGTGAAAGGGATCGAGGGGAGTACGAGCTGATGGCTAGAAGGGCCACCAGAGTGGTGAGGGCGGCTAAGGCAAGGAAGGAGCAGAACCTGGCCAGGGAAATTAGAAGAGGGAACAAGGGGTTCTTTAGATACATTGGGGAAAAACGAAGGGTGAAGGGGCAGATTAGCAGGATTAAATCAGGGGAGGGATGGGCACAAGACCCGGGGGAGCAGGCTGAGGTACTAAATGAGTACTTCACCTCAGTTTTCACCAGGAAAATGGGGGTGCTGCATCATACATGGGAGGAGACAGAGATACTGAGGAGGGGGGGACCCTTACCGATCGGCAGGTCTGGGGAGAGGGGGAGGCATCACTGGCAGGTAGGGGAGGCTAACAGGAGAAGGGGTACCGAAGTGGAAATCACAGCTGAGAGAGTGAGGGAAGCCCTGCCCCCTTAAGATGGAGAAAGCACGGGCCGGATAAATTACATCCCAGAGTGCTGAAGGAACTTGCAGATGTCCTGGCAAAACCCCTGGCAGAGCTTTTCACCATCTCTCTGAGGACAGGGTGGGTGCCCCAAGACTGGAAGGTGGCGCATATAGTGCCTATCCACAAGGGGGGATCAAGGGAGGTGGCAGGGAACTACAGGCCTGTCAGCCTGACCTCGGTGGTGGGCAAGGTGATGGAGGGCATTGTCAAGGAGAGGCTAGGGGTGGACCTGGATAAGTCAGGGTGCCTGGACGATAGACAGCATGGATTCATCCCGGGGAAATCGTGTCAGACAAACCTGGTGGAGTTCTATGACTGGGTGACAAGTGCCTTGGACCTGGGTAGATCAGTGGATGTCTCTTTCTGGACTTCAGCAAGGCATTTGACTCTGTTCCTCACGTGGGCCTGTTGGATAAGCTGGGAGAAATGGGGGTGGGGAACCAGATGATCAGATGGATAGGCAATTGGCTCCAGGACCGGACCCAGAGGGTCGTAATTGGTGGGATAGTCTCATCCCCAAGGAGGGTCATTAGTGGGGTCCCACAGGGATCAGTCCTTGGGCCCTTCTGTTCAACGCCACGTATCTGACATAAGGACAGAAATCAGGAGTGAGATGAGTCTCTTTGCAGATGACTCGAAACTGGGGGCAGTGGTGGATGGGGAGGAGGGGAGGGTGGCCCTATAGGGAGACCTGGAGGCTCTGGAAAGGTGGTCTAGAAAGTGGAAGCTGAGGTTCGATGCAAGGAAATTCAAGGTACTCCACCTGGGGGCCAGAAACCCAGGTCAAGTGTACCCCCTGGGGGGGGGAAATGCTACAAGTCTCGCTGGCTGAGAGGGACCTGGGGGTGGTGGTGGATGTCAAGATGAACAACTCGGAGACTTGTAGGAGGGCAGCAGCCAAGGCCAACAGGATGCTGGGATGCATCGCTGGGGGATCACCTCCAGAAGGAGGGAAGTGATACTCCCTCTGTATAACTGCTTGGTGAGGTCGCACCTTGAGTACTGCGTGCAGTTTTGGAGGCCACACTTAAAGCGAGACACTAACCTCCTGGAGAAGGTCCAGAGGAGGGCAACCAAAATGATTTGGGGCTTGGGGGACAGGACCTATGAGGAGAGGCTCAAAGAGCTAAATATGTACACATTGGAAGAGAGAAGGGACCGGGGGGACATGATAGAGGTCTTTAGGTACATGAAGAGGGTAAATAGGGGAGGAACAGTCGGGGTGCTTCGAAGGAAGGAGGAAGGGGCCACTGGAGGGCATGGCTGGAAGCTGGAGGAAGATTCAGGGAGAAGGGAGGAGGTGCTACTTCACTGAGGGTGGTGGAGCCATGGAATGCACTGCCTAGGGGGCTGGTGGAGGCAGAGACAGTGGAGGGGTTCAAGAGGGGGTGGGACAGGTACAGGGGAAGGGTTCTGGAAGCAAAATCCAATGCAGCAAGAATATCCGGAACTGGGAAGGGAGAAGCCAGAGAAGGCGAGGGGGACAGCAAGGTCAGCACCCAGGTTGGGGACTGACCAAACGAGCAGACACGAAAGACCGTTAGGCCTATTCTGCTGGCATTTTAGTATGTTAGTATGTTAGCATTTCCAAAGCCCCAGCAGTGAGCATCATCTATTTCCTTGGGCAACAGACCAGTTCTGAAAGCGTACACTAATACTCCATTAGAGTTAAAAGTGCTTGACAGGGCCTATTTGATGCTAGTACCTGCTGAGATCTAGTGCAACATTTTTTAATAGCTGTCCTGTAATGACTGTGTCTGGGTTTTGATGTCACTCAGCTCAATCTACATTTGTATACATACAGAACTACATCTCAGTCTCTACTTTCTTGAAAGCTAATTTTTATCAGAAGGCACATTTATTTATTTATTCTTTGTTAACCAGGTAAGGCCCACTGGGCACAACTGCCTGTTTTCAGGAGTGACCCAGGAGCACTGGGGAGGTTAAGTGACTTGCTCAGGGTCACACAGTATGCAAGTGGAGGTTGTGGGAATCAAACCCTGGTCTGCTAGATGTGTCAAGTTCATTTACAGCTCATTAATCTAACCTCTAGGCGATACTGCCAGCCCCATATGCACATGTGGTTCTAAAACAGTTGTTGATTTTGCTGTTGCCTAGGGTTTAAAAATATTTATGCATTAAATGCTTTAAATATTATCTTAGTGTTATATTGTATTATAGTGAATTGTTTCTTGGTTTTGACTTAGTTGATAGCTAGGACTAAGTTGGTCTAATTAATCACTTCATTAGGATAGACAGAATAGGTAACTATATGGAGTAGATGGATCCTGTAGGCTCACATATACATGTCAACTCTATGACGAGGCTAAACTCCTTAACTTAGATAAACGGCTATGCTATCAAACCTGCCTCCTCACAAAAAAAACCCTACTCGCGCTCTCCCCTCCTGGGGTGACAGCCTCCATCCACCATACCCCGCACACTATCGCAACCCGAACCTACAACAAGACCACTCTACTGGTCCCCAGATCCAGGACCACCCATGGTCAGAGGTCTTTCTTCTACAGAGCCCCATCCTGGTTTAACTCTCTCCCTGCTCCTATCTCCAATGCCCCCATGATCTCCAACTTCAAAACCGCCCTTCAGAGCCAACTCTTTAGCACTCGCAGCTGCTCCTGTCTCTAAATGTGGCCTCGATCTCTCCACACTTGACAACGCCCGCTGGGTGGCACTCCACCTCACCCCCCAACTTTCTCCCCCTGTGCATCTTACCTCTGTTATAACCAGCTTGTGCTAGCTGTATCAATGTAATTGTATTAAATTGTATAATGTATGAAATCAAAATGTGTAACTAATTTCAGTTACTTGTATTCTGTAACCTAAATTTGTTATGTTTGTCCTCAATGTGATGAGGTACCTTTGGAAATGAGCCTCTGGCTCAAAGGTTGTAAACTGATTTACAAATAAATAAAATAAATAAATAAAAACTTCAAGCGATAAGGTAAAACAATAAGGAATCATTTCAGTGATTTCCCTTAAATCTGAGCTTTAACTTGCCAGCTGTAATAAAACAAGACTGATAAAGCATGCACTAAGAATATTCTGGATTTTTCACAACCATGATCCTGCACTGAGTTGCAGTACAGATCACTATACAACACAAATGAAGATCAGTATCACAGAAATGCAGGACAGGGAGACCACAATTTGTTTCAGATCTGACTGTCCTGCAGCACCAAAAAATACATTTATATGTTCCCATGCAAGCTAAACCTAAATGCCTGGCTTTGTTAGGAACAGATGAATAACTTGACAGGGATGGAGAGACAGAGATCATAGCCCACTACTTATCTATAGGTTTCAAACAACTCAGGTTAAAGAGGCTTTCCAGCAAACTATTCTCAGTTGGCATCAGCAGAACTCAGCTGTACAACATTTCCCAAAAATCAGAATTTCAGGACTTTACATTTTTTAGAACTGAAAAATGTTTTCATTAAGCCTGCCCTTAAATCATAATCTTCTGCATTTGACATCACAGTCTGTTGCTAGGAAAATTATTCTCATGTCACAAGCAGAGAATTATGACTTCAGTGCAAGAAAAGTAGCGAGAGCAGATAAGTATACTGGGACAAATAGTATATTTTCATGTAACTGTCTTCAGTAATAACGGGTAAAATTTACTGAAATTCAGCAATTTTTTTTATTTTAAGGGATTTGAGCCTGCAGATACCATCTTAAAAGTTTTGGAGGAAACTGTAAAATCTCTTCAAGATTAGACCTTCCAGCACTGCTCTACCAACACACCATGAAAAATGGAATTCTAGGAATCACCAGTCTCATGGTGAAAAGTCAAATAAGGCAATCAATTTGGACTTCCTTGAAAATAAACTGGGTCAGTTGTACTGAAATATGTTTTTGTTAGCATGCTATATTGTTTAGTTTTTATCTCTGTTATAAGTTCCTGGAAACAGGTTGGCAACCTGACATTTTGGTCTAGCTTTTTTTCTTAATTCTTTCATGATTTATTTAAATACGATACAAATTATGAGTTTTTTAAATAAACTGAGAGTAATGGAAACAAAGAAAAAATACACACAATGCTGTTGTTTGTAATTTTGGATAATGGACTACTGCCCTGTAAGGAAAGCATTGAGTCCCACCACACTCACATGGCTCACTTATTTGTATATTTCAAACGTTTTGCCAGGAAAGTATTGTGCTGGAAGCAGCTCTTTTCCAAATGCATCGGGGGAGGGAGTAACAGTCCAAAACAGTAATACAATAATACGGTACATACAAACTCAAATAAAAACTGATCATGTTAGAGGTACAGTTCTGTGGATAGCACACTGTTCAGTCCACTAGGATAGCTGAGGATTGGGATAATGCAGTCTGAATATATCTACTAGAGCTGTATGGAATGAAAAAAATCTAAATTTGTGGATTTTCACCACAATTTCATGAAATTACACAGCATTTTGTGGAATTTTGTTGGAATTGTGTGCAATTTTTAAAATCCAATAATTTGGTCATAACTTGGCCATCTAGTAGTGAACTAGATCTCTGAAATGTGGCATGTTTACTTTCTGAGAGGAGTTCTAATGATGTGCCTAATAGCATGAAATTAGGACAGATTGTCTCAAAATTATAGGTGCTCAAAGTTTGTCATTTTATTTTTGTGGGAAATTTCATGAACGTTTTTATCTGTATATACCTCAGTTGTCTATTGGGCCAGTGATATTAAATTTGGTATGATTACCTGAGGAGAGGTGTTCTAAAAATGTGCCAGATGTCATGACCTTAGGATGCATTGTCTCAAAATGATATGTGCACAAAGATTGTAATTTTGTTCTTTGTGGGAAAATTCATTTAATATTTTATCTGCATATATTATAACCCAGGCACCTTTGGAGCTAGACAGGTGTAAATTAGCACAAATAACCTTTCGGTAATGGTTATATAATCTTCTAAATTTAGAGAGAATTGAATTAGAGATTTGTAGATTACAGGGGTTCAAAATGTTACTATGTAAAGTTTAGCAAAATTTTATAAAAATTCTCAAAAATGTGGACATTTGTAGCTTCTCTGCTCTTGCAGCCATATACTTAACATTTGACATGCATATCTGATGTCAGTATATATAGGTGTTTAACACAATTGGATAAATTGGTTTAGCAGTTCTAAATTTACAGTGGAAAAAAAAATATTGGTAACATTTTCTCAAATATTTATGGTGGCATATACTGTAGATGGAGCATCCAGAATTCTTCCCGTGGAATTTAACAGTCACAATACATGTGCAGTATAACTACTTCATTTGATAAGCTGGGCTGAGCTTTTTTGCAGTCCTGCTGTTCCTCTCTGGGTGACTGTTTTGCTCCCCCCTCCCCTTAGTGTAGCCTGACTGACTCAGTAGAGCTACTGATCCCACTGATATCCTCTTTGTTCATTACAGTGACAAAATCCCTTAAACGAGAGTCACCTACTCCTTTTCCTATCAACCTATCCTGTAGGAATAGCCAGAATTCTACCTTCCTGGTGCACCAGACATTGTCTCTCACCACAATATCTTTTTGAGTACCTCTAAGTCCCAGACTTGCACACATGTCAGGCTCCCTGGATCATCAATTTACTGGGTGCGAACCCCATATATCCTGAATTCAGGTTGGAATTGTTAACACTCTGTGATTTCTTGCTTGCTTCAACTGGGGAGGCTACCACTGGTGTGCTACCCAGCTCAGCTGTTCATTTCTTGGTGAAACTATGCATCTAACTCCTGAACCTGGTGACCCCCTGCACTACCTGCCTCTCATACCCTTATCCTTTGAATCTGAATTCCCCAGATAAGGCTTAGTGAAATTAGCAAATTCCAGTTTTATGGAATTTTCATGAAATTCCACAATATTCACAGACTCATGGAATTTGACTTTAAGTGCATTTGTTATTTTGCAATTTCTAGCAGCAAACAATTAATAAAATTGGCACACACAATCTTCTTGTAAGGTATAAGTATCAGCAAAATGTAATAGCATGCATTCTCTAGTTTTAAAGTTTCATGTGTGCATAAATTTGCAGTTTACATTCTTGCAAAATTTAATTTTAAAATGTTATATAAGTTTGACTACTTTTAATTCAGTTCAGTTTAAAGCTGTGAAATATGAACTTTGTCAGAAATGACCATGTGGTATAGTAGTTTAAATGTTTCAAATCTGATTAAATTTGGAAATGTTATTTTAAAATTAGAGGGAAATAACTGAAATTAAAATTTTAGCAACATGTTTGACAGGCTGTAACTCAGTCCCATTTAAAGCTAGAATTCTGAACCTATGTACATATATAACTATAGTGAAGACATGTATACCTGTAAACTTTTATAACATTTCAATAAATATTATCAAAATTATACTAAAATAACAGAAATTTAAGTTTTGGTAAAATGTTTGGATACCTATAACTTAGCCATCTTTGAAGCCTGAGATATAAAATGTGGTGTACATACCCATGTGGTATGTGTCTCTAAATCCAAAAATTGTGAAGAAATATGGATAAGAAATTTTAAAATTAGATAAAAATAACTGAAAATTAAATTTTGATTAAATGTGTGGCCACCCATAATTCTGCCCCTTTTCAGCCAAAGACTCTGCAATTTGGTATACATATGTAAGCTGTTACCAGCAGTCTACATGTTAAATGTGGTGTAAGGTGGATACTTGCATTTAAAACTAGAGGAAAACAAGTGTAATTTAAAATTTGGTGAAATTCTGTGGAATTTTCACACAAATTCTGCAAAATTCTACAGAATTGTAATGATAATTTCATGGTCATTCTGCAGGCGGAATTCTATGAGCCACACAGCTCTGATATCTAATCCATTTATTGCAAACAATGGTTTCTGGTACTGCATTATCCACCACTTAGGATCCATTTGTAATTCACATTATCCAGACTATCTGAAGTGGAGTGGGTAGTACCCAAAGAATCCTACTCATAACCTACATCTCCACAAATGAAAGGTAAGGGATTAATTACCACTGAAACTGGTTTTATTCCTCATGGAATTATTGGGGTTTACAGTTCCCAGAAGTAAGAAATGACAGAAAGAAAAGAAAGGATAACAATGACATAGAGCAGTCAATCATGCAGTAACCGGAGCATGCAGAAGCTGCAAGGAAACTCACTGTCTCATCATCAAGGTCAGGTACATTTAAGTAGGTCCACTTCCTTTCCGAGCCTGCTTGGACACTCTTTAAGATAGTCAGGCCAGAAGTCAAGAAGAAAGAGATTGGACAGCAGCAAAAGAAACACAGAATGTACTGTAATGACAAGCTACAGAATCATACACAAAAGTAACAGATGATATATACAACTGAGGCTCGGGATTGCTGAGCAACTTGAGGTTTTCCATATACTATACAACCTCTTCTGTCTTTTAAAGACTATAACGTCAGTTGCAATGTCTTCCATGTTCTTAGTATACCCAGGGTTAAACGAGTATGTTTCAGATGGAGACAAATAGCATCCACAGGAAATCCAGTAATAGTTCAAGTTTTATTGCTTCGTAAGACTCCCCAATGATTAAAAAAAAAAAAAAGACTCGACTTGATTTGGGAAACCAAGAATCACACTGGAAAGAATAATAGTATCACCTTGCATGTTTTCCTGTGCCACACATTCATATGCTGTAAAACAAGCTTTCTGATCAAATGTACATCTGGACCAAATTGTCATGTGCCTAACTAATCATTTAAGTGACAATTAAATTAGACTGGGAAAGTTTGGGGGAAAGAAATGCTTCGAGGAGACACAGTTTCAAACTTTATAAGAATTTGTAAGATGAGCTCTATATGGGCAATGTTAAGCAAAGCACTGCAGTGCCACGTCTCATGAAAAAAGTGGCTGCAATTGTTTTCAAGTCAACTAAGGATGTCACAATGACTTTTGTTCAGATCCTGTCTCTGCCTGCTTTTATGTTGTACAATGGTATCATGATGGTATCACAATTTCATACCTTCTTCAGTTATATATCTTAAAGGGTTGTGCATGGCACTCATTTGTGCCACGGACAGTTGTACTTATTGGGGCAGACCTGATGAACTTGAATTCATCTTATTTCCATATTTCTGTGTTTCTATGTATTTGTATCTGTATTTGTTTGCATGTTCAAGTTTAGTAATTGTTTTTTATATTTCAGACTTGTTTCTGTTGATGATACAAGACCTAAGGTTATCAACAACACATGCAAATAATTATCAGTACAATATTTACTTTTATCAAATGAGCTTCAGAAGTCCTCAGAATCCTAACAACTTCATTGGTCTAAACACATCACCTGCCCAAACATGGTTTCATTTCAGAACGGCAAATGAAGAATGGCGAATCATCACAATGGTACTGCACCCACAAAGCAAACACTTTTTTTAAAGTCTTTTTATGCAGTGGGCTTTGCCTATCCCACACCCCCCCCGGGGGGGTTTCACACCCCACGCCTCCCTTAATATGGATTTCAACTCGGGGGGGAGGCACAACTTGGGGATTAGGGGGGCCATGATCATACAAAAGTGTCAGTGCTGTGGTTCTGTTGCCGTTGCGATGGTTCACCATTCTTTGTTTGCCGTCTTTCTTGGTTACCCCCAGACATTAGTCTTTGGTACAATATATAAACAGTTCATAACTAACATGCCCTAAGCTACCTAGCAATAGCCTAACATGAAAATAAAACCTTTTTCTATTTCAGTAATACCTGTTCCACTTTTAAAACACAAAAACCCACAACAGGGTATATATTTTTTTTTTTAATAAATGCACTTTCAAGGTTCATTCAAAAGCACTCAACCTTTTGTTACTAAACTCACATATTCTACCTAGAAAACAATATAACTAAAGGAAAATAAAACCTTTTTTCATTAAAAAAGTTTTCCATTTTATATGCACAATAACCCACTCCAGGGCATGGGTTTCTTGAGAATAAATACACTTTCTGGATGTGTTGAATGCCACTGGGCTGTTGGCTTCATACCTCACAATTCACCTAGGGCATGCATTAATTATCTAGAAATGCATGCCCCATTATGGGTTACTGCTAACATGTTAAGGGCTACAGTAGTCAAATGTGTGTCACATCATCATCAGCCCAAGTCTTTTTTTTTTTGGTCTGACCTGACCTTTTTCAGTCAGTTGCCTGCCCCGCGCCACCCCAAGAAGCACCCCCCAGCCTCCTGCCCCCAAGCACCCCTAGATTGCCCCCCCAGGGACAGAGCTGCCAGCTTCCCAGTGGATTCTAGCAGTAGATTATCCCCACTGGGGTGGAGCCACCAGTTTCCCTATGGTTCTTCAACAGATCTGGGCAGGAAGAGGACCCGTTTCATGACCTTAGACTGGCACTGATGTTATTTGTCGACAGACATACTGTATTTTTAAGTATTAGACCCCTGGGGGCAGGGACGTGCAATGATGTCCAGCATCTGCCCTGCCCCCTTAAGGTTATAGTGCTGGTTGCAGTGTCTCCGCCACGGGTCCATGAAGTGCCAGACACTCTTCCCCCCTCCCTCCCTCTCTGGAGAAGGAAACCAATCCCCAGAACACTCAAACCTTCTCCCCCCTGGCTGGCCCTCCAACTCCCGGGTCCATTCCCTAACCCGGGTCACTGGCATTGCAAGCAGAAACCCAACTGCTGCAACAGCAGGCCAGCTCATCATCAGCCAAGTCTAATTATACTTTATGTGGTCTAGCACAAATACTGTACAAATATTTAAAATGATAATTGTATTTTTAACATCGCTTTCACTGACCTTAGCAGTGTTCTCCCCCTCCGACTTCTTCCAAGATGTGTCAACTCCCACCCCCCCAACTCCTCCACCCACGCCTGTCACCCACCTTTCTACTTTAAAACACTAAAGAAACATCAAGTCCGAAACTACATTGCCAAAGCCATCAGCAAATCTAGAACAAGCAATGACACACTTGACCTCAAGCTACTGGCCCTAACGCTTGATGAGGTACTTGGGCCCCTCACCAAGATCTTTAATCTCTCTCTTTCCTCTAGCCAATTCCCAGACAAATGGAAAATGACCACTGTTACCCTGATTCACAAAAGTGGTGATAAGGCTGACCATGTGAACTTCCACCCCTATCTCCAGTCTGCCTCCCCTATCGAAGGCACTGGAATGTATAGTAGCAGACCAACTTACCGAGCATCTGGACAATTATCATATTCTCAGTAAACAGCAACATGGCTTTAGAAAAGGTCATAGTATATCCTCTGCCTTACTCGAATTCACCAGCTCCATTCACAGCTCCCTTGACAATGGACAACTAACTGGTGCTATTTTCATCGACCTGACCAAAGCCTTCGATACTGTCCACCACTCCCTCCTGCTGAGCCAACTAAAAAATGCTGGTCTCTCCAATGATTCAATCTCTTGGTTCAAAGCTATCTTGAAAACTGCACCCAGCATGTAAAAATTGGAGATGTGCACTCTGATTCCAAACCTGTCCTCTGGAGTCCCCAGGGTTCAATACTGGGCCCCTACTCTTCAGCCTGTTCCTTAACACCCTACCCGGACTCCTGCACTGAACATATCACCCTGTATGCCGATGATGCAGTAATCCTTGCCACACCAGGACCTGAAGAATTGCAAGAAAATTTCAACTCGCTTCTCCTCGGTTGAGAATTGGCTCACAAAGCACAAACTGATCCTTAATCAAAAAAAACAAAGGCCATGATCTTCAGCAGCTCTCATAATAAACACAAGCACTTCCAACTCTCCGTTATCACCAGACAAGGTGCCGCATTGGAACAGGTCAAAAACTTTAAATACCTCGGGATCACCCTTGACCCTCACCTCTCCTACACTGCCCACATCGACCATGTCACCAAAGCTGCTAACTCCTGGCTAGGCCTGCTATTCCGTCATAGGAAACACCTGACACCCGAAGCCCTCGCTGTCGTTGTCCAGAGCTCCATCATATCCATCACTGATTATGGCATTATCATTTATGGCTCTGCTATAACCACCGCACTCAAACGTGTATCCACCGCCCTCAACAAGGCCTGTCGACTTGTCACTGGCTCCCAACGCCTAACTCACACCTGTGACCTCTATTCTCAAACTGGATGGTTGAATCTTGCAAATCGAATAAAACACCAAACTTGTATTACTACTAAGAAAATCTTGCTGGGCCTTGCCCCCCCCCCGGAGTCTGTGCCCTCATACAACCGAGAATCCATACCCGACATACCAGGGGCTTGAAACCTCAGCTTCTGCAAGTCCCGCATTGCCGCACAACACAAGGCCAAAGATCCTTTGCTTACCGGGCCACTAGCTGGTACAATGATCTTCCCAGCGACATCTCATCCTCACTATCGCTCAGCACTTTTATGACTCGTCTCCGCCTAACTCTGACTGCCTTCAACCTCTGTGACTGTTGTGGCTAAACATGTCTTTTGGTTCCATAGCTGAAGATCCCCTTTTGGATCCACATCTACTCCTGCACTTTGCCAGCACACACCTCCTATCTTCACCTCCCCTGCTGGCCCATGACAAATGCCACCCGGCTGCACTACCTCTATTCTTATCCGCCTTCCACCTCTCCTCTCCTCTCTGTCCCCCCCAACCTACCTCCCCTTTTCTCCCATCCACTTAGTCTCCCTGATTTCACCCTCCTCCTTTCCCTTTCCCTTCCCCAAAGTTTCACTTTATTGTTCTTTTTTCATCTACAAGAATATGTGTTTTTTTTTGTTTTAATTTTATAAACTGTTATCTTTGCTTATGATTATCTCAATTGTACCAATGACGTGGAACCTTTGCAAAAGAGCCTTGGCTCAAAGGTATTTGTAATCCTAGAACAAATAAACAAATAAATAAAAAAAATTATATTTATAAAGTGCGCTATGTGTGTATATTTGTGCTGAATTGTGTTTGTACTTAATAATACTGCTAAATATAGCAGCATTTATTTGAAACTTTTAAGTACCCAAACCCTAATTATTCTAGTCCAACCAACACTGAATTTTAAGTGCAAGTAATTATAAATGAGATAACTATTCACCCTTGTCAAAAGTTATTATGGTGGCTAATATGTGTCGAAGGGCCTTTAGAACAAGATCTACACCAGCAGCAACAAAGAAAGACTGTGTGTGCATGTGCATGAATGTGCATTTGTGTGTGTCACAGACCACTTGTCCTCCACCCCGCTGGCACCCCTCTTGCAGTGGCTTATCAGAAACCTTCACCCTTGTTCATCCTGTTCTGTGTCATGTGCCCACACTTGCCCCCTCTGCATAGTTGGCATGCCACAGTCACTTGGACCAGTGAGCCAGTCACCAGTCCCCTTGGATCAGGCCAAGGCTAACTGCCTGCACCTCAGGCAGAGTTTGGTCTTGTTTTGCATTCTTTACCTGATCATTTCCCAGTATTAGGAAGGACTACTTAGCTCAGACCAGCTATGATAGCATCTCTCTTCATTAAGAGGGATACCTCAGAGAACAGCAAACTACCCCTTTCACAATGCACAGTCACTTATATGGTAATAAATTGCAAAAAAAACCTTTTTAATGCTCTAATTAGGGTTAAGCCACAAAAGTAGAAGCCAGCAAGATGGCACAGAGGGCTGAGGCACTGGATGCCTTACCTCTTGTCACGCCACCAACCTGGGTTTGGGAATGGACTCAGGTCACTGGGGAGCTGGCACGGGGTGGGAGGGTGAGAGATGGATTCAGCAGCCATAAGGCAGCTCTCCTTTCGCAGAGTAGTTATCGCCCCAACAGTAGTTCTGTTATCATATTAATTTTCTCCCCTAAAGGCCTGATTGCCCTTAACCCTGCCCTCTGGGAGTCACTTGCCCACTGAATTTTAATGTATTTAAATGTTGGCCCTTCCCCCCCTCCACCAAATTCTGAAGCGTCCTGAGCGCTTTAACAATTTAATTTATTTTATTTTTAATTTTTCAGGTGGTCATCACTTTACACTTAGTGCTGCCTCCGACTCACTGCCCCAGCCTGGGGTGAAGACAGTGCTGCTGGGAGGTCTGGCAGTGGGAGGGATCGTGGATGGAACAGCAAACACTGAGGCAGATGGCTGGGGGCCTTGTGGTCCTCTCTGTCTCTCTTCCTCCCTTGGAGCTTTGCATAATATGGCCACCACTCAGTCACGCTACAACTGGGGACCTCACCTTCAAAGTAAAATATATATAAAAGGGGCTGAATAGAGTCCACACCACAGTTGGGAGGGGAGCTGGGACTCTGGCTACACCCGCGGAACACCTCACACAGGTAACCGGACACCTGCAGGGAGGGACAAAGGCGGACCATAGGTAAGCCCTTCAATCACTGCTACTGACCTGCGTCCTCTCTCTCTCTCACACACCACAGCCAGTGGATGATTTCTTTTCTTTGGAGTGCCTGAGAACACTCCCCTGGGTTCTTCTCTGCCCACAGCCATTGGTGGTGACAATCAAGTGCTTTCCTGGCTACAGCTCAAGTCAACTCACTGCCTGCATTCGGGATGCCATGTCCCTGGCAACATTGGCTGCCCTCCAACAATCCAGCATGTGCTGAACTTTCAAACAATACCCCAGGCTTGTGTTGCTCACTCCAAAGGGTGGAGGGCTTCTAAAATGGAGTGAAGCAGGTAGCCAGGGACAGCAACAAAAGAAAGAAGAAACCTTTCTTTCTTTTTTTAAACACACAGCTCTGCCCTTATGCTGGCACTTGGGGGGGGGCACATTAGCCTGAGGGGTCCCTATGCTGCCCTTTTGCCACCCTATGCTGCCCAGGACCCAAAGAGGCATTTTTTTTTATTTACTCAATTACTTCTACTGCTGGGACCCAGACTTTGGGGCACAACATAAAGAAATTATTGATGAAGAAGACATGTTGCTTGCAATGCCTTTGAACAGTTCTGTAAGGATTTAGGAATCTGAGGTCATGAAGCCATAGAACTGTTAGACAGATAGTACACCTCTTCAAGAGTTGCCTATCTATTGAAATGACCAAAGTGCAGTAGCACATAACCTCAAGATCCTTCTTGATCAGAATAACTTGAAGCTCTGAAATTGACAGTGGTAAGGAATGGATTTCACAGTTTCAGGAATGCCACCTGAATGCAGTACATCTGTTTCATCACGGTTTGACTACTGCAATGTGTCTCAAGTGGGCATAACAGAAAAGTTAATTTATTGTGCTTGTCTAATCAGAAAAACACTAGTCCAATCAGATTACTGAAGCACAGTGGAAACTACATTGACTGTCAAACTGATTTCAAGGTATTGGTGCTGACATCCAATGTCCTCGAGAGATGAATTAACCTCCGCCTAACACTGTAAATCCCATATCTTATGTCTTACATCCTCGGGGGTGGTGCTAAATCAGCTACAATCTGGCCTGAGATCTATTGGGAATTTAATTTGCCTTTTCATAGGCTGCTCAGCTGATTTAAACAATTACTGAAAACTTATTTATAGAGTATGGTGGAATGTCACTCTGTATGGAAATCAATGCCTTGAATAGGGTTGTTGTGCTACAGTAGTAACATGAATATGCTGCTGCAGTAGTGATGTCACTGCTGCAGCACAACAACTTAGAATGCTGTCACACAGCTGCTTTCCTCTAGCCGATTGAGCTGTAAGCAGTTTTTTTTAAACTTGAATTTACAGAAACAGCTGCAGTCACTAGCCACACGTTGAATCAGTAATTTGAGCTCTCCATCAATTCTCAAGTGCCTCCCCCCAAACTGCCAGTTCACAAAAGGAAGAGGAGTGCCTGTACATAGTTACTGTACATAGCAATTGACAACAGACAAGGACCGCCAGGCCCACCCAGTCTACCCGTATCTCCTGCCTGCTTCAGCAGCCGCTGACCCTACTTGGTCATTGGCTTTAGCCTCTCCTTCCTACTTCTAGGGTCCTCTTAAGCCTATCCCATGCATGCTTGAATCTTTCCACTGTGCTAGCTCCCGCCACTTCCTGGAGGCCATTTATTACATGCATTTTCCACCCATTCTGTGAAGAAAAACTTACTCACATTCCCCGTTATCATGCCCCTCCTATCTAATATCGTGCCCTCTCGTCCTTGTACACTTATACTGAAAGGGGTCACCCACTGGTACTTTGTTTATGCCTTTAAGAAACTTAAAGGTTTCTATCATATCTCCCAGTTCCCGCCTCTCTTCCTGTGTATACACATTGAGGTCTTTCAATCGCTCCTCATATGTCTTTTGGTGCAAGCCCTGCACCATCTTAGTTGCCCTTATCTGAACTGCCTCCACCCTGTCTATATCCTTAGAAAGATGCGGTCTCCAGAACTGTACACCATACTCACCAGCATTTTGTACAGTGGCATCACTACCTCCCTTCTTCTGCTAGTGATTCCCCTTTCTATGCACCCCAGCATGCCACTGGCCCTCCCCACAGCCTTGGTGCACTGTTTGGCCACTTTTAGGTAATGTGAAATGATTATCCCTAAATCCCTTTCTTCCTTGGTAATTGTCTTCATCCCCAAATAATGTACCTCTCTGTAGGGTTTCTACACTCCAGGTGCATGATTTTGCATTTTTTTGCATTAAATTTTAATTACCACACATTGCACCAGTTTTCCAGCCAAGGTCCCTACTCATTTTCTCGACCCCCTCTGGAGTGTCTACCCTGTTGCAGATCTTGGTGTCATCTGCAAACAGACATACCTTCTCCTCCAGCCCTTCAGCAATATCACTAATGAAGACATTGAAGAGGACTGGCCCCAGAACTGAACCCTGAGGTACCCTGCTAGTCACCCCACTTTCCTCTGACTGGATCCTATTTACCACCACCCTCTGCTTTCTGTCCCTCAACCAGTTCCTAACCCAGTTCACTACTTTGTGCCCCACCACTAGGCTTCACAACTTGTTAACTAGTTGTTTATGTGGGACGGTGTCAAAGATCTTGCTGAAATTGAGATAGGCGATACCCACTGCTCCCCCCAATTCACTTCCTTTGTCACCCAGTCGAAAAAGTCTATTAGATTGGTCTGACATGACCTTCCCACTGTGAATCCATGCTGTCTTGGATCCTGTGTTCTGCTGGATTCCAAGTGTTCCACAATCCTTTCCTTAAGTCATGCCTTCGTAAACTTTGCACCACTAAGGTGAGGCTGACTGGCTTATAATTTCCTGCCTCCTTCCTGCTTCTACTCTTGTGAAGAGGAACTACATTTGCCTGCCTCCAGTACTCCGGTATGACCCTGTACTGAACAACTCACTGATCAGGGCTGCCAGTGGTGCACTTAGCACCAGTCACAGTTTCTTTAACATCTTAGTGTGTATACTATCTGGTCCCATTGTTTTGTCCACCCTCAGTTTTGAGAGTTTCTCCAGGACTCTCGCCTCAGTAAATGGACTGGTGTCTACCACCCCCACTTTGGTTCTGCTGTCTTGTTGTGGTCCCTGTCCCTTCCCCTTTTCAGTAAATACAGGACAGAAGTAGCTATTCACTACTGATGCTTTTTCTAGGTCATTCTCCACACACTCCCCTTCTTCCCCTCTGAGCCTCACAATCCCCCCCAGCCTTCGTTCTTTCGCTGATTTACCTATAAAATGTCGTATCCCCTCTTTTTATCATCTGCGCTAATCTCTCCTCTGTTTGCACCTTTGGGCTCCTAACTGCTTTTCCTGCCTCCCTCTATCTATCTAGGTACACTGCCCTATCCTCATCTTTCTGTGTCTTCTTGTATTTTCTGAAGATAATGTATGGGCATCCATACACAGACAAGCCTGTGCCTGCATCTCAGATTTTCTAAAGCAACCAAGGAAACCTCTCAAGCTTCGCTCTTGGGGTTCGTGGTTGCCACGGAAATATGCCGACACAAACTTGTTGTGTATGGGTACTAATACATTATCCTCTGTATTGCATGTGCAACTGTCTTTAAAATATGTTTTTCAAAGACCTTTAAAATATAAATATAATGTTCCCCATTTGTTTTAAGTGTTTGCTTTAGAATTTGACTACTGTCTATAAAGAATCCCAAGAAGGCGGGTAGAGGGATGCGAAACAAATAAAGACTACAGAAAAGATAGCATCCTTTCTGTATATGAGCACTGACTGTGCAGAGATTAGAAGACAACCTAAACCTGGGTCACCGGCATCACAAATGGTAGTGCTACCGCTGCTCTGGCAGGCCAGCCGGTAAATAATTTTATTATACAAAGTTTTGATGGCTTGGAAGATTTTTTTCTGGTGTCTGAAGGCTGCTGGCTTTACTTTGTAACTCACAATGTACCTGAGTTATGAATATGTCAGATGAAACATGCTACACACCAAGGTCCACTGTTCTCAATGGCACTAGTTTACTAACATCCATGGCTGGGACTCTGAAATTACATGGAACAGTTAGGCCAAGTTCCACCACAGTGGATAAAAAGCTACAGCACATTAAAAGTACCTGCATTCCTAAATCTATTTTATGCTCATCACCTCCAGTGGAGTAACAGCTGAAGAGGTGAACTTTAAGAATCGCTTTTTCATCAGTGGAAATTCAGAGGGCTGTATAGAAGTTTGTTGAGTAGCCATCTAATCCAGGTACTTTGTTGGCAATATGCAGAGTATTTCTTAGACTTTTCTTTGGGTAACTGAGCATGCAAGGTGTGTAGCTTGATATTTGGATAATTTTGGTAGCTGCACCCTGTCCAGAAATTTGTTCATGCCTGTAACATCTTTGTCTTCGTCTGAGAGGTAGAAGGTTTTGTAGAAATCTTGGAAGACTGCATTGATTTCCTGAGTATCTAAGGTGATGGCAGTGGTGTGGTGTCTAATGTCTAGATACCTGTGATCATGTGGGCAGGATTTGTTTTTCATTTAGCAGCAAAACCAGGATTTTTTTTTGCTTTGGAACCATTGGTGATATAGTTGAGTCCTGAGCAAAAACATATGAATTCTGTCTATTCCTGCAGGTTTTTGTTATAGGCCTGCTTTGTATGCTCCCATGCATTTCAGACATCTTTAGAAGCATTGGAGTTGAGCACTTTCTTATAATTCTCTACCATTCGTAGTAGTTGCATTCTTTTTGCAGCTCATTATTTCTTATGTCTGGAGCCCACAGTGATTAAATCACCCCTCAGGGCACACTTTAAGGCTTCCAACATAATGACTCATGACATATCTTGATGGGTACTCTTGTTTAGGAAATCTATGTACTGCTGTATGTATTCAACATTCTTACGGTGTTGTAGGATAAAGTTGTTAAATTGCCATTGTGATGTCCGAGGGTGTTGTAGCTGTAGCTCTAGGGTTAGTCATACAGGTGTGTTAGCTGATATGCTGATATGAAACATGGCGGACCGAGGATATTAATTGGAATAAAGGTACACCAGGTTGTCACTTGATACGTAAAGATAAACTTGAAAGAAGGGGAAGGGGAGTGGCCATATATATAAGGGAACAAATTGAGTACCAACAGATAGAGCTTGCCACTGATCTTGGTAATATTGAGGCTATTGAGTTGGATGTCCTTGGACTATCAGGAAATAAAATTAGATTAATAACTTTTTATAGACCACCTGATACTAATAGTAATGATACAGACATATTTATAAAGTATATAGTTGATATGGCAGAAAAGCAGGATATACTAGTAATGGGTGATTTGAATATCCCAGATATTAACTGGGAAGGTGAAAATACGGATGCAAGAGAAGATAGAATATATAGTGGGTTAACAGCAGTAGGAAAAGAGCAATGTGTGCATGCAGCAACTAGAGGAGGTAATATTTTGGACATCGTATTGACAAATATAAGAGAGGATGTTGATAATATGGTTATAACTTCCCCTCTGGGATCAAGTGATCATGAAGTAATAACATTCCAGACTGATACACAGAAGAACAGTATAAAAGAAACTACAATTTACATGTTATATAATAAAGCTAATTATTTAGCAATTAAGGAGAAATTGAGGGAAATTGACTGGATGGATCTAACAAGAGAATTGTCAGTCGAGGCATCCTGGAATTTGTTTATGCAGATGATTAACAAATTTATAGTACAATATGTCCCAATAAAAAATGTATATAACAATAGAGGTTAAAAACTATCATGGTTAAGTAAGACAATTGTGTGTCTGATCGGGAAAAAGAAAAACAATAAAGGAAGATGAAAATACATCAGACAAATGACAATAGGGAAGGATACAGAAAAATAGTAAGACGTTTGAAGCAGGAAATTAAGAGATCTAAGACTAAAGTAGAACTCAGATTAGCAAACTCTAAGAATGATATAGAAGGGTTTTTCTCCTATGTTAATGACAAGAAAAGTAACAAAAGACAGGCAGGCCCAATTAATGTGGAAGGAGTAAATATCTCAAAACCAGAAGATATGGCATGACAATTTAATAACTTTTTTAGTTAAGTGTTCACCAAACATCAATTAGATCAGATGAAGAACATAATATAGATTGGGACTGTTAACCAAGATGGGCTAATTACTTCAGAGAAAGTTCTGAATAAAATACAGAACCTCAAAAAAGATAAGTCAACAGGATATGATGGACTCAATCCAGGATTTTTAAGGGAAGTGGGAGAGGAAGTAGCCCCAGTTATTGCAGATATTGCATGAAGGTCCATGGATGAAGGGTGTGTGCCTAAGGACTGGAGAGCAGCCATTGTGGTGCCTATTTTTAAAAAGGGAGTCAAATCAGATGTGACCAACTATAGACTGGTCAGTTTAACTTCCACAGTGGGGAAGATAATTAAGGGAATAATAGTTGAAGAAATAATTGATTACTTGGAACAAAATGGACTACAGGATAGGCTACAGCATGGATTTATAAAAAATAGATTGTGTAATGCTAACTTAATTACTTTCTATGACTATGTGATGGAAAAGTTGGATGATGGGAGGGCCGTGGATGTGGCTATGTTGGACTTTAGTAGGGTGTTTGATAAGGTCCCTCATGGAATCTTGATAACTAAGTTGATGGAATTTGGAATAAATAAAACCATAGTGAGATGGATTAGGGAGTGGTTGATGGATCAGATACAGGTGGTGAGGGTGAACAGCTATTTGTTTGGTGAGGTGAGGGTGACGAGTGGAGTGCCAAAGGGGTCTGTTTTGGGGCTCTTGTTGTTCGGTGTCTTTATAGGTGAGTTGAACATTAATAGTTTAAATAAGATTAGTAAATTTGCAGATGACATTAAGATTGGAGGAGTTGTGGATACCTTCGAAGAGAGGCTTGTATTTGGACAAGATTTGATAAATATTGGTGAATAGGCAACAAGGAATGGAATGGTTTTAAATTTGGAGAAATGTGTAGTAATACATACAGGGAGGAACAATATTCGTCAAGGCTACCATCTATAGGGAAGTTGGTTAAGGAAGTCAACAGAGGAAAAGGACTTGGGGATATACATCACTGATAGTGTAAAGAGTGGGGCACATTGACAGGCTATTACTAAAAGAGTGATTAATTTGATATATTGTATCCGCAGGGGTTTCTATTCATAATGATGCCATTGTATAAAACATATGTAAGGCCAATTATGGACTATAGTTCAGCAAGCTGGGGTCCATTCTTGAAGAAGGACAAGGTCCTGGTAGAAAGGCCACAATGGGCTTTTACTAAATTGGTTTCTGGTTTAAGTTTTATGCCATATGAGGATAGGTTGAAGAACCTCCAATTATGGCCAACAGAGTTGAGGAGAAAGAGAGGAGACTTGTTACTATTCTATAAAATATTACACAATGAAGAGCTTAGGGAAGAGTTGAACCTCCATTTTAGGACAGAAAAATATAGCCTTAGGATTACATGACCTTCAATTGGTGGAGAACAAATTTAGAACTGACCAGTAGAGGTTTAGTTTTAAACTTAGAATGGAATAGACCACCACAGGAAGCGGTGGAGGCAATGAGCTTTAGTGCTTTTTCGTATTCTAAAACTTCCAGTATGCTCATATGGAAGATGCAGGTGTCAACCATGCTGATCAAAAGATCTACAGTCAAGTACCAGTAGTCGATTCTCAAGGAGGTTTTGTGTACATTCAATGTAAAGGTTAAATCTTTGCCATCTGGATTCAACAATCTCCTGGTGTCTATAAAGTTCAGGTTGGTAGCAATGCTGTATGGCATTTTAGGGCCTTTCGAGAGGGATCAGTTTATATCTGAGCAGTCCAGAAGAGGTTGAGAACTGTGTTAAAATCACTACCCAAAATAATACAATGGTTTAGGTATTTTGTTACCTGGTACTGGATTTTTATAAAAAAGCTCGGATCCTCAGCATTTGGTGCATATGTATTGGCTAGCAATATTTTCTGACCGTTCAATATTCCAGCAATAATTACTGCTCTACCTTCTCGGTGCTTCCAAGTGTTTCAAGTTATAAAGGGTGTTATTTTTGTATTAGGAATCAGGATAAGGACCCCATTAGTTATTACTGGCTTTGCTCCCATTGCTTTGCTAACCATCTCTCTGCATGAAGTGTGCTTCAGAGGTTTTCATATTGATCTCCTGGTGTGGTGTCAGTGCATTTTTGGTGTTGCAGGACTACTGTTTCTTTACTCAATGCTGCATACCTTTAATATTCCAGGTTGTTAAGCTGATTTTACTGGAAACCATTGTATTTAACACACTCTATTTTTTTTCCTGTCTGCAATCCCCCCTTCAGGTTGCCCTGTCGAGTGTCTTCTCTGCCCATATGGGGGTGGGAATAGCCCCAGATGACTCCTGTGTCTAAGGTATTTAGATGTTACAGCTTGCAGAAAGTCCCCTTGCAAACACTGATAACATGCACAGCCTTCCTCCATTCACTTCAAGAGTCAGAAACAGTCACAATGGTGCACAAATAATCACTGTTCACACCAGATTGATAGTTATTTGTGGCTTCTTTACTTAGGGGATGTTAGGGCTCAATGGAAACTCATATTGCATGCTTCACAATTCATTCTTTGCACCATTGGGTCAGCACCCCGGATCACAATTCATGAAGACTTGGGCCGTATTTCATTTAACTGCTATTAGCAACCACGATCACCAATACTTTGCATTATGTGAGATTCTCCTGTCTCTTACAGTTAGTTTTGGAGCCCTGTGTACCACTCTTACCATTATGGAAGCTACTGTTACCCCATACAGATGCTCAGTTGGATACTATGCATAATCTAGAGTCAGCTGTCCCATTATGGGCAGTGTCATGCAGAACAAGCCTTTCCTCATTCTAAGGAAACAAGAAACATACTCTTTACTGTAGGCTGCTGCTACCTTAGGTGGTTGACTTCTCTGCCTTGTCCCTCACTGTATGCTTCTTACACCCAGTAAATGGTTCTTGTCTATTGCTCATCATCAGTACCTTCAAGGAACCCTCCAGCCCAAATGTCATTGATGCACATCCCTTGAGGTGATGCTCATCCAGGAACCCCCTATTGCTGAGCTGAACCATTCCCCAGCAAATCTTACACTTATACATCTGCTTGCCCATGCTGACTACCCAGAAACTTTCAAACCAGACACTGAGCACTCAGTAGCACTCCAGATGAACTCAAGAGTGTGGCCTGACCATGACTGTCTGGCAAAGGTTGACCTGTGCCCCAGAACCATGATGCCCACTTCTTCTTTGAAGGGTGTCTGATTCAATCTGACCCTGCAAATACATGGCCACTGAATCCTCCAGGAGTCTTCTAGAAAAATCCCCAGGTAGCTTAGCCCTGAATCCTTCTGCTCCTCACTGTTGCAGGCAGAAAGAGTCTGCAAGAGAGCTCTGTGCCACCCTGACCCCTGCCATTGAGCTAAGGCTGGCAGATCCCTTCCAAGTCTCACCAGTGCCCAGGGCTCTGCTACTAAGCCAAGGCCAGCAGGACCCTTATGTGTGCTCCAGGCATGAATCAGTGAAGCAGCCCTGTTACAGACACCACCTCACCCCTTGAGGCTGTTATCTCTCCCACTATTGTGGAATTCCCACATGCCACCCTTACTACACTCCTCCCACCAAAACCTGCCTATTTATCCCTCTACTCCTAGACTTCACCCTCCACCAAAAGAGCAACACTGTGTGTTCACTGGCACCTAGTACTTTGATGGAGGTTTTAATAACAGACAACCCATTCTGTGGTAACAGGTTGTTACATGTCCACTGATGCCCTTTGGGTGACGATATGGTACCTCGATTGTGCGTTTTTTATTTATGGTGGACTTTCCCCCATCCTAATAGCTTTTATAAAGTGTTAAACCCATGTGCATTAAAGATTCAAAATATGACCATGATGAATAATTAATTCACATGCTAGGGACTGTCACATACTAGGGACTGCCCTGCAGGTGTATTGGTCCATACAGGGGACCAATGGGCTTACAGCCCATACTGTATCTGTCATTCAGTGGGCGGCCGGGCAGTATGAGGGAGGGATGCAGCCACCCGCCAATGGGGGGGGAGTGGGGTGGGAAAGGGATGGTCATAGTAGCATATATCAGGGAACCATGCCAGGCAGCCTTTTCAATATCCCGCCGGGGTGCAATGCGGGGTTGTGCCAGTGCAACTCTGTTGCGCCAGGTGCAACCCCTTTGAATTTCTGGGCCATAGATTTCAGTAAGGCATTTGATGTTCTTCCACACTGGGCTCTTGTAACTAAATTACAGACCTTAGTACTGTGTGTGCTGGTTCAGGCTGCTCTAAGATTAAGACTATAATCAATCTATATCTGGGTCATCCTTAAATGATCAGGTGTGGAAATCCAATTCTTAATATGAATAAGGATGAACTCCACTAAACATTGGACTTTTTCAGCAAAAAAACTGCTCTTTATTTGCCAGTAACATTCACACTGAATATGAGGGTGACAGTTTTGTGGCTGTCGCTGCTTCTTCAGGCCCATACAGTGCTATACATTCAATAATTAAATATTCATCCTGTATTATTCTCTTTTACTCATGCTCCAATCTTTCTGCATATATAGGTTCCTTATTGTATTTTTCTTCTCCTCAACCTCTGTCCTTCTCTCTCCCTGGAGTGGCAAATGCCAATATCATACCAGGGTTTTGGCAGAGCAGAGTTCCTGGTGTCTCCTGGATGCTGGAGCTCCAGAGGTTGAGATGTTACTGACAAAAAAAAGCAGTTTTTTTGCTGAAGAATTCCAGTGTTTAGTGGAGTTCATCCTTCTTCATATTAAAAATTGCAGAACCTTCTGAATAACAGGAATATCAAAAATTGGATTCAAAACTGGTTAAGTAACTGGTCCCAACAAGTACTTATCACTGGAAGTCTATCTGAAATGGGAGTAGTAGCCAGTGGTGTCCCGCAAGGGTCTGTATGCGGCCCATGTCTATTTCAGGCATTCATATCAGATTTAACAAAAAAATGCATGTCCCAGTCTGTAAAATATGCAGATGATATTAAAATTGGTGGCCTCTGTGTTGACCAAGATCACATTCATACTATCCGGCAAGACCTCGATTCCATTACCTTATGGGCAAATACATGGGGTATGAGACTAAACATCAACAAGTGTAAAGTTATGCACTTGGGTCAAAATAATCCTTGTGTGGAATACCATCTTGGTGGATATCCCTTATCAGCTTCTACCCATGAATGAGATCTGGGTATTTCTGTATCAAATGATTTCTGCCATTCTAAGCAGATTAATGAGTCTATCCAAAAAACAAACCAAGTAATTTGGTCTATTAAAAGAAATATAAAATCAAGAGACCCCAGGGCAATGACGCCTTTGTTTAAGGCATATGCTAGACCACATCTGGAGTACGCATCACAACTATGGTGCCCCTTCAAAAAAACTGAGATCACATTATAACAAACAGTCCAAAGAAGGTTTACTAAACACCTAGCCTGCATGTGCAATGAGTCATATGAAAGCAGACTTGCTGCCTTAAATTTCATGCCTTTAATTATCCATCATCTAAAGGGAGATCTCATGTTCATGTATGACATCATGCAGGACCCCGCCTTATTGTGTGAATTAGGCTTCTCCTTTAAAAGTGATGCACATAACACCAGAGGACAACCACTTCAGCTTTCTGGTAGAAAATTTAAACATGTGAGTCATAAATTTTTCTTCTCTGTCTGGATTGTCAATCCTTGGAATCATCTGCCATTGGATGTCATTGCTAGTAAAACCAAAACGAATTCAAGTAACGACTTGACAGATTAATTCTATCCAGTTATCATTTGAGTTATTATTAACATAGGAGCAATTATGGGCCTCTAAGCCCCCTAGCTCCTTACAACTTTTAATACGATCCTTAGTATGATTAATATGATTCACGGATGTGAATTTGGCGACTTCGCATTAAATTTGCATGCAAAGTAAAACTTTGCTGCAGCTGTACTCTGGGTGTGCACCTTTTCCTGGAAGTGATGAGCCAGGACCTCTTGAAAGGGGCCAGTTTCTTCTGGAGGAAATACTGCACATTCAGGAGTACAGTCCTGTTTACCTGTGGGTGGGGGGCAATTGTTCGGTCAGGATTCTGTTCATAGACTGGACTATGTTGGCCTACTCCATCCCCTCTGCTAATCTGAACAAAAAACATTGTTCCATCTGGAATAATTTTCATGATAATTGACTTTCTTCCAGCTGTTTGATTTGTCTATCTGTAATTCCCTGGTACGACTGTCACTGAAAGGAATCTTCCAAGCTGGCTATCTGGGTTTCTAAAACTGAAATCCATTGAGTTACAGCAGTGATCTCTTCTTTAAGCTGGTGCTATTCAATCAGTGCCTCTGTTACCAATGATCATAGGACTGTCATTTGAGTGAGCAGGAAAGATACCTGGGCCACCAGCTCTTTCACGCTGCGGTTGCCCCGTGATGGTGTGCCAGGTTTCCACTTTTTTGGTAGACTTAATTCTGTCCCTGGGTTTAGCACAGGAAATTTGTTCTGATCTGATTTCTTTATTTAGGCAGGCAGCACTAAGAAGTGATTATTATGCAAAATGTCTGTTTTTAAATACCTATTTTAATTAAAACAACCATTAGTCATTATGGAGCTGTACTCAGTGACTTCCTCCCATTTCAGCTGCATCACATGACTCCTGCATTTTGCAAGCCAAAACTTTTTATACCAGGTAATTTTATAAGTACAATAACACACAACAGGGTGCTGTGTTTGTTGGGGGGATATAGGCACTCTCCAGTATGTGCTCATGGGCACTCCACCTGAGGCCTTGTGCATCAGCACACACTGGAGAGCTGTCTGTATGTCCCAAGAAATTCACACCCTCTTGTATGTTATTGCCTATACTGTCTGTCTGTCTGCTATAGGCTGAATAAAACTATGCAGTTTATCTTTATGTGTGAGGAAGCAGGACCATAACTCATGAGTGGTGGAGACATGCATGAGTTATGAAAGTCCTGCCCCCAAACAAGTGATGATGTAAACTGTGTATTGGGAGTCAGACCATTGTATATTCAATTTATACAACATTGATTTAGTAGTTATACCTTTTAAATGTGCTCATTGTATGAAAATATAACTGTTTCTGTTTGATTTCAGATGTTGACTTCAGTGCTGCACTTGACTTGTGATGTCATCTGCGTTGTTAAAGCTGCACTCTGACACGTTCAGCATGAACTTTGACATACCCTTCTTTGCAAGATAATATTATCTTGCTATGTTGGGTCATCATGACATACGGTACATTGTAGGACATCATCTTTTTTTTTGTGCTCCCCAGTTGGCCCCCCTCAGCCTGAGTGCCCCAGCTCTGTCACTCCCAACATCCACCGGGACTTACCACTGCAGTCTTTCTCAAGGGCTTGTACCTGGTGGGGTCAGCAGGGTTCCCTAACCTCTGCCATGAAATGGATCCAGTTTTGGCTGTGTGCCCAGTTAGTTAGCTGCAGGGCTTGTGGGCACTTGGCACCATCCTGCTACTGGGTTTTCCCATTTGCTGTCCCCCTGGGAGGCTTGGCGCTCAATGGCATCATGACACAATACCACACACTCCTGTGCAACATGCATTGAAGCGAGCCATGCCCCCCATTACATGTTGGCCAAGGCTGCCTTTCCCTCAGCTTTCCCAAGGGGAGAGCAAGCACCGGGCTGTGCCCCCCCCCGAGGAGGAGAGCAGTCCTATGGATGCTTGATCCTCCTCTTCCCCCTGGTGGGCCCTCTGACATTCTGAGTTCACTTCTGAGCACAAGTCATCAACGTCATAAGCAGTAGTGCTAGCGCTGTGCCGGCTGGCTGGCAAAATAATATTATCTTGCTATGCTAGGTCAAGAGAACTTCTTCAGTCTTGCTGTTTATCAGTACACATATATATACAGTCACGATCGTGCCTCTATATTATGGTTGTGGGCAAGTTTCTTTAAAAAAAGCCATTTTCAAATGCGTATAACCTGGCCATCGTATACCCAAGAACTGTTCAATTTATCATGTACCATCTCAGTCCTGGGGTAAGGGGTCCACTAATGTGGAAAGTTTTATAGAAATCTGTTTGTCCATTTTGGATTTACAGTATAGAGTGTTAAATATGTACTTCTGCCCAGTTCTGAACCAAAATTGCTACCCAAAGAAAGAGAAATAACTGCTCATAATTAAGTTACAAAACTTACAGGTTTCTTAGATGTTATAGAGGAATGGGTATGTTTTGGCAGTTTAGTGAAAAAATGTTAAAGTGATTTAGTCACATTCCGCAGATGCCTGATTCACATAGTATGCCATTGCCACCAATGCTTCAGATGTTGAAGCTGCAATTTGTTTCGTTAAAAATCTGTAATAGTCATTTTTTGTATGTTTTTGTTTCTGCCCATTCTCTAGTTTTCTGTATGCGGCCACCCCCCAGAACGATGTCATGCAAAGGAACTGTCATATATACAGCAATAAAGAATTATTGGTCAATTATAAAATTGATTTAAATGTTTGTTGCTCAGAGGTGCAGTCCCTTATTTTGGTAGTGGGGACTTCAGAATAGCACCTAATATGTAGACATATAACCTAGTTCTAGAGAAGCTTAAAGAAACTAAGCATGTGCGAACATGGGCAGACTAGGCGGGCCATAGGCCCTTATCTGCTGTCAACAGTATGTATCTATGCATACATATGTAGCAAGGCATTATGGGCACAGTATGTAGCTGATTTTTTTGTCTCCCATATCAAAGTGAAATCTCCTATGTCAGTAGTGTTTATAGCAGTACAGTCTGTAGAAAAGTTTCTGGAAAACTGTTTTTTTTTCATGCAGATAGGACAAAAAGATAATTTGCCAGTCTGTGTAGATGTTGTTTGACTTTTACTGCTTATTGGTGAAGTGACAGGTCTGAAGTGGCAGCTCCTGTCAGAATGTGGGAGTATGATTATACTTTTCTATGTTTATGTTATAGGGCCTGAATGACTATAAGTAGTTCAGGAGTGTAATTGTGGGTCACACTACTTTACTTTTTCTTTGGTGCCCGGCCTGCTATTAAGTCCAAAATAGAGAAAGAAAAAGGATGTCTGTAATACCAAGACTGAACAACAGAGGTCTCCGTCTCAACACACTGCTTAAAAAGTTTGTTTCCCTTGCATAATGTCATGGTTGGGGCTTGTAGCGCTGAGAAAAAAAGGGGCAGGATTATGCAAATGAAGCGGAACACAGGAAATGAAAGCATTTTTTTTTCATGGCAAACAGCACTTTTTGGCAGTTTGAATGGTAGGAAATTGATTCACAACTCCTACAGGTTACTACTACCATTTGCTATGACAAAAATGCTTTCATTTGTTTTGCAGTTATTAACAGTATTTGTTCACACATGGTCAGTTTGCTGAAACAATAGCTAGAAAAAATCTACAGTCACGTTTTGAAACTTACAGGTTTGTTAGATGTTATGGAGCAACAGGTCCTTTTGGCAGTTTGATGAAAAAAATGTTAATTCTTTTTGAAGTTACTAATGAGTTATGGTTTGCACATGTTCAGTTCACTGATAAAAAGTAAATACCATATTTCATTAAATAAAGGATATCCTCAAATACAAGCTGCAGGTCAAAAAGAATATTTTTAATAACAACTACCCATAAATACAAGCCCCAGCTTCTACTCAGGGTTGAAGTCATGTCAGATTACCACTGTGGGTGGGACACTATGATTTTTATCTCTGTAAATAGGATCATTATTGTCATTTTTTAAACAGACTTTCTTGGTTGATGTTTCTTTTACTTATTTTGATGTGATTTAGACCAATAACAGTAAACTTGATCAAATCCAGGATATGTAATACTTTATTTTAGCACTTAAAAAATGTATGTTGCAAAACAAACTATCCTTCTATACAAATTGCCCTTGAATATAAGCCACAGGTAAACATTAAAAATGTTAATAAAAGCTATGCAAGGTAGTGTTTAGATGTCATTTTACATTATACAGGTGTATATTCTCCTCGGCCAGCACAGGCTGGGTCCCTTCAGCTATGTCCCTGCTACCCCCCATTATACAATGGTAAGAAAAAATCCTGGACTCTGATTGGTCAGTCTTGGGCTGGACCCGTGATGTTATCCCAGTACGACATCACGGGTCTAGTCTCAGCCTCACTGTGAACCTCTAGTTGATTTTTTGCTTTTGCTAGATTTGCTTTGCTTGATTGTTTCCATTGCCTCTTAAAAAACAAAAATATTTTTCCACACAAAAACATCTTTAAAATGATTTTTTTTCTTCTGTATAAGCAACGAGCCATTGTATAATAGCAATAATGCCCTTCAGGGTGTGTGTCATTTGGGATAACGTCACGCCTCAGTTATTGGACATACTCAGCCTGCGGCCTCGTGCCCAACCACCTGAGGCGTGACATTATCCCAGCACGACACTCACCCTGTTGGGCATTATTGCTTAATTGGCATCCACTTCCCCAGGACTCACCTATCAGCCATGTACCCCCACAGAAAGCCCCCTGTGGTGGGGCCAGAAGGGGAAGGTCCATTCTACACCCAGAGACTCCCACCCAGTTGCTGCTGACAGGGCTGCTGCTGCTGATAGTGTGGGTGAGGGGTCAGCATGCAGAGTGTGATGTACAGCTGCTCTGCCATCCATTTTCCTCTGCTTTTTTCTCCCTATCCCATTGCTGGTGCATACACATCAGTGCATATGTGTGGAGGCATGCATGTGCCTCAGAGTTCTGCATCTCCCTATCTTTGTGCCACTCCAGAACCACACTACCACTACACCGCCACCTGGTGGCGGGCATGTGAGTGCAGCTGACAAGCTCTCCCTTCCCCATAGAGGAGAACAGTCCCCAGCACCCTGAGACTGCTCCCAATCTCAGGCTGCCGGCATGGCGGGCGGTAGCTCTACTGCCATCCTGTTGGGCTTGTCTGTATTTAAATATCTTTAATTAAAAAATGAATTGTTTGCACAGGAGTTCCTCAGAATTATTTTTTAAACTCTACCTACTGCACAAATATTTTGAACCTATACACAATGGTTTTCAAAATATTCATGCTGCAGCATGGTTTTCAAAATCCAGAACACAGTTTCCAAGTACCTGCGAACTCTCAGTGCTTGGCGTGGTGCAACTCAGTGGTTGGCAAGCCCAAAATTTGAACACTGCTTCCAAAAAAGAGTGCATACAAGCTGAAGGAAAACTAATCCTGAGTGATAAAGCTTCACAGATTTAATTCCATTTGAACAAACTGAGTATGGTCAAACATGTAGGAGACCACTACCGGCCCGTTAATTACATAGATACATAGACAGTGTCTGCAGATAACGGCCTATGGCCCACCCAGTCTGCCCATTTGAGCTTGTAAGTTCAGTTTGTTTTCCTAGAAGTCTGTTGCCCCTTACCCCTGACCTCCAAAACTCCTTTATGTCTATTCCATGCATTCTTAAATCCCGTGATTGTTTCAGCCCCCACCACTTCCTCTGGCAGGGTGTTCCACTTGTCCACCACCCGTTCTGTGAAGAAATTCTTTCTCATGTTTCCTCTGAATCGTCCTCCTCCAACTTCATCCCATGCCTCTAGTCCTGGAACATCTTTTTCACTTAAAAATAGTGTTTTCCTGCACCCTGTTCCTCCCTGTAAGATACTTATATGTCTCTATCATATCCCCTCTCTCCCTCCTCTCCTCCAGGGAGTACATGTTCAGTTCCTTCAACCTGTCTTCATAGGACTTGTTAAAAAACTAAATATTTGCACAGCAGTTCCTCACAATTATTTGTGAAAATCTACCTACTGCATAAATATTTAGAACCTATGCACAATGGTTTTCAAAATATTCGTGCTGCAGCATGGTTTTCAAAATCTACATGCTTCCCGATGGTTTTCAACTCTATGTGCTGCATGACAGTTTCCAAAATGTTTGTGCTCCAGGATGGTTTTTAAAATCTACTTGCTGTGCAATGTTTTTCACAAAAGAGAAATCCTCTATGAAGGTCAAAATTAACGGGCTGCGTGACAGTTTTCAAAATCTACATGCTGCACTATGGTTTTCAAAATCTACCTGCTGAGTGAAGGTATTTAGTTCGTGTTTTAAGTCCAACATGACCAAAACCATTAGGGTAAGATAACTCAGTAAATACTTAAATGTTAAGTGTGATACTTTAGCGTTTGTGAGGGAGAGGTAGCATGAGACAAACAATGACTCCCATGTTATAAAGGTTAGCATAGCTTAGACGAGCATACATCAAGCTAACCAGACTTATTGCATTTGGGTAGGATGGGGTCCATATCCAAAGGGTTACCTGGCATTGCATACAGAGGATAGCACTGATACACAGATTACACTGAGGAAGTCCTCTTGAATACACAATGCAATGGTACTGTATATTCAAAGGCTTTTTTCTTTTATTTACGTCCATCTTGACTGTCCCGACCTCTCCTTTCTGACCTGTTCCACCAGCCCTGTCACCCAGCTTCTCCGAGGCTTGCCTTTCCTCCACTGTCCTCTGCCACAGCACTGTAGGGGGCATTAGGTCACCAGTGTGGGGCCTGTGAGGGATCAGGCATTCATCCTGCAGTTGGGGATTTTTTTAACTTGTTTTTTCCATGGGCCCACTGTGTGTGCAATGGGTGTGATGTGTGAGTTTGCATCTGTGGTGATGCCACCAGCACCCTACCTGTGGAGTTCAACCCCCTGTGTGGTCTCACTGTGCTGCTACCTAGATATCTCTGGTTGGCAGACAAACAGCAGGACACACTAATCCCCCTCCCCATCTGAGGGAGGAGAGCTGCCCTAGGAATGCTCAGTCCTCCCCCCCTCTGGCTAGCCCCCCTGAAAAACCAATGTTTATTCTCAGATCCAGATCACTAGCATGACAGGAGGTGAGGCACCCAGTGCCTTAGCCCTCCACACCACTGTACCAGCATATTCAAAGGTTTTGTAGTCAGTAACATGCAGCTGAGACAGCCCTAATTAATCCTTACAAAACCCTGCTTTTATCAACATGCACAGTGGGGTTTGACTCTTGCCTCCCCAGCAGCACTGGTACTGGCAGTGGCGTCATGCCCATAGGGCCCGAGGGGGCATGTGCCCCCCCAATATCTGTGAACAATCTTAAAAAACATGTATTTTTAATTTTATTGTAAACAATTAAATGGCTGAAAACAATCAATGCTTTTTACGCTTTTGGTGGTGTGGGTGGGGGGTTGGGGTGACGGGGGTCCGATCGGCTCAGCCTCAGCTCAATAATCAAGGCAACTTTCCAAAACTGCTCGCTTGCTGGCTGTTGTCTGTGTGAAGTGATTGATGGGTAGTCCATGCTGACAATCAGCATAAACTCTACCAATCACTTCTCCTGTTTCCGCCTTTTTGTGTTGTCACTTGAACAGCCAATCACCGAAGAAAGTCATTGATCTGAATCGGATCAAAACCCAATCATATAGTGACACAGGGTAGAGTGGGGTAGATGACGACATGCTGCGTGGCAAACCTGTGCATTTTCCTGTGCCATCTCGGGACGGCATCTTGTGAGAAAGTGGAGGAAAATCTGAGCAGCCAAGAACAACTTTTTACTCGAGTCATGACAGGCGTCAGTTGAATTCGCGTCTGCTATATTTTACTCAGCTCCGTCTGACTGAGCCTGCTTGCTCAGAAAGACAAAGAGAAGCTGAACAGGATAGTACCCCTCTTCTGGGCCCCCTGCAACAGTCTTTTTTTTTTTTGCAGTCCATCTCCCTGGCAGTCGGAACTCGTGAGGGGTGTGCAGGCTCTGGCTGTTTGACTGGGTGGAGGATCAGGAGGTTGGGGATTAGTCGGGTGAGGGTCAATCAGCAAGCAAGCAAAAGGAGCAGAACCACTGAGCCAGGGGGATCACCATTGGGCCACGAGCCAGGGCCAGGCTGCAGTACATTTTCTAACTCTACAAGGTAAGATTGTGCTTTGACATACCATATAGCCAATATATGGGTGAACCTCCTTAGGTTGTAACAACTGCACTGCAGGGTGTAACAAACATTGTCAATTGTGTCACTGTATCATCAGATCCTTATAGTATGTGCACGCTCTACCTTGTTGTTTCAATATGAATAATGTGTGACACAAAAGTTATAAATAAATTCAAAAAAGTTAACTGGTGGTATAGTTCGTGTTTATGGTTCAATAGGGCTTTAGATAATATGAGTATTTAATCTGTATAACCTCCCTGTATAGGGCTTTGGATAAGTACTTCATTTTGTATAACCTCCCTGAATGAACCTAAAGCAAAAGGGATCTGGGAGCACCTTCCAGTAATATGTTAACGTATGATCTATTCTGTGTAAACAAAATTTCTGTGGATATACAGTACTTGTATAGTCTTGATACACGATCAATAAAATATAAGTTAAAATAACAATGCAACAAAGAGCTCCAGCACAGAGGTTCTTTTAATGTAAAGCTATTTCTGCCTGTGGTGGTCTGCACTGAGGGAAAGGAACAAAGGTTATCCCCGCTTCTCTTGATGTTAACAAGTTCAGTAATTTAGCCTGGTGTTGTGTGGCACAAACACTGTAGCATTACTTGTGTCAGGTGAAGTCGCTTGTAGTCTTTTAGGGAGGTCCACCCCTGCTTACTGTATATTTGACAGTGGGAAGTGTCTCAATCGGCAGCTAAAATTAATCTAAGGAGTCTGTTGCAAGCTACAAGTGGGTGATGACGGAAAATCCATGCAGAACATCTCCTTAGTATGTCAGGGGTAGTGATAGCATAAATAGTGTTCTTTCTCATATCTTTGGAGACTGCCAGTAGAAGTACCTCAGTCAGAGCCCAGCCCTGCTGATCAGCTTGTACTATAAGTATGTGTATGGAACTTCCACTTTCACTCAATTCATTGATCGATGAGTGTATGGGGGGGCCATTGCCCAGGGTACTCCTGTGTCTATGGATATCTTAATGGTTATAGCTTGCCAGGAGCCTCTTTCAAACAACAACACATTTATACAAGTTCAACCCTTCTCTTTGAACTATTATCTGCAGACAGACATTATGTTTGTTAGAAATAAGTGCTCAGACTCAGTATTTCTAGTCCTTGACTCTCCTTTACTAAGGCAGTTAGACAATAGACACTTGCATTGGACTACTCTACAGGCACAGGCAACACCTTACTCCAGAAGCCTTAAGGGTCACTGTTCAGAGCTCTGTTGTCTCTATAATTGACTGTGGCCTGATCATTTTTGGCTCTGCTACTGTAACTGCCCTCAGATGTATATGCACGTCTCTCAACAAAGCTTGTCGGCTCATCACTGGAGCTCACCGTCTCACTCATACATGTGACCTCTATGCACAAACTGGTTGGCTACAACTCTCAAACTGCATAAAGTACCAAACTTGCATTATGGCAAAGAAAATAACCATGGGCCAAGCGCCTCCCCCCCGCCCCGGATTCCAAGCTCTCCTTTGCCCCAGTAGTAACCCTCGCCACACTAGAGGATCTGAATCTCAACTCCTGCAGGTCCCTTGCTGCCGTACCACCCAGGGACAAAGATCCTTTGCTCATAGGGCCCCCTAGCTGGTTGAATGGTCTCAGAAGTGACATCTCCTCTATATCTAAGCTTGGCCCATTCAAATCCAGGCTCAGCCTACTCCTCTCTGCCTCTAGCACCTTGACTGTCTCCTTTAATCAGCCCTCCTCACCATTACCTAATCCTTGTCTCAGCTCTTTCTACATAGCACTTCTATTATCTACCCCAATCTTTTACAACACCCCCGGTAACCCCTCCACCACCTGTTGCTCTCTCTGTGATGTGATAATGCCTCTGGCTGCTCTTATCTTTTGTGTCCTTGCCATGTCTTGTAACACTATTTACCCCATCAATGCTTCTGGCTTTAGTTTAACCCAAATGTGTGCACTCATTCATGTAACTGATTGTTAACTTGTTATCCTGCCTTTGTTACTTAATTGTCTTGTTTCTTTTTTTGTTTTGTTATTGTACTGCAACGAACTTGGAACCTTTGTAAAAGAGCCTTGGCTCAAAGGTACTTGTAATCCTAGATTCAAATAAATTAAAAAAAATAAAAAAATTAAAAATAGCATGCCTGAACAAAGTGCCCAGAAACTGATCTCAGAATAATTATAAACTTAGCACTCTTGGTGTAGTATCCCTTAACTGTAAGCCAGCTCCCACAGAAACTTCTTAATGCCTCTGTAGCTGACAGCACTAGCAATCAGCCAAGCTTTACATTCACTGTGGCTCCTCATAGCCCACTCCTACAGGGTCAGTCGCTGACATGGCCACAAGTGTCCCGCTTTACCTTTTCTTTGTGGACCTTCCTCATGGTCTCAGAGACAATATCCTACTTGCATCTTGCAGGCTCTCACCTTACTGCAGTAAGATACTACAAAATAATAACATGATAACTAGATCCTGACTGCACTGTAGGTAAATGGTGGGGTGCTGTACTACATCTGGTCCCTAGCATGACCAGCAGAGGACCCAGACATTTAGATGTTTCTCAGTCAATTGATTAGAGGAGGAAGTCAAACATGTGGCCCCAGTATTTAGTTGCAAATATGCAATTAAATAAACTACCAACTCAGTGTACAGCTTTGGTCTTCAGACTTGTCCATCCTTCTCTGCTGCTAGCCCATCAAGTTGACCTCCCCCAGCCATGAACTTCTCATACAAACATAGAATTTGTTGGTACAGCTGGCCAAGTGGTGCAGAGGACTGAGGCACTGATGCCTCACCTACCGACACGTTGGTGACCCAGGTTCAGGAATGGGTCCAAGTCACCCAGGGGTCAGCCGGAGGAGGACTGAGCATCCCACAGGATGCTGCCCTCCTCCTAGGGCAGGAAGATTGTCGGCTCTGCTGTGACACTGCCACCTGGGTGACCACAGGTGGTAGCACACATGGAAGCTGTGGCATGGGGAGTGAGGGTGCCTTGCAACTGTGATGCACATACTTGTGTGCGTACCACCCATCATAACTTGCCTGAGGGGAGGGGTGAAAACCAGAATGAAAAAGCCAAGGCCAAGCTGGATGACACCACACTTCCTCACAGGCTGTGCACTATCTACTGGGCTACCCGCTGCCACTTCCTATACCAGTGTCCTCCCAGGATAAGTGGGGGTCCCTGGAGGCCCCGCCATGTGGGAAATTTGTGGTGCAATGCTCAGGAGCAGGACTATAAGCTTCAGAGATAATGGGTGATGGGGTGGGGGGAGCATCAAAGCTAATGGGGGCCAACTGAGGTGGAGGAGCAAAAAAACATTTTTTTTTTAAATGAATTTATTGGCACAAAAGGACTTTTAGGTCCTCCCAGCCTGCCCAGGGATTCCCTGTCTATTGTATATCCACAGACCTTAGCTGATCTCCAGGAATCTTCCTTGTTTCTGTAGCAGTATACTACTGTGATGACTGTTGTTAGTAAAGGTACTCATTTATTTTAACTAGGCTTGTTCTATTGTGACAGCATGATGTCGTGTGCTCATAAATGGAGTGTAATTTTTTTGGACTTGGAGTTGATTATCCCCCCTAAGGCAATAGTAGTTGTACTGCAAATCCTTATTATTATGCTTGCTCTGTTTGGAAAAACTGCAATGGTGTGCTCTTGAATTTTTTTTTTTTTACTTTGATTGGGTCTCCCACCATCATTGGAGTACTATTAGTAATAATAAGTAGTATGGAGTGGACTGCTATTGCTAACAGGCAGATCTTTCCTGCCAGCCCTTCAACAATGTCAGCAGCTCTTCCTATCCTGTAGTTCTCCCCAAGGTTCTCCTTACTGTGACTGGAGTTGTATATTGTGAACCTTTTATTGTTTTGGATAACTGTATACTCGTATGTTATCCTTCCCATGGTCAAACCTGGAAACGAGCTACTGTTCAGTGTGCTTTTTTCCTGATTACCAAATTTTAAATAAATAAAAAAGCAACAAGAACAGATGACACGTGTCATTTTTATTTTTCAGGTATAACATTTATAGTAGATGACTGTAATTTTATCAGAATTCAGTGGTGCATTTCTGTCATTTAGCAGTTAGTGGATAAGCTAGGAGTGATCTAAGTAGTTCATTGATTTGACATATGATAAAAGACACACAAAATGCACAAGGTCACTTCTTCACAGATTTCTTTAAAATACAAAAGGTCACTGCTCACAATAAAGAATGAGTACAATTTATTATTGCTTTAGCCTTTATCTTTATTATGGCATTTAGCTTGTTGGGGAACAGCTTAATGGCCTGCTGAAGTCACCAAAATGCACCATTTGACTTTAATTTTTCAAAATTTTCCTGGGGGAGCATGCCCCTGAACCCCCCTAGAAAGGTTTGGATTTTGTGCCCCTCCAAAATTTCTGACTGCATGATGCCCCTGGGTACTGGCAACCCTTGCTTCCACCCTCCACATTCCTGTTAGCACAGAGCTATGTGGCAGGTCCCAGTCCTGACTATCTAGTAATTCCCTTTGCCCCCAGTTTCTGTCAGTATTGTACAATATTAAAGATTTAAACCCTGGCAGTCTAATGGACACAAAATGAGAAAGCACTGCACTCCGTAGCAGGTAAAGTCAAAAGCAAGTGCTATTTTATTGTTGGCAAGGAGCCTGTGATGAGAAATCCAGTAGCCTGACTGCTTTGCATTTAGCACCTCCATTTTGTTAGTCTAATGGACACCCTCCCTCACTCAGTCCCTTACGATAATGTGAAACTGTACTAAAGCCCTTGTCTGGCAGTCTAGTGGACTCCTGTCCCTTAATTGAACCCTGTTAGTATTGTGGAACCGTATGGAAAGCCCTTGCCTTGTAGCCTAGTGAACACCCTTTCTTCACCCAATCCCTGTCAGTATTTTGGAACTGTACTGTACAAAAGTCTTTCCTTGGCAGTCTTGTGGATCCCCCTCCCTCACCCAATCCAGTATTGTAGAAATGTACTGAAGCCTATCCCTGGCAGTCTTGTGTTATCCCTGATGGATCGCTGTTAAACCCCCCCCCCACCTGGCTCACCCACTAAGCACAGACCATCCACACCCCTGTCAGCTCCTCATTCTCCCATCTGTCAATAGGTGAGCCACCTTCTGATCCACAGATGACAAACCGCTGTATGACCATCAAGGAGTGAATGTATGCATACTGTAGAAATAACTGTCAGATGACAGATGGCCAAGGCGATGAGCTGGGGAGGGGGGTCTGTTCCGAACACTGTCTGAGGACCTGATGGCAGCTCACTTATGGATGGATGGGTGAGTCAGGGACTAACAGGGAGTGGAGGAGGTGGTTGCTCAGTAGGTGGGCTAGAGAGGGAGGCTTTAACAGGGATTGGTTGGGATGGGGTAACACTAAACTGCCAGGGATGGGCATCTGTAAATTTCCACAACTCCAGATCAGGTGAGAGAGGGGGTCCACTAAGCTGCCAGAGAAGGGATTTAGTACAGTTCCACAACAGCAGCAGCAGGGATTGGATGATGTACAGAGTCCACCATACAGTCAAGGAAGGGCACTAGTACAATTCTATAATGTTGACAAGAATCATGTGAGGGAGGGGTTTCTGCTAGATTGCCAGGGATGGCATAGGTGGTTAGGGCTCCCGCATGGGAAGTGTCTGAAGCTCTGTATAATGCCACCCACATTTGCACATTGACACATAGTGCCAAGCTGCTAATGGCCAAGTGATGACATGCAAATGGCACCTTAGCATTGTACATGCCATTAATATGTGGTCTGTAGTATGGCTCTCAGAAGTGATGGCACTATTCCATTTCAGACGGGCTATCTGCCTTTGCTCCCGGAAGCCTGTTGCCAGCACGGAGCTGTGGTAATGGTGCACACATGCAGCATGCATGACTCATGTAGTGGCTGGGTCCTGACTGCATAAAATCTATCCGCTCCCACATACTCTGGTTTGGCTGCTCCACTCAACATGGGAGAATCTGCTGGTGCTTTCCTATGTCCTTTGGAAATCCTCTGTGAAAGGGCCTTTTGTGTGGCCACCTCGCTCATGTGGAATGACTTACCATATCAGCTTTGGTAGATCTCTGTCGAGATTTTTAAAAGGGCTCTTAACACCCATCTTTCTTCCCTGGCATTTGAGAACTCATTTTCAACATGTTATGAATGAGACAGATTCCACTGTGCTTGTTATTTGATTTTATAAATGTTTTAGATGTTTTAGTTGATTAAATAAAATTGCATGTACAATGCTTTAAGCCTTTGGGATGAAGAGCTAAATAAAAACAAATTTGCTTGCCTGTTACAAGAGCCCAACATTGAGGCAGACATAGCACAACAGACAGGACACACACTCTGTATGAATATCACTCCCTGGTAGCTAAGTGCTTTTTAGTGCAGTGTTGGTTTCCAGCAACACAAACGACCATGACTATGAGAGCAAATGTGTGTGTGTGTGTTTATTAATTAGTAATTAGTTATCTTTAATTGAAAATCAAAACATTTGCACAGGACTCCTTCACAAATGTTACGAAAATCAACATGCTGCATGACTATTTTTAACATCAACTGCATATTACAGTTTTCAGACTCTTCATTCTGTATGACAGTTCTCAAACTCTGCATGCTGCGCAGTGGTTTTCTAAATCTATGTACTGCAGGAGGGTTTTCACATAATGTTCATAAAGAGCTCCTTCACAAAGGTTTTGAAAATCTACACGCTGTGCAACAGTTTTCAAAATCAATGTGCCACAAGACAGCTTTCAAAATGTATGTGCAACCCCCCTTTTTTTTCACTTTGGCTCTCCCTGTGGGCCCCTCGCTTCCCTTACCAGATGACATGCAGTCCAGGAATCTCTTTCCACTGTGACTGCTGTCCCTGTTCTTTCAGTTGGGGGCTGATACCACATGATACTCTCTTGACAACAGGCAGAGACTAGGGGTATACATAACTCTAGGGGTATCTTCCATGTCTAGTGTACAGTAGATAGTAATTGCTCACTAGTTTCAATCAAATGCATGATGAGTGTTGCTCGGCACTCCATCTGTCATGTCACAAATGAATCACTGCTACATGATGGGTTGTTGTCATGTTTACTAATATATTTACAGTTACACACATTTGAACATGGCCCCAAAAATCTTTATCCTGTAAACACTGCAAGACAGGCTCTACTATGATCCTGGACATAAGTCAAAAATGTTTTACCCTTCACACATCTCTTGCTGGAGCCGCATGACTTATTTCTTGCAGTTTTTCAAGGTTTTACCATAGGACAGAACCTTTTCTATGCCGCCTTCTGAATTTAGAAGAGCTTCCATCTTGCTATATACTCTGGGTTTCTTCATGTTTCATTTACTACCATGCCACTGCAGTGTCAGCTTTGCAAGTGTGTAGGAGGCAGCACTGCTATAGAGACATTCACTCTGGCACTGCTAGCTAACATTCAACATGGCTCTGGGCACCTCACATTAAGCAGGTTGTTACTCTCACCAGACAGTGTGCTGGGCACTAGTGCACCAGCATCTATCCAAGCCTGTCCTCAGGTAGTGGCTGGTAATCTCTCCTGGCCCTCTGACAGATGTAACATCTCTAATATCCATACCAGCTTCGGATACCCTATACACATAGTTGGCCTAGCTCCTACATGTTTCAGCAGTAGATATCTTACCATCTTCAGCATAGCTGACAGCATCCCAGTCACATACAGGACCAAAATGTCCCCCAAAGTGAAAACGCTCACTTTAGAGGAGTCCTGTGTGCATCACAAGGTTACGGGGGTTTCCTTGAAGGTAACCACTTAGGATCATCACTTCCTCCCAGTGACCCCTTACAGTCCGATCAGAATTAATGGGGATCTGCATTAAATGGCCTTCAGACCCCAAGTTCAGCCTTCATTGGTGTCCTGGTGTTTATCCTTGGAGGCTACCAGATGACTAGACATTGAGTTCTACTGTTCTCGCACACTGTGGGGCTTGCAAAAAAGAAAGCTAGCTATCATTCACAGGAACCAAATTACCCATGCCCTGCGTAAAGAAAGTTTGGAGGGCACAAAGAAAAATAGGAATAAGCTCCTTCTTTGCACAGGTCCTCAAGGGCCCTTTCCTACACAAAGCAAGTAACAACTCTCCTGTCTCTAAAAGTAAAGAAATTCATTGCAAAAAACTACATTAATGCAGTTTAGTGTTGCCTCTGCACAAAACTCAAACCCTCATAGTTTGGGAATGTGCTATTATTGTTTTCGATGCCAGGTCCACAGTTTGGAAATGTGCTATTAGGGTTGTCAGGCCTCACTCCCCCCCTTCACATTTTTTATCCAAGACCAAGCTACAGGTATGGGGCCATGCATCAATGGCATGGTACCTGATACATGGCCAAAATATTCAACATTTGCAAATAGGGACCTTCATTTTCACCCCATACACTACCCTCATGACCCAAGGTCAAACTGCAGGTCTGGAGTCTTGCCATACAGGTCTGTTTAATACACTTCCAACTCATTTTAGGTCTGTAATTAAAATACTTGTGGAGCACAACTTAACAGTTTTACATATTTATTTATTTTTTTTTTATTTTAAACATGTTTTACCAGGCAAACACAAGGAGCCCATGGCTCATTTCCAATTGTGACCTGGGGGGTAGGGGAGGAACGGGACAGAAAGGAATCTTACAGCATTCATACATTGCATACATTCCACATTCCAAAAACAAATGAAACAAGCACATAGTAAGCAGCATGTCCTGGTGAAGTAAATTACAGCAACATGGCAGATTAGCCCCAGGGAAGGACAATAAAGGGTAGACCATGGCTGTTTTGCAGAGGATCATGGCACTCAGCATAATGCACATCACTGGGTTAATATGCTATGCATTAGTTAGATGAGTTAGACAGGCTTTAGGGTTGCCATCTGTCAGGTTTTTAACCTGGTAATCAGGTTTTTTAGGGTCCCTATCTGGTTATCCAATTTTGCTCAGAGATCGTCAGGTTTTTGAGCCATTTTGAGTGTTCACATACTGTACTCTAAAACAGATTTTATCATATCCTTCTCTGTTCTAGATGCAAGTACAGGTTACAAACAAGTTCTGTTTTCAGTATAGCCCTTTCTTTGTAAAAGGATTGAACCTGGGAGGTGTGAAGTATAGCCATTAAAGCCATGTTTACACAGTGGCAGCGCTCTTCATTCTCCACCATTCCTTTCCCGCTGTGGTGTGTGTTCCATACACAAATTCTGTCCACACAGCTGGCTTTTGCTGTGCTTTAGGTCCCACTGCAGAGGGAGCTGGACATTTCTCCATGGGGTGGGTTTGGTCAGCAGGGAGACGGCTTGGCAGTGGATCAAGTGCAGGACAGAGTTTACAGTGCCACTTAATGCGTTCAGTCCAATAGAGGTCTCCACTCCGCATCGCAGTCAAAACTGATCTACAATGTTTTTAACCAGCTCTAGTAAGTGTCTACACCACCGAGCTTGTGGCACATCAACCAATGTGCACGGGTTGATGCGCCGCAAACAGGGTTAGTAGTTACATAACCTAGTCTTTTCCACTTTGTATCTAAAAGCAGCACAGCAGCATAGCTGTGGGAAAAATCTTACCCTGTCTTTTATAACAGTAAAAGATTCAGTTATCTTCCACTTTCATTTGCTTGTAAACTTTTTCACGTATACCAGAACTTGAGATTTTTAAATGTTTTAAATTAGCTTTTTTTCCCTAAAATAAATCTGATCACTTCTTTTGCCTTTGAAATAGTTTTGTGCACATGAAACCAAATTAAAATCCAGATCAAAAACATATTGTGCACATTACAGAAACAAATTGTTTATTATATATCCTTGTATATACTATTTCCTTGTCCCCTCTCCCCCCAAAGATCGCATCTATTAAGGAGATTTCCATTATCTCTATATGTTTACCTGGTGAAACTATTTCAATAAATAAATAATCAGGAAGAACCTGGTGAACAGTAAAGTTAGTGCTAAGGGCAGACTGGATGGTCCTTATCTGCTGTCAAAGTCTATGTTTCTATGTAACCTAGAAAAGCAAACTTAACAGCTATACTATGTTGATATTTTTGAACTAGTGCCTTAAGTATTGTCTTTTACTGATCCATTAAAGTCTTCACTGACGTAACACATGGCTTCATTGGAGGAGCAAATACATGATCAGTCATTAAAAGGGGTGAAGATGGGGTGGAGTGTAGGGTGTGATTTATCCATTTTTGCCTCAAGTAAAGGTGGCAACCCTAATAGGGTTGGGGAGCTTGGCATTGGGTACATGATGTTGGAGATTTGTAATGGGACTTGATCAGAGCCTTGCTTGATGTGGGGGAAGGGACAATAATACTGACTGGGAGATTGTTCCAGGCATTAGGGAGCATGTAGCAAATGGATGCTTGGCCTAGGTTGCACTTGTACCATGGGACATTGGGGTGGTGTCCTGCTTCAGATCTGATCAGATAGAAAGGGTTCACTGCAGGGAAAAAAGAGATCAGACAGATACCTAGGCAGTTTGCTGGACAAATACTTGGCACCCAGGAGGGCAGTATGCATCATTTGTCTCATGGGGGAGGGGACCACTCCAGCTCATTGTATATACTGCATTAGCAGGGATTGGGGGGGGGGGAGCCCAGGACAAATCTATACAGTGCATTGAAGAGGGTGCTGAGTCTATCAAGGGAGGTGGAGGTAGCACCTGAGCAGACCATGTCTCTGTAGTGTATAAGGGGTAGGACTGATTGTTCCACAATCTGTTTTCTGATGATTCCATGGAGGCATACCTTTACACTATATAGGCACCTTGCTTGGTGTATGATTTGGTTACTCCCTGGGAGATATGCCCCGAGTAGTCAAGGTGCTGGCCCAGGTGGAGACTGAGGTATTTGTAGGAAGAAACTGAGTCAAGGCAGGACTCGTGTGGGTTGTGTAAAGTCAGAGTGGAGGTGGCAGAGCTAAGCTGATTCCTGGTGCCGAACAACATAAACACCATATTCTTTTGGTTCATTTTGAGGTGGTTATCCAGGAATCATTTTTGTACTGTGGTGAAGTCCTGTTACAGGTGACCATCAGTGGAGGAAGTAGAAGTTCCAGATACACAGATAATGGTATCATTTGCTTACGTGTGTATGTTGCTGGCAGCAAGGGATTGATGGTGCTCCACCATGTCAAAGGCCTTTGCTAGGTATACAATTATGGCCCCTTTGCTCAGGCCCTTGTCCATGTTGGTCTGTATGTGGTTGGTGACTCTGAGAAGGGAGGAGGAGATTGAGTGTTTGGAGCAAAAGCCAGATTGGTAGGCAGTTAGGAAGCCAGTTTGAGCATAGTAGTTCAACACTTGCCTGCTGATAAACCTCTCATGGGCTTAGGAGAGGATGGGGAGCAGAAAAATTGGCCAGTAGTTGGAGGGTGAATTGGCTGGGCCACCTTTGTGGACTGGAACTACCAGTGCAAGCTTCCAGCTGTGAGGAAAGGAGCTAGTACATAGTGATCTATTAAGTATGTAAGCAAGAGGGACAGCTATTGCTGGAGTGTTGATTTTTAGGAATTTGGGTGTGATGCCATGAGCTCCGCAACTGGATGCTACATTTAGTGCCAGAAGCTGTTTGTGAACATTGGCTACTGAGACTGCCTGCAGGCAGAAGTTGCCAGTGGTTGGTGGATTGGGTAGCGAGGGTGGGGTGGGGGAGATTAGGGATAAGAGCCCTAGAACCTTCTATGAAGTATTAGTTGAGGACATTGGTGGTTAAGGGGGGACCAGGTAGGATCTGTATCCCCCTGAGGGAGGTTTTAATTAGGCTATTGTCATTTTCAAGAATTTAGAAGGGTCAAGGGCATTGTAAGACAGCTTGCTCTGGAAGTAATTTATGACGTAGCTTACTTTGCATACAATACTGTGGACCAGATGCAGTAAAGTTGTTATAGATTTGTAAGTACAGTATTATCTTTTTTTAGGAGGCATACTTGGAATTACTCAAAGCATGTTACATTCTGCATGTGGGACATGTGTACTGTTTTACGCAGTGTCTTGTTGAAGCTGTCCAAAATAAAGTACAAGTGGGTGGTACTAATCCTACCACGCAATATATGAAACAAAATGCCGCTGTGAAATATACTGTATGTTATACAATACACAGGGTCCACAAGGTCATACACAGTCAACACATAATATGTATGGTAACCAAAAGAGGCTCACATGGTTTCATAGGTTTTATAGTTTAGTACTGAGCTTTAAAGACACATGTCCATTTAGCTCACTAAATTATGTTTTAGGAATATCCAAGGATATCCTTACTAATTAGGTAAGTGTCAAGCTTTGTTTTAAATTCATTCATTGTTTGTCTTACTGGACACTACCTCAATTGGGAGCGCATTCCAGATCTTAGTTACCCTCACAATAAACTACTGCTTTCTCTTACTTGTGTTGAATTTCTCCCTATTTAACTGAAATGGGTGAGCCCTGGTACTATATATCTGTTCCTTCAGTACCAAGCCCAGTTGCTCCTACATTTGTACATCAGTGAGGGAACTAAAGATCAGGCACATATCTCCACGCAGTCTACAAAACTCCAGTGAATACATTCCCAGATTTTGTAGCCGCTGAAGTGGCAATGCCTTATAGCATTCAGCTGGATCTGTAGCTTGGCCTTGGTTCAAGAGGGTAGGTGATGGGGTGGGAATTAGGGTTGATATTTATGAATATGCTGACCTTATGTGAGGTACTACACCATTGATGCATGGCCCCATATCTGCAGCTTGGCTTCGGATGAAAAGGGGAAGGGAAGGGTTGGGAGTTAGGCGTGACAACCTTAAGATCACATTTCTAGACTTCATAGATATTGTGTTGAAAATCATAATAGTATATTCTTAAATTTTAAGGGTTTGAGATTGGTGCGGTTGCATTTACATTGTATTTTGCAATGAATGTGTATATATACATACACACACACACACACACTCTACATAACTCTGTCTCTCTAGATATATATTTATATAACCAACTTGCATGCTAGATGGTAAGACGTTTTAAACACACTACAAATAAAAGTGGACTAAACTCATGATACCCATGACAAAAAACATCTAAAACCAACAACAGCTGTGTTTATTTAGTTACGCCTTTCCACACTCAAGCCTTCTTCTCAATTCAAGTTCAGTTCATGAATATGAAGTATACGAAAGGTGTTGCACTGTAATATGTATACTAATGGTGGAGCCTGGTTAGGCAAACAAGATTCCTACTATGCTTGGTGTTAGCAGTTGCCACCCGGCCTATATTTAGAAGGCAGTCTTTTATGCTTTTGGATCTCTCACTGACATATCTGAAAATGACACCAAAATCCTCTCCAGCCCCTTCTTCCTTAATATGTTCCAGAAACAAATTATTTGCTTACAAAAATGTGTTTCTATAAGGGAAAAAAAAATTCTAATCAGAACAGTATATTTAAAAAAAAAAACTTTATAGGCCCACTCTTGGTGCTGGTGGAAAAAAACCCTGTATAGGCCCACCCTTGGTGCTGGTGGAAAAAAGCCTTTATATGCCCACCCTTGGTACTGGTGGGAAAAAACTTTATATGCCCACCCGTGGTACTGGTGAAAAAAAAACTGTATAGGACTACCCTTGGTACTGGTGGAAGCATGTTATGCCACCATGCAGGAGACCCAAATTTTCATCATGGACCCAGAACTGCCAAGATGAGCTGGCAGGGGAGGATGTGGCAAGATTCTGAGCAGATGGTTTCCTCCTCCTCCAGGATGGTTTGGATGAACTAGTTAGCATGTGATTGTCCTTTGGTGGCCAAAGGAAAGAATGTGGCAGCCAACCAATGGGAAGCAGCTAGCTGGTATATTACTAGAGGGGCCATGTTATGTAAGACAAGTCATGAAAAACCTGATCAGGCTGTCATTCCCCTCCTCTGTGATGTTCCTCATTGAGGTTCGTAATGCCTCACCAAGATCATCCCCCTCCTCCCTGCTTGATTCACTCTTTACCATCACTCCTCTATCCTCTGCTGGTGAACTCATTTTGCTAGGGGACTTCAATGTCAGTTGGCTCTCCCCACTCTCCAGGCTGACCATCCACAAGACTGATTCCCTAAATCTCATGTGTATTATCACTGAACCCAGCTGGTTCAATTCCCACTCTCATAACCACTCCCTCCTGGACTGGGTTCTCTTCTCCCATCCCCACCTCATTGTTGCAGCAGGAATCCTGCCGGATGCTGTCAGCGACCACTGCCTGACGTTCTGCATCAGGAAAATCTGGCCTCTACCCTCATCTTCTAAATACATCTGGACTAGGTCCCTCCACTCATTGAACACCTCAACTTTCTTGAGTGACCCTGCTGAAGATTGGTCAAGTAAGTAAGTAAGTAAAAGTTTATTTTTAAGTGCTTTTCAAAATCAAAGCGCTTTACAATAATTAAATACATATAAAACATACATACAGCATAACAAACAACAATAAAAATAATTTCAATGCAGTGCAATAACTACTCACCATAAGCCTTTTGAAATAAATAGGTTTTCAGTTCTGATTTAAAGCTTTCAACGGTCAGGCAGCTCGTATCTGACGAGGTAGAGAATTCACAGGGTAGGGGCAGCATAAGAAAACGCCGTGCCCCAGATGTTTTTAAACGAACCCTGGGAACCTCTAACAATCCTCACAGGAAGCGGAGTGAGCTGGAGGGACGGTAGGGAACAAGCAGATCTTGCAGATATCGAGGTCCCTGTTCATGTAGGGCTTTATAGGTCAGTAAACCGACCTTAAAGGTGATCCGCCACTGAACCGGCAGCCAGTGCAGTTCACGCAGCACAGGCGTAATATGATTCCTCATTGATGTCCCTGTCAAAAGCCTGGCTGCAGTGTTCTGCATCAGCTGCAAGCGGCGGATATCAACCCCCGGCATCCCTAGGTACAGGGCATTGCAGTAGTCAAGGCGAGAAGTAACAAAGGCATGGACTAATGTCGGAAGGTCAGCCGAGGAACAAGGTGTTTCACCCGAGCGATATTCCTCAGATGGTAAAAAGAGGATTTGACGGCAGATGACACTTGAAATTTCAGCGTCAAACTGTCGTCAATAATAACGCCCAGGTTACGCACCCTGTCTGAGGTCAAGAGCTGGGCCCCATCGATCCATATGCCCGAGGGAAGACCAGCCCTACAACCCGCCTCACAACGACCTGGGTCCACTACCAACACCTCAGTCTTATCCGGGTTTAACCTTAGCCAGCTGGCACTCATCCAATCACTGATCTCGGATAGACAGTTGTTAAGTTTAGAGACTGCATCTTCTTTCCCGGGGCTAAAGGACAAATATAGCTGGGTGTCATCTGCATAGCAGTGAAAACCCAAGCCATATTGCCTAATAATGTCTCCCAATGGCAGCATATAGACAGCAAACAACATGGGTGCCAAAATGGAACCCTGCGGAACCCCACAAGGCAAGGAGACGGCATCAGAGGAATAAATTCCAATGATAACCCTATGTCTCCGCCCTGTGAGAAAAGATTGAAACCACTGTAGGACCATACCTGACAGTCCACAATGGAACTGCAGGCGTTCCAGAAGCACACCCTGGTCCACAGTGTCAAAAGCTGCAGAGAGATCAAGAAGGACTAGAATAGTACAAGCCTTTTGATCCCTCGCTATCAGGAGATCATTTAGAACCTGGACAAGAGCAGTATCAGTACTATGTCTTTTCCTAAATCCTGATTGAAGAGTATCATAGACATTATGATTTATAAGATGGTCGTCCAGTTGCAGTGCAACCACCTTTTCAATAACCTTACCAAGAAGGGAGGTTAGAGATAGGTCTGTAGTTAGCTGGACAGTCCGATTCAGTGAAGGTTTTTAGGAGTGGTCGAACGACCGCCTCCTTTAGGGGTTCAGGAAAGATCCCCTGCTTCAAAGATTTCCAGACGATTTCAGCAATGATCGGACAGATAATATCTACGCAACCTAATAAAAGTGGCGTAGGGCCCGGATCCAAACTACAGCTGGTTGGACATACAGTCTGGACAATCCTCATAATGTCCATGAATTCCAGCCTACCAAAGTCAGACCAGGTGACACAGGTGTTTGCTTCCCCTCGCCGACCACTGCAAGCCCTTGTAGATTGAACCTGGCTGAGATCCGCCCTAATGCCGGCAATCTTATCAGCGAAAATCGAGCAAGCTCATCACACTTTATTTGAAAATCTCTTCCAGACTGTAGAAAGAGTGGATTGCACAATCTGTCAACAGTCCGAAGAGTTGAGCCGGTTGGTTTCTCGCAGCAGCAATCTCCTGACAGGAATTCTGACTTCTTATGGGATATTGCCGATTGATAGATAACATAATGATCCATCAATCTAAGTTTGTCGGCATACAGGCAGGATTTCCGCCATGCTCTCTCAAGCCTTCGCCCCACTCTCCTCAGCTCCTTCAAAGACTCATCAAACCAGGGAGTCTTTGGGCGCTGAGTGAGTGGGCGAACGCGAACAGGAGCAATTCGATCCAGGGCACCAGTCACCGCCTTATTATAGGCAATAACCATGTCCCCTGGACCCATGCTCTCGTCCAAAATACCCGATAGGTCCAGTACCGCCATTAGGCCCTCTGGATTTACTCCCCTTAAAGGGCGATACTGGACCATCTCCGTAGGGATAGGCCTATTAGGGGGTGCCCCAAAACTGAATCTTATGGTGTGATGGTCTGTCCATGCATTTGGTTCCACCTCCAAATGCGCGAGACATCCAAATCCAGTAGGAACACCAGGTCCAATGAGTGTCCACCTATATGGGTAGCAGAGGTAACTACCTGCGACAGGCCCAACATAGACATAAGTTGGAGGAAGTTCTTTCCAAAGTGCGAGAGTTCATCGTCGACCCAGGCATTGAAGTCACCCAGAATTAACCATCTAGGCGACTCCAGTGCCATGTCAACGATGAAGTCTGCGAACTCCTTCAGGAATTCACCACCATCACCGGGTGGACGGTAAATGAGGAGAATCCTGAGCTCTGCACCTGCTGCCAGGATACACTCAAAGGATCTGGTGTTACCCACTGGCACCTCCACAAGACTCAGCTCTGATCTAAAAAAGATGGCCACTCCCCCACCCCTACGATCCAATCTCGGACGGTGCATTACCGAGAACCCAGCTGGAGCAGCAGAGTCTAAAATAGGACCTGCATTTTCATCCAGCCAAGTCTCGGGTAATACATGCCAGGTCAGATGTTGCAACAAGATCTGCAATAATAGCAGTCTTGTTCCTAATCGACCTGGCATTACATAACACCGTTCGAGTTGGATGAGTTTTCGGAGAGGATCGCAGTACCTGCCCACAATCTGTGGAGCCCTTGGGTATGGAAATCAGGCAAGGAGAACCCCTCTCCTGACTCCATTTCACCCCAGGGCGTCTCCTTGTCCCAACTATCCCTATCCGCCCACCCGTCTCCATTCTCCCACTCTGCCCAGTCCATCGATTCCCTAAATGCCTTCTCAATATCCCAGCTCTCCGGCAGTTGTTAAAGGCAATATCGGGTAATCGAGGACAATAAAAGGGATGGAGGTCCCGGAGCAGAGCAGGAGAATAGCGCCTGACCATCGTAAGCCCCATCAAACACATTATTGACGGCAAAACAACCTATCTTAAATAACAATAGAATAAAATAAAATCATATAATCAAATCAAGACCCATACAAGATCATATACCTATAAGTAAAATAAAATAGTAAACAAAGTAAAATAAAATAAACAAAACAAAAGAGATAAAAAACTCCTCTACCCAGAAATATTAACACTCTCACTATATATATAACCATAAAATCCACATATAAACACATTTTAAACCCTGCCTAAAAAGTCCGTAAGCTTAATAAAGTCTGATCATAAGCCCCATATAATAAAGTTCGTACTATTACGGAGTCAGTATCTTCATATGCCTGGGGTGAACCGCCAGGGAGGAAGCACTCTTCACCTAGTGAAAACTAGTTAGACCGTAGGAGGGTGCGGAGATAAATGCTGTCTTCCCTATATGGGATGCCAGACATAGCCCGGCCTCTGCCAGGTTATTCCAGCATCCCCCGGAGCCCTAAGAAACATCAACCCTCCGGCAAATGCTCCCAGCCCCCCCAGGTACAAACAGCAGCACCCCGCACCCACCCCAGGAATAACCAGGCTAGTTCCTTAAGTCCTTCAATCCTGCAACTCGACACTTCCAAGGGAGCAGCCAACAACAGAGTGCTTGTCCAGTCTCTAGCTGCACAACCTTATTCAGCAGCAAACTATAGATCCTCCTTTTGTCATCACGCCGCGACCAGACTCCCAAAAAGAATCAAATGAACAAAATCACTGGGGGCAACACCATATCGGTGCATCAACATCCAAAATAGAGCTCCATTCAGAATATCGCAGTACACAGTACATAACTTTCCTACGCCGCAAGTTCAGGCACCACTCGCCCTCCAGAGTCACACACTCACTCACCGGCAGGAACCTGTAACAGATTCCTGCAATCCTGGCTTCCAAGCTCTTCCCAGCGATCCTTGACTCCACGACCTCTCACAACACAGCCAGGAGAGCAAAGAGTGGAGAATAACAAAATCCAAAGCCAACAACGGCAGACGCCACGGAGATAGTTCAAGTAGCTGCAAGACTCCAAGGTACGTGTGCAGGACAACCATACTCTCTGCCACAGATATCAACATTGCCCTTACTGTTTCATTTCAAATTCTTCTCTCTATGGCACAAGCATCCCCCAGTCACAAAATCCAGGGTTAAAAATCTCCATCTCCCCTGGATTACCCTAAAATCACTGACCAGTGCATGTCCTGGAACCTCATCTGGGCACATTTTGAACTATCTCACTCCTGATCGCCTCTTGTTTTGGACCATCACAAACTCTTGTACTAAGGCTGTCTGGGCTGCGAAATTGAAATATTTCAAGGCCAACCTTCAGAACAACCTTAATGCCCCCTCAAAGTTCTGGAAGGTAATTCACCCTCTTTTTGACCCTTCCATGCAGTCCACCCCTCTAATCCTTCTGGTAAATGGTTTTATCAGTGCCCAACCCCTCCTCTGTTGCTGCTCATTTCAATAAGTTCTTTGCCACTTGTGCTCTCCTTCCCATTCACCCTCCAGCCTCCTCCACCCCTTCTCACATTCTCTCATCTCCCTTCTCTCAGTTTCCTCTTTCCCCCATCAACACCCATCAAATCCTTACTGCCCTTTACCTGTGAAAATACAGTCCTGATGAACTAGATTCTAAACTACTCCAAAGGTCCGATTCTCAAAGGTTGACGCAGGGCTTGCACAAGTCCTGCATCAAACCCTGCAGCTGTGCCGCACACATTGCTGCATCTTGCACCTGATTCTCAAAGGCTGCGTGCATTTGTGGCACTTTATCCCCTTTATGGTGGCTTGCACCAGATATGTGGTGCAAACCCTGTAAAAATGTTTACGATGTTAGACCAGCAAAAGCTGGTCTAACTTATGCCATGTGGTACACAGGACTGAGAATCCCAATTGCCAGCTAGGAATGCTGCAAGCCCTATGTGCCATGTGTTCAATGCACCCAGGGTTGGCGGCAGTCTAACCCTTTTGAAAATTCGGCCCCAAATCTCTACACCTGCCATAGCCCATTCACTGACTCACCTACTCAACCTCTGCTTCTTCCTCAATGATGTCCTGGAAGTTGACCAAAGTTCTTCCACTCCACAAAGGGGGGCTTTCTTCTTGGGTAACTTGCAGCCAATCTCCCTCCTCCCGTCCCTTGTTAAACTGCAAGAGAAGCTTGTATACACTAGATTCTCTAATTTTCTGTTCCCCACTGATTTCATCAACCCATTGCAGTCCAGCTTCTGGAAGCATCACTCCACCATCTTCTCCCACTGCTTGTAACAGAGTCTATCTTCTCAAGTATGGAATCACGGCACAGCACAACTGCTATTTTCAATGATCTGGTCAAGGCCTTTGACTTGGTATCCCACCCTCTCCTCTTGGATAATCTGAGTGCTGGTGGCCTCTCAATTCCTGCGGTAGACTGTCTCCAGTCTTACATCTCTGGCTGCCTACAGTCAGTACAGGTTGGTAGTGCCCTATCACCTCCAATCCCCATCTAGGTGTGGGGCCCCCCCACAGGGCTTAATCTTGGGGCCCATCCTGCTGTCCCTCTCCCTTAATGACCTCCCCACAGCTTGTGTCAACTCACATATGCACATGAATGTAGATAGCACTGTCATCTTCACCTCTGATCCCTCCACTACAGCCATGGAAGGTCTGCTCCAACAAGACTTCCACAATGTCTGGTAATGGTCTCAATCTAACAACTCTGGGGCAACGCAAAAAAACTTGTGTCTATGACCTTTGGCACCAGCCATAAACTAGTCAGACTCCCAATTCTGCTTACTTTCTCCACCTTGGATGGCAGTCCTCTTGAAATGGTTAATTCGTTCAAAAACCTCAGTGTATGGCTAAACAGCAAACTTGACTTCTTTGCTCACATTGATGACATCCTCACCAAGCTCGGCCCTAAACCTGGTGCCTTGTGCCATAATAAAGACAGTCTGTCTCCACAGGTGTACCATGAGCTGGTCACCAAAATGGTGTTCCCAGTCTTTGAATATGCAGATGTTGTCCATGGTACCTCTCCCTCTACCTCCCTGGCTAGACCGGACACCTTCTGCAATACATTCTGTCATTTTGTTACCAATTCCCCCTCTTGTACCCACCATTGCTCACTCTACTTCTCCTTATCCATTCTTTCTCTGCCTTCACATCACCAGAACCACTGTGCCTCATTGAGATCCAAATACTGGTTTGGGTCCCTTTCATCTTACCTCTCATCACTCCTCTCCTCCATTTCCTCTGTCTCCTGCCTTTTCCACTCCAGGGATCTTCACACTTACACGATTCCTCATCCCTGCTTCTCTGCTGGGCAGTCAGCTTTTTCCTGCTATCTCCCTTCACTCTGGAGACTACTCCAATCCTCTCTCCATTTCACTACCTCCCCTGTTTCCCTCAGATACTAGCTGAAACTCATTTCCTCACCCCGCTCCTGTTTTCCGCCTACTTGAATTGCCCCCCTTACATTTGCCTACTACCCTGGTGTATGTGTGGCTGAATTGCCTGATTTTGTCTGCTAGCTCTTATTGTACTTATTCCTATTTTAATCATGTACTCTGTTCCACTTTACTCAATCAATCAGTCAATAAAGCTTGATTTTACCAGGCGAAACATCATTGAGAAAAAATAATTTCCAGTATGGACCTGGACAGAAAAAGGTATGAGGACACAATACAATCCATAAGGGAAGAGAAACAAAAACCTAATACAGTGAAATGGTAAACAGAGCAACTAAGTAATTAGTAAAACAATATAGTCAAATCATAGATACAAGTGAGGCAATGCTTAAAACAGACACAAGAGCGCCATGGCAACAGAACAATCCATAAGGGAAACGGAGCAAAATACAGAACAAAAAGATAACAGATCAACTCAGTAAGGATGAGACAGTTAAATGTTAATATGAGTGCTATATAAACACAGGTGCAAGACTGAACAAGGGTACTTATATAACGCAGTTCAGTGGGATGAGGGAGAACAGTAAGGCAGGGGAAGGAGAAGGACAAGACATAGGCAGATAAGTGCAACACAAGGGCGGGGACAGTCAACATAAGGGCTATGAACTGTGTCAATGCTATGTAATTGCATTTAACTGTTTACTGTGTCCCTGCTTTGTATTTGCCTCCCCTGTTCCCTTACCATGGGTTGCACCAGGAAATGAGCCTTGGCTCGGTGTGCCTTTCCTGGTCACCAGTTTTCAAATAAGTAAATAGCAGTACCTTCAGACACCCCAAAAAATGGAAGACAGTAGCAAGTCAATGAATTCATAAACTGTATGACACAAGGTGTCATATATATTTTGTGGACCAGACTAAGCAGGCTCTGAAGACCAACATTAAAGAACACAAGCAAGTCTTCCAGAGTGTCACTGAGGCATATGCCATCATCAGGCACTAAAAAGATGCCATTCATGGCTCAGGTGCAACTCCAAGGTTTCAAGGCATCATAAAATTGAGGAAGCCAGTCAGAGGAGGAGACTGTTAAAAACTGAGACAAAGAAAATGTTTTTGGATAACTTAGTAGAACACAGTGACTCCAATGGGGGGAGGAGGGGGGTGAACTATAACAGTAACTTTAGCTGCTTCTTATGATATGGGTTCATAATTAACTCTTCTGAATTTCTGCACTTTATTTCTGCTGTTGTACAACTTTTATATCATGTTGCAGATATGCATATTGCCCTCTATTGTTGGTGGTAATAGGTAATTGTTAGGATATTTGTTATATTTTTTTGTACCATATATCTTTTTAGGCACTTGAATGTGAATGCTGCGGTGATGCATGTCACATAACCCTACCTTTTTGTATCAGTATTTAAAGAGTAAGAGGTGGGGGAAGGCTTATGCTCTGAAGAAGGTGGGGTCTCCCACCAAAACGTAAGCACATTTGGTTCTGGGTACTTGGCACTCTAAAACTTTTAACTGCTGTATGCTTACTCAACTTGCTTAAATACAATTCAAATAAAATACTTATTTTGTTCTGAAGCTGCAGGTTTGATGATACTGCTTGTATGCCCCCACTGGTCCCTAGGAATGAACTGTTCCACTGTTTCATAAAATCTGTGAAGGAACTCAATACCCAGCACTGCAGCAATGCACATCGTAGCTAAATAGACAGTACAGTAACAAAGCTTTACATGAAGTAGGAAAATAAAAAGAGCTGACAAAAGGTTGGGTAAGAATTGTTTCAGTTTTTGTAAAGTTGCTAACAAGACTGTGAAGGTATGTGTTCACAGTCTGAAAACAGGTAGATCTACTTTGGATGGACTGTCGAGTAGATCTAGTGCTTCCCCAACCCTCTGACTCAGACTTGGAACTGTTTAAGTTGTGATGTTAATACAGACATTTGCATGTATGGTATCTTCTAATTATTACACAATATCATCAGACACAGTGTGGAATTCAATGTATGACTCTGAGGAAAGAATGCAGAAACAGCATGACCCATAGTAACATAGTATTGTGATGACAGAAAGGACTTAGGGTCCATTTTGTCTACTGCTTCTGCTGTATGGCAGTGACTATACTCCGTTTGAGTATGAGCACCCATTCAAATTTAACAGCTTGAATTTTATCCTGCTCATACGAACATAAGAAATTGCCTGCAGAAAAAGGCCTGCAGGTCTATCAAGTCTGCCCGATTGTGCAGCTCTTAGTTTCATATGACTACAGCTGCCCCACTCCCACCCTAACCCCTCCCTTCCTCCTCTTTCCCAGTCCTTACCCCCTTTGTCTGTACTAACTGTGCCCTTGACTCTATCCCAACCCCACTTAAAGCTATCCACTGTCCTCCGACTGACTAATTCCTCTGGCACTGTGTTCCAACCTGCAACCGTTCTCTCTGTGAAGTAGTGCCTCCTCATCTCCCTCCTAAACCTTTCCCCTTCCAACATCAGACTGTGCCACCTAGTGATCCTTCCCCTCTTTAAGCAGAACAATCATTCCTGATTTTGTTTATGCCTTTCAAGTACTTAAAGGTCTCTATCATGTCCCCTCTTACCCTTCTGTCTTCCAGCGAGAACATGTTGAGCTCCTTCAACCTTCCCTCGTACGGCAACTCCCCTAGTCTCATGATCATTTTTGTACCCCTACACTGCATCCCCTCCAGTAATCTCACATCCTTTTTGAGGTATGGGCACCAATACTGTACACAATACTCCCAAGTGTGGCCTCACCGGTGATCCATACAATGGCAGGATGACCTCCCCCTTTCGAGAGGTGATCCCTCTGGCAATGCACCTAAGCAACCTATTTGCCCTTGCTGCCACCCTCCTACACTGTGCTGATACCTTCATGTCCCCTGTGACTATTACTCCCAGGTCCCTTTCCTCCTCTGAAGCCGTTACCTGCACTCCCCCCAGCCATTAGCTGTTACCGGGATTTCTGGCTCCACTTCTTAGAGTTAAAGTCCAACTGCCACTGCCTAGACTAGTGTTTAAGTTTAGTGAGATATTCTCTGAGTGCCTGCCTCTCTTCCTCATTGTCCACTTTTGTACAAATCTTAGTGTTGTTCGCGAACAGGCTGATCTTACTCTCGAACCCCCTCTGCAATGTCTCCAATGAAGACACTGAGCAAAACAGGGCCAGCACTGAACCCTGCAGTACCCCACTCATTGCTGGCTTTGGCTTGGATGTCTTCCCCCCCTTACAACTACCCTTTGCTGTCTGCCCTGCAGCCAGCTCTCAACCCAACCCACCAATTTTTCCCTCCACCCTCATGTCCCTCAGCTTGCTCATTAACCTCCTGTGTGGCACTGAGTTGAAAGCCTTGCTGAAGTCCAGATACAGGACATCCACAGCATGGCCTTTGTCACCCACCCTAGTGACCCAGTCAAAGAAGTCAATCAGGTTTGTTTAGCAAGATCTTCCTGTGACAAACTATGCTGTCTCTCATCCTGCAGACCACTGCTATCGAGAAAGGTTATCAACCCCTCCTTTAGAATGGTCTCCATCAACTTCCCTTCTATGAAAGTCAAGCTCACCTGTCTGTAGTTTCTCGGTTGGTCCATGGGTCCACTTATGTGAAGGGGCACCACGTGCTGTACAACCCACAATTCCATCCTCCATCTGGGATCTGTTCAGTCCTGCTTTAAAAGCTTGGACAGTGCCAGCCTCTGCAGTAACGGTTTTTAATATTTCTCATTATTTCACCCCTACAGTTTGTGGGCATTCCCTCTAGTTCTGCTTGCACACATCAGCTAAAAAAATAAATATATACTCCACCCTGTCTATCTTCTCTAGCATTTGAAAAAAAAAAAACATGATCATGTCTGCTCCCGACCTTCTCTTTTCTTTGCAAAACAATTTGATTTTGTCTAAATTAAATCTCTCTTGTAGCTTTTGCCTCCTAAAGTACTAATATGCTTGGTGGAACAACAAAAAGAACAGTGCTCTTGAGTGATAAAGCAAGGGGTCCAAGTTAGCAGTGTGGAGTCACATTAATTCCAGAGTCCACAAAAAAATGCTGAGAGGCAGCCCCAGTGCTTCAACCATTAGGACTCTATCAGGGGGTGTGTCTGAACAATATTACAGACCTTCAAATTTATAACATGCGAGTTAAGTGCTATTTACACAAAATAATAGAATTCCTCTTTTAATGTGCCAACTAAAATAAAGAAAAACATAGGTCTGTGAGAGAGAAAATACTGCTGGTATCCAGCTTTCCAAAAGCACACAGCACACTGAAAATTATAAACCAAATAGTTAATAGAAGGTATATAGATATATATATATATATATATATATATATATATATATAGGATACGATGGGCAGGAGTGGGATATGTAAAATATTCTCACTCCTGCAGAGTGAGCTCTGTATTCTCACGAGAGCCGAAGGCATGAGTGAGAATGCACAACTCATGATGCAGGAGTGAGAATATTTTACATATCCCATGATCTGCGCATCATGTGTGTAGTTTATACCACTGGGGTGAGAGCTTTAGGAGCATTGTTGTGTTTTTGTGCATTTCCTGTTCATTCTGTGTGTGTGTGCGTGTGTGTTCTGAATGGACTGGGGAGTGAGAAACGCAGGTGAGTGTGTTTTGTAAAGCTAACTGAGTGATTCAGAGGCTCACTGAAAAAGACAAACTGCTGCACGTAGTACTGAGAAAGACAGACTGCTTTGTAAAAGTTTCAATTAGAATTCAGGTTGTTTTGAGGTGGAGATCAGCACAGTAATGTACTAGGAGTGCTAGAAATTCAGTGGGACACAGGTGAAAGTATTTTGCAAAGGTAATTGAGAGAGTCAGAGGCTCAGTGAGAAAGACAAACTGCTGTAGGTAGCACTGAGAGAGAAACTGCTTTGTAAAAAAGTTTCATTTAGAATTGTTTTGACGCTGAGATCAGCACAGTAATGGGCTAGAAATGTTAGAAACTCAGTGGGACACAGGTGAGAGTGTGTTGTAAAGCTAATTGAGTAAGTTGCACCTTTAGTGAGAAAAGAGAAACCGTTTTCTGAAGCAGTTTCCTTTAGAATGTAATCTGCAGTGCAGATATTCTCACTCCGGTGACATCAGCAGAGTGAGGATAAATGTGATATTCTCACTCCAGTGACATCCTCACTCTGGTGATGACATCAGGGTTTATCCTCACTCCAGAGAAAATAACACATGTTATTCCACAGAGAAAGCTTTCACCCCCGTGGCACAAATATATATATATATATATATATAATATACACACACACACACACACACACACATATATAGTTTAAAGGTGGTAGTCCTACTTTTAATAGCAATGGGGCTGGTGGAAGCCTGGGCAGCTTGCACTGAAATATGTCATTCTGAGTTCGACACCTAAGGTTCAAAATAATTATTAATAATGCATTGTAAACACCTCAAAAATCACACTTAGCCCTGAAGGAAAAGAACTAGTGAAGCAAGAAAACAAATGGGGGTTATAGAACAGGAAGCATGGGACAGGAAGAGTACAATGACAGCCCTTGTCCTGAGCGGTCTTTTCTTTTTGCATCTAATAAGCTTGGTGGCCTTGTATTGAATCCTCTCAATCTCTGCAATAGCGTTTTTGTACTACAGTGACCAATATGGGACACAGTAAATCAGGTGTGGTTTAACCAAGGCCTCGTATTGGGTGAGGATCACCTCACTCGACCTGCTCCTCACCCATCTCTTTATATAGTTCATCACTGCATTTGTTTTCTTGAGTGTCTGGCTTCAGCTTGCTGCCCACAAGTATCCCTAAATCTTTTCTCTTGGTTGTAAAGTCCCCTACTGCACCGTACAGTGTACATGTGTAATGCAGAGTCATCAACCTTAGGTCTAGTACATTGTACTTCCCCACATTAAATCTGAGCTCTCATTTCTCAGCCCAGACTTGTGTGCAGATCCACTGTTGTACAAACCCGTTCTCTATTATGTCTACTCTTCTTTCCACTTTAGTGTCATCAGCAAACATCAGCAGCCCACTACTGACCCATTCTCCTGGTCATTAATAAGCATGTTAAAGTGGCTAAGAATAACAGATCCCGTACTAACCCTTGGGGGCAGGGGTACTGCACTTAACACATTCCTCCACTAAGAATGGTGACCATCATTAACTGCTCTCTGTTTCAAATCTGTCAATCAATATGCTAGCCACCTTCTGTACACTTTATAGATCCTATATTGTGCTGCTTTCTCCATGAGTTTTCTGGCTGGTACCATGTCAATGGTTTTGCCGTCATCAACATGGGCTACATCCACAGACCAGCCCTAGCCTCCTCCATAGTCACCTTCTTGAAAAAGGTAATCAGTTTAGCAAGATTTATCTTCTGCTAAGCCTTTCTATGAGCTAGAGAACAGCACATTTTCATACAAGTGCTGGACTCAACAACTTTCATGATTAACTTAAACACCTGGGGCCGTATTCTCAAAAGGTCACGTCTGGAATAACTTGACTTGCACCAAAGAAAATGGTGCAAGTAGCAAGCTATGCCAGCAGTGGCAACATACGTTACTCTGCAAAAAAGCGTGTGACATGCCGCAGGCTGATAATTTATTTATTTATTTATTGATGTATGTATGTATGTCTTTGGTAACTGGATAAGCAAATTGATCCAAAGGACTGTTTTCAGTCACGACCCGGGCCACAAGTGGCAAACAACAAACATCAGCAGATTTACAAATACATATACAATTGCCATTACAATACAAAGATATATTGTGTGAAAGATAGGAAATAAAAATCTAGCACACCTTAAATGGTTAAGTACAAACAGCATGAGTAGGCCACAAAAGAACCTTAAGTTCAGGTACTGGGAAAATACAATACTGGAATGCATGCAGTCACTGAGAAAATCAACTGTATAAGTACAATTATACAGGGTATAGTACTGTAGCAAACAGCAAAATAGCTAACAATAGAGTCTCATTTGATCACAGGAAACAATACACTAATCAGCCTAACATTATTTTTAGATTCACTGGAGTGCATGACAGAAACCAGAGAAGTAGAGGGACAAAAGAGATAGGGCAGGGGTAATGTACATAAGGTAAGGGACAGGCAGCACACAGTACAACCTAGGGCAGATTGCAAGCTCTAGTCTTGTCTAAGGAATGGTTACAAGCGGCCTCAGACAGGAGCCAGGCCCTCAGATTTGCTCTGAAAGACTGGTGGGTGGGAGGGAGACAATCGGATAGACACCGGGATCCTGTTCCAAAGAGAGGGGTGCAGAGACAGAGAAAGTTTTACTGCTCATAGCAGAAGATATAACAGGAACTTCCAGAGGAGACATGGAGCAAACCCTGAGGCTCCGAGAGACAACCCTGTCTGTGAGTAGGGAGGAGTAGGGGGCCAGCCGGTAATTCCTGAGTGAGTTGTCTACTAGGCAGCCCACAGCATAATCAAAACGACCCTGTAGTGTGAGCCAGCTTAGGGACTGGTAGAGTGAGCAGTGGTGGGTGGAGAAGGGGACTTGCAGAGCAAAGCGACAGATGGAATTATATGTGATAGTCAGGTGAGAGCATAAAGTGGAGGACACAGCGGAGAATATAGGAGGGCAGTAGTCTAGTGGGAGCAGCAGATTTCCTTGAGCAACAGCTAGGCGAGCCTCAGGAGATAGAAATTGACACACATGGTAGGCTGCCCCTAAAGTTTGGTGGATTTTCTTCACAGTGTTACTAATGTGGCCGTTGAAAGTAAGTGAGGGATCGAGAGTCACTCCTTAATATTTAGAGGAGGAGACAGATTCCAGGGGAGGGCCCATGGGGTAGCAATAAGAAATGAGGTATTTGATTTGGTGACCTTAGCAAGGAATGGTTTAGAGCCAAAAAGCATAGCTTTTGTCTTATTCTCATTTACAAGTTTTTTGGAAAGGAACTAATTCTGCGCAGTCCTGTAATTCAGTGTGAGGGTGGTAGATATGGTATCCAACATAAGACATGGTATTGCTGGCACCAAAGTAGACTTATGCCACCAGTTACACCATAAACCCCCTGAGACATGGTGCTAGGGGGTTTATGGCAGCAGTTGCACCCTATTCTGGAAGGGCGGCAGCAAAGTCCCCCAGGGTGCTATTCTCCAACAACCCCTGGGGGAAAACCGTCAACATAAGTTACAGCAGCATATAGCTGGTATAACTGTACTTATGCCCCTGGAGGTTGCCTACATGTGTAGCTCGCACATTCCCCCGATGGTATGCCACCCTCCTCCCAATGCTGCCCTGCCCCCAAAACACAAAAGCCCCACAGGACTAATTCTGTCCCCCCCATGCCCCGACTCAGAAACAACATGGTAATGTCCCCCATACCAATAGGCCCTCAGGGCTGCAGCGTGCCCCTGATCCCCAGTACTTGAAATATAGACCCACAGAGCTGCTGCATGCCTCAAATCCCCAGTACCTGAAACATAGCCCTCCAGGGCTACAGTGCGCTCCCGATCTCCAGTATCTGAAACATAGTCTCACAGGGCCGCTGCATGCACCTAACCCCCAAAACATGAAAAATAGTCCCACAGAGCTACTCATAGCCCCCCCATGCCCCGATGCCAGCTACCTACAAATGGCACTGTCCTGTAAAAATAGTACACAATAGACTAACCCTAACCCATACTCCCTGGTAGTCTAGTGGTCCCCCCCCCGACCCAGCTTTGCCAGACCACCCACGCACCACCCCAGCCAGCGACTGGCACAGCCCACCTCTCGGCTTGCAGGGTGGTGAGAGGTGGGCTATGCCAGTTGTCAGCTGGGTGGGAGGTGCAGGGTGGTCCTGCAATGCCAGGTGGGGGGCCACTAGACTACCAGGGATTTGTTGGGTTGTAGACACTGTGGGGATCGGGTCAGGTGGGGGTTCGTAACTTGCCGGGGTTCTGGGTGCAGGCAAGCCTTGCAGGGTATAATTTGTGAAACGAGGTCGGGGGCACATTCCAGCCCTGCGTGGCAGCAATTGCAGGAATTGGGGTCGGGGTACATTCCAGCCTCTGCAGGGCATAATTTGCAGGAACAGGGGTCGGGGCTATTATGTTGGTACTGGAGGACGGGGGCATTATCGAGCCCTTTGGGGCTATGGGGATCATGGCATGGAGGGGCACTTGTCCCTACACATCCAGGGCTGTGGCTTGCAACATACCCTACAAGTATGCCCTTTATTGGGCGCACCTGTGTGAATGTTGCAAGTCATAGGACTTATCCACAGGGGACCTTGCCCCTTACAGAATCAGGCACAGGGTCCTTGGCATAATGGGGTAGGGTGCAAATCACCTTTGGTGGTGACTTGCACCACCCTTCTAGAATCAGGCCCTTAGCCATTAAGCACTGAGGCTCACAGGTTTGTTGTTGCTTGGGTCTGACCTTGCCCCTTCTTGAATAGGGAGATGGCACTGGCTGCATTCCAGTCCTCTCATACTAACCCTTTCTGTCAAACTTGGGGCTCTGCAGTACAAATACTATTTTGCACAAATGCACAGTGGTATCACATTTAAAAAAAATACAATTCAAAATAATTTGCATTTGCATTACAACAAATAAAGTATTATTAGACCTTGGCTGAGGCTAGGGTTGCCATGCTTGGATGAGGCAATTACTGAATAATAAACTACACCCCTAGATCCACCTCTTTTCATGACTGATAGTGCATTGCTCCTCCTTCAACGCTATTTGTTATGTCACTGAAGACTTTAATGGAGCAGTAAAAGACAATGGGTGGGATATTCAAACTGCGCCATTCAGAGGTGCAAGCCCTTGCGCTGCACAAAATAGTTGCACAGGGGTGTGTCCGGGGTGATATTCAAAGGAGTTGTGCTTTTGAGCAACTCCTTTGAATATCACCCCCCAGCCACAGCCACTGGGCATGGCGCAGTGGAACTTGCGCCACTGCAAGTTGACAGAGTGGAGCATTCAACTTGCGGTGGTGCAAGTACCATTGTGCCATGCGCAAAATCACGATATTCAAAAGGTGACATGCAAATGGGGCTATAATTCATGCAAGGCACAGGGGGTCATTTGCATGTGATTATGTCCCCATTTGCATGCCATTAGCATGTAGGTGCGTCGATCCCCAAGGACTTGTGCATGGTGCCCTGCCAGGCAGCAGCCATTGGGGAACGACGCCCCCTGCAGCCCGATCGTGGGCAGCCGACTGTAAATCCCCCCCATCACTGGCCTGATCGCGGGCATAGTGTACTCCCCCCCCCCACCAGCCCGATCGCAGGCAGCAATGTGGCTCCCCGAACTATCCCTGGTGGTCCAGTGGACCGAAATGCCCGATCGCGGGCAGTAAGTTAAATCCTCCCCCTCCTCCGAGACCGAAATGCCTGATCGCGGGCAGTAGTTTAATAAAACCCACCTCCCTCCCGAACATATCCCTGGTGGCTAGTGTCCCCCACCCCACCCACCCGCAGGCCCCACCACCCGCTCCCCGGCAGCCGGCGGGCTGCAGTATCCACCCGCCTGCCACCCTGCTGCCCACCGGCCCAGCTCCCGGTGAGCCTGCACGCCATTGGTGCAGAGTAAGAGCCAATGGGCGGTAGCCCATACTGTACATGACAGTCCAGATTTGTGGAATGAATGAGGAGGAGGGGTGATTTAGCTTACTGGCGAGATCGAGCCAGTGGGGGTGGTGGGGGATTTACAGTCACTGCCCATGATCGGGCTGCAGGGGCACAGGGACTGGGTTTGGGGCCAGCCACAGGTGGCAGCTGCTGTTGCGCCCTGCAATACAGCAGCTCACCTGTGGGTGGCCCTCGACTCGCCTTTTTGGCTCAAAGTGGGCAGGCACAGGTTGGGGTTGCGCCTGCACAACTCTGCACAGCCCGGCTGAATATCGGGCTGTGCAGTTTATCATAGTTCCTCCCCTCCAGTTGAGCATGCATTCATTTGCATTGCGCTGTTGCTCAGCCTGTTTTCAGTGGCGCAACTGCCTCCTGCTGAATATCGAGAATTGCTCAATTTCGATCGGCGACAAGAATCTATTATGCATGGCGCAACCCTTTGAATAATCCCACCCACTTAAAGCAACAGTTAAACAAAAATGTCAACATTCTGTACCTTTTAAATTTGCTTTTCTAGGTTCTTCCTATTTATTTTTATTGAAATTGTTTTACCAGTAAACATACAGAGATAAAGGAAATCTCATTTACAGATGTGATCTTGGCGGACAAAGGAGATACTGTAAATAGCATACTGGGATGTAATAACTGGGGGACATTTTTTCATTGGAGAAGCAGGTTATAATTGGTCATTATAACCGCAAACATGCGCCATCTTCTCCTCAGCCCCGCTTATGCTTACTCGGTGATGCTTTCACATTTGCTGCGAGAACCGCAGTTGGAGAAATACTCTCCCGAAATGGCACTGATGCAGCAATTTTTTCACAGAAATAACTCCATCCACCCAACCTAAATCCCCAACCTTCAACACAATGTTTAGTTTAAATATCTTACTCAGACCCACATTCTCCTGTTCTCCACTCGCACTCAGTCAGCCTCGCTCACCAGTCCCTGGCATTTGCAGGTCTTTCAGATGATAAACTACAGTAAAAAAAAAAAAATGCTCCCAAGCCAGTATACTGTAAAATGTTCAGATATTTTTTCGATTCTGGTTCCTAGTTGTCATGGAGATTTGCAAATGAGCTAGAAAGTGGGACCTCTCAGCTTCATTTGCATACAGCCGTGACAACTGCCACCCAAAGAACACCTTCAAAATATAAACAAAACACACTGGCCAGCAAAGTTTCTGAACTACTGTTAGCAGTATTTTAACCCCATAGGATAAAATTCTATCATTATCTGTTTCAATAATATCCAGTATAGATAAAAAAAATCAAAAAAAAAAATCTAGACAATTACATAGCCACTGATGGAAACACGGAGTTTTACTCATTGTCCTAAAAGGAGCTAAGCATGGGCTTCTGCCTTTTTTTACTCCTTAAAACCTAGTGAAATCTTGTCTAATACAAAAAAAGCACAAACAAGGGTTTACTGAAAAAACAGCAAATATTTTATTAACTCTAGTTGGGGAAAAAACGTCCCCCAGCAATTACATATAACAATGTATGAGGGTCAGTGCATAAACGAGAAATTAATGCCACCCTCAGTGTGGGATGCTTTTATAAACCCCACAGGCTTTACCCTCCGGGTTTATGGGGAACTCTACACCTCGGGAGGGCATTAATTTCTCGTTATGCACTCACCCGCATGCATTATTGTACATATAATAACCAATTTTTTTACTTCCTGCAATTTGTACTATATAAATCATTTTTTTTTCTGTATGTAATTCCTTTTCATGTCCACAGTACTGTTTTAAAGCCAAAAAAGTGACAATATGTTTTTCTTCAGGGAAAAGACTTCATCTAAAACATTCAAAAATGCTTACATTCTGTGGAAGATGGAAAAGTTTGGAAATGAAAGTGGAAGACAAATAAATCTTTTACTGCTAGAAAAGGCAGGGTCAGACTTTTTGTCCTGCTCTGCTGCAGAGCAGAAAATATTTAGGTTAAGTAACCTCCCAGATTAACTGCATTTACCAAAAAATGGGCTATGTTGACAACAGAACTTGTTTTAACCTTGTTGTGCAGTCAATAAGGAGAAGGGCGGGGTAAATGGAGAAAAAGACAAAGGCGGTAAGGACAAGGATGGGACAAAAATGCCCATAGTCTAGGTAAAAGGCTCCCCGAAATGGTGGCCTTGATGGAGGAGGGATGCCTGGATATCATGGCAATCACAGAAACATGGTACACAGAGAACCATGACTGGGATGTCAACATACCAGGATACGCAATCTACAGGAGGGACAAGGAGAGAAGAAGAAGAGGAAGAGTAGCTCTCTATGTAAGGAAAAGGATCAAAGCAACAGAACTAAAGGGTAAACAGGGAGGAGAGGAGGCACTGTGGGTCACCCTGGAGACTGGATATGGCACCACACTCTGCACAGGGGTTGTATACAGACCCCTGTCTCAGGGGGAGGAAATGGATAAGGAAATGATAGAAGGCATCCTTGGGATGGAAGAGAAAGGGGAGATATTGCTGATGGGGGACCTGAATATGCCATATGTTAACTGGACCACCTTTGCTGCAGCCACATCCATGAGCAGGGCCATTCTCGATGCCCTACAGGGGGCATGCCTCAGACAGCTAGTTTTAGAACCCACTCAGGAGGGAACAATCTTAGACCTGGTACTCTCAAATGGGGACAGAGAAAGGATCTCCAATCTTGAAGTGGGTAGCCATCTGGGAACAAGCGACCACCAAACAGTGTGGCTCACGGTAAACTTAGCTGTACAGTCAAGCCATACAAAAGTGAAGGTACTGGACTTCAGGAGGGCTGATTTTGTCAAAATGGCAGAGTGCCTCAGAGAAGCACTAGCAAACAGGCAAAAAGGTGGGGTGGAGCAACAATGAGGAAACATCAAAACCGCCATCACAGAGGCAACAAGCCTTTATGTGAAGCAAATAAACAAATCAAAACAAAAGAAAAAGCACTATGGTTCTCAAAAGAGGTGGTGGGGAAGGTAAGGGAGAAAAAGATAGCATTCAGGAAGTATAAGGAAACACAGAAAGAGCAGCACAGAGAACTGTACCAGTTAAAGCAGAAGGAAACGGAGAAGGCAGTCAGAATAGCAAAGGCTCAAACTGAGGAAAAGGTAGCCAACTTGGTTAAGAAGGGGATAAAACCTTTTATAGGTACATTAGGGAGCAAAGAAAGACTAAGGCAGGGATACTAAGGCTGAATAAAGAGGAAGGTGGTTGGGCAGAGAGTGACAGTGAAAAAGCAGGGATACTGAATGAATACTTCTGCTCAGTATTCACAATAGAAAAGCAGGGGGAGATACCTAATCCAGTCAATAGAAGCACTCTGGATGGGGGGGTTGATATTAGTCTTTTCACAGAAGAAAGGGTTCTGAAAGAACTCTTAAAACTGCAGGTGGATAAAGCAATGGTGCCTGATGGGATTCACCCCAGAATTCTAAAAAGAACTAAGGAAAGAACTAGTAACACCACTGACTACTCTTTTTAATAAATCATGGGAGGATGGTGTGGATCTGAGGACTGGAGGAGGGCAGATGTGATTCCCCTTCACAAAAGTGGGAGCAAGACAGAGGCAGAAAACTACAGACCTGTCAGTTTGACCTCAGTGGTAGGGAAAATGAAGGAATCACTTCTGAAGGAAAGAATTGTTGAGTACCTAGAGGCCAGTGGGGCACGGGACCCAAGGCAGCATGGATTCACAGCAGGAAGGTCATGCCAGACAAATCTAATTGCTTTCTTTGACTGGGCGACCAAAGTAGTAGACCAGGGAGGGGCTGTGGACATGGCCTACCTAGACTTTAGCAAGGCATTTGACACAGTCCCGCACAAAAGATTAATAAACAAATTAGCCAGCCTGGGAGTGGGTCCTAGGGTGGTAGCCTGGGTAAAACACTGGCTGGACAACAGGACATAACGAGTAATAGTAAATGGAGTTCACAGTGAAGAAAGGGGGTTACTAGAGGGGTACCGCAGGGTTCAGTATTAATGTCTTTATAAGTGACATTGCAGAGGGACTAGAAGGGAAAGTATGACTCTTTGCAGATGACACAAAGATCTACAACAGGGTTGATATGCAAGGTGGGGTGGAAAGAATGAAAAGGGACTTGGCAAGGTTGGAGGAATGGTCAAATGTATGGCAGCTTAGATTCAATGCAAAGAAGAACAAAGTAATGCACCTGGGAAACAAAAATCCAGGAGAAGAGTACACAATAGGGGGTGAGATACTAACAACAACAAAAATGAAAAGGGACCTGGCGGTAGTCATATCAGACAACCTAAAGGTGGGTCAGCAATGTGAGAAGGCAGTAAGGAGGGCTGGGGGGATACTGGGATGCATAGGGAGAGGCATCACCAATTGAAAATAGGAAGTTGTTTGCCCTCTGTACAGACAGTTGTTAAGACCACATCTGGAGTACTATGTACCGTTTTGGAAACCCCATCTCCGCAAAGACAGACAGGGTTGAGGCTGTCCAGAGGAGGGTAACCAAAATGGTGCAGGGTCTGCACCAGAAGAAATATGAAGAAAGTCTAAAGGAGCTTAAGATGTATAGCCTCAAGGAAAGGAGGGAGAGGTGGGACATGATAGAAACATTCAAATACCTCAAGGGAATCAACAAAGTCCAAGAGGGTAGCATCTTTCGGAAAAAGAGATGTGCAAGAACAAGGGGGCACAATCTGAAAATAGAGGGTGGACGGCTCAGAGTTAATGTAAGGAAGTATTTCTTCACAGAGAGGGTTGTATATGCATGGAATGGCCTTTCCTGAGGAGGTCATAGAGTCAAAAACAGTGGGGGAATTTAAGAATGCATGGGACAAACATAAGGCAATTCTGGTGGGGGGGTAGGAGGAAGTAGGCTGTTGGTTAACTAGGATCTGCAGCTTATCAATTAGGTAGGGAAATGGGCAGACTAGGTAGGCCAAGTGGTCCTTATCTGTCATCAAATTCTATGTTTCTATGTTATATAAAACAATGAATGATATGGTATATGAGCACTCAAAATGGCTCAAACATCTATCTCAGAAGAAAACCGGAGAACCAGACTAGGACCCTCAAACCTGGATTACCAGATAAGAAAACCTGACAGGTGGCAATCCGGGCTGAGATTGATGTGACCCACATATAACTGCTACAGTTCTTAACATGAATACATATTTTATTCAGAGCTTTCAAGTCATTGGTGTTATACCATCATTAACAATAGAAACAAGCCTGAAATGAAAAAATGTCTTCAACGAACACAGATTTGCAAACAAAAACAGGTTTTAGCAAACAGCCCCTCTCACAGCCCTAATCAAAAATAATTCAGTCACTGTATTCATAAAAAAATCATACACATGTGTTTTAGACAGATCTTGCTTCCTTATGATTTTAATCATGGTAATATTTTTGTCACATTGAGTAAAATTAGAAAAGTCATTTTCATTTCCTTTGTTAAATACAATGCAATGTTAGATCTTTAAAACAAAAATGTCTTATAATGTTTTCTTCTTTTTAATACCCCAAATGTATTTGCTAAATTGGAACACGCACACAATATTTTCATGGCTATCCTCCAGTTTGGGCCATTTTGTACCTTTGTATTTAGGGGGCAATTTGTCCCCCCCCCCCATCTTACACTTTTCAATTATGGCAATATGAAACAGCACATATCACAAGGATAGCCAGGCTCCGTGACTCACTAGGATCTCTAAATAGAAGGAGGTAGATCATGGTGATGACAATTATATCTCTGGCAAAGAAACAGTGATGATAGCCTCTTACATTTATTAAATCCCAGTTTCAACAAATGTCATATTTGAAACAACAATGTCAGAAACAATTACGATAATGCAGGTTCTTACTGAATTGTGCCCATGATTGTATTTTAAACACATGCTTTCATTTCTAAGTGCCGGGGCAGGTATAAAACTAGATAACATTATCTAATTGTGGTCCATAAATAGTATTGGCAAAATGTGCCAAATTCTAAGGAATGCAGTACAAATATCATCATTAACTGGAACATATGTACAGGCAGAGGACTTTAAGGTAAGCCAGGAGAACATTTTGCTTACCAGAGGTATCATAGGGCAGCCTGTGTAATAGGCTAGGTGGGGAATCCCTACAAAGTAGTATATGTTTGTCAACATACTTGCTCGTCCATACCTATGAAGCGAAGGTGGTACAGTGGGGGGGATGGGAGCATGCACATGCTGGACCTAGAGTGCTTCAGGACCTTAAATTGCCATTCTAATATGTATATTTTGCTTAAGGAAGATCTAGACTAAACAAAGAAAAATATTTTTGGCAAAAAGTTTAGGGGTTATGATGAATCATTTGTTTTATGCTCTAATGGCTTAGTCTAGAGGTTGCTTTCATAACAATTACCTTTTCTTCTTGTTTTATATATTGACTTAACCCAGAACAATAAATTAAATACAAAATGTATATGTTACCAATCAGGACTTACTGATGAAAATGCACTTGTTAAACTTCCCAGTCCTTTGTTGGAATATTGTACAGATATCGACTCATCAGTATCTTCCCCTTTCTCATCCAGGTAGTCCTAAAACATGACAAACCAGGAATAATCAGTTGTGCATTTTATAGAACAGATGTGCTTTGCCCTGTGGATTAAACCAATGATGTTCATTGTTTCATTTCATGTTCTACACATCAGATTAGAAGCTTTGGAGGGAACAATAGTGGTGCTGATCTGAAGATGGTTACAATGGTAAATGCACAGTGACAAGAAAACACAAATTCACTTGTCAGGTGTAGAACCTTTTAAAAGTAAAGTATTCTCATTGGAAAATCTCACAGTATCCCTGCTTTCTACTGCTACAAAAGGCTGACATACCATGCCATTACAAGAAAATAGATTATCCATCCGTATATTATGGTATTACTAGACTATGGAGACATACCCTCCCCCTAAAATTGTACATTTCAGAGATTTCACCAATGTAAATCCAGATGATTTTGTCCAAGACCTATCCCGTATCGACTGGTTCTACTTGTATTCTACCACTTATGTGACTATAGCTTTGTCTTATTTCCTTAGTGACTTTTTATCTATTTAAAATAAACATGCTTCCTCCTTCACAAGATGGCTTGGCGGTGACTCTTCCACTTGGCTTTCTAAAGAACTCCAGAGGAAACTAAGGTACAGAGACAAGTGCTGGCAAATATTTACATCATCTAACCTTCACTCAAACTGGGTTGTACATAGAACCTGGATGACCATATATAAAAAGGCTATCAATTCTCACAAGAATGTATTTTACAGGAAACAGCAAAACCGCACAATTAGTGACCTTATAGACTGTGCGGCAGTGTGAAACATCTCCTATGGTAAAACTGAATGCATTGCTTAACTAATACTGTTGCTGATTACACTAACAGTGGTGACCCTGTCTTGATTGCAGATACCTTTAACAATACATTTTCAGATTTATCTGCTGTTATGCTGGTGGAGCAGGTTAGTCCCTCCATCCTCCTGTTCCCTGAGCTTTCCATGCAGTCTCGGTATACCAAGCCTCAGGTTTTCCATTTCCAATTTTTTGACTCTGCTAATGTTCAGAAACATTTATTTGGTGTTATGATGGAAGGTTGTGCTGACCCCGATGATCTACAGCCCAAGCTGTTGAGACACGTAGCTCATACATTTGCTGCTTCTATAGCCTAGATCTTCAATTTGTCCCTTTCATTTGGTGTTGTTTCAGATGTATGGAAAACAGTCAATATAATACCTGTTTTCAAATCTGGTGACCCTAGTTCACTGGGCACTTTTCACCAAATTACTACTATTATAAAAAACAGTCTAACATCAAAAGCTAGACTGTCCACTGCTAATGGGATTCTTCTCTATTGTGGTTACCTCAATGCTCCCAAATACTCCCTATCCAACTGGGACACAACCTGTAATAATATCTGTCACTTTGTACTAGGTACTGCTATCCTCACCAATCACTGCACACTGTAATCCTTACAGGTTTGGTTTTGTCTCTCTTCTAAGTGCAGCTTTGCTATGGGCTGCTTTATTAGTAAACTTATTACATCTGGGACCTCTTCTTGTTTATTTTTTATGTTGTAATCTTCTGATAACCCTATAATCTTTGCTTCTGTAATGCTGTGTCCTTTCTTGAACCAAGTGTGACAGGATAGCGAACCAGATGGCTTCTGGGGAACAGCCTGAAACAGAACACTCCAGACACCAGTTTAAATTAAATGAAGCCTGCTTTCTTTTCATTAACAGGAAAAAGAAACAAACAGCTTGCACTCAGTTTAACATAAACTTCATGCAGTTCAATCTCTTGTCTTCACTTGCATCTCACTGAAACAAAAACCTCCTTATACTTGTCACTGTTCTCCCTGTATTGGGCTCAGGTGTTGCTTGTTAACACGCCACCTCCCCCTAACAGATTGAGCATCAAGTGCAGTGAGGCCTTAGAGGACCAGCTTTAAAACAAAAGGGGTTTAGTACAAATCCCACCACAGCCCCCATCAAACCTACATTGCCTGTGTTCCAGGGTTGTGGAGTGGTTTACTTGTGAAAGGAGCATGATGAACATACATGGACATACACTTCATCTCACCAAGGTAATCTACTAATATGGGACTTGTGGCATTTAATGTCTCTGCTCCTAGGTTTTGGAATTGCTTTCCTTCCCTAGTCAGGCGTTAAAATTCCTGCGGTCACTTTAAACTGGCCTTCCTTAGGCACTACCTTATTTACCTGTACTTGTTTCTGGCTCCTCAAACTGTAATGTGTTAAATGACTTTGTTTATACCACACATTTTTGTTATTTATTTATTTTATTTTTTAAAAAGGAGAGACACATTAAGCTGAAGCTTGTTTACAGGTGTGACCTGGGAGCACAAGGAAGTATGGCCCCATCCACACTACACTGCTCAGACCCCATAACGGACAGAAACCATTACAGCTGGGGAGCGGTACAGTGTGTCCACACTGCAGCAGTGACTGGTACGAGACTGTTACCACCAGTCCACACCTCAGGAACCGGGCAACCATTACCATGGTGCCCGATCCCACAATGCAGCTTGCGCTGCACTACGGACCCTGCAGGGGACCGTTACTGTCTATCCACACTACTGCCGGTAACGTTACTGAGGCAGGACTGGTTTCATACCGTTGTTGAAACCACCTCATATGTGGTTTTAACAATGGTTACAAAAACGCCTTCTGTAACATTACAGGTGTAAATGCAAACCATTGCGGTAACGGTTTGGGCACTCTGTAACATTACAGAGGCGTAGTGTGGACAGGGCCTTAAGTGGTTTGTTCAGGGTCACAGAGAATGCAAGTGAGGGCTGTGGGATTCAAACCCAGGTCTCCAGATTTTCAGCTCAGAGCCTTAAACCACTGTGCTTACTGTATTTTTTCCATGTACTATAGGTTTTTCTCCTCCGAGAGTAGTGGTGGCTTCTCAGCCCTATCCCTGCCTCCATTTACTGGTGTCTACCTCTACTGGAGCTACCTGCAGAAAAGTGCCCCCACGGATTTCATCCCCCATGGCAAGGTTGGGAGAAGGAGCACTGTCCTCCCCTGAAGCACACAATCCAGTTGGCCACAGGTCTTCTGGGTGGTGGCACTGGTCCACAAATGGGCAGTCAGTGCTTCATGTACATACTAAGGAACATCCTGGACAAATGACAAAAAAAACTGCCCATAAATGACTACCATCTCATGACCCATAGTACCAATTTATTTTGTTATTCATTATCCATGCATCTAATCTGCACTTGCAAATACATTTATTTGTTCTAGGTATCATATCCATTGGGATTTCATTCCAGAGGTTCACCACCCTTTAGGAGCACTAAAACAGTCTCCTAACACTATTATATTTAAAGCATCATAGCTGTAATGGGTGACCTCTAGTCTCTATTTTTCCTTGCTTTAATTCAAAACCAATTTCAGTGAATAAATATAAGTCTGTAGTGTTGACCCACATTAAAAGCAAATCACCTCATAATGTTCTTCCTTCAAGAAACATAAGGTTAAGTCTACTTGTAACATGGCATTAATAAAAGCACATTAAGAAACACAAGTAACTGGTTGAAACACATCACATGGTCCATTTTTAACCTGCATTAATTCCCTAGATATGCATGGTTGCGTAATACCAACATTGCCCACAACACAGAGGAAAATACAGTGTTCTTACCCACCCACCTGGTGCACACAGCGGGTCTTGCAACATTCTTATTTGAAAAAAACACTGAATCATTGCCATGTGAGGAACTGTAAAAAGCATTGTCTATTACTATATTTGATTCAGAGACCTCAAATATTTCTAAATATGTAAAAACAACACACCTGTTGAGAATCAAGCACCGAACAGAAGTCGGAAACTGTTAGTGTAGCCGCCACCAAGGTTTTTGTCTGTACTGGAGCCTCAAGGAGTGCTACAAAGCATTAGCATGTCATGTAAATGATGTCTGTAGTTCTGCTGCTTGCCTGACCACTGATTACAAAGATGCATGGTAGAAATCTGGTAACAGTCTTTTTGTGTAAACTTTTAAGGGGAATACAAAGTTTTGTAGATAAAGTAATAGAAAAAGTACAAGCCCACTGTTGTGTGGCACTATGCAGACTAGACCAAAGTGACCACAATGCACCATGTTTAGCAAAGAAATGGAGAAGCAGTGATTTGAGACAGCAACAGGGTGCAAAACACGTAAATTGTTCGCAACAAGCAGTGATTTTCTTACTATCTGTCTTTTTTTACTTATTCTAACACATGTACATGAAGAGCATTTTTAGCAAGTTTTCAGAAAAAACATAAATGTATTTCAAGTGAACAATATACACGGAGATGTTTGCAGATAGACAAAGCGTTTTAGAGGTACCAAGCTCAACAATGTTTTGTAAAGCACAATGATTGTTTTAAGTGATGTTTATGTAGTGTGCAAGTAAACTGTATCTTGAGAGGACATAGCTTGCAAGAGCCATGTTACAAGTGCATTAAACACTGAGACAGGAGGCATTTCCCAGGAATTAATGCATGGTTGGGTGGTGGGAAGCACTTGGCCTTCGGCCTCATACACCTCCCCTCCCAACCATGCATTAATTCCTGGGAAATGCCTCCTGTCTTGGTGATTAATGCTTACTTAGTCTATCATTATAACTAAGTTTTGTTAATCCACTTACAAGTTTTGTGAATTTTCTTTGGACTCTATTTGATGTATGTCTTGTTTTTTTGTAGGGCACCAAAACTGGGAGCAATAGTCTAAATGTGGGCAGACATAAGATCTATACAGAGGTAATAAGACCTCAGGTGCTCTAGACTTAATATTATTCATAACAGACTGTAAGATTTTATTTGCCTTGTTAACTGATTCATTTACCTGTCTTGAGTGGGATAAATCACTCCTAACATAGATCCAAATATATTTTACTACTACAGTTGTTGTTAGCTGCTTCCCACATAAAAAAATAGATATGGAAATGATTATTAAACCCAAGTGCATAACCTTACTTTTTTCTAAATCAATACCCATATCCCAAAGAAGCCAAAGCTCTGTATTTATAGTATCTAGATGCTGTTGAATATGCATACAGTCTTTCACTATTGCACTTATGCTGTCAATGTTGGTATTGACATATTTTACCAACTAGCTATTTAGCCCATGTGTCAAATCTGAAATTAATGTATAAAAAATATAGGGGCCCCGAACTGACCCCATGGAACCCCACTAGTCACAGCATCTTCTGATGAGGGAACACCATGAACCACCACCCTCGGTGTTCTATCATCTAGCCAGTCAGATATCAGTTTTATTTTTTTGTGATTAACCCCTCTAGATGTTGATTTCTTTATTATGGCTCCATGAGGAAAGAGGTCAACGGTCTTTCTAAAATTCACAAAAATTATGTTACAGGGTGTTTTCACATCTAATTTGCAGCTGACTTTTTCATAGATACATAGGAAATTTGTAAGACATGATCAATCCTTGGTAAAATCATGCTGGTCCTGGTCAGTATTTTCTAATGATGACATAATTGTGTTCTTTATAATGCCCTCAAGATGTTTAAACACAATAGAGTTAATACTAATTGGTCTATAGGTTTCCACATATTGCTTATCTCCATTTTTAAAACATAGAAATATAGACTTTGATGGCAGATAAAGACTGCTTGGCCCACCTAGTCTGAACATTTCCTTACCCAAGCTACAGATCTTAGTCAACCAGCAGCCTTCTTCCTCCTTACCCTCCACTATAATTGCCTTATGTCGGTCCGATGCATTTTTGAATTCTCACACTGCCACGACCTCCTCAGGAAGGCTGTTCCATGCATCCACCACCCTCTCTGTGAAAAAATACTTCCTCATGTTGCCCCTGAGCCATCCCCCCCTCTATCTTCAAATTGTGCTCCCTTGTCCTTGCGCATCTCTTTTTCTGAAAGATGCTACCCTCTTGGACTATGCTGATTCCCTTGAGGTACTTGAAGGTTTCTATCATGTCCCAGGTAGAAGACTTGGTTTGCTGGCCAAGGCACCTAGCTTCACCTGAGCTCTTTGCTTCTAAGACTGCTTGAAAGGCAGAGTAGAGAAACTTACCAGAGCAAGGGAGAAGGATTAAGACTTAGTTTGGCTAAGCAGATTTACTGTGTGGTGGTGTTTTTATTTTTTACTCACAGGGATTGCTACTGTTTGTTGCTAACATTTCATTGCTTTATTTTTCTCTGATTCAAATTGTTGCTGCTGGTATACCTTCTTCTGCATTATTACAAGGTGTGCCTACAGGTGTGTGCTAACAGATTACTACTGTAATCTTCTGATTCAAATTGTCTTTTGCAAGGTATATCTTCTGTTACTGCTTTATTTTCTCTGGAGCAAAGTGTTTCTTACAGGGTATATCTTCTCTGAAATTATTACAGGTGGTGCTTTACAGGTTTTACAGTTTTATCTAACATTAGGATAAGCTTTCAGGGTTACTGCATTTGTTGTTGACTGATTGTTTCTGCTCTTACCTCCTTGTTCTTTCATCCGTGGTTCTTCTTTTAGGCAGGGAAGGGCCAGCCACCACCCATCCCCAACCACCCATACTACCTCCTTTTATAGAGTACCACAGCTGTGACATTTCCTGTGACAGAGCAGGAAGGGGCGGATCAGTGGGCCCACAAGGTGATCTCATTTATAGGGCACTAGTAATTTAACTTGTTATAACAAGTTAAACAAAGCACAATTAAACCATTACTTGCATTTTTTTCCTTTTTTTTTCCTTCTAATTACTCTGACTAGGTTACAAACCCAGCAACTTATTTGGAATGGATTTCATTAACTGCAGGTACTGTGGAACAATTTTCAGAAGGACAGTCTTACAGGATTTAGGACACTGTCCTACATGCTGGGCCTTTGGAGATCTTAGGGCTCAGCTCCGGGCAGCATGGGCAGAGATTGCACGCCTCAAATTTCATATTGAAGAGGAAATACATTATAAGAACCACCCGCCATTTCCCCAGCATCCAACAGAAAACCTCGACCTGCAGAGGGTAGTTGGTCCAGGAGGTTGGCAGGTGGTTAGGAGGAGCAAATCAGGTGCCCCATCACTCTCTGCTCTCCAACACATTGCCTCCAAAAACCATATAAACACTACAAACAGGTATCTGCCTCTATCTCTGAAATCAAATAAAGAGGCAGAAGACACTGCAGAGCAGGACACTGCGGCACAGGAGCTAGCACAACAAAACTCACCCAAATCAGGAACCAAAACTAAACAAGCACAAAGGAAATCCAAAAAACTTCTGATCATAGGAGACTCCATGATTCGGGGAGTTGATACCCATCTCCAGCCAGGGTGATGGTCAGATGTCTCCCAGGTACATCAGCATGGAGAGACACTGACCGCATTGCTAAAATTGTTCACAAAGCAGGAGAAAACATTGATGTCCTAGTACACATAGGGACTAATGATCTCGCCAGCTGGTCAGTTGTGGAGACCAAGGAACACCTGACTAGGCTGGGTGACAAACTATCATCTATTTCATCGCATCTCCTTCTCTGAGATCCTGCCAGTCTGGGAGAGGGAGCAGATGGACGGAAGGTCAGAGAAGGGAGATAGGGGAGCTAAACACGTGGCTCAAGGACTGGTGCCAGGAAAAAGGACACAGATTTGTAGGGAACTGGCAACAGTTCTGGGAGCGAAAGTTCTTTAAATTTGATGGACTGCATCTGACTAAAGAGGGAGTCAGTGCATTGGTGCAGAAGTTTGACGTCTTTGCAGAATATTTAAACTAGCAAATGGGGAGAGGGGTGCAGCACCCCATATGTCGAATGGGAAGAACACCCCCATAGCTAGTGGTCAAACAGGAATTCAGCGTGTTTGCCGTTCATTTGCATCACCAGGTAAGAAAAAAGGTTTGTCTCCCCATACGATGCACAGGGGTAATGCCAAACTTCACCCAACAACTAACACACCAAAATCTGGCCAATGGAAAATCATGTACACAAATGCTCACAGCCTGGGAAATAAGATCCCAGACCTGCAGGCAATAATGTCAGAGGCTAAACTGGACATAGTAGCATTAGTGAGACGTGGTTTACCAGTAACCACACTGGGAGACTTCAGTACCTTGTGTATTGTTCAGAAGAGACCGAGGTGCAAAAGGTGGGAGGAGGGCCCTGTATGTTAATGAAAATATCAAAGCTACAGAAATTCAGAATACACATAAGGAGCCAGAAGAACTGTGGGTCACCCTGGAAACAGGAAATGGGACAGCCATAAGAACTGGGGTTGTCTACAGGCCCCCAGACCAGAGGAGGACATAGACACATTACTGTTAGAAGATATACAAAACATGACGGCTAAAGGGAGGTTCTGATAATGGGAGACTTCAACATGCCAGATACAGATTGGTCAATACCAGCAGGAACATCTGCCAGAACTAGACTCATAGTGGATTCCCTGCAGGGAGGGCCTCAAACAACTGGTACAGCAACCTACAAGAGACAGGCTATCCTAGATCTAGTACTGACTAACAAAGAAGGATCACAGATCTCCAGGTAGAAGGTCACCTGGGGCCAGTGACCATCACATGGTATGGTTCAATTTGGCTACTACATCTAAATCATCCCATTCCAAGGCAAAATATGGGACTTCAGAGGAGCTGACTTTGATAAGATGGCCAACAGAGTTAAGCTAGCCCTGGCAAAAGAAACACAGGTGAGGGTACAGGCAAAGTGGGCAAGCATTAGGATGCAATACTTGAAGCAACATCCCATTGTGTTAGACAGAAAAGGAAGTGCAAAGAAGAAGGAAACCACTTTGGTTCTCAAATACAGTAGCAGAAAGGTCAGAGCCAAAAGGCTGGCCTTCAGAAAATATAAGGGAACACAGCGGGATGAAGATAGGGGCATACCAAACTGCCCTAAGGGAAGCTATAAGGCAGTAAGGCAGGCAAAGTCCCAAACTGAGGAAACACTAGCACGAACAGTAAAAGAAGGTGACAAGACTTTCTATAGATACATTAGTGAAAGGAGAAAGTCCAGAGGGGTATTGCTAACTTAATGGAGAAAAGGAGCATGTGAGGAGGAGGACCTGTAAAGGCATCTATCCTAAATAGATACTTTTGCTCAGTATTTACTGAAGAGAAGGTAGGGCAGGCCCACAGCTCAGCATCATGGACACGGGGAGGGAGGTGAGCACTACTCCTTCACACAAAAGAAAGGGTCCTACAAGAGCTTCTAAGCTCAGGGTGGATAAGGCAATGGGACCTGATGGCATACATCCCAGGGTACTTAAGGAGTTAATGGAGGAACTAGCAGAGCCATTAGCAGAATTGTTTAGTGAGTCTCTGAGCACAGGAGAGGTCCCAGAAGACTGGAGAAGGCTATGTGATCCCGCTCCACAAGAGTGGTAGCAGGGAGGAGGCGGAACTACAGACCGGTCAGTCTACCTCAGTAGTGGGCAAGATTATGGAGGCACTCCTTAAGGAAAGGATAGTGCAACACCTGGAATCCATAGGGGCACAGGATCCAAGACAGCATGGGTTTACAAAGGAAGGTCCTGTAAACTAATCTCAAGATTTCTTTGACTGGGTAACCAGAGTGGTGGACCAAGGGGAGCAGTTGATTTACCTACCTTGACTTCAGCAAAGCTTTTGACACTGTTCCACATAGAAGATTGATAAATAAGCTGGGTAGGCTCTGGGTGGGTCAGAAGTTGGTCAACTGGGTGGCAAACTGGTTGACTGGCAGAAAACAGAGAGTGGTGGTAAATGGTATACAGTCAGAAGAGATGCAAGTCACAAGGTGGGTACCTCAGGATCAGTCCTGGGGCCAGTCCTATTCAACATCTTCATTAGTGACCTTGCAGATGGACTAGAGGGTAAGGCTTGTCTGTTTGCAGATGACACCAAGATCTGCAACAGAGTAGATGATCCAGATGGGGTGGGCAGAATGAGAAGAGATCTGGATAAACTAGCAAAATGGTCAGAAGAGAGTGGCAACTGGGATTTAATGCAAAGAAGTGCAAATCATGCACATAGGAAGAGAAACCCTGAAGCCACTTATAGGCTGGGAGGAGTTGCTAGCAGTCACAAAGGAAGAAAGAGATTGGGCATCATCATCACTGATGACCTAAAATCATCCAAGCAGACCTCTAAAGCAGTAGGTAAGGCTAGGGGTGTTAGGTGTATTAGTAGGGGTATCATACAAGTCGTAAGAGGGAGGTAATAATCCTCTGTACAAGACATTGGTTAGGCCCATCTGGAGTACTCGTGGCAGTATTGAGGCCACACCTTCACAAGGACATTAACCAAATTGAGGCAGTCAGAAGGGCAACCAAAATGGTGCAGGGACTGCATCAGAAGACATATGAGGACAGATTAGCGGAGCTCAATATGTATACCCTTGAGCAAAGGAGGAGGAGGTGATATGATCGGCATTCAAACACCTTAAGGGCATAAACAAGGTGAAAGGTCTAACATGTTTAAATATAAGAAAAATAGCAGGACAAGAGGACACAGCATGAGATTAGAGGGAGGCCGATTAAGGGGATGTGAGAAAATTCTTTTTCACAGAAAGGGTGGTGGATGCATGGAATGGTTTACCACAAGAGTGGTGGCTATGAATACAGTACAGGGCTCAAACAGGCATGGGATAGGCATAAGGAGCAATACAAATGACTATGAATAGATAGGTCACTGACAGAGCAAAGGCTGATGGCACATTTATAAGGTAGAAAAAGAAATGGGCAGACTGGATGGGCCTTGCAGGTCCTTATCTGCCGTCAACTTCTATGTTTCTATGTTTCCCCCATCTCCATCCTTTCCTCAAGGGTATACATATTAAGCTCTTTTAGTCTCACTTTGTGTGGCTTCTGGTGCAGACCCTGCACCATTTTAGTTGTCCTTCTCTAGACTGCCTCCATCCTGTCCATGTCCTTGCGAAGATGGGGTCTCCAGAACTGCACGCAGTACTCCAGATGGGATCTTACCAACTGTCTGTATAGAGGGATAGCAGCTTCTTGCTTTCTACTGGTGATGCCTCTCCCTATGCATCCCATAATCCCCCCAGCCCTCCTTACTGCCTTCTCACATTGCTTAACTACCTTAAGGTCATCTGATATGAGTTCCACCAGGTCCTGTTCCGTTTTTGTTGTTATTACTACCCACCCCATTATGTACTCTTCCCCTGGATTTTTGTTTCCCAGGTGCATTACTCTGTGCTTCTTTGCATTGAAACTAAGCTGCCATACTCTTGACCATAGCTCCAACCTAGCCCAAGTCCCTTCTCATCCTTTCCACCCCTCCTTGTGTATCAACCCTGTTACAGATGTTTGTGTCATCTGCAAAGAGGCATACTTTCCCTTCCAGTCCCTCTGCAATGTCACCTATAAAGACATTAAAGAGTACTGGTCACAGTACTGAGCCCTGCGGTACCCCACTAGTAACTTCCCTTTCTCCAGAGTGTGCTCCATTTACTATTACCCTCTGTGTCCGGTTGTTCAGCCAATCTGTTACCCAGGTTACCACCCTGGGACCCACTCCCAGGTTGGCTAACTTGTTTATTAATCTTTTGTGTGGGACTGTGTCAAATGCCTAGCTAAAGTCTAAGTAGGCCATATCTACAGCCCCTCCCTGGTCTACTACTTTGGTCACCTAGTCAAAGAAATCTAGTAGATTCATCTGACATGACCTTCCCGTTGTGAATCCATGCTGCCTTAGGTCCTGTGCCCTGCTGGCCTCCAGGTACTCAACAATTCTTTCTTTCAGAAGTGATTCCATCATTTTCCCTACCACTGAGGTTAAACTAACAGGTCTGTAGTTTCCTACCTCTCCCTTGCTCCCATTTTTGTGAAGGGGGATCACATCCGCTTTCCTCCAGTCCTCAGGTACCACACCATCCTTCCATGATTTGTTAAAATGGGTAGTCAGTGGTGTCACTAGTTCTCCCCTTAGTTCTTTCAGAATTCTGGGGTGAATCCTATCAGGTCACATTGCTTTGTCCACCTTGAGTTTTACGAGTTCTATCAGGACTCTTTCTTCTGTGAATGGACAGGTATTAACCCCCCTTCCCAGAGTGCTTCTATTGTTTGGTTTAGGTACCTCTCCATCTTCTTCTATGGTGAACACTGAGCAAAAGTATTCATTCAGAATTTCTGCCTTTTCACTGTTGCTGTCTGCTCACCTCCCCTTCCCTTTATTAAGCCTCACTATCCCTGCCCTGGTATTGTTGTGCTCCCTAATGTATCTATAAAAGGTTGTATCCCCCTTCTTAACTGAGCTGGCTATCTTTTACTCAGTTTGGGCCTTTGCTGTCCTGACTGCCTTCCCCGCTTCCCTCTGCTTAAACTGATACAGTTCTCTGTCCTGCTCCTTCTGTGATTCCTTATAGCTCCTGAATGCTATCTTTTTATCCCTAACCTTCCTTGCCACCTTTTTTGAGAACCATAGAGTTTTTTTTTTACTTCGTTTTGTTTCCTTTATTCACTTCACACAAAGGCATGTTGCCTCTATGATGGCAGTTCTGATTTTACCCCATTGTTCTTCCACCCCTCCTTCCTGCACATTTGCTAGTGTATTCCTTAGACACTACCCCATTTTGCCAAAGTCAGCCCTTCTGAAGTCCAGTACCCTCACTTTTATATGACTTGACTTTGCAGTTGTGTTCATCATGAACCACACTGTGTGGTGGTCGCTTGTTCCCATATGGCTACACACTTCTAAATCTGTGATCCTCTCTCCATCCCCATTTGAGAATACCAGGATCAAGATTGCTCCCTCCTGAGTGGGTTCCAACACTAGCTGTCTGAGGCATGCTCCCTGTAGGGCATTGAGAATGACCCTACTCTTGGATGTGGCTGCAGTAAATGTGCTCCAGTTAATATCCGGCATATTCAGTTCCCCCATCAACAATATCTTCCCTTTTTCTGCCATTCTGAGGATGCCTTCTATCATTTCCTTGTCCGTTTCCTCCCCCTGAGATGGGGGCACATATATAACCCCTGTGCAGAATGTAGTGCCACTACCTGCCCCCAAGGTGATCCACAGTGCCTCCTCTCCTCCCCATTTACCCTTTAGTTACATTGCTTTGATTCCTTTCCTTACGTAGAGAGCTACTCCTCCGCCTATTTTACCCTCCCTGTCCCTCCTGTAGATTGTGTACCCTGGTATGTTGACATCCTAGTCATGGTTCTCTGTGTACCATGTTTCTGTGACTGGCACAATATCCAAGTGTCCCTCTTCCATCAAGGCCACTAGGTTAGGAAGCTAGTTACTCAGACTACGGGCATTGGTACTCATTGCCCTCCATTTTTAGATGGCCTTACCCTATTTTGCCCCATCTCTGCCCTTACTGCCTTTGCCTTTTCCTCCATTTATCCCTGTCCTGCTCCCCATTGACCTCTATGCCTTGGTGTTAACCTTGCTAACTAACCTGTTTTGTGGGGGGAGGCTTGCAATTTCCTGCTTCATATCAGTGCATCCCCCCTTGGCTAGTTTAAAAGCTTGCCAATGAAGCATTTAAACCTATCACCTAGGAGCGTGGTTCCCCTCCTGGACAGATGCAGACCATCATGCCAGTATAGGCCTGCATCCCTCCAGATGGACCCCCAGTCCCCAATGAAGCCAAAACCATGTGCTCTGACCATTGACTGAACTGCATAGTGCGGAGTACCCTAGCTTCTCCCATGCCATAGAAAGGCAGCATGTCTGAGAAGGTTACCGTGTGGGCTACCTGTCTTAGGCCCTTCCCCAACTCCACAAACTCCTCCTGCACTGCTCCAATCCAATGCCAAGCTAGGTCATTTGTCCCAAGGTGGACAAGGATGTCTAGCTCCCTCTCCTGTGACACTGCTCCCACTATCCTGAGGATTCGTTTCATGTCCCTCCAAGCCATGGCACCAGGCAGGCACCATACCTCTCTCTCCCAGTTCTACCCCCTAACAATTGAGTCCCCCACCAGGAGCTGCTTCATTCCCCCTTGGTGTCCCTTGCCACCCTTTTGTGGGTCTCCCTTGTGGAGGCTCCCAGCATCCTCCTTGGTCTCCACTGAGGGTGGCATATGAATTGTGGAGAGGTATAATTGGAGGGATGCACCTCTGTTCCAGCACCCTCACCCTCACCTTCACCCTCCCTGAGCCCACTGTGGTCCAACAGCTCCCGTTTCTTGGAAACCTCTGAGGCAGAGGTGGTGGTACTGGTGTTCCTTGGGTGGGGGAGGCTTCCCTACTCCTTGCCATTTCAGCCTGGAGATGGGCAACCTCCTCCATCAAAGCCGACAGTTGTCTGCAGATAGGACAGCAATGCAACCTCCAGAATGTCCCTCGGAAAACTGCCGCTCCACAGCCAGTGCATTACAGCACTCCTTACATGTCTCTCTCCCTTCCTGCTTAATATATATACAATTTTAAAAAATTAAAAAAATGCTGTGCCTTTATTTGTTCTTGTGTACTTGTGCTTACCCTCTATGCACTGTGCTGGATTGTTAAGGATATGACAGATGTATGATCCTTACCCTCTTGGGGAAGTGATGTCAGAACCTCGGGTATAAAAGAAAGGACACACCTGGGGTGGGCGGGTGAGAAGGAGGAGGAGGAGGGATGGGTGGTTCCAAGCCTGTGACCTTGAGAAAGCAATCAGCTACACCTCTGACCCACCACCCTGGTGAGTGCTGCCCTTCCTTTCAGTAAGACAACCAGCACAACAATTTAACAGACCACTCCACTTACACAAAAAAATCCACTGAACCCAGGAATTAAAATAGAAACATAGAAACATAAAAACATAGACTTTGGCGGCAGATAAGGACCGCTTGGCCCATCTAGTCTGCCCACTTCCCTATCTACAGGATAAGCTGCACATCCTAGTTAACCAACAGCCCATTTCTTTTTACCTCCCACAAGAATTGCCTTTGTCTGTCCATGTATTCTTGAATTCTCCCACAGTTTTAGACCCCACAACCTCATCAGGAAGGCTGTTCCATGCGTCCACCACCCTCTCTGTGAAAAAATACTTCCTCAAATTGCCCTTGAACCACCCCCCCACCTTTAAATTGTGTCCCCTTGTTCTTGCACATCTCTTTTTCTGAAAGATGCTACCCTCTTGGACTTTGTTGATTCCACTGAGTTACTTAAAAGGTTTTAATCATGTCACCCTCTCCCTCCTTTCTTCAAGGGTATACATATTAAGCTCTTTTAGTCTCTCCTCGTATGGCTTCTCTTGCAAACCCTGCACCATTTTAATTGCCCTCCTCTGGAATGCCTCTATCCTGTCTTCGTCCTTGTGGAGATGAGGTCTTCAGAACTGGGCAGTACTCCAGATGGGGTCTCACCAACTGTCTGTACAGAGGGATAACAACTTCCTGTTTTCTGCTGGTGAAGCCTCTCCCTATACATCCCAGCATACCCTCAGCCCTCCCTACTACCTTTTCACATTGCTTGCTAGCCTTGCTAAGACTAAAGGAGCTTAATATATATACCCTTGAGGAAAGAAGGGAGAGGGGGGACATGATAGAAAATTGTAAGTACCTCAGTGGAATCAACAAACCCCAAGAGGGTAGCATCTTTCAGAAAAAGAGACATGCAAGAACACGGGGACACAATTTAAAGATAGAGGGGGGGCGGTTCTGGGGCAATGTGAGGAAGTATTTTTTCACAGAGAGGGTAGTGGATGCATGGAACAGCCTTCCTGAGGAGGTTGTGGTGTCTAAAACTGTGAGAGAATTCAAGAATGCATGGGACAGACATAAGGCAATTCTTGTGGGGGGGGTAGGAAGAAATAGGCTGTTGGTTAACTAGGATCAGCGGCCTATCCTGTAGGTAGAGAAATGGGCAGACTAGGTGGTCCAAGTGGTCCTTATCTGCTGTCAAAGTCTATGTTTCTATGTATGGCATCCAATGGTGGAATGGATGAATTGTCCTTTTTGCTATAAATGATAAAAAAATATTTATTAAATAGCTCTGTCATTTCGTCTACTGTATTTACAACAGCATTATTATAAATAAATGGTCCAACACTACATTTAGGCTGCTTAAAAGACAGAATATAGCCAGAAAAAGTGTTTCCATTGTTTTTTGCTGCATTTTCTTGCTAAGAGTAGTTCTGAATTTCTTTCAGACTTTCTGATCTCCTACTTGCATTTTTTTTGTACATGTTTAAATTTATTCCAAAGAAGTGACGACTGATTTTTCTCATATATGTAGAAAACCTTATATTTTTAGATTTTTCTCTGAAGCCTCTTAGGTTTCCATCTGTTATTATTTTTTTGATTTTCTTATGTTTTGGGATAAATGTATTATTAATATCTGCTATAACTTTTTTTATTCATTTCCACATTGCATCAACATTGCAATTAGCCAATAGTAGATCCCATTTTGTCTCTAAGTATGATATATTTATATTAAAGTAAACTGAGTTGTGATCACTAATGCCTAAGGATGGACCAATCTTGACGTTTTGTATATTTAATTTAGATGTTCCCAGGGCAATATCTAGAATATATGGACCTCTTGTGAGTTCTAAAATGTGCTTGCTTAATGTTAATTGATCACATGAGGATAACAATCTATTACTATATGTTGAAGATGGAGTGTGGTTTCTCCAATCAATGTCTCCCATATTTAGGTCTCCCAAAATAAGTACCTCACCCACCTTGCATGTAGCTTCAAGTTTGGCAATTATCTGACTAGTGATCTCTTTGGATGAGTCAGGGGGATGGTAATATAACCCAATAGTAAAAGCATCAGGAAAGTTGGAGAACATTTTTATCCATAAGGTTTCAGTATCAACTGATGTTGTAGTTTTTTCATTGGTAATATCTATTGCCTTGAATACCAAGTTTACATAAAGAACAATTCCACCACCCTTCTTATTGCTTCTGCTGTGGATGAAACAGTTGTATTCATTTATATTTGTTCCCAAAATATCACTGTTCGAAAACCATGTTTGTGTAATTGCCATTATATCTGTTTTTTCCTCTAGTGGCAACAACTAAAGGCTTGTCAAATTTATTATTAAAACTACTAGCATTTGTAAGATAGTATTAACTTTTATTAAGTTTAGTGCATTTATCTACAGTCTTAGCTATGAGAGCATCAGGTGTTTTAAAGAAAACTACATTACTGTTTGTTTTACCCTGGTTTATTAGTTTAAATCCATTTCATCCAGGGTACATCTAATACTGTCACCAAGAACTTTTGCTCCTTTTTTATTTAGATACAGACCATCCTTAGACTATAAGGAGGTATCTGACCAAAAGTTTCCCAATTATCAATAATCACTATCCCTTCTTTTTACATCAATTAAACAACCTTGCATTTATTCTACAGATGGTGCAATTTTTCTCAGTCTGTGCTCATGGAATTGGTAAAATGCTAGAGATAGCAGCAGTACCATGCTTCTTCTTTATTTTTTTTACCCAGAACCAATAAATCATAACATATGTCCTTTTCATGTTGTTTTCCCACATCATTAGTGCCAAGACGTAAGACAACTGCAGAGTTTTTGTCTTTAGTTTACTAATTCTGTTTTTCACATCAGATATCTTAGCTCCTGGGAGGCAAGAGTCCATGGTATTGTATTTATCATTTTTACACACCAGAGTCCACATATCTTATAATTGAGTTGCCAATTACTAATGTTTGCAATGATTTATTTATCTTGTCTGTTCTGTCCTGCTCTACTATGCTACCCTACCTTTCAGGGGCACAGACTTCAGATGCTAGTGTACACTCAGGCTCAATTGAAAGTGTGGAATAGCTATTTGAGAGGGGTAACTCATGGTGATTTGTTTCTCTTCTGCCCTTATTAAATGACTCTTTAGTTAAAATGCACCAGTCTTCAACCTGGACACCAGTTCCATATCCCCTACCTCTTTTGGGAGAAAGTATATGGCAGTATAGCCTTGAGGTTAGAGGAACAAGGAGTGAACGAGCTAAATACATCCAGCAGACCAGACCCGAGTTTTTTATATTTTATATTTAGTTTTTGTTGACCGGGTAAGTGCAGTAGACAAATCCTGCCTATTTTCAGGCACGACCCGGGGGAGGGGAATACAGATGAATGCCAACTGACCTTGAACCAGATTAAGCTGTTGGTGGTATTTTTAGTGAATGAGGGAAATTTGGCCAGGACACCGGGGAAATTCCCCTACTCTTTTCGATAAGTGCCATGGGATCTTTAACATCCACCTGAACTACCACCAATCCAGGCAGATGGGACCTCCGTTTAATGTCTCATCCAAAAGACAGTACCTCAGAAGTGCAGCACCCCTCTCATGCTGCACTACAGTGTCAGTACTGGGATATTAACCCAAGTGCCAGATGTGGGAACTGAACCCACAGCCCTCTGATCTCCGGCCTCAGAGGCGAGTGTGCTACCTACTGAGCCACTGACACTGCGATGTTTGATTCTCACAACCTCCACTTGCATACTGTGTGACTCTGAGCAAGTCACTTAACCACCCAGTTCTCCCAGGTCGCCCCTGAAAACAGGCACTTGTGTCTAGTGGGCCTTACCTGGTTACCAAAGACTAAAATAAAAATAAATAAATAAATGAGTCTGAGTCTCTGCTGTACTCCTTTGTTCTTTTTTGTTTTCTATTCCCATGTTTGCAGAAGGTTATTGTACATTACTACTGCAGTTTTGAATTTTATTTGACCTAATAATTTTTTTTAATGTTTTCTAGTTCCATTTTGAACTTTTTGTACTCAGTAAGTTTTTGACATACAAATTGATTACCATTAGTGGTGCTGTCATCTATATTCTCAGCAATAACAAGAGCATACACATTGCAGTTGTTATTTAATAACAGAGCCTTCTTTACATGGGTGTTCAAGAAAGTCTTCAGAAGGGTCTATAAATTCCATTGTATATATCTCTAAAAGGTGCTTAAAACTACTGTAAACACCCCACAGAACATGCTCATCCAATCTAAAATTAACAGTAACTCACACTCAAAACTAAAACAGGTTCTGCAAGCTAAAAGCTAAGTGACTACAAGGTTACCAAGATTTGCAAGTAACAAGCAAACTACCACCTGTTTTTCCCCACTAGACAGGTTTAGCTATCGATAAATGACTATAATGATGGACCTCCTCCGACTGATCTGGTCGACACTGAATTGCCTCTACCATGCAGTGCCTCCACCTGCACTTTGGCTCCACTCACTAGGAGCCGAGTTTTATGCCTGGACCTGGAAACCTGGGCACTATGGGGGAGTCTGCAAACATGCCTAATAAAATATTATAAATAAAACACCCAAACTAAAAAATGTGCAGCTCTCCTGCACAGAGATACTGCAGGGATGTAAAACCACTAAAATAAAACTAAACAAAATATGCTTTTTTAGCACACCTGGAATCCCCCAAAATGGCAGGCACTAGAACCCCGCACACCCTTGGGCTGTTACCTCAGCGACAGTTCACATACAAGTGTCCCTCTTCAAAAAACAATCTCTTTTTTTATAGTGTTTTGCTATGGTAAACACACACACACACACACACACACATATATATATATATATATACACATACATACATACACAGATTTGGGACAGTAAGAAAATCTGCTAAACACACACTGCTTATTACATGATCCAGCAAGCTTGTAACCAATGACCTCTCCTTTTCTGCTTTTCTCCCAGTTCCCCTTCTGTGGCTGGATGGGAACATGCATGTGGAGACCCACACCACTCACCAGGCCATAGACCCTCCCACTCCTTGCCGCCCTAGCTTGCACTACTATCCGATCTCCAGCTGGTGGCAGTCATAGGTCAGTCTAACAGACCTTTCCTCCCCCAGAGAGAAGAGTAGTCCCTTGGATGCTCAAATCTCTCCCCCCACCTGACTCTTGGTATCCCAAATCTGGTTCCGAACCTGGGTTGCTGGTGTGGTGTGAGGTGTGACCTCCAACACCTCAACCTTCAGTCCACTGGGCCAGCTTATTAAATTTATTGTTTACTTGATAGCTTTAATTATCATAGTTCTTTTCTGAAAATAGGCACTCTGTTGCCTCGTGCACTTGCCTCATTACCAAAAGCTAACTAGCTTGCTAGCCAATTTAACTACAGTGGCGTGAAAAAGTATTTGCCCCCTTCCTGATTTTCTCTATTATTGCATATTTGTCACACTGGATGTTTTCAGGTCTTTAGACAAAATATAATATTAGATAAAGGGAACCTGAGTGAACAAATAACACTTTTTTTTTTTAGTTATTTCATTTATTTAACGGAAAAAGTTAACCAACACCAACTAGCACTGTGTGAAAAAGTAATTGCCCCCTAGTTAAATCAACCCAATTAAAGGGATAATTAGAGTCAGCAGGCTGAACACAGCCAGGCTTGATTACAGCCAGCCCTGCTCAATATAAACCTCACTTATTTTGACCCTTACCATCAGAGTCACGTTGCCTGCACAAAGATTCAACAAGCACAGTATGCCATGATCAAAGGAAGTTCCTGAAAAGATCAGAAAAAATTTGCTGCCTCTATCAGTCTGGAAAGGGTTACAAAGCTATTTCTAAGGCTCTGGGACTCCATCAAACCACAGTGAGCCATAATCTCCAAATGGAGAACACTTGGAACAGTAGTGAATCTTCCCAGGGTGGGCGGCCTGCCAAAATTACTCCAAGGGTGCAGCGAAAATCATCCAGGAAGTCTCAAAGGATCCTAAAACAACATCTAAAGAACTGCAGGCTTCTCTTGCCTCAGCTAAGGTCAGTGTTCATGACTCCACAATCAGAAAGAGACTGGGCAAAATGGGCTTCATGTGAGAGTAGCAAGGCGGAAACCACTGCTAACCAAGAAGAACATAAACGCCGTCTCTCATTTGCCAAGAAGCACTGGATGATCCACAAGCCTTTTGGGAAAATGCTCTATGGACAGATGAGTCCAAAGTGGAACTTTTGGATGACATGGATCCCATAATGTCTCGCTAAAGCAAACACAGCATTCCACAGTAAGAACACCATACCAACAGTCAAACATGGTGGTGGTAATGTGATGGTGTGGGGATGCTTTGCTGCCTAAGGACCTGGATGACTTGTCATAATTAAAGGAACCATGAATTCTGCTGTGTACCAGAAAATTCTTAAGGAGAATGTCCGTCATCCTTCCATCAGCTGAAGCTGAAGCATAGTTGGGTCATGCAGCAAGACAATGATCCAAAACACAAAAGCAAGTCCACATCAGAATGGCTAAAAGAAGTAAAATTAAAGTTTTGGAGTGGCCTAGTCAAAGTCCGACTTAAACCCATTAGAGTTGCTGTGGTAGGACCTGAAAACGAGGCAGTTCATGCTCGAAAACCTACCAAATGTTACTGAATTAAAGCAGTTCTGCGAGGAAGAGGGTTAAAATTCCTCCACAGCGATGTGAAAGACTGATATTGAATTATAGGAAGTGTTTGGTTGTAGTCATTGCAGCTAAATGTGGCGTAACCAGTTATTAAGTGTAAGGGGGCAATTACTTTTTCACACAGTGCCAGTTGGTGTTGGTTAACTTTTTTTCATTAAATAAGTGAAATAAAAAAAAAAAACAAGTGTTATTTGTTCACTCAGGTTCCCTTTATCTAATATTACATTTTCTGTAAAGACCTGAAAACATCCAGTGTGACAAATATGCAATAATAGAGAAAATCAGGAAGGGGGCAAATACTTTTTCACGCCACTGTAACTAACTAACTAACCTTCCTGTTCAGTACATCATAGGATCATTCTTACACTAGCTTAACACATTTAATGCCCTGTAATGCACAGCATATGGTACAGACACTAAAACACACATGACCACTAAGACATACAGTAGAATATTTGCCCCACAGTAAACTAGCGCTCCAGTGTAAACAACAAGGTAATATACATTAGGAGACTCTGGGATCACAAGACCAGGCCTTGGTCTTACAATCCCAAAGGCAGTGGTGTTGGCCTTCTTCACATGATTTTTTGTGGCCTGACGACACCATTGGAAAGCATACAAAATGCACAAATACTGCATGTACAGTATGTTTTCTACACCATGTGGTACAGGAAATGTTCCCAATGGAATCCCTGCAACACAAAGCCCTAGATTAAGTTAGGATATTAGCTAAAGGTAAAAAAACAAATACATATATTTACTGTCCATTTTTAGGGGGTTATTTTTTGTTTGCATCGTACTACTGATGGAGAATATTTGCATTTGTGTTTGTGTACATTTCATTATATGGGCACATTTCATCATGACTTTATGACCAATTTGGTGACGGGCAAAATCACTCTGATCGTAATTTATTATTTATTTCACAAGTGTTACCTGGAAAAGCATACTGAGCTTATAACAGCTCTTTTTTATGCATCCTGGGGGGTGGGTGGGGCTAGTGAATGGAGACCATTATAATGCATTGATAAAATTAACATGGTAAATGTAAATACTATGTCATACTTACAATATTATGTATATGGTTGGAATATTTATCTAAATCATGTACACCTCTCTTGCTACTTGTCTGAAGCCAACAGAACTCTTGGGGGAATTTTTCTCCCCATCACACGTGTTTCAAATAGTGTACATATTGGACCATAAGAGAAATGCACAGCATTGTTTTTGTGCCTCTGTGGAATCCAAGGGATTTATGTTATCACAGTGAAAGTCTTCTTGCCCCCTACCATCCGCCCCAGGCACTCTGTTCTGCTGGGGGAGGCCTCCTTGGAGTTCCCAGAGTGAGGCTGCAGCATTCTGGGGATAGGGTGTTTTCGGTGGTGGCGCCCACTCTGTGGAACTCCTTTCCTGGTTATCTAAGGGAGGCCCCCTTGTTAAAAGCCTTTAAGAAAGCATTAAAAACATATCATTTCAGCAGACTTTTAATAAATGATTTTGGTTTTAATGGGATAGATAGAATTTTAAGTTTGTGTTGAGCTGCTGCCTATATGTATTTTGTTATTGAATTGTTTTGTACAGCACCCAGAGTCTATGGAAATGGGTGCTTTATATATAAAATATCTATCTATCTGTCTAAAGCATACATTTTCTGAAACTGCATGCAATAGTTATTCCATACATAGGCAGAACAACTCCCCATCCAAAGGTTTGCTACCCAAACTCCTCCTCTTACTTTGTATGTACAAGATCACCAAGTATTTTATATGTTTTCCAGAGTACAAGTTCCATAGGTATCAAATGCATGCATCCTTACCTTGGAATTCTGTTCATGCCTTGCTATTAATGCCTTTGAAGAGTAAATCATACTATGTGGCATGTCCCTGAGTACGCTTTGTACACTCCAAATATCACACAGCAGTAAGTCATCTAAGCAATTATTTACTTACGTAATAGCAAACAAAATTCAGTGATTTGTAAAGAAGCCTCCTTACCAAATATTTGCTGTCCATAATCTTCACTTGAATAAGCTCCACAGCTTACTACATAAGGAAAAATACCTTTTCACCCTATCCAACCTTAATGCTTGGTGCCTCCCATTTTTGAATTATCCAGAGTGGGATGGTTGCGTAGGTATGGAAGCTATCTACCCCATCAATGAATCCTAGGCACAGCATGTGCTACACATGCTATCACAGAATATGTCTGCTGAGACATGCAAAGAAAGCAGGTTTGGTGCAGGTTCTGTGCAATTTGTATCTAGAAGTCTCTGGTAGGAGATCATGGTTTTGACACCTACACAACTGTCTCACTCTGGATAGTTCAGAAATGGAGTGGTTTTGTAACTGTAAAGTAAGGTGCAATATCCAGGCATTTAAGGTTGAAAAAAGGGCAGAACATGCCTTTTTTCTGTATGTTAGGTAAGTACAGTACTAGGACTGCAATGTGGGCACAACCTGCAATTCCAGAGATGAGACTTGGACACTTGCCACAAAAGCTTGAATTGCTTTGGGTGAATTTAAAAATGTATACACATGCTGTGGGAATAACTAGAAAGGCTAGATGCGGGGAGTTAAAAAATGTATGGACCATAATATTCCGAAGGGTAGTGTGGTGCTTAAGGAGCTACTAACACCATCATGAAAACTTTGAAAAAACATGATAATTAGATACAATTCTACTTGCATTCTATTTATATTCCTTAGATTTCTCCTCCACATTTTTTATTACTGTGGAAATTAACATGAATATGTGCTCCTTTTCCCTTATATTTCCTTTAGAGTCCATCTGCCTCTATAGGTGACTCCCTACTTCAAGTCATAATGCTCTGTTGCAACAACACAACTGGTTGCTATGAGAGTAACTGTGATGTCACAAGCAGTGCATTATGATCTCAGGTAGGGAGAAAGCAACAGGAATAGATAAACTCTTCAGGAACAAAGATCCTTTTTCCTGCAAGTGACCTCAGTGATAAATAATGGTGACGAGGAATACAGACCTTATGTGAAAAACAAGCTAAACTGTGTCTAAATATTATGTTCATTAAAGTTCTCCTGAAGGTATAAGCTGCTCGTTAAATGAATAATGAGTAGTTCCAGTTGGCCAGTAGCGTAGCAGTGGACCTACAGCTTGCTATGTCAGTGACCCAGGTTTGAGAATGGACTCAAGTCATTCAGGGGGCTGGCTGGGAAGGGACGATTCTCTTCCCTCAGGGAGCGGGGTATGCATATCATGCTGACTGGCTGGCACATTGAGGAATCTCACTGGCAGTGCAATGACGCTGCACACAGTGAAAGATATCTCACATTCAGATGCCAGGGGCATCTCTGTGGAGACAATGCATGCACATTACATCATCATATGCTTGTGTTCCCATGGGTAGTAAAATAGATGCAAAACACAGAAACATAGAATTTGATGGCAGATAAGGACTGCTTGGCCCACCTAGTCTGCCCATTTCCCTACCTAATGGATATGCTGCAGATCCTAGTTAACCAACAACCCACTTCCTCCTACCCCCCACTAGAATTGCCTTATGTTTGTCCCATGCATTATTGAATTCCCCCACTGTTTTTGACTCCACAACCGCCTCAGGAAGGCTGTTCCATGCATCCACAACTCTCTCTGTAAAATAAAATACTTCCTCACATTACCTCTGAGCCATCCCCCCTCTATCTTTAAATTTTGGCCCCTTGTTCTTACATATCTCTTTTTCTGAAAGACGCTACCCTCTTGGACTTTGTTGATTCTCTTGAGGTACTTGAAAGTTTCTATCATGTCCCCCCTCTCCCTCCTTTCCTTGTGGGTATACATATTAAGCTTTTCTAGTCTCTCTTCATATGTCTTCTGGTACACACCCAGCACCATTTTGGTTGCCCTTCTCTGGACAGCCTCACCCTGTCTATGTCTTTGTGAAGATAGGGTGGCCAGAACTGCACACAGTACTTCAGATGGGGTTTCACCAACTGTCTGTAGAGAGGGATGACAACTTCCTGTTTTCTACTGGTGATGCCTCTCCCTAAGCATCCCAGTATCCCCCCAGCCTTCCTTACTGCCTTCTCACAATGCTTGCCCACCTTTAGGTCAGCTGATATAACTCCCCCCAGGGTCCTTTCCATTTTTGTTGTTGTCAGTATCTCACCCACTCATTGTGTACTCTTCCCCTGGATTTTTGTTTCCCAGGTGCATTACTTTGTAATGCTTTGCATTGAATCTAAGCTGCCATATATTTGACCATTCCTCCAACCTTGCCAAGTCCCTTCTCATCCTTTCCACCCCACCTTGTGTATAGACCCTGTTGCAGATCTTTGTGTCATCTGCAAAGAGACATACTTTTCCTTCCAGTCCCTCTGCAATGTCACTTATAAAGACATTAAAAAGGACTGGACCCAGTATTGAACCCTGTGGTACCCCACTAGTAACCCCCCTTTCTTCACTCTGGACTCCGTTTACTATTACCTTCTGTGTCCTGTTGTCCAGCCAGTGTTTTACCCAGGCTACCACCCTGGGACCCACTCCTAGGCTGGCTAATTTGTTTATTAATTTTTTGTGCGGGACTGTATCAAACGCATTACTAAAGTCTAGGTAGGCCATGTCCACAGCCACTCCCTGGTCTACTACTTTGGTCACCCAGTCAAAGAAATCAATTAGATTCATCTGACATGACCTTCCCACTGTGAATCCATGCTGCCTCGAATACTGTGCCCCACTGGCCTCTAGGTACTCAACAGTTATTTTCTTCAGAAGTGATTCCATCATTTACCCTATCACTGAGGTCAAACTAACAGGTCTGTAGTTTCCTGCCTGTGTCTTGCTCCCACTTTTTTGAAGGGGAATCACATCCGCCCTCCTCCAGTCCTCAGGTACCACACCATCCTTCCATGATTTGTTAAAAAGGGTAGTCAATGGTGTTATTAATTCTCCCCTTAGTTCTTTTAGAATTCTGGGGTGAATCCCATCAGGCCCCATTGCTGTGTCCACCTTCAGTTTTAGGAGTTCTTTCAGAACCCTTTCTTCTGTGAAAGGTCTGATGTTGACCCTCTAATCCAGAGTGCTTCTATTGCAGGGATTAGGTACCTCTCCCTCCTCTTCCTTTGTGAATACTGAGCAGAAGTATTCATTCAGTGTCCCTGCTTTTTCACTTTCCTTCTCTGCCCATCCACCCTCCTCTTTATTCAGCCTCAGTATCCCTTTCTTTGTCTTTCTTCGCTCCCTAATGTATCTATAAAAGGTTTTAGTCCTCTTCCTAACCGAGTTGGCTATCTTTTCCTTGGTTTGGGCCTTTGCTAGTCTGACTGCCTTCCCTGTTTCCTTCTGCTTTAACTGGTACAGTTCTCTGTCCTGCTCCTTCTGTGTTTTCTTATACTTCCTGAATGCTATATTTTTCTCCCTAACCGTCCCCACCACCTCTTTTGAGAAACATAGTGGTGTTTTGTTTCATTTTGATTTGTTTATTTTTTCACACAAACGCTTGTTGCTTCTGTGATGGCAGTTTTGATGTTTCCCCATTGTTGCTCCACCCCTCCTTCTTGCTTGTTTGCTAGTGCTTTTCTGAGGCACTCTCCCAATTTGACAAAATCAGCCCTCCTGAAGTCCAGTACCTTCACTTTTGCATGGCTTGACTCTACAGCTGAGTTTATCGTGAACCGCAATGTTTGGTGGTCACTTGTTCCCAGATGGCTACCCATTTCTAGATCTGATATCCTCTCTCCATCCCCATTTGAGAGTACCAGGTCTAAGATTGCTACCTCCCGAGTGGGTTCCAACATTAGCTGTCTGAGGCATGCCCCCGTAGGGCATTGAGAATGGCCCTGCTCTTGGATGTGGCTGCAGCAAAGGTGCTCCAGTTAATATCTGACATATTCAGGTCCCCCATCAGCATTATCTCCCCTTTCTCTGCCATCCTAAGGATGCCTTCTATCATTTCCTTGTCCATTTCTTGCCCTTGAGATGGGGGTCTATATACAACCCCTGTGCGTATTGTGGTGCTATTTCCAGTCTCCAGGGTGACCCACGGTGCCTCCTCTCTTCCCTGTTTGCCCTTTAGTTCCATTGGTTTGATCCCTTCCCTTATATAGAGAGCTACTCCTCCTCCTCCTCTTCTACCCTCCCTGTCCCTCCTGTATATTGTGTACCCTGGTATGTTGACATCCCAGTAATGGTTCTCTGTGTACCATGTTTCTGTGACTGCCACGATATCCAGGCATCCCTCTTCCAGCGAGGCCACCAGTTCAGGGAGCCTGTTACCTAGATTACAGGCATTGGTACTCATTACCCTCCATTTTTTGATGGCCTTACCCCTTTTTGCCCCATTCTTGTCATTATTGCCTTTGTCTTTTACTCCGTTTACCCTGCCCTTCTCCCTATTGACTTTTCTATCTTTGTGTTTACCTCACTAACTACCCTGATTTTTAGGGGAAGGCTAGGACTTCTGTTTTCCTTTTCAGTGCCTCCCTCCTTGGCTAGTTTAAATGCTTGCCAATGAAGCATTTAAACCTATCACCTAGGATCTTGGTTCCCCTCCTGGACAAATGCAGACCTTCACACCAGTATAGGCCTGCATCCCTCCAGGTGGACCCCCAGTCTCCAATGAAGCCAAAACCCTGAGCTCTGCACCAGTTTTTCAACCACTGATTGAATCCTATGGTGTGGACCATCCTAGCCTCACCCATACAATAGACAGGCAGCACCTCTGAGAAGGTTACCGTACATGCTACTTGTCCAACGCCCTTCCCCAACTCCACAAACTCCTCTTGCACTGCTTTGATCCATTTCCCAGCCAGGTAATTTGTCCCTAGGTGGACAATGACATCTAGCTCCCTTCCTTGTGCAGCTGCACCTGTGATCCTGAGGATTCACTCCCTGTCCCTCCAAGCCATGGTGCCAGGCAGGCACCGTATCTCCCTCCCTCCCTCCCTCCCTCCCCAGTTCTACCCTCCTAACAATGGAGTCCCCCACCAGGAGTTGTTTCCTTCCTGTGGGGTCCCATGCCACCCTTTTGTGGGTCTCCTTTGTGGAGATTCCCAGCATCCTTCTTTGGTCTCCACTACAGGTGTCTCCATAGAGGAACCACACTCTGCCAGAATGGCATATGAATTGTGGAGAGGTACAACCAGAGGGATGCACCTCTGTTCCACCACTCTCACCATCCCTGAGCCCACTGTCATCCAACTGCTCCTCTTTCTTGGCAACCTCTGAGGCAGCAGTAGTGGTCCTGGTGGTCCCTGGGTGGGAAAGGAGGTCCCCCAAATCCTGGCCAACTCAGCCTGGAGATGAGCAACCACCTTCCTCAGCCCAGAGAGGTGCCTGCAGATGGGACAAAACCGCATCCTCCAGAACATCTCCCAGAAGACTGCTGCTCCACAGCCACTGCACTGCACTGCACCACTCCCATCATGTCTTATTTGTGGCCCCTTAACTGTTGTTTTGTATACTTACTCTTTCCTCTCGCTCTCTTTATTTTTTTTTTTATATATAATTTTTTTCTCCCTACTCTCCTAGTGCTTCCATGCCCTTAAAGCTCCTGATCATCCTTTTCTGGGACAGTAAGTTCCTATATTCCTCAGTAGTCTCCTTCTTACTTGCTCAGAGTCAGACCTCCAGCAGCTGGGGGTGGTGGTGGAGAGCTACTCTTTTCCTTCTAGGATGGTGAGTCTTTTCTGACTCTGTGATCACTCCCTTCCTGCTCCCAAACAGAAAGTTCCTGTTGTCAGTCAAATCCTGGGCCTATAAAAGTAGAACTGGCTAAGGGTGGGGGAGTGGAAAGGAGGGATGGAGGGCAATATAGTCCCAGTAAAGTTCTAACAGCAGCTCCTTCCTCTTGCTGTTCTCTGACACAAGATATCTAGGTCTGTTTTTAAATGCAAACACCTGGCTTCCTTCTCTCTAAGCCACTCTCCCTAATTCAGTTTCTTTTTCACCTAGCTAACTGCACAGATAACAATTCCTTCACCCAACTCAGACAAACACACTCTTTTTTTGTTTGTTTTTACCCTAAATTGAAGTTCCCAGTAGTAGAATTCTAGTTCCTTAGTCCAGTACAGTAGTAAAGTTCTAATAGCAGCTCCTTCCTCTTGCTAACAATAACTGGATGATGGCACGGTCCCCCACAGGCCCCGCAATGGCAACTGGGTATCTCCAACCAGATCCTGAGGAAGTAACTCAGAGCAAGGTAAGACAAAGAGATGTCAGGTGATGGCAGTGGGGGGGGGGCTTTTCTAGATGGGGGCAGGTGAGTGGGTAGCAGCAGTAAATGCAAACTTAATGAAGACAAAACATGAATAGCACCATGCTAACTTGGCATAGTGCATCCGATTGGGTCAGGGGATATATTCAAAGGACTTGGTGTGTGGCACTCTGTGGATAGCAAGATTGCACTGAATACACCACTGTGCCCATGCAAATTAGGAAACTCCTTAGGCATAAAGGGTGCAGTGGTGTATTCATTGGATTTACAAAGTAGTAAAAGGCTACAATGACAGCTTCATCTGACACTTCAAAAGCCCCACATTTACCAGCACCTACATAGTGGAACACAATTCCACAATCCACCCCCCTCACCAGCAGTGCTGCTGGTGATATAGTCCTTCTCTTGCCTCGATCCACAAGAAACTAATAAGAATGTCTCTAGCAGTCCAGTGGTCCCTCACCTGCTCCCATTCCTGAGAAAATGACTGGAACTTCCCTGTCAGTCTTGCATTCCCACTTCGTACCCCAATCACCAAGAAAAGACAAGAAATGCCCTGGATGTCTAGTGGTCTCCCCTCCCACCCTGATCCCTGAGAAAATGACAGGAACTGACTTGCCAATCTAGTGGTTCCCTCCTTGCCTGATCACCAGGAAATGACAGGACCTTTCCTGGAAATCTAGTGATCCTTCATCCTGCCCTGGTACCTGAGAAATTGAAAACAACTGCCCTGGCAGTCTAGTGGTCTCTCCTCCCACCCCTGATCCCTGAGAAAATGACAAGAACTGCTCTGCTAATCTAGTGGTTCCCCTTCATAGACAATCACTGAAAAATGACAAGAACTGCCTGGCAGTCTAGTGGTCCCCTCCTCCTGCCCTGATCCCTGAAAAATTACAGGCAATGCCCCGGCAGTCTAGTGGTTCTCCCTCCCACTTTAATCCCACTTATAACATTGGTATACCCACACCATCTTCCTCAGCCCACCCACTCAGCAACCAATACTGCCACCCCCTCATCCACCACCTGACTCACCCTAGCAGAACCTGTTGCCGTTGCCATGCAGCAATGGAGATGGTGACTGGCACAGCTCCTCCCACACCACATTGGCTGACTGCCATCTGAATGGCAAGGAGCAAGCCTGTGTATACTGCAGATACAGCTGTTTCTACAGTACACACATGCCAACTCCATGTCATTCAGACAGTGACCAGTCGAGTGAGTGAGGAGGGTCTGTGCCAGTCTCCATCTCCAGCACTGCATACAACAGGATTAGCTAGGGAGAGTCAGAGTGGTGGATGAGTTAGTAGGGGTGGTGTTTGCGAAGTATGTGGGCCACAGAGTGTGGTGTACCAATCATATAATGGGGATCAGGCTGGGAAGAAAGAGTTTTTGACTACCAGGGCAGTTCTTGTTACTTTCTTGGGGACTGGGGCAGTAGGTGGGCCACTAGACTGACAGGGAAGTTCTTGTGATTTCTCAGGGATCACAGTAGATGGGGGACTACTAGATGCCATGACATTTCTTTTCCTTTCTTTAGGAATGGGGTGGGGGGACCTCAAGGCTACCACGGACGTTCTTGTCATTTCTTAAGGATCAGTGGGGGGGACCACTAGATAGCCAGGACAGTTCTTGCCATTATCTCAAGGATGCTCTTCAGCTGAATAAACAAAAGCCTCCTTACCAAATGTTTGCTACCCATAATCTTCATTTGAATAAACAAAGGCCTCCTTACCAAATGTCTTCTACATGCAATCTTCACTTGAACAGGGCTCCTGCTGCTTAACATACATAAAAAACAAATGTTCATCCTTTCTAACCATAATGCTTGGTGCCTTCCTATTTTTGAATTGTCCAGAGAGGGATGATTGTGTAGGTATGAAAGCTATCTACCCCATAAATGAATTCTAGGCATAGCATGTGCTACACATGCTCTCACAGAACATGTCACCCAAGACATGCAAAGAGAACAAGTTTGGTGCATGTTCTGTACATTTTGTGCCTAGAAACTCTTGGCAGGGGTTAATGTTTTTGGTACCTACACAACTGTCTTTCTCTGGACAGTTCAGAAATGGATTGATTTTGTACCTATAAAGTGAGGTGCAGTATCCAAGCATTTAAGGTTGAAAAAAGGGCAGAACATGGACCATAATATTCAGAAGGGTAGTATGGTACTTACATGAATAACACCAGCTGGCCCAGTAGCATGGCAGTGGACCTACAACTTGCTATGTCAGTGACCCAGATTTGGGAATGGACTCAAGTCATTCAGGGGGCTGGCTGGGAAGGGACGATTCTCTTCCCTCAGGGAGCGGGGTATGCATATCATGCTGACTGGCTGGCACATTGAGGAATCTCACTGACAGTGCAATGACGCTGCACACAGTGGAAGATATCTCACATTCAGATGCCGGGGCATCTCTGTGGAGACAATGCATGCACATTACATAAATGTATGCTTGTGGCCCCATTTGTAGTGAAATGGAGGCAAAACACAATGACCATGACTGGATCATGGCACTGTACCCTGCAGGCCCTGCAATGGCAACTGGGGGACTCCGACCAGATCCTGAGGAAGTAACTCAGAGCAAGGTAAGACCAAGAGATGTCATGTAAGGGAACTGAAGGGACTGGTCCAGATGTGGGTAGGTGAGCTGGTAGCAGCAGTAAATGCAAACTAAATGAAGAAAACACAAGACTAGTACCATGATAACTTGGCATAGAGCATCCGAATGGGGCAGGGGATATATTCAAAGGACTCGGTGTGTGGCATTTTGTGGATAGTAAGATTGCACTGAATATACCACTGTGCTCATGCAAATTAAGAAACTCCTTTTGCATAAAGGGTGCAGTGGTGTAGTCATTGGAATTCCGAAGTAGTAAAAGGCTACCATGGCAGCTCTATTTAACACTTCAAAAGACCTACACTTACCATCATCCACTCAGCGGTGCAAAATTCCACAATCTCCCCACCCTCCACTAGCACTGTTGCTGGTGATAAAGTCCATCACTTGTCTCAACCCACAAGAAACTAATAGGAATGGCTCTAGCAGTCTAGTGGTCCCCCACCTGCTCTTGTTCCTGAGAAAATGAGAAGAACTGATTTGGCACTCTAGTAGTCCCATGCTTGCCTGATCGCCAGGAAATGACAGGACCTTCCCTGGAAGTCTAGTAGTCCTCCATCCCACCCTGGTCCCTGAGAAATTCACAAGAATTACCCTGGCAGTCTAATGGTCCCTCCCTTCCAACCTGATCCCTAAGAAAATGATAGGGACTGCACTGCCAATCTAGTGATCACCCATCCTGGCCAATCACTGAAAAATGACAAGAACTGCCTGGCAATCTAGTGGTTCCCTCCTCCTGCCCTGATCCCTGAAAAATGATAAGAAATGCCCTGGCAACTTATTGGTTCTCCCTCCCACTTTAATTCCTGTTATAACATTGGTATATTCAAACCTCTTCCTCAGCCCACCCACTCAGCAACCAATACCACCCCCCACTCCACCATGAGACTCAACCTAGCAGAACCTGTTGCCATTGCCATGTAGCAATGGAGACGGTGACTGGCACAGCTATTCCCACACCACATTGGGTGACTGCCATCTGAATGACAAGGAGCGAGCCCATGTATACTGCAGACACAGCTGTTTCTACAGTACATGCATGCCAACTCCATGTCATTCAGACAGTGACCAGTCGAGTGAGTGAGGAGGGTCTGTGCCAATCTCTATCTCCAGCACTACATGCAACAGGATAAGCTAGCGTGAGTCAGAGTGGTGGATGAGATGGTGGGGGAGGGGTTGCTGAGTAATGGGGATCAGGCTGGGAAGGAAGACTTTTAGACTGCCAGGGCAGTTCTTGTTACTTTCTTGGGGACTGGGGCAGTAGGCAGGCCACTAGACTGACAGGGAAGTTCTTGTGATTGCTAAGGGATCACAGTGGATGGGCGGAGTACTAGATGCCATGGCATTTCTTGTCCTTGTTTAGGAATGGAGAAGGGGAGCATAAGGCTGCCATGAAAGTTCTTGTCATTTCCTGGGGATGGGGGGGACTACACAGCCAGGGTAGTTCTTGCCATTTTCTCAGGGATTGAGGTTGGAGGAGGACCACTAAACTGCCAGGGTGGTTCTTATCAGTTTCTGGGGTATTGATTTGGGGGACCATTAGACTGCCAGGGTAATTCTTGCCAGTTTCTCAAGGACTGGAATGGGTGGGAGGACCACTACGTGGCCAGGGATAATTATGACATTATCTTGGGGGTCATGGGTGGTCCACTAGTCTACCAGGGACTGCTTAGCTAGGGATTGGGTGCAGGCAACAGCCATGGATCTGCACAATGCATCTACAGATTTGTGTGCAGAGGCATTGTACAGATCTGATAATGACCACATAATGACATGCAAACTGCCCCGAAGTACCATGCATGCCATACGTGGTCATTAGCATGCCAGCCACTGGCTATGGCTCCCAGGAGCAAAGGTGGTATTCCATTTGGGATGTTGTATCTTAATTTGTACCCTTGAGTCTGTTGCCATAAGGAAGGACACTGTGTTACCACCACACAGATGCACTTTTCACTGCACTAACATCCCCATATTCATACTGACAGCACGTGCAGTTCAGTACATGCTGCCTGTATGAATATGACACCCTTCTGGCCACATGCAACTTTCTGCATACCATTATTATTTGCATGGTGGTACTAATGGCCACCTTCAAATAACAGAGCAAAAGTGTTTTATGGTTATTATTAGTTTTCATTTTTATGTTTCCTTGCACGCATGTGCAAGAAACATAGTGCCATCATCTGAGTTTTCGGAGGTGTGGCACCCATCTTCAAATTCAATCAGTGCATTTGCAGGTGCAGTCACGTTCTCCAATGAACGCTGCAGCTGTCTATGACAGCAGTTGAAAATGCAGTGGCCGTACGGTTGAAAGGGAGAGCTACATTTCAGTGAGCTGCGATGAATATATCGCGCGTATCGTAACGCCTCCCACATGCGCATGCTGCGGTATCGCCCTGCGCACACACTGTATAGCTGATGGGAGTACCCGATTCCCCATCAGCTGTGCTGTGCTCCCCAACAGAGTTTTCCTGAGATGCCATGCTGGGAGCCACCCCAGCATGGCAACAGATGGTGGCGGGCACGGGGTGCCCAATCCCCCGCTGGTCCACGGCCCCCAAACAGCGCCTTCAGGGTGCCATGCTGGGAGCTCCACCCCAGCGTGGCACAAGTCCCACATCGTCTAAGTTAAAAAAAAAAAAAAAAGAAAGAAACCTGAAAGAAAAAACCTTCCCTCGTTGACGGTCCTGACCCAATCTCCCCCACCTGTGCCCACCATCTGCACACCCTGTCTCCCTACACCCCTTTTTCACCCCATACTTACCTCCGGAGATCAGTGCGATGATCTTCGGTGGACCGGGAACACGTCTGCACTCTTCAAAGCCGACCGCGAACTGAGGAAATGCCGGTAAGCTGTATAATGTAATAAATAGGTTTTTTTTTTTTAACTTTAGTACATATCCTGGGCATTTTGGAATTTTTTCACCAAATTTTCAACATGGGGTTTTTGGGACCCCACCTCATGAATTCTGTCACTGTCATGGCGTTAATCGGCCCCGAAAGGTGATTTCGCGGTCACTGAGTGGAACCACCTTTCAGGACTGATTAACAAAATGACAGTGTCACAGTTCATTAGGTAGGCCCCCAAAAATCCTATGTTGAGAACTTGGTGAAAAAATTCCCAAAAATGACTGTTTTACTAGCATGTGTTGCGCTGTTCCTACGCACGCTCGTAAGTTCGCAAATTTTCAATATGTTCACTCCAGATTTTCAACATTGCCATTTTACCACACCTGCTTATGAGCAGTACAGCTGTCATTTCTCACATCCAACCCAAAATGTGTTTCCGCGCATGTAGCGCACAATGGCGCAGTTGGTGTGTGAAATTAATGTTTGGGACAGATTAAGAAAATCACAGTGACACTGTTCATGAGCAGAGGTGTTAAATGGTTATGTTAAAATTTTGGTGAAAAATTCCCCAAAATTACTGTTTTACAAGCATCGTTGAGCTGTTCCTATACTGCGCCCGTAAGTTCGCAAATTTTCAATATGTTCACTCTAGATTTTCAACACTGCCATTTTACCACACCTACTTATGAAAAGTACAGCTGTCATTTTCCACATCTCGGCCAAAATGTGTTTCCGCCCATGTAGCGTACAATGGCGCAGTCGGTGTGCAAAATCAATGTTCGGGACAGAGTAAGAAAATCACAGTGACACTGTTCATGAGCAGAGGTGTTAAAATGACTATGTTAAACATTTGGTGAAATACGTCCATAAAATGATTGTGTTACGAGCGATCATTGCACAGTTTCCACACACCCTTGTAACTTCATGTATTTCTAATATTTTCAGCCCAGATTTTCGCCACTGGCATTTTTTCACACTTCCTTATGAACAGTACAGCTGTCATTTTTCACACCATGGCCGAAATGTGTTTTCGCACTTCCAGTGCAGAACATGCGGTTGTTATGGGAAATCACTGTTCGACAGATTAAGAAAATCACAGTGACACTGTTCATGAGCAGAGGTTACAAAATCCCCGTGTTGACAATCTTCTGTAAAAAATCCCCAAACTAATTGCATTACTGGTGTGCGTTGCGCATTTTCTATGCACAATCGTGACTTCACCAGTTTTTTATGTTGCTTGCACACATGTGCAAGAAACATAGTGCCATCATCCGAGTTTTCGGAGGTGTGGCACCCCATCTTTCAATTCAGTCAGTGAGTTCACAGGCGCGGCTGCAGTTCTCCAATGACTGCTGCAGCTGTCTATGACAGCAGTCGAAAATGCAGTGGCATACAGTTGAAAAGGAGAGCTCCACTTCAGTGAGCAGAGCTCCCCACACACACACACGCAGCGCTAGCATGCATATTGCGTGCTGATGCACTCCCTTCCCCAGCACACACTGTATGGCTGATCGGGCTGCCCAACTCCTATTGGCTCCACATCCCCCACAAAAGTGCCCAGGTGCCACGCTGGGAGCCCACCCCAGCGTGGCAAAAGATTTTATAGCCAACGGGGGTGCCCAATCCTCCATTGGCTCCATGGCTGCACGCACCCCCAAAACCTTTCCAGGTGCCACGCTGGGAGCCCACCCCAGCGTGGCAAACATCCCGCGTCGTCTTAATTTAAAAAAAAAAAAAAACTGTAAAAAAAACTGTCCCTCGCAGTCTCACTGCCCACACCGCACCCACTCACTGTGCAACCTGCCTCCCACACCACCCACCCCATACTTACCTCTGGAGCTCAGCGATGATCATCGGTCGACCGGAACACGCTCACTCTTTCAAAGCCGATCGTGAACTGAGGAAATGCCGGTAAGCTGTATAATGGAATAAATAGGGTTTTTTCAACTTTGTTGCATATCTCAGGCATTTTGGGGAATTTTGGGCCCAAATTTTCAACATGGGGTTTTTGGGACCCCTCCTCATGAATTCTTGCACTGTCGTGGCGTTAATCAGGCTCGAAGGGTGATTTTGCCATCACTACGCGAAATCACCTTTCAGGGCTGATTAATGAAATGACACTGCCAGTGTTCATAAGGTGGGCTCAAAAAAGCCTATACTGAAAATTTGGTGAAAAAATTCCCAAAAATGACTGTTTTACGAACATGCGTTGCGCAGTTCCTACGCACGCTTGTAAGTTTTGTGAATTTTCAATATTTTCACTCCAGATTTCCAACATTGCTATTTTACCACACCTTCTTATGAGCAGTACAGCTGTCATTTTTCACATCTTGCCCAAAACATGTTTCCGCCCATGTAGCGCACAATGGCACAGTCGGTGTGCGAAATCCATGTATGTGACACATTAAGAAAATCACAGTGACACTGTTCATGAGCAGAGGCCTTAAAATGGCTATGTTGAAAATTTGGTGAAAAAAATTCCTTAAAATGACTGTTTTACGAGCGTGCGTTGCACAGTTCCTACGCACGCTCATAAGTTCACGAATGTTCAATATTTGCACTCCAATGACTTCCAAATGCCTAAACAGCACATACAAGCAAGCAACACTTGGCATTGAAAATGAATTTTCAATATTTTCACTCCAGATTTTCAACATTGCCATTTTACCACATCTCCTTATGATAAGTAGTTGTAGCTGTCATTTTTCACATTCTGCCCAAAAACGTGTTTCCGTTCAAGGAAGTATAATGGCACAGCCAGTGTGCAAAATCCATGTATGGGACACATTAAGAAAATCACAGTGACACTGTTCATGAGCAGAGGTCTTAAAATGGCTATGTTGAAAATTTTGAAAAAAATTCCTAAAATGACTGTTTTTGACGAGCTGCATGCTATGCAGTTCCTACGCACGCTATAAGTTCGCGAATTTTCAATATCTGCACTCCAATGACTTCCAAATACCTAAACAGCACATAAGCAAGCAACATTCGGCATTGAGAAATGCTTGTTTTAATATTTTCACTGCAGAATTTCAACACTGCCATTTTTTGCACCTCCCCATTAACAGTACAGCTGTCATTTTTCACATACTGTTCGAAATGTGTTTTCGCACCTGTGGTGCCAAATGGCGTAGTCACTGTGCAAAATCAGCTTTTGGCTAACAAACTGATATTGCCACTGTTCATAAGGTGGGGGTCACAAAAAAAACATATTAAAAATTTGGAGTGAAAATGCCAACAAATGCCTGAGGCATTAGGGTTTCCGACCATAACGCCCCAGAATGCAGACTGAAAGGCATCAGGGGTGTGACTTGGGATTCTCGCCTGTAATGCTCATACCATTCCACACCCTGCCGCCAGTGAGAGGCATCGAGGTGTGCCTTGGACTCTTTGGACCCAAAGTTCACTCCACTCTCCTATACAGGACCCATCTCACCTTATTTCCTGATGGAATGGTGTTAGCATAAGGGCCAAAGACCCCAAGGCACACCATGACACTTGTCAGCGTCTGCAGGGTAGGGTTTGGTGAAATGGTGTGGCCGTTATGCCTGATGACCCAAAGGCACACCCCAATGCCTGTCAGTCTCTGCAGGGTGGTGATGGGGTTGGCTTCAGTTAAATACTTCACTGCCATTCCTATTATGCAGCTCTCTAACTCCTATACTACCAATGCCAATGCCAGCAAGCAAACATTCGGCATTGACAAATTCTTGTTTAGCTAAAAACTGTGTGTGTGAAAAAAAGAAATCACAAATGTTATCCTTATCAGTATATATTTTGATAATGTATGTAGTTTAAAAAATTATAGAAAAATTTGCATAAATAGTCTTAATTATGTGTTTGTCAAAAATAAAAGTCTGGGTTAATAATTTGATGATAAGGCACAGAAAACTTGAAAGAAATCAAGGGAGCACATTTCTATTTTTTTCCAATTTACTTTTCAGAAATTAGTTTGAGAACCACAGTTGTTAAGCAGAGTTTAAAACATAGAATTTGATGGCAGATAAGGACCGCTTGGCCCACCCAGTTTGCCCATTTTTCCCTATCTACAGTATCACTGCAGCCCTTACTTGATCTACGGCTCTTTCTCCCTCCCCCTTTGTTTCCAGTAAGATTCCCTTTTGCCTATCCCATGCATTCTTGATTGCCACCACTGTTTTTGCCCCCCAACACCTCCACTGGAAAGCTGTTCCAGGAATCCACCACTCTTTCTGTGAAGAAGTACTTCCTCACAGCTCTCCTGACTCTACCCCCCTCCAGCTTCATAGCATGTCACCTTGTTCTTGTGCACCTCTTCATCTGAAAAATACTTCCCTCCTATACCTTATTTACCTCGTGATGTATTTAAAGATCTCTATCATATTCCCTCCTCCTCTCATCCAAGGTGTACATATTGAGATCCTTTAAACTCTCCTTGAAGGGCTTTTGATGCAGACCTTGCACCATTTTAGTTGCCCTGCTCTGGACCACCACCACTCTGACTATGCCATTCTAGAGATGTGGTCTCCAGAACTGGACACTACTCTAGGTGGGGTCTTACAAGTGGTCTATACAGAGACAACACCGTCTCCCTCTTTCTGCTGGTGATATTCACCCCAGTATCCTCCTAGCCTTCCCAACTGCCTTGTTGTACTGCCTGCCCCACTTTAGGTCATCAGGTATGATTAACCCCAGGTCTCTTTCCTGCTTGGTGTCTGTCAATACCATTCCACTCATTTTGTAGTCTGCCTCTGGGTTTCTGTGCCCCAGGTTCTGTACGTTTTCGGATTGAAACCCAGCTTCCAGAACTGGACACAATACTCTAGCTGGGGTCTTACAAGTGATCTATACAGAGGCAACACCATCTCCCTCTTTCTGCTAGTAATATGTACCCAAGCATCCCCCTAGCCCTCCCAACCTCCTTGTTGCACTGACTGGCCCCCTTTACGTCATCAGATATGATTATCTTCAGGTCTCTTTCCTGCTTGGTGGCCATCAGTACCAATCCACCCATTTTGTACTCTGCCCCTGGGTTTCTGTACGCCAAGTTCTGTACAATTTCATATTGAAACTCAGCTGCCAAACCCATGACCACTACTCATGTTTTCTCAGGTCTCTGCTCATCCTTTCCATCCCCCTGGAGTGTTCACCCTATTGCAGATTTTAGTGTCAGCTGCAAAGAGGCAGACATTCCCTTCCATCTCCTCTACAATGTCACTTATTAAGATGTAAAGAGGACCAGTCCCAGCACTGATCCCTGAGGCACCCCATTGGTCACCCTCCCTTCCTTTGAGTGAACTCCATTTACCACCCTCCTCTGCTGCTTATCCTCTAATCAATTTCTTACCCAGTTTACCACCTTTGGACCCATGCTAAGCTACCCAGCTTGCTTATCAGTCTCCTATGTCGAATGGTATTGAAAGCCTTACTTAAATCTAGGTGGGCTACATCCACTGCTGTACCCTAATCTAATTCCTTGGTCATCCAGTGAAAGAAATCTATCAGATTCATTTGACATGACCCCCCCCCCCCACAAATCCATGCTGCCTCTGATCTTCTAACCCACTGTATTCAATTTATTCCACAATCCTTTCTTTCAGCAGTAATTCCATTAAGTTTCCCACCATATTTCATCAGGTCCTGAGAGTGAAAACACTGATATCTCAGACAGTGAAATGGATAGACAAAGGGGTAACAGCTGTTTTTTACCCCAGTGTGAATGGGTCACACAACATACTATAGGAGAGCACGGAAACACAAATTGAGGAGGGGGAAGGGGAGAAAAAAGAGGCATAGGGAACAGAGGAGGCAGAGGGAAGGACTACTCTGGCTGAGGCAATGGGGCCTGGTGAAACATTCCCCACACCAAAAGAAAATGAACTGGAAGGCGTAAATTTGACTCAAATAAGATTGACTAATAGCAAAACTGAGGTATTGAGAAAGGGTCTAAATTTTGTCCCCACTAATACCCCCAACCCCTTTAACATTAAGGTGGACTTGTTTAGTTTTTTTCAACAACTTCAACTAAAAGAATTTGTTTGGCAAAAATCTGGAACATATGCACACTGGAAACAATACTGAGATAAGGGACACTGTCAATTTATGGGCCAAATCACAATTCTGTCCCACAAGAAATACCCCACTCTCCAAACCTTTTGTAGGCTGGTAGAAAATGATGTGAAAATGTTTTTAAAAGGTTTTAAGGGAAATAACTGTCAGAACATTACAAACTCTGAACAGAGCTAACACGGCTGCTATGCTGCTTTAAAGGGACAGTGTCCAATTAAAAGTACCAAAGTTATGAGTGTGCGTTGGAAAATTTCAATGTACACACATAACTTTGATGTTTCGTAATAGTTTTGCCCCAAATTTTCAACATAACCTTCTTATGACCCACCTCATGAGCAAGAGTGGAGAACATTTTCAAAACCTGCATGAAAAGTGATTTCATGTAGCAACAATGTCATTCTGTGCCACAGGCGTGAAAACAGATTTTGGTCAGGATGTGAAAAATGACAGTTGTCACATTCATGAGGTGATGTGAAAAATGGCTATGTTGGAATTTTTTGGTCACAGTTGTGGAAATTACTGAAGTTATGAGCGTACGTTGCAAAATTTCAATGTATGCTCATAACTTTGCATCTTTAAATATTTTGACCCAAAATTTTTAACATAGTCTTTTGTGACTCCACCTCATGAACAAGGGTGAAAAACAAATGTCAAAACCCACAAAAAAGGTGATTTCTTGCTACAACAATGTCATTCGATGTCAAAGTGCAAAAACATATTTTGGCCAGGATTGGAAAAATGGCAGTTGTCACATTCATGAGATGATGTGACAAAATTTTCATGTTGAAAATTTGTGGTCAAAATAATGAAAATTACCAAAGTTATGAGTATGCATTGCAAAATTTCAACATATACTCATAACTTTGCCATTTTTAAATATTTTGAACACAAATTTTCAACATAGTCATCTTATGACTCCACCTGATGAACAAGGTCAGTGAAAATGTTCAGATCCAAGCCGAAAGGCGATTTTGCCAAGCTACAATGAAAATGCATTTTAGGCCTGATTTGCCTAATTCCACTGCCATTGGTCATGAGATGGGGTCGCATAAAGTCCATGTTGAAAATTTTGGGTCAAAATATAAAACTGCCAAAGTTATGCATCAAAGTTCAAAACGCCATTGAAATACATTGAACCACACTTACCTTAGTTTCTCAGATCACAGTTGCCAGTTCCAGCAGCAAGACATGTCTTTGACTATAGAATGGATCTATACTGTGGGACCTGTTAAGAGTGGTGAGGATTATGATGGGGGTACACTGGGGTAGGATGGTGACGGCTCTGAGTGTGAGGTTGGGGAGCGCAGGGGTCAGATTGGCAAGGGACCATTTTCTTGTTTATAGGTTTATCGGGGGGGGGGACATTGAGGGGTGGTTTTCTTTAATCCAGGTCCATGGATTATGATTAGATGGTGAGGGGCATCACCAAACACCAGGGAAACATGACAATAAGGGGACAGGAATCAGAGGTTGGGGGTGACATTATGTACCAGGGAAAACAGTACTGTACAGGGACAGGGATCGTAGGGTGGGAGGTGCCACTAGATACCAGGGAAACATTACGATAAGGAGATGGCAATTGAGGGTGGGGTTGCCACTAGATACCAGGGAAGCATTATATGAGCAGGGGGCTGGTGACCAGACAGTGGGGCACACATGGATATCTCACTATTTTTTTTACTTTTCTGCCACAATGGGGAACCAGAAGAGAAAATATAACAACAAGGGGATGAGGAACAGAGGGTGGGGGCCACTAGACACCAGGGAAATTTTGTACAAGCAGGGGGCTGGTGATTGGACAGCGGGGCAGACAATGGATCTCTGTTTTTTTTTTTTTTTGGCCACAATGGGGAACCGTAAGTGAACTAGAAGTGACGGGCAGCAACAAAATAGTGCACCTGCGGAGGAAGGGGGGGTGGTGGGGACACAAAGAAACAGTACTGACCACATGTGCTTCACTTCCACTGGTGGAAGGGCATAGTCTAAGTATCTGGTCACAGGCTTCCACAGTCCCACTATCATACATCATAGCACTACGTCATGCATAACTTTCATCTATGCAGCTGTAAGGAAAAATACACACTCTATCTCCAACTGCTGCCCCCAATAAAAAAACAGATTGTTGTCATATGTCTCATCTAATCTCTGAATAGGTTGCACTCATATCCATGTCCTAAACAATTGACGTTTAAATGGATACAGAAATCTACTCAGTGGTTTACACCAAAATACTCCAGGTAAGCATGACAATGGTAACAAAAGGCATATGGTTTGGGAAAAGTACTAAAAAAACATACACAAATGTGTACAATGAGTATGCCTGCCTACACCCTTGAGCATAAGCATAGCTGTAAGCTGGAAGGGGGATAAAGTGCAAGTTTCAGAGTTGGAATCCCCCCCTTAGTGTTTCCATTAGTATATGTTATTTACTTGAAAGCACAAATAAATTATGTGTATACAGTATAGGTACTGTATAGTAGCCTACAGTGTTTCAAAGACAGTGAAGAAAGGTGTCAAATAAATAATACCACTGCATGGGGGAGGGCAATAAGTTTACCCATTCCACTTTATGGCAACAAACCAGGAGTTAAATGATGGTTGGACCTTCAGGGAAGAAATGTAGCCTTTAATTTTCTGAGTATGAATGAACTGAAGTTCAATCTCTGCTCTCAGTTTAACATGTCATTTCCTTGGGCGAGACATGCTGTATAGTTAAGTGCTTGAATGCAATTCTACAGTATGTAATGGCACTGTGCAGCAAACTGACTATATTTTAAGTAAGTAATAATACCCGACAGGGTGGGCATTAGTGGGGTATAACAGACCGCCCAGGGACGTAATGAGGCCTGACACCGCAGGTGGCGGGCCTTATAGCCTCTGGAAGGTCCGTTATATCCCATAACACCCACCCTGGAGGGTATTATTACACTTAGATAATGGGTTCCAGATATGATCATTTAACAAACTATAGAAGGAAATAAATACACATATGAAAAATAAGTAAAAAGCAAGTAGAAATATTGTTTGCTGTAAAGTAATGCCTAATGTGACGTGCTGGAATTACCACTACAGGTCGCTGCAGTGTATTTATTTATGCTGTTTGGGATTAGCTTGTCCTCCTGGTTTATGAGCGTTTGACACACACACACAGCGCTTGAATAACTTTGTGACAACGACAGAAATGTTTCCTGTTAGTGTTTAGAGGGAGGTACTTGGCTTTTAATGTGGGATGGTGCGAGTGTGCAGCTTGGTTTAAAAGTGAGGAGATGCATTACTGGTAGTGCAAGTAGGTTTGGAGAGTGAAGAGGGAGCAAGGAAGGTCGGGAGGTGGAGCGAGTTGGCAGGTATTTAAAAAAAATGTTTCTTTTGGCAGTGCTGAGAAGGAGCAATATGCAGCTTGGGAGCCCGTATCAGGCTGTTGGTGGAATTTCCATTCAGAAGAGTGGTGGGGCCTGGGTGGGGGCTATTGTGTCAGTAAGTGTGGAAAAAAAATGTTGTGCTTGAGTTTAAGGTGCCGAGCGATCGAACTGGCACTTGTTTTCCAGCGGGCCATTGTTAAGAAATAACGGCCCGGGTGGCAGGCTGTTTCAGCCAATCCAGATGCTAGTTTCAGTCTAGCCATTATCTAACTGTAAACAATCATCAGCATCCAAACTACTAAGACTAAGAACGCTGCAGTTAATGTTGTTTATAGTAAATGGCTTAAATAGGAGTTCTCACGCGAATTGGAAAGCAACCCTCCCCAGTCTCCAGAGTGCACATGAAAAGTAATGCACACATTTAAAAGAAGAAAAACTAAGGGTCTGTAATACTGTACATCCTGTTTTTGAAGGAAACCTCATTGTCTTACAATAACAATACATAGATACATAGATACATAGACAGTGTCAGCAGATAAGGGCCTATGGCCCACCCAGTCTGCCCATTTGAGCTTGTAAATTCACTTTATGTTTTCCTAGAAGTCTGTTGCCCCTTAACCCTGACCTCCAGAATTCCTTTATGTCTATCCCATGCATTCTTAAATCCTGTGATTGTTTCAGCCCCCACCACTTCCTCTGGCAGGGTGTTCCACTTGTCCACCACCCTTTCTGTGAAGAAATTCTTCCTCACGTTTCCTCTGAATCGTCCTCCCTCCAACTTCATCCCATGCCCTCTAGTCCTGGAAAATCTTTTTAACTTAAAAATAGTGTCTGCACCCTGTTTCTCCCTGTAAGATACTTGTATGTCTCTATCACATCCCCTCTCTTCCTCCTCTTCTCCAGGGAGTACATATTCAATTCCTTCAACCTGTTCCCATAGGACTCTTGATGCAATCCATGTACCATCTTTGTTGCCCTCCTCTGAACCTTCTCTACCCTATTTCCTTACGTATGTAAGGTCTCCAGAACTGTACACTGTATTCCAGGTGGGGCCTCACTAGTGTCTTGTATAGTGAAAATATGACTGCCCTTTTCCTGCTGGTGATGCCCCTACCTATGTATCCCAGCATCCTATTTGTTTTACCTGCTCCTTGTCACACTGTTTCCCTACCTTGAGGTCATCAGAGATGATAACCCCAAGATCCATTTCCTGCTTGGTGCATGCTATATCCTCACCCCCCAACTGATATATTGTGCCAGGGCTTTTGTGCCCCATATGCATTATCGTGCACTTCTTTGCCTTGAATTTCAACTGCCAAACCCCTGACCATTCTCCAAGTTTCTGCAGGTCCCTTCTCATTCTGTCTACACCCTCTGGTGTGTATACTCTGTTACAGAGCTTTGTGTCATCAGCGAACAGGAAATTCTGCCTTCTAGGTCCTGTGAAATGTCACTGATGAAGATGTTGAATAGGACTGGTCCCAGCACTGATCCCTGTGGTACCCCACTGGTCACTCTTCCCTCTGTGGAGTGACAGCAATTTACCACCACTCTGTGTCCTGCTGCCCAGCCAGTTACCTACCCACCACACTACTGTCCTGCCCACACCCATATTCCCCAGTTTGTGTAATAGTCTTCTATGTGGCACAGTGTCAAAGGCCTTGCTGAAGTCCAGATAGGCCATGTCCACTGCCCTCCCCTGATCCACCTCCTTTGTCACCCAGTTGAAAAATTCAATGAGGTTGGTCTGACATGTCCTCCCCCTGGTGAAACCATGCTGCCTCGGGCCCTGTAGTCCATTGACAACCAGATGTTCCACCAATCTCTCCTTCAGTAGTGCTTCCATGATCTTCCCCACTACCGAGGTGAGGCTGACTGGTCTGTAGTTCCCCGCTTCCTCTTTGTTCCCACTTTTGTATAAGGGGACTACATCTGCTGTCCTCCAGTCTTTGGGTACCTCCCCTGTTTCCAGTGATTGACTAAACAGGATTGCCAGAGGTTCAGCCACCACCTCTCTTAGTTCTTAAGGACCTTGGGGTGCACACATCTGGCCCCATTGTTTATCAACTCTTATTACTTCCAGTTCCTTCAGGACTCTTTCTCATGTAAAGGGACTTGTGTCCATTTCTGCACCATTCCCACCCATTGTACTCCCTTCAGACCCATTACCCTCCTCTTCCTCAGTAAAGACTGAGCAGAAATACCTGTTCAGTATGTCAGCTTTACTGTTGTCATCCTCCACGTGGCCTCTATCCTCCCCCTTCAGTCTTACTTTGCTTTTCTTTTTGCACTTATGTACCTGTAAAAGGTTTTGTCCCCTCTACCCACTGATTTTGCAATGTGCTCTTCTGTCTGAGCTTTGGCTTCCCTTACTGACCTCTCTGCCTCCCTTTGCTTCTCCTGGTACTTCTCCCTATCTCCTTCTGCCTGTGTCTTTTTGTATTGCCTGAATGCAATCTTTTTGGCTTTCACTTTCTCTGCTGCCTCCTTGGAAACCATAATGGCCTCCTCTTCCTTTTCCCCTTGCTAACCTGACTAATTCAGTGTTAGATGGCAATCACACCTTATTTAAAATTGCAGTAATCGGAGCCACGTGATGCAGCCCTGAGATCAGCAGCTCCTCATAACTGCTCCTGCCCTACTCCGTTAAAATGTACTAATTTGCAGTGTTTATTGTCTACCTTGATCTTCAAGATTTCTTCGGTGCTGTGCAGTATCCAGCTGGCATTTCAGGTGCCGATTTTGGAGATCAGAGGTTCAGAGTTGCGGCGGCGATGGAAGCTGAAATGCAGCAAGCCCCTCCTCACCATACTTTGCCGCAAATCCCTGAAAAGAGCTCAAAGAGGACCAAGGGCCAGAGTGTTGCCTCCAGGAAAGCTGCTCCACCATCCCGGCGCTGGTCCCCCTCATGGAAGAAAGACTCATGGCAGTACTTCAGCGATTCACGACTGCCCTTCAGGAACTTATCAACAAACTCAAATCAATAAGATCAGACTTGGGAACAGCGACTAAGCAAATTTCAGATGTCACAGTCTGCATATCCTCTCTAGAGCTCTGGAGAGAGAAGTTGGACCCCAATGTTGTATCCTTACGGCACAAACTTACAATGACTGAGGCAAAACTGGAGGACCTGGAAGGCTGAAGTAGGAGGAACAACCTAGTTATTTTTGACCTCCCAGAGGATGTGGAGAGGTCCTCACCTATTTTGTTCAGCCAGAAGATGTTGGCTGAAATTGCAGGTCCCTCCCCTAACAGCTCCTCCTATGTGGTCGAGCTGGCCCATCGCTCCTTACACCCCAGACCACTGGATGGAGCTCACCCATGACCCTTTATCCTAAAATTGCTTAACTATCTGGATAAACAGTACATGCTATCTAAGGTCCAGGAGCTTCAAGACATCCTTTGGGAAGGCTCCAAGATTTGTATTACTCAGGATCTTCCTGCACTTACACGGCAGAAGCAGGCTGCATATCACCCCTTTGTGACTAAACTCATTGCTGCAGGAGTGTGGTTCAAAGTTCTATACCCTGCCCAGCTCACTGTCATGCATCAGAGCTCGTGGATTGCTTCTGAGTCAGCTGAACAAGCTGCCCCATGGTTTAAAAAGCTCTACCCAGACCTATTTAAGGACCATTATGGGGTAAGCACTCTCACTGTTCAGTTTCTGCCACCTCAGGTTGTTGTTTTGGATTTATGGTGATTTGAAGTCTTGGTGATCAGTGTGGTACTACTGATCTACATTCTTGCTTGCTACCAATGTGAACCTTTTCACTTGCAAAAGACCCTTCCTGTTATAGTGCTATTAGAACTTTACGATTTCCCTGACTTGCCTACTAAAATTGTTTCCTGGGCTTGATGTGTCCTTAGTCCTTTGCCGCTGTGCCTATGAGGTTTGCCGCAGTTGTCCATATGTCTAGTCTGCCATGCTGCTTGTCACTGATTAGCTGCAGGTTTCTCCTGCTACGCACAACAAGTCCTGTGTGAGTTATGTAGTTGGTGAGTTCAAGCACGGCTTTCCTGCAACAACATCATTATTGTTTCCTGCACTGGACTAAGTTTATGGTGTCCTTTCCTTCCTGATGTCTGGAATTGTTTGATGTACTTGTTTCTACAATGGCCCAGTAGGCAAGTGAAAGAGCTAAGACTTTAAAACTGTTTTTTCCTGGAGAGCCTCAGACTGTTTTTTTCCCTATACGGACCCCAAAAGACCACCTGAGGACATTGTAAGCAATGTTTTTGTTTTTCTCTCTCTCTCTTTTCTTCCTCTCTGCAATGCAGCTTTGTTAATGTTAATGCTACTCTTGCTGCACCCTGCCCACTTAGGATCTGTTTATTTTAATTAATGTATGTACAATATCGGAAGTTTTCTGCTTAAATTCACATACAGAATGCCAGGTTTTTGGGGTCGCTACGCATTAGTCTAAGATTTTCATTCTTCCTCTAGCTGCAATACAGTTATTGGACTAGCTAGGGTGGGAGTGGTTGAGGGAATTTAATTTGCTGAATTTAGGGATGACAGTCACAAACTGGTTTTTGGGAGGGGGTACCCTTATTTGGCCTGGTGGGTTGTTCAATCTTTGCAAAATGAGTGTCTCTTCCAGGGCTACATAAAAGGTTTTGGGGGTTTGGTGGGGATAAGTTCTTATTTTCAAGATGGGGGAAGCAATCTTTCATTGGGTACTTTTAAAGTGGGGGTTTTGGTTCTTTTGACTATGTTCAAGCATGTCCAGTTTGGACTGGTCCCCATCACCTGCCTAAGTTGGATTTCTGGAGAGGAGGGAGGGCTTGGAATTGGGGTTCCTTTCTATTTCCACTTTATGGTTCTGACTTTGTTGTGGGTGAGGGTACATTTCTAATACATGGGTGGTGGTGGAGAGGGGGACAGAAGTGGTTTGTACATAGTTCTGGGGTGTTGGGAAGGGTCTTTCTGGATTTGGGGGATGGGGAAGGCACCACCAGAGGTTGGGTCTATTCAGGATCACCTGTCAATTTCTTTTTTTTTGTGTACCTTGTAATATTAGGATGGTTCCTAGTTATTATTTAACCCCTTGACATGGCTGCCTATACTATTTGTACCTGAAATATCAAAGGTGCACAGTCCCCTATGAAATGGGCCAAGGTTCTCCTTCATCTCCACAAGCTACAAACTTGATATAGCCTTTCTACAACAGACTCACCTGCTTCCATCTCAGGTTCCCCTTTTTAGGAGATCCTAGGTAGGACAGGCCTTTGGAGCCGGCTCAGATTCCTGTAAGAAAGGAGTGGTAATTCTTGTCACCCGGAGAGTTCCCTTCCATCTCCTTCAGGAGGTGGTAGACCCTCAGGGATGTTATGTTATTCTTTGAGCCCTACTCAGGTACCTGGAGGTGATATCCTAGGGGCCATCTATGGTCCTACTGCAGAGAACTCACAATTTTGTACTGCTCTAATGTCCCTTCTGGCTCCCTGGACCTCTTTTCCAATTGTACTTGGGGGGGGTGACTCGAATTTAGTTCAGTGCAATGATCTGGACTGAACTTGCTGGGCACATCTGCCCCTGTTAAAAGGCACAAAGCAAAAACTCTCTGCAACCCCTGGTTCACTGTGGGCCTTCTCTCTCAGCTAAAATTAAGGGACCACCGCTGGGTGGTAGCCAAAACTACTGGCAATCAACCGGATATCCAAAAATACAAACATGCCCAAAATGCCTGCACTAAAGCCATCCGGCTTACGAAAACCTCCTATTACAAGGACGCTCTCACCAACACCTGGGGTAATGGATGTGCATTTTGGGATAATATCAAGGAAGTTACAGGGAAGCAGCCTAAAACCTCTCCGACCATGTTAATAGTTGATGGTTCCACCTCCCTCGACCCTCTGGTGATTGCTAACACCTTTAACACAGCTTTTTCAGACCTCAGTGCTGTTCTCCCCCAACATTTTCAAAAACAGGGCCACCTCCCCTAACACCTCTCCTCCACAGTCAAACCATCCCCTCTTCTACTTTAGGGAGGTAAGGTTGAATGAAGCTCAGTGGTATATTGCTGCTGCTATCTCTAAATCCAGATCTAGTGGCAACGCCCTGGATCTTAAGCTTCTGTCACTTACCCTTGATGAGGTAATTCATCCGTTAACAAAAATCTTAAACCTCTCTCTCAGCTGGAAAGTTCCTGGACATTTGGAAAACAGCTGTCATGACACCTGTCCACAAAAGTGGCGATAAGACCAGTCACTCAAATTATCATCCTATCTCCATACTGGCCCCACTCTCTAAGGCACTCGAGGCATTGTGGCAGAGCAACTTACCGACCATCTGGTTAAATACAATATACCATGCGCACAACAACACAGTTTCCGGAAAGGTCACAGTACCACCATAGCCCTTCTTGAGTTCACTGGATCAGTGCACAAATCCTTTGACAATGGCCTACTCACTGGGGCCATCTTCATCGACCTCTCCAAGGCATTTGATACTGTACACCATGGGCTACTAACTGTCCAACTACTGAATGCCAGGCTTTCTCAGGACTCTGCTCTCTGGTTTACAAGCTACCTAGAAAATAGGTCACAGAGAGTAAAGATTGTTGACACTCATTCAGATACCTTGCCTGTTTGCTCTGGTGTCCCACAGGGATCCATACTGGGCCCCTTCCTTTTCAGCCTTTTCTTAAACTCCCTTCCTCAAAACTGCTCTGAACAAATCATACTGTACGCTGATGATGCTGTTGTATTCTCCTCTCACAAAGACCCTGCGTCATTGCAACACATCCTTCAACTTGGATTCAGCACTGTAGAGTCATGGTTTCATAATCAAAAACTGGTCCTCAATCACAAGAAAATGAAATCTATGCTTTTCCGCAGTTCTCATAATCCGCACAAGCTTCACCACTTGGCCATCTCCACCTCTCAGGGGAATACCCTAGAACAGGTGGTGTCCTTCAAAAATCTACGGTTAAAGCTTGACCCTAATCTCTTCTATGGAGCTCACATCGACAATGTTGCTTGAGCCGCAAATACACGTCTTGGTCTTCTCTACAAACACAGACAACATCTTACTCCGGAAGCACTGAAGATTGCTGTCCAGAGTTCTGTGATCTCTGTTATTGACTATGGTCTCATCATTTATGGATCTGCCACAACCACAACCCTTAGACGCATATCAGCTGCCTTAAATAAGGCATGTCTGCTCATGACTGGTGCCCACTGTTTCACCCACACGTGACCTGTACATTCTAACCGGCTGGCTTCAACTATCCAACCGCATCAAGCATCTCACCTGTACCATGGTGAAAAAAATCTACCTTGGCCTTGCACCTCCTGGTGTCTTAGCCCTGTTACACCACCGATCCAATAGTCAATGCCTATGGAGATCTGATAGGCAGCTACTGAAAGTTCTCCACTGTCGCACTACCCAGGGACAACACTCTACTGCCTATAAAGTGATGCTCTGGTTTAATGGCCTCAGCCCCACCATCTCCTCTGCCCCAACACTAGGTTTGTTTAAAACTAGACTCCGGCACCATCTTACAGCCAACAGCTCCTGTGACTGCCCCACTTAACCCCAGATTCTCTATTTCTCTGCCAGCTCCTGCAGCCCTCTCTCCTCTCACCAGACACACCTGTCACACCTCTGTGTGCCCCATGCTGCACTTTTCCTTTCCTTCCATTCCTCATCCCCACTTCTCCTACCTCTCTACCCCACCTGTCCTATCCCCTTGCCTCTCGCCCCCCCCCCGACTCCAGCATTTCTCAACTTATGTCTGTTGTTCTGACAAATGCCACTGGCTGCTATGTTCCCTTTGTTTATTCAAAATGTCTCAGTATATGCAACTTGTAAGTTACTACCACATTGTTGTTAGTTCTGACGTGCTGTTCTCCTCAATCTGTATTTCCCTGACATGGAACCTTTGTAAAAGAGCCTTGGCTCAAAGATAATTGTAACCCTAGCTCTAAATAAATAAATAAATAAATAAATAAATACATTAACATCTAGCCCGTTCCCCCAGTCAATTGGCTCTCTGAGATTTGACTCCATACGTTCTATGGACCACTGGAGGACACTAAACCCGGACAATCGAGATTATTCTTTTTATTCCCTGCTACACAACTCCTTCTCGAGACTCGACTATTTTTTGCTTGGGGTGAGCCATCTTCCTAGGGTTCTTCTATGTCGCTATTCAGCAAAAGTCATCTCAGATCACCACCCTGCCCTAATTCAGGTAAACTTCTCTCCCACATTATGCAAAGATAAAGTCTGCATTTTAAACAATCGACTGCTCAAATCAGACAGTTTAATGCAACACCTCCAGGTCTTTGTAGCTTTCTTCATGGAACTTAATTCTCCCTCTATGCCTACCCTCGATATGTTAGGGGGTGCCATGAAGTGTGCTGTCTGAGGGGAATTGATTTGTATAGTCGCCAGGAGGAAGAGACAAACCATGGCTAATCTATCTTCCTTGCTTATCCAGATTCGTTCCTTAGAAGGACATATTTCCCAGGCCTCTCCACAATCAGAGTGGGAACAGCTAGAAAGCATTTGCTTTCAGTATAACACCTTACTGGGGTAAAGTGCAGAACATCTTCTACTCTGCTACAAAGTGAAGTACTTTGATCAGGGTGAAAAGACAAGGAAACTGCTAGCCCATTGGGTGTGGTCCCAAGCTATAGACAAGATTGCCTCCTCCATTTGCACCAACTCTGGCTCCTCCTCACCTCCCTGCATGATATTGTGGACTCCTTTAAAATCTTTTATCAACAATTGTATGGCCCGTCTTCCTCTCCTTTTTGTCTGGTTCAATTAGAGGCCTTTTTGCAGGATATTTCCCTTCCTCAACTGACTGACCCACAGATTGACATCTTACAGACCCCATTATCCCTGGCTGAGATATCCCAAGCTATCCTCTCCTTAGCCTCCAATAAGACACCTGGCCCCAATGGCTTTATTACTACTAATTTCTACAAGGCCTGTAAAGATCAATTGGCTCCTATTCTACTCAACACTTATAACTACATATTCCAGGAGGGTCTCTCTGACCCTTCCCTTACTGCAGCCACTATAGTGGTCCTCTCCAAGCCCATAGGATCCCCATGTTGGTCTTCAACTATCGGACAATATCGCTCATTAATGTTGATATAAAAAGTTTAGCTAAAGTATTAGTCTGTAGATTGGGCTATTATGGGGGTCACTTATAAGCAGAGAACAGGTTGAGTTTGTCAAGGGTAGAATCTTGGCAGATCATCTCAGGAAGTTATCCTATCTTTTCTCAGTGCCCAGGGACTCATCTGTTCCGCAGTTCTGGTGTCCCTGGACACTGAAAAAGCTTTTGATAGGGTTTCATGGGATTATCTATTCACCTTGCTTCCCAAATTACATATCCCCCACCATGTTTATACAGTGGGTCAAGGTGCTCTACTCCTCTCCATCAGCCCAGATTCTTTGTAAAGGGGTTTTATCTTCATCCTTCCCCTACCATCAAGGCACCAGGCAGGGATGCCCCCATCCCCCATATTTGCTTAATTTATTCTTAGAACCTCTCATTCGTAAACTTAATTTCTCCCCTCTAGTCTCAGGCATTTCCTTAGGTCACATGGAGTATAAGCTATCCGAATATGTGGACAATATTCTACTACATATCTCCTCCCCTGCCATGTCCTTGCCTGCTGTCTTGCAGATCATTTCCCAATTTGGGCCATTTCCAATTATAAATTGAATCTAGCTAAAACTGAAGTTATGCCACTCAATAGTGTTACCTTTAAGATGGATACTGAGCACCTTGGCTTGGAAGAAGGACAAGTTAAAATACCTGGGAATCTATCTTAGTATCTCACCCCTCAAGTTGAAACAATTTAACCTCGACTCAGCAGTAGCCTGTCTTAATATGGATTTAGATCACTGGTCCATGCTTCCCCCTATCATTGTGGGACCGATTGAACATTGTCAAAATTAATGTCTTACCCAGGCTTTTATATCCCCTTCAGATGTATAATTTTGTTCTGCCTCAAACATGGTTTAATCAAGTTCATAAAATTATTACCTCCTTCCTGTAGCAAGGTAAGGCAGTACGTAGGGCTCTAACTAAATTAATGCGTGCTAAGTAAGATGGGGGACTGCAAGCCCACTTTTCCTATACTACCTGACTTTACACCTTAATAGATTTTCTCACTGGTTGGGGATGGCTATGGGTGACCCCTCAGGGTCTTATGTACCTCTTCGGGTGGACATGGAATGTTCCTTGTGCTCTGACTATGGACTGGATACCCAGTCGCTTCTCTATCTCCCCAGGAAGAGACTCCCCTGGTCTTTATGGGATACTCCTCAGGATGCCTTGCTTTGGGCTCACTTACAATTTTTTTCCCTACTCAGAATTAACCTCCATAAAGACACAGCTCAACCCTTATTTGGAAACCCAAACTTTTGTATAGCTGCCCAGCCACTCTCGAAGAAATTTTGGCCGGATATGGGGGTAGCTACAGTGGGAGATCTTACTGTCAATTATCAAATATTATCCTTTCAGGATGTCTGAACCAAATATCGCTGGCCTATCTCTGTGTGTTTTTGATATCTTCAGTTGTCCCACAAGCTTACACAGTTTTTTGGTAGTGGCCCCTGGCTTAGCCCATTAAGTGATTTGGTTATTCCTCTCATTCAGAATGCCCCCATCTCTCATCAGGTCTCATATTATTATCATAAACTACGAGATTTTTTAGCTGCCAGTGAGGGCCCAAGGTCTTACTGTTGGGACCAATTTTTCCTGACCCCCAACTCCCCTAGGAATTGGCCTCTTATTTGGAAACACCTTTATACAGTCATTAACTGGGATAGATATGGTTTTATGCAATTTAGAATTATACATAGCCTCTATTATACTCCAGTTAAATTGCATAGAATGGGTAAATTGTCTGTGAATCTCTGCTCCAAATGTGGCAAAGAACCGGGTACCCTACTCCATATTTTGTGGTCCTCCGAGAAAGTAGTCCCTTTTTGGAATGCAATTCACACACTCTTAGATCCCTTATTAGGACTATTGGATGCTTTTCTTCCTGAAATATGCATTCTGGGAGATTACTCCAACATCCTGACAGGTAACCAGAGGCCGCATATGGCTTTGATCTTGGTATGTGCAAGGAAAGTTATCCTTCTGCATTGGTTAGACCAGTGCATGCCATCATTTTTAGAATGATACTAGGAGATATTTGCCCTGCAGGCTGAGCACCTTACTGCCAGCAAGGCCGGCAGATTATCTAACTATAGCTGTGTCTGGGAACCCTTACAAGTTCTATTAACATTCAGAGACTCCTTACTGGTACCGTTTATGAATCTTTTTCAGTATATTGGTACATCAATTCAGGCTCCCCAGCTCAGTTCCTCCTTTCTTTGCTTGGGTTATCCTGTTCACGGGTGGTGGTGGTGGTGGTGGCGGTGGGTGGATGGAGGGGAGTGGTGCGTGGGGTTGTTGTGTTATACACTATAAATGTACAATATACTGCTTTGACTTTTTACTGATAGTTTTTCTACCTTCCTTGTGGCAACTTCAGTTTACTTATTTGTTGTACAACTTTCTTTCTTCTGGTCTTCAATAACGTTTATTCAATTTAAAAATGATGGTAACCAAGAAAGGCACACTGAGCTGAAGCTCATTTCCAGATGTGACCCAAGGAATACAGGAGAAGACAATACAAAGAAAGGGAGAGACAAGATCTTAACGTCATAGAAGGACCGGATCATAAGTGACAATGAATAATGCAGTGTTACAATGAAGAGTAAGCCATTAACACAAACAAAAAAGTGCAAAGATTACAAGTAATGAGTAAGCTATACACACACATTTATGAGTCCAGAGGAATTGTGTGGAGGACCATTTGAGGACCAGATAGGGGGCTAAGAGGTATAAGGCAGGGGGATAAGGGAGGAAGGGAGGCAGGAGCAGGGGCAACGGGAGTGAACTGAAGCAAGCACTTAAGGATAGAGAGTAAGTGGGATTAGCAAGTATCAGGGGAGAGCTGATTCCAGAGGAGAGGGATGCTATACGAGAAAGCAGCCTGGCCAGAAGTTGAGTGGGGATGAGGAAAAGAGAAGGAGCAGGAGCCCCTGGAGCCCAGAGGCTAGCAGGAAGGTTTGGAGGGGGGATAGGAGGGAGGAGAGATAGGAGGGAAGGGTCCCAAACCAGTACTTGGAGATGAAAGTGAAACAATTCATCAGTCTCCATTGGGATAGAGAGGGAGCAGTAGAGATAGCAATAATGAGTGCAAAAAGGGGAATTGGTCGCAAAGTGACAGGAGTTTATGAGGGTGTTGGGCCTGGCAAGGGACATGGCAGGGGCAGTACCATAGACTGAGGTGGCATAGTCGAATACCGGGAGTATCATTTTCTGTACTAACTCATGCTGGATAGGGAGGGAAAGGCTGTCTTTACTGCAATATAAAATACTGAGTTTAGGGTGGAGCTTAGTGTAGATTACATCGATATGCATGGAGAAATTGAGATTGGAATCCAACCTGACTCCTAGATATTTAAAAGCAGGGATCACCTCTAGGGGTGAGACACTGGTGGGGAGAATGCTGGGAGATATTGAAGCCTTGCCAACTTTTGCATGGTCCCGACTTTTCCCTGGTCCTGAAGGTCATTGAGACCATTTTTTTGTGTTTACTCTGAGTTGGTTGGCATGGAACCAGCTTAGGACTTTGTTAAGATTATGCTGGGGAGGAGCTTGGATGTCTGTGGTAGATGGACCAGATGTGAAGATAACCATTTCATCCACATACATGTGGATGTGAAAGAAAGAACAGACAGAGGGGAGGTAATTAATGAAGAGGAAGAAGAGGATGGGGCCAAGTATAGACCCTTGAAGAACTCCAGCAAGGATTGGGAGTGGGGGTGATAGAGTATTACCCACTTGGAGTGACTGCTGCCTGCCATTGAGGTAGGAGCTGAACCAGTTAAGAGTAGGCACAGCCAGGCCAAAGGAGTGTAGCTTGTCAGAAGGAGAGAGTGGGATATGGAATCAAGAGCCTTAGCTAAATCTATAAAGATAGCAGCAGTGATGCTGCCCTGGTCCACCCCCGAGAGAATGGAATCTGTAACCTGCAGTAGAGAAGAGATGGTTGAATGATTCTTCCTGAAACCAGATTGGAAGGGGGAAAGAGTATCAGCAGAGGATAGGAATTCTGCTAGCTTGGAAAGGACAACAGACTCTTGAAGTTTTGTGAGGGAGGGAGGAGAGATACAGGCTGGTAGTTGATGGGGGAGGATGGGTCACCACCCTTATGGAGTGGCAGAACATTAGAAACTTTCCAGGACAGAGGGATATTGCTGGAGGAGAAGGAGAGGCTTAGAAGATGAACAAGTGGAGTGGCAATAGCTAGCGAAGAAATCCAGAGGAGCTTAGGGTGCAGGCCGGATTTGGTGACATTAGTGCACGGAAAACATCCTGTGAAGAAACTGGAGGGAAACGGTAACCTCCAGAAGGAGAACAAGGGGGAGGGTCATGGAGGAAGGAGGAGGATGGTCAGGAAGAACACAAGTTGTATAGAATTTGTTTAAAATAGCAGTGACAGAGGTGGGGTCCGAGGCCGGCAAACCATCAGCAGTTAGGACTGGGAGGGGCAGACTGGGAGAAGGGGGTCGAGAAGGGAGTGGATAACATTCCAAAATTATAAGGGTGAGTTAGAATTGGATTGAAGGTGGGACTTGAAATAATTTGACTTGGCCGAGTGGACTACCTTTATGCAAGCATTTCTTAGAGATTTGCACACTTGCAGATTTAACTGGGATTGGGAAGATTTAAATTGAGCCCAGACAAAGTCCCAAACTTTGCTCATAGCTATAAGGCCTGTTGAGATCCATGGATGATGAAGGTGTTTTACCTGGCTTTTTTAGGGGGGCATGGAGGTTCCAGATTTGAGTGAGGATGCCAGTGAAGAAACCCAGGGCAGAATCAATGTCTGGGGCAGAGATCACCGGAGACCAATCAGTACTTGCTAGGTCTTGCAGTAGGGCCCCTGTATCAAGGGTGCTGAGGGGCTGATATCAAATACATTTAGGAGAAGAGTGGGGAAGATGCACTTTCTTGACACAATAGGACAGGCAGTGATCAATGAGGACATCTGGAAGGATGTCAGCAGCAATGACAAGGTGGGGTGGAGAGGACCCAATCCAGAAGGAAGTAGTCAGAAGAATGAGGGTTACAATGGGTGTAGGGGTAGGTGAAAGTTGCTAATTCCTCTTTCGCAGAACTTCCGCGAAATTTCAGAAATTCACTGAATTTGAACTTTCACCACTGGTGAAATTTCGGTCTTCCGTGGATTTTACCCAGTTTCATGGACTTTTTGATGAATTGCAGAATAATACAGCTAAACTGCAGATGCATTCCATCCACAATTTGTAGTGTATTATTTCACAATACAGCACCCTCTCCCCCGTCCTTGGGACCCTGTCAGAAAACACACTGACCCTATGGTGCCCCCCATGCCGATTGTGGGCCCCAAAGTTAAAAAAAAATCCCTGGTGGCTAGTGGTCCCACTCCCATCTGCCATTCATGGGTCCCATCATATTAAATAAAAAAAGACAGCCTGATCTCTGGTGGCCAGTGGCCCCACCCATCAATCATGGGTCCCATCAGATAAAATAAAAAAAGATAATCTGATTCCTGGTGGCTAGTGGCCCCAACCCCACCCCAAAAGTTAGTCTGCCTCCACATTGCTCCCCCTCACACAACCTCCAATCCCAAGAGGGCCACCTGTGCAGCCCTCCTCTCTCCTCCATGGCTGGCGGCCCACTGAGATGTCAATGAATGAGCATGTGCTTGTACAAGCACAAGCTCATTCATTTACAGCTCAGTGGGCTGACGGTCATGGAGGAGAGAGCAGAGCTGTGCCAGTGGCCCACCTGGGATTGGGGTGAGAGGGGAGCGGGGTGGTGATGGACCAACTTTTGGGGTGGGGGCCACTAGACACCAGGAAATAGGGATTACTTTGTTTTGTGTATCAGGGATCGTGGGGGGGGATCCACTAGGCACCAGGGAATAAATTTGAAGGTGGCAATGGACAGGACTGCCTTTTTTAAAATTAAAGGGATCATGGATAGGAAGGGGGGGTCCCCTAGACACCAGGGAATATAACTTTGTGGGGAGGACACGATCAGTGGGTCGGAGGGACCACTAGCCACCAGAGCGGATTTTCTTTTTTTTTAATAAAATGATGGGACCTGTGAATGGTGGGGTGGGGTGGGGCTACTATCTACCAGGGAGCAGATTATCTTTTTTTATTTAATCTGATGCGACCTGCGATTGGTGGGTGGGGGTGGGGCCACTAGCCACCAGTGATCAGATTATCTTTTTTTTTTTTTATTTAACCTGATGGGACCCGCAGTCAGTGGGTGGGGGTGGTGCCACTAGCCACCAGGGATTTTTTTTAACTTTGATCCCACAGTTGGTAATGGGGGAACTAGATGCCATCAAGAAAGCAGATGGAGTTTTTTAAATTATATAGGACCCAGGATTGGTGAATTGGGGGGCTACTGTTAAGGGTGGAAAGAGAAACTGACCACTGACAGTGATCAGTTCTGAAGATTTTTTTTACCGCAGTTTAACACATTAATCTGCATATTTTAAGGCAGAATTTCCACAAAAGTTGGCAAAATGATTTGTGAACTTTCGTAGAAGTGAAAGTCTGACTTTTGTGGAAATTCCACCGGTGGAATTCTTCTTTGCACATGACTAAGCGGATGTGTTCAGATATCATTTGGGTGAGATTTAGTGACTCAATATTGTTAAGTGTAGCCTTAGAGGTGGGGGAGAGCCAGTCTAGACTGAAATCACTTAGGAGGATGAGCTCCCCAGCGGCAGCACAGAAAGTGATTGAGGTGATGCAAGAGACCAGGGATACAGGTGCTATTCTAGGGGAGGCATATAGGACACCCACAAAGATTGGGAGGGAGGTGGAAAGGAATAGATTTGTGATGATGAGTTCATGAGAGGAGGGAAGAGATTCAAGTAGGGAAATTGAGTAGGAGATGAACTGATGAATGTATAGGGCGACATCGCCACCTCATTTGCAATGGTCTTGTCTGAAGAGATGACAGTCTGGAAGAGCAAGAGTGGAGTCAGGGATCCTGGAGGATAACCAGGTTTCAGAGATGCATAAGAAATCCAGGGAGTGCTAGGCAATCCAAACCTTGAGAGAGTCAAACTTAGGGAGGAGGCTTCTTGCATTCAGGTGGAAGAGATGGAGACCTTTAGGGATAGCTGGAGGGGAGGGATGAGGGCCAGTGTTGAGCTTGACATAACCAGAGAGAAGCAGGAAGATTAGGAGTAGGGGAAGGAAAAATTGTTTAACCAGGAGAGGCACACTAAGCCAAAGCTTGTTTCCAGGTGTGACCTGGGAGCACAAGGAAGTTAAGTGATTTGCTCAGGGTCGCACAGTAAGCAAGTGAGGGGTGGTGGGATTCAAACCCAGGTCTCCAGGTTTGCAGCTCAGAGCCTTAAACCACTGTGCTATACTGCCTCCCAGGGGTGCAGAGTGGGGTACTTGCTCCCTTTAGGAGAGCAGGAGATGGGGAGGAAAAGGAGAGGTGGAGGCAGCATAGAAGGACTCATAATTGAGAAGAGGGGAGAACAGCACTCTGAGATGAATGAAAGGACCCAGAGGGAAGAATAGAGAGGCTGGGGAAAATGGGGTGGAGAAGAGCAAAGAGGGGATGAGGGGGGTAAGAAGGAGGGTTGGGGAGGGGAGGAATGGGGTTTCAGAGGGGCATGGCTAGAAAGGAGAGGAGGCAAGTGGTGAAAAAAAGGTGAGACATGGTGAGTAGGAGAGCAGAGATAGATCGGAGGAATTCATGAGGTGGGAAAGTAAAGAGAAAGCAGTTGTCTTGTAGGAGGTAGAAAAAGAAGAGTCAAAAATACTAGGTTAGGCTTTGTGATTAGGAACACCTAGTAAGGTGGGTAAGAAAAATTCCCTAACTAAAACAGAGAGCAAGGGAAACAAAAAGGGCGGAGGAAAGACCAGCCCAAGCCAGTGTTACAGAACAGGAAAAGTAAGGCTGAACTGTGGCTGCTGCGCTAGAAAGGTGCAGACACAGCTAGGTAGAACATAAGGAGCCAAGCAAGATCAGTTAATGCTTGACAAACATTCAATGCCTTCAGCTACGACACACCATTTATGAAGTAGCATGGTTAGGCAGTATGACAGGGTGATGGGTAAAGTCTTGTAAATGGAAGCATCGAAAAGCAGTTGTATATGGAGAGCAGACAATTCAGGCTTGTGTGGGAGCAGCTAGCAGAATTCCTAGAAAGCAGTCAATTACTAGTTTCAAGATTGTTAGAGGTCAAGCTGGGCTGATTAACACTATTTGATTGGGAGCAGGTGCACACCCCAGACAGTAATGACAAACAGCAGACCAGGGGTGTATAGAAGAGAATACAGACCATGGGAGGAGACTTTATGAGCATTGTGAGCCATAGGGGGGCCCAGGCATCCAGGTCTTTACAAGATCCCCCCCCTTCCCATTATAAGTCAAGGCAGTGACACAATCGAGAGCTATGCAGTGACTAACTTTAGCACTCATTTATGGGGTGGGGGCAGTCCTGGGAACTCCTATAATTCTGACATGGGCAACAATGAATAGAGATTTACTTGAAAACTCCAGTCTCACTGTCACATATCTGATGAACCTACTGCCTGTTTTTTTTGGGAAGGACTGACTATCCTGCCCCTTAAAAATGTATAGTAGGTTCTCTCTGCTCCATGTCACTGTGACTTGCACCCTATATTTTATACTACTGTCATAAAACAACACCAAACCAGTCAAGCTGTTGGTTTGTTAACTGTGAAAATTGTAGGATGTGGGTTTCCCAGTGAGATTTGACTGCCCCATATAAAAGTTGGCAAGCCTTCTTCTAATTAGCAGTCCAGTGCAGTGCCAGTACTAATTTTGGATTGGCATTCAGTTATGATTATGATTTTTTTAATACAACACCCAATGTATAAAACATAACTTAACTTTTCTGTTTGCTTGTTTTTCTGTTCTCTTTCTACAATGAAGAATTGATCAAGCAGCATTTTGGAGTTGGACCTCTCAACATACTTTTGCAAAGCAGACAGTACAGTGATTTGATTATGAGAGCATTCCCCATTTTGACAGATGTTATGACTGAAAGCATGCACCAAAACCTACCACCCTGTGCGTATTGATGATACAAAAACAACATGAGGACACCATCTTAAATTCCAGCCAAAAACTATAATTTGTAAATACTGATTGGTCCTTGATTTACCAGACAGAAAACTCACATTCACCTCATGTTATATTCATTACACAAAGAGGATCACCAAGACAGCTACAGGAAGCAAAAACATGGTGTTCATTCAAATGTTTCACTACATCTGTTGTGCTGGGTATATTTAGCACACTCCTTGCATGGAAAAATATTTACGACTGGTCAGAAGTGCCACAGTTTTCATGTCTGGTACTCATACCATTCATTACAAATGGCAATGCGGTATTTTAAAATATTTAGTACACTCTGCAGGCAAACAATAGAAACACTCTGGATACAGAAGTTGATACCAGCCCATTTACAGAAGAAAGGGTTCTGAAAGAACTCTTAAAACTGAAGGTGGACAAAGCAATGGGGCCTGATGGGATTCATCCCAGAATTCTAAAAGAACTAAGGGTAGAACTAGTGACACCACTGACTATCCTCTTTAACAAATCATGGGAGGATGGGGTGGTACCTGAGGACTGGAGGAGGGCAGATGTGATTCCCCTTCACAAAAGTGGGAGGAGGGCAGAAGCAGGAAACTACAGACCTGATAGTTTAACCTCAGTGATAGGGAAAATGATGGAATCACTTCTGAAGGAAAGAACTGTCGAGTACCTAGAGGCCAGAGGGGCACAGGACCCAAGGCAGCATGGATTCACAAGGGGAAGGTCATGCCAGATGAATCTAATAGATTTCTTTGACTGGGCGACTAAAGTAGTAGATCAGGGAGGGGCTGTGGACATGGCCTACCTAGACTTTAGCAAGGCACTTGACACAGTCCCTCACAAAAGATTAATATACAAGTTAGCCAGCCTGGGAGTGGGTCCCAAGATGATAGCCTGGGTAAAGAATTGGCTGGAGAATAGGACACAGAGGGTAATAGTAAATGGAGTCCATTCTGAAGAAAGGGGGGTTACTAGTGGGATACCACAGGGTTCAGTATTAGGACCGGCTCTTCAATGTCTTTATAGGCGACATTGCAGAGGGACTAGAAGGAAAAGTATGTCTCTTTGCAGATGACACAAAGATCTGCAACAGAGTTGATGCACAAGGTGGGATGGAAAGGATGAGAAGGGACTTGGCAAGGTTAGAGGGATAGTCATATGTATGGCAGCTTAGATTCAATGCTAAGAAGTGCAAGGTAATGCACCTGGGAAACAAAAACCGAGGGCAAGAGTACACCATGGGGGGTGAGATACTAACAGCAAAAATGGAAAGGGACTTGGGGGTAGTCATATCAGATGACTTAAAGGTGGGCAAGCAATGTGAGAGGGCAGTAAGGAGGGATGGGGGGATACTGGGATGCATAGGGAGAGGCATCACCAGTAGAAAACAGGAAGTTGTTATCCCTCTGTACAGAGCTGGTGAGACCCTATCTGGAGTACTGCATGCAGTTCTGGAGACCCAGTCTCCGCAAGGACATAGACAGGATGGAAGCTGTCCAGAGGAGGGCAACTAAAATGGTGCACGGTCTGCACCAGAAGACATATGAAGAGAGACTAAAGGAGCTTAATATGTATAGCCTTGAGGAAAGGAGGGAGAGGGAGGACATGATAGAAACTTTCAAGTACCTCAAGGAATCAACAAAGTCCAAGAGGGTAGTATCTTTCAAAAAGAGATGTGCAAGAACAAGGGGCACAATTTGAAGATGGGGGGCAGCTCAGAGGAATGTAAGGAAGTATTGTTTCACAGAGGGTGTGGATGCATGGAATGACCTTCCGGAGGAGGTTGTGGAGTCAAAAACAGTGGTTGAATTCAAGCAAGCATGGGACAGACATAAGCCAATTCTAGGGGGTTGGGGTAGAAAGAAGTAGGCTGCTGGTTAACTAGGATCTGCAGCTTATCCATTAGGTTGGGAAATGGGCAGACTGGGTTGGCCAAGCCGTCCCTATCTGCCATCAAATTCTATGTTTCTATGCAGGTATCATGAGCTACTATAAAGTTCTTCACGTAACTGTGCTTTTTTGTCTCTGGTACCCATTTTATTTTTATACCGTGTATACAATCAGAAAACAAGATATTTATGCCTTTTTTTTTTTTTAATAACTTCTAAGCCTTTGAGATGGAGCAGGATTGGAATAATAGGTTTAGGAGGTGGGTGAGGGGGTGACTATAGCGAGGGCAGAGATATGGAGAAGCAAGTTAAGTTAAGAATAGGAGAACATAAAATGACAATCGGAAAGAACAGTATACAATATCCTATAACTAAACACTTTCGGGAAGCCCGATGTGGATCAGCAGCAGTTTTAAAATTTGTAGGCACTGAAAAAGTGGAACTTGCCCTTGCTCAGTGGCATGGAAGGCTGACGCATCATGCCTTACCTCCTGCCACGTGGGTGACCCGTGTTTGTGGTGCAAGTGGGTTGCCTGGTGTCAGCCAGGGTGGGAGAGGACTGAGCATCCAGAGGAAAGCTCTCCTCTCCCAGTGAGGGAGGGACAAGGAGGCTGGCGCACCTCTGACACCTAGCAGTGGCTAGGTGTTGGAGCACTTGGGTCCTGTAAGTTAGGGATGGGGCAGAGTAGTTGGCCGGCATGCTGTGAGCAGAAGCATGCACAGGTCGGCCATTACTGACGCCAAAGAATGCTCCACCTCTGGGGGGTGGGAGAGAGAAAAACTGGTGGAGAAAATCCCTGGGTGGCTGGATGAATGCCAAGTCCTGCAGGCGCCACTCCCGCGAATGGCAGGCACCTCTCGAAATCAGATCCATGTCAGTGGGTTGAGGTATCCCTGCCACCCCGCCATGGGGGGTAAGCCATGGAGGATGACAGGAGGTGCACTGTGAGCAAGGAGCATGGGGAGGGGGGGGGTTGGCAAGATGGAGGGCCGGCCAGGATGGGGATAAAAGAAAGTACCAAAAATAAAAAAAATAGAAAAAGTGGAACTTGGGGATCGAGGAGGTGACATTGTTAAAAAACTGCTACAGCAGTAAGCTTACTGGATCTTTATGTTGGGGACTATGTAAGCATATGGACTGAATGATGAAATGCCTTTGCACTTACAGTATATTTATGATATTTAATTGTATCGGTTTTGTATTTATGACATTTGCCCATGGTATATTTAATTAAGTTTGTTTTATGCTACAGGTCCTGTCTCCTAACTGACTGTGTTACTGTGTTGTATTAAATGTTTGTCATATTGTCTTATGTGTGCTGTTTCTCTAGATTATGGTGTTCTGCTAGTGGAGTTGGCACTACAATAAGCAAATTAAGATATTCTATGTACTTTGAAATATAGAAACATAGAAGTTGACGGCAGATAAGAACCGCAAGGCCCATCCAGTCTGCCCATTTCTTTTTCTACCTTATGAATATGCCATTGGCCTTTGCTCTGTCAATGACCTATCTATTCATGCTCACCTGTATTGCTCCTTTATGCCTATCCCATGCCTGTTTGAAGCCCTGCACTGTATTCATATCCACCACTTCCTGAGGTAGGCCGTTCCATGCATCCACTACCCTTTCTGTGAAAAAGAACTTCATCACATTTGCACTTTGGTCTTTCTTTTTTTTTTTTTTTGCACTTTAAAACTTTTTGTCTTTGTCATATGTTTATATGGTTTTATGTGGTCTGTGTCTTTAAGTGCACCCTTTTTAAATGTATTAGAGGGTAAGCACGCCACCTCTGAGGAAGACGACAAAGTTAAGGGCATGGCTGTATGTGCTGGGTAAGTGGCTAGTCGGCATGGTGTTTTCTTCTGTGAGTGTGTGAATTTGGTGTTTTCTGTATAGCCATGGAGCTAGATATTTTTACTGATGGCTTTTGAATGAAATGAAGAGGAATGCACCTGCCTGTGAAACTGTTTATGCAAGTGTCCTGTCCGATGTCCTCTGTATAACAGAGCGGTATGCATTTTATTGAGTTGACAATAACAAATTTTACATTTGCATGATGAACAGAACTGTTTACTGAGCTGTTCTTGAACTTCGAGAGAAGGTGCTGACCCACTGTTGTTACTTACAGGTTGTAATTTGTTTTCTGGCTTGCACATACTCCCTTGGGTAAAAGTGCATTTCTTGCTTTGTTGAACCTCCAGTTTTGTGTTTTTGTTTCCCACCACCAATGCCAAGCTGACTGAACTATAATTGCCAGCTTCCTCCCTACCAGTTTTGTGAAGAGGGACTACATCTGCCCTCCTTGAGCTGTTAAATAGGACTGTCAGAGGTGCAGCCAGTACCTCCCTTTGCTCCCTCGGTACCTTTGGATGCACCCCATCTGGCTCATTTGTTTTTTTCCATTTTCAGATTAGTGGATCCCTTCAGGACTCTCTCCACTGCAAAAAGGCTAGTGTCTGCGCCTCTCCTTTCAAAGCTCTTGTTACTTTTTTGTGGCCTCTTCCCTTCTCCTCCATCTGTGAACACTAAACAAAAGTCTTTGTTCAGTATATCTGCCTTTTCCTGGACCCCACCTGCACAGTCCTCCCCCCACTTTCCCTTTTTAACCTTGCAGTCCCTCCCTGGTCATTCTCTTCTAACTTGCATGCCTGAAAAATGTATTTTTCTCTTTCATTACCACCTGGGCTATTCTCTCTTCAGTTTGCTTATTGCACTCCTTACTGCTTTCCCTGCTTCCCTGTTACCCCAATACACCTCCCTATCTTCCTCTTCCCTCTGCGTCTCCATATATCTTCTGAATGCTACCCTTCTAGCCTTTACCTTTTCAGCCACCTGTTACAAGTTGCAGTATATCGACACAGTTGTTTATTGTTTGTACAGTTCATTCAAAGACATGTTTAGGAATATATAGCTTTCTATGTTTCATTTTTAAATTGTTAAGTTTTTAGGGGTCTATTCTGCAACATTTTTGTTTTGTATAAATGACATTTTCCTTATGTTTCAATCTGAGCATTATGGTCACTTGACCAGGTAGTAACAAAAGATTTCTACATATAAAATGTTCAGATTCTAGTAATAAAATACATGCAGCTATAAAGACAGAACTTTATTTATACCGTGTCTTTCTATAGCTCAAAGCATTTCACAGATTGTTTTTTTTTTTTTTTTTAGTCTTTGATAACCAGGTAAGGCCCACTAGGCACAAGTGCCTGTTTTCAAGGGTGACCTGGGAGCACTGGGCGGTCAAGTGACTTGCTCAGAGTCACACAGTATGCAAGTGGAGATTGTGAGATTCAGACCCAGGTCTGGTCTGCTGGATGTATCAAGCTCGTTCACAACTTGTTACTCTAACCTCTAGGCTATACTGCCAGCCCAGTTTGAAACACATCATAGCCACAATAATAATATGCTAAAGGTTATTGAAAGTTAAGGAGCTGAAGAGCCATTTGCCGAAGATATCTTCTGAAGCTACAAATAATAGTCCAGTTTCCCCATTAGCAAGGTGTCTGTCCAATTTATTCATGGATTTGTTTTTTGTCCTAGTTACAATTATGTTTTCAGGTGATTTGTTCCATGGATTTGTAACCTGTTGATTAAAGAAAAATGTCTGTTTCTCTGTATTAAACCTTTTGACCTTACTCTGAAGTGGGTGTCCTCTCATAATGTTATGTTCCTTATAATCCATACCAAGCTCTGTAAGTAGTAATGGGTCATGGACGATATCACATAGAAGTAAAATGTCTTCCATTTTCTTGTGTTTTTCTAATATGTAGAGCTTTGCACTTTCAAGCCTATCAGTGCAAGACAAATCATCAAATCTCTTAATACTTTAGTAGCCCTACATTGTAGCATCTCCACTCTAGTTATGTTCAATTTCTTGAATGGGCACAGTACCTGGCTGCCATAGTCTAACAGCAGTCATACATATGGGGCGGATGTTCAAAGGGTGATGCAGGGTTTGGGTCAACCACTGTGTCGAGCCCATTTTTTGGTGCACCTGTGCCAAACACATTGGCAGCAACTGCACCCGATTATCTATTCTCAGACGCAGTTGCAACAGTTTCCTCACTCAAATATTTGGTGCACACCCTGCAAAAAGGGTCCCCTGAATGCCAGAAGCTAGACCAGGGAAAAGCTGGTCTAACTTACAGTACTTGGTGCACATGATTGAAAATCTCGTTTCGGCAACTGGAAGAATGCCACAAGCTCCCTGTGCCATATGATCAGTGCTGCAGGGGATTGCAGGATTCTCAGGGTTTGAAAATCCAGCTCATGCTCTGTGCAAGGGCATTATCACATTTTATTTTTTACTTGTTATAGTCTGTTTTAGTGCACCCATGACTTTGTTAGCTTTTGCTATTGCTGCTGTGCAATGATCGTTTGAGTCTAATTTGTTATTAATGATAATCTCCAGGTCTCTTTCCTTTTCCTTCACTTGCAGTATGGTATTACATAATGAATACTGACGTTTCATTTGGTTTGGTCCTAAATGTATGACACAACATTTCTCCAAGTTAAACCTCATGCCTCACTTGTATGCCCATCTGGTTATTGCCTCAAGATCAGCCTGTATACTATTTATTTGATGTTCAGTGTCACATGGTCCACCCAGCTTGGTGGCATCACTATACTTCATTACCCAGTGTATAACTTCACTATTCACATCAGATATGAAAATTTGGAAAATACAGTAATAGAACCCATTACAGAGCCCTGGGGTGCCTCACTGATCACAGTGCCCTTGGTTGACATGTACCATTTAGGGAAACTCTTTGCATTCAGTCTGTTATCAAATTTTAAACCCAAGTTATTAATTGGATGTTCAAATTAATATTAGATAATTGTTCTATTACTATGTCAAAAACCTTGCAAAAATCTAGACATCTGTTGATTTTGGTTATTCAGAGCACCCTGATGTAAATCAATGTTGTTTCCAGTCTGTTTTATTGTTTGTATGTACGTGATGAACTATCATGTCCCTGATGATTGGCTGTAAGATCTTGTCCCGCACAGATGTTAAGCTGATTGGCTTATAGGTTTCTGCATATTGTCTACTGTCTTTTTTATGGCTGCAGTGGGTGGAGCATGCATCGGTTTTGCGGTAGCTCTAAAAACAAGCTACTGGATTGAGACTGTGGAACGCTTCCAGTTTGGAGTTGCAGAATGATCATTCCGCAACTCCAAACCAGTCCACTCACCCCCCCCCCGGGCACACTCTTTCTTCAGCTGGTGGAATACAGCACAGTCCACTGTGAGCAAGATGGCCACCAGAGCTCAGTGCCCATGCATGAGTCATCACGCATAAGAACTAAACTCTGGCAGCCATCTTGGACATGGCAGAATGTGTGCGCATGCGTGATGACTTGCACATGCACATGGAATTCTGGCTGCCATCTTGAACACTGCGGATAGTGCTGTGTTCTGCCATAGCTTCAGTGAGCTTGGCTGCAGCCATATCGACTCTGGCCAGAGTTTGTCTATGGTTAAGCTTGACCTTTGCAGTTTTTGAATCCTTAGGCACTTCCCCAAGGTACAAAACTCAGATCAGGTATAATCACAGTTCATAATTATATGATTTATCAATCCTCTGAGAAAGCCTGTCTAAATAGCCTTGTCTTCAATTTAGACTTAACATTTTCGGCTGAAGAGGCAGAATGGATACATCTTGGTACAGCATTCCAGAGTCTCAGAGTGGCAAGAGAAAAAACTCATCTCCAGTAGATTTCAATCTTGCTATATATGGTTTCCTTACTTTTCCTTGCAGGGAACATATTGATATTTTAATTTTAAATAATACTATACAAAAAATAACAAAAACAAACTGGCAAATAAGTCTGAAAAATTCTCCTGGCAGTTAAAGTGTTAAGGTACTCATCATAGCAGCCGAGAAAACTTATGCCCTTTGGCCTTCTGAGTACAGCTGTATGACATTCCAACTAGAAAATCTTACCTCTGTATTCTAATTAATATTGACTCTACCAGCCACAGCTACAAAATGCCAACATACTGTACCACCATAGGAATTTATAACATGTTGAAAAGTCTAGAGATCTGATTGGCTGAAAGTAGCACAGAGCCATGTAATTACTGATACATATTTATATACCTCTCAACCTTTCATCCCCAATATGCGGAACACTGTCTCTGAAAATGTGGAACAAATAGGGAAAATGTGGGACACTTTACAAATCTCAGAACACTGTTGAAATGGGTGCCTTTATGTTAACAGAGTTTGTTGTTAATTGAATAATATATTTTTCAAATTATTTATTATGGATTTTTGCTTGAAGATCTTAACACTGGGTGTGGAACAAATCCACTCTATGTGGAACAGGGAGTTTTTGTGACGTAAAATGAGGAATTGTTCCTCATAATGTGGGAGAGTTAAGAGGCATGCATATTTATATGACTGAACTACTTCCAGCCATTTAAACCACATCACACAAACACAGGAATATCACTACACTGTTGGTTTTCTGGCAGTCACTCTGACATGGACTGTCATTTTCCTACAAGTCACAGTGTATTAGTTATCTAGTCACCATGCTGCCCAGATTGTCCGCAGAAGCTAATTTAATCACACACTACACCATCCACTTGTTGCACAATACAACAACCTATGTCCTTACAGACGTGGACCTGGAGGCCTGACAGAATATGTCCATGACCAGGCACAAAAATTAATCTAGCCTCCAAAGCTATTGGTCTGCATCCATAGTGGACAGGCTCCAATGGAGCAATTTACTTGGTGGCAGCAGGAGTGAGAAACCAAGCACCTTGACATCATGGATGTCATTACCTCTCCTCATGGACAGTCAGCAACCGAGCACTTTGAAACAGTGACCCCCATGGAAATTCCAGGCCCAGTGCATCACTGCGGTTAAAACCAAGCCAAGACTGAAACCACCCCAGAACATCATGGGGACGACAGCCAAACCAAAACTGCAACATGTCAGTGCCACAACACCAGAGCCAACCTTCAAGTAACCAAATGTCAGACACTGAAAAAGCTGGGAAATATGAAAACTAGCACAGCACTGCACAACTGCACTAGAGCTGGTAATGTAATTTTTAATTTTAATTAAATCTGCTCCTCACTGTCTGGATTACACTCAGCAACACAACTGGCTGTTCCTTGATGACCCAACTAGCTTTAAAAGAAAAAGAGTTAGCAGTTTAACGTTTCAGGTTCAACAAATAACATTAAAAAATTAAAACAAGTTTTAAACGTTTTTATTGGTACGTACAACTGTTCGGTTAAACTGCAGAATGAAATGAGTGACTACTTTATGTCCCACTGTTAAAAAAATTATACATTTGCAAGTTAGAGTAACTTACAACTTTCTGTGTTTTTAAAATAATTTTTCTGTACATATTACAAGTGCAATAAAGCACTCTAGGGTGTGAGATTAAGGACAATAATCACATATCTCTCTCGTGTTGTTTAAAGGCACTTACCACAAGTGCCTTATAGTTAACACACTCAAGAAATGTGTGATTATTGACCCATAATCACACACCCTATCATGCATTATTGCATACCAAGTCACCGACTAGTGCGACTGACACCTTGGGTCAGGCAACTCGTGACAAGGAGTTGCCTGCCTGAGGATCTAAATCACCCACAATTTTAATTTTTTCCTTCAGCCTGTATGTAAAAATTTAAACTACATTACCCTACATTTATATACTCCCCTTAACATGTGACAGTACCCTCAAACTACTTGCATGTAAAGGTCATCATTGCTCCTGATTGTTATCTGAGCTATTAGTAGTCCTGCAGCCCCTTCCCTACTTAACATCATCAAACTGCTGTTTTTAAGGGTGGGGCTGTGATGGGCACTGATCGTCTTTCACTAATGCAAGAGGGGGGTTGCAGGTAATGGCCTTTAAATTTCTACATAATGGCTGAAGATAAGAATTAGACAATGATGGGGGGGGGCTTGCAATAGTATTGTGGTGATGGAAAGGACTTCTGGTTCATCTAGTCTGCCCCCATCACAAGACAATAACTGCTCAGATTTTAGTATGGACACACCTCCATGATTAACAGCCAGAGTGTTTTCCAAAAATTCATGTTAATCTGACTGCTGGAGAAGCTTTGAGGAACCTCGTGCTACACACATATTTTTTGGTCATGCACCAAATTACATACATACTGGAATGCACTCAAATGGAAGATGACCGAGATGTTTACTGTTATAAAGCTTTTAACATTCCAATATATAATGTTAGATCTTAACTCTGAGTGCTGAGAACTATATGTTTGAAGGTATGCAGATTCTGGATGTACAGTATATATACACCTGCAGTTTCCTAAGGGTTAAGTCACCTTCTCTTAAAGGGAAGGAAACACATTTTTGATGGTATATAGGGATTACGGCAGACTAGGTGGGTCAAGCGGTCCTTATCTGCCATCAAATTCTATATTTCTATGTTTCTATGTAAAGACCATCACAAGAAAGTGCATGCAGGAAGATCCCCCCCTGCTCCCAAGGTCACAGAGAATAGGAGGAAGTGATGGGAGAAATAGCAGAAATGGAAAAGATCACCTTGCAGCCTCAGGACAAAATGAAAACTTACAGTATATCTGTAGATGGACCAGATGGGAAATGTTGCTAGGGGTATGAGGCAATGAATCAGCAGAGGAGGAAGATGGGGACTAAGGAATACGAGGAAGGGTAATACGGACATTTGGTTTTTGAAACACAGCAGTAGTGTGGTGTGCTGATGGCAAACTATGCTTAACACACCCTGCATTTTAACTTTGAATGTGTTGTTATTTTTAGGCTATGTGTCTCATTTCTGTAGTGTGCGTGTGAATTCACTATTGCTTGAGTCCTACTATTCAGTCTGGAAGTAGGAATAGAAGTATTGCAGTTCAACATTACCAAAGAACTACAAACTCGGGGGCACTAGTTTTATTTTATTTAAAGCAGCAGAGGCTTTAGAAAGAGTGCTAGAGTCACGCATGAGTGGCTCTCACCCTATTTTTCCAGTGGCTATCTAATTAACACATTTGCGTGGGAGTTTGCTACTACTGACCCTGAAAAGGTACTTTCAGGGCATATAGACTTATTTAAGTAGCTCTGCAGCAAGCAGGTTAGTGTTTGAAACACAGTAGTAGTGTGGTGTGCTGCTAACAAATCACGCTAGATGCACTGTGCATTTTAACTTTGAATGTGCTGTTATTTTTAGACTGTGTATCTCATTTCTGTAGCGTGTATGTGAATTCACTATTGCTTGAGCCCTACTGTTCCATCTGGAAGTAGGAAGAGGAGCACTGTAGTTCGACATTACCAAAGAACTACAAACTCGGAGGGCACTTATTTTATTTAAAGTAGTAGGGACTTTAGAAAGAGTGCCAGAGTCATGCATGAGTGGCTCTTGCCTGATTTCTCCAGGGGTTAACTAATTAACATTTGTGTGGGAGCTTGCTACTACTGACGCTGAAAAGGTACTTCCAGGGCATATAGACTTATTTAACTTGCCCTGCAGTGAGCAGGGCGAGCACAGCAATGAATGTGAAGACACATGCAAAGACATGCATGTCCATACATGTGTTTTGTGTGTCTGGTGCCAAGGGCACAGAGGGAGCAAAAGACACCGGTCAGTATCGAAGACTAACAGCAATGTAATAAAGTTGTTTACAACTGTGGAAATCAAGTACTGGGTAATAAGCTAAGTTAACCAGCCACGTTTACAATAAAACCTAGGTTAGCTCTAACATTATGGATTGAATAGTGACATCAGAGGGCCACATGGGGATGAAATGCAGCACATGTTGTATGTATTTAATTACTGCAGAGGTGCATGTTGCATTACCATTTGTATGTAGCAAATGTATTAAAAATGAGGAACTGGAGAGAGAATTTAACCTTTTTAGAGATAGATTAATTGCACTAGTATCAAGCCAACAGGCACTGACAATAAGGTTACAAGCTAGAACTGGGAACCTGCACCTAGAATCCACTCAGAATCAAACTGAAGGGGGGTGTAGAGTTGAGAACGTAATAGAATTCCGCATGAACACTGTTGAAGAACTCACTTCATCAACAGTAAGAGAACCTGATAAGAATGAATTTAAAAATAAAAAAAAAGAAATGAGGAACAAGACATTGTAGAAAGACTGTAAAAAGAGTATGTAAAGCTAGTCAACTCAATATTCCTTTATCTAACTTCTTTGACCTACTAAGCAAAAATAATGAATGTGGTAAAGAAACAACCCACTAATTTTATTCCAGGACTGTAAAAGGGGTGTCCCAAACACCGATAATGGTATGACTAAATCCACTGCTACACAACAAGTAAGCATTCGTATGTCTTGATCCCCCATCAGAGTCAATAACATAGGAACCAATATCCGTTAAGAAAAACTAATAACCCTACCTAATACTGGGACAGGGAGTCAGCCAAATACTGTAAGAGGGCAAGGCACAAACGAAGATCAGCTATGATGCAACACCCCCAGGGAACTATTAGGGGAACTAAATCCAACATTATGATCATAGATCAATCTAACACAAATAAAGAAACCTCAAACAGGGAAGAGTCCATGGAAACAGAAATTGTTGTGAATCATAAACAAGCATACGTTCTGGGAAATTTAATGATCAAACATTTAAATAGGGCCATCTGTAACCCAGACAAAGCAAACTGTACCCTATTAAGCTTTAGTGGGGCAAGAATTACTGATGTCACTGCAATGCTTAATGATATCTTGATCAACGCTGGTGAAAGTTCTGTAGTTGTATTACATGTAGGCATAAATAATGTTTTTAATGAACCCATATGCAAAATAAAGTAAGACTATGTTTCCATAACCAATAAATTGGTCCTTACGGGATGTACTGTGACCATCTCAGAGACTCTCCCTATGCCTAAGGCAACTGAATATCAGACAAAATTAAAGAAATTTATGAATGGTTATGTAAGTGATGCCTGAGGCAGGATATCAAATGCATTACACATTGGGAGAATTTCACTGAAAAGATGGAATACTTCGGCAAGAATGGATTACATCTCAGTCGGAGAGGATGTAGCCAGCTAGGAAAGAACATATTGACATTCATTAATAAATGTTTAAACCAAAATACCAGGGGGAGAGGAACACTTCAGCTGTCTCTCTAAAACAAGGACAAGGCTAATCAAAAGGAGCAAACACACATATTATTAAACAAACATCTATTAGAAGCAGAATATCGAACCTCACTTTTACAACTGAATATAATAGAATAAACAATAACAAAACATTTAGTATATTATTGGTAAATGCAAGAAGTCTGAGAAATAAATTAGATGAACTGAAAGTTATTTTGGATAATAAACACATTGACACTTGTGGGGTGACAGAGACGTGGTTCCGTAATGATGATTGGAACACTGACATTCCAGCATACACAAACATATGGAAACAATTTAGTGATAGAAGAGGAGGGGGTATAGCACTATATATCAAGGAAAAATACAAAACCTATGAAATCCTTCCTGAATTGAAACGAAGATAAATCAGAACTTTTGGGGGCAAAAATAAGAAAATAACAGTAGGTTTAAACTACAGATCTCCAAATCTGAATTCAGATGAAACTAATACATTCCTAACAGACTTGGTGAGCATGGTAGCAGATAAGGACTGTATACTGAAGGGAGAGTTTAACTTCCCATCAGTAAACTGGGAGAAGCTAGAAGGTACTAACAGAAATGAAAACAGATTCATGGAAATTTCTATTTTAAACAACCTAGATCAACTAGTAAAGGTAAACACAAGGGAAAACAGTAGGCTGGACTTATTATTAACAAATATAGAAACAGGAAGATCAGAACCCAAAACACATCTACCTTTGGGTGATAGTGATCACAAAATGGTTGAATTTGAACTAGAACTTACAGAATCTGAAGCAAAAGGCAGAACTGAAATGAAAGATTACCATAATGCTAATTATAAGAAAATAAGGGAATGGCTAGCAACTTGGAATTGAGAAAATGATTTTGCAAATCATAATTTAGAAATGACTTGGGACAAAATAAATGACAAATTACAATACTGCATCGACAAATGGGTACCGAAACAAAGACAATACTTTAATGGATGTAGGATTCCCCCCTGGTGGAACAAGACTATTAAAAAGCTTATCAATAAAAAGAAGAAACTCTTTAACAAATATTCCAAAAATCGTACAAAAAGATAGCTAACAGGATAAAAAATACTATTAGAAAAGCAAAAAAGGAATATGAATTTAAACTGACTACATTGACAAAGGATAACAAAAAACAGTTTTATAATTATATTGGCTCAGTTAGGGTAAACCAGAAAGCAACTGGTCCAATTAAAACAAGAAATGGTTTGGTAATAAATGAAACAGAAACTACTCAATAATTATTTTGTAAGTGTATATGAACCCAAGGAGTACCAAATTAAAAACACTCCCAATAACACAGAATGTTATTCCCTTCACAATTGAAGAAGTTACTGAAGTTATTCGATTCTCTAAAACAAATAATTCAGCAGGGCTCAATGAAATTTCACCAAAATTACTCAAGAAATTATCATCTGTCTTGGCTGGTCCACTTATGTACTTATTTAACTTATCCCTTAAAGAGTGTAAAACCTGGAAGCACAGGAGAGAAGCTGTTATTATCCCGATACATAAAAATGGTAGGAAAACAGAGGTCAATAATTACAGGCCTATTAGCCTCACCTCAGTCATTGGAAAGCAATTAGAAAGGCTAATTCAGCAATGTATAAATACACATACTACAGAAAATGGCATTCTGATACATTACAACATGGTTTTACAAGGGGACGATCTTGTCTCACAAACCTGCTTCATTTCTTTTAACCTGTCAGTACAGCTCTAGATAGAAGAATGCCTGTTGACGTTCCCTACTTGGACTACTCCAAGGCATTCAACAAAGTGTCACATAGGATACTAGTTGAACGCCTGATTAAAATTGATCTGCATCCTAATATAGTGAACTGGAGAAGTTCATAGTTAGAAAATAGGTTGCAAAAGGTGGCCATAAGTAGGTATTTATCATCAGAAGGTGGAGTGACTAATGGGGTCCCACAAGGATGAGTCCTGGGACCCATGCTGTTTAACACCTTAGTATCATCCATGAAAACAGCTAATAATGTGTGGATAACTAAATATGCAGATGTGTGCAAAATTGGAGCAATTGTTTACGATCAGAAAACAAGGGAGGAATTTCAAGAGAACATTGATTTATTTGATAACTGGGCAAAACAAAATAAAATGAAATTTAAGTTAGATAAATGCAGGATCATGCACTTGGGACACAGTAACCATCAATACACTTATACCCTAAATGGCACCCCACTATAGACCACTACCAACTGAAAAGATTTGGGAGTGCAAGTAACAAATTATTTATCATTTGAAATAAACTTGATATTCAAAGTTAAGAAAAGTCAAAAAATATTAGGATGTATTCTGGATAATATAAAAAGTAGGGAGCCAGAGGTCATTATACCCCTGTTCGCCACTTTGGTAGAAACATAGACTCTGACGGCAGATAAGTACTGCTTGGCCCACTTAGTCTGCCCATTTCCCTACCTACAGGATAAGCTGCAGATCATAGTTAACCAACAGCCTATTTCTTCCTACCCCCACAAGAATTGCTTTATGTCTGACTCATGCATTCTTGAATTCTCCTGCAGTTTTAGACCCAACAACCTCCTCAGGAAGGCTGTTCCATGTGTCCATTACCCTCTCTGTGAAAAAATATTTTCTCACATTACCCCTGAGCCGTCCCCCCTCTATCTTCAAATTGTGTCCCCTTGTTCTTGCACATCTCTTTTCTGAAAGGTGCTACCCTCTTGGACATTGTTGATTCCACTGAGGTACTTAAAAGTTTCTATCATGTCCCCCTTCTCCCTCCTTTCCTCAAGGGTATACATATTAAGCTCCTTTAGTCTCTCCTCGTATGGCTTCTCTTATAGACCCTGCACCATTTTAGTTGTCCTCCCCTTGACTGCCTCCATCCTGTCTATGTCCTTGCGGAGATGGGGTCTCCAGAACTGGACACAGTACTCCAGATGGGGTCTCACCAACTGTCTGTACAGACGGATAACAACTTCATGTTTTTTGCTGGTGATGCCTCTCCCTATGCATCCCAGTATCCCCCCAGCACTCCCTACTGCCTTCTCACATTCCTTGCCAACCTTAAGGTAATCTGATATGACTACCCCCAGGTCCCTTTCCATTTTTGTTGTTGTTACTAACCCCCCCCCACTGTGTAATCTTCCCGTGGGTTTTTGTTTCCCAGGTGCATTATTTTGCACTTCTTTGCATTGAGTCCAAGCTGCCATATGTCTGACCATTCCTCCAACCTTGCCAAGTCCCTTCTCATCCTTTTCATGCCTCCTTGTGCATCAATCCTGTTGTAGATCTTTGTGTCATCTGCAAAGAGGCATACTTTTCCTTCCAGTCCCTCTGCAATGTCACTTATAAAGACATTAAAAATGACTGGACCCAGTACTGAACCCTGTGGTACCCCACTAGCAACCCCTCTTTCTTCAGAGTGGACTCCATTTACAATTATGTGTCCTGTTGTCCAGCCAATGTTTTACCCAGGCTACCACCCTGGGACCCACTCCCAGGCTGGTTAATTTGTTTATTAATCTTTTGTGTGGGACTGTGTCAAATGCCTTGCTAAAGTCTAGGTAGGCCATGTCCATATCCACCCTACCTGGTCTACTACTTTGGTCACCCAGTTACAGAAATCAGTTAGATTCATCTGACATAACCTTCCCGCAGTGAACCCATGCTGACTTGGGTCCTGTGCCCCACTGGCTTCTAGGTACTCAACAATTCTTTCCTTCAGAAGTGATTCCATCACTTTCCCTACCACAGAGGTCAAACTGACAGGTCTGTAGTTTTCTGCCTCTGTCTTGCTCCCACTTTTGTGAAGGGCAATGACATCCACCTTCCTCCAATCCTCAGGTACCACACCATCCTCCCATGATTTGTTAAAAAGGGTAGTCAGTGGTGTCAATAGTTCTCCCTGTAGTTCTTTTAGAATTCTGGAGTGAATCCCGTTGGGCCTCATTGCTTTGTCCACCATTAGTTTTACGAGTTCTTTCTGAACTCTTTCTTCTGTGAAAGGACTGGGATCGACCACCCTATCCAGAGTGCTTCTGTTAATTGGATTAGGTACCTCCCCCTCCTCCTGGTTTGTGAATACTGAGCAGAAGTATTTGTTCAGCATCCCTACTTTTTCACTGTCCCTCTCTGCCCACCCACCATCCATTCTGTTCAGTCACACTTGGAACATTGTGCACAGTTTTGCTCTCCTCAAACAGCAAAAGGTAAGAGAATTATGGAGAGAGTACAAAGAAAGACTACCAAAAAAAATTAAACATATGCACAGTCTTGGTTACCAAATAAGACGAAAAAGCTAGGTCTCTACTCAATGGAGTACAGAAGGGTAAGAGGAGACCTATGTTTAGCATGCCAGGCTAGTAAGGATCTGACTCTAAGGGAAACAATTGGTTTAGTAAATCATATAGGTAAAAAAACTAAATCACATAATAGTAAATTAATGGGAGAAAACTACAGAACAAGAAGCGGTAGATGGTATACACAAAGAATTGTAACAACTTGGAATACCTTACCGCAGCAAATAATAGATAGTCCCAATATTACTACCTTTCAAAATAGATTGAATATTTATATGGGTGCCAAAAAATTTGAGTCCCACCTTTGAGGACCGGAAGGTGGCAAGTTCTTAAAAGGTGAAAACCTATTGAACTTGTAAACGAACTATGAAACTATAAGGGTTGCAGATCTCGAGGACTTAGAGATGAGTCTAATATGTCCACTCACTTCCCTGGTGCCCAGGGGCCTCCTATTCATGTTCCTATTGTAGGATTCTCATATTGTGTACTGTGAACCTCCAGTGTTAGTTAAGATGCAGTGTTTATTCAAAAAAAATTGAAAAAAGTGGAAAAATGTCTGTGTACGTCTGTACTTATGAAATATAATGTAACAGAATATGTGTTATGTGGACACTACACATGCATTTCAGTGAATATGCTTGCCACATGCTTTCAATAAGGAAGGTATAAAACAAAAGACAATTTGGCATTCCTCCCCTATTGAAGGTGTACATACTTGGCTTCCCCAAGAGCATTGTTTCACCCTAATACAATTTCTACTCAGTATTAGTTGCACCTTTTTAATCCCCTTGCTTTGTTTGTATTTTGTTATGTATCCCCATATTCTTATTCACTTGTTACAGTTGTATTTTGTATTAATAGCTTTACTTTTGACAGATTCACAGTGTCTATCTGTACAATATTATATTTAATTGCACAATTTTTGTTTGTATTAGTTTCACTTGTTTGTATTTTATACCCTGTACCCTTCCTCTAGGTCACACCTCAAAATGAGCCTCAGCTCAGTGTGCCTTTCCCAGTTACCAATTTTCAATGAATAAATAATAAATAATTCATCATAAGAAGAATGGGCCTGATTCCCGAAAGGCTATGACTGGCATAACTGCACTTGCAACAAAAAGAATGGTGCAAGTAGCAAGTTATGCCAGCAGTTGTGACATGCGGCATTCTACAAAGTGGCCTGCTACATGCCACAGGCCACTTGCACCAAAGTGGACATACACCAGCACATACACCCTAAGCCCCTTGCAACATGGTGCTAGGGGGTTTATGGCAGCAGTTGTGCCCAATTCTAGTAGGGCAGCAACAAAGTCCCCAAGGGCGGGATTCTACAACAACCCCCAGAGGAGAACCGGCAACGTAAGTTTCACCAGCATTTAGCTGGTGTAACTGTACATTCACCCTCCAGGGTTTAGGTAGACTCACCAGCAGACTTCACCCAAGCCATGTGCCCCCCATGCCCAGAACACCTCTGTAGGTGCCCCACTGGGCATCTCAAACCCCCACCCCAATCCCCCATATTGTACATGCCCCATAAGGCATCTCACACCTTGGCCCCCCAATCCCCCAAATGGTACAAGACCCACAGGGCTGTCCACACACCCCATGACCCTGAACCCCCACAGCACTAAAATCCCCACGGGGCAGCTCTGTCCCCCTGGCCTGTGCCCAGACCCTGAGACACAGTGCCACAAACTGTAATTATGTAGTGCACAACTATCTCTGGTAGTCTAGTGACCCCCAACACCCCACCCAGCAGTGCCAGTCCACCCTGCACCCCCGACCCATCCCCAGCCAGCGACTGGCAAAGCCCATGTCTCACCTCCATGGCCAGCAGCCAACTGAGCTCCATATAAGTGCTTACTGTATAGATGCACTCAATGAAATATTCATATTGAGCACATCTATACAGCAAGAGCTCATACAGAGCTCATTCAGTGGCTGGCTGTGGAGGTGAGAGGTAGGCTGTGCCAGCCACTGGCTAGGATAGGTCAGGGGTGTGAGATGGACTGGCACTGCTGGGTGGGGAGCCACTAGACCACTAGGGATAGCTGTGCAGTACATAATTACAGTTTGTGGCACTGTGTCTCAGGGTCTGGGCATGGGTCAGGGTAGTGAGGGGCCAAGGGTGTGTGATGCCCTGTAGGGCACTGCCAGTCTTGAGGGATCATGGGCTGGGGGGACACACTTGCCCTGTGGGGCATTCCCAAGTGGGGGGGCTTGGGGGCTGGGGGGACATTGCTGCTCTGCAGGGCTTTGGGGTGGCATTTGCACTCACTGGAGGGTATGCGACTTGCAACATGCCCCTCGGGTATGCACTTAGGTTGGTGTAGCCCTCCTCATGTCGCAAATTGCAAGAGTTAGCCGCAGGGACCCTGTTCCTTCTAGAATAGGGCACAGGGTCCATGTTGCAACTGCGTTTGGCATGTCACCTTTGACGGCGACTTGTGCCGTGCTTCTAGAATCAGGCCCATGTGTTCATTCTTTGACAGAACAACCACTAGTATTTTCAAAATATTTCCAAAAATAACCTTATATTATATTTTTAGGTTCCATGTCGCTGCACTGACCGTCATTACAGTGATGGCACAATGCTGCCAATTGCCATTGTGCCATCACTGTACAAATGTCTGATTTTTGCAGGGGTCTTTGCCCCCCCACACTCCCCATGCAGGAGGCTCTGCCTCCCACACTCCCTGCACTTTAGATAACTAACTCAGAGTCTGAGTCGGTTTGGTGGAAGAGGCAAACTCCCCAGCGACAACAGTGTTGGGAAACCAGCAGACCATCACAGCGAACTGTCGATTTTGTCACTGGGATGGTCTTCTCTGCGTTCCCATCACTGTGGGAATGGTATACCATATTTTTTAAATACTTGAACAGTTCATCATAAAAAAATTAATTTTTGTTAAATGAAAGCTTGGAGTCCAGTCAACATGTATAGACCCTAATAATACAGTTCCTTTGTGTTGCTATGTGCACATGCATGTTGATATAATATGTTGTTAAAAATGACAGGACCTTAAAAATGTTGTGAACCATTTTATGTTTTTTATATCGATATGCAACATTTCATGTTTATATCAATATATGATTGCTGTAGTGATATGTTAACAGAGTATGTATTTAGCCAACTTCAAGCTTTCATTTAAAAAAAATAAGTCTCTATCCCAAATGGTTCTAAAGTTATCACATTTTAAAGAAAATATGTTTTGAAAGGTCTAACTCTGGAACTGTTTGGGCTAGAAACTTATTTTTTGTTTAAATTAAAAGCTTGGCATCTAACTGTTAAGAAATGCTGTCATTATTATGTTGTTATCATGCAACAGTAGTAATCAGATTATTGATATAGAAGTAAGCAGTTTTCTGAAGCTATATCGAGATATTTACATCACAACAGATTTTTTTTTTTTACAAAATAAAGGTTATCGATGTAATTTTTCCATAACAATGAGTATATAAATAATCTTTTGTAATAGCATCATGGAATATATACATACATATATATATATATATATATATATATAAACTATTGTTACTGCTGAGGGAACCGAAATGTTGCCATGTGATGTAAGGTGTAAGATTAATGTTTATGATATTATAGTTATATAGATACTAATAAAATTATGGGGACTATTACCAAAATTCAGAATGCAAAAAAATACAAAAAGAGTATTTACATTTTTTTTAAACAGTCATAACATTTTACATGTTGATATTAAAAAAAAAAGTATACTGATATTTGGAACTGTTAGGGATAGAGATTTAATTTTTTTTAAGAGAAATCTTGGAGTCAGCTAAGTTGGTATATCATTAAGTTATCACTACAGGAACCATATATCAATATAAAAATAATTACCTGGTGGCTACAGTGGTGTTTGGATGTATTATGATAAGAGGCATGACTGATCTTTCCTGAGTCTTTTCTAGGTCTAATTTTTTCAGGTACTGCATTGGAGAACTGAAATCAGCACCCATGTCTGGTAGACACAGAGAAAAACAACTCATAAGAGTTTTTGTAACTTTACTTAGAAAAACAGTTCTGTAACATAAATAGTGAAATTTAAAGAGTTAATGCAGCTGATTTGAGAACATTTTTAGGTATAGGAGCAAATTAATTTGCCTCCGATGTTTGTTGCTTTTGACAGATTTTTGAACTACTTTTAGAAGCATGCTTCTTTGCTCAGTGTATGGAAGGGGATAGAAGTATTGATTGCTGCCCAAAAAGTACCACATTTTTGGGACAGTTGCTGATTGTTAACATGCTTTATACCTTCTACAGCTGTAGCTGTAGTAGTGCTACAGCAAATAATGTTTTTTAGCTTTATTTTGGTCTAACAATTGCTTTCTGAGAAACAGGCTGCTTCTGGCCGCATAGCAAAGCATTTAGCTAGCACTTGACACTAGCAGCCACCAACTCCTTTTGTGCGCTAAAATTATTTATATCTATTACACATGTGTGGTATCATGCATATTTGGGTTGAGTTAGTTTTTCTGTCAAAAGCTGGGTTTTTGACAGATTATATCTTGGTGACCTGACCCCCTAGAATTGGGAAATTTGGTATGTACCTTTCCAGTCCTAGCGACTAATTAGCAAGTTTGGTACATATCAGTTTGGCAGTTATTAATAATGTGATTATGTAAAAATTCCCAAATTAAGACATTTTTGCACAAGGCTATGGCAAAAACTACACCATTTTTGAATGATAAAGCATGCAGGTTTATTAGATTTCCTCTTAGCTTGTAATATGTTTGTGGTTTGGAGATGAATGGATGTGAAGTTTTAAGTTTTAAACGTTCTAAAACTGGGCATATGCACTGTATCAACCCTCAAAAAAAGTTGAAAAATTGTAAACTTTTTTCATCACTGAAGTTAGTCACAAAGGGAAAAACTGACATCTTTTACTTCACTTGCCACAGAAACTCATGCACAAAATACACCCCCTTGCCCAACCTGTAACTACACAAAACACCTACAGCAGGTACCCAATCCCACAGCTGGCACCCCTTCCCTCTTGGCAGCTTGATCAATATATTTTACCAAGGACACCTGCCCAGTTCAGCCACAGGTACCCCCTCCTAGTCCTATGATCAATACTTTTCTTGCAGCAGGTGACCAATCTTGCTAATAGCCTCCCACCACCGAAATTAAACCTACAAGTTGCTGGCAAGTGACAAGCAGTTGATTCAGTATACTTAGATTTCAGCAAGGCCTTTGTCTCAGTCCCTCATAGGAGACTGGTGAAGAAGCTAAAGGACTTAGGGGTGGTGAAACAATTGGTTGCTTGGGTAGAAAGTTGACTGAGGCAAAGGACAGAAAGGGTCACAGTAAATGGGGAGTTCTCCAATATATAAGTTAGAAGCTGGTTACAGGACAGGAAGCAGAGGGTGGTGGTAAATGAGATCCAATCCAAGGAAATGGGAGTGACCAGTGGGGTATCTCAAGGATCAGTCCTGGGGCCAGTCCTATTTAATGTCTTCATTAGCAGCATTGCAGAGGGTCACCAGGGAAGGAAGGGATTTGGGGATTATTATCTCAGATAACCTAAAGGTAATCAAGCAGAGTGCAAATGCTATAGGGAAGGCCAGTGGCATGTTGGGGTGCATAGGAAGGGGTATCACTAGTCAAAGAAGGGAGGTGGTGGCATCACTATACAAATCACTGGTGAGGTCTCATCAGGAATATTGTGTGCAGTTCTGGAGGTTACATCTTTGTAAGGACAGACAAGGTGGAGGCGGTTCAGAGAAGGGCGATTAAGATGGTGTAGAAGACCAGAAGACATATGAGAAGAGATTGAAAGACCTCAATATGTATATACTGGAAGAGAGGAGGGAAGGGGGGATATGATAGAGACCTTCAAGTATCTTAGTAGCATTAACAAGGTGCAAGGGGAAGACACCTTTTAATATAGGAGGTTTACAAGAACAAAGGCTCATGATATGTGATTGGAAGGGGTCAGCATAAGGGGAAATGAGAGGAATTTATTTTCACAGAAAGAGTGGTGGATGCATGGAATAACCTACCCCAGGAGGTAGTGGGAGCATTCACAGTGGGGGGATTTAAACATGCATGGGATAGACATAATGGAACCCTAGAGGAGAGCAGGAGACGCTAAAGCCAATGACCACATAGGGATACCGGCTGCCAAGTAAGGTAGGAAAACTGGGCAGACTGGATGGGCCTGGTGGTCCTTATCTGCTGACAATCTCTATGTTTCTATGTTTCTATATTTCTGTAAGGGAGATTGTGAGTGAAATACTGCAGGGAATTGGTGCTGAGTCTCGTCCTTTTCTTTTTTTCTTTAAACTTTTCTTTTATTCAGATACTCTGAAATAATTCTACATACCTGTGTATAGTTTGAGTGTTACAGCAATACAATATCATGAAATTAACATCTTTATCAACTTGGTATAGATATTATGCCTTCTTCTAGTCAGGAAATTGATTGAACCATTGCTGCTTTGCAGAATCACTGAGACACTTAACAGATAGGTAACTTTTAAACTACCCACACATAAAATTCTAAACAGGGTATGACTGCTTGCTCTACCCTGGCATCCTGGACTTGGTGTAAGCAAATGTTTTTTACATATCAAAGGGCGGAAAAAAAAAAAATTCCCAAAACAATGGAAGGAGAAAAGGGGGAGAAAGACACCAGTAAAATTTGAAGGGAGTGCCCATCTCTTAGATTCTGGCTTACATCTGACACACCTCTGCTCTGCTCCAGTCTGGGGAAACGCTTAGCTGGTCTGTGGAAGCAGGAGAGCACCACTCCGAGGCTCTTCGCTGCGCTGTGTTTGGGTTGGCACAAGGCTCCCCAGGGTGTCATGGGCATCTCATCTTTACCATAGCTCATTGTGTTTCTCCTAGGTGAGTCGCAGTGTGGCTGTGATGCGCTCCATTGTTCAGAGCTCTCTGAACTTTGACCTCCATGCTTCAATTGTTGATGTGTCCCTTGTTCTCCAGTGTAATGTAATTTCCTTCATTGCAGCCAGGCAGGGAGTTTTGAAACACATCTGTTGTGGATGTCAGTCAATTCCTAGGATATTTTTACCCAGAAATAGGTGCTTGAAAGTGAAGGGAATAATACTTTCCCAGATATCCTCAAGAGCTTTGTATATCTGGGACCAGAAAGGTTGTATAGCTGGGCAGCTCCAGAAGACATGATAATGCGTATCCACCTGCCCACAGTCTCACCAACATAGGTCCGAACCCACAGTAACAAAATGTTTGGTCACTGATGAGGGATGGAAGAACTGCATGAGGCATTTCCACCTGAACTCTCTCCAGGCGAGAGATGCCACAGTGCACCAACCTGTCCTCCATACTGTATGTATTCCCAGGTATTTTTTTTTTTTTTTTTTTATTTATCTTCTTTATCCCCTTCCTAGCTGCCGACCTCCCGGTAATTCTGCCCGGTCACGGGCCACCGGCTTCCACCCCCCAGATTGGCCACGACTCCCCCGATACCCCGTGGATTACCCCCCACGGCAGAGCTGCAGGGTGCGGACCCAAACACCCCGCAGAGACCGAATTGGTCGGGGAAGCTGGCCAGGGGAAAATGTCCGAAGCAGTGGGCTTCATGTAGGGAGGTCGGCAGCCGCCCATTTTCCTGGTTTCGGGAGTGGGACGGCAATGACGCCGAACGCCTGCCCCGCTCCAAGTCAGCGAGCGCTGGTCGGTTTTGCGATACCCCGGCCTCCACCAGGGGTCGCTGAAGCTCCGGACACTGTCCCCGTCCTCCCCCCGGAGAAGGAGAGCAGCCCGTGGGGCACTCGATCCTTCTCCCCCCCCGGCCGGCCCTCCAGCAACCCGAGTATTCCCAGGTATCCTGACTTATGGGAATCTGGGCCTGTCATGTCCAGGCCTCCCATGCTGCTTGGAACTCAGGTTGCTCTGCCCCCTGCTGCATTTAATAAGCTAGTGTTATATTGCCATGCCTACCGGCTAGCATTGTGGCCCAGTATAGGAAATGCTCAAGTCCCGTGAGTTCCAGACTAATCAGACCAAGTCTGCCATCTGTCTGGAGATAGTGACAGACTTGTAGGAACCAAAAAAAGTCTTGTCATGGCAGGTAACATTTTTGCTTAATCTCCATAAATGAGAAACATACCCCATTTTGTGTAATTTTTTTTTTAACCTTATAAGAGAGCCATGGTTCTATCTCCAGTAACCTCTGTCTGCTCTAGGAGGGATAAGGTCTCAGTCACCAGTAATGATGGCCTGTGTTTCCACCTCATTAGGTGTATTTCAGACAGACCTGACCTTTAGTAGCATATTCAGTGTGTTGTGTCAGAGGGTTTTAATAGTTGTTAGCAAAGCAGAGGTGATACACACACATGTGGCAGGTTGAAACGGGGAACAGAAAGCTATGTGCCTGTCTCCAAGTTCAGCCAACTTGAGTCCATGTTTTGTTTTGCCCAGGTGATAGCCTCATCCTTTTCAAAGTGCGTATTTGAAACAGGAAGAAATAAAGGGCAATGTCTCCCTGTTCATAGATGACAGAAAGATCTGTGCAAGGGCTGACAAAGAGGAAAGGGTAAATGAACACATGGAGGATCTGGCATGCTGGAGAACTGGTCAAGGATGTGACAGCAGTGCCTCAATGCAAAAACATGTAAGGAACCCATGAGTGGAGTATGAAATGGGAGGGGTGGAGGTGCTGGAAGCACAACTTTAAAGGAAGGTCCTGACACAGGTGGGAGGGCAAGAATATCTGTTTGGAAATCAGTGGGTTTTATAGCACTTACAGGCCTAAATAGAGATGGAAGGGCAACAGTGACGACATGATATAAGAAATGGAATAAACCTAAGTATAAACGTGCTAGCTGTAAAATGTACTCATCAGACAGTAGGGAAATAAATACAGAACAACAGACATGCCTAAATGTCTGCAAATTGTGGAAATGGAAAAGGAACTCACTGCAGTAAGGGATGTATTAAAAAGGTTTAAGAGCAAATCAATAAAACTGTACTTGAAACAGACACAGAAACTGCTAATATTGTTAATAAGAACAATATTGAGACCTCTATATTAGAAAGTAGGACAAGAGAGAGGGAACCAGATGACAATTCTTCAGATGAAGAGGCCTGGACCACTGCCTGCTCCTCAAAGGAAGTGAAAAGAGTAAGGCGGGCAGATGCTTTCTCCCTTACTGGATTAAACACACAATGCACCCCAGAAAACATGCAATGTGTTAGGAAAATGTAGTATAGACAAAGATGTGGACTCATATACAACCACTGTAAATAATATTCTATCACAAGTATAGGAGAACATAAGTTCGATCTACAAAAGGCAAGAAGTGGTGGTAGGTGACTCAATTATAAGATATATTCTAAAATCTGCATCCATGACCAAGAAAATTGCATGGTTTCCAGCTTTAGAGGCACAAACATAATTGACCGCAGACCACACATTGGGAATTTTTTTTAGACAAATCTGGAAATAATCCCATGGTACTGGTAGTCCACTGTGGAACAAATGGTGTCAAAACTCCGAAGGAAAAGACAGGCAGTGTAATAGTACTAGAAATCCTCAGAGTCCCCAGGTCAACAAATTATTGTCGACAAGAAATAAAACATTTAAATGGTTAGTTCTACTCATATTGTAGTTCTGAAAAGGTCGGAATCATCAGAAATTGGGATACTTTCATGGGAAAAAAGGAAATGTAAAAGATGGCCTGCAATTACTGTAAGCTTTAAGAGGACACACATCCATGGTAATAAAATCAGAAGCAAGCCATGAGGGCTTTAAACCAGTAAAGGAGGGTACCCAGGAGGTGGCTGTCATAAAGAGCATTAACAGATCATATGCCAACATTAGGAATTCAGAATGAAAACAAAAAAAAAAATATTACTAATGAAAAAAACATCACTGGTTTACTAATAAATGCAAGAAGTGTTAAAAACAGTTGGGACAGCATTGTGGCATTGATATAAATAAACATATGTACTAGAAATCATAGAAACATGGTGGAAGGAAACAGATATTTGGAACACAAGTCTAGCAGATTATACATGTAATAGAAGAGACAGAAATAGCAAAGAAGTGGGGGTGTTGCACTTTTTGTTCCAGACAGTTTATCTGGCTATGAAATCCCAGATAGAATTAAAATACCCAACACTAATGTAGAATCATTACGGGTTAAGATAAATTATACAATGGCAAGAATAAATTCTGGAACCTGATTGTCTGTCTGCCCTTGGCAACAGTGAGATTATCTGAGCACAACCTCACTGTACTGATTAGCTTCTATAGTGTTTGCTCTTTTCTTAAGAAACAAAGATACACTGCCACACTAAAAATCTACTAAAAACATTTTTTTACTTTTTTTATTTTGTATAACAAGCCATTGTATAATAGCAATAATGCACTCCAGGGTGTGAGTTGTGCAGGGATAACCTTACGTCTGGGATGTTGGACACACTCGGTCTGCGGCCTCATGCCCAACCACCCAAGCGTGAGGTTATTCCAGCACAACCCACACCCTGTCATGCATTATTGCTTAAATTAGCAACACCTGTAACAACTGTATTTGGACTGGGATACAGGCCACCCAATACCATCTCACCCATCAACTTATCTTTTATGAAATAAAATGAAACATCTAACCAGAGTGATTTATTTTTTATGGAGGGTAAAAATATGCCAAACATAAACTGGGAAGGGTCAGTAGAGATGAATCACTTTTTTGTGATATGATCAATGGAAATAATGTGACACAGAATTGTTAAACCTACAAGAGGTGACAATATTCTGTACGTCATATTAACTACACCAGCAATAAAGGTCAGCAAACATGACACAAGAGAGCGCCTAAGTAACAATGACCACAGCATGGTCAGTTTTACTATAGAATACAATATTAGAAACAAGAACAGTGGACAAGCAGTCGCTTACTCACTCGCTTTGGTCCCTAGCAAGTTGGATGGAAATAAACCTGCAGAAGACTAATTAGATCAGGTTTGAGAGGCAGCACCAGCACTACAGTTTGTAAGTTATGAAACCAAAACAATGGATCATGTAAAATTGTTAGGTTTCCACTTTCAAAGTACCTCTTCCTGGTCTCTCCAGATTGAGAGCAAATGGTAAAAAAGGTTAACACCAGGGTGCATTTTTTTAGCAATTTTGAAAAGAGTAGAGTTAGGGAGGAATGATTTATTATACTTTTTCTTTACAGTTATTAGCCCAGTTTTGGAGTATAGAAAAACAATCTGGCACAGAGTCCTTACAGTATCCAATTCAAAAGAATTATAGATAATTGAAAAAAGAGTCATGTGGATAATTTGGGGTAACAATGTTAGCTATGACGATGCATTGGGCATGTGTAAAGGGGAAAGGTTAGAAGTATGAAGGAAAAGGATGTCTAGGAAATTGTTCAGAAAAATAAGTAATTGAGGCATAGGTTGCATCACTTATTAACAGAAAGAATTATATCAGAATACATGTTATGGACAAGGGGCTTAGCTAAAATAAACACGGGTAAGAACAAAAATGTATTCGCAATGACAATCCCAAATTTGACTATAGACACACCTACAAACTAATCAACTGAATTGCTACCTCAAATTATTATGTGTAATTCTAGATGCCATTAAGCTATGATAAGATACCATTTTATTATTATATAGGATCATATAGAAAAGCAAGCCTTGGTTTCAACAATAGTGCTGCATAGACAAGAAACAAATACACATCTGGACAATCACTCCCATAGCACATACAGTATGGCCTATCTGGACTTCAGGAAGGCCTCGCCACGGTGCCCCACAGAAGACTGGTTAAACTGGAAGGTTTGGGGGTGGGGCAAAAAAATAACAAGGTAGGTGGAGAACTGGCTGAAGGGTAGAAGCAAGAGGTTGGTGGTAAATGGGGTGCATTCCATGGAGGTTGGGGTGATGAGCAGGGTACCTCAGGGGTCAGTTCCCGGGCCCATCCTATTTAACATATACATCAGCAACATAGTAGAGGGGCTGCAGGGGAGGGCCTGCCTTTTGCAGATTATACAAAGATCTGTAATAAGGTGGACACACGGAGGGAGTGGAGTCTATGAGGATCTAAGGGTGCTGGAGGGGTGGTCGGAAACATGGCAGCTGAAATTCAATGCTACAAAATGCACAGTAATGCACTTGAGGTGGAATAACCCACAAGCAAATTAAACACGGTTGGGGGGGGGAGGAAATGAAAGCAACCAAGGAAGAGAAGGATCTAGGAATCATAATCACAGACAACCTTAAAGTAGGGACTCAATACAGTATGGCAGTGGGCAAAGTGAACAAAATGCTGGTGTGCATAGGGAGAGGGGATAAGTAGCAGAAGGAGGGAGGTGCTGATGCCACTCTACAAGCCTATAGTGAGACCCCATCTGGATTACAGGGTTCAGTTCTGGAGACCTCACCTTCACAAGGACATAGGTGGCATGGAGAGAGTTCAGAGGAGGGCCACTAAAATGATGCATGTGTTCAGTGGAAAGTCATATGAAGAGAGGTTGAGGGTGTTGGATTTGTACCCACTGGAGACATGAAAGAAAAAGGGGGACATGATAGAAACATTAAATAAAGTGTGGGGGGGCTTATTCAAAGGGAAGTTAGGAGCTAAAAGTAGGGGGCATGGACTGAGGGTGGAGGGGAGTAGGTTTAAAGAGGGACCATGGTCACAAATTACTGGCATCAATAAATTCAGAATATGGATCAACATCGCCCCAATCGCCCTCATGCCAAAACTGGGATCCCTAAGTTATTTTGTTCAAAAGTTACAAATCATTTTACAACCCTAAATTCTCTGCCTGTTCAAAAAAGTCAGTTTCAGTGAAGAGGTGCTGATGATGTCATCTCCTGAACTCACAGTCTAGCCCTCCCTGTCAGTAAGCTTACAGGACCTGCTTCTCCAAAGTTTAAAAACTACGTGCAAATGGTATTCTCCAGTAAATCAGGCAGCACCATTCAATACACATTGCTTTAAAACCTGTGTGTGTTTCAGGTTTTGTAACAAAGTTGACAAACTCATAGTTTTGGTTTTGGTGCTTTTTTGTTGTAGTCCTTTTCTCCTGGGTTGCTGGATGCTAAGTCACAGCACACTAATATGAGATTTGCAGACTGGATATCTCTGATGTGGTGAAAGGCTGTGATCATTCACACCTATCATTCAATTGAGGTGATTTCTCAAGATGGCACTTTAAATCAATTATTCCATCACGCTGTAAATGGGGGTGGGAGAGGTGGTGCTATTTTGAAACCTTACTAAGAGTTTCTATGCAGTAGCCAGCTCAATGCTTGATCACTCACGCAATCAATCAATCAATCAATCAGTATTTTATTCATCATCAAAGCATGAATGAATGGGATACCTAGTTGAGCAGAGCTGATTTTCTGTGTTCTCACTGACAGGCTGTTACTTGAGCTATGTTCAGGCTCATCTGTGTTGTACTCCACATTACAATGATTGTTTTACCAGGGCTAACACTTCCTAGTAGGAATTAACACATATAGGGCCCCAATTAAAACTTATTGTAAAGCAGACACTGACAAACAGCAATGCAGTTACCAGCATTGCAACACTTGTAGCAAAACAACTTCCAAACAGGCACTGCACAGTAACACTTCATATGGTATCAGCAGCCTGGAGGCATGCTGACTCAGCATTCTGCAATGCTGGAGAAATGAACCACACCAAAGAGGCATTAAAATACTAATTTGTCAACTTTGCTACAAAACCTGAAACACATAGATTCTGTAGCACTGTTTTTAGAATGGTGCTGCCTGTTTTACTTGTGAAAACCATTGCAGAATGATCTTTTAACTTTGGAGAAACAGGTCCTATAAGTTTGCTGACAGGGAGGGCTAGACTGTGAGTTCAGGAGATGACATCAACAGCACCTCTTCACTGAAAATGACTTTTTTGAACAGGTAGTGAAATCAGGGTTACAAAATAGCCCATAACGTTAAATGAAGTAACACAGAAACCTAATGTTTGGTATGCGATTTATTGGGGTATGCTTATTCTAATTCTGCAATGTAGCACTTTTGACCAGAGTCCCTCTTTAAGGGAAACATGAGGGGACATTACTTCATGGAGAGGGTGATGGAGCCCTAGAACAGTCTGCCAGATGAGGTGGTGGGGGCTGGAACAGTGGAGGGATTCAAAAGGGCATGGGACAAACACAAGGGATTGGTTAGGCTGCAGAGGAAGGATCTTTGGGGGGGGGCAAGTAAGAAGGGGAATGGGCAGACTCGATGGGCCAAGATGGTAATTTTCTGCCAACAAATATCTATGAATCTATGAGTATTAACAAGATAAAATAACAACACAAAGTGCATCTATTTATAAAAGTTACAAGTTTGAGACAGTAAGGGCAATTTACAATTCATTTAGGGAATTCTTTGTTCTTCAGCCGACAAGGAATTCCATGACTTAGCCGCACATTGCTGCAGGGTTTGATCACCAAATTTTGCATAAGTACAAAAAAAAATGGTAAGCCTTTATCCAGTTGTCTTACAAAATAGCAGTCAGCATTAACCTGCTCAAGTGTTAAGTACTTTTTAATAGGTGTAATATTTTAGATTTCAATAATTTTAATGTCCAAGTAAGTCAACTATATTCTCATTTCATGTTTAGCTGTAGCTAATTTAATTCCTAATAAAGAGTTAAACACAAATGTCATACCTACTTGAGACAGCAACTCTTGCTAGTTTATTATAAATACAATTAACTTTTTCCAAGGCCTGTTGAGTCAAATTTCTATATAACAGGCTGCCATAGTCCAACCCTGGGACTGCCGTTTAACTCATTTGATTTTTAATTATTTTGGTAAACAAAATGAAATTCTCTGAAGTGGCTCCAGCTTTTGACTGCTTTTCTTCACTAAGTAATTAATGTTTTCTTTGAAAGATAGCCTGTTTATCGATGAGGACATCAAGATCTTAGCAACACATGATATTAGTCACCTTCTGACCCATCTCAAAAACAAAATCAAGACATTCATTAATTTTTTGCTTTGGTTCTTGAGAAATATTGAGACACTGCATTTTCTTCCCATTTAGCAATAGCCCTGACCTTTGTTCAGAGATCTTTCTGAAGTTTAAGTTTAAGTTTCATTCAACCATCAGCAGGTGCCACCAGCACAGTGTTATTTGTATACAACTGAATTTTCAAATGTTCCATCATTTTTGTAAGGTGACTTACAGTATATAGATATAGAATAATGGTGGTCCTGAAGTTGAGTCCTGTGGTACTCCCCTCTCAATATACTGTGCAACAAATGTTATATCTCCCTGGAAGACACTGTTTGTGATACAATAAGCAGAATTTAAACTACTGTAATGGTTCCTGATGTACGTCCCAGTCCTACATTCTGTTTAGCAGGATAGAGTGGTTTGCAAGGTCAAAGGCCTTGCTAAGGTCCATGAACAAAGTCCGGTAGTCTCCCTAAGGAACCTATCTAATCATGTCCGAAAGCGTGAAGAGTGCTAGTTTCCACAAATCACTGTGTAGACTATTTTGCATGTTAACCACCCTCTGTGAGAAGTAATGGTTTCCAATGTCCCCAATACCCTGCTACCCCACAGTCTGAGTGCATGCTCTCTGGTTCAGCATCATTTACTGGTTCTTACATCTGTGCATACTCTGCTTTTTTTATCTCCTTTACTATTTGAAACATTATGATCATGTCCTCTCTCAACTTCCTTTACACTAACTAATTTAAATATGTCCAACCTCTCTCCCTCACTCTTGCCCCCCTAACCTATACACCATTGTTGTGGTCCTATGCTAGAGCCTCTCAATCTCCTCAATGTCCTTTCTGTACTGCAGCTATGAGAACTGGACCCAGTACTCCAGTTGTGGCCTAAACATAGAAACATAGACTTTGACGGCAGATAAGGACCGCTAGGCCCATCTAGTCTGCCCATTTCCCTACCTACAGGATAGGCCGCAGATCCTAGTTAACCAACAGCCTATTTCTTCCTACCCCCCACAAGAATTGCCTTATGTCTGTCCCATGCATTCTTGAATTCTCCCACAGTTTTAGACCCCACAACCTCCTCAGGAAGGCTGTTCCATGCATCCACTACCCTCTCTGTGAAATAATACTTCCTCACATTGCCCCTGAACCGCCCTCCTTCTATCTTTAAATTGTGTCCCCTTGTTCTTGCAAGTCTCTTTTTCTGAAAGATGCTACCCTCTTGGACTTTGTTGATTCCACTGAGGTACTTAAAAGTTTCTATCATGTCCCCCCTCTCCCTTCTTTCCTCAAGGGTATACATATTAAGCTCCTTTAGTATCTCCTCATACGGCTTCTCTTGCAGACCCTGCACCATTTCAGTTGCCCTCCTCCAGACTGCCTCTATCCTGTCTATGTCCTTGCAGAGATGGGGTCTCCAGAACTGGACACAGTACTCCAGATGGGGTCTCACCAACTGTCTGTACACAGGGATAACAACTTCCTGTTTTCTGCTGATGATGCCTCTCCCTATACATCCCAGTATACCCCCAGCCCTCCCTACTGCCTTCTCACATTGCTTGCTAACCTTAAGGTCATCTGATATGATTACCCCCAGGTCCCTTTCCTTTTTTGTTGTTGTTACTACCTCCCCACCCATTTTGTATTCTTCCCCTGGGTTCTTGTTTCCCAGGTGCATTATTTTGCACTTCTTTGCATTGAATCCTAGCTGCCATACTTCTGACCATTCCTCCAACCTTGCCAAGTCCCTTTTCATCCTTTCCACGCCTCCTTGTGTATCAACCCTGTTGCAGATCTTTGTGTCATCTGCAAAAGGAATACTTTCCTTCCAGTCCCTCTGCAATGTCACTGATGAAGACATTAAAAGGACTGGACCTAATACTGAACCTACTGTACCCCACTAGTAACCCCTTTCTTCAGAGTGACTCCATTTACAATTACCTTCTGTGTCCTGTTGTCCAGCCAATGTTTTACAAGCTACCACCCTGGGTCCCACTCCCAGGCTGGTTAATTTGACTATTAATCTTTTGTGTGGGACTGTGTCAAATGCCTTGCTAAAGTCTAGGTAGGCCATGTCCACAGCCCTCCCTGGTCTACTACTTTGGTCACCCAGTCAAAGAAATCTATTAGATTCGTCTGACATGACCTTCCTGCTGTGAACCCATGCTGCCTTGGGTCCTGTGCTCCACTGGCCTCTGGGTACTCAACTATTCTTTCCTTCAGAAGACTCCATCACTTTCCCTACCACAGAGGTCAGAATGACAGGTCTGTAGTTTCCTGCCTCTGTCTTGGTCCCACTTTGTGAAGGGAATCACATCCGCCTTCCTCCAGTCCTCGGGTACCACCATCCTCCCATGATTTATTAAAAGAGTAGCCAGTGGTTTCACTAGTTCCTCCCTTAATTCTTTTAGAATTCTGGGGTGAATTCCATCAGGACCCATTGCTTTGTCCACCTTCAGTTTTAGGAGTTCTTGCAGAACCCTTTCTTCTGTGAAAGGACTGGGATCGACCCTCCTATCAAAGTGCTTCTGTTAATTGGATTAGGCACTCCCTCCTCTTTTGTGAATACTGAGCAGAAATATTAGTTCAGTATTCCTGCTTTTCCACTGTCCCCTCTGCCCACCACCCGTTCATTCTATTCAGCCTCACTATCCCTCCCTTTGTCTTTCTACGCTCGCTGATGTTCCTATAAAAGGTTTTATCCCCCTTCTTAACTGAGTTGGCTATCTTTTCCTCAGTTTGGGCCTTTCCTCCCTGCTTCCTTCTGCCTTAACTGGTACAGCTTTCTGTCCTACTCCTTCTGTGTTTCCTTATACTTCCGGAATGCTATCTTTTTCTTCCTGACTTTCACAGCCACCTCTTTTGAGAACCATAGTGGCTTTTTCTTTCATTTTGATTTGTTTATTTGCTTCACACAAAGGCTTGTTGCCTCTGTGATGGCAGTTTTGATAATTCCCCATTGTTGCTCCACACCTCCTTCTAGCCTGTTTGCTAGTGCTTTTCTGGAGGCACTCTCCCATCTTGCCAAAGTCAGCCCTCCTAAAGTCCAGTACCCTCACTTTTTATGGCTTGACTCTGTAGCTGAGTTTAATGTGAACCACACTGTTTGATGGTCACTTGTCCCCAGATGGCAACCCACTTCTAGATCTGAGATCCTCTCACTGCCCCGTTTGAGAGTCACGAGGTCTAAGATTGCTCCCTCACGAGTGGGTTCCGAAACTAGCTGTCTAATGCCTGCCACCTGTAGGGCATCAAGAATGGCCCTGCTCTTGGATGTGGCTGCAGCAAATGTGCTCCAGTTAACATCTGGCGTATTCAGGTCTCCCATCAACAGTATCTCCCCTTTCTCTGCCATTCTAAGAATGCCTTCTATCATATCCTTGTCCATTCCTTCCCCTGACATGGGGGTCTGTACACAACCCCTGTGCGGATTGTGGTGCCCTTTCCAGTCTCCAAGGTGACCCACAGTGCCTCCTCTCCTCCCTGTTTACTCTTTTGTTCAGTTGCTTTATCCCTTCCTTTACATAGAGGCTACTCCTCCCTCTCCTCCCTGCCGGTCTCTCCTGTGGGTTATATACCCTGGTATGTTAATATCCCAGTCATGGTTCTCTGTGTACCATGTTTCTGTGACTGCTACGATATCCAGGCATCCCTCTTCCATTAAGGCCATCAGCTCAGGGAGCTTGTTGCCCAGACTATGAGCATTGGTACTCATTACCCTCCATTTCCTGATGGCCTTGCTCCCTTTTGCCCCATCCTTGTCCTTCTTGCCTTTGTCACTTTCTCCATTTACCCCTGCTCTTCTCCCTATTGACACCTCTACGTTGGTGTTTGCCGCACTTACTACCATGATTATTTGGGGGGCTAGGATTTTCCTGCTCCTTTCCAGTGCCTCCCCCCTTGGCTAGTTTAAAAGCTTGCCAATGAAGCATTTAAACCTATCACCTAGGATCCTGGTTCCCCTCCCGGACAGATGCAGCCCATCATGCCAGTATAGGCTTGCATCACTCCAGGTGGACCCCCAGTCCCCAGTGAAGCCAAATCCCTGAGCTCCACACCAGTTTTTCAACCACTGATTGAATCCCATGGTGCAGGAACACCCTAGCCTCTCCTATGCCATAGATGGGTAGCACCTCCGAGAAGGTTACCGTACGTGCTACTTGACTAAGGCCCCTCCCCAATTCTACAAACTCTTCCTGCACTTCTCTAATCCTTTCTTAGCCAGGTCATTTGTCCCTAGGTGGACAATGACATCCAGCTCCCTCCCTGTGCAGCTGCTCTGGCAATCCTGAGGATGTCGCTCCTGTCCCTCAAGCCACTTGGCACCAGGCAGGCACCTTACCTCCCTCTCCCCTTCCTCCCCCAGTTCTACCTTCCTAACAATGGAGTCCCCCACCAGGAGTTGTTTCCTTCCCCTGCAGGGTCCCCTGCCACCCTCCTGTGGGTCTCCTTTGGGGAGGTTCCCAGCATCCTCCTTGGTCTCCACTGTGGGTGCCTCCATAGAGGAACCACACTTTGCCAGAATGGCATAGGAATTGTGGAGAGGTACAACTGGAGGGATGCACCTCTGTTCCACCACCCTCACCCTCCCTGAGCCCACTGTGGTCCAACCGCTCCTCTTTCTTGGCAACCTCTGAGGCAACGGCAGTGGCACTGGTGGTCCCTGGATGGAAGAGGAGGTCCTCAAATCCTGGCCAACTCCAGCCTGGAGATGAGCCCTCCTCCCTCAGCCCAGAGGTGCCTGCAGATGGGACAACACCGGATCCTCCCAACATCTCCCGAAGACTGCTGCCCACAGCCACTGCACTGCACCACTCCAATCATGTCTTATTTCTGGCCCCTTAACTGTTTGCAATCCTTACTCTTTCCCTGTTTTTTTTTCTCTCTCTCCTTACTTTCTGCCTGTGTGCCCTTTAAGCTCCTGATTGTCCTGTTCTGAGACAAGAATATCCTATATTTCTCAGTAGACCACTTACTTGCTCAGAGGCAGACCTCCAGCAGCTAGAGGGGCCGGAGAGCTACTTTGCCCTTCTAGGATGGTGGGTCCTTGGTGGTTCTGTGATCACTCACTTCCTGCCCCTAAACAGGAAGTTCCTGTTGTCAGTCAAATCCTGTACCTATAAAAATAGAACTAACTTTGGGTGGAGGGGAGGGAAGGAGGGCAATATAGTCCCAGCAGAGAAGTTCAGTCACACAGCAGTCCTTTCTCCTGGTGTCTTCTGCCAAGCTATTAGCAGAATCTTTCTAAGGCAGTCTTAAAATGTAGCTTCCTTCTAGCTAAGCCATTCCCCCTACTTACCAGATCTTTCTACAAGTAATTTAAACCTCACGGCAGTTAAGTCCTTTCAGTCACCTGAGATTTACACCTAGATAACTCTTCAGATACCCATTCAGTTCAGTTAACCCAAACACATACTTTTTTTTTTTGTATGTTAGTTTTTTTACCCTAAATTAAAGGTCCAAGTACAAAAGTTCTTCTGCTTTAGTCCCAGCAGAGAAGTTCAGTCACACAGCAGTCCTTTCTCCTGGTGTCTTCTGCCAAGCACAAGTCCTTTAACAGTGGGAGGATCCCATGCCTTGACCTGCCCCTTACCCCTCCTAATTCATCTCAACATGTGTGCTGTCTTGATTACAGCAGCTAATTTCCAGCTTGACCTTTCCTTACTATCAACAGATACCCCTAGATCTCTCTCTCTTCACATGTGCTGTCCACTGGTGTATACACAGGTTGTACAGTTTATAAACCAAGATTCATTGCCCTAGATATAGTACCTTGCACCTCCCACATGAATCTAAGCCACCATTTATTCACAGGCCATGCCACTAATATCTTCTTGTCAATTTAGTATCATCAGCAATCTTTAGAAGCCTGATACTAATCCATTCCTTCAGGTTATTAATATATATGTTGAAGAGCAAGGGACCCAGCACCAACCCCTAGAGCACTTAACTCAGCACATTTGTCTACTCTGAATGGTAGTCATCCACCCTCCCACTTCCTGTCAGCAATTCACTACCACATCCTGTCTCCTTTGTGGATGCCATATTGAGCTATTTTTTCATGTGTTTTCCATGCAGTAGTGTGCCAAAGACCTCTCTGAAGTCTAGATAGACTTCATCCACCACATTGGCCTTATTCAGCTCTCTTGTTACTTCCTTGAATAAGGCTATCAAATTGGTTATGTAGGCTCTTCCTTTTATGAAGTTATATTGTGTACTAAAGAACAACCTGTGTTTTGCCATACGCTGAACCACCACATCTTTTATAATTGACTTAAACACTTTGCCAAGCATCAAGGTAAACATAGAAACATAGAATTTGATGGCAGATAAGGACCGCTTGGCCCACCCAGTCTGCCTATTTCCCTACCTAATGGATAAGCTGCAGATCCTAGTTAACCAGCAGCCTACTTCTTCCTACCCCCACCCCCTAGAATTGCCTTATGACTGTCCCATGCATGCTTGAATTCCACCACTGTTTTTGACTCCACAACCTCCTCCCGAAGGGCATTCCATGCATCCACAACCCTCTGTGAAAAATACTTCCTTACATTACCTCTGAGCTGCCCCCCCATCTTCCAAATCGTGCCCCTTGTTCTTGCACACTCTTTTTTTGAAGATGCTACCTCTTGGACTTTGTTGATTCCTTTGAGGTGCCTGAAAGTTTCTATCATGTCCCCCCTCTCCCTCCTTTCCTCAAGGCTATACATATTAAGCTCCTTAAGTCTCTCTTCATACGTCTTCTGGTGCAGACCCTGCACCATTTTAGTTGCCCTCCTCTGGACAGCTTCCATCCTGTCTATGCCTTTGTGAAGATTGGGTCTCCAGAACTGCACGCAGTACTCCAGATGGGGTCTCACCAGCTGTCTGTACAGAGGGATAACAACTTCCTGTTTTCTACTGGTGATGCCTCTCCCTATGCATCCCAGTATCCCCCCAGCCCTCCTTGATGCCCTCTCACATTGCTTGCCCACCGTTAGGTCATCTGATATGACTACTCCCAGGTCCCTTTCCATTCTTGTTGTTGTTAGTATCTCACCCCCCATTGTGTATTCTTCCCCTGGGTTTTTGTTTCCCAGGTGCATTACCTTGCACTTCTTAGCATTGAATCTAAGCTGCCACACATTTGACCATTCCTCTAACCTTGCCAAGTCCCTTCTCATCCTTTCCACCCCAGCTTGTGCATCAACTCTGTTGCAGATCTTTGTGTCATCTGCAAAGAAACATACTTTTCCTTCCAGTCCCTCTGCAATGTTGCTTATAAAGACATTGAAGAGGACCCATCCTAATACTGAACCCTGCGGTACCCCACTAGTAACCCCCCTTTCTTCAGAGTGGATTCCATTTACTATTACTGTATGTGTCCTATTCTCCAGCCAGTTCTTTACCCAGGCTGTCATCTTGGGACCCACTCCCAGGCTGGCTAACTTGTATATTAATCTTTTGTGTGGGACTGTGTCAAATGCCTTGCTAAAGTCTAGGTAGGCCATGTCCACAGCCCCTCCCTGATCTACTACTTTGGTCACCCAGTCAAAGAAATCTATTAGATTTATCTGGCATGACCTTCCCGCTGTGAATCCATGCTGCCTTGGGTCCTGTGCCCCTCTGGCCTCTAGGTACTCGACAATTCTTTCCTTCAGAAGTGATTCCATCATTTTCCCTATCACTGAGGTTAAACTAACAGGTCTGTAGTTTCCTGCTTCTGCCCTGCTCCCACTTTTGTGAAGGGGAATCACATCTGCCCTCCTCCAGTCCTCAGGTACCACCCCATCCTCCCATGATTTGTTAAAGAGGGTAGTCAGTGGTGTCACTAGTTCTACCTTAGTTCTTTTAGAATTCTGGGATGAATCCCATCAGGCCCTATTGCTTTGTCCACCTTCAGTTTTAAGAGTTCTTTCAGAACCCTTTCTTCAGTAAATGGGCTGGTATCAACTTCTGTATCCAGAGTGTTTCTATTGTTTGTTTTAAGTACCTCCCCCTCTTCATTTGTAAATACTGAGCAAAAATATTTGTTTAGTATCTCTACCTTTTCACCGTCACCCTCTGCTCACCCCCTCCCCTTTATTAAGCCTCACTATCCCTCCCTTGGTTTTCCTTCGGTCCCTGATATACCTATAAAAGGTTTTATCTCCCTTCTTAACTGAGTTGGCTATCTTTTCCTCGGTTCGGGCCTTTGCTGTTCTGACTGCCTTCCCAGCTTCCTTTTGCTTTAACTGATACAATTCTCAGCCTTACAGATCTGAACTTACCTGAGCCTGGCCTTGCCCCCTTCTTGCCCCTTGCTCCTTGAATTGGGGCAATGGTCAACATTCAGGAGCATTACCTCCAGTGTTAACAATTATTATATTTTCCCTTAACTATCTGATTCAGCAATGTTCAATTGAATAACAGGGTAAATTGATGAATTAGGTTAGTTAAGGACAAACATAAAGGGGTGTTAATGCTGGAGCTAACAATCCTGAATATAGCCCACTAGCCTCCATTTTACACTTTTCTGGCACTTTCCCTGTCTGTAAGGAGTCATGAAAGCTGTCTGTGAGGGGTCTAGTTAGAATCATGCTTATTCTACTATTACCCAGGTGGGTACTATAAAGATCCTGGGATTTTCCCAGATTTACACTGTGACACATGGGACCCGATTCTCAATACCCTAAGAGTGATGCAAGGTGCCTGCATCAAACAAGGATGACACAAGTGGCACCTAGCATTAGAAGTTGCAGCATCCCCTATTCTGAAACATGGTCTGTATCAGAATGGGAAGCCAATGCGCTGAAGGTGCAGTGCGCTACCCTTGCGACCTACATGGGGCTGTGCCAGGTTGCAAGGGGGCATGCGCAGGGTGGGGCAGCCACATCCCCTTTTGGGGGAATTTAAAAGCCCTGCCAAGGCTGCATGACAAGGCACAGTGATGTCTGCATTACTATACTGTTGCGTGATCCGCTGTATGATGGTGCCACATGATGCCGCACTGTGCTCAGTTATTACTATGCTCACCTTTAATGTGTCACACTAGGCTGCACTTGTCAATTCTGGATGGCTAGTAGGTACTGTACAGCACAGTACAGTATGTGAACATAGTGGCATTTAAATGATGTGTTATGTTGAAGATGCACCCCCGTTGGGTGCCAGTTCTCATGTCTTCTGTCAAAGCTGTCCCCCACAATACTTCCTCTGCCAACTACCCCTCCATTATGCCCCTGCCCCGCTCCTGGCAAGTATTCTTCCTCAACCATCTTGGCCCAGCTAGAGTTGTGCTGGGCAAGGGGGGCTGGGTCCCTGCAGTTATTCCTGCATGTGCACCAATGGTCTGGTGAATCAGCTGATGCATGGCTACCCCAGAAACTTTGGCCCTGAGACCCTGTTTTATTTTAGAATCAGGGACAGGGTCCCTGGTGCAGACAAAGTCTGCTGTATCCCTAGATCATCGTAAATTGCAGTGATCCAAGGGACTTTCAAGGATCAGGCCCATGGTGTCCTGTGCACCTCATAGTTAGAGTAGTAGGCAATGTAGGCATGTAGATTTTTTTCTTTCTTTTTCTACATGGAGTTGGGAGGCCTGGGAAAGTTTGCAAGGCTAGAATGTTCACAGCAGTAAGAAGTCACAACTGTCACTTCACGAAGGTATAGCAAGAAACTGTAAGCAGCAGGGGAGGAAGTCTGGTTTGTGACATACATTGCATATTGAAAAGATATACAGCAAAACTTCAAAAAGACATTCCCACACTTTTGCTGGAGTGGGGATGAAAAAGTTGGTTGTGTTGCCTGTATATCCATGGCACTCCCACTTCTTACCTTAGGGTTATGTATACCTGACAGGCTGCTGATGCACACATGACCTTCAGATCAGATTTCGGTCTACCATCAAGCCCTCTCTGCATCCCATAATCCTCAGTTTCAACGTGTGCATCTGATCAGGCTGTTGCACCTCGCCTAGCTCCAGTGCCACAGTTACCAAAGACAAGGTATTTATACATTTAATTTACACAGTCAGTATAATCTTAAAGTAAGCATCATGAATAGGAATGCAGGGTTACTGAAATGTTAATCTAGCTTGGGCAGATGCCTCTCGGAAGGCAGCAAAGAACAGGGTATAATGTGGCCTTAACTTCTGCAGGACAGCAAAGAATAAAGAAGCACTGTTTAATATACTGTAAGTCAGGGCTTTTGTGTCAAAGCAGTGTTGGTTTTGCTCACAGATAAGCAGGAAATTATTAGCCAGCAGAGGGGAACCAATTCCATTCTGTTTTACAGCATGAGCAGTTCTGTGTATTTTTTAAATGTGGCACCTCCCAGGGTCATTTCTGCACACCTGTCATCCCAGAATCAGTATTGGCAGGATGTAAGCCTATGGAACCATTGGGGTAAGACCCTAGTTTTACAATGCAGTGTACTCCCCTCATGCAGCGGAGCACACTGGTGACTAGCCAAGGACCTTACCCTGCTCTGGTACACTCCTCTTACATAGCGGAGTGTACCTGCAGGAAAAGACAACACTAGAAGGCTCCCTAAACAAACAAACAAAAGAGACAATGTCCTGAAGACTAGGTTTTTTGTGCAAGAGACTCTTGTCTCGCTCTTAACTCACCCAGAGTTCTGATTCATCAGTAAGGGCAGGTCCACACTCACACTTCCTCCCCACATGGGATCACCTTCTCCCAAGCCTAATGGTCAGGTTTTTTTAAAAAATGCCCATGACTCCATCTTCAATCTTCTTTTTTGTTCTGACACTTCTAAACGCAGCAGTGCAGGCGCTTTTACACTCCTTGCGTCTGAGTTATGGCCTAGCATCTCGCATCTGCCGTGGCGATAAAAAGCCGTGCATGCACACTAAACACAATGCCACCCTCTTAGGAAGGGCACACTACAATGGAGCTGCTCACCAGCACATTCCCAGTTTCCCCTCGAAGAGCCTATAGCATACAGGGCTCCTGCTTTAACAGACACCGCTCTTCACGTTTTTTCTCACTCTGGGGAGGCAGATGTAGTAATCCTCAGCAGATTAACCTGCAACAATAGCGGCACGCTAAAAACAGATAAGAATACATCCTTACTGGGCTCTTAAAGGGGAAGTACCCCTCTACAGACAGGCAACTACTATGAGCCCCCAAGACTGCAAAATTCAAAGGGGAGGCACCACTAAGCAAACTATTGCCTCTATGATTGTATTGAAGTTATATATAAAAGTATTTAAGAGGAGAACTATCTCAGGCACATTAATGGTTTCCAATTATTATTATTCACAGATGTCCAGTTCAAGAAACTGCCTGTCATGCAAGTCACCCCTGCATCCACATCAAAAGGGGGTCAACTGCCCCAACTGTGAACATGATTACCCAGAACAGGAAATGGAGACCCAGGAATTTGAAGGGCCAGGGTTCAATCTGCTGAGACAGACTTGGAAGGTCAACCCACCTACGGTCACCCTCCAAAAGGCCACAGTGGCCATGATGAAGAGGTACTAAAACATATGATGGCTATGAACAACCCCAACCCACCCACCAACATGCCATTAAGGGTGGGCCCCTCAAGACATAACAAAAATACAAGCGCCAGCCAGCCAGCCACAAGCACAATCCCCTCTCTACACCACTCATGATGACTCTGATGACTATCAGGAGGATCCTGACCATCAGGACAAGGGGGGGCCAGACTCCTCTATCAACAGCGACCATGGACCCGACCAGGAAACCCCTCTGGAGGAGCCCCCCCACCACAAGAGGGCAACTTCATAACATCTGAACTGTTCCCTGTAGACAACATACTGGATCTGGTTAAATGGATCCGTACTATGCTAGGGTTCAAGTTAACTCAACTAGCTCCAGGGAGTGACTTAGACCCTATGCTGCAATCTCCCCCCAAACAGGAAAATTATTTCCCAGTCTGACCCACCCTAAACAACCTAATAATTAAAGAATGGGAATCCTCCAACCCCAGCTGACTGCCAGAGAAATGGGCCCTAGACAGAATGAACCCCCTGCAGGAGGACAAAGTCAAGACTTGGTGTTTGGCACCTAAGATAGATCCCAAGACTGCAGAACTAAATAAGAGAACAGTACTCCCAGCAAAGGGCACAGCAGCACTAAAGGACCTGGCAGACAAGGGGATGGAGGACCTGCTCCCAAAAATCTATGAATTCTCTGGTCAAGCAGTCAGCATGGCCACATCGGCCTTTTATACCTCCAGAGCCCAAATACGATGACTGAAGGAGATAGGCAAGAAACTAGCACCTAAATCACACAAGGCCAACCTCTTACAGTATTCATTCATGGCAGAAAAATACTTGGGGGACATGTCAATAAACTCATTAAAGATTAATACCAGATCTGCAACAGTTGCTAATAGGGCCAGACAAGCCCTATGGCTGAAACTATGGGACGAAGATAAAAAGTCGCAGACCAGACTACACAAGCTACCTTTCCACGGGGAGCGAGTTTTCGGAGAAGGCCTACACAAGTTCCTAAAATGGAGAGGCCAGGGCAGAGATAATGACACCAACAAGGATTCGGGTTATCTGCCATCACACAGATGGCATTTACATGGCCACAGGAATAGAGATGACAGAAAGTATAATGGTAATTTTCATGACAGAAAGAATACCACCCAAACGAAACCTAACTATCAAAAATGGGGGGCCACCAATACTGCTCCAGAGGAGAATACACATGGGGAAAATTTACTAGCCAAAGAGGGAAGAATTTAAAAAAATCCACCCAATGACTACCTGAGGAACAAAACCCTACACCAACAACCAAGCTCTCCACAATCAACAGCCATAGGGAGTCACTTACAACAATTCAGCAAGGTATGGGCAAGGACATCATTGGACAAGTGGGTGAATGAAGCCATCACACAAGGGTATGTAACTGAGTTCAGGGAAAGACCGGACAAGGAGGGATGCATAGTCTCATCACTAGCAAGGTGAAAATGGACAGCACAACAAGAGCAGGACATCCTAAATAAGTTACTACAATCAAAGGCAAAACAACCGGTTCCACAAGGAGAGGGGGCAAAGGAATCTACTCCATCCTTTTTTTGGTCCCCAAAAAGACAGACAATTTATGACCAGTACTAGACCTCAAACTATTGAACAGGTACATCACTACAAAAAAATTTAAGATGGAAACATTACGTTCCACACTCAAAGCAATCAGAACAGGTGATTTTCTAACATTAGTCGATCTCAAGGATGCATACTTACACATCCCAATGTGCCCCGCACACAGAAAGTAGCTAAGGTTCCAAATACTGGGGCAACATCTCAAATACAGGTCACTACCATTCGGGCTGGCATCTGCACCCTGAGTATTCACAAAAATATCAGTAGTGCTAGCGGCAAAACTACATGAACAGGGCGTCCACATCATACCATATCTCGATGACTGGCTAATAAGAACAAGGTCCCTACAGGATTCTGAGAAGGCCACCAGTCAAATGTGCAAGCTCTGATGGACCACCAATTGGTAGTGAACCATGAAAAGACTTGCCTGACACCCACCCAACAAACAGAATATCTGGGGGCGCACATAGACATAAGACAGAGGCTAGTCAGACCAACCCAGAGAAGAATAAACAACCTGGTATCAGTGACACAGACACTGATACAGAAACCAGAACCAACCTTAGCTCAAATCTCCATGATCTTAGAGAAGATGTCCTCCTGTATAGATCTGATCCCATGGGTGAGATGGTACATGTGACCCTTACAACCATTTCTCCTAAAGTATGGTTCACCATCAGAGAAAAGCTTGAGACATGTCCAAATGAATCACAGTGTCACCAGATCTCTGGCATGGTGGACGGACAGGGAACACCCGAACAGGGGCAAACCCCTGGAGCCATCACACGATATAACCATAGACACAGATGCCAGCTTATGGGGATGGGGAGCATAGATGGGCCACAAATCAGCACAGGGCAGATATTCCCCCATAGAGAAGAAACTCCAAATCAATATATTAGAAGTGAGAGCAATACGCAATGCGCTGAGATCATTGAAGACTCACCTCATGGGGAAGATGGTACTAATACGTTATGACAACAGGGCAGTGGTGGCTTACATCACCAAACAGGGAGGCACCAAGAGCAAGGGATTACAGAGGGAAACCACATCGATCATGACACTGTCACAGAAGAACCTACAACATATCGTGGCCATCCACTTAGCAGGGAAACTGAACACGATGGCAGACTGGCTCAGCAGAAAACAGATACATCAGGGGGAATTGCAACTCAATCTGCAAGTATTTCAGTCGATCAAATGCAAATGGTGTAAGATAACCATCAACCTGATGGCTACCAACAAGAACAAACAGTCAAACATGCTCTTCTCATGGTTCATGGAACACCAATCCATTAGAATAGACACTCTCTCAATACCATGGACACACAATTACTCATATGTCTTCCCACCATTCCCACTCATACCACAGGTACTAGCAAAAGTCAGACAATCTCGGAGAATAATAATATTGAGCACACCCTACTGGCCATGAAGAGCATGATTTGCCACAATAATAGCAATGTCCTTGGACAGCCTCAGTCTGCTGAAAATACAAGACATACTAATAAAGGGCCCAGTCATGCACCCATACCCTGACAATTTGCACCTCATGGCCTGGCTTCTGTGAGGGAGAGACTGTTAAATGCCAGGTACCACAACTCTGTCATAGACACCATGTTGCAATCACAACATAAGACTACAATGATAACTTACTCCAGACAATGGAACATATTCACCAGGTGGTGTAATGACAGATCAATACCCCCCTTAGAAATATCCAGATCAGGCATCCTATTATATCTACAACAAGGCCTAGACAAGGGACTTACACCCTCATCACTTCAAGTACAACTTTCAGCCATCAGGGCAGCAGTGGGCAACATTGAGGAAATATAGCCAGGCTCTCATCCTGACGTCATTCGCTTTCTGATGGCGGTGACTAACAAGATCCCGCAACAAATCGAGATTACCTCCTTGGGACCTGACACTAGTACTCAACACTCTCCTCGCTAGCGCCCACGGTTCTATTCTCCCTTCCTATCCCATGCACCTCCCTGGTAAGGTCTCGTCGACCACATATGTACCCCACCCCCAGCAACCAACACCTTGCGAGGCGCCTAATTATTCTGCTGCTCCTGCTCTCCGGCAATGCACCGAACCCGGGCCCGCCACCTCAGCCATGCCTCAGCCTACCAGAGGCAAAGGCCTCCGAATCGCCTTTATCAATATATGCAGTCTCCCTAAGGAAACTGCAGCCCTCCAATGCTGGGTCACCCAACACTCGCCCAACATTCTCATGCTTGCAGAAACCTGGCTCTCCTCCCTCATGCCGGACTCTGCTGTCTCTCTTCCAGGTTTTTCCCTGTTTAGGGCCGATAGGATGGGCAGGCATGGAGGGGGGTGCGCTATCTACCTGCGCGACTCGGTCCTCGGTCATGCCCTCTCCAACCCCGAGCTTAGCTATGGGGCGCAAGCCATTACTTTAAAAATCTCCCCACCCAGGTCGTGGCCCCTTTATCTAACCGGGTGCTTACCTACCCCGGGTCAAAAAGATCTTGTGGTCACCTCCTCTTTGACTACCTATCCACCCTACCCCGAAGGCTGAACAACTAATCATGGGCGACTTAAACACCAACTGGCTCAGCCCATCATCTGATAATATGAAGAATGAGCTTGCAGCCCTTGACCTGTCTCAAATGGTCACCCAGCCCACTAGGCTTAACAAAGTAACAGGAACTAGTTCCCTTCTGGATGTAGTCCTCTCCAACCGGCCACATAAAATAGGATCTGTACAAGTCCTTGCGGACTCACTCAGTGACCACTCCCCTATCATCTGCTCTTGGTCATCCCCCACTCTCAGCCCGGTGTACTTCAGGACCCCTCGACGCCGTTTTCTCCCCAGAGGTCTTGTCAACCTCAAACGTCACCTTTCCCAAATCAACTGGACCCCAGTGGCCTGCGCACCTGACATTAACTCTGCCCTAACTTACCTCACCACAGCTTTCAACCATGCCTGTGATCAGTTTGCCCCCTTCAGCACACCTAAGTTAAAAAAACGGACTGCTGCATGGATAACCCCTGCACTGATCCAACAACTAAATAAGAGAGATAACCTTGGCACTTAGCTAATGACTCCGTAGATCACCGAAGGCAAGCCAGGGCAGCCCGCAACCAATGCACCTGGACCATCAAGCAGGCAAAAGCTAATACTACCAGGCTGCCTTGACATCCTCCTGGGGCTCGTCCAGAGCTTTCTGGGACAACATTAAAGAACTGAATGGTAAAGCCCGCTCCCCACCATCCCAGATTGTCATAAATGGGGCTGTCTCGACTGACCTAACGTGTATCGCTGACTGCCTTAATAAGTCTTTCACAGATTTAAGTGCTGTCCTCCTGCCCACTTTTTGACCTGGTTACACACCCTCATACTCCCATTTCCAGGCCACAATTCCACTTCCAAATGATCTCACCACATGATGCCAAACCTTTCTTATTAAGGTCCCTTGCCTCTCAGAACCCAAGTAGTGACCCTCTTGATTCCAAAATACTCCGCCTCACGCTAGATGTCATGCTTATCCCCCTCACGCTTATCATAAATAAATCCTTATGCCTAGGCCAATTCCCGGAGGCCTGGAAGCATACTGAAGTAACCCCCATCCACAAGTCTGGGGACCGTACTCTGCCTAACAACTACAGGCCCATCTCCATCCTCCCCCTTATCCAAAGCTTTAGAAAATCGTAAACACACAGCTCCACGGAATACCTTTCTAAATACAACCTTCTATGTCCGAACAACATGGGTTTCATCCTGGCCATAGCACATCCACTGCCCTCCTGGAATTCTCCATCACATACCTCCATTACTTGACAAAGGTCCAGCTTGCAGGGGTGGTTTTCATAACCTTTCAAGGCCTTTGACGCGGTGTGCCACCCTGCTATTACACTCCCTGAGCAAACTGGGCCTCTCATCCGACCCCTTAAGTGGTTCTAAGCTACCTTCACAACAGGACCCAAAGAGTCAAGCTAAATGGAACCTTCTCCTCCAACCTACCCGTACTCTCTGGGTCCCTCAAGGCTCCATCCTTGGACCGACCCTTTCAGCCTATTCCTGAACACCTCCCTAGTTCCTGTTCCAGCAAAATACTACTCTATGCAGATGACGCTGTAATCCTAGCTACACACCCTGACCCACTCCCTCTCCAAGTCATATTACAAAGCGCCTTCCTCCAAACCGAAAAATGGTTCAATAAACATCGTCTAGTCCTGAATCTAAAGAAAACAAAGTCCATGCTATTTTCACATCGGCAAAACAGCGCCAAGGACTTTCCCCTTCACATCACCACCAGCATGCCCCTCCCACTTGAACAGGTAACATCCTATAAGTACCTGGGCATCACCTTTGACTCCGGCCTTACTTTCCATGCCCACCTCAAAGCCCTGTCATCTGCCATGAACTCCAGGCTTGGGCTTCTCTACCGCCACAAAGACTGCCTCCCTGAACCAGCCTTAAAACTAGCCATCACCTCATCTGTGTTATCGCTGGCTGACTCACGGGCTCCCAATTCCGCTGCTGCCGATGCCACTGCCTTATCTAAAAGTCCAGACCGTATTCAAAGCCTGTAGGCTCCTTACGTGCCCACAGCAGAACCCACACCTGTCTGCTATACTCCACCACAAATATACTCACTCTTGAGGAAGACTGAAATATCAAACCTGCCTGCTGGCCAAAAATCCATGTCGGGCCTTTTGCCCTCCTGGGGTCTGTGGACCCTTGCAGCTGGCTACCCGGTCCCTGCCACCCATAACTCCTCCACTGCCACCTTCATTGTTACCAGAGCCAGGACCTCTCGCTGCCAAAGATCCTTCCATCACTTGGCCCCGCATTGGTTCAACTCCCTTCCTGAATCTATCTCCAAGATCCCGGGGATTGGCTGCTTCAAAACCACCCTCCGTAAGCATATTATTGACAGCCGATGCTGTAAATGCTTATAACTACCTAAACCGGTCCCACCCTAAGCCCTCCCAGCCCCTGGCACCGTTTTTGGTACTACATAATTGTCTAAAGACTAATTGTTAGTTGTGTGATGTATCTATTGCTTTGTAACAATCGTGTAACTTTACACATGTTTGTACCAGTATAGCTGCTGCCTGTAATCTTCAACTGTGTTTATGTATCTCACCGTATGTTCATCCCTGTCCCAAACTCACTTAATTGTTGTCTCCCCCCCCAAATGACGAAGTACCTTTGTAAACGAGTCCATGACTCAAAGGTTGTAAAACTGATTTCTCCAATAAATAAATAAATAAATAAATAAATAAAAAGTTCACCATTCAAACCAATTTCAGACATTGACGTCTATTGGCTAGGGCTAAAGACAGCCTTCCTGGTGGCAATATGTTCAGTGCACAGAGTCAGAGAACTCATGGCACTGTCATGTCAGGAACTCTTCACCCATTTCAGCACAGAAGGTGCGACATTACGCACTTTACCATCATTCATTCCCTAGGTAGACTCAATACGAGAAACTAAGGTAAGTGTGGTTCAATGAATTTCAGTGGGGGGGGGGTTAACTTTGATGAAGAACTTTCTCATTTTTGCATAGTTTGACCCCAAACTTTCAACTTGGCCTTTTTGGGCTCCCACCTCATTACCAATGGTGGTGGAATTATGCAAATTAGGCCCAAAAGGTGAGTTTGCAGTTGCTTGGCAAAATCACCTTTCGGGTGAGATTTAAAACTTTTCACCACCCTTGCTCATGAGGTGGGGTCATAAGAAGGCTATGTTGAAAATTTTGGGTCAAAATATGTAAAAATGGAAGTTATGTATGTACCTTAAAATGTTTCTATGCTCACTCGTAACTTTGGTAATTTTAAATATTTTACCCCCAGAAGTAGGGAAATGTAGTGTTAGGGTTTCCAACCCTAACTCCCCACCCCACCCTGAGCAGCAAAAGGAAAAAACATTAGGGTCCTGGGTCTCTGAAGCCTTGGTGAATCAGTATTAGGATCTTCCTTGGGGTTTTCAACACCAATAGTCCCCTTTCCCCAGCCACTGGACACTGGGAAAAAACATACAAAAGAGGCAATCAGAGGTGGGGGCACCTCTAGATACCAGGAAACATTATATGAATCGAGATGTTGATTGGAGGATGGGGGCAATACCAGACAACAGGGAAACATAACATGAATGAGGGGACAGTGATCCGAAGGTGGAGGGCACCACTAGACACCAGGGAAGTGGCGGCTCACTGCTCCAGAATGAGATCCAGCTGTGGTTGCAGAACTCAAGGAAGTCCCACTGTTCTCATACACAGAACATAGGTCAATGGCTTCTCTTGCTAAGCTGGGCACTCTGGACTTTGGGGTGCCCAGAAAATGTATTTGTGGAAAGTTTAAAAAAACAAACAAACAAACAGCAGAATCTAGCCAAATGGGTTCCGTTTAACTAGGTTCAGGTTTTTTTTTTTAATATTATTGTTATGCATTTTCAGTGTTTTTGAGTTTAAAATAAGAAATAAAATGGCAGCCAAAACGATCGTTATTTTTTCAGCCCAAGAAGTAAAGCATGGAAATAAGCAGTCACGATCATTTTGTTTTTACCATGTGAGAGATAAATCATGAAAACAAGCAATCCCAATTGGTTCTTTTTTACTGTGCCTGTCAGGACATTAACTGTAAAATCATTATAACTCTGGAACCATAAAATATTTTTTCACGAAACCTTCCAAAGGCACACTGTCTTTAAGTCCTATTTTTTTTTTTGTCTGTACCCCCTCTTGTCATTGGACCTGTCCCACCCAGTTCCTCCATGCCCAGGCTTGCCTCCTTGGGCAGGGCCACTGGAGGGGGCTCCCCCTCCAAACAGACATTGTAGGTAAACCCCATATTGCCCCCCGGGTCAGAGCCAGTGGTGCGGGCCCCCCTAGCGGGTGTCAGAGGTAGCATACGGCAGAGCAGAGTGGGTTGTCATGTTGGAGGGGCTGATGTTTTTGCTGCTTTGCTGCCCCAGGCGTGGGGACGTGCAATGATGTGCAGCATCCTTCCTGCTCCCCTAATGTACTGGTGCTGGTTACAGTGGTACCCCCTGCCTCAACCAGGGGTCCATAAAGTGCCAGACACTCTTCCCCTCTCCCTGGAGAAGGACAGCAGTACCCAGGATGCTTAATCCTTCTCCCCCTGGCTGGCCCTCAGACACCTGGGTCCATTCCCAAACCTGGGTCGTTGGCATCACAAGCGGAAATCCAATGACTAAGCCAGTGGGCTGGCACCAGAAGCACACTCTTGACATGGGCCCCTTCGATGCTGAAAATGTCATGAAAAATATACCACACCATCTAGGCTGTAGATGAGAGCAAAAAATACCCAATGGTAAGTATAGGGAAACCAAACAAGTTTTTTTTTTTCTGTTTCTTGGTGCTTCATATCTCGAAAACCAAACAAGATACTGTCACAAATCTTAGCACATCTTGGGACTCTGACAGCCTGACCATGCATGCCAAATATTGGGCTATTTTGTTAAACGACTTCAAAGTTATTAAGGTGCAAAAATTGAGATTTAACATTAAACAACCTACTCAACTCTAACTATAGAGGCACTACTGCACATCTATAATGTTTAAACACTGTCATGGTGAAAGCTAAAAGCTTATAAACAAAGTAATGAATCAAGCATTTTCTATCATACTACTGGAAAAGTCATGGAACAGTCCTTTCCATGGTAAAAAACTGGAGGCTGGTTTCTAAACATTTGCTCCAACACACACACACCACAACTGGAAGCAACTCCATCATTTTCTACCATTTTGTAACTCTAACAATACTTATTCAACACTCCTAACACCAACTCTAAAACAGCAGAAGTTCAGTTTTACCCAATTCAATCTCCTTTGTCCTTGCATATGCATTTATGTTCTCTGCCTCAAACATTCTTCTCGATCTCTGCTCTGAGCCTCCTCAAATTCAAAGACCCACGGCAGGATACACTTACCCGTTTTCTGTTGAAAGCCAGCCACAAACTAAAATATATAGTGCAGGACACACCCACCTGCTATGTTTGTTTAAAGGGACACTGTCAACTCCCTTAGGTCTCAAAGTGTCCCTAGTTTAAAAAACACATTTTATGATTGCCAGTATTCTGTAAAGATTGATGATTTAGCTGGTAGTTTGATTCTGACTCTTATTTTATTTGTTTATCAAGTCTAGGATTACAAATACCTTTGAGCCTTGGCTCTTTTACAAAGTTTCCACGTCAGAGAAATAAAAATTATGGGGAACATCAAGACAGACATTACAACAATGTGGACATTGCAAACAGAGTACGGATCAATACAGTTCAAGGGTAGCACTGTAACAAGGCAGCCAGCAGCATTTGTCAGAGAAAATAGACAACAGATAAGAAGTGCCAGAGTCATAGGGAGAGGGAAGGGGAGAGGGAAAGGTAGGAAGGGTGGGGAGAGGGTGAAAAGTGCAGCATTGGGTATACCAAGATGTGAGGGTAGAATTCAGTGGGGGGGGGGAACTAGAGCAGAAAGGGAAGTGGAGAAACATGGTTAAAGGTTATTTAAAAAAGTAAAAAACAGACTGCCCAACATACTGGTGTTATCACACCAAAACAGGTTTGTTTACATTTCTTGATCAGCTCCAAATACATCTTTCCTGGACTTGGGAATACCCACAACACAGTCTAGCCCCTTACGATATAATGCGAGTTTAGGAGGTTACTGCCTTATGAGTGACTGCGCTGTTTGGGTGTGTTTCTAATGCTCACGAAGCATGCAGTGAGAACAGACTCAGGACTATAAACAAAACAAGGTTGTTTATAAATATACATTACCATGCATTTCAGTTCTGGTAAACAAGGAGACAGACAAAACAAACAGCAACATCAATTAATTTTAGAGAAGGTAAACAATCATAAAATGTGGGGTTTCAACTAGAAATAATATGATGAAAAATAGGTTGACAGTGTCCCTTTAAACAGACAATATCAACATAACTGATATCAGTTTAATGATGCTAACTTCTGCAGGTTGGAAAACTTTTTAAACTGGCTAAACAAAGCTAAAATAAAGCCATTTTGTACTATCCAATGTAATATAAAAACAAATCATATAAAAGTGTTATACCATGCCATCTTGGGGGTTATAATGTATTGAGAGCCATTATTATTAACTGAAATCAAGCAGATTGCAACCTTGTTATGCCATCAATATGATATCACTCTGTTGTTAACCCTTCTTGAGTATGTCATATCAATGGCATAATAAAACAGAATGCTCACAACAATTAACGTTCCGTAAAGTAATTCAGTAACATAAAAGAAAAATTACTCACCTTAGTAATGTTGTTTCTTCTAATGGAGTCTTGCTATATTATGACAATTGCAGTATGACCGCAGGTTAGAACTGCTCCGGAGGTGAAATAGTTAACTTTCCATGCAGGCATGGAACTTAGAGCACGAGCTCGGTTGAAAACTCTGTTGTGCTTCAAACGCAAACTGTCAGATCTTTACGAGCTAAAACTCACTAAGGTTCTGTGTGGAAGCTGTAAACCTACACTAGCCAACTGGCTACTAACATAAACACTCATTTTTGGCCTAAAACAAAGACTCAAGTCAGGAACCCAAAATGCAAAAACACAACACCAATTCACCCAAAAGGTAGGTGAAAAACAACAAGGTGGGCATCATAAAAAGTGCCAACCCTGTACTGCCCCACATCCCCAAAACAGAGGGTTCTGAGAGGAGGCAGGCAGGAGGAGGTCATAATAAGCAAGACTCCATTAGAAGAAACAACATTACTAAGGTGAGTCATTTTTTCTTCAAACAACATGAAGTCTTGTTATATTATGACAATTGCAGAATACACAGCAGTACCCCCATGGAGGAGGGACAGAATCTACCTAGGAAATAGGCTCTGAAGCACGGCTGTGCCAAACCGAGCATCACTCCTAGCCTGGATGTCCTTGTGCTTGACATATTTCTAGAATAGGAATGTCTCTGGCAGCAGCCAGAGAAGCAGCTGTACCTCTGGTAGAGTGAGCCCTCAGGCCTGAGGGGGGAACTTTACCCAACTTCTCATAGCAGAATTGGATACAAGAGACAATCCACTTGCAATGGATCTTTTAGTGGCTGGCTTCCCTTTACCAACTTCGCCATAGGTGAGGAACAGTTGGAGGGAGTCAAACCTATGACCCTTGTTACGCTCTATGTAGTAACTAAGGACTCTCTTCACATCTAGGCTGTGCAGCATCCTCTCCCCAGAGGAGGAGTGGTCAGTGAAGTACACTGGAAGTGAAATAGATTGATTAAGGTGGAAATCTGAAACCACCTTAGGCAGGAACTTTCTGTTAGTCCGAAGGACCACCTTATCTCTGTGAAAAGAGATAAACTCCTGCTCCACTGACAACGCTTGTAATTCACTTATGCATCTGGTAGAGGTGAAGGCTACCAAAAACACAGTTTTCCAAGTCAAGTACTTGAGCTCAGCTGAAGACATGGGCTCAAAGGGGGGTTGCATAAGCTGAGCAATGCAAACATTAAGATCCCAGGCAGGGGCAGGACCCTGAATGGAGGGTTGGTGTGAAACAACCCCTTAAAAACTTGGAAAATACAGGATGAGCTGAAAGGAAGAAGGATTTACCTGCTGAAATAAAACAGACACAGCTGCCAAGTGCACCTTCAGGGTAGCTGGTCTCAGCCCCAAAGAATTCAGGTGGACCATATAATCCAGGACTGTGGGTAGATCAGCAGAGACTGGGAAATATGCTTTTCCAAGCACCATATGGAAAACCTTTCCATTTGGAATTGTAAGTAGCCCTGGTGGAAGGCTTCCTTGCAGCCTTCAATATATCCATTACACCTTGGGAAAGGTGTAAATCAACAAACTCTAACTCTTCAAGAACCAAGCCTTGAGATTGAGAGATTTGAGATTCGGGTACCAGACCCTTCCCTGGGCACAGATTAACAGATTGTGATTCCTGGGAAGGGACAGGAGGATGGACTGCTAAGGACAGCAGGAGTGGATAACAGGGCTGTCTGGCCCAATCCGAGCTATCAGAATGACTTTGCATGATTGGGATCTGATTTTGACTAGCACTTTGAACAGAAGAGGAAGGGAGGAAGGCATAGAGAAACTTCCCTCCCAACTGAGAACTAAGGCATCCAGGGGAGTGGAGCCCAACACTGGGGCCTGCAAAAAGAGGAAGTTGGTGATTGTCTGGGGCTGCAAAAGATCTATCTGCAGGGTGCCCCATCTGGCAAATACTACTCCCAAGACCAGGGATCAGTGACCATTCGTGGTGGCCCTGGAAATCCTGCTGAGAGCATCTGCCAGGACATTGTCCTTGCCTAGAGGTGAACTGCCGTAAGGGGAGGTGTTCGGGAGTAAGCCAGAGACCACACCACTCGATGATGCCAAGGCCGTGGAGCCGAGTGCCTGCTTGATGATGTACCACATTGTAGTGGTGTTGTCTGTTCTGACCTGAATACTCTTGTTCTGAACAGATTTGGAAAAAGCTTGAAGTGCTAGAAAAACTGCTCTGAGCTCCAACACCTGGGTGGTGAGGTCGCCCATGTGAGCTCCCCAGCCCAAGAGGGACACATCTGTAGTAAGGATTAGAGAATGAGACTGAGTGACAAAAGGAACCCCTTGTCTCAGGTTGCCCTGATCCTGCCACCACTGTAGGGCTTGGATCAGGGTTCGAGTTACTGGGATCAGCTTGGTAAGAGGATCCTTTCTTTGAGACCAAAAAGCTCTCAAATGGAACTGGATGTCCCTCATCTGAAATCTTGCTCCTTGCACAACTGCTGTGGAAGCAGCCATGTCCCTAGGAGCTGCAGAAATCCTTGCTGGCCGGGAGACCTGCAGGGTAAATGGGAGCCAGGAGACTAGGGTCTTTGCCCTGTCCAGGAGGAGGAAGGCCCTGGCTTCCTGTGTGTTCAGTTCTGCACCTATGAAGGTAAGAAGCTGGACTGGCTCTAGGAACTGACTTTGAGAGATTCAGAAGGAAACCTAGAGAGTAAGCAGTTGCTGCGTTATCTGAAGGTGTAAATTGACCTGGTCTGGGGACTGGCCTACTAAGAGCCAATCGTCCAGGTAAGGAAAGATGGCAATCTTTGCCTTCTTAGGTAGGCAACTGCTACAGCCAGGCATTTGGTGAATACCTTGGGGCAGAAGTGAGGCCAAGGGCATTGCTCTGAACTGGTAGGGCCTGAGGCAGCTGAACCTGAGGTACTTTCGATGGGAGCTTCTGATGGGAATATGGAAGTAGGCATCCTTGAGGTCCAGGAAGCTAGCCAGTCCCTGGCCTTAGAGAGGGTAGGATAATTCCCAGAGTCACCATTTTGAACTTTGGCTTTAAAGGTGCTTGTTTAAATATCTGAGATCCAGGATGGGCCGCCATTCTCCTGTCATTTTGGGGTAAGGAAGTACCTGGAGTACAAACCTTTGCCCTGGTGTAGGAGGAACCCTTTCCACAGCTCTGAGAGCCAGGAGGTAGAGACCTCTGCCTCTAGGGCGAGTGCCTCTGATGGAGTTGCAGGTGTAAAGATCTGGTTCTCAGCTTTGGAAATTTTTTGAGCTGAGAACCAGTCCCTGACTTACTTCCAGGACCCACTTATCTGATGTTAAGACTTCCAGTCCTGGACAAAGTAAGCCAGCCTGCCCCTACAGGTGAGGAGAATCGGCCCTGGCAATCCCATCAGGGTGCCTGCTTGGCAGGGATTTGGGCTGAGGGTGGAAGCAGACCTGTTTGTACCCCGTCTGCCTCTCCCTCTAAAGAACCCCCTCTGAGCATAGGCAGGGAGGAAGCTTGCTTGGTAAAAGGCCTATGAAAGGCCTGCCCTGCCTCTAGGAAGCTGCTTTTGAGGGTGGCCTGCCTTTCCTTGGCCTGTGCACTCTTATAGGTGGTCCTATATTCATCCATTTTCTTCATGTAATTCTCTGTTTGCTCCCCAAATAGAAATTTCCCTAACAGGAAAATCCATGGCCTTAGACTGGGTATCCTGAGACAGGGTAGTACATCTGAGCCAAGCCATCCTGCAGTACCACAGATGTAGCCATGACTCTAGATGAAACATCATTAGAGTCCACTGCAGCATGAAATTGCACCTTGGATGCCTCAATACCATCCATAGCCACCTGTTCCAACTCCTGGCAAGCTGGTCGGGACTTGTTTCGCTAGGACCAGCACAGTATCCATCTGGATTTCTGGTACCCTAGCAGCATAAGCCATATAATTTACTTGTCTGAGTCCCAAAGATGCTGCCATGTACTGTTTCTTTGTCATAGCATCAATCTTCCTGGAGTCCTTCTCAAGGGGGTGTGAAGTTAGGGGAATATTAGCCTTGTCACAGGCTGCAGCCTGCACTACCCCCACATGGCTGCATTATTGAGTGAGGAAATCAGTGTCGGAGCCTGATAAGGTATACCTCTTGTCCATCCTTTTATCCACAGGAGGTATAGTGTGAGGAGTTTTAAAACTTTTACTGTCTGTTTCCGAAAAGATTTATGCAAAGAATAGACAGTCTCCTAGACTCTGGAATATCCATCATTTCTACATAGTCTGGTTCCTCTTGGTCATCAACAGCTTCCTCAACAGGGAGCTGGAGAGTTTCAACAACTTTTATAAAACATGAAATGAGAAGGGACTCAGAAAGCTGTGGAGGAGAAACCCTAGGGTCTATCTGGAGAGATGTCCGGATCAATGGGACATCAGATCTTCAAAACCATATTCCTCTCCTCATATTCCTCTTCCCCTCCCGGTTCATAAAATCCTCAAAATCATGATCTTGAACCGGTGGAACGGCCGACCCGAGCAGCTTACCTGAAGGTGTCGGTTCGGTCAGAACTGGAGAAGAGACTGGACAATTTGAATTGTTTAGCTATTTCCTCAGCAGTTGGGAGAGAACTTTTGGCTGTACACTAGCTGACTTTCTAGTCCTTTTTGCTGGAACCGGCTCCTCAGAACCGGCTCTTCGTTTTCCCGAGGAAGTATCGCCCTGGTCAGAGGGCACCGAACCGGGCTGGCCATATGGGTCAGCGGACTTTTTGGCCTCCCTTTCCCTGAGCCTACCAACTCTCTTATCTATGGTGGCAGCAGGGAATTGTGACAAATCTGGCAGTCTGAATTGAGGTGGTCAAACCCCAGACAATAGACACATGTGGTGTGTGGGTCAGCCTTAGCAAAGCTTCCCCACAAACACTACAGTGTTGAAACCCAGTGGGTCTGGTTTTTCTTTTGGGTTTCTCAGACATGATGCCAGCCTAACCAACTTGCCCGTTTATGGCAATCCACCAAGCAAGACACCCTTATCGGTTCCCAACGTGTCACAGGTCATGGGAAAAACGTAATGAAATCCGGGTTTTAGAACCGATAAGAACGAGAACGCACTCTAAAAAAGGACTAGTAGATTTTAAATACAACCTGATCGGTTCAAACCGAACGATAAAAATTACAAGTTCCACACAAAAAAATTAAATGTAAAACCTATCTATTACTTACATTACCACAGACAGAGCTTGAACCGACCGGTTGCAGTTTAATTTCAGCTAAAAACCGAAAAATAATACTTTTAAACCGACAAAATGAACCGAGCAGAAGGAGAAATCTCTGGAGCGACTGTTCAGTGAGGCGGAGTAAAGAATCTGACAGTTTGCGTTTGAAGTACAACAGACAGAGTTTTCAACCGAGTTCGCGCTCTAAGTTCCATGCCTGCATGGAAAGTTAACTATTTCACCTCTGGAGCAGTTCTAACCTGCGGTCATACTGCAATTGTCATAATATAGCAAGACTTCATGTTGTTTGAATAATTAAATCTGTGTTTATACAATCTTGGTAGCCCATACACTATAAAACAATAATGTATGGTCTTTGTTTAACAACCGCGCTGAAAAGACTTCTCAAGGTTGCCATGACATCTGAAAACTTCTTGAGCTGCACTCTCGAAGTTTACAATGATGTCATGGCAACCTCTCGAGGTGTTTAAAGCATGGTTATTAACCAAAGACCATACTTTATCCTCTATATAATCCCACTTGTCCTTTGAGCCCACAGGCCATTGGCTCTTTACAGCCCTTTGATGACATTATTTGCTTGTACAATATATAACACTTTTATTCTACAGTATATATGGTTTAATGGATGCTCAGACTGCAGATTTGCAAGCATTGGGATAACACATCATGTATTGCAGGTGGGCATGCAATCATGTATTTCCCTCTGTACATGGAATTCTTCCAACAATTTATTATATATTCCTCCCATTATTCTTTTACTTTACCTTATCATTTTTTGCCATAGGTTTCTAATCAGATTTATGTTCTGATTTTCTTTTCATCAAACAGATCCAGTCATTTGCCTGGTTAAAACTAAGCTAAGCCAGAGGCTGCTGGAAAGAACAAGGTAAATTTGACTAACTGCCAAGATGGTTTACTACTTCATTTTATTGTATTTCATTAAGGATAAAGCCAGTGAGGGAAGATCATTTAGACTGGTGTCCCTTAAAAAGCTTGTTCAAAACTTTCACTGCTCAAATATTTAAATACAAACATACCTACAGAACATTTAAGAAAGATCAATAATTAACTGATGCTTCTAATTTATCTCAATGTATTGCTATACCCAACCTACTCTACGTACCATGATAACCCTGCTGTTTTTCTATGATGTACTGCTTCTATTGATTGTCTGTGATGATTTTTTTTATTAGGTGGTAGTAAGCTTACTGTCATGTGATGCTTTTGCCTTTATGTATTTGTTACAACCAATTTATTCTATGCACCATGATATACCTGCTGTATTACTATGATGTATCCTTGTACAGACTGTCTATGATGTTTAGTACTGTGTATCAGGGACCTCCTTGTGAATGAGCATGCTCAATGGAAGCTACCCCTACACAATAAACTGAACTGAACTGAGAGTTATAAATCAAATAAGAAAACACATGATCTCGGAAGTCATGTAAGAAGGCAAATAGATCAAGTTTATTTCCCACAGCAAGCTCTAAAATCAGGTTTGCTCACGGTGAACCAAGAGTCTGTCTTAGACAGCAGCCTTATAGAGTAGCTGTGAAATTTAGGTGGCATAAAATTTCAAAGGAACACAATAGAGCAACTAAAAACTTGCTTTAAATGCTCTTAATGCAGCTTAAAGAGATTAAAATCTAAGAAAGCAAGCTGGTATGTAAGCCCTTTTACTCAGTCTGACACAAGTGCTGTAATTAGATACTGCAATTTTGATACAGTTTATGTAGAACAGCAACTTGTGGAGTTATCATTTGTCTTCTAAAGACAACCAACGCAACATCCTACATAGCTCAAAATGTTGCCTAATGAACAACCGCTCACCAGATGCACCAATCAATAATACATAATGTCTAGCTTATGCAAGTAGGAGTTTGAGCAAGGTACAAAACATCCCTATAATCAGAAATAGGGAGGATAAACGATTAGATAGAAAATCAGCTTGTTTTGGAAAGGAATAAGTTCCTGTATTAAACATGAATCCAATTTTGGTAGTCAGATTCTTAACCAATTTACTGACATGAGTCTGCCTAGACTGCCCTGACTGATCTCCTTAACCTCTCCCGATGCCTAGGGCAGTTCCCAGCTAACTGGAAGGTGGCCACCATCACACCAGTACTACAGAGTGGAGACCCCACATTATCCAATAACTACAGGCCCATCTCCATACTCCCTCCCCTCTCAAAATCCCTGGAAAAAATCATTGCCACACAACTCACAGACTACCTGCTTGTGAACGACATCCTATGCAAGGAACAACATGGTTTTAGAGACGGTCGCAGCACAACTACTGCACTCATAGAGTTCTCCAACTTGCTGCACAATGCCCTAGATAAGAAGCTGCTAACGGCAGCTGTATTCATAGACCTGTCAAAAGTGTTTGACACAGTCTCCCACACCCTGCTCCTAAATACTCTTCGTTGCACCGGCCTGTCCCCTGGACCCATCGCTTGGTTCACAAGCTACCTCACAGATAGGTCCCCATGTGTTAAGATAAACAGCATCCTCTCACCCACTCTACCAGTCTGCTCAGGGGTCCTCCAGGGCTCCTTCTTGGTCCACTGCTATTCAGCATCTTCCTGAATACCATGCCTAAGTCCTGTCCATGTAACCTTCTGCTCTACGCAGATGATGTGGTAATGTATGCCACCCACACAGATCCTACAATCCTTCAGTCCTCCCTACAACTTGCCTTCAACAACGCTGAAAACTGGTTCACTGACCACAGACTTGTAGTCAATATAAAAAAGACTTAATCAATGCTCTTTTCCCATCGCCAGGGTAAGGTCTACAATTCCAAGCTAACAATCTTCTCCAAAACCCTCTTCCCACTGGAACAGGTCCACACCTATAAATATCTAGGCATTACCTTTGATTCTAATCTTTCAATCCACCCACATATTAGTAGTCTCGCCTCCGCCATAAATATAGGCACGGGACTACTGTATCGGCATAAAGCCTGCCTACCTCCAGAGGCCCTACACATTGCCATTACCTCCTCTGTTCTCTCCCCTGTAGACTATGGGCTAGCCATCTGCTCAGCCACTGACTGAACTGCACTAAATAAAATCCACCTAGCCATTAATAAAGCCTGTAGGCTCCTTACTGGAGCAGATAAGTGCACCCACTGGTGTACCCTGTATGCGCTAACAAAAATCCTCACCCTAGATGAAAGAGTACGTTATCAAACATGTCTCCTTACTAAAAAAATCCAACTAGGCCTTACTGCACTGGAGTCTCAGCCTCCCTCTGCACTGCACATACCTCAGCAAACACCTGCATGGCAGATGAATTAACACGGGCTGTTCCCAGGGTCACAACCACCCTTGCACAATGGTCTTTCTCCTACAGAGCACCATCCTGGTACAATGATCTCCCCTGGGCCATCACCACTATCTCCAGACTAGGCTCCTTCAAAATAGCACTCAAAAACCCCATAATCTCCACCCATCACTGCCATTGTTCCTAATAAGTACAGGAATCTGCCCACAGTCGGTGAGATTGTGGGCTAAAGATATACTTATCCCACTGTTGCTATTATGTGGTAATGACAATGTTGGCAACCTGATGACTTGCACCACCTGCTAGCATATAGGCCATACCATAATACTGATTGTACTGTTTGCTGACGTTCACAAGCTCCTTTAGGGCTTGTATAGTTACCCTATTGTATAGGACTAATAGCACTGTTTATACCCTGTTGTTATATTGTCTCCTTCTCCCACTGTAATATTGTATACTACCTACTATTGATATATCTTGCTCATACCCTGTTATCTCTTTCCCTACACTCACTGTAATATTGTATAATTACTGCTTATTGTTATGTATTGTACCTTGACGTGGAGCCTTTGGAAATGAGTCACTGACTCAAAGGTTGTAATCCGATATTCTCAATAAATAAAAAAATAAAATAGAAAGGAGAGGGTACAACTAAACCCCTTGATACTTGAAGAAGTTTACGACCTCAAGAGTTTTGTCAGACAACATAGAAATAACTAAGTTTTTGCCAGTAAACTGCCTATGAAGCTCAATACATGAACCAAAAAATATAATTTTAATATTAGATCCATTAACTAAAATTATTACTCCCTTACTATAGGCTGATAAATAGTCACTAGACCAAAACTAGACTCCCTTACTTATGTTCAGCTCAGCAAGTCATTCTATCAGTATGCTATGGTCCACAGTGCTGAAGGCCTTGGGCATGCCAAAAAGACAGCACCGGTCATTCCCGCAGCACCAGTTTATAGCTGTGCCCGATGTACTCCTCTTCCATCTCCATATGAAAATATATTACTCCTCATTCCAGGCTGCTTCAGGAAGAACATTGAAATGGTGTTCAGTACATTTTACATCGGGGAGCAACTATTTATAGAAACATAGACAATGATGGCAGAAAAAGGCCACAGGTCCATCTAGTCTGCCCAGATTTCCTATCTGCCCCTGGACTTATTGCCCATGCAGAGTTTTATCCTTACGAAACAAACAGAGAAATGCGGGCTTCTACAGTTTTGCTATGGAAGAACAGTCCACAAAGTTAGTTGCACATCGAAAACAGACGCTTTATCAAGATCTTGATAAAGCATCTGTTTTCGACGTGAAACGTTGACGGTGTTTTGGGTGTTGCTGCCACTTTGTATATCCACTATTTCATGGATTTTACTGCAATTTTTTAACAATAAATAAGCAGTTTTAGTGTGTCCTAACTTTGTAGACTGTTCTTCCATAGCAAAACTGTAGAAACCCGCATTTCTCTGTGTGTTTTTTGTTTGGATTTGGTGTAGCGGAGCTCCAGTTTACTTTTATAGACTTGAGCCACGGTTTCTTTTTTTTACCTACCTGGAAGAGTTTTATCCTTCCCTGTCCACCCCCCACTCTCCTCCCCTCCCTACTGCTACTGATCTGAGAAACTAGCAAACCCTTCACTCTGTCCCAGCCATGCTTGAAACCATTAATGGTCTTGATGTGCACTGTGATGCTTGGCCAGCTGATTATGATTATTGTATGATATTTGTAATATAAAAATATAATATGTGATTGTCTCATATAAGACAGCCTGTGCTTCCATGAGTGTTCCCCCTCCCAGGTTTCAGTGAAGCTACAGGATATGTAAACTGACTAGATGATGTGGGAAATTGACCAGTAAAGGGAAAACCTAGAGTTTCCTGTTCTGTTCTTAATTAAGGCTCTGGCCATCTGCCAGAGGATGAGCCTAATAAACTTTTATAATTTCCTAGAAGAACCTATTGATAACAGCAATGTGTTAAAACATCATAAACCCCTTTGCTCTCCTTGGAAAAACAGGAACCAGCCACCAGTTCAAAGGAAATGCTTGATTAAAGACATGTCATAATTTAGGAAATGTTTTTTTCTTCTGATGGCACCTTATTTTAAATACCTCCTGGTAAGAAATCATGTTTACAATTTTTGATTCTAAAAAGAGGAGCTAGATAACTCATAGAAGGGGTGTGGAGACACAGAGTTTAAACTGATACTTGTGTCTGAAATATAGGTCATATTATTTTGGGACTCCGAGAGAAAACAGTTCTCTGATCTAACCAAAGCAGTTCCAGAGGTAATACCTTAGATAGCAAAAATCTAAATGTATTGTGGTAGGAGTTTTGCTTTGTAATTTTTCCTTGTTCTTTTATATATTGTTCAGTGTTTAAATTTTTCATATTTTTATCATCTTTTAGTAAAGAACCTCTTCTTTGAAAGACTGCCTGGGTGTCTGTAAGTTCTTTTTGCATGTGACGTATAGGTGGTTAAGTCTGACACTTGTTCAACAGCTTGATGGTGTTACTGAGCTTGAGCAAAATGGTAAGAACATACCTAAGGTCTCATATAGAGTTAAAAGGGTTCATTTTGGATACCTGGTTAGGTGTCCTTAGGTGAAAGATATATTGCATCCCCCTGAAGAGAATATTATCTGAGCCTGTACATTTGGGTACGCTAGCATAAGGTTCACAGTTTGAATTCCCCCAGAGCTTGAGACTAAAGGTGATTCAGACCCAAAAGCAGACAGGATGGTTACCCTGTCTGTTACCTGTTCACACTATTGCGCTCTGAGGCTGGCACTGTGGGAGCAGAGGGCCTGACCTGCTGAGTGAGTTTGTGACATGCACCACTTCCACTGGCAGACTGTTCTATGGCTTCCCCACCCATTCTGTAAAATGAAACTTCCTCATATCACTCTTAAACCTTCCTCTAGCCAGTTTCCACTCATGACCTTGGGTTCTGCACCCTATACCCATGTCAAATAGTTTTCCACAGTTCACCTTTTTTATTTCCTTCAGGAACTTGAAGGTCTCTAGCCTATTCCTCCTCTTTCACCTGGTCTCCAGTGAACACATGTTTAGTGCCTTGAGACAGTCTTTGTAATATTTGCCCAGTTGGCCCTGAATCATCTTGGTCACCCTGTATTGCACTTTATCCAGCCTGTCACTGCCCTTCCTTAGGTGAAGACTCCAGAGCTGAGCAGATTATTCAAGGTGATACATCACTGGTGACCTACAGTATACAGGGGTAGTAGTACCTACATTTTTCTGCTGACAATACTTCTTCTGATACCCCCAGCATCCTATTAGCCTTAGTATAGACCTTGTTACACTGGCTTGGTTGTTTGATGGAGTCACTAATAATGGCTCCAAGGTCCCTTTCTTCTGCCACAGCACTCAGTTTAACCCCTCCTATCCAGTACTGTGTACTCATTTTATTTGATTTATGTAATATTTTTTAATAACCCAAGGGCATCAAATGCTCATTTTCATGGGTGACCTGGACACAACAACAACAATACAGTACAGTACAAATAACAATGTATTAAGTTAACAGGAACAAGTTGAGCATGAAAGACAAAACAGCTTCAGACATTTTTTAAAAGAAAACAGGGAATTAAAAGTTAAAATGTCATTAGGTAAATCATTCCACAATTTTACAACACAGAAAGTCCAGAACCTTTGACCCCGAGATGATTTGTAGGTAGGAGGGTTCAGTTTGCCGACATTAACTGGACCCGTGCAGTAAGAATGAGAACCAGTAGAAATGGTAGACATAAATGATACAGATATTGGTGTACCAAATAACCTTTTGAAAAATAACAGACTAAAATAATTCACTCTTTGCTCAAAAGACAACCACCCCAAAATATTATACAAGGTACACTGATGCATTAAATGAGAAGCTGAACTAGCAAATCTACAAACCAAGTGATAACAATGTTCTCACTTGGAGCACATTAATACTAGATGCCGAGGAATAAATTGTATGACCATGATCAATAATCAGTAACAGTAACGACTGAGCTAATACATTTCTTGAAAAAGCAGATAAAGAATTACTTTATCTGGAGAGAGTTGTCCCAGTCTAAAATGTACTGTTTTAACCACATAGTCAATATGTTCCTGTTATGTTAAATGCTGATCCAATAAAAATCCTAAGTATCAAAATTGTGTAACTCATTCAATTATAACCCTACGTACATCATAAAAGAAAGGTACTAATCCTAAGTGGGTTAATCTATGTTGAGAATAAAAAAAAATAAGGATTTGGTTTTACTAACATTAAGTAACATCCCATTATTTAATAACCATTGCTGAAAATTTAGGAAGTCTTTCTGTAAATTAGTACTGATTTCCAGAGGATCAATTCCAGACCAATATAAAATTATGTCATCTGCATAAATAATAATGACATTATTTGTATAGCAGCAGGTAGTATATTCAGAAAAATGCTAAACAAGAGGGGCCCCAGTATCAATCCTTGAGGAACACCCATACTTATATCAAGCAAAGGTGATACAACTGGGCCTTAAGCAACAGATTGTTTTCAGTTAGATAAGGTGTGTGAAAACCATCGTATCAGATTGGTAGATAGACCACTTTCCTCCAAGCGAATTAATAAATTGTCATGATTTACCAAGTCAAATGCTTTCGATAAATCCAAAAATAATGCGCCTACCATACCACCTTTGCCCAAGGTTCAGTGAAGAGCACTTTTAAATTTCAGAGTAGCAGTTAAAGTACTATAGTTTTCCTAAAACCATGCTGATACAGTGTTAATAAATTTCTGGAATCAATTAATTCTTTCACCTGATCATTTAGTAAGGCTTTCAACACTGGTCCACATAGGAGGATAGTAAGCACACTGGGTAGCTTAGGAGTGGGTCCAAAGATGGTAAACTGGGCAAGAAATTGGTTAGGATATAGGTGGCAGAGGGTGGCAGTAAATGGAGTTCACTCTGAGGAAAGGAAAGTGACCAGCAGGTACCACAGGGATCAGTGTTGGGACTGGTCCTCTTTAATGTCTTTATAGGTGACACTGCACAGGAGCTGGATGGGAAGGTCTGCCTCTTTGTGGATGACTCCACAATTTGCAATATGGTAGACACTTTAAGTGGTGTTGGTAGAAAGGACAAGTAGTGACCTGAGAAAACATAGAGGAGTGGTCAAGAGTATGGCAACACAGTTTCATTGTGAAAAAGTGCAAAGTAATGCACTTGGGCCACAGAAACCCAAGGGCAGAGTCCAAAATGGGAGGAGTGGTACTGACGACCACCAAGCAGGAAAGAGTCCTGGGGTAATCATATCAGAAGACTCAGAGGTGGCCAGACAGTGCAACTAGACAGTTGGGAGGGCTAGTGGGATATGAGGGTGCATAGGATGGGGTATCACCAGCAGAAAGATGGAGGTGGTTTCATAGGTAATCCAAGCTACATAGACTCCCGTCCTTAGTGCTTGCCATCTAAATCTTACATTAGCTTATATTTATTCTTGTAAAAGTTGTCTAAACCAGTTTTAAATGAGTCCATTGTCTTACTATTCACCACAGCTCTTGGAAGAGAATTTCATAATTGTACTACCCTTTGACTAAACCATTTTTACGTTTTAAAGTATTCCACTTATCTTGTTCTAATTGCAGTTTATGGTTTCTGGGTTCGTGTTAATAATGCTTCCTTTCCCTAAGTCCTATATCTTTTTTTAATGTCTCATCTTTTAGTGCCCTGAATATCATGCACATGTCACCCCTCAGCCTATGATACTGTAAAGTATATAGCCCTAAAGTTTGAAGCCTCTCCTGATATGTTTTATGGCACATTCCATTAATCCTCTTAGCCATCTAAGGTATTGCCTCTGTATATAGTAGATCACTAGTAAGGCATTGAGGCATTAAAAAAAGTGCCATTGGGTAAGGTTGGAAGTAAGGAGATGAGAAAAGACAAAGAAATTGTGAAGATTTGTGATCATAAACATAAGTTACATTCCCTTTTGCCTCCAAAAGAAGTGTCAGTGTATGGGCCAAGGAAACTGGTTAGATGGCAAAAATCTATTCTTAGAATTAATAAGCATCTATCCATGCAGAACATTTGCTTGCATGTATATGCTGTGCAGATGTTTGGTACTCACAGTGGAAAGATGTAGATGCCCTGCACCAAGGGAAGACTCCATCCAAGGGGCCCTGCAGTTCCCTGCAGTGACGATGTGAAGAATTCATGAGGCTATCTGGTGGGCTGTGGAAGTGCAGGGCCCTTTGCACTTCCATGTGGCTACAGATACAGATGCATAGGGCAAAGAGTGCATCTGTCAACCAATGCTCAAGGCTGCCTGCCACCCATGGGTGGAGAGGTGCAGAGCCTTAAGCCAAGAGGAAAGTTGTCTTTACTATATGGTAGCTGGGCCCATGCAGAAAACCATGCACCTTTCATTTCCTGGCTAGGGGTGTCTCATAACAGTGCTAGTCCCCCACCCTGACTCCATCCAGCTGGGTTGCTGAGCTCACCCCTAAACTCTGTCATGGGATCATAAGGCATTGCCTCTGAGGTGAAGCCTGGCACTACACAAACAGATTGTTAAACAATTATAATTTTCTTTTCCCACACCAACACTTTGAAATACTCACTTGATAATTCACCTTAAAAACATGTTACATGCACATTTATAATATATTGGCTGAAATGCCATTTTCACCAGAGGTGGGAAAACACATCTCATCCAGGATTTAAAAAATGACATGTCACTTTTATGAGGTGGTGTGTAAAAATGGCTATGTTGAAAGTCTGGAGTTAAAATATTGAAAATTAACAAAGTTATGTATGAACATTGAAATACTGTAATGTTCAGTAATGACCTGGGCATTTTACTGTATTTGTACACCAAATTTTCAGCATAGTCTTTTTATTACCCCAACATCATGAACCCGGCAGGTGAAAAATTTCAAATCCCTAGCAAAACATCATTCTTAACCACCAAAATATAATTTCATTTTATTTATTGAAATGTTTCACCAGGAGGGTACACTGAACAACAAGTTGCTCATCTCACAGTGCGACCTGGGGGGAAGGGGTTACATAGGGTTCTGAAGGATGATCAGTTACAATAGTATGTGGGTAGTACAAACAATACAACATTGTAAGATTATGCAACAGTTGGAACACAAGTTATTGTACAATAAACAGTAGTGGAACACTAGGTAAATTACTATACATGTCCAAAATCATACAAAAGAACATATAAACATACAAAACAGTAATAATGTGACAGAACCATTATAGTGCATGAGTGTACTTGGAGCAGGCTCGAGGTAGTACACAAGTGCTGTTGGAGTAAAAGGATGGGGGTAGGTGACCCAGAAGGGCAGATGGAGAAGACAGGGGGAGAAGCAAGAACTGAATATGAGGAGAAGGGGTAGCCATTTCCTGATTCCCCCTTCACACACCACAGGTGCTAAAATACATTTCTCCTAGGATTTTAAAAATTACAGCTGTCACATTCAAGTGGTGGTATGAAAAAATGGCTATGTCAAAAATTTGGGGTAAAAGTATTAAAAATTACCAAAGCTATGAGTGAGTGTAGAAAGATTTCAACGTATATACATAACTTTGCCATTTTTACATATTTTGACCCCATATTTTCAGCATAGCCTTCTTATGACCCAATTTCATGCACAAGTGTGGTGAAAATTTTGAAATCTCATCCAAAACGTGATTTCACAATGTGACTGTGAAATCACCTTTCAGGCCTGACTTGCCATAATTCCACTGTCATTGGTCATGACGTGGGGTCCAAAAAAGGCCATGCTGAAAATCTGCATCAGAAGCCCTACAAGAAAGACTTAAGGACCTAAATATGTATACCCTGCAGACAGAGGGAGAGAGGGGACATGATGGACACCATTAAACCTCACAGGGGCTACCACTAACAACTGTGCTCTGAGGGGATTCTTTTCAAGGTTACTGATCCAGAGGTCCAGTCCCTTGGGGAAACTGACTGCTGTGTTGGCACTCAGTACTCCACTCCCCACAGTGTTGGGGGAATCCAATAGCATTTTCATTGCAAGAAGCCTATGTGCTGAAAAGGCACTTGCACATGTGGAGACTGGCAAAAAAAACCCTTTACAAGCAGAATCCTGTTTCCTTTTGTCTTCTGTGCCTCAACAAGCACCTTAGCCTCTTTGCTGTTCTCTATTTACAGAGACACATATTTAATTACAGTTTATTTATAGTTAAAACAAGAACAGTTTTATTTATAGATTTTGCACAGACCTTGATGGAATTAAGCATCAACTGAAACAGAGGACAATCTCCTAAGGTACCTTCTCTCCCATAGAGCATGCTTTGCATTAACTCATTAGTAAATGAGTTATATGTGGTTGTATGCATGGCCATGTCCAGTATTCATATGTCATCTCTGTTGGGAACACTACATGGCATCTGTGACATCCATCTCCTCTTTCTCAGTTCAATCTCTGAACCTGTCAGGAGGCTATAATTTTGTTGTTTGAAGCATAATTTTCCATATTTGAATCACCTTTGCTTCTCTGAATGAGAGGTCATGGATTCACTCCACCCTTTAATTCAAATCAAGCTTGAAAAGGTGGGATGTAACACACACACACATATATATATACATACTGTATGTATGTGTGTGTGTGCATATATGTGTGTGTGTGTGTATGTATGTATATATATATATTATGGTAGCACGGCAGTGCTACCATAGTTAGGGTTGAGGAGCCATTTCTATGTTAAACCCCAAAACTTTGCACCTTAATAACTTTGCAACTGTTTGACAGATTTGGCTGAAATTTGTAATACATGATCAAGAACCATAGGCCTTGGGATCTGCCAAGTTTCGTAGTGGTTGGATATACGGTTGTGAGTTATTAAGCGTGATCTGTCTTGTAGCGTTCGCTTTTTCAATCCTAGTCGCGCCTACAGGTTGTACGGTTTGCACGACCGGTCCTAAATCTTCAGGGATTGTGTGGCTGGGGTCCCTGATGTGCCTTTCAAAGATTTCGTGAAAAAATATTAAACGGTTCAAAAGTTATTCAAAAAACAGTTTCCCATTACAAGTCAATGGGAAAAGTTAACAAAAAGTTCAACACTTTCGCAAATGCATTTTTACTTTCTCAAATGGGCCTGTTACTTTCGCAAATTGGCCATTTTGTTTTCAGTTGGTGATCAGAAAAATGGTTGGCATTTAAATTTGGGACCCTCTAGCACCTAATTCTTTTTGTATTCACCTAGTCGGACCCTGAGGATGCTTGCCATGTCTTTATTTTGTGGTAAAACACCCCAGAAATATGTTTTTCAAATTTCTGGAAAAAGTACTTCATAAAATTACTTTCATGCTCACGAAGTGTCGAACTTTTTGTAGCTTCATGAAATTCGACAGTAGTTTTCCATCTGTGGGAAAGTGACAGCAATTCTTTGGCACTGCGCTGCAAAAGAACCACTGGGAGTTTTGGGCTGAAATTTGGAGGGAACGGAGCTGACATCTCACAGATGTGCCTTTCAGTGTTGTATTGAAAAAATATTACACAGTGGCAAAGTTACAGCACTCCAAAGTTGACAGTTTTTCCCATAGGATAACATTACGGCGCCCGACGTATTACAGAAATCCTTTGGCACCCTGCTGCAAAATAACGGTTTGGTCTTTTTTCCTGAAATTTGGAGGGAAGACAGCCAACAGCCCACAGCTGTGCCTTTCAGTAGTTTGGTGAAAAAATATCACACAGCGGTAAAGTTACGGCACTCCAAAGTTGACAGTTTTTCCCATAGGATAACATTACGGCGCCTGACGCATTACAGAAATCCTTTGGATCCCTGCTGCAAAATAACGGTTTGGTCTTTTTTCCTGAAATTTGGAGGGAAGACAGCCAACAGCACATAGATGTGCCTTCCAGTGGTTTGGTGAAAAAACATTACAGGGAGGCAAAGTTATGGTGCTCCGAACTTTTCTTTTTTTCCCATAGGATAACATTACGGCGGTCACCACGCCTTTCAGGGCCCGTATCTCGGAAACGGTGCGAGATACGGATTTTTCGTCTGAAAATTTCTTAGCCCCCTCAAATTAGCCAGGACAGTTGTAAATAATATGACTTTTAAAAATTTTTTCTACGTCGTACGGTTCCTGAGATATAATGTATTTAGTATTTCAAGATCTCATTTTCTGCGCCGATACTCATTATTATGCATGCATTATATGTACTTACTGTCTCTCTCTATGCAGATTTTGGGGAAAACCAGCCTGTGCGCTTACATTACTGTTACTGTTGCCCTTTCCGCTTGCGGTTCCATACCCGTTTCACTTACCGTTGACGTCTGCGCCACCATGTGCGTTATCCTTTGCGTTTTCATTTGCGCTTGCGTTTCTGTTATTTTTTGCCATTTCTGTCTACAGTACTGTTTATCTTTCTGTTTCACTTTCACGTCACCATGCCCATTGACATTTCTGTTTGCAGGCACCATGTTACTATGTGACAACACATCACATGGCAGACCATTCCCGTCTACGCCACCATGTGCGTTACCCTTTCTGTTCTCATTCGAGCTTGTGTTACCATGTGCGCCACTGTTAGGATTTCTGTTTGTGTTGCTGTCCCTGGGCCGCGCTCCGCCACCGCATTATGCGGTGGGAGGCCAGCGAGCCACTCCTGCTGCATTACATTCTACTATTTCTCGTTATCATTCTCAAAAGAGGGAAATTAGAGGCAAAAACTCCATTTAATGCATTAGTTAGGGTTGTTCCACAGCGACAAAAGTGGAAATTCATTGTTAGAGTTGAAAACCCTAACTCCAGTCACCCAGCACCACACACACAGACACACACACACATTCAAGTATGGGGAGGACCAAGTCAACACAACCAATGACAGACATCCAGCAGCAGGTGACAGAAATAACAAACAATTGTCTAAATGTACTATGAGACATCCCCACCCACCTGACCAGGTACTGCATGCTCAGTGGAGATCAAACTACTAAGTGTGGTACGTTGTGTGCAGCTGCAATCAGGGATATGTACGTTTGGTGTACATGGCCTCAGTTTTGCTGTTGATCTCCACTGAGCATGCAGTACCTGGTCAGGTGGGTGGGGATGTCTGTGAGTACATTTAGACAATTGTTTGTTATTTCTGTCACTGCTGCTGGATGTCTGTCATTGGTTGTGTTGACTTGGTCCTCCCCACACTTGAATATTGTGTGTGTGTCTGTGTGTGTGTGGTTGGGTGGATTGGAGTTAGGTTTTCAACCCTAACAGCGAATTTCCTCACTTTTGTTGCTGGGGAACAACCCTAACTAATGCATTAAACAGAGTTTTTTGCCTCTAATATATCATAATACATTGGCAACCATGCACAACAAGGCTGTGTTTCCATCGAGGGGTTACCATGACAACAGAGTGACCTCATGAGCAAAGCTTGAGAGGTCCCCATTTTCATGGCAACTCCAAGGTAGAAACTCAGCCATGGTGTATATAGAAACATAGAATCTGTCAGCAGATAAGGACTATACAGCCCACCCAGTCTGCTCATTTCCCAACTTGGTTTAGCAATCCCTACTGTTATCTGGACTGCCTTTCCCCCACTCTGCTGTACAGCAGGGTGCCTCTATGCTTATCCTCATGCACTTTTGAATCCCTGTACTGTTTTCACTTCCATCACCTCCGCTGGTAGGCTGTTCCATGGATCCACCACCCTCTCTGTGAAAAAATACTTCCTAGCATTCCCCCTAAGCCTCCCTTCCTCCCTCTGCCCAGTCTCATGTTATGTCCCCTTGTCTTTGTGCACTTTCATCTCTGAAATATGCTCCTCTCCTGTACCCTGTTTATTCCTCTAAGGTATTTGAAAGTCTCTATCATATCCCCCCTCTCCCTTCTGTCTTCCAGTGAATAGATGTTTAGTTCTTTGATTCTTTCCTCATAAGGCTTGTGGTGCAGTCCATGTATCATTTTTGCTGCTCTTCACTGGACTGCTTCCATTCTGTCTATGTCCTTCCTGAGATGCAGTCTCCAGAATTGGACACAGTATTCCAAATGAGGCCTCACCAGTGATCTATACAGTGGCATCACAACTTCACTCCTCCTACTGGTTATGCCCCTTCCTATGCACCCCAACATTCTGCTTGCCTTCCCCACTGCTTTTTCACATTGTTTGGCTGACTTCAGGTCACTGGATATGATAACCCCCATGGCTGCCATAGTGTTGGGGCATAGGTAAGCATCACAAAGAACATTTTTATTTAACAGAACTTACTTCGACTTATCACAGCTCATACTAGTGCTCGTTGTCACTCTCATTGATCCATGATTCACCCTCCTCAATGCCCGCCTGCTCATTCTAGTGGCTGCATTACTGGCTGAAGAGCAATGCATCAACACCACAAAGACTGATCATTCACACATATATCCCCCCCGCTTCCTAGTCCCTTTCATATCTTATATTCTGGGCAAAAATCAGAGCAAGCATGGCCACATGGCCATAGAAATAGCCGCTCATTTGTTTGCATAGTGATGTAACTACTGCAGTTGAATGAAGTCATTGTGCTGTAGTAGTTATGTCACTAATGCAGCACAAGTGCATTTTACAGTGTATGGATTTCCATACACAAGGATACCTTCCCATACATTACACAGAGAAAAAAAGACCAGTAGTTTGAAGTGCTGGGGCATTCTACTGGCAGTCTCCACTTTTGTCTTTCTGCTGTATTTTGTCACTGGACAATAAATATTTTTTGGCAAAGTTTACTGACCTAGTCAATGTGCTTTTTCTCCTTGGAGTGCGCTGGTCTCTTGTTTTTTGGTTTATATTTGGGGATTGCTTCACTCCTCAATGGCTCCATCGGCTGGCATCATGGAGCTTGGACCTACTCTTTGATTGTTTACACTATATAGAGAATGCTGGTTGGGCAACCATACACAACCAGCCTGTGCTGCCACAGAGGGGTTCTTATTACACCAGACCTCAAGAATGAAGCTTGAGATGTCCAATGTAATCAGAAGTCCGAGGTGGCAGCATAGGCTGGTTGGATATGTGGTTGCCCAATCAGTATTTTTTATAGTGCATAATTTTGTGTTTTCACAGCACTCTGCAGCAGCAGTGAATATGCCAGTGGTTTCAGTTTGTAACTTGAACTGATTGCTGTGCATGTGGCAGTGCTGTGAATAACAGCACCTGCTATGAGGATTTCTGATCAGCTGGAATGTTGCTGTAAAACAGAAGGGTACAACCACATTCCATGATCTTTGAACTGTGGTACAACAACGTTTCGGCTGGCATGGAAATCCATGCACAACATAGAGGATAATGAATGGGCATCGGTGAACAACTGCGTTAGGCTGGCATCGAGTGGTCACCTTGGCAACTCATGTAAACCTTGAGAGCACAGCTCGAGAGGTTTACAAAAGTTACCAAGGTGACCACGAGATGCCAGCTCAGTGTGGTTGTTCATTGATGCCCATTCATTGTTCTTTATAGTGTATGGGCATTGAGGGCTCCTTTTTTAATATTGCAACGTTTCTTATTTTTTGTGCCATTATTACTGCAGAGTGTGAGTTTTAAATGACCAAGTGGCTTTCACAATGAAATACGTGACTGTTAAATGACGCACGGCTTCAAAACTGAATCCTGTTCATTCTGTCATGCGAAACACCAATGAGATGGCCATGTGACCAGATTCTATCTTGTTGTGCCATAGATGTGATGTCCAATCGATGGTATAACAACATCAAATGTCTCATCGATGGCACAACAATGCTGGTAAATTATGGATTTCTGCTAAATACAACATTCTACCATACACTATAAACCTTCACTATCCACAATAATAATATTTGCTGCTTTGCTCTAGCTACTATCCACTTAGCAAATCATTCTTTACATTCTTTTCTCTGGACTAGGCTGCCTCTCCCCTGCTGCACTGTGCACTTTTAGTCTTTTCTCTGGACTAGATTGACTCTCCCCTGCTGCACTGTGCACTTTTAGTCTTATATGTCTTATTAATAAACGTGCTGCACGATAGGACTCCCTCTTCTTTATCCACTCTCCTTAAAAAAACATCCTGCCCCTTTAGGACCTTATATCTGGCTACACTGTCAATTTAAAGGGACACTGGCAACCTTCTTTAGGTCTCAAACTGTCCCTAGTTTAAAAGACACGTTTTATGATTGTTCATATTCTGTAGAATGTGCAAATGTAGCTGGTAGCTTCATTCTGAAACATTTTTTCATTTTAGAAAAGAAAAACAGACTGCCCAACATAATGGTGTTACCACACCAAAATGTGTTTGTTTACATTCCTTAATCAACTCCCACGGCATATGTCCTAAACTTGGACCCCCCCCCTCAACACAGTCTAGCCACTCAAGATGCAGTGGGAGGAGAAGAGGGTATTGCATCATGAGTGACTGCTCTATTTGGGGGTGTTCCTAATGTTTAGAAAGTGTGCAGTTAAAGTAGATCAATGATTTGAAACAAAACAAGGCTGAGTATAATTACACTATTAGCATGCACTTTAGTTCTGTTATGAAAGGAGGCAAATTAAACAACCAGCAACATCAATTGCTTGAAAGGTAAGCAGTCATAAAATGTGAGTTTTCAACTCACAACAGTAGGATGCAAAAATGGTTGACACTGCCCCTTTAAAAATGCTATACACAAATGAAGGAACTTTCTTTTTCCTTCTTTGCATCTAAGCTTTGGAACTCATTTATGCTCAGAACCCTTGGTGCCCCTACCCATCAACTGTTCAAGATTGAATTTAGGAAATATTTAGCATCGGACAGTTCTTATTCCTGTGCCTGCCTTATCATACCTATGGCCCGATCGATCTTTTTGTCATGTTCAGATTGCTCCCTGGACATAAAGTTATGTGTTTGGTCTATGCCCAGTATTTTATTTTTCTCTTACTTGTATTTATTTAAATATGTATGTAACTGTTGCTCTTAATTTGTTAGTTTTTAGTAATTTTACAACCGTCATGTCAGATGAATCTAATAGATTTCTTTGACTGGGTGACCAAAGTAGTAGATGAGGGAGGGGCTGTGGACATGGCCTACGTAGACTTTAGCAAGGCATTTGACACAGTCCCACACAAAAGATTAATATACAAGTTAGCCAGCCTGGGAGTGAGTCCCAAGATGGTAGCCAGAGGGTAATAGTAAATGGAGTCCACTCTGAGGAAAGGGGGGTTACTAGTGGGGTACTGCAGGGTTCAGTACTAGAACCGGTCCTCTTCAGTGTCTTTATAAGCGACATTGCAGAGGGACTGGAAGAAAATGTATGTCTCTTTGCAGATGCAGGGTTTTATATAACTGATTAGCAGTTTTTTTCTTGGGACTATACTAACTGTACAAAAGTATTTATATAGATTTTCTAGAAGTGTTGTGTTTGTTAAACACAGTGAGGCAAGAGCTATGCATTTTCACAAAGATTTAGCACTTTTATAAGCAAAACGCTAATCAATTTTTAGAGTTAAATAAATCCCTGCGATGACACAAAGATCTGCAACAGAGTTGATACACAAGGTGGGGTGGCAAGGATGAGAAGGGACTTGGCAAGGTTGGAGGAATGGTCAAATGTATGGCAGCTTAGATTCAATGCTAAGAAATGCAAGGTAATGCACCTGGGAAACAAAAACCCAGGGGAAGAGTACACAATGGGGGGGGGGGTGAGATAACAGCAGAAATGGAAGGGGACTTGGGGGTAGTCATATCAGATGACCTAAAGGTGGGCAAGCAATGTGAGAGGGCAGTAAGGAGGGCTGGAGGGATACTAGGATGCATAGGGAGAGGCATCACCAGTAGAAAACAGGAAGTTGTTATCCCTCTGTACAGACAGCTGGTGAGACCCCATTTGGAGTACTGCATGCAATTCTGGAGACCCACTCTCCGCAAAGACATAAACAGAATGGAGGCAGTCCAGAGGAGGGCAACTAAGATGGTGCAGGGTCTGCACCAGAAGTCATATGAAGAGGGACTTAAAGAGCTTAATATGTATGCCCTCGAGGAAAGGAGGGAGAGGGGGACATGATAGAAACTTTCAAGTACCTCAAGGGAATCAACTAAGTCCAAGAGGGTAGCATCTTTCAGAAAAAGAGGTGTGCAAGAACAAGGGGGCACAATTTGAAGATGGGGGAGGGCTCAGAGGTAATTTAAGGAAGTATTATTTCACAGAGAGGGTTGTGGATGCATGGAAAGACCATCCTGAGGAGGTTGTGGAGTCAAAAACAGTGGTGGAATTCAAGCATGCATGGGACAGTCATATGGCAATTCTAGGGGCAGGGGTAGGAAGAAGTAGGTTGTTGGTTAACTAGGATCTGCAGCTTATCCATTAGGTAAGGAAATTGGCAGACAGGGTGGGCCAAGCGGTCCTTATCTGCCGTCAAATTCTATGTTTCTATGTTTATACTGTAACTCTTCCACTCCTTTTAACATACCATAGTCCCCTGATTGTGCCTGAAAAATAAACAGTTTTGTGCCTAATGCAATTACATGGTCACCAACTATCTAACTAACTGTACTGTACTGCTGGGGACCCTTTTTGACACATTCCCAGATAAATTCCTTCACAATGCTTGGGTAGATGTAAGATCGACAACAGTAAAAAAAAAAAAACTCTGTGAATTCAAAAAAAAACAGGCTCTCCCACACTAGGAAATATTTAGCACTGGACAGTTCCTATTCCTGTGTCTGCCTTACCATACCTGTGGCCTGATCTTTTTGTCATGTTCAGATTGCTCCCTGGACATAAAGTTATGTGTTCTGGCTATGCCCAGTATTTTATTTTTCTTTTATTTGTATTTATTTAAATATGTATGTAACTGTTGCTCTTATTTGCTAGTTTTTAGTAATTTTACAATCATTGTGACTCGCCTTCTTCTCAACTTGTTTGTTTATACTGTAACTCATCCACTCTTTCTATCATATTATAATCCCCCAATTGTGCCTTAAAAATAGACAATTTTGTGCCTTACATGCACTTACATGGTCGCCAACTAACTAACTGCACTGTACTGTACTGCTGAGGACCCTTTTTGACACGTTCCCAGATAAATTCCTTCACAATGTTTGGGTAGCTGCAAGATCGACAACAGTCAGAAAAAACTCTGTGAACTCAAAAAAACCCAGGCTCTCACACTCAGCCATCCCACGGTCACATTGCAATGTATTCACTAGGGTCAGTGCAATCAACATTCTTTTAAGTCCACACTTTGCTGAAAGGTTGAGATGGTAAATGGTACTGCTATTTGAGTAACCCTCTTGCATGTGTAACCACTAGGTGGCACTATCACAACAAGGGCTACTACCCCTGCCTGCTTGGCTAGTAGCAGGTTAAGGGGCTTGAGTTCTGAAACGGGTGCCTCCACCCAGAGGTCAGGGTTGGTAGTGGTCAAGCTAACCTGGGCACAGCCCTCTAGGACACTGTAACCCCTCTCTTTCCTTACTAGTGGCGGAAACAATACACAATAGTCACTTTCACAATACATCTGATACACCACACAAGTACCCACACTGTCTGCACTTACCACCAGGGCTTTCTTCTCACCCAGCCCTTGAGAACACTCTGTTAAACAAGGTTATACACAGCAAATAACAGCAATACAGTACTCTTGCACAAACTGGAACCGCAGTCAGGGCAAATGCAAAAAAGAGTTGGATCTGATTTGTTTAAGGGGCTTGAACAAGGGAGGGGCATAATTAGGTTAATTTGCTTAAAGGCTCTATCAATCAAACAGTTATGCATGCACTTCAGGATCCATAAACAGTCACGCACTCTAGGTACCCAGATGGAGAATGGTGGGCTAGCCAGGAATGTTGCAGCTGGTTGGGGCCCTGTGATGGAAGAAAACAACATGCAAAACACACACTATTTGTAATCTGGAGCCAGAGGGCTCAGTTCACGAAAAGAAAACAATACAATCAGATGACACACTTTTAGATTAGGCTGTTGTTGCAAGGAGCTACCCTGATGATTACTCACGATACCCAAGACTGGACACAGGCTGGACGAAAATTGAGACAGCAGGTGGTTAATCTGGAGTGTCAGGAAAAGCAGGGCCCACACAATTCGCCAAGGCGTCATTCCTGTTCAAGCGTGGAGCAGGGGGCTGATCTTCAGGCAGGTCTCTCATTGGTGGCTTTCTCTGTGCAGTGGGGTAGTCTGGCAGGGCCAGTGTGGCATGGCCCAGGCCGAATGGAGATGAACACGGATTCAGTCTGATTGGGCTGGATAAAGCTTCCAGCAAGCAGAACACAGTTCACACAGTGGGGAACCAAATCACGACCCACTTTCAATACACAGCATATTTACATGTAAGGAAATTCTACTGTACCAGGCAAACCATTCTCTGGTCAAGATCGCAAAGTCTCTGCACAAACCAAGGATTCAAAAGCAGCTGGAAATCCTGACAGGCCGATTGCATTCAACAAATCTTCGGTCTTCTTCAGGTATGAGCCTGGTAAAAAATCAGTGGCTTACTTTGTTCTCACAAACTTGGATTTTGTCCAAAATAATTCTGTTCTCTCCCTCTCAGGGACAGCAGGCAGACATGCAGTCCACAACTCAGGCCTTTTCATAGCTCTCCCACGCGAAACTACTCAGATGGCTGCTTGACTGTCTCAAGCTCTTGTTCATTCAGCTCCCAAATGAGATCTGACTCAAACTGCAGCAAGCCTGGGAATTTCCTCAAGATCCAAAAGGTTCGGTTGGCTGATTCATCTGTCAGTCACAACAGGAGCTCCCCCTTCAGGTGCAAAAATGGACCAAAAGCCCAAAACTACAATTACTACAAATTTTTACTCCAGGCAGCTCCTGTAGTCTGACTCCATTTTAGGTCCCACGAGGACTGATTGGTTCAATTCACTGTCCAGGACCATGATAGTGGAGACAAACAAAACAGTCCTTGCAGCAAAGAGAGCAGGTTAGACAAACTACATTATCATTATCACTCTAAATGATTTTCAGCAAATAGTTATATCTTTCAACAGAGCTCCCTCTCAAATTACTTGTGACTACAATCCAGGCAGCTCTTAAAGAGACAGTACACAGAGGCTATACCAGCACTCTCTGGCAATCACATTTAAACTGCTAAAACACAGGACACCAGCCTGGCAGTGAGCATTTAGGCAAGCTCGAGGAAGACTTTTTGGGAACCCCCATTTGTAAGGAGGTTACACACTTCCCTGCCTGGGAAAACTTGGTGTCCGCATCAAGTCTGTATCATCATGCATCAGTTAACATAAATGTATTATTTTACTATACATATTCACTACACTTCATGATACTATATCCTTTCTGACAACACACTGTGCATATTTCAAACAGGTAAATTGAACATTGGTATACTTATAGCTTGGCAGAAGACACCAGGAGAAAGGACAGCTGTGTGACTGGACTTCTTTGCTGGGGCTATATTGCCCTCCTTCCCTCCCCTCCACCCAAAGCTAGTTCTATTTTTATAGGCACAGGATTTGACTGACAACAGGAACTTCCTGTTTGGGAGCAGGAAGTGAGTGATCACAGAACAACCAAAGACCCACCATTCTAGAAGGGCAAGAGTAACTCTCTGGCCCCCGCTAGCTGCTGGAGGTCTGCCTCTGAGCAAGTAAGTGGTCTACTGAGAAATATAGGATATTCTTGTCTCAGAACAGGACAATCAGGAGCTTGAAGGGCATACAGGCAGAAAGTAAGGAGAGAGAAAAAAACAGAGAAAGAGTAAAGATTGAAAACAGTTAAGGGGCCAGAAATAAGACATGATTGGAGTGGTGCAGTGCAGTGGCTGTGGAGCAGCAGTCTTCCGGAGACGTTCTGGAGGATGTGGTGTTGTCCCATCTGCAGGCACCTCTCTGGGCTGAGGGAGGAGGTTGCTCATCTCCAGGCTGAGTTGACTAGATTTGTGGGACCTCCTCTTCCATCCAGGGACCACCAGTGCCACTGCTGTTGCCTCAGAGGTTGCCAAGAAAGAGGTGGTTGGACCACAGTGGGCTCAGGGAGGGTGAGGGTGGTGGAAAAGAGGCGCATCCCTCCAGTTGTACCTCTCCACAATTTCTATGCCATTCTGGCAAAGTGTGGTTCCTCTATGGAGGCACCGCAGTGGAGACCAAGGAGGATGCTGGGAACCTCCACAAAGGAGACCCACAGGAGGGTGGCAGGGGACCCTGCAGGGAAAAACAACTCCTGGTGGGGACTCCATTGTTAGGAAGGTAGAACTGGGGAGGAAGGGAGAGGAGGAGGTGCCTGCCTGGTGCCATGGCTTGAGGGACAGGAGCGAATCCTCAGGATTGCCAGAGCAGCTGCACAGGGGTTGGAGCTGGATGTCATTGTCCACCTAGGAACAAATGACCTGACTAAGAAAGGGATTAGAGAAGTGCAGGAAGAGTTTGTGGAATTGGGAGGGCCTTAGTCAAGTAGCAAGCACGGTAACCTTCTCGGAGGTGCTACCCATCTATGGCATAGGAGAGGCTGGGGTGTTCCGCACCATGGGATTCAATCAGTGGTTGAAAAACTGGTGTGGAGCTCAGGATTTGGCTTCATTGGGGACTGGGGGTCCACCTGGAGTGATGCAAGCCTATACTGGCATGATGGGCTGCATCTGTCTGGGAGGGAACCAGGATCCTAGGTGATAGGTTTAAATGCTTCATTGGAAAGCTTTTAAACTAGCCAAGGGGGGCACTGGAAAGGAGCAGGGAAATCCTAGCCCCCAAATAATCATGGTAGTAAGTGCGGCAAACACCAACATAGAGGTGTCAATAGGGAGAAGGGCAGGGGTAAATGGAGAAAGTGACAAAGGCAAGAAGGACAGGGATGGGGCAAAAGGGAGTAAGGCCATCAGGAAATGGAGGGTAATGAGTACCAATGCCCGTAGTCTGGGCAACAAGCACCCTGAGCTGGTGGCCTTGATGGAAGAGGGATGCCTGGATATCGTAGCAGTCACAGAAACATGGTACACAGAGAACCATGACTGGGATGTTAACATACCAGGGTACATAACCTACAGGAGAGAAAGGCAGGGGAAGAGGGGAGGAGTAGCCTTCATGTAAAGGAAGGGATAAAAGCAACTGAACAAAAGAGTAAACAGGGAGAAGAGGAGGCACTGTGGGTCACCTTGAGACTGGAAAGGGCACCACAATCCGCACGGGGTTGTGCAGACCCCATGTCAGGGGAGGGAATGGACAAGGATATGACAGAAGGCATTCTTAGAATGGCAGAGAAAGGGAGATACTATTGATGGGAGACCTGAATATGCCAGATGTTAACTGGAGCACATTGCTGCAGCCACATCCAAGAGCAGGGCCATTCTTGATGCCCTACAGGTGGCAGGCATTAGACAGCTAGTTTCGGAACCCACTCGTGAGGGAGCAATCTTAGACCTCGTACTCTCAAACGGGGGCAGTGAGAGGATCTCGGATCTAGAAGTGGGTTGCCATCTGGGGACTAAGTGACCATCAAACAGTGTGGTTCACGTTAAACTCAGCTACAGAGTCAAGCCATAAAAAAATGAGGGTACTGGACTTTAGGAGAGCTGACTTTGGCAAGATGGGAGAGTGCCTCAGAAAAGCACTAGCAAACAGGCTAGAAGGAGGTGTGGAGCAACAATGGGGAATCATCAAAACTGCCATCACAGAGGCAACAAGCCTTTGTGTGAAGCAAATAAACAAATCAAAATGAAAGAAAAAGCAACTATGGTTCTCAAAAGAGGTGGCTGTGAAAGTCAGGAAGAAAAAGATAGCATTCCGGAAGTATAAGGAAACACAGAAGGAGCAGGACAGAGAGCTGTACCAGTTAAGGCAGAAGGCAGAAGGAAGCAGGGAGGGAAGTCAGAATAGAAAAGGCCCAAACTGAGGAAAAGATAGCCAACTCAGTTAAGAAGGGGGATAAAACCTTTTATAGGTACATCAGCGAGCGTAGAAAGACAAAGGGAGGGATAGTGAGGCTGAATAGAATGAACAGTGGGTGGGCAGAGGGGGACAGTGAAAAAGCAGGGATACTGAACGAATATTTCTGCTCAGTATTCACAAAAGAGGAGGGGGAAGTGCCTAATCCAATTAACAGAAGCACTCTTGATAGGAGTCGATCCCAGTCCTTTCACTGAAGAAAGGGTTCTGCAAGAACTCCTGAAACTGAAGGTGGACAAAGCAATGGGTCCTGATGGAATTCACCCCAGAATTCTAAAAGAATTAAGGAGGAACTAGTGAAACCACTGGCTACTCTTTTAATAAATCATGGGAGGATGGTGTGGTACCCAGAGGACTGGAGGAAGGCGGATGTGATTCCCTTCACAAAAGTGGGACCAAGACAGAGGCAGGAAACTGACCTGTCAGTCTGACCTCTGTGGTAGGGAAAGTGATGGAGTCACTTCTGAAGGAAAGAATAGTTGAGTACCTAGAGGCCAGTGGAGCACAGGACCCAAGGCAGCATGGATTCACAGCGGAAGGTCATGTCAGGCGAATCTAATAGATTTCTTGACTGGGTGACAAGTAGTAGACCAGGGAGGGCTGTGGACATGGCCTACCTAGACTTTAGCAGGCATTTGAACAGTCCACACAAAGATTAATAGTCAAATTAACCAGCCTGGGAGTGGGTCCCAGGGTGGTGGCCTGTAAACATTGGCTGCACAACAGGACACAGAAGGTAATTGTAAATGGAGTCCACTCTGTAGAAAGAGGTTACTAGTGGGGTACCGCAGGGTTCAGTATTGGGTCCAGTCCTTTTTAATGTCTTCATCAGTGACATTGCAGAGGGACTGGAAGGTAAAGTATGCCTTTTTGCAGATGACACAAAGATCTGCAACAGGGTTGATACACAAGGAGGCGTGGAAAGGATGAAAAGGGACTTGGCAAGGTTGGAGGAATGGTCAGAAGTATGACAGCTAGGATTCAATGCAAAGAAGTGCAAGATAATGCACCTGGGAAACAAGAACCCAGGGTAAGAATACACAATGGGTGGAGAGGTAGTAACAACAACAAAAAGGAAAGGGACCTGGGGTAATCATATCAGATGACCTTAAGGTTAGCAAGCAATGTGAGAAGGCAGTAGGGAGGGCTGGGGTATACTGGGATGTATAGAGAGGCATCAGCAGCAGAAAACAGGAAGTTGTTATCCTCTGTACAGACAGTTGGTGAGACCCCATCTGGAGTACTGTGTCCAGTTCTGGAGACCCCATCTCTGCAAGGACATAGACAGGATAGAGGTAGTCAGAGGAGGGTAACTAAAATGGTGCAGGGTCTGCAAGAGAAGCCGTATGAGGAGAGACTAAATGAGCTTAATATGTATACCCTTGAGGAAAGAAGGAGGGGGCATGATAGAAACTTTTAAGTACCTCAGTGGAATCAACAAAGTCCAAGAGGTAGCATCTTTCAGAAAAGAGACTTGCAAGAACAAGGGGACACAATTTAAAGATAGAAGGAGGGTGGTTCAGGGCAATGTGAGGAAGTATTATTTCACAGAGAGTGAAGTGGATGCATGGAACAGCCTTCCTGAGGAGGTTGTGGGGTCTAAAACTGTGGGAGAATTCAAGAATGCATGGGACAGACATAAGGCAATTCTTGTGGGGGGGGGTAGGAAGAAATAGGCTTTTGGTTAACTAGGATCTACAGCCTATCCTGTAGGTAGGGAAATGGGCAGACTAGATGGGCCAAGCGGTCCTTATCGGCCATCAAAGTCTATGTTTCTATGTATACTGAATCAGGTTATAACTTCTTGTACCTTAAACAATGTAAGAGGGGGGCCCTTCCCTATCAGCTAACTTGGGGCTAGAGGGGGCAGGGGCACCGTGGTGAGAGAGAAAGACAAGTAACCTGGAATTGGCTGTCAAGCTCAATTTGGGCAGTGAGCCTGGTGAGACATAAACACCTTTGTGCACCACATTGAGAGGCAAATCCACTGGCCTCCGGTGAGAATCATAACTGAGGCATACTACTGGCTTGACAGCTCAGCCAGTGTTTTGGGGGGGAACAACCACAGTCTCTGTACTTTCAGCAACAGTCTTGGGGCTTTCATCATTTGTGAGAGGTGCCTCTGCCTGGGTGGGAACATCCAAACTTGGGGCACTGTCGACTCCTTGCTCTGTAGGCTCTGTTTCTACAACACTTGACTCATTTTGCGAAGGCTCAGGCATAATCAAGCTTTGAGGCACTGAAGGGGGGTGGTCAGCACTCTGATAGTGTTCTTGAAGTTCTGGTATGTCACCAGAAAGACTCATTCCATCAGTCCCTCCCTCTGGCAAATCATACAGTTCCACAATACACGGAGACTCAGCATCTTCAAACGTGATACTTTGCATTTCACTTTCAGGGAGCATTGGCTCCAAGGACAAAGCTGGGCGGAGGGGTTAGGCAGTTCAGAAGGCCCAGATTCAATCCCACAATTAATTATGGGGTTACCTCAAAACAGTTGACTCAGTTCATAAGAGGGGTAATAGGCATAGTTGCACTCACTTTCATCAGAATTGGACTGACAGTCACCATCATTCTGGGCCTGCTGTTGAGGAAAACTTAAATCAGTGTCCACTGGGGTAGGTTGACTCTGTCTCTTTCTTGCAGCAGCATGAGTCACTGGCCTAGGGGGCTCAATTTCTGGGGGTTCAGCCTCAATCATGACTTGGCCGATAGGTAGTAAGTGGTTACGGTGCATGGTCTTGACAGCTTTGGAGTTGTTCTCTGGCCGCACCTTGTACACGATTAAATCATCCAACTTTCCAACTACTTCATAAGGAAGATGGTGCCACTGATCAACAATTTTGTGTTTACCATGCAGTCCCAAATTGTGTAACAGCACACAGTCTCTAGGTCAAAGCTCTTGAGTCTTTACTTTTTTATCATGCCTCTCTTTGTTGGCTAGATTTCTCTTGGCGGCCATTGTCTGGGCCAGTTGATAGGCATGGTTCAATTGAGCTTTCAGTTTTTTTACATATTGCAAGTAGATTTGGTTCGGACCCCATCTGGAGAGACCCCAAAACAGACATCCACTGGCAGCCAGGCCTCTCTCCCGAACATGAGGCTGTAGGGGAGAACCCGGCAGCATCATTTGTCATGCAATTGTATGCGTGTACCAAGGTCCTAATCTGCTGGCTCCATTTATGCTTGTCTTTTGGGTGGAGGGTGCCCAGCATGTCTAGAAGGGTGTGGTTAAAATGTTCTGGTTGATGGTCTCCCTGCGGGTGATAGGAGGTGGTTATTGACTTTCGCATCCCCCATAGAGAGAGCATTTCCTTGATTAGCCGACTCTCAAAGTCTCTGCCTTGATCAGAATGTATCCACTGGGTGGAACCATAGTGGACGAAGAAATTTTCTACTAGCACCTTGGCCACGGTAGATGCCTTTTGATCTTTGTTGGGAACAGCTTGTGCATACCATGTGAAATGATCCATAACCACTAACACATTGCCAGTGTTCTGCTGATCAGGTTCTAAACACAAGAAGTCTATGCAGACTAGTTCTATGGGGGCACTGGTAGTAATATTAACAAAGGGGCAGCCCTCTGAGGCAGGTCCTTTCTTTGCAGGCAGCGACTACAAGTCCTTACATGGTGCTCAACATCAGACCCCATTTTGGGCCAGTAGAAGTGAGATCGTATCAGATCAAGAGTTCTGTCAATACCGAGGTGCCCCATGTGATTGTGGAGGGACCTCAGTACCAAATCTTTAAAGGCCGTGGGCAGGACCGATTGTTACCTGTCTACTTTGCCACTATGATCTACTGTCTCTCTATACAACAACTGATTTAGCAACTTCAGTCTGGGGCCTTCTTTAAACAATAAAGCAGTTTGCAAGTCAGTGGAACGTAACTTAGACACGTCTTTCCCTGCACGCAGGGCATCAAGTGCTGGCTGAATCATAGGATCTTGGGATTTAGCCCACTGAATGATGTCATTGTCAAATTGAGGTAGTGCACTAATATCTAGAGCAGAGAAGTGGCAATAAGCAGCTGGTATGCAGGTGTCAGAAGGGCCCAAGCAATCTGCTAAGCAGTCCACTGTGTCCGCAAACATATGTTGATCTCTATCAAACTTTTGGCACAATGCTCGAATGTCAGGTTCAGACAGCCTGACCAAATCACTCTTGGAAGTAGACCTTCGTGATAGAGCATCAGCATCAATATGGTTCAGGCCCAGTCTGTATTCAACAGCATAATCATAGGCTGATAATGCAGAAAGCACTGGTGTCCAGTGGCATCTAACTTAGCTGAAGTCTGTACATAGGTCAACAGGTTATTGTCAGTCTTCACCAATATCTTTGCCCCAGAGAGGTATTCATGAAACTGGTCAATGATGGACTATTTTAGCACAAGGAACTCCAACTTATGCACAGGGTAGTTTCGTTCAGATGGGGTCAAGCTCCTACTGACAAAAGCTACTGGTCTCAGGCCATTCTCATGGTCTTGATACAGCACCGCTCCTAGACTCTGCAGATTAGCGTCCATATGCAGCACATAGGGTTTGGTGGAGTCAGCATAGGCAAGGATGGGGGTGTGGGTGAGCTGGTATATGATCTCATGGAAGGCTGCTTCACAGTTGGGCGTTCCACGGGGCCTGAAGAGTTCACCTGGGCGGACGTATACTTTTTCTGGTTCTTTAATGGCCCCTTTTTTGTATTTACGATTGGTAGGAGGGTAACCCTGGGTAAGGTTCAAGACTGGGCAAATCACCTTGTAATTGTCTTTTATGAACCTGCGGTAATTGCCACAGAACCCCAGGAAATGTAGTTCTTTCAGATTATGGGCTTGGACCAAGTAGTCAATGCTTCAACCTTACTGGGATCAGTCTCTATCACTTTTGTTGATACTTTGTGCCCTGCATACTTCACAGAGGTTTGGAAAAACTGGCACTTGTCAATGGACAGCTTGAGGCCGAAGTCTTCCAGTCGGTCTAGGACTTTAAATAGTCAGTTCTCATGCTCCTCTAAGGTGCTCCCAAACATAATGACATCATCCAAGTACACCAGGCATTCCAGTAAATTCATATCTCCCACAGCACGTTCCATCAGTTGCTGAAAGGTGGCCAGAGTGCCCGACATCCCCTGTGGCATCCTCAGAAACTCATAGAACCCCAATGGACAGATGAAGGCTGTTGGTCTTCTGGGGCCATCGGGATCTGGTAGTATCTGCTGCAAAGATCCAACACCGAGAACATTTTGATCCCATTCAAGCAGTCCAGGGCATCTTGTATACGAGGCATAGTGTATTGGTCTGGGACGGTCTGCCGGTTCAAGGTTCGATAATCAACACTCATCCTCACAGACCCATTCTTCTTATGCAAAACCACAATGGAAGAGGTGTATGAGCTCCTGGATTCTTGTATCATGCCAGCAGCGAACATTTCTTACAGGTGTCTTTTCACATCATCTATGTCTGCTGGGGTTAGGCGTTGGGACCTCTCTCGAAATGGCTGTTCATCATGCAGGCATATGTGATGCTCTGCAACCTGGACACATCCTACATCTCATTCCTTCAACAGAAACATGTGATCTCTCTGGGCAAGTCTCTTGCTAATTCTAGCCTTCCATTCAGCTGGCAATGGGGAGTCACGAAAGTCAAACAAGTCTGGAGTCACTCTCTCCTTCTCACCAGGGTGCTTGTTGCTGGGCAATACTGTAGTGTCTGTGCAGTGTACCATAGCTAGGGTGCACCCTCTGTTCACCCGGATCTCCCAATCTGACACATTGTGAATCTGGACCATCACTGATTGTGCATAGGCATGGGCACGAGCAGGCAAGATGCTGGGCTTGACCAATAATCCTTCTGGCAATTTTCCATTCCCCTGGATATCCAACATCAATATTTTGTTCTTGACATATTTCCAGAGGCGGACCTCCCCTTGAATGGTACACTAGGCGTTAGGGGTCAGTACCATTGAATCGGGATCCTTCTTCCACATGATCCCCACAGGTTCATCCTGGTCTTCTTCCTCAGGTTTCTGTTGCAAATCATAGGCCCTCTTGATCAGAGCCGGACTTCTCAGGGCACTCCCAGTCCATCGCCCTTGTTTCTCATGACAGAGTTGCGCCAGTCTCCCAAACATATGGGCGTTTGTCCCAATTAACAGGGGGACCCCATCATACAGTCCAGTGGGGGGACATACTAGGGCCAATGTCGTTACTCGCTCCTCCACACCCGTTACAGTTGCAGGAAAAGACAACCAGAGGTGGACATACCCTAAGTAGGGATAAGACTTATCACTCAGGCCCCACACATGTAGACCTTTCAGGGATTGCAATGGCACATCAGATAAGTGTTTGTCAATTATTTGACCTGTAATTTCACACGAAGGCCCTTCTGTGTTGCAATTGTGGTAGACGCCTGGCACCAAACTAAATCTGTTGTTTTTATTTTCTCTTAATTGGACCCCCTGCCTGTGCTGTTGACCTCTTTGTCTACTGCAGGCTTAAAAAAGTGTCTCTCCCTTTCTTCCCACAGCGGAGGAACAGCCCAGCAGGGCTCCCAGCCGAGGATTTTCCACCCAGCGAGTGGTTGGCACTCTCTTAGCCGCCACCTGCTTCCACAGGAGCGGACTCACAACAGCACAAGGTGTGGCTAAAGCTGCAACCAGTCAGAACGTGAGCGTCTTTTGGGCTCCATTTCCGATTGGTCCCCAGGACAGCAGCTCATCTTTATTTGTATTTCTCTCCTGCCGCACCTGTTTTAAAAGTTTCTGAATGTTAGATATGAACATGTTATAGGGTTCTACTGTTTATAACTATTAATTGGATCAATGCTGCAATTATTTGACCTGTAATTTCACATGATGGAGTTAGTAATCACAGCTCTTCTGTGCTGCAGTTGTGGTAGACGCCTGGCGCTAAACTAAATCTGTTGCCTTTATTTTCTCTTAATTGGACCCCCTGCCTGTGCTGTTCACCCCTTTGTCTACTGCAGGCTTAAAAAAAGTGTCTCTCTCTTTCTCCCCACAGCTGAGGAACAGCCCAGCAGGGCTCCCAGCTCCCAGCCGAGGATTTCCGAGCCAGCGGGCAGTCGGCGCTCTTTTAGCCGCCCCCTGCTTCCACAGGAGCGGACTCGCAGCAGTACAAGATAGGGCTAAAGCTGCAACTTTTTGACAGCCTACCCTTCCCCCAACCGGATTGTTATTTTTATGCTCCTCTCCCATGCCCCTTCTCTCAACCACGCCCATTCATTTTCCATATCCTATCATTTGACATATCAACCTCTGTCCCTATCTCTCCGCCCCTCATATACAGATTCCTAAAAACTGAGCACCTCTTTCTCTTGAAGGTGATACCTCACCCTTGTTATTTCTGATTTTAAACCTTTACTGGGAACCATGTGGACTGTTTAGACTACTTTATTGTGGGTACTCCTTCGCCTCGTCGTACCATATGGCAGGGATCAGGCTCCCCAACAAATGGCTCTTGGAGTCCATGAGTTGCTACCATACTGCCCACAGGGTTTCCTGTGCATATATATCCCCCCATTTGTGCAGTATCAATCTTCGTGGGCTGTCGTTGCTGGAACTAAATCTGATTTACCTATGCAATACACGGTACCAGCCCTGCCTAAAGACAAACCTGCAATGACCTTTACTATCAAATTGTTAATCTATGCTATATTATACTGGAAGAAACCTATATGGGGACATCTACCAATCCAAGATGCCCCCTGATGCAAACAAAGTAAGATCAGAATGCTGAATCTAACACTTGCGGCCATAAAAAAGTTATTGCTCCTCTAACTAATATGCTCAGGCAACTTAGAGCTCAATCCTGGTCCCCCAAATGCCATTACATCATCTGCTGACCTAGCTAACCTCAAAGGTCTGAGCTTTCTGCATGTCAATGTATGCAGCCTATTAAAAAAGATTTCCATGATCCAGGCATGGGTCCTCATACCATATCAGATATACTAGTGATCTCTGAAGCCTGGCTTAGACCAACTACACATGATAGAGAGATCAATATTCCAAACTACCTACTATTTAGAGCAGACAGGCACTCCAGAGGAGGTGGGGTAGCCATTTACTTCAAGGATAAATTCACAACTCATTGCCTCGACTCAACAACAATCGTAAATTAATTTGAATGTCTATCACTCAAGGTTGCAATCTCACCCATCTTGTCTCTGCGTATAATAGGTTGCTACAGACCCCCTCTGCCGGTCTCCAGATATTCTCTCATATCAACACCTTCATGGGGCAAGAGCCACTAGAAACAATTATTATTGGAGACCTTAACCTAGACTGGCTATCTAACTCCTCTACACCTCTTTCATCCTTTTGTGATGCACATGGATTAGTGCAACTAATCAATGAACCTACGCGTATTAACAAAAAGAATCCTGACAATAGCTCCTTGCTCGACATCATCCTAGTGAGTAAATCACATCTTTTCTCCCACGCTGGCATTTTCTTCAGTGACATAGATGATCACTGCTTCATAGCTGGTGTAAGATCATTCAATAAACTTTCACCTTCACCAAAGTTCTCAGCTAAGAGATTTAGATGCAATTTTGACTTACCAGCATATATCTATGAACTAAAACACTCCTTGCAGTGGCAAGATTTCTACCTGGCAAAACCAGTACAATCAGCTTATTACATTTTCAACACAATCCTCTTAGGGGCCTTAAATAAATATGCTCCGATTATTAAAGCTCGTTTATCAAACAAAACGTGCTGTTGGTTTTCTCCAGAACTAAAATCGGCCCTATTATAGAGGGATAAGTTATGGAAAAAAGCACGAAAATCTCAGAACCATTTGGACTGGAGCCAGTTTAAAAGGGCAAGAAACTGTTGCACAAAATTGGTCAGAGAAACAAAAGCTGCCTATTATCACTCTGAATTTGATACTGCCTCCAAGAATCCTACTAAATTCTGGAAAACCTTCAAAGATCTGTCCAGACATATGCCTGGAACCTCTCTTCCAAACAAGATCATCTCTGGCAATGATATCATTAGTGATAGATTGGAAGTACTGGATTCCTTCAATAATCATTTTGCGACCGCAGGCCTAGCATTTGACAGCTCACCTGCTAACCTACTACATCAACAGACTAGCAGTAAAGAAATGGAGCCACATGCCACTGATCCAAGATTCTCCCTGACTCCTATCTCGTTCAAAGAAGTTGAAGATTTGATACTGAAGCTGGATACTGGAAAAAGTGCTGGCGCAGACACGATTGACCCCTATTTCATAAAAGTGGCACTGCACGTGTTAGCCGTGCCTGTAACGCACCTATTTAACTTGTCCCTGTCCCTAGGATTTATCCCAACTACATGGAAAATGGCACATGTCATTCCCCTGTTTAAGTCAGGGGACCCTAGTGATCCAAACAACTACAGACCAATTTCAATTCTTCCAGTACTGGCAAAACTACTGGAAAAAATTGTAAGCAATTAGTTGCTACTATACCTAGAATCTATGAATCTCCTAAATCCAGCCTAATCAGGCCTCAGAGTGAAATATAGTACTATTACAGCACTTGCAAAGGTGACTGACGACTGGCTAAGAGATCTGGACAATAAGAACTATGTTTGCGCTGTCTTTCTAGATTTAAGTAAGGCTTTCGACACTATCGACCATAGACTGCTTCTCTCCTCTCTGCGTGCATTAGGGTTGGACTCACTGTCCCTGCAGTGGTTTAATAGCTATCTCTCTGACCACCTCCAGCAGGTGAAGGCCGAAGGTGAATTCTCAACCCTCAAACCTCTACTGAGAGGGGTACCCCTGGGGTCTGTACTAGGTCCATTATTGTTTGCCATCTACATCAACAGTATTGATGACTGTATAACCAGAGCAGGCATCCATCTGTTCGCAGATGATACAGTACTATACTTAAGCCGGCCAACCCCAGAAGCTGCATGCAGTTACCTGCAAGCCGAATTTAACTTATTACAAAACCAGCTCCTAAACAAAAAACTTTTACTTAATGCTAAGAAAACCAAAGCCATGTTTTTCTCTCCGCTGGTACATACAGTGAACCCGGCTAATGCAAGCTTAATACTGCAAATTTCTACAATTCTCGGTGAAAAATTGGAATTCGTCAATAAATTCGAATATCTGGCAGTGTGGCGGGACCACAGGCTATCCTACATAGACCATGTAGAGGAGCTTCTAAAAAAACTACGACAAAGATTGGGTGTTTTCTTTAGGATCAGCTGCTTTCTAATAAGAGATGCTAGAGTACGTCTGGTCCAAACAACGTTCCTCTCTTTAATAGACTATGCAGATTTCCTGTACAGTCAATGTCCTGCCTTTTATCTTGTAAAACTGGACACGTTGTACTATAGAGCTCTGAGATTCATCACAGGTCTCCCCTTTTCTACCCACCACTGCTCCCTATATACAGCTGTGGCCTGGTCATCCCTCCAATATAGGCGGAACAGAAATGATGCCCTATGGACACTGAGAGCAATCTCAAACAAACTTCCACAATACATTACTGACTGCCTTCCTTTAAACCAAATAGGCAAGTATGCCCTGAGAAGCCTTACTTCCATCTCACTGAGAGTTCCCAGAGACAAGTCTCGCTTTGGTAAAGCGGCTATAAGTACAGTGTTGCCTTCTCTCTGGAACAAGCTTCAGAAAACACTGAAGCTGAGCACTCCGGTCAGTGACTCTACCTTCAAAACACGTTACTCTCATCTCATTAAGGAACCATGCAAATGCTTTGCTTAATCCTGACTTAAGTTCCTCTATCTTATCAATTTCTTACCTCCAACACTCTGTAATCTCACTCTTTTTCTCCCTCTGTCCACTTATACATATTCATGATCCCTTGTTATACTTCTACCGCTCAAAGTACCTATTACCCATCTCAGCCCTCCTTGGCAACCCAATTCTCACCCTAGCTCTTCTACCTTTTTCCCACTTCCCTACCCTGACACCTGAAAAGCAACCATGGAATCCCAACAAAATACACGCTATTGGGTCTTGAACCCGGCCCCCACCTGACACTTCCCATCCCTGCTCGCCACTGTACCGTCCGGCAGCTTCTAAATTTATTCCCAAGTTTAAGAGCCAGAAATATGACTGCATTTGGGGGCTGCCACCCATAAAAGGTTCCCCGCAACTTACTATCATGTGTTTGGACCACAACTTATCGCTTCAGAACTGTATATGGTTCTCTTGTATCATGTCAGCCAGGTATTCCACCGTATGTCTTCATTGTTGCCTCTGTCTTCAAATGTAAATTGTATACAGTGTATATAAAATTGTGTGTGTGTGTACTGATATTTTCATATGTAATGTATTTCCTTGTGTACCTGACCCTGTATATGGTTTTCTTGTATTATGTCAGCCAGGTGTTCTACCGTATGTCTTCATTGTTGCCTTTGTTCTCAAATGTAAATTGTATATAGTGTATATATAATTGTGTATGTGTGTACTTTTATTTTCATATGTAATGTATTTTCTTTTGTACCTGACTCTGTTATCCCCAGGTCCATCTTGCAAATGAGCCTTGCTCAATGATGACCACCTGAATAAATAAAGATTTTGATTGATTGATTGATACCAGTCCTGGAATACAATGGTCACTTGTGACCCACTGTCAAGCACAGTCTGAGTATGAATGCCATTCACAGTCACCGTAGTCTCCATTGAAAGGCCCACTATTTTGGACCAGTCTGGAAAGGCAGTAGCAAAGGCCTGGATAGATGATTTAGCCACAAAGAAATTTGAGTTAGGGTTTCTTGAACCCTCACAGCGGTCATTTCGAGCACCACTTGGCCATTGATTTGCTTTTCGGAGCTCCCCTTGGAGTCTGTTTACTTTTCTTTCTAAGTCCTTCTGAGACTGGCATTCTCTTTTCATATGGCCATCCTTTCCACAGTTGTGACAAATGATAGACTCCTGGGTCATTCTGGGAGAGAACATAGTATGAGGAACTGAACCAGTAGTAAGAGATTAGGGTCTAGTATCTGCTTGCACCGGTGAGAGTGATGCAACGTGTTGTAACAGTTCCTTTATAGTGGCAATCAATACAATGATGATAGCCTTGGAACCACCCTTGGTAGCGGATGCCTGAGGGTGCACTCCCACCCCATGGCAGTCACATCCTGAAAGGGACCAGAATCTTGTTCCATGGGGGGAAACTATTGCAGAAGCACCTGTCTTCAACTCTCGGACTTCCTTTAGTAGCTCATCTTTCCAATGCTGGGCCCAATGCGGGAAGTCTTTTGCATTCTCAGAGTGCTCGTTAAGTGCCGACTTTTGCCCCTGAGCCTCACTTGACTGACACTCTCGGTCACTTGAGCAGCAGCAGATATGGGTGCAATTCCCCCATGGGGTCGCCTTTGCTTAACCCCCCGAATTTCTTTCATTAGCTCATCATAGGAGGGGGGTGAGTCCAGTCAGGTGGCAAGACGCAACTGAAGCAGTAAAATTCTGAAAATGGAGCAGACTTAAGGATCCGGTCCAGCCTAGTTCGATCTAGTTAATTTGATGGCAAACTACCCTTTCTGAGGCACTCTTGTAGCAGCTTTTCAAGCCGAGGTACATACACAGACAATGGCTCCCCTGAGTACTACTGAGCGTTTCTTACTCTCCACCCCAGATCCTTATCTGAATCCGCACTCCCATACACATTTTCCAATACATCAAGATAGTCCTGTGCACTTGCTTCGGGGTTATTGGCCTGCTTGGCATGGATGGTAGCCAGGGCAGGACCTTGGAGGCTGTCACTCAACCTCTTTCATTTCTCTGCTTCTGAGCATTGCCATTCAAGTACTAGAGGGGCAACACAGTCTATCCAGGTCTTCCAGTCATCCTCCCCCTTGGGGGTGAGGAGGTTGCCCAAGAAAATTCTCAACCTTTGGTAGGAGCCATGACTAATGGCAGGTACAGATATAGGGGCCAGCACTGGCATGGGCACAGAAGGTGGGGCAGTAACAGGTGCTGGAGTGGGAGGGAGTGTTGGGGAAAGAACACCCCCAGGTGGCAGGTATAGTTTCTTAAAGTCCTCTATGGCTTTCCCTTCCTCCAGCAACAACTTGGCAAATTTCTCTTCAAAAGTCTCAGATAATGGTGGGAGCTCATCCTCCCCGGGGTCTTTACTGTCTTTTGTTATTACTCTTCAGGCAGCTGGAACCCCTTCTGCGGCAATAGTCTGTGGCACTTTAGAGCTGTCCATGGGGTCACTACACTCTACCAAGGCTATGAAAGTGTGGGCGATCAAATCAGCTTGTCGACCCACCACCATAGGGTTTTTTAAACATTCAACTTTGGAGAGTGCTCCCTCTACAGTGTCTTTACTGGTACCCAGGGGAATATCCAGCATAAGTAGAGCATTTTGGGGGTTGATCTCCTGCCCAGTACACCACCCCACCAACTGGTGTACAGCCATTTCTACTGGGGTAGCCATTAATCTTTAACAATAATTTGTAATTTTTGTGCGACGAAGACAAAATCCCAGCGATGAGCCTCCAAAATGTAACCCCTAGGTGGTGCTATCCCAAGGGCTACTACCCCTCCCTGCTTGGCTAGTAGCAGGTTAAGGGGCCTGAGTTCTAAAACAGGTGCCTCCACCCGGAGGGCAGGGTTGGTAGTAGTCAAGCTAACCTGGGCACAGCCCTCCAGCACACTGAACCCCCCATATTTCCTTACTAGTGGCCGGAACAATACACAATAATCATGTTCACAATACCCCTGATACACCACACAAGTACCCACACTGTTTGTACTCACCACCAGGGTTTTCCTCTGGCTTGGCCCTGGGGACCCCCTGTAAAACAAGGTTATAAATAACAGCAGTACAGTACTCTTGCACAAATTGGAACCACAGTTAGGGTAAATGCAAACAAGCATTTGTCAATGCCAAATGTTGGCTTGCTGGCACTGGCAGTGCAGAAGTTAGAGAGATGCATCATAGGAATGGCAGTGAAGTATTGAACTGATGCCAACCCACCCCCACATTGCAGAGAGTGGCAGGCATTAGGGTGTCCCTTTGGGTTTTTGGTAGTGCAGTGCGGGAAAACATGTTGGGCAGGATGTGAAAAATGACAGCTGCACAGTTCATAAGGAGGTGTAAAAAAAGCCAGTGTTGAAAATGTGGCATGTAAATATACCAAATTTGCGAAGTTACAAGAGTGCGTGAGAAATATGCAACGCAAACACATTTTGGGCAGGATATGTGAAATGATGGCTGTACTGTTCATCAAGAGGTGTGGAAAAATGTTAGTGGTGAAAATCCAGAGTAAAAATATCACAAATGCATGACAGTATGAGTGTGCGTGCAATCTGCCAACGCACGCTCGTAACACAGTCATTTTATGGAGTATCATCACCAAATTTTCAACATAGGCATTTTAGGACATCTGCTCATGAACTGTGTCACTGTCATTTTCATAATCTGGCCCAAACACTGATTTCCCACAGCGACTGCGCTATTGTGCGCCGGAAATGCGGAAACACATTTCGGGCAGGATGTGGAAAATGACAGCTGCACTGTTCAAAAGGAGGTGTACAAAAATGACAATGTTAAAAATCCGGCATTAAAATATTGCGAATGCGTGAAGTTACAAGCCTGCGTAGCAACTGCGTAACGCACGCTCGTAAAACAGGCATTTGTTGGATTTTTTCCACCAAATTTGGAACATAGGCTTTTTGAGAGGCCATCTCATGAACACTGGCACTGTCATTTCATTAATTGGTTCCGAAAGGTGATTTCGCACAGTGACTGCGAAATCACCTTTTGGGGCTGATTAACGCAATGACAGTGATAGAATTCATGAGAAGGGGCCCCAAAATCCTCTTGTTGAAAATGTGGTGCCAAAATTCCAAGAAATGCCCGAGATATGCAGCAAAGTTGAAAAAACCCAATTCATTCCGTTATACAGCTTACCAGCATTTCCTCAGTTCGCTGTTGGCTTTGAAGACTGCAGACATGTTCCCGGTCCACCGAAGATCGTTGCGTCAGACTCCAGAGGCAAGTATGGGGTGAGGAGGCAGGAGTGCACAGTGGTGGGTGGGTGGGGGGAGAAAGGCATCGAGACCACGTAGGACGGTTTGCCACAGGTAAAAACAGGAAAACATCGTGGATAGTTTTTGTTTTCCAGGGCATTTGGCACGCTGGGGTGGGCTCCCAGCATGTCACCCAACTGTTTTGGGGGGTGTCAGTAGCCAACGGGATTGGGCACCCTCGCCGGCACAACGACACGGGAGGAGAAAGTAATGCCGACGGGATTGGGCACTCTGGCTGGCAAACAAAGAAAGTGGGGGAGCGCGAGCCAAGGGGGGACTGGGCACCGAATTAACACTGGGGGTGATGCCGACGGGAGTGGGCTCTGCCAGCACACAAAGACAGCAGGAGGCCACAAGTCAAGGGGATTAGGCACCCCTCGATATTCAACATTTGGGGTTTATGCTGACGGGGAGGCTCCCCATTGGCACTAAAGACAGTGGGGGGTACCAACAGGGGACTGGGCACCCCGATGTCGGCAGGCGTGAGGCGGCTGCCTGCTCGCTGACCATGCTCATAATGGTGGCGAGCACGGCAAGTGAAGGACCGCTGCGTATGATGAGCTTTGCTTGGATTGCAGTGGACCTTTGCTTAGATGTGCACGCCCCATTATGTATGCATGGTGTGGCGCAGGCATGCAGGCTGATTGAGGAATGAGGGATGCACCTACTGATGCATGCCCTGCATTCACCCAACAGTGGCCGCACCCCCAAATCTGCACTCTCCCAATACATTGACTTGCGTGCAAGTGCGGCAAGCCGACATAAAAAGAGTTAGATCTGATTTATTTAAGGGGCTTGAACAAGGGAGGGGCATAATCAGGTTAATTTGCTTAACGGCTCTATCAATCAAACAGTTATGCATGCACTTCGGGATCCATAAACAGTCACACACTCTGGGTACCCAGATGAAGAATGGTGGGCTATCCAGGAATGTTGCAGCTGGTTGGGGCCCTGTGATGGAAGAAAACAACATGCAGAACACACACTATTTGTAATTCGGAGCCGGAGGGCTCAGGTCATGAAAAGAAAACAAGAAGACAATCAGATGACAGACTTTTAGATTAGGCTGTTGTTGCAGGGAGCTACCCTGCTGATTACTCATGATACCCAAGACTGGACACAGGCTGGACAAAAATCGAGACAGCAGGTGGTTAATCTGGAGTGCCAGGAGAAGCAGGGCCCACACAATTTCGCTGAGGTGTTGTTCCTGTTCAAGCATGGAGCAGGGGGGCTGATTCTCAGGCAGGTCTCTTGTTGGTGGCTTTCTCTGTGCAGTGGGGTAGTCTGGCAGGGACAGCGTGGCATGGCTTAGGCTGAATGGAGATTCAGTCCGATTAGGCTGGATAAAGCTTCCAGCAAGCAGAACACAGTTCACACAGTGGGGAACCAAATCACGACCCACTTTCAATACACAGCACATTTACATGTAAGGAAATTCTACTGTACCAGGCAAACCGCTCTCCAGTCATGATCGCAAAGTCTCTGCACAAACCAGGGATTCAAAAACAGATGGAAATCCTGACAGGCTGATCGCATTCAGCAAATCTTCGGTCTTCAGGTATGAGCCTGGTAAAAAATCAGTGGCTTACTTTGTTCGCACAAACTTGAATTTAGTCCAAAATAATTCTCTTCTCTCCCTCTCAGGGGCAGCAGGAAGACATGAAGGCCACAACTCAGGCCTTTCCACAGTTCTCCCACGCGAAACTACTCAGATAGCTGCTTGACTGTCTCAAACTCTTGCTCATTCAGCTCCCAACTGAGATCTGACTCAAACTGCAGCAAGCCTGGGAATTTCCCCAAGATCCAAAAGGTTCAGTTGGCTGATTCATCTGTCAGTCACAACAGGAGCTCCCCCTTCAGGTGCAAAAAGGGGCCAAAAGCCCAAAACTACAATTACTACAGATTTTGACTCCAGACAGCTCCTGTAGTCCGACTCCATTTTAGGTCCCACAAGAAATGATTGGTCTAATTCGCAGTCCAGGAACAAGATAGTGAAGATAAACAAAATAGTCCTTGATGCAAAGAAGGCAGGTTAGACACACTACATTATCATTACCACTCTAAATGATTTTCAGCAAATAGTTATATCTTTCAACAGAGCTCCCTCTCAGATTACTTATGACTGCAATCTAGGCAGCTCTTAAAGAGACAGTACACAGAGGCTATACAGGCACTCTCTGGCAATCACATTTTAACTGCTAAAACGCAGGACACCAGCTTGGCAGTGAGCATTTAGGCAAGCTCGAGGAAGACTTTTTGGGAACCCCCATTTGTAGGGGGGGTTACATGTGGAAGCCCCATTCCAGGCCATACACCATCTGATGCTTCTCTCCTTGCTGCAGTTAAACTGGAGACCAAACTCAATGGGTGACTTGCACCACTCCCACACCCAGGGCCCACAGAACTTCTCCTGTACCTGGCAAATCTCCTGCCTAGTCACAGCTGGCACCATGACCATACTTCTCCTGACCTGGAAATCTAGAGCTCTCTCTTCCCATTAAATCTGAACTGGAAACTTTTCCAAGCTTCCTGAGTTATACCTTTGCTGGGCCATAGCAAACTTTTTCCTACCTGGGACCCCTTGTTTACTTGCTACACAGTACAGCTAATTCTGCAATTAGCTCAGCCCTACTTTAGAGGAGAACGTGGCTTGTGAAAACAAAAAAAAACCACCCACTGGCAGGGGGTGGGTTACAATAACTTGAGAGAAATGAGAGCATCTCTTAAAATTTCCTCCACATACTGTACCAGAGATTTGACAGTCAAATCTTCACTTGGCACACCTCTATGGTGATTTACCAGACTCGGTAAGCCCCAAACAATGGTTCTACTATTTCTTTCTTCATATAAGCATGATTATGGATCTAGCCAGTAGCCACACTACAAAAGTTGTAATTACTCACTACATGGACGCAAACAGCTCTGTAAATACTGCATGCAATATGACTAAGTGGATGTCATCCCTATGACTAGGAGTTACCTTGGCATGTTAAATCTATTTATTTATTGTTGACATGGAAAGGCACACTGAAGTATGAAAGCTCATTTCCAAGTGTTTCTGGGTGGGGGTGGTGGGTTAAATGGGATTCATGACAGTTGGTCAACAATTTCATTGTTGACTGACATTATAGAGATGCTGACCGCATTTGTGGTCGGCATAAAGGGAGTCACTTCAGACTGTGTTTTCTTCAGGGGGCTTTGCCCCCCCAAACCTCAGACCCTCCCACCCCACACTACTAAGTTAATCAACTCCAAGTCAGACTTGCTTCAGGGAGGGGGTGCAATACCCCCAGAAAGCAGTGCTGGGGTCCCACGCTGGCACTAACGTGACCTGGCGCTGTTGTTGCTGTAGTGTCAGTCATGGTAAAGTTGTCACCATAGCGATGGCATACTGGTTAAATGGACCGGTTTTGTTGAGAAGAGGAATGTCTGCCAGGCCAAAAAGATAGCATTCAGGCAATACAAAAAGACACAGGCAGAAGGGGATAGGGAGAAGTACCAGGAGAAACAAAGGGAAGCAGGGAAGTCAGTAAGGGAAGCCAAAGCTCAGACAGAAGAACACATTGCAAAATCAGTGGTTAAAGGGGACAAAACCTTTTACAGGTACATAAGTGAAAAAAGAAAGACAAAGGGAGGGATAGTGAGACTGAAGGGGGAGGATGGGAGTCGCGTGGAGGATGACAACAGTAAAGCTGACATACTGAACAGGTATTTCTGCTCAGTCTTTGCTGAGGAAGAGGGGTAATGGGTCTGAAGGAGTACAAGGGTGAGAATGGTGCAGAAATGGACACAAGTCCCTTACACGAGAAAGGGTCCTGAAGGAACTGGAAGTAATAAGAGTTGACAAAGCAATGGGGCCAGATAGAATTTTCGGTCCTTAAAGAACTAAGAGAGGTGGTGGCTGAACCTCTGGCTATCCTGTTTAGCCAATCACTGGAAACAGGGGAGGTACCCAAAGACTGGAGGATAGCAGATGTAGTCCCCTTATACAAAAGCGGGAACAAAGAGGAAGCAGGGAACTACAGACCAGTCAGCCTCACCTCGGTAGTGGGAAAGATCATGGAAGCACTTCTGAAGGAGAGATTGGTGGAACATCTGGTTGTCAATGGACTACAGGACCCAAGGCAGCACGTTTCACCAGGGGAGGTCATGTCAGACCAATCTCATTGAATTTTTGACTGGGTGACCAGGGAGGTGGATCAGGAGGGGCAGTGGACATGGCCTATCTGGACTTCAGCAAGGCCTTGACACTGTGCCATAGAAGACTATTACACAAACTGGGGAATATGGGTGTGGGCAGGACAGTAGTGTGGTGGGTAGGTAACTGGCTGGGTGGCAGGACACAGAGGGTGGTGGTAAATGGCTGTCACTCCACAGAGGGAAGAGTGACCAGTGGGTACCACAGGGATCAGTGCTGGGACGGTCCTATTCAACATCTTCATCAGTGACATTGCCAGGATCTAGAAGGCAGAATTTCACTGTTCGCTGATGACACAAAGCTCTGTAACAGAGTAGACACACCAGAGGGTGTAGACAGAATGAGAAGGACCTGCAGAAACTTGAAGAATGGTCAAGGGTTTGGCAGTTGAAATTCAATGCAAAGAAGTGCAAGCTAATGCATATGGGGCACAAAACCTGGCACAATATATCAGTTGGGGGTGAGGATTTAGCATGCACCAAGCAGGAAAGGGATCTTGGGGTTGTCATCTCTGATGACCTCAAGGTAGGAAACAGTGTGACAAGGCATCAGGTAAAGCAAATAGGATGCTGGGATGTATAGGCAGAGGCATCACCAGCAGGAAAAGGGAGGTCATAATTCCGCTATACAAGACACTAGTGAGGCCCCACCTGGAGTACAGTGTACAGTTCTGGAGACCATACCTACGTAAGGACATAGACAGGGTAGAGAAGGTTCAGAGGAGGGCAACAAAGATGGTGCATGGATTGCATCACAAGTCCTATGAAGACAAGTTGAAGGAACTGAACATGTACTCACTGGAGGAGAGGAGGAGAGAGGGATATGATAGAGACATACAAGTATCTTACAGGGAGAAACAGAGTGCAGGAAAAACACTATTTTAAGCGAAAAGATGTTCCAGGACTAGAGGGCATGGGATGAAGATGGAGGGAGGACGATTCAGAGGAAACATGAGAAAGAATTTCTTCACAGAACGGGTGGTGGACAAGTGGAACACCCTGCCAGAGGAAGTGGTGGGGGCTGAAACAATTACGGGATTTAAGAATGCATGGGATAGACATAAAGGAATTCTAGAGGTCAGGGGTAAGGGGCAACAGACTTCTAGGAAAACAAACTGAACTTACAAGCTCAAATGGGCAGACTGGGTGGGCCATAGGCCCTTATCTGCTGACACTGTCTATGTATCTATGTATCTATGTAGGACACAGGGGAAATCCCCTACTCCTACAAGTGCCATAGGATCTTTAACTTCTACCTGAACAGCTATCAAAGAGCTTGCTTTAACATCTGATCTGAAGTTTGGCATGTTAACAGTGTAGCACTCCACTAGTGCTGCACAACAGTGTCAGTGTCAGTATTGGGTATTAGTCCAGGCTCCTGGTGTGGTACTAGAATCTACAGTTTTTTAACTTTATTGTTATTTATTTTGTTTTTGATAACCGGGTAGGTGCACTAGATGTAGAAATTCCTATTTTCAGGCATGACCCAGGAGGGTATAAGGTCAAATATAGTACATCAACAGTGGACAGTAAGTACATTGTGGTAGAAGGCAAATACAGTGCATCAACTGTGGACATTAAATACAGGGTGGAACAAATAACAAGCAACTAACAAGCACATTTTTACATAAGGGCAATGGTCACAAGCAGTAGCAATAGCATTAAAGGATACCTAAACAACATTTTACATACCAACATACTAATATGCCAGCAGAATAGGCCTAACGGTCTTTGGTGTCTGCTCGTTTGGTCAGCCCCCACCCTGGAAGCTGACCTTGCTGCCCCCCTCGCCCTCTCTGGCTTCTCCCTTCCCAATTCCGGATATTCTCGCTGCACTGGATTTTACTTCCAGAACCCTTCCCCTGTACCTGTCCCCTGTACCTGTCCCACCCCCTCTTGAACACCTCCACTGTCTCTGCCTCCACTGTCTCCCCCTTGGCAGCACATTCCATGGCTTTACCACCCTCTCAGTGAAATAGCACCTCCTCCTTTCTCCCCTGAATCTTCCCCCTCCAGCTTCCACCCATGCCCTCTAGTTGCCCCCTCCTCCCTCCTTCGAAGCACCCTGTCTGCTCCTCCCCTATTTACCCCACTTCATGTACCTGAAGACCCTCTATCATGTCCCCCCGGTCCCTTCTCTCTTCCAATGTGTACATATTTAGCTCTTCGAGCCTCTCCCCATAGGTCCTGTCCCACAAGCCCCAAATCATTTTGGTTGCCCTCCTCTGGACCCTCTCCAGGAGTTTAATGTCCCTCTTTAAGTGTGGCCTCCAAAATTGCACTGGTACTCAGTGCCGCCTCACCAAGCAGTTATACAGAGGAGTATCACTTCCCTCCTTCTGGAGGTGATCCCTAGCGATGCATCCCAGCATCCTGTTGGCCATATAGCTGCACTCCTACAAGTCTCCGAGTTGTTCATCTTGACATCCACCACCACCCCAGGTCACTCTCAGCCATTGAGACTTGTAGCATTTCCCCCCCAGGGTGTACACTTGGCCTGGGTTTCTGGCCCCCAGGTGTAGTACCTTGCATTTCCCTGCATTGAACTTCAGCTTCCACTTTCTAGACCATCTTTCCAGAGCCTTCAGGTCCCCCTATAGGTCCACCCTCCCCCCCTCCTCCCCATCCACCACCACCCCTAGTTCTGAGTCATTCGCAAAGAGACTCATCTCGCTCCTGATACCTGTCCTTATGTCAGAGACACAGGCGTTGAACAGGAGGAGCCCAAGGACTGATCCCTGCCGGACCCCACTAATGACCTTCCTTGGGGGTGAGACTATCCCACCCACTACGACCCTCTGGGTCTGGTCCTGGAGCCAATTGCCTATCCATCTGATCATCTGGTTCCCCATCCCCATTTCTCCCAGCTTATCCAACAGGCCCCCGTGAGGAACAGAGTCAAACGCCTTGCTGAAGTCAAGATAGAGGACGTCCACTGGTCTACCCAGGTCCAAAGCACTCATCACCCAGTCATAGAACTCCACAAGGTTTGTCTGGCATGATTTCCCTGGGATGAATCCATGCTGTCTATCGTCCAGACACCCTGACTTTTCCAGGTCCCCCCCAGCCTCTCCTTGACAATGCCCTCCATCACCTTGCCCACCACCAATGTCAGGCTGACAGGCCTGTAGTTCCCTGCCACCTCCCTTGATCCCCCCTTGTGGATAGGCACTACATGTGCCACCTTCCAGTCCTGGGGCACCCACCCTATCCTCAGAAAGATGGTGAAAAGCTCCACCAGGGGTTTCACCAGAACATCCGCCAGTTCCTTCAGCACTCTGGGATGTAATTTATACAGCCCCGGTGCTTTCTCCATCTTAAGGGACCTGAGGGCTTCCCTCACTCTCTCTGCTGTGATTTCCACCTCCGCTACCTCATCCCCCTGATTAGTCTTCCCCCCTCCTGCCAGTGATGCCTCCCCCTCTCCCCAGACCCGCCGATCGGTAAGGGTCCCCTCCTCAGTATCTCTGTCTCCTCCCATGTATGATGCAGCACCCCCATTTTCCTTGGTGAAAACTGAGGTGAAGTACTCATTTAGTACCTCAGCCTGCTCCCCCGGGTCTTGTACCCATCTCTCCCCTGTTTTAATCCTGCTACTCTGCCCCTTCACCCTTCGTTTTCCCCAATGTATCTAAAGAACCCCTTGTTCCCTCTCCTAATTTCCCTGGCCAGGTTCTGCTCCTTCCTTGCCTTAGCCGCCCTCACCACCCTAGTGGCCCTTCTAGCCATCAGCTCGTACTCCCCTCGATCCCTTTCACTCCTTGAGCATTTGAATTGCCTTCTTTCCCCTCACCATCTCCTGGACCTCCCTGGTCCACCAGCAGGGTTTTCAGGCCCTACCGCATTTTCGTCTTACTCTTACACAGGTACTGGTAGCATCCTGCACCCCTCTCCTGATGATTTCCCACCTACTGTCAGTATCCATGTCTGGCCCAATCACATCCAAATGCTCCTTAAGGATCCTTCCCATTTCCTTAAAATCTGCCCCCCTGAAGTCAGTTACCTCCGTCTTTGTGCAGCCTTCTACCTCTCCTAGGTCCAGGCAGAACCAGACCATGGCATGGTCACTCCCTGCCAAAGGGTCCCTTACCTCCAGGCCCCCAATCTGGTCACTGTCTGCCAGGACCACAGCCAGTACCCGCGCCTCTCTGGTCGGTTCCCCCACCTGCTGAGTTAGGAACGCATCTTGAAAGACATCCAACAACCTCTGTTCCCTGGCCACTGAGGATGTCATAGTCTCCCAGTCTGTTCCTGGCACATATAAGTCCCCCAACACCAGCACCCTTCCCCTGCCCAATCTGCAGTGTCTCCCAACATCTGCCACCAGACTCTCCTCCAACTCCTCCGCCAGTGCAGGGGGTCTATACATCACTCCTATTTTTACTCTCTTGCCCCCCCTTGTTATCAAGGTACCCCAAATCGCCTCTGCAGTTCCCTCCTCTACTCCCCCATGCCAATGCAGTTTTTGACTATTATTGCTACCCCTCCTCCCCTTCCCTTCCCCTGTCCTTCCTGAACATAGTGTAACCCTCCAGGTTCAGGTCCCAGTCATGTCCTGTGGTGGCCCAGGTCTCAGTGACCACTGCCACATCCACCCCTCCCTCAGTTAGCATTGCTTGGAGCTCAGGCATTTTTTGTCCAACCTCCTGGCATTTAGCAGGACTACCTTCCACCCTTTCCCTATACTTCCATTTCCCCTGCTCATGTTCCCATGGGGATTCCGTTTTCCTCTGGTCTGCACCCTACCAGTTGGCCTTTTCCCGCATTCCTCCAGCTCCCCAGGGGGGTGGAGACAGAGTCCCTCATTTATTGGACCCCCCTCAACAGCCTTTTCTGCCATCCCTTCCCCCTTCACAAGTTTAAACTCCACCTTTCACCAATGAACCCCACTATTTTCAACTTAAGGATTCCACTCCCCTCCAAATTGAGATGGAGCCTATCTCTCGCATACAGCCCCTTATCCTCCCAGGTCTCCCCCCAATCCCCCATCAACCCATACCCTCTGGCCTCACGCCACTCCCTGAGCCACTGGTTTATCTCCCTAATCTTCCTTTTGTATTTCCCACTAGCCCTTGGCACTGGCAGGATTTCCGAGAAGGAAATCATGCATCCTATGTTATGACAGACCCTGGCAAGCTCCCTGAACCTTGCCTGTATCTCTAGCTCACTATTTCCTTCAATGTCATTTGTACCCAGGTGGACCAGTATGTCCAGGGAACCCCCACAATCCTTTGCCAGCTGATATACCTCGTGCTTGGCCCTGTGCACCGTTAGTCCAGGGAAGCATTTTGTTCTAACTGGCCAGGCTTCCCTCCCTATCCCATTTGATACCCCTGATCATAGAATCCCAACAGGAGCACTCTGACTGCTCCTTTCCTCCATTCCCCTTCCATGTCCCTCATCCTTTCTACCAGCCCTCCACCCAGCCGGCTCCTTGCTCCTCCCCTATCTGGGTGCCACCTGCCACCCCTCCTTATTTACTCTGGCCACCCTCCCCTCTGATCCTATGCTCTCCTCCTCCCGAGCATCCTTCTGTACCTTGCTACCCCCCCACTGTTCACGACTGGTCCTTCTCCCCATCTGCTAAAGTAGCCTGGCTCGTCCTCCCTTCCTTCCCGTCTCCGTTCAGCCCCTCCTTGCTTGTCATGCTCCCCGGCCTAAACCCCCAGCTCCCTTTACTGTATTCTCCTTGCACTTCAGGTCCTTCTCCTTGCCCTTTCCTCCCAACTAGTCCTTCTCCTTGCGCTTTCTTCCCTCTTCCCCCTGCCCCTCCTGCTCTGATCCACTGCTCCCCCCATTTTCCCACATTTCAGGTTTCCCCCTGTTCCTCCTGCTATCTGGCCCCCGCCTCCTGGCCCCTACTCCCTTCTCATCTTTAACCACCCCTGTCATGGCTGCATCACCCCCCTCATCCTCAAGCAGAAGAAGAGAATTGAAGCAGTTACTGAGCGTAAGGTCCGATCCACTTCCCCACCTTGCTTCATTCTGTCCAGCCCCAGCCATCTGCCTACTTCCCTGACAGTGTTGTCCCTCTGGCCCCCCTTTGTGAGGGTCCCCAGTTACCTGCCTGCTTCCTTGGTAGTGTCCTCCTTTTGGGCCCCCTCTGCCAGGGTCCCTATGTGACCCCAGAGTTCTCTCCTGCACTCCTTTCCCTATGCCCCCACCCCTAGTGCTTGGTGCAACCCCATGGGAGAGCCCCTGCCCTCTTTAAGTGCTTACAGGAGAAAATACTATTGAAAGACATAGGATTTCAACAATTCAATGGTGAAAAAGCCATCAATACAGTATAGGAATGCAGCAGTTGTATAACAAATGCAGAAGCAATAATCATAATATTAACTAGATCTTTCAGCCCCAAATGCAAGCATGCAATCAAAAGGATCACAGCACAAACATGGCCTAAACAGTATCAGTACTTTTAACCAATATCAATTTTATTTTATAATATCAAATATTATTTAGTTCTTCGACTCTGTCAAAGTGAGCCTCTCCTAAGCCATGGAAATGATCTTGCGCTTCCCCCAAATATTGAAATAATCTTGGGCATCCCCATAGAAAAATAGCATACTTTGCACAGTGCATCAGGAGTAAAGTGAAACTTGAGTAGTTGGCTTTCATTTTATTCACTTTATTGTAACCCCTCCCAACTTGTAACCCCCCTCCCTAGGCCAGCCTACTTGATCCACTATATTGACTCTTGAACCATTGTTCCCCTTGTTGCACTACCTTCATTGGCCAGATGGCCTTCTCTGACTGATTTCTCTCTATTTGGAGTACCCTACCTACCCATCTTTGCCTCTCATCCTCTTACCCTGCTCTTATGCAACTTCTTGGGGATCCTTTTGCTCCCTCCTGCTCTTGCTCCTAGTATGTCTCTGCTTAATCCTTGTACTGTATTAGGGCTCTTCTGCCAAACTGGTTTGTCTAATTGGTCAATTATTACCTCTCATTATTAGTTTATTGTTCCTGTTTCTTTGCACTAGTGTTCATTTTGTATTGCTTGAATGTTTTACAGTTATGCTTTGAACTGTATTCACTCCCTACTCTTCACTGGGTACACCTAAAATGAGCATTGACTCAGCGTGCCTTTCCTGGTCACTGATTTGTAAACAATTAATAAATTCACCTTTTATTATCCACTTTCAGTTTGCCTCATTAATTCACACAAAATATCTAAAACTCAGAATTTTAGTACAGTACTGTTTCAGACTTGCTTGAGCCTCCCCTGGAACAGGTTGGGGCTTCCCAGGGAGGCCGAACTCACCATTTGAGAAACTCTTTTAACACATTGATACATAAAAACTTTATGCACAGAACCCATCATCATGACTATAAGCCTTCACCCCCCTCCCGATTAAAAAGTATGTTTCTACCTCAGTGGGTAAGTATCTCATGCATGACACTGTCCATATCTTAGGATCACTTTGTATCTTGGATGTAGGCTATTTCTATCTGTAAGTGTGGTATGATCAACTGATAGCAATATTTTCTTAAAGACATATCCTAGATTATGTTGTAATTCTTCTACTTATATTTGCAGAGAATGTATATTATACTTGAATGTTTTTTTTTTCTTCATAAAGCATTTTTCTCCTGGGTGACATGTGGGTATGCTTATCAGCCCCATTCCCACTTTCCTTGACTGGCTGCCACCTCCCCTGGTACTTATTCGCCAAAAGTTCCCCCATGGATTGCCCCCCATGGTAGGGTCTAGATGGGGAGGGCCATCCTCCCTATGAACCACAAATCCTGATCTGGGCCAGTATTCCCAGGTGGTGGAGTAGGTCACGGACAAGTGACAAGCATGCAGGGCTTCATGAAATCTGCTGTCTTTTCTTGTTTTTAGTCCCTCCCATCCCCTGCTGCAGGCAGGCAGTAGTGAATACCATGTAGAGGCACACATGCAGTACACCAAACTGGGGGCTACTCCCATTCTGTGCTGCCCATGCCTGCACTACCATCAAGACTTCACCTGGTGGCAGTTGATGGAGGTGCTGACAAGCCACCCCCCCAGGGCAGGAGAGCAGTCCATTGGACCCTCAATCCTCTCCTCCCCAGCCCCCTCAAGCAACCTGGATCCATTCCCGAACCCAGGTCACCACTGTGGCAGACAGTAGCGTTACTACTGCACCACCAGGCCTGCCATGGTTTATGTTTGTTTAAACCCCCTGCAAAAGCGTGGCTTATATTCCCATGTTTTAGGCACACTTTTCACCCTCCTGACCCAAGAGCTAGGAAATGTGTTGGTGCCTGGCGGTTGGTTCTCTGGATGCCTCAAGGGGGCAGCAGAGGGCAGCAGATAGGGTATAAAAGGGCACATACAGGAAGTATCTGGGCCTTGCCCAGAGCTGGAGAGTAGAACCAGGACCAGGATAGGTGGGCAAAATGAGGGAGCTCGGGCAGTCCAGGAGGGCCAGTGGGGAAGCCCCCAAAGTAAAACACCCGAGACAGGAAGGATAGGAAAGAGTCTCCTTCTGGTATCTGCTGATTCTGAGGTTCTGCTGTCTGAGAGGTCCAACCATATTGTGTAAAAAAGTTATTGCCCCATGGAGCTGATTAAGTATTTGCTGAAAAGGAATGGTGACCCCTGTATAGCCAGAATCATTTGGCATGCAGGTGACAATAAAGTAATTTGGGGAGAAAGCAGTGGTTCATGCTTCATTTGGTTGTAGAGAGGGAGCTCTAATGAAATTAAATCTTTTGTTTTCTCTCTTCATTTTGCAGTCTAATTAATTCACCATGAGTTTGTATTCCAGGGGAAGAATCCAGCCTCTGGAGCTGCCTAGGCTTCACGGGGCCCCCAAGAGAGAGAAGAGGGGGGTTCTGATCTGGTTGTTGGGGTCAGGGAGTGGATCCATTGCTGAAAACAGGAAGTAACATAGCAGCTTGAAGACAGCATCAGGTAGGGACCATCCATTTTCCCTGGTCCAGTAAATGCAATGTCTCGTATGTTAGTGCTTTGGGAGTGCTCCTTTCTTTCTGCCCAAACCATCTGTGAGATTTTGAGTATGCCCCTAGATGGGGCAGGAAGGGATGGGTTACACTGGTTTAAAAACTTCAAAAAAAAAAAAATTATTTAGAAAACTGTGCAAATTCCCTGATTGCATGAAGTGAATTGTATATAATGTTTTCAATTAAATTGTACCAGTACGTAAAAGAGTTTTTCCTCATCTTTTTTCAGGTACAGTAAAATATCTGTCATTAGAGGATACGTTAAGTATTTTCTGGAAGCAGGAACACTACAAACAGTTGCAAGTTAGCACAGATTCCCTGTCTCCTTTAAAGAGCATGCCAAGGAAATACATGGCAAACAATATACCACAATATGACTGGACAAAATTGTGAAATATCTGAAAATCATCCCGCCCACTGGCTTAAAATTACCTCAGCTGATTGCTCTGGAGTCACGGTGGCTCCTTGCCAGCTGCAAGAACAGGTCTAATAGACACAAAAATGTACTATCCTGATATTGCAGATATAAAACCACAAGGCAGGTGTATGTCAAGCTAGCGTCCAAGGTAAACACAATTAAATAACTCACTTCACTGCAGCAGCAGCAGCAGCATGACTACTTTTTATAGGCTTATGTTGAACTCGAATCAAATGCTAATGCACTTGACGACTAAGAAACACATTAACCTAAAACACAGAATACGTCTTCCCACTGGAGAACAAACATGATGATCCTGACAGTGGTTCCCAATCCAGATAAGCAGTGAAAATATAATATCCATCAGATAAGAAATGTCCTAGACTCCTAACTTTATTTCTGGCACTGACCTCCTCAGACTAACAGCATCTGCATAGCTCAGATGATAGAACTCTATTTACTGGGCCACAAGGCAATGGTTCTAGCCCTGTACCTGGTACCTGGATGTATTTAGTTATTTATTTGTTAGTTTGTTTATTATCTCAAAATCGAGTGAAGGATTCATACTGTTGGGGGACTGGAATGTTTGCCACCCAATTTAAAGCATAATATGAATGTTTATGGGTATTATATAGATACTAATTAAATTATGGAGACTAATACCAAAATAAGGAAAATGTGCAAAAATGTTTTTTTATTTTTTAATTTTTGAAACCGTCATCACATTTTCTATGTCAATATTAAAACAAGCATTTGTCAATGCCGAATGTTGTCTTGCTGCCATTGGTAGTGCAGGAGTTAGAGAGATGCAGCATAGGAGTGGCAGTCAGGTATTGAACTGATGCCAACCCACCCCCACCCTGCAGAGAGTGAGAGGCATTAGGGTGTCCCTGTGGGTGTTTGTTAGTGCAGTGTGGGAAAACATGCTGGGCAGGATGTGAAAAATGACAGCTGCACAGTTCATAAGGAGGTGTAATTAAATAGCAGTGCTGAAATGTGGCATACAAATACTCTGAAAGTTGCGGAGTTGCAAGGTGCGTGAATATGCAAGGCATGCTGCAGCACTGCCAGTTTGTGGGCGTTCGGCACCAAATTTTCAACATAGGCATTTATCACCTCTGCTCATGTACAGTGTCACTGTCATTTCTCAGTGTCCCAAGTGATTTCGACAGCGACCACGCTATTCTGTGCGGAAGTGCAGAAACACATTTTGGGCAGGATATGTGAAGTGACAGCTGTACTGTTCATCAAGAGGTGTGTAAAATGGCAATGGTGAAAATCCAGAGGAAAATATCACAAATGCACGACGGTATTTGTTATATGCGGCAATCTGCCAATGCACGCTCGTAACACAGTCATTTTATGGAGTATCAGCTCCAAATTTTCAACATAGGCATTCTAGGAGCTCTGCTCATGAACTGTGTCACTGTCATTTTCATAATCTGGCCCAAACACTGATTTCCCACAGCGACTACGCAATTGTGCGCCGGAAGCGCAGAAACACATTTCGCAGCATGCCACCTAAGTGGGTTTTGTGGGGGGGTGTCAGTAGCCAACGGGGGATTGGGCACTCTCATCAGCACACAACATGGGAGTAATGCCGGGCGGAGGATTGGGCACCCCGCCGCAAACAAAGAAAGGGGGAAGCGCGAGCCGAGGGGATTGGCACCTGCATTCAACAGTTGGGGGTGATGCAGACTGGGAGTGGCTCCCCGTCAGGACACAAACATGGGGGGTTGCCGACAGGGGGATTGGGCACCCCCGATGTCGGAAAACGTGAGGCAGCCACCCGCTCGCCGGCCATGATCATAATGGCGGCGACCACGGCAAGCAAAGGACCGCTGTGTATGATGAGCTTTGCTCGGATTGCAGCAGACCTTTGCTTTGATGTGCTCACCTCATTATGAATGCATGGTGTGGCGGTGGCATGCAGGCTGATTGAGGAATGAGGGATGCACCTACTGATGTGTGCCCTGCATTCGCCCAAGAGCAGCTGCACCCCCAAGACCTGCACTGTTGCAAGATGTTTCTTGCGCATGCTCGCAAGCCAGCATAAAAAAGTATATTATATACTTTGCTGTTATGGGAAAAGTATTTATTTTGCAAAAAAAAAAAACCATCTGTCATGATGTAAATATATTTATATAATGGGAGTGAGTGATAAATGAGTGTGATAAATCATGCTATTTTCACCAGAGTGTGATAAATTTAAGATCTGACATTTAGCAAAAACCTGCGCAAACAGTAAATTTTGCAACAATGGGGCCTCCATTGTATAAATCAGATACAGGATGTGCACTCATGTAATATGGAAAATATTTTTACTCCTGCACGGTGACCTCTGGATAGTCAAATATTCAGAGGTTACTCTAAAGGAGTGAAAATATTTTCCACATCACACTCATGCCCATCATGTATCCCCTGTATATTTCTATAGCTAGATAAATAAACTGCCTGTTTCTGTAATGATAACATAATTGCTACTGTTACATGTGAATGCTATAACAGCACTATCTCTCAACAGTGGGACTCCAAGTTTTCATTAAAAAAAGTTTGTAGCCCCAACTGTTCCAGAGTTAGACCTTTTAAAAGTTTTTTTCTTTGGACCCATTAGGGCTAAAGACTTATATTTTTTTAAATGAAAGCCTGGCATAAGCTAAGTAGACATATTGTTAAGATATCACTACAGTGACCATATATACTGCTATTAAAAAGACATAAACTGTTTCATATTGTTATAAAAAAATACATGTTGATTGGACTCCAAGCTTTCATTTAAAAGAATATTTATGATTAATTGTTTGAATGTTACAGCTTTCAGTATATAGCTTCAAGCATTACAAAAGTATCATGTAGGAATGCCTTTGAACATAACAAGAAAATAGTGCTTGTTTCTGTCTAAGAATAAAGACATTCTTTTCTAGTTTATTTTTGGTAACTGGGATGACCCTCTGGAACTAAAGTTCCCATTTTCAGGGATGGCTCAGAATTTGCCACACAAAAGGGGGTACATTCAATGGTCATGATGTGTAAGAAACATTGTACAGACATTAGGGATACATTGTGCAAGTAGAAAGGGTTTCATAATTACAACAAGAGGCTAGGCACAACAGATTGCTAAGACTTTGCTATATTCCAAACTCATCCAAGTTAGTCACAAAATTGGACATAGTGGGGGGAACCAGTTCAATGTATGGTACTGGCTAGGGCAGCAGAAAGTCAGCACCTGCAGTCAGCTTGCAAAAGGAGATGCTCTTTGAGGGTTGGTTTGCAGATCCCAACAGAGCTGCTTAACTTAACAGCTGGGTGGGGTGTGTGGAGGGGGAAATTCCTCAGAGTTGGGGCCAAATAAGCAAAGAATCTTTTCCCTCCACTTTTTTCATATGTGGGGTTGAAAGTGGTATGTAGGATTAGAACCTCAAGTGCTTGGGGGGCAGTCTGATAAGGGTAGAGGCACAAGTGCAAAAAAACAATTCTATTGCAGAGCACCCTGAGTCTGGCCATCTCTATTTCCCTTTCAGAGTGGAGAGAAGCAGCTCATAGGTGAGGGTGGAAGGAGAATGCTGTTGGTGATGGCCACTCAAGAGTCATTAGTAAGACAGGCTCTTAACTTGTAGAACAGTCCTAGAATGTATATCCCAAACTTCAACTGGTGTGTGGTACTGTGTGTGTGTGTGTGGTGTGTGTGTGTGGGGGGGGGTACTCATGGAGGTGCCACCCTTTGCATGACATGTTACACAGTTTGAGGTCTCTACTGCCCTACTCTGGGGGTATTTGTCCATGTAGAAATCAAAGATTTCATGGCAATTTACAAAACCAGTAGAAGGAATCCACTGTGTCATTGAAAACATGCCCTCTGTCAATAAAATTGGTTCTAACAGGTGTAGGGCTGCATGTAAATGTTGTTCACAATCAATAGTTTCCACCAGACTTTTACACGCAGTCCCTGCACTACCAGGATCTCTAGCAGATAAAGTGTAGATGAAAAGTGCTACAATAAAACAAACACTATTCTGTTCTTTTTTCACAAACATGATAGTTCTGCCATTACAACCATGTAAAGCCATTGCATTTAGTAAAAGTAAAAACTTTTATTTTTATACAGGAAAATTGTTGGCATAAATACATCATTAGGACAAAGTCCTATTTGCAAGATGCTCCTGTTATATCAAATTTTTCCATTGGTGTAAACATATAACAAACAAAATAATAACCAGACAATACTTTTTCAAACATACAATAATACATAAAGATAATAAATACACTACATACAATTATCAACAAGGAATATAACGTTCTTTATGAGTCACTATGCTAACAATTGCTAAAATTAGCCATAGCATTCACACCTTATACTTAATGCCAACTTTAAACTAGATGAGAATGCTTTCACATCTTTACATTTATTACTCACTACTGATTTTATCTTATTCCATGTTCTATCCACAATAACAGGAAAACGCATATAACTATATGTATTTTTTAGTTTGGGAAAAAAATAATTCCTTAAGTTTTTATTTCGCAAATTATAAACATGTATTTTCCTCTCTAGTCTGTCACTTAAATACTCTGGCTGCTTCTGATGTATAACTTTATAAATTTGCGTAGCCCATGAGACCTGCCTCTCTGCTTCCTGAGTAAGCCAACCCAATTCCTGTAGTATATCACAGTGATGCACTCTATAATCCTTTCTCAGTATAAATCTAGCCATCTTATTATACATTGAGTCATTTTTTTGCAAGAGACCTTTAGATGCCAGACCATACACATGGTTTCCATACTTAAGGACAGGTAAAAGAAGCTGCTTTATCACTGTTTCCCTTATTGATCTGTTCATACAGAAGCTTGTCCTTCTGAAGACTCCCAGTCTTTTGTTTACTTTTAATATAGAATCAGATATGTGTTTGTTGAATTTTAAAGCATGATCAATCCACACCCCCAAATATCTATATTCTGATACTTGCTCTAATTCTTCATTTTGTAATGTTTTTATGATTATTTTTTCTATACTATTGTTCAACCTTTGATTGGTTTTACAAAAAAACATGAGTTTTGTTTTTTACTGTTAACTATTAATCCTGCTTTAGCCAACCATGTGCATAGTCTGGTGAAGTCTGCCTGCAGCTTTTGTTCCAATTCTCCAGGGGTACGTCCATCTGAAATCAATAGGGTATCATCCGCATAGAGATTTATACTTGAGTTTTGTATTACATCTACTAAATTGTTTATATAGATCAAAAACAATGATGGTCCCAAAATGGAGCCTTGAGGGACTCCTCTCAATACTGATATTTTATTAGATAGGACCCCATTTATATTTACTTGCTGTTTTCTATTTTCTAAATAAGATGTAAACCAGTTACGTTTCATTAATTAAGCCCATCTCTGCTAGACGTTCTCCCAAGAGTTTATGAGATACCGTATCAAAAGCTTTCGATAAGTCCATGCACACCGCACCCACCGACAAGTCGTCTTTCAACCTTGTGGCCAAATCGTCGATCATGACAGTGAGTGCGGTGCTCGTGGAATAACCTTTTCGAAACCCTGATTGAAATTTTGTTAACAAAGAATGCTTCTCCAGAAAATCAGTCAGTTGCTCCTGAACCAGTCTCTCTAAAATTTTTGATATACCTGATAATAGAGCTATTGGCCTGTAATTTGTGGGTAGATATATATCTCCTGTACCCTTATAAATTGGAATAATTTTTGCACTTTTCCAAACCTCTGGAAAAATTCCCTCGGTCAAACTCCAATTAAACAATTTTGTCAATATTGGGGCAACCACTTGAATGGCATCTTTAAGAAAACGATTTTCTATCAAATCCAATCCATAAGCTTTTTTTGATCTTAATTTTCTAATCTCATTCTTGACCTGTCTACAGGTAACACACTTAAATCTAAATTTGGGTACTTTTATATTTTCCATCCTTTTACCAGAGTCTGTAAGTGTTAAACTAGAAAAGTTCAAATCAGGCAGATTTACAAAATAATCATTCAATATATCTGCTGACTGTTTAATTGACTGTAGTACACCTCTATTTATCATTTGAATAGGAGGGCCCTGATTTTGTGGAGATTCAAAAGGCTTTATCAAAGACCAACATTTTTTATTATCTGTAGTACTATTTGACTTCTCTTCATAATATTTTTGTTTTTGCTTTCTTATTAATAATTTCAAATTATTTCTAGCCTTTTTATATTTATCCCAGTCTTCAATTTATAGGGTTTTCCCAGCGATTTTCCACAAACGATCTTTTATGCGTATCAATTTCTTCAGTTTTTCTGTAATCCAAGGCACATGAGATTTTCTCTGTTCACATATTTTATAAGGGGCTAGTTCATTACATACATCTTGAAACCACTTAGTAAATTCTTGGACTGCTAAATCTACTGATGGTATTAGAAATAGTCTATCCCACTTAACTTGAGATAATCTTGCAACAAAAGCCTCTTTATTATAATTTTTAAAATTTCTACGCTTAATTTTTAGTGATGGATTTATTGTTTGGTTATGCCTTATTCCCCCAAAACCAAAAACACAGCTTAAAGAACTGTGGTCCCCCAAAATAGGTTGATTTACTTCAATTGATTTAATCAGAATTCTCACTGATACAAAAATTAAGTCCAATATATTTCCTTTACTTTGTTGGGTAGTTTTCCTAGTATGGAAAAGTACTTTTTGATTTACATCTAACAGCTTGAGACTGTTTTCCAAAGCTACTCCTCGTGGTTTGCCCCAAGCTGCATTAAAATCTCCAATAATTAATAATTCACAGCCCATTGAGCACTTTTGAATTACTGAAGCTAAATTATCAAATTCTCCTAAAGCTGTTTTTGGTGGGGCATAAACTACTCCCAGAACTAAATCTATATTATTAATTTTTACCACTATACAATCTACTAAGCCAATTTGGTTTGCAAATAACACTGTTGTCTGACCAAGTTCCCATTTAGTAAATAGGATAACTCCCCCCTCCTCTACGACCATTCCTATCAAGTCAATGGCTAAAGAAGCCCTCCGGCTTTACTTCCTCTGTTACTATCTTGTCGTTTAGCCATGTTTCTGTCAGGGCGACTATGTCTGGAGATTCCGCATAAATCCAAGTTTTAAATAAATCAATCTTATTCCTTAAACTCCTGGCGTTATCATGAATTATCTTAATAGGTCCAGAGTTTCCTGGACCAGGATTAATTTCAATATCTCCTCCCAGGAGTAATGAAATTAATAAGCAATTTCTCGATGTATTTGGTCCATGTCCCAACAGCCCTAAAGAATAATATGTATTTTTAAATTGAATCCTTATTTTTGAAAAGGAATTTCTACCTCTTCCCTTAATTTTCAAGCCCTCATTCATAAAAATGTGTCCCCCACTAATAGGAGTCCCTATTTCTATTGCTAAAATGCTAGTTGTTTCTAACTGGCACACACAAGTTAACTTTCCATGAAGTAAAATTGTTATGCAAATATACACCAACATCCTGTAAAGCAGCTTCATTTTAACTACACAAACAATCTAAAACTTACAACGGTCCCCAAGTCTTTACCTGTAACTATTATTTATACTTAAAGTTTAGGGGAATTACGAATTTGTAACCTATACAAGCTTGTTTACAACTATATACGTGTTAATTAGCGTGTTCAACATGTTATACAGGCAATTCCAAATATCTATAAAAATACCTATCCCAAAGTACTATCATGTATAAGACAGAGAAAACCTTCAAACAGTTTAGAATATATACTATACTGTGCCAATTTACCATCAAACCTTAATTTTTAATACTGAGTGGCGCTTGCGACACTCACACTTGCGCTACTTGCGCTCACGCAGTAGCAGCGCAAGTTCTTATATGCAGTCCTGCCCCTCCTCTGATGGTGATGTGATGCTCCGGTTTCCACCCCCTCACAGCTGATGTTAATGCCTCAGCATTTTACTGGAGCACTCAGGGAGGATAGGCACAGTGTCAGAAGGCAAAAACTGAGCAAAGTCCCACAAACAAGTAAAAAGCTGGCTGTTCACCTTCAGCTGCAGTAGCAGCGCAAGTTCTTATATGCAGTCCTGCCCCTCCTCTGATGGCGATGTGACGCTCTGGGGGGGTACTACCACTTACTAGACCACCAGAGAAAAAAAACTTTATGCAAGTTAAGAAGGTTTCTGCAGTACATACGCACCTAGCAACCATACATGCTTGACACAGTGTTACTTTCTCTGTTTTGTTGCGTTAAAATAACTGTCTTACCCTGAGAATTCACTCAAATATAAGAGTGTGCAAAAATTACCATTTCTGCCTTAGCGGAACTTTTGTGAAATGTAGCAACTTTTACGGATGTTTCCAAGCTTCTGCCTGTGGCGGACTGGAAACTTCCAAATGTTTGGGGTGAAATTTTGCCCCATTCTGCCTGCCCTACAGTGTTAAATCCACCCTCCCCATAGCTAGTGGTCTCTCCCCCACCCAATGTCAATACCCCCCAAGTGGCTAGCAGTCCCTTCCCCTGCCTGATCATTCACCCGCCCGATGAGTAGTTTTAAAAACCACCAAACCCTGGCAGCCAGTGGTCCCTTCCCCAACCTGACCACCCACCTGTGTCCCAGTAGTATTAGTCAATTAACCCCTGCTGCCATCCCTATCCTGGTATCACAAAATCTTTTTTTTCCTCTGGTGGTCTAGTTAGTGGTAGTGCCACCCCAGTCCCAAATCCCAATTCCCTATATGTAATTTTTTAAGCTCATTCCCTGGTGGTCTAGTGGTAGTGAACCCCACTCCCTCCCTATCCCCAAATCCTGATCCCCATTATGTGTTTTTTTTAAACTTATTCCCTGGTGGTCTAGTGGCCCCTCCATACCCCCCACCCCAACAGGTAGTGTACCACCCTGCTCCCCCATCCTGAAATGGAGTGGGCCACCAGCACAGCCCTCCATTGTCCTCCAAAGCTGGCAGCCCACTGAAATGTCAATGAATGAGTGCATGCTGTATGCACACATGCTCATTCATTGACATCTCAGTTGGCTGCCAGCCATGGAGGAGAGTGGAGGCAGATGTGCGGTGGCCCACTCTGGTTTGGGATGGGGAGCAGGTGGGACACTACCTGCTGGTGTGGAGGGTGTGGGGGGGGCCCTAGACCACCAGGGAATATGTTTAAAAAAATACAATACTGAGGATCAGGATTTGAGGATAGGGAGGGAGGGTTTTCACTACCACTAGACCACCAGGGAATAAGTTTAAAAAATACATATTGGGGATCAAGATTTGGGGATAGAGAGGGAGGGGGTTCACTGCCACTAGACCACCAGGGAATAAGTTAAAAAAAATACATATTAGGGATCAGGATTCAGGGATAGGGATGGAGGGAGGTTCACTACCACTATATCACCAGGGAATACGTTTAAAAAAATACATTTTGGGGATTGGGATTTGGGGATGGGGGGGTCACTACCACTAGACCACCAGGGGAAAAAAAAAACAGATTTCACAATATGGGGATCAGGATGGTGGTGGGGGGGTTAATTTACTAATACTACTGGGACATGGGCTGGTGATCGGTTTGGGGGAGGGACCACTAGCTATCAGGGTTTGTTTTTTAAAATACACATTGGGCGGGTAGGTGATGGGGTGGGGGGAAGGGACTGCTAGCCACCAGGGATTTATTTAATTTATTTTGGGCAATCAGACAGCATCGGGGGCACCAGAGAGTGACACCTTTAAGTAAGGTGCAGGGCAGGCAGAATTTCCTTGAAAGTTCGGAAATGGATTTCTGAACTTTTGCAGAAGTGAAAGTCAGACTTTCTCTTAAATTCTGCCTGCAGAAGTTTTTATCCGCACATCCCTATTCATGTATTTGAACTCTTTATTATTCTCTTCATACTGTAGGTGATCTTGAGTGTACTAAGGTTCTTTATTAGGCATAACATATTTAGCTTGTTTATATTTTGTGTAGGGTTGCCCAGATCCCATCTGTTCAGTTACACAGAACATAGAAACACAGAATTTTTGCGAACAGAGAAAGATGCTCAGTACTTCAAGTCTGCCCATTTCCTACCTTAATTCCCATCAGTCTTGCAGTGGTAGGGTCTATGCAGTGCAACAAACCTCTAGCTCGGCATTTTTAGTCAAGTTACCCAATTCAAACCCTCTCGCCCCTCCATAATTTTCACCATACCAATGTGTCTATTCTACCCTGAAACCTGTAACTGTCTCAGTGTTACCCACTTTCCCATGTAGACAGTTCCACTAGTACACCAGTCTCTCAATGTAGAAGTATTTCCTCACCCTGAATTCCCACTCTCAGCCACCAGCAGATTATAATAACAGTCTCTTGCCACAGCTCCTTCACATTGCCTGAACAGTTGTTTGCTGTCCCATCCTGTTTATTGCCTTCAGATATATGAAAGTTTCAGACATATCCCCTCTTTTCTTTCTGGCCTCTGGGAAGTATATATTCAGGTCATCTAGTCTTTCTTCCTAGGGTAGGTCATTCTTTGTTGCCTGTGGATTAGTATGTATTTGTTTTACAAGGAAAAAGCTCCATTAAGCAATTCTTATTTTGGTTGCCCTTCTTTGGATCTGTTCTACTTCTTTAAGGTGGTGGTTTCAGCATTGTGTACAGTACTCTAGGTGTGGTCTCAGTAAGAGCCTATAGAGGTGGCAGAATCTCTGCTTCTCTTCTGCTAGACAAATCCCTGCCTATACACCCCCTAGTATCATGCTACCTTTCCCATATGCCTTATTGCACTGGGCAGGGATCTTGAGGCTTTCACTTACAGTAACCCCCAGGTCCCTTTCCTCACAGGCCTTATCTAACCTGCCCCTTCATTTAATATTGTGTTTACAGGAGAAAGTGATTATCCAGGAAGTCTATTAACCACTCTTTGATAATAATCTCCAGTTTCTTCCCTATGATGGTGGTCACGCTGACCAGTCTGTTGTTGCCTGCATCTCCCCTTGTGACAGGGCTGAATAAGGCCCTGCCCAATTTGTTATGCAGAGAGAGTTTAAATGCAAGGATCTGTTCCGTCCTTTTCTTTTCTGTCTCTTCTCTGTCTGGCTGTGCAACCAAATTTTCTTGTGAGATCTAGCAACTGATCACGCTGACGGTTTTGTAATTTTCTGCCTCTTGCTATCGCTCTGCCTTCCCCTGCTATTTATGTCTTTTCTTCTCCCTTGCATATCTGCAGTTAAAAAAATAAATGTGAACCTCTGTGTAAAAGTGTATGTGAAACTGGGATCCCTTTGTTTAAAACTGCATATAGTTATGTTGTTGAAATGATTGAAAAAGCTATTCGGAACTCAAGGGGTTAACTTGAGATGCAGTTTTTAAGCCTTTTGCAGAGCTGTAAGCAAGAGGTTGGTTTTGGGTCACTATGTTCTTTTTGCTGCACCTGCAAGGAAAGAAACTTACAAGGACAGTCTGGAAACTTACAAGAACATTCTGCGAGAAGCAAACTCTCTTAACAAGTTCCTAGACAAAGACTTATAAAAAGAGCAACAATGCTTTTGATAGAGAGACAAGGAAAGTGAAAGACTGAGAGACTGAACTTGGAATTAAGAGATACTCTCAGAAGGACTTAGTTTTCTCTGTTTTTGCTGCCTTTGTAAATGGTTGTACGGAATAATTTTTATTTTTTCAGTTTGCTGTTATTGAAAAAAATAAAACGCTATTTGCGAATTTTGAAACTGCTCCTGGTTTTCCTATGCTTCCTGACCTGTGCCTCGACAACACCGCTGTCCCACTCTTGTGCAAATACACATAAGCAGCCACCCTCCAATCCATGGGGACCACACCTGTTGCTAATGAGCGGTTGAACACATCCACAAAGTGTGCTGCCAGAGCCTGCCCCACCTTCCTGATCACCTGGGGATGTAGCCCATCAGTCCATGGTGACTTCCCCACCCTTTAGCACTCTGTTCTCAGTGATGGTCCCCGTTACTGTCTTATCTCCCTCCCAGATTTCCTTCTGCATTCCTCAGTGGCCCTCCTTCAGTTGCGAAGACTGAACAGAAACATTAATTTAATATTCAGCTTTCTGTCCTTCCTCCTTGACTCATATCTCCCTTCAACTTTTTATTTCCCCTTGTTCTAACTCTTCACCCTGATGTACCTAAAAATGCCATGTCATTTTCCTTTACTTCATCTCTTATTTTGAGCTATGCCTCTGCCTTTGTCCTCCTCATTGCACTACTAGCCTCCTTCAGTTTATTAGGTAGAGCTCCCTATTTGTCTCTGACTGAGTGACTTTATACCTCTTGGCCTGGACTGTTTCCCTTCCTCCCTGGTATATTAAATATGTTTCTTATACCTCTTTTCCTTCCCAACCTGTTTAGTCATGCTTTAGATGTCTATTGAATTAATTTTTTTATGGTATTCCATTGATTAACTATCCTTCTAATTTGCTTAGTTTATTTTACCTTTCCCTGAGCTCTTTCTCCATCCTCTTAAAGTCTGACCATTTAAGGTCCAGAACTAGCATCAGGAACCTCTGCCACTGGGCTTTGAGGGCTATACTGCACCACATCATGTTTCTGTCACTTGGCCCAAGAGAATCATCCACTATTATGCTCATGCTGTCCTGATTTGATAGAACTAGGTTCAGTATGGCACCATCCCTAGTCTAGTCTTCTGCATGTTGTGCTTGGAAACAGTCCTGGAAGGCATCCACAAACACTTGATTCTTCTCATTCAGACATTCTCACCCCATCACCATTAGCTGAACCAACAGAGATTCCATCAAACCCTTCCTCCTAACTCCTTATCCTCCATTTCCCTGCTGTTCTTCTTGGGGTACTGGGCTATCCTCCCTCTCTCCTTTCTCCTGTCTTTCTGAAGCAGATCATAGTCTGGGACCATGAGATCCCAGTCATGCTTGGATGTTGCCAATTTGTCTGTTATGGATGTTATATCTGGCCTACCCTCTGCTGCTACAGCCTAGCGGTCACTCATAAATTTTCCATGGCTTCTGACATTTAGGCAGTTTTGCATAGTGCGTATTATCAACAAATCCAAGGCAAATAGCACATAGTCTAAATTCATTACCTGTAATAAAAAGATTAGGTATTGTTGAGTAGTGCACTAGATGAGCCTTCTGATACCCTGGCAGATTGCATGGTGCATTCATCCCCAAATGCTGTGTCCTTGCCGTACTTTATTTTTACATAGTTTACAACTTCTTTACCCAGGACGGCTCAGCCGAGATAAATCTTAGTGGGGTCCTGCTTTTACCCATTTCCACAGCTGGGTGGATTGGAGCACTGGGAGGCTAAGTTACTTGCCCAAAGCTGTACACTGAGTATTTGTCTGTCGTGGCTTTTGAACCTTTAATGTTGAGATTTCTAAGCCAGTGCTCTATATCACTACAGCACACTGCCTCTGAGTGCTTACAGGAGGTCTCTTTTTAACAAACCACTGTTGCTGGCACACTTTGTAAAGCCATTCACTTGCGACTAGCCATCTCCTGGCATGCCCTGGCACCCAGTACCCTGTTACTACTACTTCTTACCCAGGTAACCTAGATTAGGATAGCTAGGAATAGGAGTCATATGTGTAACTAAATTAATACATGTGCTAGTTCATCAGTTTTTATATAATTTTGCAAATGTAGTTTTCTAAAAATCTTTATGCCTCTTACATCCCCATTCTATCCTCACTATTCTCTATGCTTACTTTCACACTTTATTTTTAACTCAGTCTGTATCATCCAACTAAATGCTTCATTTAAAACTATGTTAATTGAACATTAGAACTTTATAAGTTTATTCTTCCTGCTCTTTCTCATAAGCAAAATGTGTTTTTTTTTGCATTTACATTGTTAGCACTTTAAGGTGTTAGCATAATTAAATGCCACAGAAACATAGAAATTATCAGCAGATAAGGGCCACTGGCCCACCAGGTCTGCCCTATTACCACTAATGATGCCATGTATATATTGGTTATTTTAGCAATTGAAAGCATGCTTCCTGATAAAAACCTTGGTGGTTAAAGTATCAGGACTATGTTCAGCCTACCTCCTCTTACTTTCAATAGTCACAGTTCATTATTGGCTTTGGATTAACGTGCTCTCTTTGTCGAAGTTCCTTGAGTGTTGTATGTTATCTTCTACCACGACGCCCTGTACTCTGTTAGTAGTAGTCCTTACTGATGTAATCTAGATTACTTCAGCAACTTTTGTAAATGGTACATTTCATAAATCTGTAAATTTGAAAATTTTTTTTTCTCCATTACTGTTGTACTTAAACCTTGTTATTGATACTTTATTGCTGCTGTATTTATCCCTTTCCCCCCAGGTTGCATCTGGAAATGATCCCCAGCCCAGTGTGCCATTCCCATTAGCAAACTGAACTAAATAAATAAGCAATGCACTACACTCTCTTATTTTTACATCCTGTGTGTTTCTCCCTCTCTAGCTGACTGGAAGGCCTGGCCTCCTTTATAAGGTACTGAAAGAGACACTAGCTGAATATAGGGTATATGAAGAATGAGTATCCATGCAACACATGCAAAGGTAAAAGCAATACAGTATAAGCATATGCAGCTTAGAAATAGTTCTTATGGAGCCAACCCTCTGAACTTTAATTCCCATTGCCATTTTTTTGTGATACCACCATGGGTTACATTTTTCACTGGTGATAAGGAGGACAAGCTCTCCCTCAGCCTCCAGAACCTGGAGCCTCAGAACCTAGACTTTGCCAAGATGAAGGACCTGGTGTTCAAGGGTCTGGAGCAATTGCATAAGACTGGTAATGCAACACATGTGGAGCTCACTGAAGAAGGTGCTTGAAGCAGCAACAGAGGTCTGCATTCCTGTGAGCAATTGGGGGAAAGGGCCAACAAGTACCTTCCCCTGGCTCAACAGGAACCTAAGGCAACTGATCTTAAACAAACAGAAGGTCTATGACCACTAGAAAAAGACAGGTTGCCTCTAAGCCAGAGAAGAGTACAGAGACACCCTGGGGACTGCATGATTAGAAGTAAGAAAGCCACAAAGGGGTTGAAAGCTGGGATAGCAGCAGAATCTGTGGACAACAATGAAGTCTTCTTCCAGTACAAAAATGGAAGGAGGAAGGTGAAGGAGGAGATTACGATCTTAAAAAGAGGGGAAGGGGGCAATCTGCAAGAGAGTCAGGGGCAATGGCTGAAATTCTAAATATTTAATTTCAATGTTTACCCAGGGGCCCTGGTGGAGAAAGCCTGCTCAATGGAAGGGCCTATGGCATTAGAGATAGCCACAATGCAGTCAGCAGATATTATGCCTACCCTGGTATCTGAATACGTGGCAAAGATCAAGACAGGGAAGTCCAAAGGGGCTGATAAGCTCCACCCCTGGATCACTGGGGACCTAAGGGAACAATCGGCATAGATGCTTGCTGTAATATTTCAAGGGTATATCCAGACAAGTGTAGGTTGGAAGACTGGAAAGTTGCCAGTGATCCCCATCTTTAAGAAGGGGGCAAGGAAAGACCTGGGTACTGTAACTACAGGCTAATTAGCCTGACATCAATGCTGGACAAGGCCCAGGAGCCCATTTTCAAGGACAAGATAATGGAGTACTTGGTTAAGGCCAAGCTTCTTGCCCCCTCTCAGCATGGATTTAATGAGGGGTAGAGCATACCAAACTAATCTGATCAGCTTCTTCGAGTGGGTGACCAAAGAGGTGCATGGGGGCAGGGCAATAGGTGCAGTCTGTCTGGACTTCAGCAAGACCTTTGATACTGTGGTACATAACAAGCTTTAGGGCAAAGTACAGTACTGTGGCATGCATGAGATGTACTCGAGGTGGATTGCTAACTGGCTGGGGGGCCGGAAGAAAAGAGTGATGGTTGATGTGACTGGGCACTACTCCAAGTGGAAAGGTGCACTATGGTGTGTATCTCAGGGACTGTTGCTGGCACAAATGCTGGGCAACATTTTCCCTAGCAGTTTGGAAGCTGGGGTCTCCAGCAGGTTCCTTAGGTTTGCTGATCCCACTAAAATGGCCAAGGAGGTGGACTTTCTTGAGGATGGGTGCAAACATTAGGGGACCCGAAGAAATTGGTTCAGACTTCCAGAGCCTCTAGCTCTGTGTAATCAAATAAAAAGGTACTACACTTGGGGAAGAAAACCTGAGGCAGGATCTACACAGCTCTTCTTCTTGCAGGTGAGGAGGAAAATGACTTGTGGGTCATAACAGGAAAGACGCTGAAGCATGACAAGAAGTGAGCAGTGCAGTCAAGAGTGTCAGTAGAATGCTGGGGTGTATCAAAATAGGGTAACCAGCAGAGCAGTGGAATTAATCATGCAAGGCCCTGGTCAGGTCCCATGTAGAATATGGCATGCAGACATGGCCTCTTAATATAAAAAGAACATTGAAGTACTCAAGAAGGTACAATGAATGGCCACCAAAATGATCAGTGTTATGGGGGCAAAAGCTATGAGAAGAGGCTAAAGGTCCTTAACATGTTTGCCATGCAGAAAATGAGTCAGAGAGAGGCCATGATCTCTGTTCTTCACATTCTCAAGGGTATCAGCAAGACTGAACATACAGAAATGTTTGATCCAATGTCCTCCAGCAGGTTACAAGGACACACCCAGAAATGCAGAAGTTCTAAGCTCAAGGGTGAAGTTAAGAGACACTTTTCTCCCAAAGAGTGGTGAACCTATGAAACAGCCTACCAGTGGAAACAGTGGATATTAAGTCATTATAGGCCCTCAAGGTAATATAAGCCTAGACAAATGTCTTCTTACCAAGAGAATCAGGAGGTACGCCACATACTGTAGCAGATGGGTAGAGAATGTCTATGAATATGTACATTAGCGCACAGAATATTTTTTTCATCCATTTATAAAGTGGGGATGGACTTGATGGACCAAGTCTCCCTTCTGACCTTAAACTACTATGTTAATATGATACATTAAAACAACTTACCAACTCATCATTTAAGCCCCCTGGAACTGATCTGCTCCTTGTGTTCATGGATTCTTCATTCTTTTCTGAATAAGCAACACTCAAGTCCAGCTCAGATCGGCTGAGATCTAGAACATAAATAGAGTGGCTTAGTAGATGTTGAGCCTATTAAGATTTTTTTTTTATTTATTTAGTTATTTATTTGAATTTTGGTAATTGGGTGGGCCCACTGAGACATTACAGTCCCTTTTCCAGGGGCAACCCGGAAAGTGCATTACATTGATAGATGCATGCAGTTACAGTGGTTACATTTACAACTAACACAGAATCAACAAGCTCACACTATTGACAGAAATAGACATTGGACTTATAGATTTCATCTAGACAGGCCAAGTAGGCCATTGACAAGTATATGGCAATTACTATGGCAATACTGTAATTACATTAATCACATGGTTACAAATTACAGTATATACAGACACTGTTTACAAATTACATTTACACATAACACAGAGGGAGAAGAGTAAGTATATTTAGAATATAATAGGTAAATAGGGTAGGGATAAATTATTAATTGAGTTAGGGAAGCTGGAAGATGAGTAATCTGAAGCAGGAGCAAGGTGAAGAGGTAGTAAAGTGGATTAGCAAAGAGGATTGAAACTTGGAGAGAGAGGAACAAGACAACATAGTGGGTGGGAATGAGTTCCAGCCAGACACTGCCGCACAGGTGAATGATCTCCGGGCTACAGCTAAGTGCGTTTTGGGCACTATGAGCAGGGGGAAGGAAGTGGATCTTAGTGTTCATGGTGGATGACGTAGCTTAACGAGTTCATCAATACTGGGGGGAGTAACAGTATAACAGTGGACCATCTTGTGCACTAGTCTCAGTGTGTCATACTATAGTTTAGATTCATTGGATAACCAACCCAGGGAGGAGAGGACATCACAATGGCAGTGATGGGTATTGACTCTCAAGGCAAACCTTCCTATCCTGTGATAAGCTTGTTTGAGATGGGATGAAATAGATGTGTTGGTTGTGAGTAGATGTGGTGCTCCATAATTAAGGAGGGGAAGGAGGGTGGCAGATGCTATCTTGAGGCAGGAGACCACCAAGAGAAGAGGACAAATGTGATAAAGTAGGCCAAGCTTTTGGCTTAGAGCTTTGGTTATCAGGGAGACATGAGTATCAAGAGAGAGTGAGGTATCTAGGGTGACCCCCAAATATTTCAAGGATTGAACAGATTCAAGGGTATCACCTTTGTGGAAGATTATCACAAGGGGGGGTGGGGATGTGGTGCGGAGTGGAGGTGGTAGAACAACATGCTTTTAGCTTTTTTTGGTGTTGAGAACCAGTTGGTTCTGTAAAAAACAGTCCTCAAGAATTCAGAAGTCCGATGCTAGCATACTACTGAGCCACCCAACATTGATGGACAGCAGCAGACAATGGCGACATCCACATAGAGGTGCACAGAGGCCCCACCACAGTTATTACGTAAGTCACTAATAAACAGAGAGAAGAGTAATGGGCCCAGGATGGATCCCTGGGGGACTCCATGGGTTATGGGTTTTAGGTCTGAGAGAGATCTGACCCACTTGACCTTTTATGTGTGACCAGAGGGGTAACTTTGGACTCACAATAAGGCACTGTCATCAAGACCAAGGGTGTATAACTGTTGTGTCAGGAGACCATGGCTGACCAAGTCAAATGCCTTTGTCAGGTCGATGAATTTAGCACCAGTGATAAGGCCTTGGGCCATTGGATTGAATAGCTCTGATGTGACCTTTTCCAGAACTCATGCTGGAACTCTGAGAGCAGGTTATGGTGGTTCAGATAGTCCTGCAGGTGGACATAAAGAATCCGCTCCTGGATTTTTGCTAGTAGACAGAGAATGGAGATAGGTCTAAAGTTCTCAACATTAGTGCTGGGTCCACCCTTTTGAATGGGAACAACCACAGCTACCTTCCACTTATCTGGCAATGTTCCCATAAGGAAGGACCTATTAAATAGGTTGCAAACTGGATGGGCAAGGGCTGCAGCCCCCAGTTTAAGGAATTTGGGATCAACTGTGTCATGTCCTGGGGAACTTTCACTTTTTAGATTAGTAAGAAGCTGACGTACTTCCTTGAGGGTTGCTAGTTTTAGGTGGAAAGCTGGATGAGTATCAGAGCCCACTGTTCAAGTTCAAGTTTATTGCAGGAAAACTCCATTGAGCAAACTCATTCACAAGGAGGTCCTGAGACATAAACACTTAAAGTACAAACATAGATAGGTAATAACAGTATATACATGAAATGCACGTTACATGATACAGGCTGGATATACATACAAGGGTACCACATAGGGTGACCGCAGGTGGTAAACATTAATATGAGACAGGGAAGCACTTACAGGTTGCATACTGATAAATGAAACATGATGACTGGTGTGTGCAATACATATATTTTGGCAGCTAGAACAAACAACAGACTACAACTGATATGGGGGAGGTGATTTGATAGAGTAGCAGTGGAGCATAAGCATAGATAAAGCCAGGAGTAGAAGGAAGGCAGTTAATATGACAAAGCAATTATACCTTACCAGTGGATAAATATGGCACACATGGGGAAGGAAGAGACTTAATGACAGTTACAGGTGTCTTTTATTTTGGCTGAACTTAGCGATTTGTAGAAGTTTATGAAACTGTGCTAGTTAGTTTCAGTACGGTTTGTAATTGGTTCCAAATGGAGGGAAGGGCATATGCAATAGCACGTTTACCAAAGGAGGTCCGCGTCCTTGGTATGTCAAGCATAATAAAGTCAGATTTTCTTAATGAGTATGCACTATGTGAGATACTAATAAGGGAAGAGAGATAGCTTGGCAATTTCTGCAGGAGCAGTTTAAGAGTCCATAGCCCAGCCTGGAGCAGGCGTCTAGTAGTAAGGGATGTCCAACCAACAGCTGCATATAAGTCACAGTGGTGCGAACGGTAAGGGAGTCAGTAATGAACCCGTAACGCATCGGTGATAAAGGATGTCCAGTTTACTTAGATTTGCAAGAGTGGTGGAGGAATAGATTACATCGCCATAGTCGAGTAGGGGAGAAAAGCGGCTCCTGTACAAGCTTGTTTCGAAGCTCAAGGGGAAAGGCCTATTTCTGTAGAAGAAACCTAACCTTGCTTTTAACCTTCTAGGGACATCTTCGACATGGTCATTGAAAGATAATTTATTGTCGATCCAGATATCCAGATATTTAAATTTGGTTACAACTTCCAGAGGCTCATTTAGCTTGGTGACAATGAAGTCTTGGGCAAGGGTATTGAGGCGGCCTGTGACAGCACTGCGGGAGAATATCATCGCTTTAGTCTTCTTAGCATTGAGCAGAAGCTTTGCCTTTATTAGATTATGCTCAAGTTGTGCGAAGTCCGCTTGAAGCACTCCCTTGACTTCAGATAACGATGAGCCAGAAGTATACAACACAGTATCATCTGCAAAAAAGTGCAGATTGGACGTAGATATGTTAGCATCTAAGTCATTAATGTACAAAGAAAACAAGATAGGGCCTAAGATGGATCCTTGGGGGACTCCTCTTGCAACTGGCAAGGCAGCAGAAAAAAAGCCTTCCGCCTTTACTTTTTGGAATCTTCCAGTTAGGTAGCTGGAGAACCACTGGGTGGTATGGTATGTGACACCCAACTTTGCAAGGCAATTGACTAACAGTTTGTGATCAACAGTATCAAAAGCTTTGCTGAGGTCCAAAAAGACTGCATGCAGTTACCTTCTTAGCATCTATAGCAGAGATCCAATCATTGGTTACTTTTGGTAGTGCAGTGATTGTGCTATGATTAGCCCAAGCCGGATTGAGCTGGGTTAATGAGAGAGAAGATTTCCAAGTGAGATTTTAACTGAATATGGATCAGTTTTTCGAGAACTTTAGAAAGGATAGGCAATATGGAGATAGGCCTATAGTTGTTTACATCGCATGGGTCACCAGATTTAAATAGAGGGAGGATATGTTGGGGAAGGGGGTCAGAGATGAGGGGGTGTGAGCTGGAAAAGAGCACTGTATATCTATGCAGATAAGTGAAAAATTAATTAAATCCAGCAGTGATGGAGGAGGGGTCTGTGAGGACGATGCCATTGGCAGTGATGGAGCTAGGAATCTCAGAGGTATTACCCTTGATAAGGGAGTTAACCTGCTTCCAGAATTCTTTAGGATTGCAGAGGCGCTCAGTTTGGAGCACCCTAAAATGGGAGCATTTGGCTTTCTGAAGTGAATTTTTGCACTTGTTCCTGAGCTGTCTGTAGGCTTGCCACTGAAGGGGTAGTCCACTGTGTTTGAAAGTTTGTCATGCACAATTATACAATGGCAAGAAAATTTCCTGTATTCTGATTGGTCGGTGGGTGCCTGAGACAGCAAGGTTATTACACAATAACATCACTGTGAGGATTTCACCTCGTGCTTCAACCCACCCCAGGAGTGACATTATTACACGATAATACACACCTTGTTGTGCCTTATTGCTTCATTGCAAGTAGACATAAACTTCCTGATATCCTTAGAAAGCCAGGGTGCTTTTATTTATTTTTTTATTATGCTTTATTCGCCTACTGCCAGCCGCCTGGACCCTCAGCTTGGTCATGGACCTCAGGCTTCCACCTCCAAATCAGCCGTGACCCTCCATTACCCCCTGGCTTATCCCACAGGGTGGGGCTGTGGCACAAGCCCCCAACAGTGCCGCAAATGACAGGACAGATCGGGGGGTCAGCCTGGAGGCTAATTGAAGCTATGGCAGCATTCATCTAGAGAGGCCAGCAGTTGAGATTTTTCTTGTTTTTTCTGGGGGAGGGGATGTGAAATCACATCCAGCGTCTGCCCCACCCCCTTGAACATTCTGGTGCTGGTCGCTGCAGTACCTCCAGCCTCCGCCAGGGGTCCGTCAAGCACTGGTCATGCTCTCCTTCTGCCCCCAGAGAAGGAGAGTAATCCTCAGGACTCTCCATCCTTCACCCCCCCCCCGGCCAGCCCTCTGACGCCTTGGGTTCATTCATGAACCTGGGTCACCAGCGTTACAAGCAGAAATCCAACCGATGCGCTGATGGGCCAGCTCCAGGGCACTTTCATACATTTAGACCTGCACTTCTTCAGGGGGTCATGATGATTGACTATTTGGTGAAGGTGGAGACAAACAAGTCAAGGGCTTAGTTGATGTCCAAGAGTGTCTTCATTGGACCCCAGTTGGCAAGAAAAGTGTTAGGGTCAAGTAGTGTCATGTCCCAGATGAGGGTGATTTTAGGAGGGGGGTTAGGGAAATTATTTTGCCAAATGCAAAATGTAGGGGAATGGTCACTGATGCTATCAAAGAGTACATCTACTACTTTCACCTTTGTAGCGCAGTTGGTAACCACCCAATCAAGTAAGATGTGTTGACCCAATTTTGTGTTAATTCTTGTAGGATCATTGATGAGTTGAATCAGGTTGTAGTCTGCAAGAGGGGCATTTAGCTTGTCAGAGATATTAGATCTGGGACTCACCCATGTCTTTTTTTCACAGACTCAGACAACAGACCATCGATCTGCATAGGTCTGCACAGACTAAGTGCATTCAATTTCTCTATAATGTCTTCAAGAGTAGGTAACTAGAGGAAGATTAGCTTATTGGATCATGCACGTACTGTAAATATAAAGTAGGTAATCAAAATACAAATCTCACTGCAGACACAAACTCACTTTGTGACCCTGAGAATGCCATTCAGCTGCCCAGTGCTTCGGTGCATAGAATTTTCAAATTGTTTGAAAGAAGACCCATCTGAAAATAAGATGGCACACCTCTACTGGGCTATCCTGGGTAAATATAATGAGCTGGATTCAGGGAACTTAACACTAGTAGTGTCATAGCAGTAATGGAACATCACCAGTTGGCAAATGCCATGCAATATATACATGTTTATAATTTAACAGATCCACAATGCACTGACAGGCTGATTTGGGCTGCACTTTTGAAGAGCATGAATGATCTCTGTCACCCTAGCAGTGGTAGGTATGTAAACAGTTTATTCTAACTTGTAAATAATAAAATATATTAAACAGTAGTACTATACAGAATGCTTTTACATGATTTGATAGTACAGGATTTTATAAACACAGTGGCATGTGATCTTGTATCTCCAAACAGGAAAAGGGACTATTTTACTTTTATTTTACAGCATTTTATTATTTATTTATATTTTATTTTTGTATTTTTAAAATGTTTCACTTTTACTACTTTTTTCTTTATTTCTTTAAATACACATTTTATATAAGCAATAAGGTACTCTGGGGTGTGGGCTGTGCTGGGTTTATTGCATGCCAAGGGGTTTAAGGCACTCTGCCTGAGACACCATGCCTCACAACACCCCCTGGGAGAGCAGTAAACCTTGTACAACCCATGCTACGTTGCTGCATCATGTCCTATTACTTAAGTAACTGCATGGATCTGGAATATGTCTTGCAAGTCTTGGAACTTATTTTCTAGGATGACCTAACTGAATAGAGCTATCACTACATTGCTTCAGAATTCTCAGCAACTGTGACAGTTGGGAAAAACAGAGATGCAACTGGCTACATGGGTGATTTATCTGCCAGTCAATTTGACCTCCTTGATGGGGCAAACCCAGCTGTTTGGATGAAAAACGATATACCAGTGATGAAGATTTATGTATTCGTAATGTAAAGATTTATTTAGTGATGTGTTTCATATTATTTTGGTGCCATTTTGTAAATTCAATAACACACTCCGAGGCTTGCAGTTTTGGGGTATTTACTGCACTCTCCCCTGCCCCATGGTTAAAGGGCACTCAGCTAATGCCTCATGCCTCTGACACATGAAGTGGGGGGGGGGGCATGTGATGATTACCAAATAACCACATGCCCTGTCATGTGTTATTACTTACTTACCAAATGGTTCAGATTTTACTGTCTTTCTTCATTAATTCTTAACTTTGAAACCATTTTATAAGCACAATAACACACTCCTGGGTGAGTGATAATGCCATAAATTACCATACTTCCTATGAGGTTGAAGGCAATTAGCTGCACCTCATACCTCACAACCCACCTTGGATGTGCAGTAAATGAGCATTACCATACACTCTGTCATGTGGTATTGCTTACTTAGACACCTGTTCTGATAGGGCCTACCAACCATCCTGCAGATGGGAATATTCACGGCAGCCCCCAGCCCTGGAGCTTTGTATGTTTTTTTTTTTACTTTCTATTTTTCCCTCCTCCCTTCCCACCATCTCTGACCCTTCATGGGCATATGGGAGTCATCCCTCTGCCAACCACCCTACTCAGGGCTGACCCCGCACCCCATGGAGCTGCGGTTATCCCCCCCCCCCCCCCCGGGCGGGGAATGAGGTGGGGCTTGTACACCCCGTACACATCTGGTTTCATCGGGCAAGGTGGTCCTGGTGGGTGGTGGCACATCCAGGGCATGCTCCTGATGCCCTGTCTTCCCAGAGGTGAAAAGGCATTTTCCTCCTTTCCTCCCTTACATGGTGTGCACCCGGACGTCAAGGTGCTATGCACCGATGTCCACCACGCGTCTTGGCCAGCCCCACCTGCAAGCAGGACTTGCTGTGCCCTGAGTCTCCACTCAGGGTCAGTCAAGTTGTGGGCCTTGGCCCTCTCCCTCTCCCCAGAGAAGGTGAGCTGTCATGGGACGCTCAAGCCTTTCTCCCCCGGCCGGCCCTCCAGCGACCAGAGTCCACTCCTGAACCCAGGTCGCGCGCAAGCAGAAATCCAACCACTGCACCGGTGGGCCAACCCCGCTTTGCATGTTTGTATGTACTGCACTGGTAGTGGGGACTCACAAGGCAGTCCACATGCTCAGGAATATCTATGAGCCAGCATGTTTTATTTATTTATTTTTTTATTTAGTTGACCGGGTAAGTGCACTAGACAAATCCTGCCTATTTTCAGGCATGACCCAGGGGAGGGGGAGACACATGAATGCCAACTGACCTTGAACCAGATTAAGCTGTTGGTGGTAATTTTAGTGAATGAGGGAAATTTGGCCATGACGCCGGGAAATTCCCCTACTCTTTTCGATAAGTGCCATGGGATCTTTAACATCCACCTGAACTACCACCAATCCAGGCAGATGGGACCTCGGTTTTAACGTCTCATCCGAAAGACGGTACCTCAGAAATGCAGCACCCCTCTCATGCTGCACTATAGTGTCAGTACTGGGATATTAACCCAAGTGCCAGATGTGGGAACTGAACCCACAGCCCTCTGATCTCCCAGCCTCAGAGGTGAGTGTGCTACCTACTAAGCCACTGACACTGCCGGCATGAAGTGTATTTCACATTAAAGCTAGTGATACACACTACTATAGGGTGTAGGGTGGCCTGTACCTGTATCCCATGTATTGTAACAGTGCTAGTTGACATCTGCATATCAGAAAAAAAAAGCCATTTAATCCTTAGTCAGGCAACTTGCTGTTCTACCATATTATGCTTATTTCCATTGCTGTAACATATCAGTATTTCATACATTGGTGTACTCAGGGGTTTGTCACTTTTTTTAATATCCTATGTCTTGCATCATTTACAATGCTGTAAGTGCATTTACACTACAAGATCTGCACCACTGCAAGAGGTGCAGGCAAATTGCACTGGTGTAGATCCTGGTGTGTACACCAGCAGGAGTGATGTAAGCATTTCTGTTACATCTTACAGCAACTCCTGTTTTGATGGGATCAGGTATCGGTGCAGGACTTTTCTACTAGCATGTGAACATGTTGCTCTGTCTGCACTATTGTGTCCTGTGGCAGCAAATAAAAGTTTATACCTATTAGGGTTTGAAATCCCTCCTTGTCCTTTGCTGAGCTCAGAATAGAACAACCTGTCGCAAAACACTTCCTGTTATTCCTGTCTCTTCTAAAAGGTTGAGGAGATGTGTATATGGGGGCAGATAATGGCAATCATGACCCTGGCCCCAGAACACCAGAATGCTGCTAAAACACAGCAAGTCTCCCTGCAAAGATGTACACCATCGGGTGTGTAAACATGGGTCAGCAATGTTGTAGCTGGAAAGGTGACCAAGAGCTGCAGGCTGCAGCACACAAGCAAGGTGTGTATAAACATGCCTTGTGATTCTTTTGTACTGTTACTGTCCTAACCAGGACCTCCTTGCAAATGAGTATCACTCAATGGAGCTTTCCCTGGTAAAACAATAAAAGAAAGAAAGAAAGGAAGGAAGAGAGAAAGAGAGAAAGAAAGAAAGAAAGAAAGAAAGAAAGAAAGAAAGAAAGAAAGAAAGAAAGAAAGAAAGTTAAAAAATGGAAGGCTGTCAGACCTAAGAATCACTAGAGCTGGCAGGAATCATTGTTTGAAGGAAACTGAGTTTTAGGGGGTTATTTAAACTGCTGCAGTGAAGCATGGAGAAACTTTGCCTTCAGCACCCTTAGCTGAAACAGAATTGGATGACAATTACCTTTTTACAGACTGGAGAAAAAGATGTCCTTTTACTGAGATACCATATAAAGATCTAAATCTAGTGTACGCTACTACCAACAAACCAGAAAAGTAGCTTCTAGGCTCTGTGCAAACCTTTCTTTCAAAGAATCAAAAAGTGGGAAGGATTGCTTTTCCAAAATGCATGCCAATATCCTTTCTAGTTTTAATGCATAAATTCTTAGCTGGAAATAATGCCATTTATTAGTACTGTTTGATTTGCTACCAGATATCGTGTATGGACTAAGCAGAACAGATGTGGGGTGACAGCTCACACAGTGCTTGAACAGATCTTATTATCACATAGGGAAGAAGCAGTAAAAGGAATGATGCGTGCACAGATGCCTGCTCAGTCAATCCCACAGACTAGAGCACCATAAAGAAAGAATTTATGTAAAAATGTCATGCTTATAGACTAGGGCCATACTAATGAGCATATAGTTTCTCCACTGATGTGATGTTACCATAACACACAGTAGCTTCAAAATGCTACTTTATTGTGTTTGGGGGTGGGGAGACAGTAAATAAAATAGCATGTATATAATGTTGCTTCTGTACAATAAAATTGTAAATTTCAGATCATCTTCAGCAAGTGAAAAATGGTGTATTGCTGATGAGAAGCCTGCTTAGCAATGTACATAGACAATGAACTATACATGAGATTTATATGAAAAAGCTTAATTGGAAAATGTTTAACCAACCCATCCCATGGCACTCACTTCATAATTCCTATCCTTCAGCTACAAGGAATGAGTGACTGCTTTCCCAGTCAGTGCCAGAGCAGTGTCACTTCTTCATATTTTGTGCACTGACTCCATATCACCTAGTGACTATGGGCTCAATTTTCAAAGCCCAAAGTTTGGAGCAAGCTCTCTGTGCCACAAGGATTTGACACCAGTGGCACCTTGTGCCACTCACTGTGGCAATTCCAATTTTTTGAATGCAGGCAGCACCAAAAACAGGATGCCATGCGCCAAAGCCACCCTGCACCACCCTTGTGACAGAAGTGCCCTTATGCCAGGCCACAAGGGGGCTTGCACAACAATGGGGCTGCACCATCCCCTTTCTTGGAATTTTAGGTGCACTGCCACGGTCATAACAGAGGACTGAGTTTAGACCAGCCAGGAGCTGGTCAAAGAGCACTGTGCCACTGCTGGGTGGAGAGGTGACTTGGGGGGGGGCTTGGAAGACTGGAACCAAGGGTAGAGTGAGCTGTGGGGGTGCCTTAGGAGGCAACAGGACATGGCGGCAATGTCAGGGTGCTGATGCAGCACCCAATGGGGGTACCATGTGCAATGGAACAGAGCTGATTGGGCCAGGTAGAGGGGTGTTGGGAGGGATGGACCATGACCTGGACCCCCAGTACCAACAGCTCTGGCAACTGCCCTGTTAGTGCCACAGTTCCTGACAGTGTAGGTGGGCACCAAACTGCCTCCACACAGGGGGGCTGAGTATCATGGGACTGCTACGGTGTCTGGGGAATGTTCCCCTCCACTGACTGCAACCCACTACCTGCAGTCACTTCCACCCATGGCAAGTAGGAGACTGTGGCACCTTTGGGGCAGGTGCCAGGGCTGTTGCCACCTGAAGTCCAGGTCACGATCTGTCTGTGCCAACCCCCCTCCACTCAGGGTGATCAGCTGTGTTCCACTGCACATGGCAGCCCTGCTGGGTGCCACCTCAGCACCTTGACACTGCCGCTGTACTCCTGTTGCCCCTATGACACCCCCACTGCTCCCTCTGCCCCGGGTCCCCTCCTTACAGGTATATTCACCCCCACACCTTCATGGCTCCTCTAGGGTTACGTCAGAGGGCTTGATGAGACCCTCTGTCAAATCCCTCAGGTGCATCAAATGTTTGGTACAACCATGCAGCTATGGAAACTCTTGGGACTTTGGCACAGGGGACCATCAGTTTTATAAAATAGGCCACTGGGTCCCTGACACACCTGGGGGTTCTCAAAGCTGTAGATTGGTGCACCTTCTGCCAATCTAAGGCCAGATTGAAAATAAAGCCCTATATGTCACTTCTGTGATGTGGCATCTGCCTGCTAAGTGCTCTAGGGTCTTGTGCCCTGTCTTGAATTTATGATCTTCTGATCTCTTGCTGTTTCCAATGTCAACAGGCTGCAAAAGATGATCAAGAGCAATAATTTGGTAGCAAGTGAACACTCACCTGATGAAATAGATGCTCTTGAAATGGCTATCGAAGGGGCATCTGATCCTTTCCTACGATGTTTCTTTTCTAGATTCTCAGGCACACTTTCACTGGCAGGAAAATTAACCACACTTTCTGAGCCATCCCCCTGCAGAACAAAAATGACACAAATCATTTCCTTATCATCAATAGCACTGAATGATAGTCAGGAGAGGTCTTTCCATTTATTTTGAATGTTTGTCATGATAGGTCTCTCCATTTATTTAAAAAAAAAACTAACTTCTGTAGTTGTGATAGGGACAGTAGGCACCCCCTTTCAAAGATTAAGGTAACATTAGAATTTAGGGGATATTAATGAAACTGAATGCATCTACTCACAGTCCGTCCACCTTTTGGAAGACCCTCAAGGAGGTTGAGGGTCATAGGACATCCAACACCTGCCCATCCAAGATCTCCGTCAACAATGAAATATTCACAGTTAAACATGATATACTTAATGGGTTAAACAACCATTTTGCCACAGCTGGACTGGCTTTTGACTCCTCCCCTGCTAATGCCCTAAGAGACTATCTCTATGGGCAGAACAAGATACCCTCCCCCCCAAAAGGCTGTGCCATCCTTCTCCTTCAGCCAGATACCTCTGAAACAGGTTGAAGACATGTTAATCAATCTAGATACTAGAAAAAGTGCTGGCACAGATCTTATAGATCCGTGCTTTCTAAAAATTAGCTACCATGTTCTAGCCATCCCCATAACCCACATCTGTCCCTTACTCAGAGAACCCTTCTGGACAACTGAAAAACTGCCCATGTTGTCTCTTTGTTCAAATCTGGGGATCCTGCTGACCTCAGTAACTATTGGCCTATCTCTCTGCTTCCCACACTATCAAAAATGCTGGAAAAGATTGTCAGCCTACAGATTAGAGACCATCTAGAATTGCATAACCTACTCACCCCTATACAATCTGGCTTCAGACCTCAACATAGTACTATATCTGCACTTGCAAAAGTTACTAATGACTGGCTGAATGCATTGGACAATAAACTCTTTGTAGGTGCCTTATTCTTGGATCTAAGCAAGGCATTTGACACAGTGGACCACACTCTCCTGCTGGATGCCCTCTGCAACTTTGACCTGGATTGTACCTCTCTCAAATGGTTCAAATGCTACCTTGTTGAATGATTACAGCTGGTAAAAGTGGAAGGAGACTTTTCCCCCATGAAAACCCTTCATAGAGGTGTACCACAAGGCTCTATACTGAGCCTCCTCCTCTTTGCTATCTATGTAAATAACATTCATGCTGGCATCCATCATGCTGACATCCACTTATTTGCCGATGACTCTGTCTTATACATCTCCGGATCCACCCCTGACAAAACATGGTCAGACCTCCAACTTGCATTTAACCACCTTCAGTACAACCTATTGCAACTTAAACTATTGCTCAATCAAAAAAAAAACAAAGGCTATGCTCTTTTCTCCTTTTTCTAGATCTATTCCTACTAATGCAGTTGCTGTGCAAACCTCCATTACCACTCTCCTCAATGAACCTCTTGAATTGGTACATAAATTCAAATACCGAGGATGTGGCTTGACCACAGACTGTCCTTTCTTGACCATATTGAAGAATTTTCAAAAAAACTCAAACAGAGTCTTGGCATAGCTTCCATATTAAGCACTTGCTAACACTGGACGCAAGGACTAGAATTGTACAATCTACCTTCCTTCCCTTACTTGACTATGGGGATATTCTTTACGGACAAGGGAACAACACAGCTCTAAAAAAGCTTGACATCTTATATCACCGGGCCCTAAGATTCATACTGGGTGCTCCCTACGCTACTCACCACTGTTCCTTATATGCTGTAGTTGGCTGGACCTCCCTCAGCATGAGACAATACAAAAATGCAGCAATATGGACTTATCGTGCTATCACCAAGAAACTGCCCCTTTATATCTCAGATTGCCTCCACATTTGCTTCCCTGGTTTGTATGCACTAAGAAGATCCTCCTATATTACTCTTTCTATTCCTAAAGTCAGAACTCGGTTTGGCAAATTTTCCATTAGCTACTCCCTCCCTGCCCTATGGAACAAGTTCCAAAAAGTACTACAAATTACCACCTCACTTTCCCTGGCTACTTTCAAAACCTTACTGGCCAGGACAGCTACAGAAACTTGTAACTGTGCTTCATAAACCTCCCTTGCAAACACTTCTTCCATTTATCCCTTACCCTAGGCCCATTTCACTATGATTTCCTATTGCCTTTTATCTTCTCTAAAGGTGGTCTTGCCTACCTGCAGTTTCCGGCCCTCATAGCTGGCGGTGCTTCAGCTAGCTATTGCCCCGGCCCTCCCCCAGTGATCTACATTTGTTTCACAAACTCTTAGCAGTGGCCTTGTCTCCCAGTAGTTCTCTGCCCTCCTGGCTATCGGTTTACTATCTTGCCAGGCAGATTATACACTATCTATAACTGACCAGTACTTCTAGCTAATAGAAATGCTATCGTATTTTGTTTTAACCAATCTGTATATATCCTAACCAATCTATATAAATAACCAATTGTTATGTTGTGTCTGTTTGGAATATCTACTATATTAGGATGTCTTGATGTGTACTCCAATGTCATTCTGTCACATATGTAATTATTCAGGTCCATCTTGTAAATGAGTTCTTCTCAAAGATGTTTCGCCTGGCTAAATAAAGACTGATTGATTGATTGAGTGTGAAATAGTCTTCATCCAGGTCCCCTCTGTTCTTTGGCATCTTAAACAAATGTTTTTCCTTTTACTCGGTATATCTTGTGTTTTCCTTTTTCTTAGCTAGTATTGCTCGGATAGTATCATATCAGGTTGGATACCACCGCATGCCATCATTTTGGTTGGATATCAGATAGCCTCAGATGGTGTAGATATCTGACCAAGGATCTGACCTCCTTTGTAAGTATCCAACGTATCCATGGCTGCAACCTGGATCTGATGGATCTGACCATTGGATCCAACAATCCGAGGCTGGGTACGATGGATGCGCCCACTGGATACAACTATCCAAGGTGGCAAGGAAAAAGGAGTCATTCTCAAGGGAACAAAAACATGTACAAGAACAGTTATCAAAAGAAATAAGATTAAGATACCAAACTGGTTCTCTGAAAGGATCAGGGAGGCAGTGAGAGCTAAGAAGAGGGCCTTAATAAGGTACAAAGAAAAACAGGGGGATAAAGAATGGGACGAGTACTAAGCGAAAACTAAAGAGGCCACGAAAGCAGTCAGGATCTCAAAGGCAGAAACAGAGCTGAATATTGCAGAGGGGGTCAAGGGAGTGGAAAAGCAGTTCTTTAGATTTACAAGACAAGAAAGACTGGAGGGGCAATTGTCAGGCTAATGGAGTGGGACAGGGTAATAGTGGTGGACAGGCAGAAAGCAATTGTGCTAAATGACTACTTCTGCTCAGTACTCACTGGGGAGGATACCAGCCCCTTGCCAGAGGGCAGCATAAAGGCAGCTGATAGATGGGTCCCAAAAACTGATAACTGCAGACATTTATTGACAATACAGTCTAAAAGGATCTAGCAGATCTGAAAGTAAGCAAAGCCCTGGGGCCACATGGGATGCATCTGAGTGTACTAAGGGAACTGTCATCAGTGTCAGCCAAATGGGGAATGTTCCCCTCCACTGACTGCAACCTGCTACCTGCTGTCACTGCCACTCATGGCAAGTAGGGGACTGTGGCACCTTTGGGGTAGGTACCAGGGCTATTGCCACCTGAAGTCCGGGTCTAGCAGACCTGAAGGTAAGCAAAGCCCTGGGGACACATGGGATGCATCCGAGTGTACTAAGGGAACTGTCATCAGTGTCAGCCAAATGGGGAATGTTCCCCTCCACTGACTGGGCTATTCAATAACTCTATGCAGCAATGGGTAGTTCCAGAAACTCAAGGATGGCCGACGTGGTTCCGCTGCACAAGGGAAGGAACAAGCAGCAGCTTTGAACCTATAGACCCATCAGCCATTCATGGTAGGGAAGCTGATGGAATCACTAGGCAAAGAAGATCTAGTGGAATAGCTGGAGAAAAATTGTCTTCAGGATGGTAAGCAGCACAGATTTGACACAAGGAGGTCTTGTCAGACCAATCTGATAGAATTCTTTTACTGGGTAACCAAGGTGTAGTTGACAAGGGACATGCTGCAGATTTACTCTATTTCAACTTCAGCAAGACATTCAACTCAGTGTCATATTAAATGATGCTGAAGAAGATTCAATTTGGATCTGGAGCCTGAAGGAGGATAAACTTCAAGACAGGGTTTGTTCCTGCTGTTTGAGGGAAGAGGAGCTAAAAAGGGAAGTATTTCTTCCCGCTGTTTTGATTTTATTGTCTTAGCTTGTACTAGGAGGGGGTATGTGTCTGGGGGTTTATTCAGTGCTGTTTGGGATTTGAACTGTTTCTGACTGAAATTCTGATAATTTCACTGTCTTGTGTTTGATCTCAGTAGCTTCAGGCTGCTGGGCTGACTGGGGGGGCGCTGTTTGTTTCTGCTGCAGTTGTGGAAGTGTCTAGTGGCTTCTACGTGGGTGTGGCTGGACCAGCCAATGCCTGGGAACTCCTTGGCTGATTGTTTTTGGACACAGCCTGTGGGGTTAATCCCACCCACCCATGACAAGGCTTAGCCTTCATTTATAGGGCAGGTCCCATAGTGCCCTTGCAACATCCTGCAACCACACAGGACGTTGCAAGCAAAACAATTCAAAATACAGATAGGAGATAGCAATTAAGAGTCATAAGCAGGTAGAATAATGAGGAGGGTACTGTAATTTCTTAATTTTTCAGCAACGCACAACCTAAGGGGAAAAGGACTTTTACAGGTCTGATTGAGTGGGGTCCTTCTTGCTTTACGACTTAGGGGGAAGACTGCATTTATTTGGGGGAGGCAAGCTTTTCTGGTTGGCTATCTTTTACATGTACAGTAGGTAATGTATTGGGGAGCTAGGGGAATCATGGGCACAACTGGAAAAGGTGGATGGGAGGGGTGACAGGGGTGGTATGGGCATCCTTCTACCAAAAACGAGGGGGGATTCTGGGTAGGCTAACAGTAGTATGGGAAGGGTGGTAGGCTGCAACAACTGCAGAGCAGCAATCTTTCTGAATATTGCATGGAGAGTGGGAGGGTGTTTGGTATGTAGGAAAATAAGGCAGCTTAGGAATGAGATCAGCTTTTCACAAATGGAGCTTAGAAGGGATAGAGGGCTGGGATGGTGGACAGCTCAGTGCCTGGGGACGGAAGGAAGGTAACTGTGGGTGGAGGACAGATCAAAGAGGGAGGGAGGGACAGGAGTGGGAATATGGGGACAGGTGGGGGAAGGAGACGGGGGTCCCAGTTCAGAGGACAAACAAGGGCAGGAAAGAGAAGAGAAGAAAAGGAGGATGGGAGGGAAGGAGAACTCTAACAGTTGCAGAGTCAGCAGCAGTGGCGGGGGTGAGAAGAAGGAAGGGGGAAAATGTGGTAGTGAAGGGACATCAAAAAATCAGTTTGAAGAAGTGACAGGATTGGGGATGTGATAGGGGAGTGCAGGTGGAGGAGCTGATGACAGACAAAGTGAGAATAGAATGGAGGGGGTCAGTGGATTGAGGGGTATAGTATAGGGGACAAGTCCAATAAGGAGGGTGGTGGGGAAGAGGGGGAGGGAATACATTGGGGGAGGAGGCAGGTGGAGTCCAGGGGAGAAGGGAGATAGAATCAGAGGAAAAGGGGGAGAAGGAGAGCAGGGCAGAGGCAGGGGATATTACAACAGGAGTGGAAGAGGGAACAACTGCACTGGAGGAGGAGAAGGAATGGAGAAGAAGGGGACGGAACAAAAGAAGGACAAGGCAAGCAGAAAATGACAACAAGGGTGGGATCCTAATGCTGGGAGACTCGATTCTGAAAGGAATCAGATGGGGAAGCAAAGGGGTGAGGCATAGTTGCATATGGGTGGAGGCCATGTCGGGCATGACAGTGGAAAGGGTGGGTCAGTGTGTGCTTATGTTTGTTAAGAGGGGGTAGGGAGAAACCTCACATAGTTCTGCATTTGGGAACAAATGACTTGGCAGGAAATATTGTAGATGTAGTCCCGAGGAGGTCTGAGGAGCTGGTGCTGATTTGTGAAGAGGTAGGAAGATCAGTAACTTTCTCGGAGGTGCTTCCAGTACCCAAGGTGAGCACAGAAAGGAAGCTGAGGATAGAGGAATTTAACACATGGCTATGACAATGGTGTCAGTCCAAAGGATATGGGCTGGTGGGGTGGGGTGGGGAAGGACCTGGGAGGGCAAGGATCTCTACGCTAAGGACAGGCTACACTTGAGTGAGGAGGGAAAGAGGATATTGAAGCAGAAACTGGGGGAACACTTAGCAAACAATGAGAACTTAAACTAGAAGAGGAGGATGGCAGGTGGTCAGAAGTCAGGCAGGATCCACAGGAAGGGAAGCCGAACAAGCTCCCCCCCCCATACCAGCAGCAAGGGACTTAGGGAGAGGTCAGGAGGGGATGATTGAAAGGCAGAGCAAGTAGGGAGAGAGGGGAAGGAAGCAAGGTGGAGGGTGGTAACTTTGAATGCTAGGAGTCAAGGGAACAAAACAGCAGTTACAGGCTCTCAAGTCAGATGGGGAGGTGGACATGGCAGCCATCACCGAAACATGGGCCACCCATTACCATGACTGGGACCTGGCAGTACCGGAGTATAGGTTATTTCAAAGGGACAGAGTAAAAGAGAAAGGAGGGGGAGTGGTGCTGTATGTGAGGGAAGGACTAAAGTGCATCAGAGAGGAAGGGGAGGAGGACAGATTGGAGTCATTATGGGTGCAGCTCCAAGACCCCCAAAATAGGACCCTCAGGATGGGAGTGGTATAAGGCCACCCTCCACCCTCTCAGACTGAGGAGTTAGACAGGGAACTAGTGGGGCAGATCAGAAGGACTTGTGGGAGGGGCAGTGCGGTGATTGTAGGGGACTTCAACCTACCAGGAGTGGATTGGGGTACCCCAGCCACCACGAATTGGAGGGAGCAGGTACTTCTGGATGCCTTCCAGGACAGCTTCCTATTCCAGATGGTCAATGAGCCTATCAGGTTAGGGAATACCCTAGACCTTGTGCTAGTAAATGGTGAGTTTGTGAGGGAGCTGGGGGTGGAAGAACCACTGGCGAGAAGTGACCACCACTCAGTGTGGTTCACAATAAACATGGGGAAAGGGAGAGTAAAAATGGGCACAAGGGTGTTAGACTTCAGGAGGGCTGACTTCAGGAGGATGAGGGAAATAGTACAGGGGTATCTGGCCAGGATCCTTCCAAATATGGACACCAATCAGAAGTGTAAAGTCATTAAATTGGGAATTGTGGCGGTAACCGCAACATGTACAAGGGTCAACAGTAAGAGGGCTAGGGCCAAGAAGCCTAGCTGGGCGAAGAGGGGGGTCATGGAAAAAATAAGGCAGAAAAGAGACACCTTCAGAAGGTACAAAAAAACAGGGAGAGGAGAGGACAGGCAGGAATACCTGAAGGAGTTTATGGAGGTGACAAGGGCAGTCAGGGCAGCCAAGGTGTCCAGGGAACTCAGGCTAGCACAGGGCATCAAGGGATTGGACTTCTTCAGGTACATCAGGGAGAAAATGAGTTGTAAGGACAAGATAGTAAGGATCAAGAGGGATGGGGGTGAGTGGAAAGAGAGGCAGAACAGGCAGAAGCATTAAATGAGTACTTCTACTCAGTATTTACTAAAGAGAAAGTGGGAGCTATACCCAAAGGGGATGGGAAGGTGGGCACATGGGGGGGGAGGTGACAGATAGGGATATCCCAGTAGGCAGGGTACTGGAGGGCTTGAGAGCACTGAGGGTGGACAAGGTGCCTTGGCCTGATGGTATTCACCTCAGGGTGCTAAAGGAGCTGGCAGATGTCCTGACAGAACCCTTGGCAGACCTGTTCAATGCATCCCTGAACTCAGGGAGTGTACCTCAGAACTGGAGGACGGTGTATGTGGTATCCCTCCACAAGAGCGGCCCCAAGGATGAACCAGGAAACTACAGACCGGTAAGCCTCACATCCATTGTGGGGAAGCTGATGAAGACAATCCTGAAGGAGAGGCTGGTTTCCCTCCTAGAGGCTAATGGGCTGCAAGATGGCAGACAGCATGGGATTGTCTCAGGCAGATTCTGTCAGAACAACCTGGTGGAGTACTATGACTGAGTAACCAGGCCATTAGACAAGGGCCATGCAGTGGATGTCCTATACCTGGACTTGAGTAAGGACTTTGTTTTGGTACTGCATGGGAGGCTTGGAAAAAAGCTAAAAGGCACAGGGACAGGAGCAGAGATGGTGGGATGGGTAGTGAACTGGCTGCAAGGGAGACAGCAGAGGGTGGTGATGGGAGGGGAGCTGTCATTTCCCTGGGTGGTGACAAGCAGTGTGCCACTTGGCTTTGTACTGGGACCAGTGTTGTTTGGGATCTTCATAGATATCTCAACAGGCATCAAGAGCAAGATCAGTCTGTTTACAGATGACACCAAGATGAGAGCAGTAGTGGATGACTTAGGAGGGTGGCAGGGGTTGCAAGATGATCTGGCATTACTGGAGGCCTGGTCAGACACTTGACAGCTGGGGTTCAATGCCAAGAAATATAAGGTGCTACATTCTGGTGCAAAAAACCCAAGGAAGAGCTACCAGTTAGAGGGGATTCACCCAACCAAGATGGAGGAGGAGAAGGATCTGGGGGTGATCATAATGGGAACAATGAACAACTCAGCACAGTGTAGAAAGGCAGCTGCAAAGGCCCACAGGATGTTGGGTTGCACTGCCAGAGGCATAACCTCCAGGAGGGGGTGGTTATCCTGCCACTATATAGGTCGCTGGTTAGACCACACCTAGAATACTGTGTGCAGTTCTGGCGACAGTACCTGAAGAAGGGCATTAGGTTACTTGAGGTGGTGCAGCGCAGGGCAACAATAATGACTCAAGGTCTAGGGGACTTACCATACGAGAACAGGCTAAGGGAGTTGAACATGTACTCCTTGGAGGTAAGGAGGGATGGGGGAACATGACTGAAACCTTCAAGTACATGAAGGGAATAAATAAGACTGGCACAGAAGGGCTTTTCAAATTAAGGATGGGGGAGGGATACTCACGGGGACAATCTGAGATTGGAAGGGGAAGGTTCAGGAGGGAAATGAGGAGACACTTTTTTACTGAGAGGGTGGTGTCTGAGTGGAATGCATTGCCAAAGGAAGTGGTACAGTGGGCTGCTTCAAAAGAGGGTGGGACAGGGAAAGGGGGAGGGTCACTGGAAGGGGCAAGGGGAGGGCAGAGCAGCTGCAGTATAAGGGCTGCTAGCTGCACAGCTGAGCAGGCTTGATAGACCATAAGGTCTTTAACATAGAAACATAGACTTTGACAGCAGATAAGGACTGCTTGGCCCACCTGGGCTGCCCATTTCCCTACCTATTGGATAAGCTGCAGATTCTAGTTAACCAACAGCCTACTTCCACCTACCTCCACTATAATTGCCTTATGTCTGTCCATGCATTCTCAGATTCCCCCATTGTTTTTGACTCTACGACCTCCTCAGGATGGTGGTTCCAAACATCTGCTACCCTCTCTGTGAAAAAATACTTTTTTACATTGCCCCTGAGCCATCCCCCCTCTTATCTTCAAATTGTGCCCCCTTATTCTTTCACATCTCTTTTTCTGAAAGATGCTCCCCTCTTGGACTCTGTTGATTTCTTTGAGGTACTGGAAAGCTTCTATCATGCCCCCCTTCCTCAAGGGTATACATATTAAGCTTCTTTAGTCTCTCTTCGTATGGCTTCTGATGCAGACCCTGCACCACTTTAGTTGCCCTCCTCTGTACTGCCTCCATCCTGTCTATGTCCTTGTGAAGATGGGGTCTCCAGAACTGCACACAGTACTCCAGATGGGGTCTCACCAACTGTCTGTACAGAAGGATAGCAACTTCATTTATTTATTTATGACTTTGGTAATTGGGTAGGTGTGCTGATCCCAGGGACTGTTTTCAGGCACGACCCGGGCCACATACTGTGGCACCGAGTTAATCCAACAACAGCAAGGCATTTAACAGAAGAGCAGTATTACACATGAATAGAAGGTTGCAATAGTACACTGGAATACAAATTCGGCAAAGATAAATCAGTTTTACAGGAAACAGAAATACAATAAATCACAATTATACAGGAATCAGAAATACGTAATCCAACTAACATACTAAGAAGCCAGCAGAGTAGGCCCTATGGTCTATCAAGTCTGCTCAGGGATCAGTGCCCATACAGGGCACTGTTATGGCCTCCTCCACCCTCCCCATAAGGTCTCCCACCCCATCCCCAGCAGGGTTCTGTGATGCACCCTCCCCCTATACCTATCCCAGCCTCTCATGAACCCCTCCACAGTTGCAACAGCCACAGCTCCTCAGGCATCGCATTCCAGGGTTCCATCACCCCCTCAGTGAAGTAGCATCTCCTTGTCTCTCCCCTTAATCGCCCACCGACCAGCCTCATTGAGTGCCCCCTAGTGGTCCCCACCTCCCTCAGCTGAAGCACCCTATCTTGGCTTACCCTATTTATTCCCTTGAGATATCGTAAGACTTTGATCATGTCCCCTCTGTCCCTCCTCTCCTCCAGAGAGTATAGGTTAAGCTCCTCGAGCATCTTCCCATAGGGCTTTTCCGCCAGACCATGTATCATCCTGGTCTCCCGCCTCTGGACCCTCTCTAGAACAGCAATATCTCTCTAGGATTAAACAGTAATTGGGAGAATAGAATATAGTAAAATTCATCAGGTTGCATAGGAAAAATCCAAGTTCACCAGTAAGTAAGTAAATAGAAACAAAAAGGTACAAAAGGTGGATGGGGGAGAGGAAGTGGGGGAGGAAGAGGGGAAAGGTGGATTTAAGCAAGGGAGAAGAGACACCAAGTCATGTGGAATGGGCAAACTGAAGAGGGGGAACTACTCAGAAAAGCAGTGGCAGGTGGACGACAACAGGAGCCAGTCTATGAGATGGGTTTTAAACTGGCTGTGGGTGTCGATGGAACATAGTTTGGCAGGCAGTTTATTTCATAGCATAGGGGCTGCCACTGAGAGGGCTGTACCGCCCATATCTGTGGATGCCCTGGGAATGTTCAGAGGGGGATACTTTTCATGTGGAGGCTGCAGTGTGAGATAAGGATGGTGAGGAGGGGTGCAAGAGGAGATTCCTGGCCAATACGGATGGCGGAATCAACCGTGCAGTACAGGGCAAGATTAAAGTGACCTTGCAGTGGGAGCCACTCTAGCAAATTGTAAAGGACACAGTGGTGTGTAGTGAAGGGTGCCAACAAGGTGAACTGACAGGCACTGTTGTAGGCTGTAGAGAGCTTGGCCATGATGGTTGCAGAAGTTCTGGCATACATAGGGGAGCAGTAGTCCAGGATAGGGAGAAGATTACCCTGGACCATGGCAAGTTGGGCATCCAGGGTGAGGTATTACCGAATCTGTAGGCGGCATCTAGTTTTTGATGGAACCTTAGAACTAATGAGTTTATGTGCTTGGAAAAAGAGAGGGAGGAGTTGAACATGACTCCTAGGTATTTGAAATGCTTGACTTCTTCAAGGGCTTGGCCATCAGGGGATACAATGTTTAGAGAGGAGTCAGATTTGCATTTAGCTAAGAAGGGCTTGGATCTGAATAACATAGATTTTTTTTTTTTTTGGTGTTGACCAGGAAGAGGTTATCAGCAAACCAGTTATGGGCCACAGTATAGTTCAGTGAGATAGCTGAGGAAATGCCGGTGGTAGATTTATCACTACAGAAGAGCACAAGGGTGTCAGCATAGAGGAGTGTGACAACTGAAGGGAGTTAATAAAGAGAATAGGAAGGAGCCCAGGATGGAGCCCTGGTGGACCTCTGTGGAGATGGTCAGGATGGGGGGGAGCAGGTAGGGCCAATACACACAAATTGGGAGCGATCAGTGCGGTAGCTTTTGAACCAGGCAGTAACCTACTGAGAACAGCCAAGGCAATGAAGTTTGGAGTGGAGGAGGGCATGGTTGACCATATCGAAAGCTTTGGAGAGGTCAACGAAGACTGCCTGGTGGCTTTTCCATGGTCCATGCTTGTAAGGATGTGATCAGTCAGAAGTGCGAGGGTGGTGGTGGTGGTGGAATGGCTTTTGTGAAAGCCATGCTGTTGGCTACACAGGAGGTTGTATTTGCCTATGTAGTCTGTAATGGTGGACAACTTTCTCAAGTAGTTTGCTTAGGTGGGGAAGGATGGAGATCAGACGACAGTTGTCCATGGATTGAGGGTCTCCAACTTTGAAGACAGGAATTACCTTTGCAATTTTCCAGGGATGGGGCATGGAGGAGGTAGACAGGGTGAGGTTAAAGATACAAGTGAGTGGTGCGATGATGGCTGGGGAGATAAGCCTAAGAAAGACACGGGATAGGCCATCAGCTCCAGGGGAGCCATGATTTGGGAGGCTCTTGAGGAGTTTAGCTGTATCACTGTGTGACAGCGCTTTGAAGAAGAAAGGGGGAGTTAGGGGCTGGGTGTTAGGCCCAGCGGGTGTCGGCAGGGGAGTAGGGTGGGGGACCAGGTTGTTTTGCTGACCATTTGGGAGTTTACTCAGGTACATGGTAAGGTCAGAGAATTTGTCATTAAAAGCCCTGGCCACTTCCAGAGGTTCCATAATAAGGCCGTCAGTGGAGTTTAACTGCAGGGCTGACTTACTGGGCGGGGGGGTGGTGGTGGTTAGAAGGGAGCCAATGGATGCCCTGAATTTTCTAGGGTCACTAAGGTTTGCTTGTTGGATATTACGGAAATGAGTCTCTTTTAGTGATTTTGCCAGATAGTTACATAAGTTCCTCCAGTGTCTGTAGGCATTCCAGAGGGCCAGGGATGCTTTGTAGGTGGACCAGGCATGATCCTGCTCCTTCATTAGGGTAAGCAGGCCTTTTGTGACCCAGTGCAAACAGCCACCCCAACTCTTCTAGTGGTGAGCGGGAAGTGATGGTCCTGTAAGGTCATAAGGGTCCGTGTGAAGAGGGTTACTGCCTGGGTCACATTTGAAAGTGAGAAAAGAGCAGGCCAGTCCAGCACCCATGCCTCGGTGAGGAGGTTTGAGGTATTGGGGCTCCTGAAATTACAGAATGACAGGTACTTGGGAGGGGGCCATTTGAGTTTAGATGACCAGAGAAGATAATTGGGGGAGTGGACACTGATGGAGCCCGCATAGTACCAGTATGCAGTATATGATCATCCCTGTTAGTGATGATCCAGTCCAGAAGTGTCTGAGTAGCCATGCGAGGGTTTTGCCTGGTGGGAAGTATAATGGTTTGGACCAGGTTATGTTGTTTTAGGTGGGAAGCATAGTCAGACTGGTGGGTACTCAACCAGTTAAAATTGAAGTCCCCTAGAAGAATAAAGTCTTTATGCGAGGATGAGCAGCTCAGGCTCGAGAGAAGCTGTTTAGACCCTCGGTTCCAATGGTGGGAGGGTTGTAACAGCACCCTATGTAGAGTTTCTTACTGGTTCCCAGAGTAAGTTCTATGAGGAGCTATTCATTAGTCAAGGTTGGATTGGAGCACAGAACAATGTTGACTGAAAGGGGTTCACTGACGAACAATGCAACACCGCCACCTTTTTTTTTTGCCTGGTCTATCGAGACGAAGGGAGGAGTACCCTGGTAGTTGATAGATGATGTTGGCAAGGTAAGGTTTTAGCCAGGTTTTGGAAAGTCCCAGGACATAGGGCTTGTATAACTCAATCCATGCCTCCAGGCCAGGGATTTGGAGGGAAGACTGCTTATACTGATGTGGGCAATTTTCAGCCCGGGGGCATTTGCCCAGATGCTGGAGGAGGGGATGATGTGGGAGTTTGGTGAACCAGGGTTGCACTCAATATCTCCGGCTAGGAGAAGTAAGGATAGTAGGGGGATATAGGGGCAGGAGGGAATGGCAAGAGAACAGGATACAGAGGCCAGGCAGTGGCCAGGTAGCCAGCATTCTGAGCTAGAGAGAAAGGAAAGGGTGATATGACCTAGGGAGGAGAATTCCCATAAGAAGTGGGGGGATGGGGTGTGCCAGGGGGAAGTGGGTGACCAAGAGGTAGGCAAGGTACTCTTGGTCATGAGCCAGTACTATGGTGCAGGAGTCTGTCAGCACCAGGAAGGATGCCAGTGAGACAGCGAGCAGTGTGAGCTGGAGCAGGTTCATAGTGGCAGTAGAAACTAGCAATAACAAGAGAGGTGGAGGATGGAAACAAAACAAAATACGGATATAATAGCTTGCTATACACTGTTATGAAATGAAGGGAATAGCTAACTTCCTGTTTTCTACTGGTGATGCCTCTCCCTATGCATCCCAGTATCCCAGAATTCCCCTAGCTCTCCTTATTGCCTTCTCACATTGCTTGCCTACCTTTAGGTTATCTGTTATGACTACCCCCAGGCTCCTTTCCATTTTTGTTGTTGTTAGTACCCCCCACCATTGTGTACTCTTCCCCTGGGTTTTTGTTTTCCAAGTGCATTACTTTGCACTTCTTTGCATTACATCTAACCCACCATACTTTTGACCATTCCTCCAAGTTTGCCAAGTCCTTTCTCATCCTTTCCACCCCACCTTGTGTATCAACCCTGTTGCAGATCTTTGTGTCATCTGCAAAGAAGTATACTTTTCCTTCCAGCCCCTTTGCAATGTCTCCTATAAAGACATTAAAGAGCACCAGTCCTAGTACTGATCCCTGTGGTACCCCACTAGTAACCCCCTTCTCTTCAGAGTGTGCTACATTTACTATTACTATCTGCACCCTGTTGTCCAGCCAATTTGTTACCCAGGTTATCACCCTGGGACCCACTTCCAGGCTGCCTAACTTGATTATTCATCCTTTGTGTGGGACTGTGTCAAATGCCTTGCTAAAGTCTAGGTAGGCCATATCCACATCCCCTCCCTGGTCTACTACTTTGGTCACCCAGTCAAAGAAATCTGTAGATTCATCAGACATGGGTGACCAAGTAATAGATCAGTGTATAGCCTAGGCTAGCAAGCCATACTCTGATCCAACTAACAATTTGGTATGTTCGTAATATGGGGGATCTGGGACAGCTAAGGAAACAGAAAGCTGGATAGGGAGTTGGTTGAAGGGGAAGCAGGACAGACTTGTGGTGCATGGGGTCAGGTTAGAAGAAAAAGAGGTCACTAATGTAGATGAGTGCTGTACCATAGGAATCTGTGCTGGGCCGGTCCTCTTCAATATGTTCCTCAGCCACATGGGAGAGGGAATTCAGGGCAGGCTGTGTCTAGCTGATGATTTTAGGGATCAAAAACCCCAGAAGAGAGTACTGGATTTGGGGAGGAGTAAGCTGGACACAACATCAGAGGAAAGGGACCTAGGAGTCATCATTAGTGAGTCCCTTAAACAAACCAACCAGTGTAACAAGGCTTTCAGCAAGATTAACAAGATGCTGGGGTGCATAAGGAAAGGGTACGACAGTAGAAGATAGAAGGTGCTATTACCACTGTATAGGTTACTGCTGAGGCCACCCCTGAGTACTGTGCCCAGTTGCAGAGTCCCCACCTAAAAAAGACAGGGACAAACTAGAGAAAGTACAAGATAGGATGACCAAGATGATTCTGGGCCAGGAGAGAAGATCCTGTGAGGGTCAACTAAAGACACTGAATGTGTATTTACTTAAAACCAGAAGAGAAAGGGGCATATGACAGAGACCTCAAGTTCCTGCAAGGAATTAGCAAGGTGGAATGTGAGCAGTGATTTACTTGGCACAGAGAAAACAGGACAAGGGGCCATGAGTGGAGATTAATGGAGGGAAAGATTTAAAAAGGATGTGAGGAAGTATTATTTTACCGAGAGAGTTGTTGAGCCATGGAATGGCCTGCTGGCAGAGGTGTTGAGTGCTAAAACCATAAATTGCCTCACTCAAGTCTGGGATAGAGTCAGGGGGATATTAGCTATTCAGCGGGAAGTGGAGGTGGAAACACAGATGACAAAAGGGGGAACAGTGTATGCAAAGATCCCACAGAGACAATTGATCCTGAGGTATGATAGGGTAATATGGGCAGACTGGATGGACCATCAGTCCTTTTTCTGCCACCATTATCTATGTTTCTATGTCCTATGTAGTATGTATGTAAGTTTATGATTATGTGCAGCAATTATTTGATGCCCCTTTAAACAGTAAATCAATCTAATCCATATGTATGAAAACATTTTATATTCCTCAGGCCAGCAAAGGAAAGGCCAAGCCTGGAGGTAAACCTTTTTCACCTGCAGCCAAAGCAGACAAATTAACCTCTCAGGGAGAAGGGAGGGTTATGCAGGCAATAAGAAGGAAGGTCTCCTGTCCCACCTCCTGGTTAGTGCTTCTGCTAGGCCTGGCCTGGAGGGAACATTTAGTATGAAACATGTTTCACCGGTACCCTTATGGTATGCCGATACTCACTATCCTGACACTGACCTGCCTGGGCAGTACTGCACAAGAGGTTCATTATCCAGACAGTGAGCATCCCGGCAGTAAGAAACGTGATGGACGTTTACAGTGGCAAGGTCGCGGATGAGATGGCTTGCTACAGTGGCGTCCCCCAGTATGAAACCCACTTTTAAAGCACTCTGCAGTATACTGCAGCAGACCTACTGAATAAAGCAATGTAATTTCATTGGCAATTAGTCCCTTTTGTCATGCAGGAAACTGTGGCGTTCACTTCATCCTGGCAGTGCCACATTCTCCTGCATGACAAAAGGAACTAATTGCCATTGAAATTACATTGCTTTATTCAGTAGATCTGTTGCAGCATTCTGCAGAGTGCTGCAAAGTGCTGCAGAATTGGGTTTCATCCTGGGGAACACCGATGTACCTTACCCCTGTTGATGGCATTCAAATCCTGGAGGAATCGGGAGGCTGGTCGAGCTGCCCCAGTGGTGTTGAGGGCTAAACCACTGGCTGCTCGACCAGCGTGCTCTGGAAGGCACGGGTTATATCCTGCACTGCGTCTGGTAACATTTTAAAATGTTATACTCCCGCAACTAATTTTATGTAACTCCGAGGTCCGCTCCCCCCTTGGAGTTAGTTGTTTTAGTTACAGGGGGTGTGGGGGGTTCGGGGGTGCTAAAACCCTCCCAACTTGCATTTAGTATTTTTCAATCAAATGCCTGAAATTGTATTTTCGGGCATCTGATTAATTCGGGAGTATGGATTTTGGGCCAGTGGAGTCAGTATCTCGAGACTCAGGATACTGAGTTTAGGGATACCATAGTATATCCGTTTCACCATGAAGGGGAGTGATATATAAAAATACCTAGAACTCAACATAAAATGTAACCTCTCCACACTATAGTCAGAAATGCTGAGAGAGAGACAACCTATTCAGCTGTGTATCACAGGCCTGGTCCTTCTAACATATAATGGGTACTAGAAAAAAAAGACTGCACTCATTAATAGAATAAATGAAAAGAAACTAGTAAACATTTAGCAATGACAACAGAAAAATGTTGCTGGTTAAAAATGGGGATGGGGATGCTTTGTTTTAAAGGGGAACATTCAGCACAAGGACCCCACACTCAAGTTTGGGGCTTATTCCAATGTGCACTTTGTGGGCAGAAACATTTTGATTTACTTACTGTATTCTGTAGTATACAGAATGTGCCACTTGTTGCAGATATGCTTGTAGTGGACATTCGGCAGTAACGGACAAAATCATCTTTCCAAAAGACATACATACATTTACATGTAAAATCACTGGATAATGCGGACCTGTAAATCTGCCTGAACTGGCCAACACAGCACTAATTAAGTAAGACTTGAGTGTCGATTAACACCCACGATTTTCAATTGCGGTCAGGTGCCACATTCAATTTAGCTATAATTAGTGATAATTATCCATGCCAAACACATATAAGCTCCTCATTCAGTGTAATTCTTTATGTCTGTTGCTCCTATCTGTTTGGTACTGCTTACTGTTGTCCCGCCCGGCCCCTGTACTCAGGTCTGCCCAGTCTCTTTGTTCTAGGATGGCCTTAGGTAAGCGAGTCTGTTTCCCTCTGTCATGAAAAGTTGAAATGCCATTGAAAAACTTTAGTTCTCATTTTGGCTTACTGAGGAGCTGGAGGAGCAAGTCTCAAGCACTGCTTGCCCTGAGGCATGCTTTAGAACAGAGAGCGGATATCGTACCACACTGGGAACAGCTCACGCAATCAGCGTGGAGCAAATATACAACTGCTGCAAAGAAGCAAACAATGATGGAGGCATACCTAAGACATAAGATTTCTTTTTAAATAATAAAGATTATACAGTACATATTGGGTTGCCATTCCAATATTCGCAAAAGAGCTGTAATTCACACATACCCTGGTGGCTCATCAGTGAGTTCCATATTACTGGCAATCATACTTTTGGATGTAGCGGATGCTGCCTGTAATGGACAAACTACGAGATGCCAATCTAGTCCATTACAAGTGGCATATACTGTAGTAGATTGCTGTATATCAGACTAATTTTGCTTAGTTAGAGGCTGACATCTTCTTTTACTAGAAACCCAGAATCCCCAGCAGCTGGTAGTAGTAGTAGTAGTAATAGTAGTAGGGCTAGGGGAACGCGGTGAAGTTCTGACCCTTATTAAATAAGAACCAGTACATGGTGGAGTTCTGATTATTTATAAATATTTGAAAAAAATGCGATAAAATGCATAACAGTGGCCAAATTCGATCATATTTAACACATAGGCCCAAACGAAACAATTTAGTGCATGATTTGTACAAAAATTACAGTAAAACTGCTTATAAAAGCAATAACTGCTAGCTGCTTCATGTCTGGGCAGTACTTCTGGCATATCCTGCTCGGGCCCTTGATGTGAGTGTGCTGGATGAGAGAGACGGAGACAGACAGATGCAAGTACTGTTTTGCATGCCTGCTTGTCCTGTACAGTGTACACACGCTGCACAGCCACACTGAGGCCAAGACTAATTTCTTTATTTGTGATTTCTGTGACTATATAATTTCTCTTTGGCCCCCAGTAGTCTATTCTCTCTCTATCTCTCTCTTTTGGATGGTTCAACATTTATTTTGCCAGCATGCCCTTGCCCTTTGTACAGACAGCCAAAATGAGACCAGCAAGAATACACCTTATTTGTGATTTCTGTGACTATAACGTGTCTCTTTGACCCCAGTAGTCTAATCACTCTTTCTTTCTCCTCTGGATGGCACAAGTCAATGCAGTTTGACCTTGATTATCCGAACCTCTCCGGGACACCGAAATTGTCCGGATAATCAGAAATGATGAAAAAACATAAACACGCACAGATTCTACTTCATTATTTCAGCCAATCTTTAATTGTGCAATGGCTACTTTGATTAAAATATGTAAAAGCAGGCATATAAATTATAAAAATAATTTCATTGTGATGTTCAGAGTTTAGTTCTGTACAGTCCCGAATTCCATTTCCTTGGTTTTAAAAAAATCATGTATTTTCATCTGCTTAGCCCCACTGTATTTTTTTGCTGATGCCAGTGTGAGCAGGCGGTTTAGGGTGAGCAGATGAATTGGGTCAGTATCCTGCTGTCGGTCTAGCCATGCGATAGCTTTTCGGAAATGTTCAACGCCATCAGAGTTACTCACAACCTCCTCCTCCTCACAATCTTCGACTTCTTCCTCGTCAGACTCTGTATCCACGCCTTTCTGTTCTGTGACAAGTGAAATTATGTCACAATCTGTTAGGTCCAGAGTTATCAGCAGTTCAAGATCTTGAGCATTTAGCCTGGCTATTTCATCTTCTAGTGCACTGGCAGCCTTGAGTGCACCGTCTGAAGCAGGGATCACTTCTGCTTGTTGATCATGCTACCTGCCCCCCCTCCTCGTCCAGAGGCATAGCTACAAGGATGCAGGGGGTGTAGTGGCACCCAGGCCCACGAGGTTTGAGGGGCCCAAATCAAAATTTTGATTATTCAAAACTGGGGAGGAGCCCTGTAACATCGCCTTGCACCCAGGCCCTCTGGGAATTTGCTATGCTACTGTCTTCATCGACATCAGCATCTGAGCCTGCTTCTGTTGCTTCTGTAGCTGAATTTACCCTGATTTTTAGTGTGGATCCAAAAGACTTGACAATGCTATCTGGTGTTGCCTCAGACCAAGAATCTCCAATCATGTATGCCACGTCTTTTAGATTCAGTTTTTTAGGCTGTCCATGACTGAGATGTCTGGCTCTCTCTCAGTTAAGATATGGTGCAGCAAGCGCTTTCTGTATCTTTTTTTAATCCTTCCAGGATTCCATGATCAAATGGTGGCAGAGAGAGGTCATGTTGGGAGGCAAGGTGTCCGATTGGGAAGCAGTTTCCAATAAAGGCCAGTTTCGTTGGCATTATAGATTTGATCAGTAGTGTAGACCCTTTCACTAATCAGTTTATGCAGCTTATCAATCTATGGCTGCACCTCATTTTCATCAGCCAACATGCGTTCCCCCTGGATCTCCAGTTGTTTGATGGGGTGCCTTTTTTTTTTAAATGCTGGAGTCAGCCACTGGAAGCCTTATAGTATCTGTGTGTGCCTTCGTGACTTCTGATTTCCTGGCTGAAGTGCAGTGCCTTTTCCTGGAGCATAGGGCCTGATACAGGTGCACCCTTACTCCACTGCTATGTGAACCACAGGTAAGTTGCTTTTTCGAGGGTCTCATCAGCAGCAGGTTTAAGAGTTTTCTGCCACTTAAGCTCCCATTCATCCTCAACATTGGTGGCATGGGATAGCAACTGATCTCATTGTTTCTTGATGTCCAAGACTAGTTGCTTAGTGATCCTAAATGCCAAGCAATGTTGACTGTTTTTTCACCCTATCCCAATAGGTCCAGAATGGCAGTCTTGTCACTGATTGAGAAGATCTTTCTTTCTCTCTCTTGCCAGATGCACCATTGGATTCCATCTGGACTGTGACAGTAGGTTAGTAGGACAGTAGGCAGATCCCGCTCGGACAGACAGAATGCAGAACAGCATAGTCACATAATTCATTAGCTGCATTTATACTGGACTAAGTGGCTCGAACTTGAATCCACTGAGCACCTAAGTGTTTAAGTGATTAAGGGTGCTCAGTACTATAGCAGCTCTGTAACACCTCGTTAGCTAAGCTGAACATGACAGAATGTGCCTTTGTTTCACATATGAGCATATGAAAATGCCAGCAGAAACAGGCCTACGGTCTATCAAGTCTGCTTCGATTGTGCAGCTAGCCCCTCAACTTGCAGCTCCCCACCTCCCTCCCACTCCTCTTAATTACCCCTCCCTCACTTTGTCCCTCCCTCTTAAAACCCCTCACTGTACTACAAGCTACCTCCTCCTCAGGCTGGGCATTCCACTTATCCACTACCCATTCAGTGAAAAAGTGTCTCCTGATTTCCCTCCTGAATCTTCCCCACCAATCTCAATGTATATCCCCTCTCGTGTCCCTCCCACTTCTAATCTGGAGGTCCCTCTCTGTGTCAGTTTTGTTAATCCCCTTTAAGTATTTAAAAGTTTCAATCATATCCCCTCCTCTCCTCCAGGGAATACATGTTCAGCTTGCCCAGCTTATCCTCATAGGACATACCCTCCAGACCCTGGATCATCTTTGTTGCCCTGCGCTGTACCCCTTCTAATAATCTGATGTCTTTCTTCAGGAATGGTCACCAGTACTACACACAGTATTCCAGGTGTGGTCTGACCAGTGACCTGTACAGCACACAGTACCACATTAAAATACTCAAAAGCACTAAGCGGTTTGATTAACAGACTTTGAAAATGTTGCAACAGTACTTAAAACTTGGGACCAGATTGGGAGTCCACTCGAGGAGTAGTCCGGATAATCGAGGTCAGACTGTAAATATTTTGCTAGCATGCCCTTGCCCTGTGCACAGACTGCCACAATGAGACCAGCAAGAATACACTTTATTTGTGATTTCTGTGACTATAACATTTCTCTTTGGCCCCCAGCAGTCGCTCTCTCTTTCTCCTCTGGATGGCATAAGTCAACATTTATTTTGCCAGCATACCATTGCCCTGTACACAGACAGCCACAATGAGACCAGCAAGAATACAGTTTATTTGTGAATCTACGGCAAAAAGTTTTTGCTATGCTCACTAAATTTTTATTTGTAGAAAAGAAGCAATAGGTGCTGTATAGTGACAGGGAAATATAACGTTCTTTGTGTGTCACAAAAGGCACAGTTCATCAGTACTCTAATAATGGGGCATAGCACCTTTAATGGACAAAAGTCAGTTTTATCAGCATAGATACAAAAATATGAAAATTACAGCTTCTTTTGGTGAGTCAGGAAACTGCATTTACTTTTTATGGTACAAAACCTACTACTTCCAACTCCAACCACTGAAGTCTGTTGGCAAACTTAAAGTGCGTTTGCAAGTATAAAATGCATAGAAGAATATGCCAGTACTTTACCACACAGTTGCTTCTTATCTTCATGGCTCAATTGCCTAGTTCCACATTCTCCAGGTCTCAAGGCTTGAGAGAGAGAACAAGACCTACGACACAGCCAACCCGAGGAAGAGTCACCGACCAACCGACCACAGCAGCTCAGATCTCCCCACCACACAACTATGACTGTGGTCCTCTGGCTTCTGGGCTCGGTTCACCCCTACTCTCCTCAGTCTTTGGTCCACCTGGTGCCGTCCATTCCTCCAGCTAGAACTGCATGCAATGAAATGGCAATTTAGGCAGGCAGAAAAAAAGAACTGCTTTCCATGGACCAAAAACTGGACTTCTGTGGTGAAGTTTGTATTTATTGGTTTACCCATGCCGCAGCGACAGTCATCATGGAGACATCCCCAACAGCGACAGCCGTAGTGCCGACTGTCAGCATTGCAGTGTCGGGATGCCTCCATGTATCCATCGAGGGCTGCACCCCCAAACCCCCACACCCCGGTCTCTAGGATTCTAACTCTGAGTCGGAGTTGGACCCGGGGGGTCAAACACCAACGAGGCAGTCCCGATCACCATACAGACCACCACAGCGACTGACAGATTTTGCCCAATTCCTGTCGCTGTGGTGGTCTTCATGATCAGGGAGTCACTGTGGTAACAGTATATGGTATTTATCTGGGTCTGTGGATTCAGGGTTTGATCCAGGGGTCCGGATTTTGGATTTTAATTCAGGTGATATTTTGCAGATGGTAAAAACCATTCCAGACAGCAGCGGACACCTGAGCATCAAGTGTCAGCTCAATTTCTAAAAAGACACCCAAATTCTTCACCTTAGTGGAGGCCTGTAGTTTGGTCAAGCCAATTAAAAGCCCTAAATCCTGTCCAGGGGCCCCTATTCCCCCCCTTCAACCTGGCACCACCACCAATACTTCAGTCTTTCCCAGGCTGAGTCCCAATCAGTTCAACAATGTCCATGCCTGGCTTTTGACAAGTACTTATCCAGCATGTCAACTGCATCTGATCTTCCCGGTGTGAAAGACAGGTAGAGCTGGGTATCATCAGCATAGCAATTAACCCCTAGCCCATACTATCTTATGACCTCACCCAGGGGCAGTATATACACTGCAAACAACATGGGGGGAGGACAGAACCTTGGAGAACTCCACAGGACAGGGCCATTGGGCTTAAGGAATAATTCCCCAAAACCGCCCTCTGGGACCTGTCCTGGAGGAAGGGCTCAGATCAGCTGATGACCTTGTCAGTGAGTCCAATGTACTCCCTCAGCCTGTCCAACAACACCCCATGATTCACAGTGCCAAATACTGGTGAGAGACTGAGAAGAATGAGAATCGATCACTCTCTCCTACCCCTTGTCCTGAGCAGGTCATTCAACACCCAGACTAATGCAGTCTCCATGCTGTGCATCACCCTGAAACCAGACTGGAATAGTTCATAAATCTGGAAATCTGTGCGGTGATTCTCAAGCTGCTCCACAACCACCTTCTCAAACACCTTCTCTAGAAAGGGAAGGTTTAAGATAAGTCGATAATTTTTAATTTTATTTATTTCAGTTTAGGATTAATACCTTTGAGTCCAGGACTCATTTTCAAAGGTTCCAGGCCATTGTACAAACATTACAAATATAACAGTGTTTACAGAGAACAGAAGACAGTTACACAGACATTCAAATACCAAAGAAATCTTATATAGCCAACTAAAGGTTGAAGAGGATAGGGTAAATAGGGTTCACCATTTAGTTGGTCAGTCTAGCCTAAGGGGGGGTATGGGGTCAGCCAGGGATGGTGTCGTGATGGTGGAATTGGTTTGTCAGCCGAGTGGGCCTCATTTGGGGATGGGGGGGTTGATGAGATAAAAAGGGGTGTGAAAAGGAGAGGGTTGGGTGGTTGAAATTCTGCCATATTAGTGAAGGCGAGCACAATTCTTTTTTGCGTCAAGATGGGATCTGAGCCCAGATTTGAAGGTACTAATCTTGGGTGATTCTGTGAGGTTAGCAGGTAACTCATTGTACCATTTTGGTCCTTGGTACAGGATGGAGTTCTGGGCAAGTTTCATCCTTTGAAGGGAATCACCAACCTGTCTGTAGCTGTGCGTCTTGTTGATTTGGTGGGAACTGCCGGCGTAAAGAGGTAGCCCAGTGCAGGGGGGGAAGCCCAAGAAGCACTTTTTTCAGAAGCAGACAGGTTTGGTATTGTGCTTTAAGATGAAGTGGGAGCTACCCATTTTCGGTGTAGAGCATGAAGGTGTGGGAGTCCTGGGCAGCCGCTATGGATAGTCAACAGGCCTTATTTAGTAGTGTGCTGACCCTGTTTAGGGCAGTTTTAGTCCCTGCCCCATAGATAGGCAGCCCATAATCTATGGAGGGCATCACTGAACTACTGATGGCAAGTTTCAGAGCATCAGGTGTCATAGAGTGCCTATGGCGGTAAAGGACCCCAAGTTTTGTATTCGCTGACTTGACAACTGAGGTTAGTGTATTGTCAAAGGTGATGCCCAAGTATTTGAACTTTGTTACTTGTTCCCAGTGTTTCACCCTTATGGTTCTGGATGAGCAAAGGCTGGTATTTCTTTCTGCTTTGGTAGGTAGAGAAGAGTAGACTTTTCATATTTTTATGGTTTAGTAGTAGTTTGTTTTGTGTGAACCAGGACTCAAGCTTGAGGAAGCTGTCTTGGAGTTCAGTTGTGATGTAGTTGTGATCTTTCCTAGCGACCGATATCACTGCATCGTCAGCATAGAGAATATTGCGTGCTGTACATGCAGATGGTGCAGAGTTGATGAAGAAGCTAAAAAGCAGTGGGCCATGAATAGAGCCCTGTGGGACACCGAGAGACACTTCTTTAGCAGATGATAGGGTGTCTCCAATTTTGACTCGTTACCTGTTTGTGAGGTAGCTTCTGAGCCACAGTATTATGTCCAGGGATAGGTCTGTTGAATGGAGGCAGTTTAGGAGTAGTTTGTGGTTAACAGAGTCAAAGGCCATCGTAAGGTCGATGAAGACTGAGCCAACTGCCTCCCCATTATCTAAGGCATCATAAAGCTGGGAAGAGTAATCAACAAAGGCGGTAAGTGTGGAGTGCTTTTTTCAGAATCCATGCTGCTGTGGGCAAAGTAGGTTATATTTATCAAGATGCTCTGTAAGCTGCTCTGAGACCATTCTTTCAAGTGCTTTAGAGAGAAGGGTGGTAGAATGGATATAGGTCTGTAGTTGGACGTTAGAGTTTTGTCCCTGGCTTTAAAGACAGGCGTGACGTTGGCTAACTTCCATAGTTTTAGAAACACCCCTGTTCTTACAGATGCATTAAACACCATTGAGAGGGGACAGGCCAATTCATTTAGGAGAAGACCCACGAGTTTCATATCCACTAGATCAGCCCCATCCTGGTCTTGCCAAGAACCCTCTTAATGTGCTTGGTGGTTTCGGATTCGGTGACCTGCTTAAAGTAGAATGTGGTATTGCATCCTTTGGGGGGTTAAGAGGGGTATTAGGGTGTTATTGCCTGAGCTGATCTTTAAAGTAGTCAGCAGGGAGTACTCCAGATAGGTCTGTGAAAGCATGGTTGAGCTAATTTGCGTTGTCAATGTGATCCTGTAGGGAACTCTCCCTTGTTACTAGTAGATCGGGTGGGGCCTTAGGGATCTTTCCTGTTAGGGATTTGATGGAGTTCCAGAATTATTCCCTACCAGAGCCCCAGCTCTTGCTTAAGAGGTCCTTATAGTAGAAAACTTTTGCCTGCCGAATATGCTTGATGCAGTCATTTCTAGCTGCCCTTTAGGCAATGAGTGACGCAGGAGTTCCAGATGATTTTGCAATGTGCCAGAGATCGTCTCTATTCTTCATTAAACTGATCAGGAGGTTAGTGAGCCATGGGTTGGAGGTACCCCTGACTTTCTTCGTTTTGTATGGAGCAAAAATATCACAAGCACTGTTAAAGTTTGTTATGAAATAATTCAAGGCCTCATTACCATCAATATCTCCTGCCAAAGGAGACCAGTCCAGTTGTGATAGGTACTGCTTGAAAAAGTCAAGTAGCCCCGGCCTCAGATAGTGATTTTTGGACACCTTAGGTGGGTCTTTGGTGAAACTGTTTGTCCAGGTGCACTTCACTGGGGAGTGATCACTGAGGCTGTCAGATAGGACAGTGACATCTGATATATGCTCTGGATAAGTGGACAGGAGCCAGTCTATAAGGGAGCTGCTCCCTGTTTTGTAGTTGATCTGAGTGTTATCGGTTACCATCTGGATTACAAACAGGCTGGATATTAGATCCCTGACTTTTGTCTCCTTCGGGGAGTGCCAGTTTATGTTAAAGTCACCTATAATAATCTTCTCCAAATTAGTACCTGAATGCTGCAGGTTGTCTACGACTAGTTTTAGTCCTGTAGTTTGGTGTGGTGGTATATATACTGTAGAGAGCAGCAGTGTTTTTTTCTGTTGACCTATGCTTAACTTAAGATTCAGGATTTGGACCACTTTCGTGTGTAGGCTGGAGTCATGGGCCTGCAACTTTATTCTAGATTTGGTATAGACTAGGCACCCTCCCCCACATTTAGTGGTTCTATCTTGCCTGAAGGAGTTGTATCCATTGAGGGAGACTGATGCAGCCAGAATTTTCAGGGAAAGACAGGTTTCTGTGAGTGCGATAATGTCTGGGTTAGTCACCTGTACCCAAGCCTGGAATTGGGAGAACTTGGATAGGAGCCTGTAGATGTTTAAAGAGACGATGGTGAGTTGCCCTTTGTGTTTAGGCAGTCTAGTGGGGGTGGGTCCAGGGTTGGGGTGCACATTCCCTGATAGAAGCAGCAATAGTAGGACAATAGAGCGAAGTAGATGGTACATGACATTCGCACGGGAGCAGGTGCACTTTTTCCTCAAGAGGGAGGCTTGATGAGCAGTGCAAAAACGTGGTCAGATGTTTATCAGTGCAACTACTGGGAGCAGGTAGGTGCATACGTAATATAATAATCTTGTCCAAGGTACCAGGAGTCAAATGATGACAAATAATCAAATCCACAGGAAATGGTGAACTACTGGGGACCAGTAAACTGTTGTTACTGTAGATCAAAGACCCAGAATGTGTTAAATTCCTGAAGGTGCTGAAAACACTGGCCTGGGGCATATGCAGGAAATAAAAATCCTTTGTTGGTGTCTTTCCTTTGTTCTCCAAAATGGTTGTGAATAGACCTCAAAGACAAGCACAGATCCTTTAAGGAACAAGTCAGACGGAAATGGGGATTCAATGCAGCACTTCACAACTCAGAGCTTGTATAACAGATTTACTGACCTTATTTTTGCTTCTGATGGCTTCCAAAAAAGTTGATTTATGATGAGAATGCTAATATCTGGTGATGATGTTTTTCAGTTTCTTAGTCCAGGAAACATTCATAGATGTCCTGTCCAAGAATGGTCCAGTTCCTCCAAGCAGAAACACATGAAAATCCACAAAAACTAAACTACTGACAGAGACAAACACAAACAGACAGCCACACGTTGTCACATATGTCTTGTATATCTAAGATGTTGTGGTCCAAAGAAGTTTTTTTTCAACAGGGGCTTCAAAACAGCCTGTTTTAGAGGCTCAGGGAAAACCCTCATCCTTAAGGAACACTCGACAATCTCGACAAAAACCGGGCCCAGAGCTCCAACGCAATCAACAAGTAATTACGTCATTGGTAAACTACCTGGTCCAAGAGGCGGCAATGTTTTCTAGTACTACAACTATTTCTGCTGAATCTGATCAACATGCTGAATCCTTAATGAAGCAAAATAAAAGACATAGTGATCAGCACCACACAAGCAACCAGTCACTCATCGCATCGGTCAAGTGCAGTGCAGTCATAAAAATGTTTGCCACTGCCACCTGAAGACCTGATGACAGACACACAACACAGTTACATCCATCCTAGTTCCACAATTGCTGCCAGCAACTGCCAAGTAATTTATGTATCAAAAATAAAATATAGTAATATAATAATCGCAGCCCAGTTACTGTAAGTGAGATGTAACCAGGCTAACATACCATTCACACACAAACAATAAAGATGTGATATGAATTTTCAATTTAGTAGCTTTTTTTTCTGTGAAGCATTCACAGCCAGATATGGGGGACGTGAGAAATATACAAAGAGTATTCAATTTCTGGGTTTCGGGCATCTGCTAAGCCATGTACTGTACAAAAATTAAAACAGTACAGTCAGGATCAGTTGCTGAGGGCAAAAAAAGTGACAAGTAGTAGTAAGGACTGGAGTAAGGACAAAAAGTGATAAGTAGTAGTTGTTACTTGTGAGGATAAAAAGTGATAGTAGTAGTAGACAGCAGTATCCTACCTTCCAGATCAGATAGTGGTACCAGGTACCACCAAGTAAGTTTGTGACATGAAATGCAGTTGCTTGCTGCATTCTGACTCTGAACCCACATGATATTTTTTTTTTCTATTTTGTGCTTCTCATGTGATCATTCAAGTAATAGTGGCCTGGCCTAGTCAGTCCTGACCTGAGGTGTTGCAATTAATTGCTACCTCATTAAGTAAACCCTGTTCACACAGAGGAAGGCAGTTGTGATAGAGAGGTTTCAGTGGTAACCAGAGACCTCGAGAGCAGAGCTCGAGAGATCCGTTACCACGGAAACCTCGGGATCTCATAACTGCCTTGTTTGAGTATGGTTGCTTATACACAATCTTTTATAGTGTATGGGCAACCATAATCAGCACTCTGTCATCCCCAAACAAGTCTATCAGTAAAAATAAGGCTTACTTCGGAATCTGTACCCGCATGCTTACTTTCACGTTGCCGTGGGCCGCTCAATTGCGCATGCGCAAATGCGTTCGATCTTGTTGTGCTGCACCGGTGACGTACTCAGTGCAGCACAACAAGATCATGATGCACTGAGTGCAGCACAACAACGCTGTTCCAGGCATGGATTTCCAAGCAGAATAGCGTTCCACCACACACTATAAAAGATTTCCATCACAGGCACGAATTCTTCAAAGTGTTTTGTGGATAGGGCCTGCTCAGAGCAGTCAATGAATGTTTTATTCAGGTATTATATCTGAAATTAAAGTGAGGAATGCTGACTTTGAGAAATGTGAAGTGCTCAGCATTTTCTGGTGTCAAACAGGATTGTGTGTCAGTAATGATGTTACCAGCTGAACTAAACAATCGTTCTGAGCACACTCTAGTCGGAGGGCTATTCATGTACTTCACTGCAATGTTTACTAACGCAGGCCACATATTTTATTTAGATTTCCAATACTGCAAAAGATCAGCATTCCAGCTAATATTGGGCTCTGCCAGGTACATTTAAACAATGGTCTGTGCAGAGGCTGTATTACAAGAGGCAGATGAAGATGTTACAATTACATCTTCTAAGTGACTCCAGAGACATGAAGCTGAATCAAGTGACTGTGGGACAGTGCTAAGCTTGTCTGGTGGTGAAGAAGAAGATTTGGCTGCAGTGGCTAAGGAGGGAGAGGGAGAAAATGCCGCAACAGCAGGGGATGGGCCACCTAATGCTGTGCTGTGTAGTAAAGAAGATTCTGAATGTGGTGCTACTGTTGTACTCTGTTCCATGACAGCACACACCTCGCCAATTATTTCTTGTTTATCTTGAAACCAGTGTCATCATCATCACTCAATAGTCACTTCGATTTGTATCGTGGATCCAAGATTGTTGCTTTATTGTAGTACTCAGAATGAGGCATTTTTCATAGTTTGTCATTTTCAGCTTTTTTGATCATACGTCTCATTAGATCTTGTTGTATTCTGGAGGGCAACTTGCATGTGTCAGCAGCACCACTGGCAGCCTGTGTGATCATGGAACTGTCTTGCTTCTCTAACTTTTCCCTAATCAGATTCAAACTAAATTTTAAACATTTTATTAGGGTTATCACTTGGCTGAGAGTTGCTGTGTTTACACTGACCTCCTTGGTGAGTTCCTCAAATGGCTGGAGCAGGAAATTAGAAACTCCAGCATGACCCGCTGTGGTGGAGTAATATAGATGTCTGCATCACCAATTTTTTTTCCAAGATGTATTACCTGACAGCTTTCTTTTGTTCCAGCAGCCTTTGGAACATATAAAAGGTCCAATTCCTTCGAGCAGAACTGTCTTGGATCAGTCTATACAAAGGTAAACTGTGCTCCTGCTGTATTTTTTCAAAACAAGTGACAGGCTTTGCTTGGTGAGTACATCTTCTTTTAACAGCGTTAATGAGAGCCTTAATCTCCCTGTCATCATTGAGAAAACAGTGAACTATTAAACTTAAGCAATGTGCAAAGCAGCGGATGTGAACGAAGCCCTTCCTCCTCCAATGCCTTCCTTATGTTGGACTCATTATCTGCAGCTATAAAGCTAACTGACAGTTCTGTGAAGTGAACCATTGCTGTATTGGTTTTTGGAGCTCATCATTGATGTTGTACGAGATATGTTAAGATGGAAAATAAAACATTTTTAGAACAGCAAACTGTGATGCTTCACTGTCCCCAGTCCCACGTGAATTATCGAAACATGCCCAATAAACTGTGATAGATGTAACCCCCTTGTTACCTGGGGTTACTAGAATCCCAGTAAGGCCTAGTGGTAGGCAGGGAATGCAGCTTGTGAAACTCCAGTAAAATGGGTTTCACACTGTCTCACTCTGTTCTCAGTCTCAGCTGAGACTGAGGGATGACATCACCAATAGAACTATCGCAGCTGCATGAGCCACATTGGAATCTGCAGCAAAGGGAGTTAGTTAGAACGTTGGGAGTTTTGAAGTGAGTGTCTTCAGTTTGTCTTCAGTGAGTGTGTGTGAAGTAGGGAGCTTGCTGTTAAAGCAGCTCAGTGAAGGCTCTAGGAGCCTCATCCCTGACAGAGGGCTACTTTTAAGTAAATGGGGTGTGTGTCTCCACCTTAAAGAGAGACACAGAAAATTGCTGAAGTGGTGGAGACTGCTGTTTTCAGGTCTCAGTGCCCCCTCCCTCTGGGGGGGGAGATGAGAAGATTTCCCTGCAGATTCCTGGGGCAATCCCCTAGTTCTGCTTGTGGAAGAAAAGCTGCCTATATGTTCCAGTATTTATTTGGGAGAAAAGAAGATTTGTGAGTCGCCTATGGGGCACCTACAATGTGAGGGTGAGTGTCTGCTCTGGCTAAAAGGGCATATGTTTTTCACCCTGGGACTTGTGTGACAATGTGGAGATTGAACTACTAAATATTGAGAAGCCTAGAGAAAATGGGCTAAGCAAGTTAAAAGTAGTTTCAAGTTCCAGGGTTTGTTGGGATGCAAATAATATGTAGAGGTGATGTGACAGACATCTACCCTTAATCTACATTTAAAAGTGCAGTACAGGAATTGTTCAGTTTCAGAGAAATGGCGGGTATGGGCTGTGGGGCTGGAGGTGGGTGGCCCCTCATCTTTAGTGACAGGTCACCTCTCACGGATTTCTTCTGTGGTTTCTACTTTGCCTCAGGCACTTGGCCAGTGATGGAAGTACCCAGGCGTGTGATGTAAGAAAAATTCTCTCTAGGGTCACAGACTCTAGTGTGGTTTTAGGAGCCACAACAGGATAATTGGTTCATTCCTCAAATGGACTGTGGATCAAGTGGCCGGCAGGGGAGTCGGGCCAATGGGGAAAACCCCAGTAGTGTACAAGTCGGGCTGTGTACCCAAAGCTGCGTGCAAGTCCAGGCTGTGTGCCTGGTGGGTTTAGAGCCTGAAAGCTGGAAATAGTGATAAAGTGTTCTGTTGTCTCTAATCTGCATTACCAGGAAATGTAGCCCCATGGGGGTCCATCTATGCTTTGTTTGTTCAGCTTGGATGTGAATAAAAGCCACCCTGAAGAATCCCATTCCTGGTTCTGGACATTACAGTTATTGCTTCCTGTGTTTGGATTTGCTTGGGTGCCCCTGTTCAGAGTAGCCAAACCTAGGTCTCCTGTGCCGTGTAACCTCATCCTCCCCGAACCCAGGTCCCCACCAGGTACTGCTGTCAGCTTCATCAGCATGCCACCTGTCATTTTGCTAGAAAGGCAGGGGTGAGGGGTTACAAAAATGGAGGCACCACTTTGGATTTTATTCTGGGAGGAAGATGCTTGGGCAAGGGGGCTAGCATTTTGGCTATCTGGCAGTGGGTAGCCCAAAAAGCTGAAGCAAGTAACTAGTGTGTGGTGCTCTGGATCTTGTGCTGCTGTTTAAATTGCCAACTGTTTACCAAGGAGCAGTAAAGCCAAAGAGTGTGCCCTTGTCCTGCATCAAAATTGTTTACAGCGTTTTGCCTGCTTTAAAATGAACTGTTGTAAAGAAAAGTGTGGAAGACTAGGGGTAGCAACAGGAAAATTGTGCACTGGAAGTTGGAAATGCTTTTTGAAATGTCTGAGAGACTGCAGTGTAAATGGCTATGTTAAATGGCTGAAAGGGGCTCCTGCCTTGGAGTCACTTGGTGAAGAAAAAAAGTTGCATTCTGCAGTTTTAAATTTGCCTGCTTGACGATCGCCGTGAGGAGAAGAGCCCTCGTGAGGAAGAAGAGGCTCATTTGCATGGCGTCATGTGGTTGGTCAGGCTGAGATCAGTCCCGCCCCTCAGCCAGCTCTACAGAGACTGCCCCAGCATTCGAGAGGGAGTGTGAGTGGAGTGCGTGTACTGGCAGTGGAGGAGCGTCGCGGAGTGTTAAAATCACTGTAAACATTTTAAAATTAGACTTTCTTGTTTAAAATCGGGCTCAACCCGCTAATCGATCGTTGGAATTGCAAGTTTGCTGGTTAAAAGGATGATCCGAAGGACTGCCCGCCCTTTTCTGTTCTAAGGCCTCCAAGAACTGGCTGCAGGCCGTTCTTCCCCATCACAGCAAACTGCTACTGATAACAGTAAGTAACAACCTAAAAACTGCTCAAACCGTGATTTTCTGCCCTATGCCATATAAATGTGTGTGCAGCAGTGTAGTTGCTTTGCAAGTAACGACTGTGTCAAGTCCTGCCAGCAAGTGCAAGTCTGTTAAACCATTGACTGTGTGCAGAGTAATGAATTTAGCCTCAGTTTAAAGTTTGCAGCCAGAGAGAGACTGTGAGTTGTAGCCAAAGTGCAGCACTAGTTATACAGGCAATCCTGTGCTAAAAACCTGAAGCTTTAAGGGACTGTGAATAAAAGAAATGTTTCTAGCATGTAAAAAGTCAGTGGAAAATCCTGTAAACGTGTTTAAAGCAAGAACAGAACAAGTTGTGCAGTTTGAGCAAAAGTTATCAGTAGTTTGTGTAAATCGGGTGCGCAGTGGCTTGACCCAGATTCTGAATGTTGATGCACAGGAGTGCTGCCGCCGCCATTACAGGGTGGGGTAGTAAAGTAAACACAGCAGCAGAGGAGCCATTTTACAACTAAAGAGTGCGTTCAGTAAAGTGGGATTTTCAGTTACAATGAACTTTTGTTTGTTTTTCTGCAGTTATGGCCTCAGGACCAGCTCGTTACCCGGATCATGCCCGGGTTGCAGTAACAGCAGCAGTGAATAGACTGAGGAATATTGAAAAGTGGTGCTATGGAGGGCAACTGCCTCCTCATATGGCGATTCCTGGTTTTCCAGTGCATGTATGTTAAATATGCTTGAGAGCTGGAAGGGACGTCTTCATGATTCCTCACTGTGCTGGATGCCTAGAAAAATATGGCTTGTATAAAGCAAATCAAATTCATTTGGCTCCCACATGGACAAAGGTTCAGGAATCTGCAGTTGGAAGCACACAGCACCAGGCGGAGCCTGTGGAGGAAGGCCCCTCGGGGGAGTGTGGCACAAAGCTAGAGGGTGCAGACTTAGAGACAGAACCAGAAGTTGAAGTTTTGGATGCTGGATCCCAGAAAGAAAATTCGGATAAAGCATCAATAGACCCCTGGAGGGGGGGGCCTAGCCCAAGTTTCTTAGATGAAGATGAGATGCGGGAGGCCTCTGAGTGGGAGGTGTTGACCTCCGCACCTAGTGATGAGTGGATAGTCTCGGGAGTGAGAACGACTGCTCACTCCTGGGCTCAGATCCTCAGTGAAGAGGAAGATGAGGGGGAACCTATGTGGCCTTGTGAAAAAGTAACGGGTACACAGCCTCAAGATCTTGCCTCGGAGGAATGTATTGAAGAAGGTGGTGATGCCACTGCCCTGGCTTTACAAGAGGAAGAAGTCAGGGATCCGTTTTTAATTTCCTTGAGAATGCGAAGCTGGCAGAACCAGGACTGGCCACCCCAAGCCAGACAGACCAGCGGTCTCAGATTGACCAAAGCAAGTAAAGAGGAGAGACTGGTTCGTAGAAAGGCAAATGAGATCTATGGTATGACCTTTCCTACCTTTCCTCGGAGAGTCTGGGAGGAGATTGAGGACTGCAGGAAATCCTGGATCTGAGAGGAAGCAATGAAAAGTGTGCATCCTGGGGCTAACAAGCATGTGAAAAACAGACTGTTTCATGAGAAGTATACCCAGTAGAAGAGAGGCAGGATACTGTTTATAGACAGAGTGAGAATAGTGGACAGAGAGGGACGTGAAATATCCCACTGTGTGAATTATGTGCACCCAGACAGGGTAATAATTCAAGCTCCTGACCCCCAGTACTATTGGCCTCAGTGCAAGGACCTCTCAGCAAATGTGCCCGTGCCTACAAAATGGAAAGCCGAGCAGTGATAGTCAATACTGCCACACCAGACTGTGAAGTGCCTTTATTGATCAGCCAAATATGGATATCCAGGACTCAGGTGCCCCACATTCATCAGTCTACAGTGTACTGGCCTTTCCAGCATCCATCGACTGGCCCACCAGATGACTTCAGATCCAGAGAGGACACCAGCCCAGCTGTATCCTGTTCATCGCCTGGTAATCGAATGACGTCGGACCAGCTGTTTTCTTTTTGTTCCTGTTCTAAGGTTCCATCTCCAGAGATGACATCAGCCCAGCTGTTCCCAGATGTGCCCTCCTGTGGTTCCCGGAAGATGTCCGCCCAGCTGTATCGGGAGTAATGCTGCCAGGGAGAGTCTTCGTCAGAGGTGCAGGTCGATTAAGAATTTTTCGTACTACAAGTGGCTGGTAAGTCCGAACTTTTCTATCTTTATGACATTTCAGTACACACCCTACACTAGCAGACTTCAAAATGTGTGAACTGTCCTCAAAGACTCTCCCCTTCGGGACTTTGGCCTGTTAGAACTGTGCTTCACCGGGCTCCGGCCCAGGAGAGACTCTTTATTGGACTAGCCTTCAGGCATTGTGGTCACTAGTTGGGACTTTTAGGGCACTCCATCCCCCCAAATGTGTATTGTAAATAATGTCATTGTTTTCTAATGTAAATACTGTTTTTCTATTTTTTCTAAAAAATCTTTTTGGGATTATTCAGTGTTTTGATGGTAGGGGTTTAGGTAGACTGTGTATGCAGATTAGGAGTGTGTGTTGTCTTTCTTTTTCTTACAGGTATTCCTGGGAAGACAGAAGAGAAGACAAGAAGAGGAGGAGGGGCTCATCAGAGTTCCTTGTCAGTGCTTTATTGTGTGGAAATTTAAAGTAGTGTGGTGTTATTGTTGTTATTACTGTATTAACCCTTTCCTTCCAGAGGTGTGGTTGTGGGGGTAGGGAGGAAAAAGTAACATGATATAAAATGTGGTATTTTCTTGGTGTGTGGTTGCAGGTTGCCCAAGGTCGGGGAGGTCCCCTGGTTGTTTTTGTTTTGGGGGTATTAGGTTAGAAGCAGATAGGTTTTCCCTAGAGGGTTAGGGGGGATAGACAGGCTGTGGCCCTGACCTGCAGTAGGGACTGCAGTGCTGATCTATCAGGGTTATGCTCTGGATGGTTCAACCAGAGCCATTAGGTGTCCATAGTAAGTGGATAGCATAGAGGCTGATATGTCAGCTCAAGGCCTCTAGGCCCTTAGTGTTGCCTGCCTGTGCTTGTACATGGTAGGAGGGGGCCCTGATCACCCCCCTCTGCAGGTAGCACATAGGGTGGGATGGCCTAAGGCTGGGTAAATAATGACTGCGGACAGTCATTTTCCTGGTCAAGGGCGAGTGTAACCCCCTTGTTACCCGGGGTTACTAGAATTCCAGTAAGACCAAGTGGTAGGCAGGGAAGATTGCTAGTGAAACTCCAGTTAAATGGGTTTCACACTGTCTCACTCTGTTCTCAGTCTCAGCTGAGACTGAGGGATGACATCACCAATAGAACTATCACAGCTGCATGAGCCACATTGGAATCTGCAGCAAAGGGAGTTAGTTAGAATGTTGGGAGTTTTGAAGTGAGTGTCTTCAGTTTGTCTTCAGTGAGTGTGTGTGAAGTAGGGAGCTTGCTGTTAAAGCAGCTCAGTGAAGGCTCTAGGAGCCTCAGCCCTGACAGAGGGCTACTTTTAAGTAAATAGGGTGTGTGTCTCCACCTTAAAGAGAGACACAGAAGAATACTGAAGTGGTGGAGACGGCTGTTTTCAGGTCTCAGTGCCCCCTGCCTCCGGGGGATGAGAAGGTTTCCCTGCAGATTCCTGGGGCAATCCCCTAGTTCTGCTTGTGGAGGAAAAGCTGCCTATATGTTCCAGTATTTATTTGGGAGAAAAGAAGATTTGTGAGTCGCCTGTGGGGCACTTGCAACGTGAGGGCGAGTGTCTGCTCTGGCTAAAAGGACATATGTTTTTCACCCTGGGACTTGTGTGACAATGTGGGGATTGAACTACTAAATATTGGGAAGCCTAGAGAAATAGGCTAAGCAAGTTAAAAGTAGTTTCAAGTTCCAGAGTTTGTTGAGATGCAAATAATATGTAGAGGTGATGTGACAAACGTCTACCCTTAATCTACATTTAAAAGTGCAGTACAGGAATTGTTCAGTTTCCAGAGAAATGGCCGGGTATGGGCTGTGGGAGCTGGAGGTGGGTGGCCCCTCATCTTTAGTGACCAGGTCCACCTCTACGGATTTCTTCTGTGGATTTCTACTTTGCCTCAAGTACTTGGCCAGTGATGGGGGAAGTACTCAGACGTGGGATTGTAAGGAAAATTCTCTCTAGGAGTCGCAGACTCTAGTGTGGTTTGGGGAGCCACAACAGGATAATTGGTTCATTCCTCAAATGGACTGTGGATCAAGTGTCCGGCAGGGGAGCCGGGCCAGTGGGGAAAACCCAAGTGTGTACAAGTCAGGCTGTGTACCCAAAGCTGCGTGCAAGTCCGTGCTGTGTGCCTGGTGGGTTTAGAGCCTGAGGGCTTGAAATAGTGATAAAGTGTTCTGTTGTCTCTAATCTGCATTACCAAGAAATGTAGCCCCATGGAGGTCCATCTATGCTTAGTTTGTTCAGCTTGGATGTGAATAAAAGCCACAATGAAGAATCCCATTCCTGGTTCTGGACATTACAGTTATTGCTTCCTGTGTTCGGATTTACTTGGGTGCCCCTGTTCAGAGTAGCCAAACCTAGGTCCCCTGTGCCGAGTAACCTAACCTTCCCTGAACCCAGGTCCCCACCAGGTACTGCTGTCAGCTTCAACAGCATGCCACCTGTCATTTTGCTAAAAAGGTAGGGGTGAGGGATTACATAGACATGAAGGGTTCAGGCTGACAGCTTGTCCAGATATCTGTTGTGAGATGCACCACCCTTCCAACAACATTGCACAAGATGCATCTTAATTTGTTACATACAACATTGTAAAGATCTGGAATCCCTGTTGTTGAAAACTATTTCCATGATGGTATACAATATCAAGGTTCAAGGTACTCAAGCCACCACCTGAATCCTATATGTTCAACCACGTTATATGGCAGCAAATCAACAGATATCATTTCTGAAATGTTTTTGTTTTTTATAACAGCAACAGGGTGAGTCAAGGCATATTTGGCTTTACACTCATATATTTCTGAGATGGTAAGCGGTCTCCTTGAAGAAGGATGAGGGCTTTTTAACACATGGTCACTTTCAGTAACAGTCGGAGGAGTCCTTTAAATGGCAGGAAGTGGTGGCGGTGGTGTTTCAATAGTGCTGCAGGGGACTGCAACTGCTTTCATCTATGAGAGTTTCCCCTGAGGGGAGTGAGCTATCACTGTCACTTTCTCTTCAAGACTCACAACAACTGGAGCTCTCAGTAATGTTATGATATCTGTCTAGGTGCCTTTTCAGTGTTGAAGTTCCCAAAGTTCCTTTCTTTTTACCCCGGCTGATTGGCCATTTACAAATAGTGTTCATTGCTACCAACTCATTGGGAGCACTAATGGAGAAATATGACCAAACAAAAGATGATATTTTTTTAGTTTTTTTTTCCAGGAAGACATGGCACCTTGGTCCCCCCCCCGCCCCCGATTTTTCCTGGGCCTGATCCTCTTGTGGTTTATTCCCACTGCCCCCCCACAACCAAAACATTTCTGCTTGTTTCTTCCTCTTCTGCAGTTTCCATTCCCTCCAGTAAACCTTGTGCTGCTTGAACATTCTTCATCTTTATTATTATCCTCATCAGGTTCAACCTCAGAAGAATCGGATGAGGGACTGGCAGTAGCATAGCATGCAATTGTTCCATACCGTTTGGTGCCTCCGTGGGTGGTACAACACACCTTTAGTTTTTTTAACTACATAACTTTTTTTTTACTTGGGACTGATGAAAGAAACATAGAAACATAGAAATTGTCTGCAGATAAGGACTGCTAGGCCCATTCAGTCTGCCAGTAGGCCCTACACATGTATGCATCCACTCACCTTAAGTGGCCAATGGCTTTTCATCACTCCCTTCCCACCCAAGGTTCTCCCGTGCTTGTCACAGGTATGTTTAAACCCCTCCACTGTGCTTGCCCCACCACCTCTTGTGGAAGACTATTCCAAGCGTTCACCACCCTCTTGGTGTAGAACAACTTCCTAATGTTACTTCTTAATCTCCCCCCCCAAATGTCATATTGTTCTCCCTCATTCTGGTATCTTTTCTACATTGGAAAAGATCTCCCACCTGCACCTTGTTTGTGCCCTTGAGGTACTTAAACGTTTCTATCATGTTGCCCCTTTCTCTCCTTTCCTCCAGTGTGTACATATTGAGGTCTCTTAGTATTTCTCCTCATATGTTTTGTGGTGCAAACCATGCACCATCTTGGTCACCCTTCTCTGGACAGCCTCCACCTTGTTTATGTCCTTATGCATGTGTGGTCTCCAGTACTGCACACAGTGCAGTGATGACCTGAGACATTCATCTTTTTTGGATTCAAGCATTCACTTGGAAGACAAAACCTTAGATGTGAAAAAATCACTTTTTGGGTTTGATCTTGTTTTCCCTTTTCAGGCTGATTGCTGTCTTTTGAAGTGCCACTGCCTAACTGAGAAATAGAGTGCACCTTACTAACACTTTGATCCATTTATTATTAGTATTCTAATCTGTAACAAAAGATCTCTCTAACTAACGTGATGTCTTTCTGATGACTCCCACCGACAGGCCAGGGACACATTTTCATGACTGTACACAGCAGTCCAGCACCACCACCACTTCCTTCCAAGATTATTGGACTGACTCTTACAATAAAGTTAGTTAGTGCTAAGTGACCAAATTCAGCAACTGTTAAGTGTGCCTCAGAATTTGAATCGGAGATGCAGACACATTGGTGCACAGCCACCCACAGCACAGTCCTACAGTGGGGGTTGGTTAATGCTAACATGCAATGTAACACAATATACTATAAAACTAATGATAATAAGGAGGAATAATGGAGAATGAGTGATGATGATGATGACACTTGTTTGTACAGTACCTGTACTTTACTTGAGTTGTACTGGAAATAGCCTGTTACAAGTCACAAATTCAGATTATCCTGTGGGCCACACACAGCCAGCAGCACAGGTGCTTCAGCTTGTATGTTGTTTGTCTGAACAGTATTTTTTTGATACAGGAAATTGTGAATGAACATTAACAAGTGATCATGATTTGTGATTGGATGGCACAAGTCAGAGTTTTATTTTGCCACCCTGCTGCCCTTGCCCTGTTCACTCAGCCACACTGAAGCCAGGAAAATAAATTTTATTTGGGATTTCTGGGACTGTTACATTTGTCATGGGCCCCCTGCAGTCTTTCTCTCTCCCCTCCAGATGGCACAAGTCAAAGATTTATTTTGCCACACTGCTGCCCTTGCCTTGTACACACAGCCACACTGAAGCCAGGAAAAACAAATATTTGGGATTTCTGGGACTGTTACATTTATCATGGGCCCCCTGCACACCCACTCTCCCCTCTGGATGTCACAAGTCAAAGATTTATTTTGCCACCCTGCTGCCCTTGTCCTGCATGCATAGCTACGCTGAAGCCAGGGGAAAAAAAATATTTAGGATTTCTGGGACTGTTACGTGGGTCCCCCTGCTGTCTCTGTCTCTGTCTCTCTCTCTCTCTCTCTCTCTCTCTCCCTCTGGATGGCACAAGTTAAAGATTTTTTTTGCTACTCTACTGCCCTTCCCCTGTACACACAGCCGCAGTGAAGCCAAGAAAACAAATGTTATTTGAGATTTCTGGGACAGTTACATTTATCATCAGCAACCCTGCAGTCTCTCTCTCTCTCTCTCTCCCCTCTGGATGAGATTGTGAATGAATGTTAACATGTGATTGTGATTCATGATTGGATGGCACAAGTCAAATATTTATTTTGCCACCCTACTACCCTTGCTCTGTACACACAGCCACACTGAAGCCAGGAAAAAAATTGGGATTTTATGTAACTTTTAAATTTCTCATGGACCCCCGGTAGTGTCTCCCTCTCTCCTCCAGTCAGCTACACTGTTTGAGGTCAAGAAAAGAAAACAACTTTCATATGGAACTTTCTGTAACTATAAAATCTCTCTTGGGCCCCCAGTAGTCTCTCCCTCACTCCTCTGAATCTGGAATGGCACAAGTCAAATATTTTGCCTGCCTGTCTGCCCTTTCTTATGTAGACAGCTACTGTACACTGACTGAGGCCAAAAAAAAAAACTTTCATATGGAATTTTCCGTAACTGTAAAATCTCTCTTGGGCCCGAGTAGTCTCTTCCTCTCTCCTCTGGACCTGGAATGGCACAAGTCAAAGATTTTTCCAGCCTGCCCTTGCTCATGTACACAACTACTCTGTCTGAAGCCAAGAAAAGAAAAAAAAAACTTCCATCTGGGATTTTCTGTAACTGTAAAATTTCTCTTGGGCCTCCAGTAGTCTCTTCCTCTTTCCTGTGGATCATCTGCAATGGCACAAGTCAAAGATTTTGCCAGCCTGCTCTTGCTCATGTACACAGTCACACTGCTGCACTGCCTGCCTTTTGCATCCCCCACTGGCAGCCACCCAGGCCACCACTATCTCCCCAGTCCCTCTGGATTCCTCCTTTCTCCAGTCCCACCATCACCCTCCCTCGATGATCAGTTTCTCTCCCCCCTCACCCCAGTAAGTTACCTTTTTCTGACTCTCCCTAGTTTCACTTCCATTCCTTCACATATTTGTTTTTATATTTGTTGGGGGGGGGTTCGGTTTTGTTTGGCAATTTTTTCTGGCGGCATCTCTGCTAAAGTGCTCCTGCTCCTCCAACTGTCCTCCTCTCTCATCTGGGCTGCACTGTGCACTCAGAATGGTTACATACCATGAGTGCATCCCATGACTGTCTACTGCCTGACTGCATGCTGCCAGCTGCTTGTACCTGAAGCGAATGTACCAATGGTATCCCCATGGCAACAGTAAACAAAATGGCAGAAATGGCATTTTCATGGACCTGGAACCAGACTTCTGCATCGAAGTCCATATTCATCCGGGTCCATGGATTGCGAGTTCGATCCGGGGTCTGGATCTCCCATGGAACTGTCCACCCAGCCCTAGTAAATACATCACCTGACTATACATCTTTGACTCTTGAGAAAGCTAGCAACTGAAACTGGTTGAGTTTGTATGCTCTCTTTTTTTATTTTTGTAGTACTGTACACTGCTTCAGTTATGTATTTTTAGCACTCTTTAGCACTTTAATAAAATTGTCTGATGTGTCCGTTGTCTTAGGTTGCTCTGATATCGGGTCTCTGGAAAGGCACATTGTTTATGGAGTGGTGTATCTGTTGCTCCCTGATTTGTACTAGCTGAAGATGTCAACCTACAATTAACCCAAATTAGTCTGATACAATCTACAATACTACAGTAAGCAGTAAGTAAACCAGAATGTTTTTGCACACAAAGTGTACACTGGGACCAGCCACACATTTGAGTGTGGGGCCTTTGGTGGTAACTGTTCCCTTTAAATGTATACTCAGAAACATACCCTTTGTGGTGTCTCTAAGGCTGCATAGTTTAGTTGGTTGAAAACAGCAGGCTAGTCATCCTAAAAATCCCTACTGAAAGCTGCCAGTGCCTTCTTCCCTCTCAGGATTCTGAGTAGAGGAAGGAGTTTACATTTAATTTAAAATAAGGTTATTTTTGATTTATGGGCCAGTTTGAGGTACCTTGTAAAATGTTTGAAAATGAAGAACAATTTTTCATCATGTTTTGCTAAAAGCTAACAGAGACAGAGAAGGAGGGAGGGAGGGAGAGAGAGAGAGAGCGAGAAAGGCAGAGAGCGAAAATGCATACAGTATGAGTGATGAGTGCAAGGGCTTGAACTACAGTACCTTTGAGGGTTACAGTACAGCAGTAGAACCATATCCAGGGGCCAGTGGGAGGTCTGCAGCTACAGGGGTTCAAAGTCCTGCTACAGGTAAAGGAACTCATTTAAAGACAGGGCTATATAAGAGTTTGCCCTGATTCAGTAGACTTGAGATCAATGGTGAAACACCATGCAGGTAAAACTGAAATATAGTGCAACCTTGAATCCTCGATTTTCTAAACCCCAATTATCTGGAGCTCCTAATTATCTGAACTCTGGCATTGTCCCTCCAACTCTGATTTGCCTAATGTTGTGGACCCCTGATTATCCAAACTCTCTATTATCTGAACAAATTTGATGTCTCCCAGAGCATTCGTGTAATTGAGATTGTACTGTACTTGCCAAGAAGAATCAAGACTGAACTGTGAACTTCCAAGAAACTGCCACCAGTCATTTTAAATGTGAAAATTTGTGTGAGACTCTGCTTCTTCCTTGCTCACTGTACTACATTAGTAGCCCTTCTGATGCTCAAAAGAGGTGCCAAACTGACAACACTGAAGACTGACATGCAGTTGGATTGCTTTGAGCTACAGTAACAGAAGCTGAATCCAGAAAAGATGGAAGTGCTTTTGTTATGGAAAGACTCAAATTGAAGAGCTTGAAGGTTCTTCGAAGCTTCTTATTTTTTGAAGGAGTGTCCTTAGAATCTCAAGGAACATGTACACAGCCTGGGAGTTACTCTTGGCAGTGTACTCAGTGCGGATAAACAGGTGTAATCAGCGTTGACTTTTACCATCATAAGAATGCTTTAAGATTGCATGCCTTCCTGATTCACAGTGACCTGGGTATGATAGTCCATGCTTTTGTAAGGCAGAGCACTTAGATTATTGAAACTGGCTTACCTGTGGCTCAGTACCTCTAGCAGCTCATGTAACATGTGGCACCAGTATTTCTGTGGGAGGACTTTAAAATCCAAACATACAGTAAACTGCTGTAAACTGTGTCCAAATTGGGACATAATCCTTTTCCTTAAGTCCATTTTCATACATTCTGTTTCCGAATGTGTGAACCCATGATGACTTGCATTCATACATACGGCATGTCCAAAATCAAATTCATGTTGCCTTATTAGTCTGGATGTAATGGGATAGGAACTAAGGACCAAATCCACGGTACCCTACAAAGACCAAAGCAAGTGTGTAGGACAGCTCCATACTTACAGAGGCCTCTTTTTCTATACTTTGTTAATTGTTATGCTCTGATTTGTACAGCACTTTGAGCCTTTTTAGGATAGGGTATTATATAAAATAAAATATCTTGCCTTGCCTAGCCGCACATGAGAAGGCCTCTGGGCCTCCACCAAACCCTCACCCACCACCAGATGGCAGCCCTGACACAAGCTGCAGACCTCAGTGGGCATTTAGGTCAGGGGCCCAACTCTGCTTGGATCCTTAGCATGGTATATGTGCTCCAGATACATCTGGAATGGTGCTGAGGATACACTAGGGAGATATTTGTCTCCATGTCCCCCCAGTCATGCTGCTCCTGACTGTTTGGGCCCCCCTAAACAGGCCCTCATAGAAACAAAGAAACAGAGCATTTGTTGGCAGATAAGGACCACTTGGCCCACCCAGTCTGCCCTTTTTGTTCTTACCTGTACTGTCACCATAGACCCTACCTGATCTCTGGGTAATCCTCCCCTGCTTTCCTACAAAGGTTGCTTTGTGCCTATCCAATGCATGCTTAAAGGTCACTACTGGTTTCTCCCTCACCACTTTTGCTGGAAGACTGTTCCAGAAGTCTACATTCTTTTAATGAAGTAGTACTGCCTCACATCCCTCCTAAATGTTCCCCTTTCAGCTTCATTGCATGCTCCCTTGTTCTCGTGCACCTTCTCTTCTGAAATATACTCCCCTCCTGTACCTTATCCACTTTCATGAGGTACTTACAGGTATCTATCATGCCACCCCCTCTCTTCCAGGGTGTACATATTGTCCTCTGCCTTCCAAAACAGGATAGAGAGCTGGGAGGCACAGAGTACCATTCTCTCATTTAAGTAAAGTTTTGCACTACTGTTAAGGGGATACAGCAGTCCATTTGTGGACTGCTATTATCTCACAATCCCTGGATCCCATGCACAATGTAATCCAGTAGGCTTCTTTTTTATTTTTTTGTACTTGTACTTTATTGGCTTCTGACCTGAACGTCCTATTGGAAGCCTGGTGCTGGCACAGCTGTGCACTTGGACAGCCTCCGTTGCCTGTGTAAAGCTTTGTGCTCATGGACAGTTGCAGCCAGGGAGTGAAGATGCCATCTACTGCAGAGCAGTATCCAGGAGCTTAGCTGCATGGGTTGGCAATGCAGAACCTCACATATGTCATTCCAGTTGTGGATCACTCCCTAACTCTGATGAAATACAGTATAAATGAAGGTTGTTATCCACAAACAAGATCAGGTTTCTAAAACATCTAGCAAGTGTATTATGAAATAATGACCCCAGAGATGGTTCTGGAACTTTAGGATCAATAGATTAAAAAAAACTTATTTGACATTGTTAGAGCAACTTTTTGTGGTCTTTACAGTTATACATTGCAAAACTCTAACTTATGTCTGTACACCTGCCTGCTCTCATCCAAACAATAGGTGCTCAGCATTGCTTGGGCTCATGAATGGATTTCATACACAGGCCAGCCTAGTTTGACTGCAAGTCCAATGACAATAGTGACATTAGACTGTGTTTGAAGTTTGAGACTCGGTCCAACTTAGTATCTAAACCAGAGCTCTGAAAATCCTGCTTCTCATCTATTAGGATGTTGGATCTTATTATAAAAGTACCCCTTGAAAGTCACTAGCTGATAATTGGCTGAAGTATTGCTTTTAGGGCAGTGTTATTGCCCTATAAAGCTCTTAACATGTTGGGTCTCTTATACTGTACATCTTCATTCTCCTAGGCCCACATGCCATGTCAGGATTGTTGCACCCTTCTGAGGGAATGCTGTTGGTGATTCTGTATTTAAGCAATAATGCCGACAGGGTGTGGTATATCATTGGATATTGATGCCTCGGTTGAGGCTGAGTACCTCATGCCCCCGAGAAGTGGCGATATTCCCATGACATACCACACCCTGGAGTGCATTATTGCTGTTATCAACTGAATTAAATAATTGATATCAATAAAAAAATTAAAATAAATTAAATATTTAAAAAAATATTTGTAAGGGTTAGTGTGGGAGTACTGTTTCAGAAAATAGTTCCATTTGGGTTGTGGTCAGCAGGTGGTGCTGTTGTAGGAGCTTGTAGTAGGTAGTATAGGGGCGTCTCCCATGTTTTTCTCCTATGTCTTCCGCCCCCCCAAACACACACACAGACACCTTGCTTCTGTGGCCTGTTCCTCTGTTAACAGTATGCGCACTGTTTTTTTTTTTGTTTGTTTGTTTGGTTTACAGAGAAACTGCCTGCTGACATGTACTGACCTTGTTTCACTCAGAAACTGCCTACCAACATGCACTGCGACTCCCAAGGTGACAACATTTTTTTGTCTATTACAGTCTCTGTATTGCTAAGGTTTAATAGTTTTTGGCCTCAGTTCTTACTGTGGAGTGCCTGCAGGTGAAATGCTTTTGTCAACAGGCAATATGCTATTATTTTGTGACTTCCAGTGAGGAGCAGGAAGTTGGGGAGTGAGTTTATGATTAGTGGTCATGGCAGCTGAAGTTTGTTTGAAGAGCTGTTCGAGCCGCAACTCACTTTGTCCTGCACAGCAGAGTCTCTGACTGCATTAGTGTATGAGCAGGGCCAGAGGAATATTTATGTGGGGAACTGGATGGCAGGCAAGTGGAGGAAGTTGTGGGCTGTGAGAAGGCTGGTGGCTGGAGCTTTTCGTAAGCCATGATTATGTTGTGAGATTTAATCACAGCTCCAAAGAGCTCTCAGCCTATCAGATGTCTTCATTTTCTCCATCCAGTTCATAATCCAAATTAAAATATGCATGTAACCCCCACCCCTGCCTTTTTGGCAAAATGACAGGTGGCATGCTGTTGGCGCTGGCAGCAATACCTGGTGGGGACCTGGGTTCGGGGAGGATGAGGTTACTCAGCACAAGGGGACCTAGGTTTGGGTACTCTGCACAGGGGCACCCAAGTAAATCCGAACACAGGAAGCAATAACTGTAATGTCCAGAACCAGGATTGGGATTTTTTAGTGTGGCTTTTATTCATAACTAGCTGAACACAACAAAGCATAGATGGTCCCCCATGGGGCTACGTTTACTGATAATGCAGATTAGAGACTACAAGGTGGTCCACTTGAAGAATGAACCAGATCTACTGTTTTCTGGCTCTGGACCCACCAGGCACACAGCCTGGACCTGCATGTGCTTTTGGGTACACAGCCCGACTGGCCCGGCTCCCCTGCTGGCCACTTGACTGGCGGTTCATTGGAAGAATGAGCCCATTTTACTTGTTGTGGCTCCCCACACCAATTAGAGTCTGCGACCCCTAGAGAGATTTCCTTCTTACTTCTTCTGACTCCCATCTCACAAAGAGAATTCTTTACCCATGTTGTGGCTCCCCACACCACTTAGAGTCTGCAACTCCTAGAGAGATTTTCCTATTTGTGACCCACGTCTGGGTACTTCCCTCATCACTGGCCAAGCGCATGAGATAAGTAGCAATCACAGCAGAAATCCGTAGAGGTGGACCTGGTTACTAAAGATGGGGGGTGTTCCCACCTCCAGCTCCCACAGCCCATACCCGGCCATTTCTCTGGACAAACTGAAACTTCGGACTGTAGATTAAATGGTGGATGAACTGTCACACCCCCTCTACAACATTACTTGAATCCACACAGCACTTTAGCTTTTGACACTACTCCATTTGTTTGTCCTAGTACTATAGGCCTCCCAAATAGTAGTTCAAATCCCAGATTTCTTCACATTTCCCAGGCTGAAGAAACACATTTTTTGCCCTCTCACATTAGAGCAAACACTCACCCTTTTGTTGCAGGTGCCCCACAGGTGAAGTACAACTCTTTCCAATTTTCAAGCACAAACCGAAACTGTAAAAGGCAGCTTTCTCTCTTTAGCAGAAGTTAGGGGATTGCCCCTGGAATCTACATGGGGATACTTTACTTTCTCTCCCCCCCCCGGAAGGAGTGGGACACTGAGACCTGGACAGTGGTGTCCACCACTTGAAACTGGCTTCTACTCCTTCTCTTTCAAAAGGTAAACAGGAACTGACTTTGAAAACTCCCAACGTTCTATCTCACTCCCTCTGCTGCAGATTCCAATGTGGCTTGTGCAGCTGCGACAGTTCTATTGGTGATATCATCTCAGTCTCAGCTGAGACTGAGAACAGAGTGAGACAGTGTGAAACCCATTTAACTGGAGTTTCACAAGCTGCCTTCCCTGCTTACCACTAGGTCTTACTGGGATTCTAGTAACCCTGGGAAACGAGGGGTTACACTCGCCCTTGACCAGGAAAATGACTGTCCCCAGTCATTATGCACCTGGCCTTAGGCCATCCCACCCAATGTGCCACCTGCAGAGGGGGGTGATCAGGCCCCCTCCTACCATGTGCAACACAGGCAGGCAACACTAAGGGCCTAGAGGCCTGTAGCTGACATGTCAGCCTCTACACTATCCACTTACTATGGACACCCAGTGGCTCTGGTAGAACCATCCAGAGCATAGCCCTGATAGATCAGCACTGCGATCCCTACTGCAGATCAGGGTCACAGCCTGTCTATCCCCCCTAACCCTCTAGGGAAAACCTATCTGCCTCTAACATAATATCCCAAACAAAAACAAAACCTGGGGACCTCCCCTACCTTGGGCAACCTGCAACCACACCATTAAAATACCACATTACTGCCTCCTCCCTACCCCCACAACCACACCTGTGGAAGGAAAGGGTTAATACAGTAACAACCATAACAATAACACCACAGTACTTTAAATTTCTACACAATAAAGCACTGACGAGGAACTCCGATGAGCCCCTCCTCCTCTTCTTGTCTTCTCTTCTGTCTTCCCAGGAACACGTGTAAGAAAAAGAAAGACAAAAACACACTCCTAATCTGCATACACAGTCTATCTAAAACCCTCCCATACAAAACACTGAAAAATCCCAAAAAGATTTTTTAGAAAAAAAGGTAGGAAAAAAACAGTATTTACATTAGAGTGCAATAATGACATTATTTACAATACACATTTGGTGGGGATGGAGTGCCCTAAAAGTCCCAACTAGTGACCACAAGGCCTGAAGGCTAGTCCAATAAAGAGTCTCTCCTGGGCCGGAGCCCGGTGAAGCACAGTTCTAACAGGCCAAAGTCCCGAAAGGGAGAGTCTTTGCGGACAGTTCACTCATTTTTGAAGTCTGTAGTGTAGGGTGTGTACTGCAATGTCATAAAGATAGAAAAGTTTCGGACATACCAGCCATTTGTAGTACAAGACTCTGCACGAACCTGCACCCTGCCGAAGACTCTCCCTGGCAGCATTTCTTCTGATACAGCTGGGCGGACATCTTCCGGGAACCACAGGAGAGCACATCTGGAAACAGCTGGGCTGTCATCTCTGGAGACGGAACCTTAGAACAGGAACAAAAAGAAAAACAGCTGGTCCGACGTCATCCGATTACCAGGCGATGAACAAGAAACAGCTGGGCTGGTGTCCTCTCTGGATCTGAGGTCATCTGGTGGGCCAGTAGATGGTTGCTGAACAAGACAGTACACTGTAGACTGATGAATGTGGAGCACCTGAGTCCTGGTTATTCATATTGGCAGATCAATAAGGGCACTTCACAGTCTGGTATGGCAGTATTGACTACCACTGCTCGGCTCTCCATTTTGTAGGCATGGGCTTAATTGCTGGGAGGTCCTTGCACTAAGGCCAATAGTACCAGGGGTCAGAGGCTTGAATTATTACCCCGTCTGGGTGCACATAACTCACACAGTGGGAGATTTCACGTCCCTCTCCATCCACTATTCTCACTCTGTCCATAAATAGTGTCCTGCCTCTCTTCCACTGGGTATACTTTTCGTGGAACAGTCTATTCTTTACATGCTTGTTAGCCCCAGGATGCACACTTTTCATTGCTTCCTCTCAGATCCAGGATTTTCTGCAGTCCTCAATCTCCTCCCAGACTCTCCGAGGAAAGGTAGGAAAGGTCATACCATAGATCTCATTTGCCTTTCTACGAACCAGTCTCTCCTCTTTACTTGCTTTGGTCAATCTGAGACCACTGGCCTGGCTTAGGGGTGGCCAGTCCTGGTTCTACCAGCTCCGCATTCTCAAGGAAATTAAAAACGGATCCCTGACTTCTTCCTCTTGTAAAGCCAGGGCAGTGGCATCACCACCTTCTTCAATACATTCCTCCGAGGCAAGATCTTGAGGCTGTGTACCCATTCCTTTCTCACAAGGCCACATAGTTTCCCCCTCATCTTCCTCTTCACTGAGGATCTGAGCCCACGAGTGAGCAGTCGTTCTCACCCCTGAGACCATCCATTTATCACTAGGTGCGGAAGTCGACACCTCCCATTCAAAGGCCTCCCGCATCTCATCTTCATCTAAGAGACTTGGGCTAGGGCCTCCCCCACCCAGGGGTCTATTGATGCTTTATCCGAACTTTCTTTCTGAGATCCAGCATCCAAAACTTCAACTTCTGATTCTGTCTCTAACTCTGCACCCTCTAGCTTTGTGCCACACTCCCCCGAGGGACCTTCCTCCACAGGCTCCACCTGGTGCTCAGTATGCTGCCAACTGCAGATTCCTAATTTTTGTCCATGGGCGCCAAACGAATTGGAAGCACTTTATACAAGCCATATTTTTGTAGGCATCCAGCACAGTGAGGAATCATGAAGACGTCCCTTCCAGCACTCAAGCATATTTGGCATACACACACTGGATAATTAGGAATTGCCACATCAGGAGGCAGTTGCCCTCCATAGCACCACTTTTCAATATTCCTCAGTCTATTCACTGCTGCTGTTACTGCAGCCCGGGCATGATCTGGGTAACGAGCTGGTCCTGAGGCCATAACTGCAGAAAAATAGACAAAAGTTCACTGTAACTGAAAGTCCCACTTTAATGAACATGCTCTGTAGCTTTAAAATGGCTCCTCTGCTGCTGTGTTTACTTTACTACCCCACCCTGTAATGGCGGCGGCAGCACTCCTGTGTGTCAACATTTAGAATCTGGGTCAAGCCACTGCGCACCCGATTTACACCAGCTACTGATAACTTTTACTCAAACTGCACAACTTGCTCTGATCTGGCTTTAAACACACATTTACAGGATTTTCCTTTGACTTTTCACAAGCTGGTAACACTTACTTTATTCACAGTCCCTCTAAAAGCTTCAGGTTTCAGCACAGGATTGCCTGCTTCTACTAATGCTGCATTTTGCTACAACCCACAATCTCTCTCTGGCTGCAAACTTTAATCTGAGGCTATTTTACTTCCATGCACACATTCAATGGCTTTACAGACTTGCACTTGCTGGCAGGACGTCACACAGTCGTTACTTGCAAAGCGACTACACTGCTGCACACACATTTTATATGGCATAGCTGAAAATCATTGATTGAGCAGTTTTTGGGTTGTTTACTTACTGTGATCAGTAGCAATTTGCTGCGATGGGGTAAAACGGCCTGCGGCCAGAGTTTTTGAAGGCCTCTGTACACAAATGGGCGGGCAGTCTTAGCGATCGTCGTTTTAACCACCAAATTCACTATTTCCATGATCGATTTGCAGGTTGAGCCCGATTTTAAACTCAAATGTCAATTCTTTTACTGTTTACAGCGCTTTGAATACTCCGCGACGCTCCTCCACTGCCAGTACATGCACTACACTCTGTCTCCCTCTCGAATGCTGAGGCAGTCTCAGAAGAGCTGGCTGAGGGGCGGGACTAATGGCAATCTGACCAACCACGACGCCATGCAAATGAGCCTCTTCTTCCTCGCGAGGGCTCCTCTCCTCATGGCGATCATCGAGCAGGCAAATTTAAACTGTAGAATGCATTTTTTTTTTCTTCAACTGACTCCACGGCAGGAGCCCATTTCAACCATGTAACATTGCCATTAACTCTGCAGTCTCTCCATTTACACAGAAAGCATTTCCAACTTCCAGGGCATAATTTCTCTGTTGCTACCCCTAGTTTTCCACACTTTCCTTCACAGAATTCATTTTAAAAGCATTTCAAACATCCAGGGCATAATTTCTCTGTTGCTACCCCTAGTCTTACACACTTTCCTTCACAGAATTCATTTTAAAAGCATTTCAAAAACGCTGTAAACAATTTTGATGATGCAGGACAAGGGCACACTCTTTGGCTTTACAGCTCCTTGGTAAACAGTTGGCATTTTTTAAACAGCAGCACAAGATTCACAGCACACAGCAACACACTAGGGAAATTGCTTCAGCTTTTTGGGCTACCCACTGCCAGATAGCCAAAACGCTAGCCCCCTTGCCCAAGCACCTTCCTTCCTGAACAAATCCAAAGCGGATGCCTCCATTTTTGTAACCCCCACCCCTGCCTTTTTACCAAAATGACAGGTGGCATGCTGTTGGCGCTGGCAGCAATACCTGGTGGGGACCTGGGTTCGGGGAGTATGAGGTTACCTGGCACAAGGGGACCTAGATTTGGGTACTCTGCACAGGGGCACTCAAGTAAATCCGAACACCAGAAGCAATAACTGTAATATCCAGAACCAGGATTGGGATTTTTCAGTGTGGCTTTTATTCATAACTAGCTGAACACAACAAAGCATAGATGGTCCCCCGTGGGGCTACGTTTACTGATAATGCAGATTAGAGACTACAAGGTGGTTCACTTAAAGAATGAACCCATTTCTACTAATTTCAGGCTCTGGACCCACCAGGCACACAGCCCAGACTTGCACGCACTTTTGGGTACACAGCCCGACTGGCCCGGCTCCCCTGCCGGCCACTTGACTAGCGGTTCACTGGAAGAATGAACCCATTTTACTTGTTGTGGCTCCCCACACCAATTAAGTCTCACGACCCCTAGAGAGATTTCCTTCTTACTTCTTCTGACTCCCCACCATCTCACAAAGAAGGGATGCTTTACCCATGTTGTGACTCCCACACCACTTAGAGTCTGCGACTCCTAGGGAGATTTTCCCATTTAGGCCCACGTCTGGGTACTTCCCTCATCACTGGCCAAGCGCATGAGGTAAGTAGCAATCACAGCAGAAATCCGTAGAGGTGGACCTGGTTACTAAAGATGGGGGGTGTTCCCACCTCCAGCTCCCACAACCCATACCTGGCCTTTTCTCTGAACAAACTAAATCTTCGGACTGTAGATTAAACGGTGGATGAACTGTCACACCCCCTCTACAACATTACTTGAATCCACACAGCACTTTAGCTTTTGACACTACTCCATTTGTTTGTCCTAGTACTATAGGCCTCCCAAATAGTAGTTCAAATCCCAGATTTCTTCACATTTCCCAGGCTGAAGAAACACATTTTTTGCCCTCTCATATTAGAGCAAGCACTCACCCTTTTGTTGCAGGTGCCCCACAGGCAAAGTACAACTCTTTCCAATTTTCAAGCACAAACCGAAACTGTAAAAGGCAGTTTTCCCTCTTTAGCAGAAGTTAGGGGATTGCCCCTGGAATCTACATGGGGATACTTTACTTTCTCTCCCAGGGAAGGGGACACTGAGACCTGGACAGTGGTCTCCACCACTTGAAACTGGCTTCTACTCCTTCTCTTTCCAAAGGTAAACAGGAACTGACTTTGAAAACTCCCAACGTTCTATCTCACTCCCTCTGCTGCAGATTCCAATGTGGCTTATGCAGCTGCGACAGTTCTATTGGTGATGTCATCTCTCAGACTCAGCTGAGACTGAGAACAGAGTGAGACAGTGTGAAACCCATTTAACTGGAGTTTCACAAGCTGCCTTCCCTGCCTACCACTAGGTCTTACTGGGATTCTAGTAACCCCGGGTAACAAGGGGTTACATGCAGGTGAAAGAGTCTTCTCTGTTGGTGTCCTGCATTGACAGAATGCCATTTCCTTGTCTAGCTATGCTGTGCCTTGCATGGAGATGTCCATCCAAGAAATGCTTAAAGATCATTTTATTTATTCAAGTTTTTCTATAAAACAGTACACCACTGTGAGGATCTTAAAGCCTTTTCATGACATTTTTGGTGATGTTTTGTACTGTACATGGTCTATGCGCTCTTCCTTGATAGTACACCTGGTAAATAGTTTTCTTATGGTTACACTGACATCTGCTTTCTTGTACCGCTTCCCCAAACTATGGAACCAACTGCCTCCCCAAATCAGACATTCCTCCTCCCTGTACTCCCTCTCTACATACCTCCAAAATTACCTCTCACCTAACTGTACCTGCTATTAGCCTTCCTCTCCCCTCCCCTCTATCTTACCTTACCTTTCCCTTGTCACCTCCCCTTTACTACCCTAATTCTCTTCCACCCTGATCTCTCTAATCCTTATGAACAGCACTTATCTATTCCTCATCCTTTCATTTAGCTATTCTTCATCTTACCCCTTCTTTCTCTCCCCTGCCCACCTATTCCCAGTTGTCTGGTCCCCCCTCCTGGTTCACTAGCTGCTATTCCTACCTGCCTCTGTTTAACTACCTACATTATTTTATCACCCTCGAAAGTAATGGAAATGTCAGTATGTTTCTGATTACTGCTCTGCATTTATATGAACTGTTCTGTATTATTTTAATAGTGAACAATATCTGTATTACAGTGTATAATCTGTTACTGTACATTATCGTATTATGTTGAACATTATACTGTGTTGAATATTACTGCACTTAATTGTACTATGTTGAATTTTGTACTATGTTGAATGTTAATTCTTCCCTTTGTTACCCCCTGCCCCCAGGATGCACCGGGAGATGAGCAAATTGATGCTCAGTGTGCTTTTCCCAGTGAAACATTTCAATAAATAAATAAATAAATAAACATTGTATGGCAGCATTGGATGTAGAAACTAAATGTTTATCTTCTTATAATGTATGGTAGAACATTGTTATAGGTAGAAATCTACCTTTTTATAACAACATTTTACCATCGATGTGACGTCACGATGTTGTTAACCCATCGATGGGTTAACAACCGAGAACAGTCTGGGCATGCACGCAAATGGATCGGATGGCCTTGAAACAGCTGCGGCGGTGAAGGCAGTGCAGCGGCAACATAAAAAAACTGCAGTAAGGAACTTTCTTTTGTATAAAACCTAAATTGTACCATACACTATAAAATATAATGTATGGTACATCGATGGGTAACCGTTTTGTTAACTCATCTCGAGGTTGCCATGGTGACCTAAATCTCTCGAGCTTCACTCTCGAGGTTTACATGGTTGCCCTGGCAACCTCTCGATGGTTAACAAACTGGTTAACCATCGATGACCATTTTATTATCCTCTATGTTAATGGTGTCCAAAAGTCATCATCATCACTGGTTGCAGAGCAAGAAACAGAAGTCCAGAACTACAGATTTTTTTACTAGTTTCCCTCCTTCCCACCCACCCAAAGCCAGTTCTAGATTTATTTATTGCTACTGAATTTGACTGACAACAGGAACTTCCTGCTTGGCAGTAGGAAGGGAAGGATCACTGAGACACATTAGTTTCAGCAACCTTGAAGGAACCTTAAAAAAAAAAAAAAAAAATCTTTATCCCCGCCGGCTGCTGGAGGTCTGAATCCAAGCACGGAGGAAGGTGACTACTGAAGACTACAGGAAGTTCCTGTCCCAGAACAGGAAGGGTGAGAGTTGTAAGGGCACATAGGCAGTAGGAAAGAAAGTGTAAAACTACACAGAGGGAGGAGACAATAAGCATACAAAGCAACAGGAGAGGGGACACAAAATAAGTCAAGATGGGAGTGGTGCAGTGAAATGGCTGTGGAGCAGCAGTGTTCCGGGAGACATTCTGGAGGCTGCGATTCTTCCCTGTTTGCAGGCACCTCTCTGGTCTGAGGGGAGGAGGTTGCCCATCTCCAGGCTGACCTGGCTAGGATTTGTGGAACCTCTTCCCCCACCTAGGGACCACCAGGACCACCACCGCTACCTCAGAGGTTGCCAAGAAAGAGGAGCGGTTGGACCAAGGTGGGCTCAGGGAGGGAGAGGGTGGTGGAACAGAGGTGCATCCCTCCAGCTGTAGCTCTCCACAATTCATATGCTGTTCTGGCAAAAAGTTGTTCCTCTATGGAGGCACCTGCAGGATGCTGGGAACCTCCATAAAGGAGACCCACAGGAGGATGGCATGAGACCCCACAGGGGAAGGAAACAACTCCTGGTAGGGGATTCAATCATAAGGGGGGTAGACATGGGGGAGGAAAGGGATAGGGAGGTAAGGTACCTGCCTGGCACCATGGCTTGGATGGACAGGAGGTGAATCCTCAGGATCGCGGCAACAGCTACATGAGGAAGGGAGCTGGATGTCACTGTCCACCTAGGGACAAATGATCTGGCTGTAAATGGGATCAAAGCGGTGCAAGAGGAGTTTGTGGAGTTGGGGAGGGGCCTTAGACAAGTAGCATGTACGGTAACCTTCTCGGAGGTGCTGCCTGTCTATGGCAAGGATGATGCTAGGGTATTCTGCATCATGGGATTCAATGAATGGTTGAAAAACTGGTGTGGAGCTCAGGGTTTTGGCTTCACTGGGGACTGGGGAGCCACCTGTAGGGATGCAGACTTATACTGGTGCGATGGTCTGCATCTGTACAGGAGGGATCCAGGATCCTAGGTGACAGGTTTAAATGCTTCATTGGCAAGCATTTAAACTAGCCAAGGGGGGAAGCACTGAAAAGGAGCCGGGAAATCTCAGTCTCCCCCCACAAAGTGCAGTACTTAGAGAGGTAAACACCAAGGCAGAGAAGTCAGTAGGGAGCAGGACAGGGATAAATGCAGAAAAAGGTGTTAAGGACAGGGATGGGGCTAAAAGGGGTAATGCCATAAAAAATAAATGGAAGGTGATGAGTACCAATACTCATAGTCTGTGCAACAAGCTCCCTGAACTAGTGGCCTTAATGGAAGAGGGATGCCTGGATATTGTGGCAGTCACTGAAACATGGTACACAGAGAACCATGAGTGGGAAGTCAACATACCAAGATACACAGTCTACAGGAGGGACAGGGTGGGTAAAAGAGGAGGAGGAGGAGCTCTCTATATAAGGGAAGGGATTAAAGCAACAGAACTAAAGAGTAAAACAGGAAGTTGATGAGCCACTATGGGTCACCCTGGAGACAGGAAATGGCACCACAATCTGCATGGGGGTTGTGTACAGATCCCCATCTCAGGGGGAGGAAATGGACAAGGAAATGATAGAAGGCATCCTTAAAATGTCAGAAAAAGGGGAGATATTGTTGATGGGGGACCCGAATATGCCAGATGTTAACTGGAGTACCTTTGCTGCAGGCACATCCAGGAGCATGGTCATTCTTGATGCCTTACAGGGGGCATGCCTCAGACAGCTAGTGTTGGAACCCACTCGGGAGGGGAGCAATCTTAGACCTGGTACTCTCAAATGAGGAAGGAGAAAGGATCTCAGATTTAGAAGTGGGTAGCCATCTGGGAACAAGTGACCACCAAACAGTGTGGTTCACAATAAACACAGCCATAGAGTCAAGCCACACAAAAACAAGAGTATTGGACTTTAGGAAGGCTGACTTTGGGAAAATGAGAGAGTGCCTTAGAAAAGCACTAGCAAATGGGCAAGAGGAGGGGTGGAGGAACAATGGGGAATAATCAAAACAGCCATCGCAGAGGCAACAAGCCTTTGTGTGAAGCAAATCAATAAAACAAAATGAAGGAAAAAACCACTATGGTTCTCAAAAGAGGTGGCAGGGATGGTTAAGGAGAAAATGATAGCATTCAGGAAATATAAGGAAACACAGAAGGAGCAGGACAGAGAACTTTATCAGATAAAGCAGAAGGAGGCAGGGAAGGCAGTCAGAATAGCAAAGGCACAAACTGAGGAAAAGATAGCCAACTCTGTTAAGAAGGGGGATAAAACTTTTATAGGTACATTAGGGAGCGAAGAAAGACCAAGGAAGGGATACAGAGACTTAATAAAGGGGAGGGAATGTGGTCAGAGGGTGACAGTGAAAAAGCAGGGATGCTGAATGAATATTTCTGCTCAGTATTCACAACAGATGAGGATGGGGAGGTGCCTAAACCAAACAAGGGAGAAACTCTGAATAGGGGGGTCGATACCAGTCCATTCACAGAAGAAAGGATTTTGAAAGAACTCTTGAAACTGAGGGTGGACAAAGCAATGGGGCCTGATGGGATTCACCCAAGAATACTAAAAGAACTAAGGGTAGAACTAGTAACACCACTGACTAATCTCTTTAACAAATCATGGGAGGATGGAGTGGTACCTGAGGACTGGAGGAGGGCAAATGTGATTCCACTTCACAAAAGTGGGGAGCAGGACAGAGCAGGAAACTACAGACCAGTTAGTTTGACTTCAGTGGTAGGGAAAATGATGGAATCACTTCTGAAGGAAAGAATTGTTGAGTACCCAGAGGGCCAGTGGGGCACAGGACCCAAGGCAGCATGGTTTCACAACAGGAAGGTCATGTCAGACGAACCTAATAGATTTCTTTGACTGGGTGACCAAAGTAGTAGACCAGGAGGGGCTGGATATCAGCCTACCTAGACTTTATACGGATCGAGCACAGTCTCACACAAAAGATTAATATACAAGTTAGCCAGCCTGAGAGGGTCCCAAGCTGGTAGCCTGGATAAAAACTGGCTGGACAACAGGACGAAAAGGTAATAGTAAACGGAGTCCACAGTGAAGAAAAGAGGGTAACTAGCGGGGTACCGCAGGGTTCGGTACTGGAACCGGTCCTCTTTAATATCTTTATAAGTGACATTGGAGAGCACCTGGAAGGAAAAGTATGCCTCTTTGCAGATGACACAAAGATCTGCAACAGGGTTGATACACAAAGTGGGGTGGAAAGAACGAAAAGGGACTTGGCAAGGCTGGAGGAATAGTCAAATACTTGGCAGCTCCGATTCAATGCAAACAAGTGCAAGGTAATGCATCCGGGAAACAAAAACCCAGGGGAAGAGTACACAATGGGGGGTGAGTTAATAACAACAACAAAAATCGAAAGAGACCTAGGAGTAATTATATCAGATGACCTAAAGGTGGGCAAGCAATGTGAGAAGGCAGTAAGGAGGGCTGAGGGGATACTGGGATACATAGGGAGAGGCATCAACAGTAGAAAACAGGAGGTTGTTATCCCTCTCTACAGACAGTTAGTGATACCCCATCTGGAGTACTGTGTGCAATTCTGGAGACCCCATCTCTGCAAAGACATAGACAGCGTGGAGGCTGTTCAGAGGAGGGCAACCAAAATGGTGCAAGGTCTGCACCAGAAGACATACGAGGAGAGACTAAAGCAGCTTAATATGTATAACCTTGAGGAAAGGAGGGAGAGGGGACATGATAGAAACTTTCAAGTATCTCAAGGGAATTAACAAGGTACAAGAGGGTAGTATCTTTCAGAAGAAAAGATGTGCAAGAACAAGGGAGCACAATTTGAAGAAAGAGGGGGACAGCTTAGAGGTAATGTTAGAAAGTATTTTTTCACAGAGATAGTTGTGGATGCATGGAACAGCCTTCCTGAGGAGGTTGTGGAGTCAGGAACAGTGGGAGAATTCAAGAATGCATGGGACAGGCATAAGGCAATTCTAGTGGGGGCAGGAGGAAGTAAGCTGTTTATTAGCTAGAATTTGCAGCTTATCTGTCAGGTAGGGAAATGGGCAGACTGTGTGGGCCAAGCGGTCCTTATGTGCCGTCAAATTCTATGTTTCTATGTTTCTATCATCATCATCTTCATCATCAGCTGACTGTTCTGTGTGGTATCTGAAAAGAGTCTTGGTGGCCTCAGTAGTTTGTAATGGAAAAAGTTATCATCACAAAACCTCATAAGAAAGAAAGGCAGCACACCTGCCCAATCAAAAAAAAAAAAAAGATAAACTGCTCAATTTATTAACATTATTCTGTCGGGACACCAAAACAGGAATCATGTTTTGTGTGTAAATACCACTTCCTCAGAACAGTGTTCCTTGTTGCTTCACCAAGTATCTGATAATGATTTCATAGTATTCATCCAGCTTTGTATATCATGATTACATACCCTCAACATAAGCCCACATTAGTTATAATCCTTCACTCTATCAAACTAAATAGTTTTTCTTCCAGCAGAGTTCTCAGGAAAAAGGGGGGAGTCAACATGCCAAAAAGGAGGCTTAGCAGGACTGCATCAGCAGATATGAGATGTAATATATCTCATACCTGAGCAGGCACCTCACATCTTTTTTTTTGTCTATCCCTATAGGATCTTTTTCTCCACATTATGAAATCACCAATAGAACTAGCACTAGCTAGTACCTTTTTTAGACGTTTCCCATGAAAGATCAAGGAATGAATGGGCATGGGCACAGCATCTTAAGCACCTCTCTATTCTACGTAGTGATCTCACCTTGACAGGTCTGAAGGGCACACCGGTGGTGTTGTTTAGGGAAGCTTTCACTGAAACCACCTGTGCTACATATTCCATGTGGCTATATGGAGGACTTCAGTCTTCGGTGCAGTCACTCTGGAAACTTTTACTAGCATGTAAAATTAGGAACGGGTAAACCAATTCGGATTTTAAATCCAGACTCCCATTTCAAGAAGAGTGCTTCAGATTGGTTCAGATCAACCAAGACATATTTTTTAAAAGATCTGAACTGCTCTGGATCTGTATTTAATGTGGGACACCAAGGGCTTGCCTATATCTTAGCATGTGTCCTGGCTAAGATCCAGATCTGGAGATAGTCTGACATGAATTGGCACACATCCTTCAGGTCAGTTTGCCAAAGATCTCAATCAGAATCAGAACCAGTTCATAGCCAACTTGCTTATCACTACCAAAGGTTATTCAGAAAATTAGAGAAAGAAATAGGAAGTAATTTGAGTCCTGGGAGACTGGCTAGTTGCTGTTTCACAACACCATGAAAGGAATGCATGTGTTTCAAGGGGAAAACTCAGGAAATGTAATGACTTGAAGCTCCTATGGCTCAAGTGGTTAAAAGCATGCCACAGAATGCCAAGGTCCTTGGGTTCGAGTCCCGGTGGGAGTCACATTTTTCCTTTAATTTCTACAATTGGATTTTCAAAATTGCCTCGCAGTAGCTTATTAACTGCATGGAGAGAAAGAATCTTTGTAGGACAAAAAGCTAAGAATCAGCACAGGTTTACTGGGGGTACTTTTTTGCTTGACCAATCTACTGGCTTTTTTTGTTACAAACCCGTTAGCTGGGCTTTGGTTCAGGAAAAGGCAGTAGTTGTTTGTGTTCCTGGACTTCAGCAAAGGCCTTTGACTTGGTTCAGCACACTCTGCATGGGAAGCTACACTCATTAGGAATGGGGTCAAAAGCAACAACTTGGATATAGAACAGACTAGGGAATAAAACCCTGGAAGTAAGAATAAATAGGTTTACATAAGACAAGGGCACAGTCACCAATGCCCCCCCCCCCAGGGTTCTGTCTGTGGACCTGTTCTCTTTTTAGTATACATCAGCAACTTGAATGAAGGATTTAAAAACTCAATTACAAATCTTACAGATGATACCAAATTTTCTGGCCTGTTGCTATAAGTGAATTCATTCAGTCGCTACAAAGGGGACTTGGCAAAAACTCAGGATGGACTAAAAAGAAGGGAATGACGTTTATATCTGACAAATACATGGTGATGCATTTGGGAAGAAGAAACCCAGAAGCTTAACAGTCTATTAACCAAATAGTTCAAGACTGAATATAACAGCAGAAGAAAAGGACCTAGTCCTCCTGGTTATAAAATAGCTAAAGTCAAAATCACTTTCAGAATCAGTTTTGCAAAAAAACAAACCAAATCCCTGGATGCATAAAGAACTATTTTTTTTTTCAGTAGATCAAGTCACATGATAGTCCCTCTGTAAAGGACTTATGTTAGACCCCATCTAGAGTACTGTTTTTGGATCTGGTTGCCTGACCAGAGGAAGGATATGGCAAGGACTCAGAGAGAGGTTAGAGAAGGGCACCACAGATGAGGGGACTGGAATACTGTATGATGAGAGACTGAATAACCTTGGACTGTTTAACTTACAGAGGATAAATGAAGGGGAATATATCAATACTGTATATAAAACTATAAAAGCTGGGCCTCTAGATATGTCCTTAACTTAGAATTAAAAGTAGAGTCTCGGCACACTTGGGTGCACTGCTACAATCTAGACAGTAAGCCATTCAAAAGTGAAGGTAGAAAGTTCTGTTTTACACAAAGGGTGGCTAGAAAATAGAAAGGACTATCACAAGGAATAATAGATTCCAAATCTCTGAATAGCTTTAAAACTAAACTCGATCTATTTATTGTTGAAGATAACTTTCAGAACTACAGTGTTGCCACTGAGTAGTGGGATACAGTCACAACTGTGCAACAGCCTTCTGTTATCTCATCAACCTTAGTATGAACAGTAGCATAAAAGAAATAAAACAATATATATTTCAATACGCATAGTAGGACCACCATATTTTCTGTAGTTTGAACCCATCACTGTGCAATTATGACTTAAGTGATCAATTCTGCAGCAACCACAACAGAAAATGGACCTAAACAAACTTTAACTGCTCTAACTTTAGTTCTGTGTAGAGCAAAAAAAATGACATATCTTCCTGTCCCAGGGCTTGTAGCAAAAGCTACTCATAATCTGTCTTGCTTTTCTTGTATCTAAGGCTACTGCTCTACAGTCTTTGTGGTCTCATCATACATTTATTGATATGTTGTAAGACATACAGTATATGTAACATTTAATGTACATGCAATAGAAAATCTGTAGGAAGACATCTTTTTTTGTGGATATGTGTCCATTACAATTATTAAACTTCCATGACTGTAAATGTGAAATCATATTACCACACTTTTTTATAATACTGAATTTTAGTACCAGTGATAGAAAAGTTTTTACCCTGCGGCTATAGTCTGATGCATCACTGTGTCTGCTGAGAGCTGGAGAGTTCTGTGGGATAGCATTTAGTTCATTGCCTCCGTCAATCTCTACTTCAGCATCTTCCAGTGCAAGTAAGCTGCAAAGCAGACCAAAAGGATCATTTGAGATGGGATAGTGAATGGTAAATACAGGAAAAGAAGAAAAAACTGTGCTGTAACAGAAAACAAGAGTTGGGTAGGCATGCACCAGATGAAAAGGGGCAACTGGAACCCCCCCCCTCACTACCACCAGTACCAATACTGAGACCAACTAGCGAGCAAGGGACCTAATATTTATCTTGTCACTTGAACTTCTGTTTATATTCAGTTTTGCTTTGTTTATCCATAAATCAACATTATTGTCATGACTAAGCATACAATCATTGTCAATCTACCCAGAGAGTAAATATCACTTAGGAAAAACCTATCAGGGCATTTAACCACAACATAAATATACTTTAATTAGTTGATGTGAAAGCTACTCCAAGTTCACTGCTATGGATAAAATATTATTTATACATGACTTGCCCCATCAGTACATTCAGAAATCAGCAGTGATGTCCAGAACCAAAGTACAGTAGCATATCATAAAATCATAAAGTGAGGGTTTTAGCATGCATGTGTATGTAAACAGGAAGGTTTTTCTATTGTCAATTTTACTTGAACATGCTCCAGAAGTCATATGCAACTAATATGAAGTGTCCCCACCATAAAAAGCAGGGACCGATTTTCAGGGCATTGTTCATATCACTAAATTTTTTCAGGAATTTAACTGCAGCAAAAATACATACAAGTGTGCAAACATAAGCGAGAACTAAAACCTTTGGTCCATTGATTTATCTCCCTTTATGAACTCAGTAGTAAAAAGCCCTTATTCATTTTTCCTCTAAGAACTTACCATCTAAATTTACAGATATGGGTGATTTAGCTGATACAACCTTAGCTGTAATTCTACTGATTTATACTTTTTCCTGCTTCTCAACTTACCCCCCTGCAGGCCTTTGGACCACTTGCTCCTGCTGTGACACTGAGTAATCCTGGACTTCCCACACTGGACCAACCCCACCTGAATATCTCCTTCCTGTAGTAGTGCCCAGAAACACGAGTCTAGGGTGGGGGTTGGGGAGCCAGGGGTCCATACACAGGCCACATGACATGTGCAGAGCATGCCAGACTGTCATACAATGGAGCATAATTTTTCCCATGAACAGATCACTCTTCATCCACAGTCTACACTGGTCACTGTTGCCATGCACACCTTCATGGACTTGGTCACCAATTACATCCATGCTGCTCCAAGCATCACCAGAGGCAGAACTGACAGAGACGCCAGTATGTGGCCGCCCCTGGAATCTGGGAGAATTCCCTTGCAGGCTTCCATGACTCCATCAGCGTGGTGTAGGGAGTTGAGTTTGTAGCTTGTGCCATACTAATGCTTTAATACAGTTGGCTAACTGGAATGATAAGGTATTATTCTCTGATGAGTTTTAAAGTTTTCTAATAAGATGTCCCTGTTGTTCACATGAAAAACGAGGTCCTGCCTGTCAGACATCTTTCCCTTGTGTGGCAGACTAATGTTTTTATACAATTAATTGGCAGACAAAAGAGTTCCAGTAAATACTGGGAGGTCAGTCAGGCCAAATTCTAAAAGTTAGCACAAGTGATCAAATGGCCCTGCTGTTTATCAAATGGTTTATGAGGAGGGTCATTTGAGCGAAGAGATTCATCTGTTACTGGGGGTCTACTGGCAGGTGTTTTTAAGTGCAAGCGGTATGTCCTGTGACATGGTAGCTCTCTGCAAACAGCCTACTTCAAGGTAAAGCTTTTTTATTAAATTTATCTTACATTTTTTATAAAGTTTACAGAGTGCATCCAAGAACCCCTTTATCATGTTAAAATGATGAAAAAAAAATCAAGTAAGAAAAATGATTTGATTTGAATGAACTGCAGGCTTTAAAGCAGCTTTGGGGGCACTGGTATTATAACTGTTTGCTTTTGTTTGGTCACGCAACATGTGCACCCCTGTAAACCAAAAAAAAAATGTAAGATAAATTTGATAAAAATCTTTACATATTGACCAGGGTTGTGCTTGTTAAACCTTTAATACTGAATTGCAAGTAGGGGAGTTGTGGCCTTCTGTTTGGTGAGCTCCTCAATGATCACCTGTGAGCCTCTTATTGGCCAGAGCACACTATATAAGCAATGAAGCCAGAGAGTGCTTTTCCCATAAGACAGAGAGAAAGTTGGGGGACCTCAGCTCATAAAATTTAAAGTATGAAGCTTTCTCCTGACTAGTGAGTGGGGCACCTTGTTGTGGTGGTCAGGCTGATCATAATTCATCTGAATGATGAGACCAAGAACCCCTCTAACATGTGAAAATGATGAAACAAAAAATCAAGTAAGACAATTGATTTGATTTGAATGAACTGAAGACTGTAGAGCAGCTTTGGGGGTACAGTTATTACAGATGTTTGCCTTTGTTTGGTCACACACCAGGTGCACCCCTGTAAACTTTAAAACATGTAAGATACATTTGATAAAAATCGTCATGTATTGGCTAGGGCTGAGCTTGCTAAATCTTTAATATTGATTAAAAAAAAACTCTGAACCTAGCTAAATGGGACTCATTTAGCTAGATTCTGGTGTTTGTTTGTTTACTAAGTTGCTAGAAATACTTTTTCTGGGCACCCAAAATCCAGGGTGCCCAGCTTAGCAAAAGGAGCAGTTCACCCGTATGAGAACAGTGGAACTTTCTTGACTTCTGCAGCCACAGCTGGAAATTGTCGTGTGGGCTTCTGTGACAGCTATGAGCCACCATTTTCCTGGTGTCTAGTGGTACCATCCCTTTATGTATGTAATATTACTCTGGTGTCTAGTTGCACCCCCCACCCTCTGATTGCTGATTCCATAATATATTCATCTTTCCCTGGTGTCTAGTGGTACCCCTACCCTCTGATGGCCATCCCTGCAATGTTTTTGTCTTTCCCTGGTGTCTACTGGCACCCCCATCCCCCGATCACCATCCCTATAATGTATTTGTCTTTCCCTGGTGTACTTATTCATTCATTCATTTCTTTATTTGTAAAAAGCACTTTTCTTAAAAACCAAAGAGCTTATACAGAAACTGAAACAACAAACATTACAAATACAAAAAGGAAAACATTCATTTAAAAACACAATCAATAAATACATAGGTAATTCCATAAAAATCTGATGAAAAACTCCATCAGGGTAGCTAGGTCAGAAAATGCTAGGCTGAATAAATATGTTTTCAGGGATATCTTAAAGCTCTGGATGGTCAGGCTCTTGCGTACCCGGCGAGGTTGAGAATTCCACATGGTGTGGACCGAAGAAACAAAAGCATGGGTACCAGATGTTTTCAGTTATACCCTGGGAATCTCCAGCAATCCCTCATTGATGGAACCAAGTGGGCGAGGAGGGCAGTAAGGATGAAGGAGATCTTGCAGGTAGTGAGGCCCCTGTTCATGCAGGGCTTTATAGGTTAGTAAACCGACCTTGAAGGTGAGCTGCCACTGAACTGGCAGCCAGCTAGTGCAGTCCATGGAGCACAGGTGTAACATGACTAGACCTGAAGGTACCAGTCAACAGCCTGGCGGCAGCATTCTACACTAGCTGCAGGCTGCAGATATCAACCCCTGGTAGCTCTAGGTAAACGGTCTAGCAGTGATCAAGGTGAGAGGTTATAAAGGCATGGCTCAACACTGGAAGATCATCGGGAGGGACCAGATGCTTCACCTGGGCAATATTCCTCAGATGGTAAAAAGAGGTCCTGATAACAGCTGTCACCTGAGATTTAAGGGTCAGATCGCTGTCAAAAATAATGCCCAGATTCTGCACCCGGTCCGAGGTAGCAAGCTGGACACCCCCGAGCCAAAGCCCAGAGGGCTGTCCCACCAACAAACCCTCCTCCCTATGATCTGAAATTCACTACCAGCACCTCAGCTTTATCCAGATTTAACAAGAACCAGCTGGCACTCATCTAGTCCTGGATCTCAGCAAGGCAGTTGTTAAAAACTGAGAGTTCCATCTAGCCTGGGCACAAAGGACATGTATAGCTGAGTATCACCTGCATAGCAATGAAAACTCAGACTGTACCACCTGATGATCTCTCCTAATGTCAGCATGTACACCATGAACAACATGGGTGATAGAATGGAGCCCTGCAGTACCCCGCAGGATAGGGGAGAGGGGCTAAGGAATAAATCCCGGACACCACTCTCTGAGTACTACCCTCAAGAAAAGATTAAAAACATCTGAGGACCATACAAGACAGTCCACAGATGAACCGCAGGCACTCCAACAACACATCATGGTCCACAGTGTCAAACGCTGCAGAGAGATCATGGAGGACCAAGATGGAATCGGTCTTCTAATCTCTCATTATTAGAGGGTCATTTAGCACCCAGACAAGGGCAGTCTTAATACTATGCCTTTTCCTTAATCTGGACTGGAGAGAATCATAGATGTCGTGGCTGGATAAATGATCCTCCAGCTGCAGCATAGCCACTATCTCGATAACCTTACCCACAAAGGGCAGGTTAGAGACTGGTTTGTAGTTAGCCAGACAGTCCGGGTCAAGGGAGGATTTCTTAAGGTGGGTTGAACCACCACAGTATCTCAGTCCTGTGGTTCCTCTCTTTCAGTTGTAGACTCTAAAACTCCAGCCAGCCACCAGGTCTTCTCCTTCACTCCTCCACACTGCACCAGCACACCAGCACACAAACTCAGCCGGTAAGGAGATTAGTTAATTTTAATTTTCTCCAGCAGCCAAAGAATTGTTTCTAGTGTGATTTGCTATAATACTAGAAACACAGTAAGTTCACTCAGAAAGTGATAAAAGTGACTCTGTACTGGGTCTACGTAAACTAACCCGAAACGCTGCCTAACACGTCCTAACTCACATTTGGCCCTTACTCACTGCTACTAACTGCCACAACTAAACAACTGAAAAAACAACCAAAAATGATAAAATAAAACAAATGAAATACTATAAAACAAAAACTAAGTTGCTAACTGTAAACAGTCAGCCCAGCATGGCCACCATCTTGGAAAACTCCACTGACATGCTACTGGCAACTCCCACCCTTTGATTGCTGACCCCATAATGTATTTGTCTTTCCCTGGTGTCTAGTGGCACCCCCACCCTCCAATCATCGTCCCTGTAAAATAAAGAAAACACAAAGTGCACATACCTCAATAATGCACAGCATCATGGGAAGCATATGCAAATGTACATGAATAAATTTGGATTGGCTCAACTTTAAGCAGTATTGCATGGTGCCAGAAGGCCTCACAATGCAGTCAGTAAAGGCTGAGAACAGCATACACAGACATGTGTTTCATCCTCATTTGGACTCATCAGTGTGCCATATCTGTACCTCAGCCCAGGGAGAGATAGCCAGTCACCCTATAGGGGATTTCTTGGTTTGGGTCATGGGCAGCCCAAAGTAGAGAGAGAAAAGAACAACAAAAGAACCCCAGAGCAAATGCACTGGGGCAAGGGTTATCCTGGAGGATATTGGCCATACATCCAAATTTTAAATAAAACACAAATTGTACATACCCCAATAAAGCAAAGCATCATGTGAAGCATATGCAAATGCCCATGAATTAATTTGGACTGGTTTACCTTGAAGCAGAATTGCATGGTGCCAGAAGGCCTCACAATACAAATAAAAATAATTGTCAGCAGTAAATCAGCCCTAGGACAGAATGTCTTAATTAGTTGCACCTGCTAAGAATACTAATGTACTCTTCAGGATGGTCACAGGTAGGGGTGTGTGTGAAAAAAAATTCCAACGGAATTTCCGCAAAAGTGTGAATTTCGCTTCCATGAAAATTTGGAAATCATCTTTGCAACTTTTGCTGAAATTCCACCTTAAAACTGAGGAACAAATATAGAGACTGTGGGTTAATTTATTAAAAATCTGCAGAACAGATGACTGCCAGTGGTCAGTTCTGAGGCCTTTTTAACTGCAGTTTAATTAATTAATCCACCCCCCCCACTCAGTAGGGGTCCCAGTAAATAAATAAATAAAAAAAAAACTCATTTCCCTCCCTCAGACCCTCCTGGTATCTAGTGGCCCCCTCACCACCCACTAATCATGGGTCCCAAGTAAAAAATCACTGATCCCTGGTGTCTAGTGGTTCCCACCCACCCCCCAGTCTGGGGATCACAGCCCATGGGTCCCAGTAAAGAAGAAACAAAAACTCTGATCCCTCCCTGGTGTCTAGTGGCCCCCCACCCACCCACCAAACATGGCACCCAAAACATTTTATTTCCCTGGTGTCTAGTGGCCCTCCCTTCCTATCCTGGATTTCCTTAATCCACAAAAAAAAACAGCTGTCAGTCCACCAACTCATCCCCCTCTATTCTTAGTATTCCTTGGTGTCTAGTGGATCCCCCATCCTTGATCCCTTATAAAATAAGTAATCCCAATTCCCTGGTATCTAGTGGACCCCCCACCCCGACAGTTCATCCGCCGCCACCTCACTCCCCCCACCCTGCCCCTGCATGGGCCACTGGCACAGCCCTTCTCTCTCCTCCACTACTGGTGGCCCACTGAACTGTTAGTGAATGACCTCATGGTTGTAAAAGTACGACCTCATTCACTGACAGTTAATTAAACTGTGGATATAATAATTCCACAGTTTATATGCATTTTTCTGCAGTTCACAAAAAAGTCCACGGAACCCAGCAAAAGTTCTGAAATTTCTGCAAAATTTCCAAAATTTCATGAAAGTTCTGCAAAATCAGAATTTGCAACTTTCACCCACCCCTAGTCACAGGAGGGTCAATGTCATCTTGTATTTTGTGAAAACCAGGAGTTGAAACTTACAAGAACAGGATACAGAGGTTAAACTACTAGGGAAATATATCTTATAAAAAGAGAGCAAATGTTTTGTTTAGGAATAGAGAGAGACAGATTTTAGAGACAGACTCGAAGGAAGGATTTTTGTTTTTACTGCCTTTGTGAGGAGGTATCTGGTACATCTTTATTTTTATATTTTATTGCTATTCAGTACTTGTGAACTTTATAACTTCTGATTTATTTATTTTTTATTTATTTTATTTAGCAAAGATTTGGAAATATCTTTTGCCTATGCTTCCTGACCTATGCCTCTATGACATTCTTATTCCAAAAAAGGGTTGGATGACAAGATTTTGTTTGAATTACTGGAAGTTTAATGCTGTCACGGTGTCTAGTGCATATCCCATGCCCCGGACAGAGAAGATACTGGAAAAGTCAGGGATAGCAAAGTGTCTGACAACTATAGATTTCACAAAGGGTTACTGGTAGGTACCTTTAATTGCTGAAGAGAAGCAATGATCAGAATTCATCACTCCTTTTGGCCAATATGAATTTCTGGTCATGACATTCGGAATGAAAAATGTACCATCTATTTTCTTCAGTGGCTGGTTCACAGAGTGTTGCTTGGGCAAGTGACTTTACCATGACTTACATGGATGATGTTGCTATATTTAGCCAAACCTTGGAGAAGCATCTGACATATGTGAGAGAGTGTCTCAAAAGACTGCAGTCTGCAAAGCTGACAGTCAAAGCTGAGTAGTGTTAGGTTGGCATGGCTGAAGTGCCATACCTCAGGCATCGAGTGGGAGGGGGACACATCTGGCCAGTACCAGTGAAGGTGGAGGCTATAAAGGGATGGCCCATACTCACAACAAACAAAAAAAACAGGTACAAACATTTTAGGGGCTTCCAGATATTATAGAAGATTTGTGATTAATTTCAGAACAACTGCAGTGCCTCCCACAGATCTGAAAAAAAAAGACAATGCCTGAAAGGGTGCAATGGTCAGAATGCTATATTTCTCTGCTTAGTTTTCTGTGTACATCTTGTACCTGGAAAATGATTCTCAGCTAAGTGTTCCTTTCCTGGTCACCAATTTATAAATAAATAAATTAATAAAAGAAGGCCTTCTGTCAGCTCAAGCAGGCCCTATGTCAGGCTCCAGTGCGAGCCAGCCCTGTCTATGGTTAAAAATTCATAGTGCAGATGGATGCATTACATTTTTGTGTGGGAACTGTGCTGAGTCAGGTCAATTCCAAAGGAGAAGTGCACCCTCTTATTTAGCTGAACCAAAAACCCCTACTGAGGGAAGCGGCATAGCCCACTATAAGAGAAAGAATTTCTGAGCATAGTTTGGGCAATACAAAAATTGCAGCTGTACTTGTACAGCAGAGAATTTACTGTGGTTATGAACCACAATCCCCTAACATGGCTACAGCACAAGTGGTGAGACTGCAAAGCTGCTGAGCTGGAGCTTAGCACTGCAAGAATACAATATGCACATACAACATAGAAAGAGCTCACAAAATACCAGTGATGATGGACTGTCCCATCAGATGGCATAACATGGCCAATGTAATCACAGTGTGGTGTTGTCACACAGTGTTATTATCAGAATTGGGAAGGGAGGTGTGGCATATTAATACTTTAATACAATTAGCTAAAAGGAATCATAGAATCATAGAACTCTGACAGCAGAAATGGACCCTCTGACCCATCAAATCTGCCACATCCCCCCTCACCCATCACCTATGTCACAGGACCTTCCCTCCCCTTCCTTTCACCTGCTAACCCCTTAAGTCCCTCCCATGCCCTCTTGAACCCCTTCACCATTTCGGCCCCCACCACTTCCTCCAGCAGTCTATTCCAGGCCTCCACCATCCTCTCTGGAAAGTAATACCCCCTCACATTGCCTCTAAATCTTTCTTCTTCTAATCTTAGACGATGCCCTCTAGTTTTAACATCCACCTTCCTTTTAAATAAGCTCCCCTTCCTCACCTTATTGATCTCCTTCAGGTACTTAAATGTCTCTATCATGTACCCCCTCTCCCTTCTAGTCTCTAATGGATGCAGATCTAATTCCCTCAGCCTCTCCTCATATGGCTTCCCCTACATATCGTGCACCATCTTAGTTGCCCTTTTCTTCATCCTCTCAGTCCCATCTATGTCCTTGGGTAGGTATGATCTCCAGAACCGAACCCCATATTCCAGGTGCGGCCTCACTATGGTTTTATAAAGAGGCATCAGTACCTCTCTCCTTCTTCTAGTTATTTCATTTTTTTGTCTTGCACATGCACAAGCAACATTTTGTTGCAGTAGGAGATGGTAGTAGGAGAAATGCAGAGGTGTGTCAGTTTTGATGAATGCAGGGCATGCTTTAGAAGGTGCATCCCTCATTCCCCAATTAGTGAGCATGCTAGCGGTGACACAAGTTTTATGCAAAGTGCCACCAACTTGAAACAAATTTGCCACTGCAATCAGAGACAAGCTCATCATGTAGTGGCACAGATGACATGCCTCCACTACGTGCCTTTCTTGGTGAAACATTTCAATCAATATAGCAGTGGCAGCAGGAGAGCAAACCTTGTAACCTCTCTGCCTCACCACCCCACCGATCCTTGCCTGAATGGTGGGAGGAGGCGCTTTCCTCACCTGTCTCCTCCATGTCCCACTGTCTCTGACTGGAAATTTTCTCCCAGCCATGTGGAGCAGGCCACAGCCTAAGCTCCGCATGAGCTGGGAGTACTGAGTTCCCGAAGGCACTTGTACCGTAAGCATGATCCCAATCATGCTGGTGGACCCCCTGCTTGGTGACATGGGGTGCTTAATCCCCCCAGACATCCTATAATGTAGCACACTGGGAGCCCACCCCAGTGTGCCAAACCCTGTTGTGGTGTTTTTGACACCAGGATGCTTAGTCCCGGTGTCAGATGTGCCCCCCCCCCCACATATCTTCCAACCTCAGGTGCCCAATCCCCAGGTCGGCATTGATACTCCAGTAGTGTGGCACACTGGGAGCCCACCCCAATGTGCTGACATCCAGGTTTCTCTGGAAAAAAAACTCATGACATCTTTTTAGTTTTTAACCTGAAAACAAGAAAATGGTCCTCATCGTTGCCCTGACCCCCTCCCCAACCTGTACCCTCCTCTGCACCCCACCTTCCTGCACCCCCTCACCCATACTTACCTACAGAAGTTGGGAGCAGCGATCTTCAGTGGACCGGGAACACGTCTGCATTCTTCAAATGCTGACCACAAACTGAAGAAATGACAGTTAGTCCTATAATGACATTGAATGGGGGGGGTCAATTTAGGTGGATATCTCAGCGATTTTTGGGAGTTTTGGTCTCAAATTTTCATCATGGAGTTCTTGGGATCCCACCTCATGAACACAGTCAGTGTAATTTCGCTATTCAGTCCCAAAAGATCATTTCATGATCACTGCATGGAATCACCTTTTGGGATGGATTAATGAAATGACAGTGCCACTGTTCATGAGGTGGGCTCCCATAAAAGTCTATGTTGCAAATTTGTTAAACAAATTCCCAAAAATGACTGCGTTACGAGCGTGCATTGTGCAGTTTCCATGCATGCTCGTAATGTTGCCAAGTTTTAATATTTTCACTCCAGATTTTCAACATTGCCATTTTTTCACATCTCCTTATGAACAGTGCAGCTGTCATTTTTCACATCCTTCCCAAAATATGTTTTCACACATGTGGTGCACAATGGCGCGATCGCTGTGGGACATCAATGTTTGGGACACAGTAACAAAATCACAGTGACACTGTTCATGAGTGGCAGTCCCAAAATGTCTATGTTGAAAATTGCTTAAAAAAAATCCCCCAAATAATTGTGTTACGGGCATGCATTGCACAGTTTCAACGCATGCTCATCACTTCACCAATTTTTCATATTTTGACTCCAGATTTTCAACATTGCCATTTGTTACACCTCCTTATGAACAGTACAGCTGTCATTTTTTACATCCTGCCCAAAATGTGTTTTCGCACATGTAGGGCACAATGGCGGAGTCGCTGGGGGGAAATCAATGTTTGGGACATATTAACAAAATCACAGTGGTACTGTTTATGAGCAGAGGTCCCAAAGTGCCTATGTTGAAAATCTGGGTAAACATATCCCCAAAATAATTGCATTACTGACTTTGTTGCGCAGTTTCTGCCCATGCTCGTGGCTTCACCAATTTTTCATATTTTCACTCCAGATTTTTTAACATTGGCATCTTTTTACACCTTCTCATGAACAGTACAGTTGTCATATTTCACACCCTAGCCGAAATGTGTTTTTGCACCTGTGGCTCCACATGGCACAGTCGCTGTGCAAAATCACCTTTCAGCTAACTAACTGATAATGCCACTGTTCATGAGGTGGGATCACAAAAAGCTCATGCTGAAAATTTGGAGTGCAAATACCAATAAATGCCTTAGGCATTAGAGTTTCCAACTGTAATGCCCCACCCTGTAGAGACTGACAGGCATCAGGGGTGTGACTTGGGATTGTCAGCTGTAACACTCATGCCATTCCATCTCCACCTCCACCCTGCAGCCAGTGACAGGCAACGAGGTGTGCCTTGGGCTCTTCAGCCCCAAAGTTCACCCCATTCTCCTATACTGCACCCATTTCAGCATATTTCCTTATGGAATGGGGTGAGTGTAAGGCCTGAAGACCCCAAGGCACACCGTGACACTTGGTGTCTGCAGGGTAGGGTGAGGTGAAATGGCATGAGCATTATGGCCAACGACCCAAAGGCACACCTTAACGCCTGTCAGTCTCTGCAGGATGGGTGGGGTTGTTGTCAGTTCCATACTTCACTGCCAGTCCTAATATGAATCTCTCTAACTCCTGCACTACCAATGCCAGCAAGACAACATTTGGCATTGACAAATGCTTGTTATTTTTTATACTTGTTAGCAAAGATGAACAAATTGCCCATTTTCACAAGTGACAAGTGAAACATTAAAACAAATAAACAGGACATACTACAGATACAAAACAATACAAATTAACATTAATACAAACATACATATAACAATAATGTCTTAATGAAAACAGATGCAGTCTGAAAGAGTATTACACCATTGAACAAGCTTACACTTGAATGACCTAACTGTTCTACAGTTAATTACAACTGTGGGAATACTGTTAAAAAAGTAATGGCCCTGTATACCACAGACCTCTGTCTAATTGTCTTCTTGTAAAAGGGGACCCTACATCAACCTCTAGACTGAGACCTAGTTCCTAAATAGCTGTGTGAGCTGGGAAAAAGTATTATTTAATTGGTGGAAATAAGCCCTGCATTTTCTTAAATACAAAAACTCCCAACTTAATTTTGATTCTGTCTAACAAGGAAGGACAATTAGCTTCCCTTATCAATACACAGTGATGAGTTCTCAGAGGGAGATCAGCCATAAATCGAAGAATATTATGATGAGTGACTCAGTCAAATGCACTAAGCAAGAAACTAAGGGCCAGGAGCCTATGGGATTTAGGTATTAGAAAGAATTAAATCCTAATTAACATTCCTAACCGCTGATGAATTGTTTAAATTATTTTACTAACTTGGAGGCCAAAGGAAAAATGAGAGTCAAGGGTAACCCCTAAATAGTTAAAAATATCCATCAATTCAATTATATTCCCTTTCAAATCGACAATAGGAACATTAATATCTCCGACTTTCCTGGGGCAGGTAAAAACTGTTACTTTTGCTTTCCATCATTAAAAACTAAATTACATGAAAGCAGACACTTATGGAATGTTTCAAAATCCTGTTGGACCTAAATTAATGCATGATCTGGGCTAAGTCCATCTAAGAATATTACCACATCATCTGCGTATAAGATCATATTAGACCCTACAGAGGTGATAGGGGCAGCATTCATAAAAATGGAAAAACAAAAGTGGGCCCAAAATTGAGCCCTGGGGTACTCCACAGGAGTTATGCCCCTCCCAATACACGCCAACATTCTATTTGCCTTTCCCACTGCATTGCTGCATTGATTATCTACCTTAAGGTTGCTTGATACTATATTCCCCAGATCCCTTTCCTGCTCTGTTGGCTTAATCCCCCCCCCCCCAGTGTGTAAGCTGTTTGTGGTTTTTTACACCCCATGTGCATCACTGCACACTTTTTGGCATTGCATTTCAGTTGCCAAGTTTCCAACCAGCTGAAATTCAATGATAAGATATGATTCTATGATGACTTCTATAGTTTGCTAATCAAAAGTCCCTGTTGTTCACATGAAAGGAGGTCTTGCCTGTCAAAGATCTTGCCCCTATGTGGCAAACTAATGTTTTCTTACAAGTAATTGGCAGACTGCAGGGTTCTAGCAAATACTGGCACAAGTGGTCAAGTGATCCTGCTGTTTATCAAACAGTTTATGAGGAGGGTCGTTTGAGTGATGAGCTTTATCTGTTCCTGGGGGTCTACTGGCAGGATGACATTCCGGGAAAAGTGATACAGTTGACACTGTTTAAATGTATTTGGTGATAAAGCAGGAAGTCATGTATCATCTTGCTTCAGCAACAATGTTTCTATGTGCGGAAGGCATGTGCTGAAACATGGCAGCTCTCTCTATAAAGAGCCTACTTCACAGTGAGGGGGGGCAGTGTGTAGTCTACACCACTACCTGATGGTTTGAGACTGGAAGGGGGAGAACTCTGTTGTGTTCAAGTTCTCTGAATATAAAAGGCTGTTTCTTTTTTTTTATATCTGCATTTATAAGTTTGACCTAACTATTGGAAAGTTATGTTAATATTTTATGGTTTAACTCACTTTTTTCAATGTTTTCTCCATAACCACTTTTGTTTTGTTTTGGCAATGTGTAAATATATTGTAATATATGGATCATGCAAATAATACCATTGAAAACAGTGCAAAAAAATCCTTGTAATAGATACCATTTCCCCATAATAGCACACTTCACTCCCAATAATTCACTCCCAATAAACCACTCCCAATAATACTATCGTTCAGGCTTTAGAACGATAGTATTATCATTCCTGCAGAAAAGCACAAGCACACCCTGCCATCTCGCGCTCACCACGAGTCAGCTTCTTCAGCAGTCAGCATGAAGAATTTAAAAAACTGCTCCACGGGAAACAAACACCACAAAACTTTCCGTCGGCAACAATAATATCTCTTTGGAAACCACAAACAGCTACCGAAAACCGGCTACAGTTCATCTCTGACCAAGAAACTCAAAATACCTGAAAAAAACCAAAAACAGCCTTTAGCTGTTACTCTTACTATGAACTGTTTCCTTCACTTTCTTAATGACCTCTTCAAACAGCTTCCAGATTCCTCATTCAAGCCACGCCTCAGCCTACACAACACTCCAACAAGTAAGACCTCACCACCTTCTAGCATTCATATAAAAAAAAAAAAAAAAATAGGTTACAGGGATTATTGGTTAAAATCCATCTGAGGTTCTGGGGACAAAGAAACCTCGAGACCTTTCCTCGAGGTTATCTATGTCCCCAGAACCTCTCGATGGAATTACAGCCTTGTAATTCACAGCAACCTATCTATTATTCTATTTTTATATATAAAATAGTTCTTATTTAGCATGATGTACAGACTGGTTGTGCATTTTAATAAAAAGGGTATAGTTTGTGAATCTCTGAGGTACCTGTCATTCCAAAGAGGCATACTAAATCTAGTTTAAGCAATTTGAAAACATATTCCTTCTTAATACTGGGAAAAAAGTGGAATGAAGTTTGATAAAAAGGTACCCACGCTTTACCTGGGGTTCGAGCAGTCAGTCTTGGCTTGACTGAGGAGCCTAACAACTGGGCTCAGAGGGTCCAAGTGTCCAGGGTGACCACCTCTGCGGAGGGTTGAGTGTGGGAATTTGGTCATGGTGAGGAGCAAACACAGGTGAAGGTCCGAGATAGCTGGTTGTGAAAGGGGTGCTGATTTGGGTGCAGATGGGTGAGTTTGTCACAAGCTACCTGGACCCTCTGAGCCCAGTCACAGTCCCCCTGGATAAAGTCAAGACCAACTGCTCGAACCCCAGATGAAGTGTGGGTTCTGTCTTATCAAACTTCACTTCACTCCTTTTCTTGTACTAGGAAGGAATATGTTTTAAAATTGCTCAAAGTAGGTTTAGCATGCCTCTTCAGAATGAAGGGTACCCCAAAGATTCACAGACTATACCCTTGTTATTAAAATGCACAACCTCTCTGTATATTGTGCTAATCCAGTTTCCTCACATGGGAGGGCAACACACTACCTCAAGTGTTGCCAAGCTAGGAACAAATAAATCATCCTTTTTGTAATTACCCTCTTGGGTTCCCTACGTCTCTAATCTTTAAAAATGTCTGATGATTTAGCTGATCAGAAAGAGTTATTATATTCACTAAATTGAAGATTGTTACAGTTTAGTGTAAATCTTTTCTCCAATGAAAACATCAGATCAGATAGCCTGTCCACAGACTGTAGTTTCAAATCTTCCATTCCACCTATTGGTTTTGTTGCTTTCCTCTGGACTCTGTCTTGCATATGTTCTAGAGTATGGTGACTGGAACTGTACACTACACTTAGGGCTTAACTGGTACTGTAGCACATTCACCTTTGTCCAAGTAGGGTTGTGTGCTCTAGTCCCACACCAATATTTTACAGTCAATTTACTGGCAGTTTCTCATGGCACTGGGTCCAAACAGTACTGATCAAAATAGTGCACACAAGGTTCATGCAGCAAAAAAGGTGACAATTTATTTTTTGCAGGGGGCTTCGCCCCTCGCACTCCCCGATATGGGGGGCTCTGCCCCATGCACCCCCCAGACTTATGTAGTCTCACTCTGGGGGGAATGGATTGAGGGAAAAGTTAAATGTGGGGGCCATGGAAACTGTTTCCATGGCCCTGCAAAAAAAACACAAGTCCCGCTGCTGGCAAAATTCAAGAGACCAGGATTAGAACCCTGGTCTCTATCACTGCTGGCCAAGCTGCTCCATAACCTTAGCCCTCCATGCCACGGGAGCAGCTCAGCCAGATACTGGATCCCTGTTGCCCTTGTCCTCTCTTCAGGACTATGGACAGTGACCATGGAAGTGCTTATAGCAAGCACTGTAAATCCCTGGTTGCTGTCTGCGTAAGCGCTTACCAGACTAGCGCCGTATAATGCAGCACTATTCTGATAACTCTGTTGTAACCAGGTACCATTTCTCACTGTTTATAAAATGCTTTGGGATACAGTGTGCACGAAAAGCACTATATAAATGCTGATTCTTCTTATTATTCCCCAATTGCTGGTACTCAAGTGTAACACTAGGGGTGTGCTATATTGTCGGGTGAGCTGACCTCTGGATAAGAAGCTAAACTGAGGCCACCTTCTTCTCATCTCCGATTCTGTCCTTGTGGGTGTCCAGGTGAAAGTCAAAGAACTCACAACACATTAGGTAACAGAGGGAGATCTTTGCTTACACCCTGGCCAGCATTCCCATTCCTGATAATACGAGTATAGGCAATTGTTCAGGCTATGTGTGGGTGTACTGTAGATGAGTGGAATGGCTGTCACTACCCATTTACAGTCACTGTAAAACCAATCTCTGTTACTGCTTTTAAAGCACTTTAGGATATATTGTGTATGAAAACTATTATACGAATGCACATTCTTCTTCATTTCTCCCACGGGGGCCTAGCCAAGGATTATTATTCTATTGCTAGATTTTTGTATACCATCTCTCTTTACCACAGGCTAGAGTTTACATAATTTGATTGACACTGCAGCTTACATTTTAGCTTGTTTTTTGACAGTGATGCCCAATCCTTTCTTTGGTTGCTGCTGGTAGTTTTCAAATAGCAATTTGATCTAATGTTGTCTTGCCAGCAACCTACTCTTACATTTGCCAATATTCAAATTCATTAGCAATTTCTTTGCCCCATTCTCTAATTTGCGTAGGTTATTCTGAGGCTCATTTGTAGACTCCAGTGAGCTTTATTGCAGCCCCTTTTGGTATAATCTGCAAATTCAGAAGATAAAATTATAAGAGAAGGACACACGTGCACCGGTTGGTAAGGATCAACACAAAAGGCATAGACTACAAGAGCTAGGTCTCAACACAGACAGTCCTGAAGGGATGGAATAGGGATTTAGACATGAAAATATCTAGTGTCTCCTGGAATGAAACCACCACTTCAGCCATGAAAATAACATCATCCCACATCTGGAGAGAATTTGCCTGGAAGTACCGCTTCAGATTCTTCCACTCTCCAGCGAACCTGGCAAAATATCTCCCACCCTCCTATGGAATATGCTGGAGGGGATACAAATGAAAGATGGCAGACCTGGGGCATATTCTGACTATGCCCTACAATAACACCCTTTTGGTGCTCTTCACAAAATAAGCTAAAAGATTGCTTAGGGGAACAGGTAGAGCTTACAGTGGACAAGGTACTACTATCTATATTTCCAGAACACCACTCACCCTGGCGTAAGACCATGCTACCACTCTACCTGCTTGCAGCTAAAAAAGCCGTGACATGAAGGTGGCTGTCCCCAGTTATATCCACACTCCTAGAGTGGTGACATATCACCTTAGATATCTGACTTGAGAAGTTGACTGCAGGGATTCAGGATGGGATGGAATCCTTTAAAATAAAATGGCAAAGATGGATTCAATACATGCTACAAATAGATGGGGACTTTGTTCCCTGAACATATGGGGGGGGGGGTGCAGACGGAGACAGGAGGATGCCTAGTGAGCTTAAAACAAAACAGTTGCAATCGCTTGGAATGACTGCAAGGTAGTTCAATTACAAGTCCAGTACTGGGGGAGAAGTGGACCCAAATAATTCTGTGAGATCTTGTTTCTTCACAAAGAGATGATAATAAATGTGCATATATATATATGCACACACACACACACACACACACACACACACACACACACACAACAGTGCATGCGTTTTAGTACTAAGACAAGGACAACAAAAGTTCAAGAAGCACCACAATGGCTATTGGAGATATTAATATGGTAAAATGAACAGGATCATTATAAAATGTACCTTTGTGGTTTATAAGAAGGGAAAAATCTCAGACCATGTGTAAATAGTATGTTGCTTTGACCAACAAAAATTATATAAAAAAAAAATAGAATACAAGAACTAGGTGACTTTTATATTTATTCATCCTTCCATTTTAAAGCAGTTATCAGTTTACTTCGTATAAATACATATTTAAAAGGACATTCCTTTTTCCTGCCATTTCTTGCCTCCATTTTAGAATTCAAACTACTCACTATTACCTCTGACTCTACTAGAAATATACTAAAAAGAGTATCAATCCATTAATTCATCAATCAATTTATATTTATAGAGCTCCCATCCGGTTGGGGAGCTCTAGGCGCTGCACATAAAAACATAAATGCAAAAATAAACACAACACTTCATTTATATCATTTATAATTACTGAAGCATAAAGCACATACTGTATGTAGAAAAAAAATCTTAAACTGGATTTATACAGCTGTGTGGAAAATGCCACCCAAAGAAGGCATGATGATATAATTCATCTTCATTGCCAATTTCTGAGATCTGGTGCTATGAGCAACAGCTCTGCCTTAGTCAGCTGGCAGTCATCCAGTCACTCAGTTCAGACAAACATTGATCAATCACAGTCACCGAGTTCCTCTGATCGAATGCAAAAGAGAGGACAAAAGGCTGTCATCTGCACAGTAGTGAAAACCCTGGTTGTACAATATCACTATCTCTCCCAGGAGCAACATGTACACTGCAAACATCAGGAACAAAACTAAGTCTTGGGGAGCACCTCAGGGGACAACACCTTCTTAGTGAAAAATACCCCCAGGGTTAAATTCTGACAGGACAGGGAGGGATAGCATAAAAGCAACAGAGATCCAGGGAACACAGAGAGGGACAGAAATTCTGTGAGTCAAACTAGAAAAGGGGAATGGAGCTGCTATTTGCACTGGAGTGATCTACAGACCTCCAGCATGGGGGGGAAGGGTGGACAAGGTTCTGGTCAAAGCCATCCAAATGATGGCAAACAAGGGGGAGGCGCTTTGTGTGGGGGACTTCAATATGCCTGATATAGACTAGAGTATCCCAGCTACAGCTTCAGATAGGAGCAGGGACATCCTGGACTCCCTACAGAGGGCATTCCTCAGGCAACTAGTAGAGGAGCCCACTCATGAGGGATCAATGTTGGACCTTGTACTCATGAATGGGGATAGTATTGCAGAGATGCAGACATCATCGTGGGTGGCCACCTGGGGAATAGTGATCACCGTATGGTGGGGTTCAGTATAAGAAATGTTTCAGAAGTGAAACACAAAGGCAAGGGTCCTGGATTTCAGGAGGGTCAATTACACAATGATGAGAGAATGCCTCAGGGATGCACTGGCAGAGTGTGATGACTTGGGTAGAGTGGAGGAACAGTGGGCACAACTAAAAGCAGGTATAGTGAATGCAACAAACTTCTGCATCAGGCAGGTAAGCAAAACCAAGAGGAAAAAGAGGCCGCTATGGTTCTCAAAAGAGGTGGCTGGGAAGGACAAAAAACTCAGCATTCAGGAGGTATAAGGAGACACAGAGGGAGGAGGATAAGGAGGTGTATCAATAGAAGCAGAGGGAGGCAGGAAAAGCAATCAGGAGTTCAAAGGCACAAATGGGGGAGAAGACAGCACAGGCACTAAGTAAAGGGGACAATACATCTGTCAGGTAGGTTTGTGAAAGGAGACAGACCACGGGAGGGATTGTAAGGCTAAAGAGGGAAGGGGATAGTGTGTGGAAGGGAACAAGAAAAAAACAGACATCCTGAGCAATTGTTTTTGTTCAGTTTTCACAAATGAAAGGGAAGTTGAGGGACCACAGATCAGTGTCGGAGGCATCAAAGGAAGGGACATGGGTACTAGTCCATTTACAGAGGAGAGAGTCCTGAAAGAACTTGCAAATATTCATGTGGACAAGGAAATGGGGCTAGACAAGTTACATACAAGGTTATTGAGGGAGCTAAGAGGTTCTGACTGCACCTCTGACAGTCCTAGTCAACCACTTTCTGGAAATGTGAATGTTACCAGAGGAGGGCAGGAGGGTTGATGTAGTACCACTTCACAAAAGTAGGAACAGGAAGGAGGCTGGCAATTACAGGTCAGTCAGCCTGAATTCGGTGGTGGGGAAATTAATGGAATTGCTACTGAAAGAAAGGATTGTGGAATATCTTGAATCTAGCGGCTTACAAGATCCGAGGCAGCATGGATTCACTAGGGGGAGGTCATGTCAAACTAAGCTCATAGATTTCTTTCACTGGGTGACCAGGGAAATAGATCAGTGTGGAGAGGTGGATGTGGCCTACCTAGATTTCAGTAAGGCCTTCAGCACTGGTCCACATAAGAGACTCATAAACAGGCTGAGCAGCCTAGGAGTGGGACCAAAAGTGGTAAACTGGGTAAGTAACTGGTTGGAAGAAAGTCAACAGAGGATGGTGGTAAACAGAGATCACTCTGAGGAAGGGGGGGTGACTAGTGGGTTGCCACAAAGATCAGTATTGGGACCAGTCCTCTTTAATATCTTTATAAGTGACATTGCAGAGGGACTGGAAGGGAAGGTATGTCTTTTTGCAGATTACACCAAAATCTGCAATAGAGTAGACACTCCGTGTGTGTGTGTATATGTGTGTGTGAAAAATGAACAGAGATCTAAGAAAGCTTGAGGAGTGGTCAAGAATGTGGCAACTAAGTTTCAATGTGAAAAAGTGGAAAATGTGGGGAGTGATACTGGTGACCACCAAACAAGAAAGAGACCTGGGTGTTATCATATCTGATGACCTAAAGGTGGCCAGATAGTGTGACAAGGCAGTGGGAAGAGCCAGGGGGATGCAAGGTGCACATGGAGAGGTATCACCTGCAGAAAGGGGGAGGTGGTGATATCTCTGTATATATCTCTGGTGAGACTGCACCTAGAGTACTGTGTCCAGTTCTGGAGTCCTCATCTCCGGAAGGACATAGACAGAGTAGAGGCAGTCCAGAGGAGGGGAACTAAAATGGTGTGGGATCTGCATCAAAAGCCCTATGAGGAGAGAGTGAAGGACCTCAATAAGTACACTCTGGAGGAAAGGAGGAAGGGGTGGTGTGATAGAGACTTTTCAAACACCTCACAGGTATAAATAAGGTTCAAGAGGGCATTCTTTTTCAGAGAAGAGGATGCTCAAGAACAAGGGGTCATGCTGTAAAGCTGAAGGGGGGGGATAGACCCCGAGGAAATGTAAGTCAGATCAATCTGGTGGATTACTACTATTGGGTAACTAGACAGTTGGACAAGGGCCATGCAGTGGATGTCCTGTTTCTGAACTTCAGTAAGGCATTCAACTCAGTGCTGCATGGGAGGCTGGGTAGTGAGTGGGCAGGTAGAGGTGCAGGGTGAAAATGGTGGGACGGGTAGTAAACTGGTTACTGAGAATGCAGCAGAGGGTGTGGTGGGAGGGGTGCTCTCAACTCAGAGGTCAGTGACAAGCAGAGTACCACAGAGCTCAGTGTTGGGACCGGTGTTGTTTGGGTTGTTCACATCAGACATCTCAATGGGCAACAACAGCAAGATCTGTATGTTTGCAGATGACACCAAGATGGGAGCAGTAGTGGATGACTTAGGAGGGTGGCATGGGTTGCAGGATGAGCTGTCAAAACTGGAGACCTGATTGGACACCTGGCAGTTAGGGGTTCAATGCCAAAAAGTGCAAGGTGCTACATTTCAGTGCAAAAATCCCAAGAAGAAGCTACCAGCTGGAGGGTCGGGGGTTCAGCAAGCCCAAGCCTCCCAGAGGAGGAGAAGGATCTGGGGGTGATTATACCAGGCTCAATGAACAACTCAGCACAATGTAGAAAGGCAGCTGCAAAGGCCAACAAAATGCTGGGTTGTATTGCCAGGTGTATATCTTCAAGGAGAGGGGAGGTGATCCTGCCATTGTATAGGTCACTGGTTAGGCCACAACTGGAGTACTGTGTGCAATACTGGTGCCCATACTTGAAAAGGGACATTAAGTTACTGGAGGGGATGCAGCACAGGGCAACAAAGATGATACAGGGACTAGAGGACATACCCTACATGAGCAGGCTGAGAGAGTTGAACTTGTACTCACTGGAGGAGAGGAGAGATGGAGGGATATGACTGAAACTTTCAAGTACATAAAGGGAATAAATAAGACAGGCACAGAGGGACTATTTGAGTTCAGGGAGGAAGGGACACTCGAGATCATGATCTCAGATTGGAGGGGGGAAGGTTCAGGAGGAAAATGAGAAGACACTTTTTTATGGAGAGAGTGGTGTCTGGGTGAAACATGTTGCCTGCAGAAGTGGTATCCTGTAGAACAGTAGGCTGCTTTAAAAGGGAAGGGATAGGTAAGAGGGAGGGTCAGGGAGGGGAGGGAGGCAGCTGCAGTATAAGGGCTGCTAGCTGCACACTTGAGCAGACTCGATAGACCATAAGGCCTTTATCTGCTGACAAATTCATATGTTTGTATGTTCATAGAAAGGGTGGTAGATGCCTGGAACAGCTTCTGATGACATTGTGGGAACAAAAACTGTAATGGAATTTAAGAAGGTGTGGGATAGGTATAAGGGAACCTTACAGGTAGGGAAAGGGGGATTAAAGCTGGAGATCAAGTAGGGTCTGCACTGTCACTGAAGGTAGGGAAAATGGGAAGACTAGGTGGGCCAAGAGGTCCTTATCTGCCATCAAATTCTATGTTTCTATGTTACACGCTGCTCCCTGCCAGCCAGAAAGAACTCCAACCCCTGCAACACTGTACCAGAAAGCCTCTCATATTTCATTAGGTAAGCAGTCAAAACCCAATGGTATACGGTATCAAATGCCAATGAAATATTGAGAGAATAACCACTGAGCATTACCATTGATCTCTAACAAGGAAAAGATCATTCATCATCTTCACCAGGGTGATCTCTGTGCTGTGTCAAGATCTGAACCAGGACTTGAATTGCTGGCAGATATCATAATGAACCAAGTACACCTCCAGCTGTGATGCAACCCCCTTTTCAATTACATTCCCCAAAAAGTGAAGGTCTGAAACAGGGCTGTATTTATCCAAGACCTCCAGGTCCAGAAATGGTTTCTAAAGGAGAGTAATCTCTCTTATCTGGAGATAAGAAGGGAAAGAGGGGACATGATTGAAACATTCAAGTATGTGAAAGGGATCAATAAAGTGGGGAAGAGCTTATTTACAGGGAAGGTAGATACAAGAACTAGGGGGCATGGACTGAAGGTGGAGTGAGGAGGTTTAGGGAAGTGTTAGGAAGTATTACTTCACAGAGAGAGTGTTTGAGCCCTGGAACAGACTGTCAGAGCTGGTAGTGAGTGCCAGTATGGTGGAGGAATTTAAGAGGGCCTGGGACAAACACAGAGGGTTGTCAAGAAGAGGATGAGGGGAATCTTGGGGGAAGGGTGACAGGTAGAGGGAAGTAATGGGCAGACTCGAAGGGCCAGGAAGGCCCTTTTCTGCAGCCACATGTCCATGAATCTATGAATCTCAATACAGCAGGGAAATAACCCTTACATAGGGAATCCCAGATGATCCTGGCTGCTACAGGAACTAGGACAGTGGAACAACAGCTGGGTTACACTTATGTCTAGAATACAGTAGGTAGGTCACAGAGAAAACATCATCTGAGCTATTTCCTGATCCCAAACTGGCTGAAACTCCTTCAAGAGCACAGGAGTGATTTCATGTAAACTATTTCCCCCACTGTCGGGGATCAGTCCTTATGGAGAACACTATCAAAGAAGAAAACACCCAAATCCTTGATCTTTCTGTGAAAAAAGCCCCGCCCCCGGACTGCAGACAAACAGACAGGATGTAAATATCTGTCCACAGTGCAGAAAAGCTGGAATGGTGTATTCCTCCTAGCTGCAATGAATGCTGACAAGAACTCTGTCTTCTTATGTGTGATCGCTATCAGACAAACCCCATTATAGGTTTTCTGAGCAAGCCTGTCCATCATCTAATATAATCTCAACCAGGTACACTTTAATCAACACCCTATTATATTCAACCACTTCAGCTTTTTGTTCTACTAGAGTAAGCTTTGATGTGAAACCAGCGAGCAGAAACAAAGAGGCATGAGGGTGTTAACAGTGGATGAAAGCGCCATATTATGACTTAACATATGTTCCAACTAGGGCTGTGAGGATATTATGGGACAGATTTTCAAATGGGTTAAATGCAGAAGGAAATGTAAGATTCACCTGCAACTGCATCCATCGTTCCGACTGCTTTCCAGTCTCCCTGCTGAGAGCCTGGCAATGCTTAGCTTATCCAGGAGGAGAGAATGGGATACCGAATCAAAGGCTTTGTCCAGCTCAGTGGAAATGGCCACTGTAATGTGCCCCTGATGCACTTCTGAAAGGATGGAATCAGTGACCTTAAGTAGTGAGCTGATGGCTATAGTGTATGGCGATTTGGCCAAAACAGTCATATTGCTGTCATATTTATCTGTAATTTTTTGTTTAATGTTCAAAAAGGCCAGGACCTAAGGTTTGTCAGTAAGATGCCCATTTTACTGCAAGGATATTTGGGAAGAGCAGATGTGTATTGCAGTGTCTGACATCTCCCCTTTCCCTGGGACAAAGTCTTGTTTAGAGGTAAACTGGAGTTGAAATGTAAATAGGGGATTGGAATTTCCTGGTAGCTGTTCAAAGAGGAAGGTTCCATAAGTGACAGGAGATGGTAAGGCCATCTCCTCTCTTTATAAAATGTTGAATTTCAAAGAGAAATGGTTTGTAGAGCAGGGGTTCTGCAGACGCCCAGTATGGGAAGCTATTGTTAAATCCTCTACCAACTGCGATAGTCCATTTCCATTTTAATAATGTCAAGATGGCAGTGTAGATCAAAGCCAGCCAGGGAGGTGGGACTGAAGAAAATCAAAATACTGATAATTTTGTTTTACTTGCAACTTTGGAAAGAGCAAGACGGACCCGAGAGATGAACAGTCGGACCCGAAAATATTAAGGCCACTAGCCAATCATGGGTCAGTTTTGTAGACTGCAGAAATAGTTATATAAGCCCTCAAAAACAGAGACTCGGCTGAAGCCACATTTCTGACACCTGAAAACTGCCAGACACGCTGAAGACCACTGCAAGAAAAACTGGGACTCTGAGACACAGCTGAGAGAAAGACAGACTTTGCAAAACTCATTTATTTTCTGGACTCTGATTCTCTACAGAAAAGGTAAACATTATCCAGTTAATTCACCAGTTCATTTTGTGTGTAGTTTCCAACTTTTTTGTATTTATCCTGTAACCAAATATCTAAATAATTTGTCTGTATGTTTGTATTATGGTAATTATTTAAGTAATCAGTAAAAACTCTTGCTTTTATTTTTAAAGTACTACTGCCTGTGAGTGTTTTTGTTGTGTATGAAGGTTTTAGGAAGGTTTATTCAATCTGTGACACACCTGTTTAGTGCTAAGTTGCCCAGTGCTACTGAAACTAGCATCCTGAAAGGGACTCTGGAGGCCTAAAGTAGGGAATGTACACAAGGTGTCCAGAGGGGGGTCTATGGGGTTTTAACCAGATTCCTGTACCACCTGTGGGAGAAGACACACTCAGGGTTATGAGGACAGACCCAAAGAGCTCGTAACACCTGGGTCCTCCTCCCCAATGCAGCAACCAAAAAGGGTTCTCACCTGGCTACAGACTCGAGACTGTATTTTACCCTTACCCAGAGAGAGAGAGGAAGCCCTGGGCCCTTGTGGTGAGTGTTCAGTTTTGAAATCAGTGAGCAGTCTAAAAGGATGAGAGGAGGCTATTTCCTGACCCCCCTGTCATGGATTGTACTTCAGGGAGGGCACTGTAAGCTCAGTGGACCCAACACCCAGGAGTGGATTCATGATAGAGTGATCCTTCCTAAAACCAGACTGGAAGGGGGAGAATAAGTTGGAGGAGTGGAGGAAGTCAGCAATTTGTGGTTAAACCAGTTTCTCCTGCAACTTCACAAGAGAAGGGAGGAGGGAGATAGGGCTGATGTTGCCAGCAGTGGAGGGATTGCCCCACCACCTTCTGGATGGGGAAAACTTTGGCACACTCTCAAGACTGAGGGATGTTTTAGAAGGTGAAGGAGAGATTTAGGATGTGAGTGAGGGTGGAGGCATAAGCTGAAGCTGACAGATGAAGTACAGTAGTTTAGGGGCCAAACCATCTTGACTAGATTTGGAATGGTTGTGTGAGGAAAGTGCGAGTAGGGTCTCCTGGTAAGTGACAGGAAGAAAGTCAAATCCCATGGAAGGGTGAGGCAAGGAGAGAAGAGGAGGGAGGAGGGAAGGAACCCAGAGGTGGGGAAGGGAAGAGCACAAGTGGTGAAAAACTCATTGAAATGAGTGGCAACAGAGGGAGGGTCAGTTACTGTGAGCCATTAACCAAGTGGACCAGGGGAGAGGACAGGGTTGGGGGGGGGGAGTCAAAAAGGAAGTGAATCACCTTTCCGAATTTGGCTGGGGAATTAATATTATTCTGGAGGTTGGCCTTGAAATAGAAGGACTTGACAGTACAAATGGCCTTAGTGCAAGAGTTCCTAACCACCCTGAAAGCGAGGAGATCATGCAGGGAGTGGAATAATTTGTACCTGGCCCAGGCCTTGTCATGAGTCTTGCACTAGTCAGTGAGATTGCTGGTGATCCAGGAGTAGTGCAATGACTTTACCCTGGATTTCCTGATGGGGGCATCATATAAAATCCTTTAAAATTCCCAGTTCTACCAGCATGTGTCCTAATCAACGTATTCCTCCAAGCCACTAGTGCTGCCATAGCATTTATTTTATTAAAATCAGCCTCATAAAAATGAACACTATTACTCTCTTTCATTTTTTTTTATTTTCCTTTCACTAATAATAAATGTTTGTTCAGTATGCTATTACCAAGGCTGCAACAGTGTCAGACAGGGTGCAGTGCAGTACCTTGCAGTAAATCATGTCACAAAATACTACATCAAAAAAGGGCCTAATTGTTACTGAATTGCATTGCTCCCTGCAGCATACTGCAGCATTCCTCAGTAATACTGCAAGGCACCCCACTGTATCCTGACAGCCTCCACTAGAACATAAAACATAGAATTTGTCAGCAGAAAAGGACCGCTTGGTCCACACAGATGTTCCCTGCCTATTCTGACTCCGCAGACTCTACCTGGTCTCTGTTGAACCTCCCCCCTTGCCTATTTACCAATATTCCCCAATGTTTATCTCATACATGTTTGAAGCCCCTCACTGTTTTCGCCTCCACTACCTCTGCAGCCAGACTGTTCCATGCCTGGCAGACTGAGCCAGGACTGTGCCAGGCTGGCAGACTATACTTGGGCAAAGAATTGTGATATCAGGTGTAGAGATGCAGCTAGAGAAAATTTAGTTTTGTGGGGCAGTGATCTTGTTTTCTCATGAATTTCCATTCCTAGAATCACATGTGAATGTGCCTTGTGTGGGACTGCTGTAAGTATGCTGTGTCGTATTTGAGAAACTGAGTGATGAGTGGGCAATGGGATCAGAAGGGCTGGAGCAGTGAGGCCCAGGACCCCATATATCCCTCGGCATATATTTGGTTTGGGGTAGTATTTCTGCATGCAACAGTGTGTACAGCTGGGGACCAGCCCAGGTGTGGGAACTGCACTAAAGAGATATTTTCCCACATGCATTCATGCACAAGAACCCAAGTCACTTCCTTGGTGTAAAGGGATGAGTCCCCTGCGGACCCCTGTATGACAGCTGCCTTACATTGTTAAGACACTGCTGATATTTAAAAGGTTTGGGCTCATGCCAAGGCCAATGATTTGAGCCTAAACATTGCTATGATGACAAAAACTGAAAGAGAAAATAGCAACCATTTTTGTCAATTTAAATGCCATGATATTCAAAATGGTTCGGATGCATGGGAGTATGAAGAGCCTGTGAAGTGGAGCATGTGGTTTGCATCACATGTAGAGGAGGAGTCAAAATCTACATGTCCCCAGCAACTGGGTCAGTATCTCAGCTGGGAGAGTGGCCGAGCAGCATACAACCATGAGGAAAAGGGGGAAAACAGCAACAGATTCCACTTGTTGAGCAGCTGCTGAGAGCATCACTTAGTGAAGGAACATGGAGACCAACTCTGAAAAGAAACAACCAATGAACTGTTTCCTTTGCAAGACTGGAGGTGACAGTAGGTGTCTGAGTAGAAGAGGTTACTGCACAGCTGGACATCCATGAGTATTTGGCATAAGAAAGAGGTATAACAGCCTATACAGTACATGGACCACACTTCCACTTAATTCTATCTTTCATGCACATATTTAGCACCTCATATTTAGCTGATCATCATACTGTTGCGTACATGGCATTGGGACATATAGCAGTGGGTGATTACACTGAATGATCTGTGTAGTAGGCAGTATGGAAGTGCTTTGCTTAACATTTATGAAAGTTAAACACAGAGTTTAGGTGTTTTCCAGGTAGTCTGAAAAGTACTGTCATCACACAGAAGATTAGCAACTCAAGCAAGTAATGCCTTTTAGGCTGTCTACACCTTGTCAATTGTTTAAACATTTCTTTTTTCAGAACTGACGTCAGTTTTGTTGATGTTATGTAGGTCTGGAAGGGCTTTTGAGTAAACGAATGGAAGATTTGGGGCTGTGGTTTGGAAAACAGTGGCCATATTGATTCCTGAACAGCATGCTCCCTGTACAGTACATGGGCTGCACTCCCTATGTGATACAGAGGATGCACAGCCTGTACTGCATATTGGATGTGTGCACCCTGTGCTTCCATACAGCAGCTGGCCAAGGAGGTGTGAAGAGGTCTGTGCTGGTTGCCATATGGAATCCACTGCACCAGTGCTTCAGGTGAGGTGTGGCGGGGTGTTGCCAGGGTGGCCTTGTCAGTGCCCGTGGTGCGGGGGGGGGCACTAGAAGAGTATATTGGTACAGGGAGGGGGAATGGTGGATGGGATATGCCACTAGAGGCTGGGGAATATGATTATCACTACGGGGCTGGGGATTGGAGATGGGGGAGGGAACCATTGGATGTGAGGGATTATACTTATTTGTACATGGCCTGGGATGAGGGACGGGGGAGGGGGGGACCACTGGACAACAGGGAAATATTTCTACATCTATGGGATGGTGATCAGAGGGTGGGGTGTGTACCACTAGCACCAGGGATTACAATGTATTTTATGGGGGTGGTGACTGGAGAATTGGGGGGAGGGTGCCAACAGTGCTATGGATTACAATGTCATTTATGGGGTTAGCAATCAGAGGATGGGGGTGCCACCAGACACAAGGGAACGCTATCTTTAAATGGGACCAGGGATCAGTGGATGGGGAGTACCATTGGACACCAGGGACTTCCTGAGTATTATGGGACAAGGGAAATTGAGGTGAAGGTGGAGCCAGTCACAGGGGTACAAACATGCCACCATTTTCCAAGCAAATGTGCCCTTGAATATCATGCCAGGAGGTACCAGTGCTATCGGGCCTGGTAGTGCTGTTCCATTCACTGGTGGGATCCATGTCAGGGCGGTGCTACTTGGCTCGGCCCTACACAGACATGCCCCTATATTCAGTTGTATAGTGCCAGTGCACTATCTGACTGAATACAGCATCCTCAGGGTCCTGGGTAATAGGAAGTGCAGCACAAAGATTTTTGAATATCGGGCCCTAAATATTTTTTCACATATTCTTTCTTTTTATGTAGTTCTTTGGCCTCCCAGCCCCCCCACCTGCTTCTGGTGATTCTGGTTCCTCCAATCCCAACTGCCACACCACTGCTGTCACACCAGTGGGAATCCACATGGGGAAGGATCCCAGGCTCAGAATGTCGACAGGTGCTTGTGAGGATTTGTGCTTTGTTCCCCCCTTCCCCACCTTTTGCTTTTTACCTTCCTGACACCTGGGGTTGCCCCTGCTGGCTTGGCACACACATAGCATGCCATTGTGGAGGAAGCAAACTCCAGGCCCCACTACAGGGGTCACTAGTATGGCAGAACCTAACATCTGTCCCTCCCCAGCTCAGAGTGCTGCCACATGACAGCACCTCCACTGCCCCCCCCCACCCTAGCTGCCTGGCTGGCTCCTATGTCTGCTCTGGGGTGCCTGGGCTGCCTGGCTGGCTCTTATGTCTGCTCTGGGGACCCAAAGCCTAGGTCACCTTCCGTCCAGGTTAGGGATGTTTTATTTTGTGATGGCTCTACTGCTGTAATTTAGAAACCCAATGCAATGGGAGGAAAATAATCCAACTTGGTGGAAAGCTGTCATGTTCCCTACTACAGAAATGCCATGAAGTGCTGTGAGAATCCTCCGCAACAGTAGATACTCTGACTGGAGAGCAGGATGGACCCTCAAGGCAGGAGGAGGAGGAGAACAATGACCACTGATGCACTCAGTCCACCTACCAACTAAAATCATACCAGGTGAACCAGAGGCAGACGAATGGAAAATACCGTACACAGCATGGCTAAACCCAATTAATTCAACTAAAGGAGCACTCTTGGGTGTAAGGGTCCCATCCCTCATAGCTGAAGTCTTAAATTCTACCTCAAGAGATGCCATAAATCAGCTTCATGGGTAAAGCTCCACTAAAAGTGAGGACTTTCCCACTGTGGGTCAGACAAGAAGGACTCTGCCCTGAGTTTTGCATGCTCAAGGGACAGTGAACATGGCCTACCTAGACTTTAGCAAGGCATTTGACACAGTCCCACACAAAAGATTAATAAACAAATTAACCAGCTAGGAGTGGATCCCAGGGTGGTAGCCTGGGTAAAACATTGGCTGGACAACAGGACACAGAAGGTAATTGTAAACGGAGTGGACTCTGAAGAAAGGGGGTGTTACTAGTGGAGTACCGTAGGGTTCAGTACCAGGTCCAGTCCTTTTTAATGTCTTTATAAGTGACATTGCAGGGGGGCTAGAAGGAAAGGTATGCCTCTTTGCAGACAACACAAAGATCTGCAACAGGGCTGATACACAAGGAAGCGTGGAAAGGATGAGAAGGGACTTGGCAAGGTTGAAGGAATGGTCAGAAGTATGGCAGCTTGGATTCAGTGCAAAGAAGTGCAAAATAATGCACCTGGGAAACAAAAACCCAGGGGAAGATTACACAATGGGGGGGAGGTAGTAACAACAACAAAAGCATTTGTCAGTGCTGAATGTTGTCTCGCTGGCATTGGTAGTGCAGGAGTTAGAAATGAATAAGAGAAATGACAGTGAAGTACTGAACTGAAGCCAACGCCACCCTCACTCTGCAGAGACTGACAGGCATTGGGGTGTGCCTTTGGGTCGTCAGCTATAATGCTTATGCCATTCTACCTCACCCTACCCTGCAGACACTGACAAGTGTTGTGGTGTGCTTTGGGGTCATTGGGCCTTATACTTACACCATTCCATAAGGAAATATGCTGAAGTGGGCTCAGTATAGGAGAATGGGGTGAACTTTAGGGCCGAACACTCCAAGGCAGACCTCGATGCCCATCAGTGGCTGCAGGGTCGGGGTGGGGGGTGGAATGGTATGAGCATTACAGCCAATGATCCCAAGTCACACCCCTGATGCCTGTCAGTCTCTACGGGGTGGGGAGTTATAGTTGGAAACCCTAACGCCGTAGGCGTGTGCTGGTATTTTCACTCCAAATTTTCAACATAGGCTTTTTGTGACTCCACCTCATGAAGATCGGCACTATCAGTTTGTTAGCTAAAAGGTAGCTTTGCACAGCAGCTATGCCATTTGGCAACACAGAGATGAAAACACATTTTGGGCAGTATGTGAAAAACGACAACTGTATTGTTCATGAGGAGGTGTAAAAAAATGGCAATGTTGAAAATCTGGAGTAAAATTATAAAAAATTGGTGAAGTCATGAGCATGCATAGAAAGTGTGCAACACATGTCCGTAACCCAACTATTTTTGGGATTTTTTTAACCACAGTTTCAAAATTGGCATTTTGGGACCTCCTCTCATGAACAGTGGCATTGTAATTTTGTTAATTTGTCCCAAAAGTTGATTTCCCAGAGCGAGCACGTCATTGTGCGACACAGGTGCGAAAACACATTTTGGGCAGGATGTGAAAAATGACAGCTGTACTGTTCATAAGGAGGTGTGAATAAATGCCAGTGTTGAATATCTGGCATGAAAATATTGCAAATTTGCGAAGTTGCAAGGGTGCGTGGAAACTGCGCAACACATGCTTGTAACATAGTAATTTTATGGACTTTCTTCATCAGATTTTCAACATAGGCATTTTAGGACCTCTGCTCATGAACAGTGTCACTGTCATTTCCTCAAACTGTTCCGAAAACTGATTTCGCATAGCAACTACACTATTCTGTGCCAGATGTGCGAAAACACATTTCGACCAGAATATGTAAAATGACAGCTGTACTGTTCATGAGGAGGTGTGGAAGGATGCCAATTTTGAAAATATGGAGTGAAAATATTACAAGTTCATGAAGTTATGAGCGTGCGTGGAAACTGCGCAACACATGCTCGTAAAACAGCCATTTTTTGTATTTCTTCCACCTAATTTGCAACATAGGCTTTTTGAGAGCCCCCCTCATAAACAGTGGCACTGTTGTTTTGATAATCGGTCCTGAAAGGTGATTCTACGCAGTGACCGCAAAATCACCTTTTGGGACCAAATAATGCCATGATAGTAACTGAATTTATGAGGAGGAGTGCCAATAACCCCATGTTGAAAATTTGGTGTCAAAAGTCTCAAAAATGCCCGAGAGATGCACCAAAGTTGAAAAAAACCCTATTTATGCCATTATACAGCTTACCGGCATTTTTTCAGTTCGTGGTCAGCTTTGAAGAGTGCAGATGTGTTCCCTGACCACCGAAGAACATTGCACCAGACTCCAGAGGTAAGTACGGGGTGAGGGTGTGTGTGTGTGGGGAGGCAGGGCGCACAGTGGGTGGGCGCAGGTTGTGGGAGGGGGCAGGGAGACTGTGAGGGACTGTTTTCTTTTTTACAGGGTAAAAAAAAAAAGAGAACATCGCAGGATGGTTTTTGTTTTTCAGGGGATTTGGCACACTGGGGTGGGCTCCCAGCATGCCTCCTAAGTGTTTTGGGGGATGCTGTAACCCAGCGGAGGGACTGGGCACCCCGGTCGGCACATGCTCGAAGGGGGACAAGGCCAAGGGGATTGGGCACCCCTCGGCACACAACAAAGCGGGGGGACGACATTATGCCGATGGGGAGTGGGCTCCAATGTCAACAAAAGAAATGGGGAAGGGGGATTTAAGCTGACAGGGATTGGGCCCCCCATGTGGGCAAAGAAACACTGTTGGGGTGGCGCATGATGGCGAGAGGGACTGGGCACCCCCTTGGCATACATTTTAAATGGGAGTGGGGCCATTATGCCAACAAGGAGTGGGCTCCATTGTCAGCAAAAGAAGTGGGTCAGGGCACACTACAGGTGCTGTCACCAGGACAGGCATGTCAGGAAGGTGTGTTATTGTGCCGCTGCATGACTGCAGTGGACCTTTTGTTAGATCTGGTGGCCACCTGACATATGCCTGGTGTCAACACCTGAAGCTGTCTCATTGCGGAATGAGGGACGCACCTACTGATGCGTTTCCTGCATTCGCCCACAGTGACAGCTCCTCCAACTCTGCATTATTTTAAGTTTGTTTACTAGTTAATCTGTTTTTGTGTGCATTTTTTTTTAATTTATTTATATTTGTTTTACACTTACGGCAGTTTAGAAAGGCAATTTAAGTGAGTTAGCAAGCTTAGGTGGTGTTCCAGGCAGTTAGTAATAAATCTCTTGGGTTTTCTTTTAAATTATAAGGGCCGCAGATCTAGTGTCTGTTTAACTACGCTGGAGCATATTTTATATTATGGTGCCTTTATCTGCCCAGTTTTGCGCTCCCTGCCTCTGAGCATTTGGACTTTTTCTTCTTTGACTGTGCCAGTAAATCGATTGTGGAAAAGGGGAAGTGAGGATACCCATAGTGCTGGAGGAGTTTTGGAGGAGTCCCTGAGGAACTATTGGATTAGGAGTAGCTGACCCGGAACATCAACGGAACATCGACGAGGAGCTGTGGGGTCAGGACCTCATCTAAGAGTACTATTGCTGTTTTTTGAACTGGTTGACCCTTATGTAATAACATCCAGAAGTCTGAGTAGGGGTATTTTTCTGAACTTGGGCTGCGAGGGTTGGTGCAGAGAGGCTCCTTATTTTGTATTTCCCAGTGATGTGGTCTATTCTGGGGTGCTGGGGCTGCACAGGAGATTCGGTAGTGGGTCTGCCGGAGGGTGGGCTCAACAGCATCGGTTTCTCCTAGATTGTCCAGGAGACTGGCTGGAGGGCCAGTCTAGACTTGGACATCGTAGCATCGGTCTTCGCATTTTGGGGTGACTGCCGATGGCCTGGGTATTGAGGGAGCTCTCTTTTTTGTACCACCCTTAGTTAGTGTCCTTTTCCATTCCCCTGCCTATGGTGAAGACAACAGTTTCATTTATGGAACTTTGGGAAGATCCCTCTCGTCCGAGAACAGGATTCCCATGAGCAACATCTCTGTCAGGCTTTTCCTTGTTTGTGTTTTTTTTTACATTTTATTAATCAAGTGAGAGTGTTTTATAGAGCTGGCAGTGCATTTGGTTTCTTTTTTATGCCAAATGTCAGCAGTTGGACTTAATAAAATCTTGATTTATTCTCTGAGGAGATGGGAGCTTTATGGACTTATAAATTGACTTAAGAATTTGAAGTGACCTCTTTTTTATTTTGTTTGTATGCCGCCTTAAGATTTTATTGTATGTTTAAATTTTTGTTGTTTTTTGTTTTGCATTTATTTGTATTTTGGATTTAGATTTAATTTGAGCCATCGGGTTTGTTTATTTTCACTGTGTGAGAAACAGTGTGTGGGGTTATTGTTTGTTCCTCCCCATTCTGTTCTACCCCCATTCTGTGAGAGAGAGTGGAGGATTGAAGAATATTGGATAGGGATAGTGTGGGGGGTTCTGTTTTTGGATTCTTTTCCCCACTCTGTGTGAGAGAGTGGTGAATTGAATTAAATTATATTGCGGGGTCTGCTGACTGTAGCGAAGATGTGTTGGGAAGGCATAAAGACGGTCGAGTATTATTCCCCTTCCAGGCTCAGGGACCTTCGTCCTTTTGCTTGCCCTCCGCTGTCACCAGAGGTATATAGATGGTGTAGGGCTTTGAGAATTGTTAAAAGGAGGAGGATGAGGGTTGGGCCTGGAGATGGAATGGAAAGGAGTGGGTGGATAGGAATAGTGGGGACAAGGAGATGCCCTGGGGTGAAATGGGTCCAGGAAAGGGGTCCTCCCTGTCTGGTTTTGACACCCAAGGGTTCTGCTTGTAGCAGGCAGGTAACACGGTCTTCCTCGGGTGCTCATCCTACCCCGGGCTGTGTTATGCAATACCAGGTCTATTAAAAACAAGACCTCTATGATAGCGGATCTTGTTGGATCATCTGACCTGACTTGCATCACAGAGACCTGGCTGGATGAGAATGCTGGCCCAGTTTTGACAGCAGCAGTTCCGGCTGGGTACTCGGTGATACACTGCCTGAGGTTGGATTGCAGGGGTGGGGGTGTTGCCATCTGTTTTAGATCGGAACTGGGCCTAATGGAGGTACCAGTGGGAACGACCAACTCCTTTGAATGTATCATGGGTGAGGGTGTGGGGTGCAGGATACTTCTCACCTACTGTCCACCAGGAGACGGAAATGTTTTCCTGCGGGAAGTCACGGACTTCATTGTCGACCTAATATTGGGATCCCCCAGATGGTTAGTTCTGGGGGATTTCAATGCCTGGGTTGATGATTAACTCTCACAGTTTGGTCAGGACTTCCTCCAGCTAATGGTTTCACTGGACTTCACACAGTCTATTTCCTCCCTGACCCATATTAGTGGTCATTCGTTGGACTTGGTGTTCCTCCTGGGGATGTAGATATCCGATTTGGTGGTGGAACCAGTCAGGTGGTCTGATCATCATACCATTGGGTTCAATTTCAAGGCCACCCCTAGTAGGCCAGCCCCTATGGAGATGGTCCGGTACCGACCTTTGAGGGGTGTTTCCCCAGATAGCCTGATGGCAGTGCTGGACCTATCGGGTTTACCGGGCGAATGCATGGATCCAGGGGACCTGGTACTTGCCTATAATAAGGCGGTGGTAGGGGCCCTGGATTCCATTGCTCTTGTTTGTGTTCACCCCCTCACTCTTTGCCCCAGGTCTCCTTGGTTTGATCAGACTCTGAGGGAGTTGAAGAGAGTGGGTCAAAGGCTAGAGAGGTGTTGGCGGAAGTTGGGCCTGGAGTGTGACAGACTTAGTTTGATGGACCATTATGGGATCTATCAATCAGCAATCACCTGTAAGAAGGCAGCATTCCTGTCCAAGGAGATTGCTGCTGCACAGAATCGACCAGCTCAGTTCTTCTGGACTATGGACTGATTGTGCAAGCCAATCTGTCTTCATCCTGGAAGTGCGTTTTCTCAAGAACGTATGTGAGGAGTTTGCTCAATTCTTTTCAGATAAGTTTACCACAATCAGATCCGACATCCACTTGACCCTCTCTAATGGGAGCTCTGGTGGTCGGCAGGAGATGTCGGACATCCAGTTTGTGTGGTGTGACTTCAGTCACTCCACGATCAGTGACAATTGTGATGATCATCCAGTCACTGCATCCGACCAACTGTAGTTTGGACCCGGGCCCCACACGTCTCTTAGTGGGCTGTGTGGATAAAATTGGTCCTGTCCTTGCTGAAATAGTCTGCATGTCTTTGGGGAGGGGGATCTTTCCTGATCCTCTGAAAGAGGCCGTAGTTTAACCTCTTCTTAAAAAGTCCTTCCTGGACCCTGACTGTCTGGCTAACTACAGGCCGGTCTCTAACCTGCCCTTTGTGGGTAAGGTTATTGAGAAGGTGGTTGCATCACAGCTGAATGATCATTTGACCAGTCACAATGTCTATGATTCTCTCCAGTCCGGATTTAGGAAGAGACAAAGCACTGAGACAGCCTTTGCCCTGGTACTAAATGACCTCCTAATAGCGAGAGATCGAAAGGCTTGTTCTATCTTGGTCCTTCTTGATCTCTCTGCAGCATTTGACACCGTAGACCATGGTGTGCTACTGGAGCACCTGCAGTTCATCTATGGACTGTCTGGTACAGTCCTCAGATGGTTTTGATCTTTCCTTGAGGGTAGGACTCAGAGGGTGGTGTCTGGGATTTTTTCCTCGGCATCACTCCCCCTATCCTGTGGGGTGCCGCATGGTTCCATATTTGCACCCATGTTGTTTGTGGTGTACATGCTGCCATTAGGAGCAATTGTTAGGCAGTACAGCTTGAGTTTTCACTGCTATGCAGATGATACTCAGCTGTACATGTCCCTTGTGCCTGGCCAGGATGCTGCTGTTTCGGTTTTTAACAACTGTCTCACCGAAGTCCAGGACTGGATGAATGTGAGCTGGCTGTGGTTAAACCCAGAAGAAACTGAGGTGCTGGTTGTGGACCCAGGTTGCCAGGAGCCGGGTTTGTTGGCGGGATCACCATCAGGTCTTTGGCTTTGGAGTGTTCAGCTAACTACCTCAGACCGGGTGCGGAACATGGGCGTTATGTTTGATGACTGTCTGACATTCAAATTTCAGGTGTCAGTGATTGTCAAAACCTCTTTTTATTATCTGAGGAATATCGCCCAGGTGAAGCACCTGGTTTCTTCCGATGATCTTCCAACTTTGGTCCACGCCTTCGTTACCTCCCACCTTGACTACTATAACTCCCTTTACCTTGGGTTACTGGGGGTTGATAGCCACCGCCTTCAGCTTGTGCAGAATGCGGCAGCCATGGCTGTTGACTGGTTTGTCTAGGACCAGTCATATGACACCTGTGCTCCGTGGACTGCACTGGCTGCCAGTACGGCAGATCACCTTCAAGGTCAGTTTGCTGACCTATAAGGCCCTACACAAAAAGGGACCTGGTTACTTGAAAGATCTCCTTCATCCCTACTGTTCCTCCCACTCTCTCCAATCCACAGACAAGGGATTGCTAGATATTTCCAGCATTTGTTTGAAGACATCTGGGGCCAGGTCTTTTAGTTTTATGGCCCCAACCCTGTGGAATTCTCAACCTCGTCAGGTGCGAGATTGCCCAACCGTCCAAAGTTTGAAGGTAGCCTTGAAGACTTATCTGTTTAGCAAAGCATATATGGATTTTTTATGTTGCTGTCATGAGTTAATCTTGTTTAATCATGGTTTTAATTAGTTGTTTTATTTATGGAGTTATTTTAATGAATTATGTACAAGCACCTTGGTTTGGAAAGGCGCTTTTTATAAATGAAGTTTGATTTGATTTGACTAGTGCAATATGTTGGCTACACAAGCATGAGCCAACATAAAAATGGAAAGAGACCTGGGGGTAATCATATCAGATGACCTTAAGTTTGGCAAGTAAGGTGAGAAGGCAGTAGGGAGGGCTGGGGGGATACTGGGATGTATAGGAAGAGGCATCACCAGCAGAAAACAGGAAGTTGTTATCCCTCTGTACAGACAGTGGGTGAGACTCCATCTGGAGTACTGCATCCAGTTCTGGAGACCCCATGTCTGCAAGGACATAGACAGGATGGAGGCAGTCCAGAGGAGGGCAAATAAAATGGTGCAGGGTCTGCAAGAGAAGCCATATGAGGAGAGACTAAAGGAGCTTAATATGTATACCCTTGAGGAAAGAAGGGAGAGGGGGACATGATAGAAACTTTTAAGTACCTCAGTGGAATCAACAAAGTCCAAGAGGGTAGCATCTTTCAGAAAAGAGAATGTGCAAAAACAAGGGACACAATTTGAAGATGGAGACAATGCAGTATTTTTTGCACATAGGGGTTGTGAGCATGGGCGTCTTCCTGAGGAGGTTCGAGGTCTAAAACTGTGGGAGAATTTAAGAATGCATGGGACAGACATAAGGCAATTCTTATGGGGAGTAGGAAGAAATAGGTTGTTGGTTAACTAGGATCTGCAGCTTATCCTGTAGGTAGGGAAATGGGAAATGGGCAGACTAGGTGGGCCAATTGGTCCTTATCTGTTGTCAAAGTCTATGTTTCTATCTATGTTTCTGTGCTCCCAAATTCAGGTTGCCAGCATGTAAGCTCGATGTTCTACCCACTGGGCTATCAGGCGGCTCATCATCATCATCGTAAATTTTTAATTGTGCCAATGTTTCTCAAGTATTTTAAGGAGTAGTATTTTGTCCCCCAAATCACTGAATTTGTTACATATATGGGGTCTAGAGTACACCCACTGGACTGCATTATGAACTTGAGCATCAATTTTTAAAATTTGTACTGTACCTTTAACTGTATGGTTAATAAGACTTGGAGCATACATGGAACACTGCCCCCCCGCTATAGAGTAGTGAATTCAAAATGTTGGGGTATTCTGCCTGCATGTGCTCCATGTTTTTTGGCATTTCCTGTTGTAACAAATGCAACTGTGGTACTTCCATGTTGTTTGAGACCATCCTAGTATGCTATGGTTGTGTGTTCTTTGCTAGCCCATTTAGTTTTGTGTCAGCATTAGCTCTTTTTGAGCACTCCTATGCTTCTGCGCTGTGTGGCATCCATGAGTCACCACCACTCTGCTATTAAACTCATGGAAGCTCCTGAAGCATCATGGATGGTGGAGTGAATGAGCATATAGTCAAACAGCACCTTGTACTGTTGGAACATTTGCTCAATCACCTAGAGGGTGGAGTTCCACTGCCTGACCACTTTGGGCTTTATGGCATGCTGAGGCAGGTTCTCTTACCTTGCTTTGGATGACTGGGCAAAACACACACACACACACACACACACACACACACACACACACACACCAACCCTGAGATATCTGCTTGGCTGAGAAAGTTGTACACAGCTAGGTTATTAGAATGTGCCATGAATGAACACTCTGTGGAACCCTCTTGAGTATGAACACTGGTATATAAGAATTCAGTGAAACTGTTGGGAGAAAGATTCAGAAGGGATGTCCTTAAGCACTTTTCATCAAATGAATGGTAGACAAGTGGAACAGACTGCTTGAAGAGGTGGTGAAGGCCAAAACAGTGGGGGGGTTAAGGTAAGGTGGGTCAGGAAAATGGTCACAGTAAGAGGGATAAGGACAGAGGTAAGAGGGAAGGATGTCACTAGGGCCTACTTAGGGTAATACGGCAGAATGGGCAGGTTGGATGGGCATCTGGAACTTTTTTCCACCATCATTTTCTATGTTTCTTTAAAAGCACTGTTCTCTGTTAACCCCATTTCAACCTTTGTCACTAGCAGTGAAGCCACCCTTTTGGGAAATCAGGTGCAGCCAAGTGTCAGTTTTGGCAGGCAGTTCAGCCAAGATGTTAGCCACAGAGTGTGCTTGCTTTGTGAAGGTCATTGATAAAGTTGCTTTCTGTTAAACTTCAATGGTGGGGGTTGGGGGGTAGATGCAATTTCCAGGCATGGTCCTTGGGGATATTGCTAAACCTTTCTGTTACACCCAAGGACCATTATGTGCAAGAAAGGCATTTAGTCCAATTTATTAGGATAGTACTGTTGAGCAAGAATGTTCATTTACAAATAAATTCTTGGTGCAATAAATAAAAAATAACAAAAGACATAGCAGAAGGTGACCCACTGCTTCACATATCAGTAGCAAAGTATATTGGGTCATCTGCTGAGTGTAAAAATGCATGTGACAGGCAGTGTGCAACAGTATCCCTGAACTTGGGCACACACAGCCCAGTTCAAGAAATATGTATGTAATGGATTATCCATTTGGGATATGTTTTTTTGCCTGAGTTCTACATGAAAGAGTACGGTAAGTGATTAAGTGTGAGCATTTATGCGGTTGCAGCAATATGTTCACTGGCCACTGTGTGATTATGGGACAGCTTTGTGAAATGTGTCAATGATAGCACTATCATTGACTGGTGAAATAGGTTTTCTGACCATAACTGGTTTTTTTTTCACCATTTTCCTCTAACTGTGAGAGTCTACCAGGGGGCTGATCTCTTTTCCAAGACAGCATTGGTGTTAACCAAACGAAGCTACAGCTAAGAGGGTTGGTGCTGTCTGGCAATGTATATCTGGCACACTGCCTTAGGGGTAGCTGGTCCATTCCACTGGGGTGTCAAACAGACGAGGCATACTGATGAGTCCTGGTAGGACGAAACACGTGTCTATGTCTTCTGTTAGCACCCTTTGCAAACTGTGTGAGAGGCCTTTCGGCACCATGCAATTCTGCTTAAAGTTGGACCAGCATAACATTCTGTGGTGATTTGCATATGCAGCCCATGATGCTTTGCATTGTGGGGGCATGTGAGATTTTGTATTTTCTTGAAACTTGGCTTCCCAGCCAAATGCCCTTTGGGGTAACCCTTGCCTCAGTGTTTACGCACAGAGGTTCTTTGTCTTTTAAATAGTTTTTTATTTTAATGGGTTCACCACAATATATCCAGGCACACTGCCTGGGGTAGCTGGTCCATTCCACTGGGGTGTCAAACAGGCAGAGGCATACTGATGAGTCCTGGTAGGATGAAACACATGTCTATGTCTTCTGTTAGCACTCTTTGCAAACTGTGTGAGGCCTTTCGCACCATGCAATTCTGCTTAAAGTTGGACCAGCATAACATTCTGTGGTGATTTGCATATGCAGCCCATGATGCTTTGCATTGTGGGGCATGTGTGATTTTGTATTTTCTTGAAACTTGGCTTCCCAGCCAAATGCCCTTTGGGGTAACCCTTGCCTCAGTGTTTATGCACAGAGGTTCTTTGTCTTTTAAATAGTTTTTTATTTTAATGGGTTCACCACAATCTATCCCAGGCACACTGCCTTAGGGGTAGCTGGTCCATTCCACTGGGGTGTCAAACAGACGAGGCATACTGATGAGTCCTGGTAGGACGAAACACGTGTCTTTGTCTTCTGTTAGCACCCTTTGAAAACTGTGTGAGAGGCCTTTCAGCACCATGCAATTCTGCTTAAAGTTGGACCAGCATAACATTCTGTGGTGATTTGCATATGCAGCCCATGATGCTTTGCATTGTGGGGGCATGTGTGATTTTGTATTTTCTTGAAACTTGGCTTCCCAGCCAAATGCCCTTTGGGGTAACCCTTGCCTCAGTGTTTACACACAGAGGTTCTTTGTCAATGTAAATCTGTATTTACTACTTGGATATAGCAAATGAGCTTTAATACCAATACGTGTGACTACTTTAGAGAGAATAAACACAGTTGTTTGAAAGTCTGACGAAATGGCATACTGGCTATGAAACATCGCCCAACATTTTGTATTGTGTGTGAATAAGATAAAGAAGTTGATTACAAAATTGTTTGGATTATTAGTATGAACCTCTGTCTTCTGCATACTTGAGTGATGGAGATGGCAGGGGTGTCCCAAAGATGTTTATCATTAATATCTTTCTGAAAGGAAAGGGGAGCCTAGGCAGCTCTGATGGATTTCCCCACTTTCTCAGCAGAGATTATGTGACTAGGGATGACCACCACCATACAAAGTTGACCCTTGTTGTGATAACAAATATATGTTTTTCCCCTGGATTTCTTTGAAGCGCCAATTGCACTAGCAGTACCTCCTTTACCAAGTGCTTCTTCCTCCTCCTCCACTGTACCAGGCCATGTATGATGATGAACAACAGGGGCTTCTGGTACCTTATCAACCCAGTTCTTGTGTTTTGCCTAGATTAATGGAGTGTTTAAGGTGTGCATGCTGGCTACCCATGCCAAGATGTGATCCCTTTTACTACAGCTGACATGTGCTGGCATAATTAGCATATTGATAGACTGTCATCTGATGAATCAATAATAAAATTGTTGCATACAAAGGACTGGGATGATTAGTGTTAAATCTCTATGGCAAGAGATTGGGTTGTGGCTCTTCAGCTATGTTCTCTGATTGTGTGGCTTGAGGCTACATTTTTTACATCTTGGTAGGGGGTTGCTTATTGTATCAGTGACTGTATCACCTTTCACATAGCCCTATGCTGAGTAAAAGAATCAGTTATTTATTGTCTTGGTCACACTTGTTGACTTTTTCCTGCTTTGGACTGAGATTCTACTGGAACATTAGTTTAATTATCATTTTCACCTTCAATCTCCTACACCTCTTCACTGATCTCTTCAGATTCAACCTCCCTCCTTATCCTTGATTTTCACCCTTCCTTATGTGTTAGAACTACTGTCAGGGTAGACTGGGGGTCGCTCCTCCTGCCTTCCTCATTTAGAATTATAACAGTCAAGTAAGCTCCTGTCACTACCCCTCTGTCTTGTAATTCAGAATGGCAAATGCTGATACCAACCACAATTGGTGTTTTGACCTCATTTTTTCCTTCTCCTCATCCTAATGATCAGCTCCTGCTCCAACATTTTCTACCTCTGTCCTTTTCTTGAACCACTCATCATATACCACTGGTGTCTTCACTAAAAAAGTGACAAGAGCACTGAGCTGTACAACAGGACTGTTGCTCAACAGCCCTGCACAGATAACTCGATATTGTCTTGCACAGCCCCCAAAGTTTTCTATAATATTTCTTAGTTAACAAAAATGTGCACTAAGCACTAAGGTGCACAGCAGACCTATTGTTTTATCACATATAACTGACTGTTGTGTTGCATAGCCAAAAATGTTTTTTCTATATTTCTTATAAGGAAAATGTGCCTTCCTAATCACTGAAGGACACATGTCAATTTTGTTGTAAAGAAATACAAAGTAATGCACCTGGGAAAAAAAAAAACAGGGGAAGACTACACATTGGGAGGTGAGATACTGACGACAGCAAAAATGGAAAGGGACCTGGGGGTAATTATATCAGATGACCTAAAGGTGGGTAAGCAATGTGAGAATGCAGTAAAGAGGGCTGGGGGTATACAGGGATGCATAGGGAGAGGCATCACCAGTAGAAAACAGGAAGTTGTTATCCCTCTGTAAAGACAGTTGATGAGATCCCATCTGGAGTTCTGCGTGCAGTTCTGGAGACCCCATCTCCACAAAGACATGGACAGGGTGGAGGCTGTCCAGAGGAGGGCAATCAAAATGGTGCAGGGTCTGCACCCGAAGGCATATGAAAAGAGACTAAAAGAGCTTAATATGTATACTCTCGAGGAAAGGGGGGAGAAGGGGGACATGATAGAAACTTTCAAAGTACCTCAGGGAATCAATAAAGTCCAAGAGGGTGGCATCTTTCAGAAAAAGAGATGTGCAATTTCAAGGGGACACAATTTGAAGATAGAGGGGGGATGGCTCAGAGGTAATGTGAGGAAGCATTTTCTCACGTAGTGGGTTGTGGATGCTTGAAACAGCCTTCCTGAGGAGGTTGTGGAGTCAAAAACAGTGGGGGAATTCAAGAATGCATGGGACAGATATAAAGCAATTCTAGGTGGAGGGTAGGAGAAAATAGGTTGTTGGTTAACTAGGCTCTGCAGCTTATCCATTAGATAGGGAAATGGGCAGACTAGGTGGGCCAAGCGGTCCTTATCTGCCATCAAATTCTATGTTTCTATGTTTCACAGCCCTACACAAATAACTGTCTGTTGTCTTGCACATTCCAAAAGATTTTTCTGTAATATTTCTTACTTGAAAAAAGTACACAGCCTACACACTAAGGTGCACAGTAGGACTGTTACTTAACAGCCCTACACAAATAACTTATAGTTGTTTCACAGCTTTTTTTTTCTATATTTCTTACTTGGAAAAATGTGTGCTGCCTAAGCACTGAGGTGCACAATAGAATTGTTGTTTACAAGCCTACACAAAGTACGTACTGTTGTATCACACAGCCAAATATATTATTCCTAAAATACTACTTCTTTGGAAAAAATGTATGCTGTCAAAGCACTTAAGTTACAACAGTATTGTTGTTTCACAGCCATTTACACAGTGTATTGTCTCACACTGCCAAAATGAGTCTTTCTTTAATATTTATATTTGAGAAAACTCCATTTACTTCCAAAATGCCAAATATAGTGGCCTGTAGCCACTCACAATCTGGTGAAAACACAAACCATTAAAAACTACACTGTTAAAAAACATTAAAAGTTTAAGACATTTAGTAAAACAACACTGAAACCCGTTGCTACCTTTCCTCCCCACCAGATTCAGCTCAGATGTACTGTGCTGCACTTTAAGAATTAGCACAGTTAAACTTGTAAATAGCTAATAAAAAATGTTTTCTCTCTAAATTAAAATTTTCAGATACCAGGCTCCCAGCTACAAAGTCTCAGCACTTGAACTAAGCAAAGAGTTCTGCACTATTTTTTTTTTTTAGCCAAGTCTGATTTTTTTCAGCTTTCAAAAAAACATGCTACTCCTTCTCTCACTTTATGACTGCTTACTGTGCATGGGGCATTGTGGTGAATTTCCTGCTGCAGCATGTGCCATGTGATCATTCTTTTGGTCAGGAAATCAGTCATGTTAACAATTCTCCGGCATACACTTCATGAAGTACAAGTATAATGCACTTTACCAATACAGTTTCACCATTGTGAGACTACACAAAGTCTCACCCTCCATACTTTGCAGCAAAGACTGTGCAAAAAAAAAAAAAGTATAGAAATTTTACTTTTACTTTGCTATAAATCTACATGAGGCATACTGGACAGACTTTGCCTATCCCTAGTAGAGAGTGAGAAATTAGTGATGGAAGGTAAGGGAGGCAAGATACTGTAGGCTTTTGGGTGATACTGGAGATATCCGGCTAGATACGGCGTGCATTTCAGACATTGGTTATTTATGGTAGCACTGCCATAACTTCCTCGTACGCCCTAAGCCACGTCCCCTTATGCTCCTTATATTAAGACAGGCAAGTCACATGCTAAAAGTCACTGCTGATAATGTACTGTAATTAAACAGGCAAAGTAAAAGCCATAAGTTAAATAGCAACAGTGACTTGGGGGCACAGCACCCCAATGCAAAGTAAAATCACTAAGCAAAATTGCAACAGTGACTGGGGTGCAAGATAAAATCATTAAGCAACACAGCAATAGTTAAATACATACAAAAATATGAATTGACTAAGTAAGATTGAGATCTGATATTAATGCCATCGTACATAAACACAGCCGTATGTATGACACTGGGGGGGGGGCTCAATGAGCAGATGGGTGGCACTGAGGAAAATGTTTGTTTTGGTTCTGCAATGGGGCATTTGGTTCTGTAATGGGGTGTGTGTGGGGGTGAAGCCTCCCAACTGCCATGAATACAAAGCAAATGGAATATATTTTCCAGGTTTGTAGCGGGGGAGGAATGCCCTAAATGAGAGTGTTCTACAGGTAAAGTTCTATGTATCAGGAGGAAATGTCGGGGGAGTGGGGAGTAATGAAGCAGCAGCATTAAAGCAATATTGGGGACTGATAAGACTGCAAAAGTTTCTGCTATCCTGCAAAAGTTTCAATTAGGGAAGCACTGGATAACACACAGCTAACAGGACTGCTTGGTTACTTGACTACTGTATGTGTTCCATTTCATGAAAATCTGGTTCCGCTTGTGAGAGTCAGCCTTGGGACATAAGCAGAATAAACATATTTGCTGGAGTAACAGCGAAGGTACACTTTCTGGCCAGAGATCTCCAGGGGTTTTGAACATGATTTAAAGAGAGAGAGTGAGTTAACTAGAGAAAGAGAGGTGCATAAGCCAACAATACTGTAGCTGCCAATCAGTCATATTACATCATGCCAAATTAATTACATTGGGCTTGTAGGCTTAAACAGCTCATAAACACGTGCACAGTCCACTGTGTAATCTAGTCTTCTGTAGTGGAAAAACAAACTCAAAATGCCTCACGTTCTCTAAAATATTACATAATTTTAAATACTTATGAGTCTGAATTCTTTGTACAGGCACAGTCAGTCACACTTACAGTACAGCAGTTTTCTAACCCACTCATCCAAAAGGGTTGAGAAAGTTGATACGTTAGCTGCAAAGAGTATTTTTTTTTGTACGGACATTGACAATGCTTTGTAAAGAAAACTCATTTACACTAAGAACATGCTTTATTTCCTATAAATGCTCCTATCTCAGTATGGTTCTGAATGTGTTTCAGAGAAATTGGCTGGATTCAGGATTGTCCCAACTACTGTACTGCTCATGGTAGAGGCAACCTAGTTTCTGTACCCCTGCCAGTGTTATGCAGGGATCAGGACCTGGCAACAGGCAGTGGTCGTGCATCTGTGCATTGGGCTGGCGGCTGCTCATGAATATGTATGAGCCTATTCAGAATATTCCAGCACTCCCTACACTGCCCACTGGAGCAGTGTTGCTTGTGTATACAGACAGTGTGCTGCTCTGGATATTGCAGCTGAATTCACCAACAGACATCGTGGCAACAGTAGCAATAGGATGGCAAGAAAGCAACCCTTGGAACAGTCAATGCTGTGGACTCCAATGCAGCAAGCACTGATGTGTTAGTGTACCATGCCATCCAGTTCCAGTATTGTGTGACCAGGGTTGGCGATGGTAAGAGGCCAGTGGACATCTAATCTGTAACATTTTCTGACTTACCTTTCACCTGCATGTCCACCAGTCAGCACATCTTGTATATGACAACTAATGTGGTGTTCGTGCAAATGAGCATGGCAGTCCTGTGCACTGCTACTGCTACTACCACTGCAGCTATCGTGCAAGGCAGTGCACAGCCTGGAACCATTGCCAGGCACCCCATCCTGCATCAAATAGGGGTTGTCTACTGGGAGAAGGATGGATACCACTGAACATAGTAGTAGTATGCATCCCTCAGTCTTTCCCTTTGCACCCAATTAATCTTAAAGTCTGGGGTGCCTTTTAAAACTGTTAGAACACTATGGAGTTACACAGGTAACCTGCTCCATAACATTTTATTGTCCTGGCTTAGAAGATCTCAAATGCAAGTTATCTCAGAATAAGATTTACAGTACCTGCCAGAGAGGGGTGTTGAACTGTTACTGGGTGCACTCTGTCCATCAGCCTCCGAGTTCCTTACATCTTCAAATTTCACTTCTAAGTTATTTTCTTTTTTGACTGAAGAACGGGTAGTCTCTTTTTTAGATAGGAAGCTGAAATTCAAAAAAAGAATTGTGAAAAAATGTTATAATGTTGAAATCTAGCTGTGCAGCTTCACGATCTTGGTATTGTAGGTTCAGAATCTGATAACAGCTTGTCAAACTTGAACTACAGTCACTGCAAATGTTTTTAAACAGAACTCAGGCAAAATGTAATGTTTCCCCAAAAGGGATGGCTGAAACTTTAAACTGAAGGGGGGGGGGGGGGATGGATACTGCCAAAGTAAAAGTGATCCAGCTTTCAAAACCAGAGTTTCTTGTTCAAATTATTCATTGAAAATAAAGTATGAAAAGTTAAGAAGAGGGGCTACAGGCCATGTACTTTCTGTTTCTGCCTGGCTGGATTATCCAATTAATGTTTCAGAAGTCACACCATTCTGCATCACCACTACTTCAGTAATTGGTTCAATAATTGCAAAACGAGTTTTGAAAAAAATAATTAAAATAAAAGGCTCTCCTTTGCACTTTTACAGGTGTGCACCTGTGACATAAAATAATCAAACTGTAACTAACATTGCTTTAAAATTAGTTTCATAATAGCAGTAAGATACTTCAGGGTACATAAAGTAGCTGTCTCTAAGAACGTTAGCTAGACAAGTTAACTCCTGCATTGCTTGAAATATTTCAAAATCCCTAATATAGGTAAAAAAAGGCAGTTTGTGACTACCTATTTGTGCTATCGTCAAACGATAGAAAAGTGCTGTATACTCGAAAAACTGATTCCATCCTGGGGGTATGTGGGGTGTCTAATGAGTTAATAAGCCTAAGAATCCCTTGATAGTTTCCTCTATTCCATACTTTTCTCTCTTATTTATTCTACTCTAAATGTATTTATGTGACTGGACTCACTAACTGGAATGAAACTCATACACAGTGTGAAATTACTTAAAGATATCAAACTGACATATTTAAATGGTTTCAAGACATACTGTGTGACTCTGAGCAAGCCACTTAACCATCCCAGTGCTCTCGAGTTGCCCCTGAAAAGAGGCACTTGTGCCTAGTGCGTCTTACTAGGTTACCAAAAGAATAAATTAAAAAAAAACATACTGTAGTAAAGAAACAGTAAAATAACATTTTTAAATAATGAAAACACCCACAAAGTCATGGTAGAAAGACTTTTCAAATATAATGTTGTCTTTTGAGGCTGTGTGTAAAAACAGGTTAATACTGAGCTGCAAACATATTCTGGCTGTGAATATATTGTATTCTCTGCCTATCACATGAGGAAATGCAATTTGCTATCAGCAATATGAATTCTTAAATGACCAGTTGGATGCAGAGCTTGAAGAATGCCTGGCAAAGAGAAAGGTCTGCAGCAAATTTAATGAATATGGCTCACAAGATTACTATGCTAGATCAGCTATTCAAGCATACAATAGCCCTGTTTATAAGACAAAATTAATTTTCTTTACAATAATGGACTTTCACATTTCCTGAGATGGGTTACTCGTTGGACTCAGCCACTGACTTCTTTTTGACTCGGTAAACTCAATAATCCAGCAAACAATTCCAGGAAGATGTTTAGGTTAATACTATCTTCTGCTATTGTACAGTACTTTCAGTTTGATGCATGCTGAACACAGGCAAGGGAAGATTTTTTTACTTCTCTGTTGCCAGGAGGGATATTCTCTCAGTGAACTAGCTCCACCTTTTCTTATTGCCAAAAATACAGTGGTGCGCAGTGATTCAGATCTGTCTAGTCTAACAGGACTTGTATTTGTCGTTATAAAATGGATAGGGACAGTCCTGGCTTCTGATTGGCTGAGGCAGGCTGGCACCCATATGATTACCTCAGCATAATGCCCTGGTATGAAAAAGTACCAGAGCCAGCCTGCCAGCATCGCAAAGATATCAATGGACAGAGGTTCTGAATCTTCATTGTTTAAGTCAGCCTCAGCAATGTTTTTCTCCCATTGTTTAGCAGTCCTCAGTAACTTAATTTTTTTCTGCATGAATCTTTCATTTTTATGGCTGTGGGAAGAGCCTACAGCCATCCTGCTTTCACTTGAAAAAAAGGTGTTTCCGTGGAACACATATTTTAGGAGTTTTCAGTGTATCCTTCCATTCTGCAAATCTCCATGGCAGTTAAAGAAATACTCCCTTCTTTCTGTTCAATTAGAATGATAGACACAAAACTCTCTTTCTCTCAGAGCAAATGTGCACACCTTCCAAACAAATCTAAATATCTTTTAAACTATTCAAGATGCACAAAAACAACCATGTAAAAGTTGTTTAGGGCAAAACAACCTTTCTCATGAGGGTAGCCACTAATCTGAATTCATTATATTTTGTAAAATATGGTCTTCCAAACAACCTCATTTTTTTCTCTCTAAGTGAATACAGTAGGAGTCATGCCAAACAAATGTAAATATCTTGGAAAGTATACAAGTTACCAATATACAACTAACAAGAAAGTTGTCCAGAACAAAATTACATTTCAAATGAGGGTAGTCACTAATCTGAATTCATTAGATTTTTTTAAATATAGCCATCCGAAAGGTGAAAATTGTGATGAAAAATGAAAATTCAGGTAATCAGATGGCCATAGTTTAAAAAATATTAGTGCAGCTTAATGAACAGGTTCATTTTAAAGGTCTTGTTGTCCCGAACAACTTTCATACAGGTTTATTATCTGTAAGTTGTATACTTTTAGAGATATTTACATTTGTTTAGTATAACTCCTATTGTACTTCTAAACCACCTCAGCTTTGCAAATTACTTTGCCAAGACAGGATTAGTTCCATCAAAAGAAAGCTATCCCAAGGTCAAATTTCACTGACTTGAAAGTTCACTCCCTGACACAAGCTATACATCAATTGAAGTTTCATTATAAAACCCTCTATGGATGTCTGTGCTAGCATTAGTAAATGACAATGATTAAAAACACAAGCAAAAATAAGCTTAAAGAGCAGCTGATGCCTTCAGGAGAACTTTAACAAAACGTAATATATAGATAAAGTTCAACATGTATTTCACATTAGTTCTTTATTCCTCCTCCCCATTATTTATTGCTGAGGTCATTTGCATCAAAACAGGCATTTTGATCCTGAAGAGTTCATCTATTTCTGTTGCTCTCTCCCTACTTGAGGTCATAATGCACTGCTTGTGACATCACAGTTATTCTTATGGCAACAGATTGTGATGTCACAACAGAACATTATGACTTGAAGTAGGGAGTAAGCTATAGAGGCAGATTGGTTTTAAAGTAACAGCAAGGGATACAAATCATGTATTCATGTGCATTTTCTTAGTAATAAATAATGGAGAGAAGAAATCTAGAATATACATGGGCCCAGATATTCAAAAGGGTTGCGCATGGCGCAGTGGTGTTGCACCATGCACAACCCACTGATGCACCCTAGTGCGATATTTAAAAGGGAAAAGTGCACTGCACAAATCCTGATGTGCCGGGGCACATCAGTAATGTAGGCAGGCACAGGTGGGGGGGCGTGCCCATGCATAAACTGCACAGCCCGATATTCAGCCGGGCCATGCAGAGTTATGCAGGTGCAACGCTTACCTGTGCCTGCACAAAGTTACACCAAAAAAACCAGGAACAAGTCTAGGGCCATCCACAGGTGAGCTGCCGCATTGCAGGGTGCAACACAGCAGCTGCCACCTGTGGGTGGCCATCACCTGTTCCCACCACACCTGGCAGTGCCCCCCATGCCCCGACTGCGGGCATCAGTCATCCCCCCAAAGTCCAATATCCCTGGTGGTCCAGTGGACTGCAATTAGCCCGATCGCGGGCATCACTGTATCCCCCCCAATGTCCAATATCCTGGTGGTCCAGTGGACCGCCGCAGTCTGATCGCGGGCAGCATTCCTCACCCCAGTCCGAAATCCCTGGTGATCTTCTGGACCCCACCCCACCACCCACTGAGCCCCTACCCCTCCCCATCAGCCAGCAACACCCCAGCAACATCCACCCACCTTCCGCCCCGCCGCCGACTGACAGCACGGTAGGCTGCATGCCCATTGGTTCATTCACATATCTGAACTGACTAGTACGGGTATGTGGCTGCATGCCCATTGGCTCATGCCTGAACCAATGGGTGCAGCCCCACTGAGCTGTCAGTTGGTGGGCGCGGAGTGGCAGGCGGTGTGCTGCCGCTCACCGCTGACGGGCAGGAGGGGTGGTGGGATCAGTGGGCGGGTGGGTGGGGTCCACTAGATCACCAGGGATTTCAGACTTGGGGGGTGAGGAATGCCACCCGCGATCGGGCTCCGTGCTGTCCACTGGACCACCAGGGATATTGGACATTGGGAGGGGGGATACAGTGATGCCCACAATCAGGCTAATCACGGTCCACTGTACCACCAGGGATAGGAGACATTCTTTGTCCCTTATGGGATGGCCCGCAATCGGGCTGCAGGGGGTGTCGGTCCCCGACGACTGCTGCCTGGCAGGGCGCCAGGTGCAAGTAGTCTGGGATCGGTGCACCTGCATACTAATGGCATGCAAATGGGGCCATAATCAGATGCAAATGGCCCCATGTGCCTTGCATAAATTATGGCCCCATTTGCATGTCACCCTTTGAATATCGCAGGTGCTGTGCATTGCGCAATGGCACTTGCGCCACCGCATCTCAATGCTCCACTCTGACCACTTGCACTGGTGCAGTTCCACTGCGCCATGCCCAGTGGGGGTGGCCAGGGTGTGATATTCAAAGCAGTTGCACCATAGCGCAACTCCGTTGAATATCGCCCTGGCCACACCCCTGCGCAACAAATTTGAGCAGCGCACAGGCTTGCGCCACAGCCTGGCTCAGTTTGAATATCTGGGCCCTGGAACACAAGCAGAATTTTACCTAATTATTATGTTTTTCAAAGTTTTCTTTGAGGCATCAGTAGCTCTTTAAGCAATACATAGTAAATAATGTTAAAAGTCTTATAAATATGAAAACATATATGTGTTAAGTAGAAAACAGATTAGAAGACACCCTGCCCTAGCGTAAGTTAAGCATCCACTGGCTGTTTCACACAGTGGTGTCAATCAAATTTTACACAGTGTGCTGTTTGTCACAAACCCACTCAGTAGGTCAGGCCCTCTGCTCCCACAGTGCCAACCTCCGAGCACAGTCTTGTGAACAGTTAACAGAACAGGGTAACCCTCCTGTCTGTTTTGTGGGTTTGAATCAAACTTTGGTCTCAAATTCTGGAGGGATTCAAACTGTGAACCTCTTGCTAGCGTACCCAAAGTACAGGCTCAGATAATTCTGCTCTTCGGGGGGGGGGCAGATATCTTTTGCCTACGGGCACCTAACCAGGTGTACAAATGAACTCTATGAAAGACCGTAGGAAAAAGTCTTACCTTTTCCCAGTTTGGTAAAACCAGTAAGCTTTGTACAGTGTCAACTTTAACCATATATGCTTCACTTGTCAAGAAAAAGAATTTCAAAGGCACAGCAAGTAGTCTCTAAAGTAGACGTTTACTTAAAAATAGATAAAAAAATGTAAAATGTAAATACAGAACCATATATCACAAAAGCATACAATCACTTAAAATAATAAGATTTTAAATACAACATCTCCTACCACAGTACCCTTAGACTTGTCTAATCTAATGTATTCTTCTAATAGTGCCTGATGTTGCTTTTTTTCAGAGTCCAAACACGTGTGTCTCTACAGGTCATTCACAGCATAATTAAAACACTGTCTTGAGCCTGCCTTCTCCATGATGTCACCCAGCTCCTCCGCTGTTTATTAAAAATTATACACCCAGGATGTCTTGTGTTAGGAGGTAAATTAATAGGTGACATCAGCAAAAATTCATGTCCCCACATGACTTCCCAATCAAGTCTGTAATTTTCCAAAGTCTTTCTTTCATCCATGAGCAGTATCCTGCTCTTTTCAGCCATCAAAGGAACATTTATGACTTCTCGCCAATGTGATATAACCTGGTTTTCCTCCTCTAAATGTCATAAATGGATATTTTCTATCCTGTCAGCTGGCAAGCTACAATTAAGCTAGATAAACAGGAGATGCTTAATTCAGGCCTCTTCTAGCCTGTAATTATCTCTTGGCCTTCCAGGTAACACCTTGTATCTAAAACCTGGAAGGGGCGTGTTATTCCACAGGCTGTTTCAGCATGTCTCATGAGAGACACTCAATAACACATTTTTATATTACAAAAATCATAGATTAATCAGAGCCAGCTGTCTGAGTGTCACACTGTTCAGATACATTTTTCTTAAATTCTGTGACTAGTGTATGTATACATTCAAAACCTAAACCCCCTTGTAATTGAGATACTGTTATCCTAATATGTCCATGTATCAACATATGTCCATATGTACCTAATCTGCCGTTGTATTAAATAACAGTTCTAAAAATCTAAAACCAAAACAAAACACAACTGACAGCTTCAGCTTTTATTCAGGCACAGTTAAAATAGAGATCTTTTAGAGGTATGACTATAATTTATAAAAATAGAGACATTTCAAACAGCTGCACAGAAGTAAGCAGTTCCTGTCCCCTTTAACTCAAGGGGTCATTTCTAAAATGTGCAGACGAGCATGGGGACCGCTTTTTTCAGAACAAGCCACCACTGTCAGCAGTCACTTCAAGCCTGCTATTACCTTCTCCTAATATAATCAGGAGAAAACCAGAAGTAGTCTACCAGCAGTGAGATCAATGGGCCCTATGCACTAATGGGGTAGAGTGGCTATGTGCACATATCTGGGGTGTGCAACCACTCTGCACCCTATGCAACCCCCATGTGGGATGCTCGAAGGGGGGCATGCAGCACATACATGCCTGATCCCCTGGCTGCATGAGGAGCAATGCACACCAGAGGTGGGTGAGCAGTGGGTTGGCACTACACGACATGCACTAGGGCATATAGTGCTGTCAGCGGGGGGGTGTAGGGGCACAGGGTACACCAGGGAGGACCCTGCTGTAAACCCCATATGCACCCTGTGCACACCCCGTAGCACAGAGTGAACAGCTCACTGGCCCTCCAGGGCATCATGAAGCAGCTGCCCTATGCCACCCACCCACCCCAGCACACAGCAGTAAGTGTGGCAGCCCCCAAAAACACCCACAACACCCATACCCCTCACAGGGGCACCAGCACAAGGCTGCCACCCTACATCCCCAGTAGCACCACATGTCAACCCCCCCTCCCCACTTCAGGCTGTAATGTTTCCCCCTCTGCCAACAGGCATGCCCCCCCATCCCAATGCACCACGTTGGTGCCATCGGAGAGGGCTGATGGCATTGCCCACCTACCACCCGCTACAGCCACTGGCCCCTGGATATTCATGGACCATGCTGCCAATGCATGCCCCGCTGCATAAGGGATCCATTGTTGGACCCATGCTGGGCATCCATTTGGATGCCCGGCTAGATCCACGACTCCACCCGTGCCCGCCCTGTGTGGATCTGCGTGCTGGGGGGGGACAGGGCCATGGACAGGTGGCTGGCAGTGGTGAATACTGTCGGTGTGTGCCTGTCCACAGGTGCAGAGCTGCATGCACAGGTTATGCGCCTTTGACGCATAACTTGCACCCATATGTGCATAGGGCCCATCATGGTTAAGGCACATTTACCAGAAATTGCTGCTTAGAAAAGAATGAGAAAGTGACTGTGCTGATGAGTAAATCAGAGAACAGATCTGTAGTTTGTTAATAGTCTCCTCCTGAGTCTGATTTTTATGGTTGTGTGGGCCAAGCTCCACAGATGTTATGCCATCATCAGATTTGTAAAAGAGCACTTGAAAGCACGTAACCAGACCACTGTCTAATGTTCTGCCCCAGTGCTCCAGCATAGTTTCCAGTGATTCTGTTTATGCAGCCCTTCCCCTCTGTGGGCCGCATAAACACACCCACTTTCTGGCGCACTACTTTTCCTTTCCACAAGTGCAGACGTGACGGCCGCTGTGTGCAACATGGTGGTGCAGACTTAAACTGTGCATGCACGAGTATCATGTATATGTACGTAGCCCCCACACCACCTTTATCTAGCTGGCACCCCTTTTAAAAGAACTACTAACAACTACATGACATACAATTTTCTTTTGGCAGAGCCACATTCATGGTACCACCCCTAGCACTGGAGTGTCTACAAGGCTCATTATCTAGAGGATGGGGGGTGGGGTTACATACTAAAATGGACCTTTTTATTTGCAACCAGGTCCAGGGGAGCGGATGCTAGGCATATGCTAGATCTAACTGTTGAGGAGTCCCAATAACGTTCACACTAGAAAAATAAGTGGAATGAAAGCAGTAACTGGGATTTTGCAGTATGGCTTTATTTACAGATGTTACTTAAAGCAAGGGTGGTCCCCCAAATATTTATCATTGCAATACAGGCACACTCTCTTTTGCAGGACACTTTGCTAAGCAGTACTGTTTTCCACAAAAAAAATCTCTATCTCTTTTCCAAGGTATATATCTGTGGGATGTGCCACACACTTTAAACATTTTCCACACATTTCCATTTCCAAAGTGTATATCTGTGGGAAATGTCACATGCTTTAAAATCCTTCTGATGCATGGTCATTGCCCAGGGAACACTGATGCCCATCCATGAACCACTTAGCCCTGCCTGAAGCTCCAGATGGCATTCCTCACCCTTTGCCCCAGACAGCCTCTGCCATTCCTTCAGGGTTACACCAAATGAGTCTCCAAACCCCAGTGAATTGCTAAAGACTCCCAACTTTAACTTTAAATTCAGCACAGTTGTGTTGAATGGGGTCCTGACCGGTATGATCTAGCCTTATCTAGGGCACACACACCTCAGGCAACTCCCTCAGAGAACAGCCTTAAATTCTGTACTCACAGATTAGTTGTTCCTTCCTCCCAGTCATGGAAAGAACAAAAAGCACCTTCATTTCTTTGGTAGCTGTCAGATTCTACTCATTGTTCTTCTGTAAGGCAGCTGTGAACTTCAGGGAACTGCCCCTTGGATCCACAAGAACTGCATTCCCCCTCACTCTCCCTGGAGTGAAACTAAACAGTACTGCAGGCAAACTGAAGATTTTACCAAACTAGGGTGAAAAATACCAGGGCTCCTTTTGACTGAGCCCCAATGGCAGACCTGCCAGTCTAACTGCCACACTTGAACTTACCGATGAACATTCTAAGCTCCCCAAAAGCAGCTGATCCTAAAATGGTTGTGCTGCTGTGAGAGTTGTACATGACATAATCATCCTTCTCTCAGGCTAGCTGAGTAAACAATGATGTCATTATGTAGAAAGCCCCCAATGACCTCCCCACCAGCTGCCTTTTCCTACCTGCTTAAGACTAGTACTAATGGGATTCTTGTAACTCGAGGGGACCGGGTTGTTACACGTAGCTATGTAAGACCGCGATGTTGCGCAAGGCTGACTCTGGGGCAAACTGCACATGTGCCATATCACGCATGCACAGTATTGTAATTGCTGCAGTATTACAGCTGACTCCTATGCAGTGAGAGCACAACATATTCTGTTCACTGCTCTTGCCACTCCTAAAAGCTCTCCACAGCCATATTGGCTCTGACCAGAGTTTGTCTGCTTGGCTTCCACTCCAAAGTACTGTACAGTGTCTAGCAAATAAATTATCTTCTTTCTCCTCCACCATCATTGGACAGCACTGACAACCTGCCTGATTAAACACATGCTGTCTGGTCATCAGAGTTGGCAGCTAGGATGGGGAAAATGGCAAGACAGAACAACAGGAAGTCACAACGAGGGACAATATTTAAAACAAATAAACAAACAAAAAATGCACACACAGTAACTTCCTGTCCTCAGAACAGGAGACAAGGGACCATGAATTAACAGAAGAAAATGGCCAGGAGCCACAATGAAGGATGCATGGACAGTCACTCATGGTCCTCAGAGCAGGCAGCGAGGATTGGGAATCAAAACCCCAACATGGCTGGAAGCCACAAACAGGGACAAAAAAAACAGTGTCACTCATTCCCTGTCCTCAGAACAGGTATCAGGGACTGGGAATCAACAATACAAAATGGCCAGAAGCTGCATGGAGGGCGCACGCACAGTCACTCAGTCCTCAGAGCAGGCTGCGAGGACTGGGAATGAAGAACTCAAAACATCTGTAAGATACAAGAGGAACAAATAAATAAACAAAGTCTCTCACTCATTCCTGATCCTCAGAACAGGCAGCGAGGACCAGGATATAGCACTGTAACAAGACATATTATACAATGGCAAGAAAGAATCTTCGCTTCTGATTGGTCAGTTGGCTGTCACAGCGGGGATATTATTCTGGCATATCATCCCTGCTGATTTTTTGCTGCATTTGGATGAAGAGCTATTTCTCTTAAGGAACAAAAATATTTTTACACACTAACAAAAACATTCTTTAAAATAATTTTTTTCATTATAAAAAAATAAATCATTGTATAATAGGAATAATGCCCTCCAAGGTGGGTGTTATGCAAGCAATAACACACAATGAGGTGTGGGTTATGTACTGATAAGAGCATGCCCAGGGGTGTACTAAGGCACGAGGCACTTGCGCCGGGTGCCTCATGCCCCTGGGCGTGCTCTTATCAGCACGTAACCCACACCTCAGAGTGTGTTATTGCACTCAAAAAATGGGCCACTGGTGAAGAAGTTGATAAAAAAATGGATATACGTTCCTAAAAAAAAAAATTATGAAGAAATATAACTATGATTTGAAAAAATGAAAAAAATAGTCCCTCTTAATGGTTTGCAATGCAGATTTTTTATTAATATAGTAGAAGAGATAGGTGTCCTTTTGTGTTGTGGCCCCCCAAAGGTAGGAGTTAGTTTGTGTCATTTTACTTTTGCTGTTACAACAGTTTTGGCTTTTACGTTTTATTTTGTGGTTGGCTTTACTGGGACTGAGCATGTCCCTCAGCGGCCACCATATAGTTTTGTTTCCGGGTTTGCGAATCGGGAATATTAAAATTCAAAGTGGGAAGATTGAAAAGTAATCGTTTGTAAATGGCGGGAAACTGAACACCATGGATACGGATGTGTTTAGTTATGGAGGAACTAGTATGGGCATGGGCTTTGATTTGAAAAGCCGTGTCTTACATGCACGCGCAGTACGAATTTACTGTTTTTTAACTACAGTTGGAGACGGGGAGAAGGAACGGCTACTCAGTAAAAAAAGTAAGTTTTGAAAAGAATTACATGTTTGGGGGTTGTGCTGCTGTGAGTGCCGTTTTGCTCTGAATGTGGACCTGAATACCAGTGTATAATTTATTGCTGTGCTGCCATGAATGGCATGCTGCCGCTTTAGTGAGCTTTGCTAGTCAGTTTGGTCGGCTATGAAGGAAGCTCGGGAAGGAAGAAATAAAAGGTCCGGCTGAGTTTTCAAGTAAAAAAAAAATAATGTGTGAGATTCTGTTGGAATTGCCTTGGGTGAGGGGCAGTGCAACATGAGGGAGTGGTTTGTAGGTTAGGGGGCACTGTGTACAGTGGTTGGACATCTGGTTAGCATGGCACAGAACTGCAGGTCATTTTTTTCAGAGAAGATAGTGTTGGAGATGATGATATTTTTTGTGATGTGGTCAGCTTGGGAGAATTAGTGCCGGTAAGGACACGGCTAAAACCAGGTTTTAGCCAATCAGGATTCTGCATTTTTTAAGCCCATTTTATAAGCTGGGATAACATCCCTTCTTGGGTGTTGGATGTCCTCGGCCGGTGACCTCGGGCCCAACCACCCGAGGTGGGATGTTATCCCAGCATAACACCCACCCTGTCAGGCATTATTCATTTAATAGCTGCCCCCCAGTAACAGCTTGTAGAGGAACTATTTTATTTGTAAAAAACACATTTTACTTTTTATTAGTTTTCCTTTTAATTCTCTTATTTTTTTTATTTATTTTTAAATAACAGTACCTATCATTTATTTTATGTTTTTATAAGATACTCCAGGGTGGGCAATATGCTGATATAACTGTCCTTCCAAAGGTGTTAAGGCCTTCTGCCTGTGGCATCAGGCCTCTCTACTCTCCTGGCTGGGTGGTTATCTCAGCATAATGCCCGCTCTGTCCTGTCCTATTGCTTGCTTGTCACGCACGTGCACATACACACACACACACACTATTGACTTTTAACACACATACAGGCATGCGCTCGCACACACACACACACACACACACTCCATTCACTTTTACAATGCTTTCCATAAACTGTAGTTTTAAAATGAAATACTGCTACTGGTACAAGTACTGTAGCTTTTTTCACCTTGGTGTGCACTTTTTCTGTTACCAGCATCAAGGTATAAAACTCTTCTTCATGTTTGGAGGTCAGATCATCATTAGACCAAAACATTTAGTGGCCAGAGCTCATGTAATGGAGGACTTTGTATTTACTTGTACAGAACAGGCACTTAAAACCTAGTGGACATCTGGTCACTTAAACATCATTTTTAGTAGCAAGTGATACATTTTTCAAAGACCATTCGCTATGCAGCAAGATACGTTTTACAGCCTGAGCAGTAATTACTATTAGTGAATTTTAAGTGAACTGGGTGACCAACATTTTCACCTACTGTAATACAATATATAAACAACAAAAGATGGAGCACTGTATCACTATGTGGGCTGCAAGCAAACTAAATATGTAATTATATGTGCAGCACTAGAATAAGATGCTTCAGAGAATCCTAGGATTCCAGTTACCTTGGTGGGGCAGCTGATAGCACAACAGAATGCCTTTGTGAATATGAAAGCAAACAAGAGAGTTAGATGCATGCTGAAAATAGAGTTAAAACTGATTTTTTTAAAACATTTTTATTGATTTAAATGCAACAAGTACATTAAAATTAATGCTTGGTTCCAAGTACAGAATAGAATTGATACATAAACATCAATATGGTATACATAGATATTACAGGTTACTCTTCCACCACTGATGCCACTTGTGAGGGAGCTAACATTAATATCAAGTATGCCAAAATAGCGAGTCCAGAATAAGTCTAAAAATGCAGCCTGTACAGCAGTGACCGCAAACATTACTTATTGAGGCTTCTAATAAAGTCAAATTGTGCAATCTGGCACATATGGTACATTGCTCTTTGACAACGTTGAAGTCCACGTTAAAACTGGAATCTGAAAAAGTTCAGTAAATTGGCAGAACGCCTGACAAAGAGCTCACATATTGGCAACAGGACCGAACATATTTATTTTATTGATTTCAAAAGTTTCACCAGGAAAGGCATACAGAGCTGCTAACAGGTTGTTTCCAGATGTGTCCTGGGGGGAAAAGGGAAACGGCCAAGGCCAAATAGTAATAATAATATTATAAATGCAAATAAATAGGAGACATATATGATAACACAATATTCTGAAGCAGCATAATTATAACTATTAAAGGCCAATCAGCAGCCAGATACATGCAGTAAACAGAACATGGATTTTATACGGTGGGGGAACTACTCTGATACATAACGAAGGGAAATGAGAGGAACATCATGGTCAGGGAAAAACTAAAGGAGGAAAGGGAAATGAAGAAAAGGATCACGGACAGCTGCAGGTAGGAGAAGAAAAGTCATGAAGAAGAGACTTTAGAGAGGAAGCAGAAGAGCAGAATGAATTGACAGGGGAAAGGAGAACCAAAGTTTTGGAAAGCGATATCAACAATATGCTATTTAGAAACAAATTTTGTAATATACATTTAGGTACTCATACTGTGTTAACCTGTGGACATCAGGTCTGACACATCATGAGCTTTAAAACCACTTTTAACTAAACTGGTATAACTTGGCAAACAATAGAGAAATGTTTCTCTACTTTAGGTTTATAACAGTAAGTTATAACAGCTGCTTGCAGTAGTAAACGTGTTAAATTTATATAACCCAGTTCTTATAATAGTGTGAAATTTAGCTCTACCAGGTCAATATTTCACATGCTGTATGTCGCACGGCAATAGTGTATAACAGGAACAGCGCAGTAGGGAAGAGCGAGAGGGTGCAAAATTGTTTAAGGGTGTGTGCACAGTAGTGCACCCTCTCACTCTTCCCAGGCACAGGATAAGATCTCTACTGGAACAAAGGGCCAGCAAGCAGCTGCTGTGGCTCTACGGGATGAGTCACAGGCAGCAAGAGAGGCAGTGAATCTGTGGACTGGGTTTTGATTCTCAGTCCCAGATGCATGGATTTTTCTTTTATTTTTCATACTTTGTGCAAATTTAAGTTGTACCCCCCCCCGGAGTTGGTTATTTTAGTTGGGGAGGAGTTTGGCAGGCATAGCACCCCATAATGGGGGTGCAGGGGGCAGAGCCCCCCCCACAAAAATAGACATATGCCTCTGGCAATATATCGCAACATTATGACCCCGTGACAAACTCACCCATGCTAGGGCAAGAAACAGTAACAGTCAGATGTACAGTAAGTCTGACTATAATTTTATGGGCTGACATCACTGAGGCTACTTGCTGAATCTCCTTGTTTCCTCAAGATCTGTGCAGAAGGCACATACTCCCTCTGCCATGAGGCAGTGGCCATTTTGGGACACTCAGCTCTTCTCAAGTCCTGCATGGTCACGTCTGGAGGGAAAACAGAAAACAGTCAATGAGGGGATTGCAGTATCCAGGAAAGAACCTGGATGTTAAAAAGCATGAAAACCAGCACAAACTATAAACCTAAACTAATTACAAACTTTGGTATATCTATACCACCTATATTCGCATACCTTACCCCTAACAGCAAAGTACAGTAAACAACATTTTATTCATTCCCATCCCCTTCAGAATGTGCTTCCTGCTTCCTTGGCAATAAGTCTTGTGTTATAAGTTCTAGTCTCTTCCCTGCCTCTGTAGGTCAGAATACAGGAAGATTTTACTGGAGCAATTTACCTCAGTCGAGCTGGGAACTGCAGTGCATGAGAAATTTCCAATGGCCACAAACCTGATCGAACATCCTCAGAACTTTTTCTCCTTTGTCATGCGGCAAAACCAAAATTGGGAAACAGGTATATTTGCACACCATCGGCAAGGTGTAATTGCCATTTTTGTTTTGCTGCTTTAAGGATGGTTTCCCTGACACATGGACCTACAGTGGTAATTAGGACTGCCCGGCGTTCTTCAGCTGCCACATTGTTGGGTTTGCAGTGTGGGGTGGTCCTATATGCTTGTAAGATCATCGGGGCAATCTGAAGATCCAGAGTTGCTTCTATGGTATTTTGTACAAAATTAAGTATTTGTGTGCCCTCGGATCCCTCTGGTGCTCAGAGCACCCTGGCATTGCTTGCCCTGACCCCATTCTCAAGCTGCTTCAGTTGGAGTCTCATTAATTTGTTTTCCAGTATAAATCCTGTGACAGCAGTAGATGATTTTTGTAAAGTTTCTGTGGTTGTTTATACTTCCTTTTCAACATGGATCATCCCTGTGTCCAGCAAAGTAAATTTGTTCAATAGTGTCTCTGCCTTCCTCGCCAGATCTCTGATGGCATTGTGGAGGGCCATGTTAAAGGGCTCTCCACCCATACCGGCCTCATGACTCTGGCTGCTCTCTAGTATTGACTCCTTGGGTTTGTGCTGCTTGCCTTTTCTGGTCTCCTGCATTGCTACTTTTCTGATTACCCATTCTTGTTCCAGGCAAAACAGGTATTAAGTTGCTGTAGACACCAACAACTACTTGACGCTTATAATTATTTTTACTTTTCTACTAGTTCTCTGTTAAATAGTTTAGTTTAGGTCCTGCCTACATGGAGCTCTTGTTAAAGCATCTCGTTCTGTTGGCTCCTGGCCACACCCACAGAACTGAAGTTTTAGCAAGGGGTCTTCTTCAGGAATTAACTGTCAAGAAAATAATCATAGAACTGCTCCCAGATCTTCGGGGAGTCTTGCATTTTATAGGGGAATGGAGCAGTCTACAGGTAAATTGCTCCCATAGGATTACATTTGGTTATATTGGAAAATGGAGAAATTCAGCCTTCATCGGAAATCATCTAGTCTGCAGGAAAACACAAGAAAATTGTCCTGGCATTATAGGGAATATGTCTGAATGACATGGGATCCCTAGCACGGTTGTCAAAAAGGAAGGGAGCCATTTAAAAACTATAATGGAGCTGGCCCTCCAGCACAGCGATAGTGCTACCACTGGTGACCCAGCTTCAGGAATAAGTCTGGAGTGTCACAGAGCTGGCCAGGCAGAGGCAAGATGACCATCCCCTGGACATCTCTCCTCCTCTGGGGGGGGAGGTTGTGGACTCCCGCCACTTGTGTGACATCCAGTGGAGACTGGAGGTCCGCCGACTGGGACCATACACACAAAGGGGCAGATGCAGTGGCAGACATCTGTTTGAGGTTGTGGGAGCATGCACGTCCTGCACTGACATTACTGCATGTCTGCACCTCTAGGGGAAACCAGGAAGTGTAAAACCCTCGGGCCAATTGTGAGGTGATGCTCCTGGACACCCCCACCCCCCCCCAAATGATGCTCCAGGTGTAAGCCTCAGCTGGGGCCTCAGGTGGATCTCAGTCTTTCCTCTTGGGCAGCCCCACTACAGAGGGACAGCTACAGGCTTCCCCTTCTGGGTGACTTGTGGAAATACCATGTGGGTGGTCCAGGCATTGGGCAAGGGGATAATCCCCACTTGTCACTTGAGTGACAAACAAAGTTGGGAAAAAAAAAGATCATGGACTACTAAATATTATGCATACATATATAGGAAAATAAATAGGTGGGTGGATCTTATAGAAAACGTGATAATAGTCAAGTTAAGGAGATGAAAAATGAACCGTGGGTATGGTTATGGGTGACAGAGTCAATAAGAAAGAGTTGGGGTGAAAGATCTGATGAGTCACAAAACAGCAAGGTCAATCAGGAGGTACAGCTGGAAGGCTGAAAGGTGACAAATGTGAAGGGAGGGAGTCAGCGAAAACTAGAAGAAACGAAATATGGATACTTCCACACAGCACAAGTATGCAGTTAGACATGCCAGTGTGTGTGTGTATTGTAAGTCATATAAAAGTTTCTCAGTACTGAGATATACCTGGGTATACTGAGGCAGGATCAAATTACAGTCAATGCAAATTGCCTCAGTGGTACCTCGAGGTAGGAAACTTTTAGATAACTATCACTGTAAATATGGGTAAAAAATCACATGCATCTTAAATGTGTTTCTAAACACAAGACACTTGTGCCAAGTGCCTTTAAACAACTGAGAGAATTGCAATTATTGATCATATTTACACAACCCTGAATTGTCATACTGCACTTATAAAACAGATCCTACCTAGAAAGGTGAGCAATTTGTATTGATCTGTATAGAAAAATATGTTTAAAAAGAGAAAATCGACTAAGCTGTGCCAGGACTCCTCTGCTACATGCATACAAAGTGCAGAGTGCAGATTATTAGTACTACATTTCTTGCTACGCAGTGTTTGTTGGAGGAGCATCATTGTCATTGTTTTGTAATCAATGCTACATTTTTTCTGTGCAGTATCTGTTGGAGGGGCAGGATAGAAACATAGAAGGTGATGGCAGAAGGAGATCAAGGGTCCATCTAGTCTGCCCATGAGTTCCCTAGATCTTTTTCTATTATACCCCAGGACCTAATTCTTCCATTATTTACTACCCCCTACTACTCCCACTGTTTTTATTTGAGTTCTTGCCCTATCCCATACCCAGCTTGAATGATGTCATTGCCTTTGATTCTTTTGTGGGCAGACTATTCCATGGTTCCAATACCATTTCCATAAAATAGTGTTTCCTGAGCTCCCTCTTGAAGCTCAATCCCCTTAACTTCCACTCGTGTCCTCTGGTAGTGGAGTTGTCTACCCTGATGAACAGATCCGAGGAGGGCAACTTGTTTATTCCTCTCAGAAACTTGTATGTCTCTATCATGTCCCCTCTCTCTCCCCTCCTAGTCTCCAGCAAGAACATATTCAAAGCTTCTAAACACCCTTCATAGCAGTGCCCCTGAAGGCTCTGGATCATCTTGGTTGCCCTTCTCTTGATGGTCTCCAACCAGTTCCTATCCTTCTTAAGATCTTGGCTCCAAAACTGGACATAGTACTGCAGATGGGGCCTTACCAGGGACCTGTGAAGTGGTAAAATCATCTCTTTGCTCCTGCTGTCAATACCTCTCCCTATGAACTCTAGCATTCTGTTTGCCTTGTTGTAATCTGTGTTGTATGGGCTGGCCTGTTTGAGGGTATTGGAAATGATGACTCCTAGGTCCCTTTCTTCCTGTGAGATACTGAGCTGAACCCCGTTAAGTCAGTATTCTGTCCTTGGATTCCTTTTAACTAGATGCATCACTTTGCACTTTTTTACGTTTAACCCTAGCTGCCAGATTTTGGACCAAATTTCCTGCCTCTGCAGGTCCTTCTGAAGGTCCCTAACCACTTCTTCGCAGTCCACCCTTCCACCTAGCTTGGTATTATCCATGAATAGGGCAACTGTGCCCTGGATATCTATTCCGATGTCACTGATAAATGCATTAAACAGGACTGCCCCCCAACACTGAGCCCTGGGGAATTCCACTGGTGACTACCCCATCCTCAGACTTCTCCCCGTTGACTACCACTCTCTGTTTTCCATCGTTAAGCCAAATTTCCTATCCACATGACTATGCTTTTGGCTATGCCCATGTCCTCCAATTTTATTATCAGGTGGTTGTGTGGCACTGAATCAAAGGCCTTACTGAAGTCGAAGTAGAGGAGGTTCAGCGGCTGGCCCCTGTCTAATTCCCTAGTCACCCAGTCAAAAATGTGACAGGCAGTGTTTTTATACTGACATGCTGGAGCTGTTTGTAAGATTATGGTGTTTGTTTCTTTCTTTCTTCCAGTCATTCTCTGGTTGCTGTCTGACTTGCTTTGTTGACTCTGTAATTGTTTTGCTGCTCATTGTTGGTTTTTAAAAAAACAAAGTACATCGAGAGTCTATTTACAGGGACACTCTACAGGTTTTTGTTTGTAAGGTACAGTGAGTCACATATTTACACCAGTTAAGAGAAGTTTTGTGAGTGATATCAGATGGTTCAAGCAATTTTTGGTGTTAGTGTGACAACAGCCGTTTGGCAACATGTACTTTTTTTAGTGAGCAAAGAAAAGTTTTTTTTTTTGTTTCATTTTACTATAATGAGTTTGAGGATGAAGGCACATACTCATGGTTTTCTTGTTGTGAAGGTGGGTTGATTTTTATTTTTTAAGTTACTACGTGTGTACAGATTGAAAGAAGTACAGGTGTGTATTTATGGGCAGACAGCTACGCGCTTGAACACAAAAATGCGGTGCACCCACCCCAAAGGCTAATTGTAGCACAAAACATTAAGAAGCCCACAAGTAAGCTCTAGCAAGTGAAGTACTAGGGCATCTAACTGTTGCTACAATGTGTTGATTGTCTGAACACTTTAAATTAACTCATTTGGATTTTGCAAAGTACCTGGACTTCTAGATCTTTTGTGATTAACCTTCTAGAGTGGTGTGAACTATACTGTTTTGAATGAGACTATTAACCCCATAATAGCATCCAGTCTCCAGCACCACTCGATGGGCTTTTCCTGTTTTCCAAATTACACACTTAAGCTTTCTTTTCAGCTAATTAAATGGCTTGATTTGTGTTGTTCATTTTATAAATGCTCCTATACTGTACATATATTCACAAATAGCTGAACAGATCTATGTATAGACAATTGAGGCCACCACAGTTGAATACTCAGTCTAACTGGAAAAGAGGTGAGTGGTTACCTTCACAAGTGTACTCAAAGCTGCTCCTTGGTCAGTTGACAAGGAATTCCAATTTTCAGAAAGTCCAAGCCCGCATTCTAGAGGAGCCAAGTGCACCACCTCTGCACTGTGCCAGGTCCCAACCCTGGTGTCTGAGGTGACACTGCTGCTGCACCACTGGATGTAACTAAAATGTTTTTACTGACTAAAGCAGACAGTGACAACTGACTGCAACTGTTTCTAAGCAACTGAAAAGGCAAGATGGTCCAGAGGAGGGCTACAAAGATGATAGCTGGTCAGCAGGGTAAGGCATACAATGAGAGATTGAAGGCACTGAACATGTACTCCCTGGAAGACAGGAGAGAGGGGATATGATCAGGACCTTCAAGTACTTGAAAGGGATAAATAAGGTTGATAAGGAGAGTCTCTTGAAGCTGAGTGGCAACCATAACATGAGGGGTCACAGTCTTAACTGGAGGATGGGAGGATTTGGAGGGAGATCAGGAAGCACTCCTTCACAGAGAGGGTGGTGGACACTTGGAATGCGCAGCCAGAAGAGGTGATCTCATTGAAGACAATGGGCAGCTTTAAGAAAGGCTCGGATAGGCACAGGGGGAAGGTAAGGATTATGGGTAGGGAAGATGAGAGGAGTGGGGAGGGAGGGCAGGGACATTAGCTCAAGCTGTGGACCCTGCAATACAAGCAGACTTGATAGACCACATGACCTTCTTCTGCTGGCTTCTTCATATGTTTGTATGTATCAATGTTCTGCTAAGCATTTGCTAGCTTAAACATATCTTTTATTTCTTTTATATTTTTTATATCACTCCTCTCTGGACTCTGGCTCTCTAGCGGGTGCAGTGTTCATTGATTTATCAAAAGCCTTCGACACTGTCTCCCACCCACTCCTGCTGGATGCCCTCAGCCACACAGGCTTTGCCGCTGGGCCTGTCTCTTGGTGCTCCAGCTACTTGTCTGCCTGCTCACAATGTGTTAAAATTAATGGGACACTCTCCAGCGCCTGTCCTATCCGCTCTGGAGTCCTGCAGGGCTCCATTCTTGGGCCCTTGCTCTTTTCTCAATTCCCTGCCAGGTGATTGTACCGGTAAAATCTTACTTTATGCAGATGATGCTGTTATCTTTGCCTCAGACCGTAACCCCATCTCCCTTCAGGACTCCTTGCAATTATCTTACACTGCCGCAGAAGCCTGGTTCAAAGAGCATAGACTCGTAATTAATCTTAAAAAAACTAGAACCGTGCTCCTTGCCCACCCCCAAAATAAAGCTAGTAATTATCCACTTCAGATCCTTGCCATTTCTAAACTCCCAATCGAGCAAGTCCACTCGTACAAGTACCTAGGGATAATCTTCAACCCTGCTCTCTCATTTCATGCCCACATCTCTGCCCTTGCCTCAGCCTCCAACATTCGGCTGGGTATCCTTTACCGCCATAAAAACTGTCCCCCCCCCAACGCCCTCCGACTCACAGTTATATCCTCTGTACTATCCCTAGTAGACTATGGCTTACCAGTTTATGGGGCTGCTGACCAGACCTCCCTAAACAAGATCCGCCTCACCTTAAATAAGGCGTGTACTGTAGGCTAATAACAGGGGCACCTAGACTAACCCATACCTGCCACCTATACACCCTGGCTAATCTGCTCGACCTAGATGAACGTCTCAGATACCAAACCTGCCTCCTAACTAAAAAGACTCTCCTTGGTCTATCCCCACCAGATTTGACTGCCTCTATCCACCGAGCAAACCCTCTAGTGCATACCCGAATCTCCTGCAAAACTGCACTGGTAGTACCGAAGGCAAGAACCTCACAAGGACAAAAGGCATACTCCTACAGAGTCCCTTCTTGGTATAACACCCTCCCTACCAGTATCACTGATGCCTCCACGATCTCTCATTTCAAAACCACCCTTCGAAAACACCTACTCACTACGCGCAGCTGTGGCTGCCTCTAAGTCTATTTCCAGATCCGTTGACCTGACAAAGCTCCCCGAGCGGCTTCGCAAACCTATTGCTTATCTCTACCTATGATGCTACTCTCTTCTTCGCATGCCTCTATAATGATTTCTTCTGCTTAGTTCCGCCTATGTTAGCATACTGTACAAATCGTCCTGTACCTACTTGTATACTGTCAATCCTATAATGCTCATCTGTAACTGTTCAGACTGCTCTGAACCAACTTGTGCTTTGCCAATTCCTGTAATATAAAAATTGTATTCTGTCCTATGTCCTCATGTTTCCACAATTCCTTTGTACACTGTTTTATTGTAAAAATGTTGTTTGCACTGTTTTGTCCTCTCTGTGATGAGGTACCTTTGTAAATGAGCCTCTGGCTCAAAGATTGTAAACTGATGTTCCAATAAATAAAAAATAAATAAATATAAGTGGTAGGATTTACTTGTTTTTATGTTGCTTAGGGTTGACTGGTTATCTCCTTTTTTGCTGTTCTGCCTTTGTCCTGGTGCGGAATAGATGTGACAGTGTGCTTGTTGGACTGATCTACAGTTTCATCCCTTTGCTTTTTTCTCCTGATGGCATCTGCTAACTGGTAGATTATGAACTGATCCAACATATCCTTTGGTGTTGGGTAGCAGCTGAGTGATTTCTCCCTTTGTGGTGGCGACTATCTTCAGACTTACACTAGGAGCAACTTGCTGGTGGTTATTAGGAGGCTATGAGGACCAAGGAGGCTAAGTACATCTTCTTGCCTCTGATAGCAGTGAAGAGCAGCAGACTAGCCAAACCTTTGTAGTATGTAGACAGGCTTCTGTAAGCAGCCTGCCTACAGAATAACAAGGAATGTTCAGTGGAAAAGTACAAATGGCTAAGTCTGTTCTTCAAAACCAAGATTACTGGCACATGGAACTATGTCGCTTCCACAGCTTATGTCCCAAGCAAGAAAGAGATGCAGAAATGATGAGTAGGACCAGTCAGAGTATCTGGGATGGATTTGACCAGTTGGAGTCAGAGGAGGTTGCCCATGTGTTTGCCAGTCTGCAATGCACCACCTCTGGGCTGGATCTTGTTCCATCACAGCTGATAAAAGCTGGGATGGTGGATCTGGCCCGGGTCATAACTGGGATAGTCAATGCCTCTTTGAGAGAAGGGGTCTAACTGGTGGTTCTAAAAAAGGCCATTGTTAGGACTGACCTCAAGGAGCAGTCACTTGATCCTGATGGCCCAGCTAACTATTGGACTATCTCCAATTTGCCATTTGTGGCTAAGTTTCTGGAGAAGGTTGTGGCAGTGCAGCACAGATATTGTCTGGGGCAGTTTAATATCTGCTCTTTGAGCCCTTTCACTTGGGTTTATGTCAATAATATAGCTCGGAGATGACTCTCATCAGGATGTATAAAAATGATCTCCAGCAGGAGATGGATCAAGGAGAGATTTCTATATTGATTCTACTCTGTCCCTCATCAGTGTTTGATACTGGGGATGTGTTACTAGTCAGACTTGGGGAGTATGTGAGGATGGGTTAAGCTGTGTTATCATGGTTTTGCCATACTGGTAACAGTAACTGGCCATAGGTCTGTATATTTCTGGTCTGGTAGCCATTGACCGTGATGTTCCCCAGGATTCTGTGCTCTTCCCATTGTTCGTCGCATTATGCATGCGATCTCTTGGGGGAAATCATTAGGAACTACAGCGTTGAGTATCACTACTCTGTAGATGATACTCAGCAGATCTTCCTTTGCCCCAGATCAGAGTCAGGGTGATTGATCTGTGTGTACCACTGAGAAATGTTTAAGTCAAGACTTGGATGATCTCCAACCAGCTAGCTCAGAATCCCAGAAACACTGAAATGTTACTGGTTGGACCTGAAAAGGAGATATCTGCACTCAAAGACTGCCTTAAACTCCCATCATTGAATGTGATTTGGCGGTTTGGCTTGCTCACATTGGAATTCCAATCTGATAACTAAGAGGACCCCTTTTTTCATCGAGTTTAAAGTAAGAAAAGCCAATTCAGGCAGTTAAAATGTTTAATTTCGAATATGTGCCATGTTTGGGGGGGGGGGGCTTGTGCACTGGATTCTGTTTGTTTGTCTGTTACTTGTCACAAACCAGTAGCATCCCTCAGTAGAAATGTGAATTATATTTTGTGAGTAATGCAAAGGTTAGAGCATGCTAGTTTTGGATGTGCGTGGAGGTAGGTGGGGCTGTTTGCAGTCTAGCAGTGGCTCTGAATGAAGAGCTGGCCATAGAATATCAAGTGTCAGTTGTCGACAAGAGCTACTTTTTCAACGAAAAAAACACAAACAGTTTGCACCTATACTTAGAGTCTGAAGATCTAAGGACAACAGTACATACACATTTCGTCATGACTCAATTACTGTATTAATGCCATCGGGCCTACCTGTCATCAGATTCAGCACCTGTAGCTAGTCCAGAATGTTGTGGTACACCTCCTGTTTTCCACTAGTGAATCAGAGTATATCACCCTGGTATTATGTGACCTGGGTTGGCTGCCAGTAAAGCAAAGAATGGACTACAGAATTTGAATCTTGACGTTTAAGGCCCTAAATGGATTGGGCCCTCCACTCTAGCTTTCCATGCTTCTGTCCCTCCCACAACTCCACTATTTCATTTTTATTTGTTCCAGAGAACAGGGGCTTTAGATTGCTCCCAGCTCATGTTTAAAGTTGGCAGGGGACAGGACATTTGGAGTGGCCTCCCCAGTTCTCTGGAATTCCCTCTTGACCTTCATCAGGAACTGCGCTGATCTATGACACTAAAAAGAGGAGGCAATGGGGTGGTTTTTCAACATCACCTTTCCCGGCCCAGTGTAGTTTTTCCTTATACAACTTTTTTGCTGTACTTCTGTTATAATTATGTATTTAAAAAAAATTCCTTCATTTTTAAGTGTACCCGTTAATATTTATGTTATCTTAACTGCAAAGCAATCTGAGTTTTGAAGATGTGTGCATGATAGAACACACTCCTCCTCCTCCTCCTACTACCACTACTACCTCTACAACTACATCTGCAGTGTTCCTTATGCCTTTTTATTAAACATGATAAATGTGTAGAATTCATGGTGGTTTCAGAATAAATCTTTTAAAGATGCTCTTTGGTGTTTCAAATTCCTATTTTTCTGATGCTCTCGAAAAAGTCTTCAGGTTTGTTTTCTGGCACAAGTACATTCTTAAATATATGGAAGCATTATTAGAATAATGATTTATCCTATTATGACACGTCCAGCTAAGACTATATATAGGATGGCAGCAAGGAAATTAGCTCCATCAATTGCAGCAGTCGGTATCATTCAAGGTGCTTTACCCAAATATCTGACTGTCTTTGGTTACACTGTTTATTTTATGTTAAAGTTCTTGCCATTCTGCATGTACTTTTGGAATTGTTTGAATAGCATTCTTGCAAGTTTTGTTTTTAATTGGGATGTTTTAATTATTTTTATCCTGAGTCAACCATCTCTGAAATTGCAACTTTGAAAGCAAATGCAACCAAAAGAAGCATGGCAACCCCTATATTTCTTTCTGTTTTTATATTCGCAACCATATTCTACATCTATCAACAAAGTTTTATGAAAATGACATAGGTTTAAAATGTTTTATGTATAAAAATATACAAATATTTCCCCTTTCATGGGAATATCAATTCTAGAGGGTGTTATAGTGTTGATAATTTACTCTTTATTTTCGCATTTGTGGAAAAAATGATGTGTCCTTGGTTCACATATTCTTTCACACTCATGTTGACACTTAAAATATTCATGTTTTATATAACCACATAAAACAATTTGACCCCTGCCAGATTTTTTCCATAAGGAGAGATTAAGTCTTACTGATGTAACTTAAAAACAAGCATGGCAACTCATGTATTTTGTTGGGGAATTTAAATGTTTAGATGACCATTATGTACAGGGCAAAAAATTATGACTTTGACATGGGGTTGCTGAAACACCAGGGAACATCTGCTACTTTGTCTGTAGTTTAGAGTTTTTACTACATCATGGTTTATGTAAAGAATGCTAATTATGATATATTGACCTATCAGAAACTTGTTCAGAGTTCTGTGCACAAACTGTGACATAGTTAAAATTCCAGATCCTTGGTTCTATTAAGAGAGCTGTTTATTTTATTTTATTTATTTAGCTTTTGTTAACCAGGTAAGTGCACTAGCCACAAAATAACTATTTTCAGGCACGACCCGGGAGAGTACAGACATGCAGAAACTTAACAGGATAACAATTTATAAGTGCTTTACATACAATGAGTTAAAGAGGATACAATATATCAGAACATACAAAGTAAAGTGCTTTACATACATTGAGTTAAAGTGGATACAATATATCAGAGACGTACAAAGTAGATCATTCATAAGTTCATAGGTGCCTACCTATGCAATGAATAGAGAGGACCTTGGACAATAAATTATCAGGTGACATATCATATAAACAGAACAAGGTACACAAAAACAAAAACAGGTAATACAAAAGGAAGAAATAACCATTGAGAGCAGAGGGTGTCATTAAGGAAAATGTCGGTAAATTAGGAAAAGGGGAGCAAGCCATAAAATTAGATTATATGAGTATACAGTATGTAGGTGTAAGGGAGATGCCTGCAGTGCAAGATTGTGTATGGGCAGAGAAAGGGAGCTGGGACAGGCTGAGGCAGTAAGAGAGTTATATAGAGGTGAGGAAATACTGTTGCATGGCAAGAGACCTCAGTCATTAGGTAGGGTGAAAGCAGGAACAGGTATCAGCAATTAGCAGATTTGAGCGCAATTTTCTCTTAAAGCATGTGTGGGAGCTAGAAAGTCTAATGTCGAGGGGAAGGGAATTCCACAGCTGTGGAGCTGCATACTCAAATGCAACAGTTCCTTTCCTAGTGCGGCACCTCTGCAAATTCAGAAAGGATTTATCAGCTGATCGTAGACCATGGAGTGTGTCCTGAAGAACAAGCACAGCCGCAAGACACCTAGGGATTTGATTTCAAATTATCGAATCAATAAGAGAGCCAAAGTAGTATTTCCTACTGGCTAATGGAGAGAGCCAACCAAGATCATTATAAAGCTGACAGTGGTGTTTAAGTCGAGGAGCAGAAGAGGCATAGCGACATATGTTGTTATACGTAATATCCCATCTGAGTAGGTCAGTTTTATGAGCAGCCCCAAATAAGGGAGCCCCATAGGTTAGGGTGGGGAGCAGAATCCGACTTGCAATGGCCATTTTAGCTGATGGCATTAGCATATAACTAGTCTTATATACAACACCCAGTTTGGAGTTGACAGCTCTGCAAACAGACTGTACATGAAGATTAAGATCAAGAGATTAATCTAGCAGGAAGCCCAGGTACTTGAAAGAGGTCACACATTCCAGTAATAGACCTTCTAAGTCCTGCACCATCAGTGCTGTTGTGCAAGCCCGGAGCTTTGGGGCCAATCCAAGCAGCATAGCTTTAGTTTTGCTAGTGGTGACAGCCAGTTTGTGATCATATAGCCAGTTTTGGATATTGTTAAAGTTAGAGGAAAGGGTTGTATTGATAGTGTCTATATTAGTAGAACTTGTATAGATGACAAGATCATCAGCATATAGAACAGCAGAGCAGGATTTTAGAGCAGCTCCAATGTTACTTGTATAAAGAGAGAATAGGAGGGGCCCTAGGATGGAGCCCTGAGGTACACCAATGTTAATGATGGTACTGTTCGATAGAGAGGAATTAAATTTCACCACTTGAGTTCTATTTGTCAGGTAGCTTTTGCACCAGTCAACAACAGAGGAGGAGAAATGCAGGTGTCGAAGCAAGGACAGAAGCAAAGTGTGATCAACAAGGTCAGAAGCCTTTGTGAGGTCAATAAAGACAGCCCCAGTGAGATTGCCAGTATCCATTTTTGAAAGAGTGTCTGTGGTGAATTTAAGGAGTGCAGTCATTGTGCTATGTCCTTTCCTGAAGCCATTTTGGGTATCCGAGAGCAGACTGTGCTTAAGTAGATAGTCAGTCGTCTGAGTTGCAACAATTTACTCCAGAATTTGGCTCGGTACCAATAGTATGGCAATTGGTCTGTAGTTCATGACAACCTTAGGATCCCCTTTTTTAAGTACAGGTGTGATCAAGCAGCTTTCCAGAGGTCAGGGACCATTCCACCTGAAAGTGATAAAGTATAAATTTTGGCCAGCGTTAATGCAATAAGGAGAGCTGCAAGTTTCAAGAGGCGGGGTTCCAGGGAGTCTGAGCCAGAGCTGGTATGATCAGAGATGGACCTCAGGAGCTTCAGGACTTCCTTTCTAGACACAGCCTTAAAATAGAATGCAGGAGTATAAGGAGGCACAGGGGACAACACTTCCATCTTATGCAGACAAGTTCCTGATGAGGAGTGGGAGGACACTGCAGTGGGACTGAACGAAGATGTATATTGGGAGAGATCAGAGAAATGCAGGTTGAAAAAATTAGCTATGGTTTGTGAGTCATTGCAATGCACATCATTTATCAGCATATCACCAGGGGTAGTTGACTGTGAGGATCCTAGGAAGGATTTGATGTGTGACCAGAATTTTCTGGGATCATTGGCCGAGTTAATCAGTAGGTCTTTACAGTGCTTGCTCTTAGCAGCTCTGACTTGTCTTTTACATGAATTCTGTAGTGTACGGTAAGCGTTGAAATCTGTTTGCTGGCCTGATGTTTTGTAGCATTTTTAGAGTTTATCTCTAAGGCACAAACTTTTGAGCAAGTCTTTGTTTAGCCATCTTGTTTGTTTACCCCTCACTCTCCGGGTGATCTTTGGGGCATGTTTACATTGAACCATTAAGAATTTAGTGATGAAGAGGTTAAGAGCATCCTGAGAACAGTGTGATAGATAGATCTCTGACCAATCAATTCTGGAGATGCCATACAGAAACACTTCTTGGTCTAGGTGAGCAAAGTTTGTGAGAGTGATGAGACGTGGTGGAGGAGATGGAAGTGTCCCAAAGGACAGGATGCAGAAAGTAGGAGAGTGGTCAGTTAAGGCATCAGCAAGAGTACCAGTGGCTGAGATGTGTTTAATCTGGTTTACCAGCACCCAATCCAATAGTGTGCCTAGTGGTGATGAAGACAGACTTCTAGTTGCCACTGTTACCATCTGATGCAGGCTGTAGCTATGAGTCAGAGATTGAAGAGAACTGAAAGCTGCCCCAAGCCAGTTTAAGTTTAGGTCCCCTAAGATGACAACCTCATTATGATTAAAATTCTGAGAGTTATTTTACAACAGGTACTCTAGACCCGTAATCCCTCCCACTGGGGGGTTATACAAACAGATAAAATGCAGCTTTTTGGCTCCCAAAGCAAGAGTAGCATGCAAGTATTCACATACCGATTGAGCATCCGGGATAGCGAGAAGAGAGACAGTCCGATTATTTTTGTAGTACAGAGGAACTCCACCACCATGTTTGTTCAATATCCTATCCCTTCGAATAATAGAGTAATTTGGCAGGGAGCAGAGGGAGTCAGTAACTGATGGTTTTAGCCAGGTCTCAGTGAGACAGAGGATATCAGGATTGTACAGTTTGACCCATGACTCCAGTTCCATGAAGTGACACATCAAACTTCTTATATTCAAGTGTGTAATTAACAGCCCATGTTTGGACATACTATGTATGTCATCTGCTGAGAAGTAAGCATCTAGTGGCCCAGGATTTGTCTCAATATCCCCAGATAGCAGAATGGCAATGATGACAAGGAACCACAGCCCCATGTTTAGAAAAGGATGGGATAATGCAGGCTTGTTCCGTAGTTTCCTAAACCTATAGAGAGAACGGTAGGGACAGCCCTTTTGGTAGAGAAGAAGATTAGTTTGTAGTATCCTTGCATTATAAACAATAAGGTCGGAGAAAGTAAAATCATAATGCTCGGTCCCAGATTTATTTCAGCCATCCTCATTCCATAAGGATAGTGTAATTCTGTCAAGGCAAAGTAGGACAAGAAAAGTTATGAGGGCAACTGCCAGACAGCTGTTGGACATGGTGTGACTGTTGGTACAACATTGGCTCAACTCATGACAGAGGTCACCCAGGGTCACAGCTAGGCAGGGATTGACAAGAGGCTTTGGCTATGCAAGACCTTACAGGCTGCACTCCCCAGCCCCATTACATTGATAGCCTGGGGCACACCTACTCAAGTACAAGTGACAGACTGATACCCATCAAAGTGAAAAACAATGCAAAATACAGTTTTCATGTTTTTGGATGACATGTTAAACAGAGGTCCCATCTGCCTGTTTTGTTGTTCAGGTGCCATGGCACTACTCAAAAAGAGTAGGGAACTTTTTTATTCAAAAACCAAAAACAAAGACAAACAAATTATTCTCACAACTTTTGAATATACAGAAATAAAAAAAATAAAAATAAATATACTATAAAGTTCTCCAAGTCTACAAGCTACTGCATATATACCATCCTTCTCATCCCACCCAATCAATACCCTTCCATAGTTGCTGACACCTCAACTCCCCTAATAAAGAAATTTCGTATTGATACACTGCATCAAGTTCAGCATGTAATTTTAAAGGTTAAGTCAGTTAAAGTGACTTCCTCCTGCCTTATAAATTGTTGACAGCATCCCTGCCATATAGCCCATTTTACACAGGCCCATACTGCATATATTGTGCTTCTATTCCATTTTAACCAGTAGGCAGGTAATTGTCCATACACTAAAATATTAAAAGTTATTGCCATGACGCATGAGGTGTTCCATAATGCATTTAACATCAACCACAAAGGCTGAATAAAGACACAGTTAAAAAATAAATGCTTCATAGTTTCCAGCCATCCACAATTCTTAATCAAACATTGTCATTCATCCAAAGCTTTATACTTATGGTTTGCTCGAACATTTAACTTATCATGGCTACACATCCATACTGTGTCTTGCATTTTAGAAGGGATACATTTATCCAATATAGCTTCTAGCAAACATGTACATTGTACTTGGGGGGCCTACATCAAACACTGGGTCCACATAGTAACAATTAAGCAATATCTCTGAATAAAACTGTTTACGAGAAACTACCTGAATCCACCACAACTCAACTTTCCACATTCAATCATATTTCAAACAGGTCTGGACATGCACTGGAAATGCCTGTTCTGCAACACTCCATCACCCTGCACCCCAAGCATTAAAAAAACAACCTGCCAATATCACATAGCCTGTGTCCAAAAACCTATAACCCCACCAAATAGTGGTTTTACTGTATGTTCGTAAAAAGGAACATGCTAAAAAAAGAACTATCAGTTGGATCAAAATAAGACCTCCCTTCCACCAGGGCCGGTAAGTATGATAACGTTTTACAGGATTCAGCCGACTTCTCCAAAGTAACCGAAAGAGTAATCCTAACATCTTTGTATGTAGTACAAAAGGCAAGGGAAAAATGTGTTCTACATTTAAAAAAATGGGAACAATAAAATGTTGCGATAGGAAGAGTCTCTTCTTACTTGTCATAGACCTGGACTTCCATCTAGTCACTTTATTATGGACAATTCTCAATTTTTCTTCCCAATTAACTCGAGCAGCATCCTGTACCCTAAAAGTCAGACCCAGAGTTTTAATTGCTCCTGTTGTTACTGTGATAAAATACTCAGGAGGCCACACAGCCTATCCCAGTGGTATAACCTAACTTTTTCCAAGCTTAATTTTAATACCACTAGAGTTATTATTTCCAGAAAAAAAAAGTTATTGTCCGTGTGCCAGAATTCAGATCACCCACCATTAAAACACAGTCATCTGCATATGCAGACACCTTGCTCAATATAGCACCAGTATGCACCTGTGTGGGAACAATACTAGTATCTGACTCTACTGCCCGTTAAGGGGGTCCATACAAAAATCATATAATAAAGGGCTAAGGGGACATCCCTGCCTTGCCCCATTGTGTAGGTACATTGTTGTCCCCAAATGACCATTTACTAGTGGCCTAATCTGTGCATCAGTGTATAACATTTGTATTAGGGATATAAATGCTTCAGGGACAGCATAAAGATGCAACGTGTTCCACAAATAATCATGCCTGATGGAATCAAAAGCTGTCTCCTGGTCTATAGTATAAACATACCCACCCAAAGTCATGTTCAAACCTTGTCCCACTACTTCTCTGATACGCATTTAATTCTGATTTATATTCCTGCCTCGCAACACACAGGTCTGTGCTTCCAAAAGTACATACTACGCAACCCTGGCCAATCTTTCGTTTAGCAGTTTAGCCAAAAGAGGTACGTAGGCCTAAAGGCATGCAGTTCTTAATCTCCGTGGGGTCCCCCTTTTTAAATAGAAAAAATATCACCCCCTCCTGCATACTTGAACCTAAACCCCCAAAATGTGGGAAAGCACACAAAACTTTCTGCAAGACAGGACTGACTTGCTCTGAAAAATGTTTATAACATTCATTAGGGATGCCATCAATTCCTGGAGCTGTGTTATTAGTCAAGGATTTAATGGCCTCCCCAATCTTTACTTCCCTAAAAGGCTCACACAGAATTTGTTGGTTTAGTTCCGAAATCTGTGCAGTGACTAATGTGCCAAGGAATGTACCTTGACCAGAAGTCCCTTCCTTCCCAACTTTCCTATGAATGTGTGGCTGAACACTATGTTGCATAAATGGTATATCTGCTACCAGCTTACCAGTCTCATTCCTTAAGGTTGTCATCACTCTTTGTTTCAGCCTGTCTGTATTGCTGTCAAAGGGGTTCATGCGACACCTGAACTCCTGGGTGCCACATTTCTATTCCATTTTAAGTGAATTCTCCATATTATATTGAAAGGTAAACATTTCTTGTTTTACTTCAGAGATCTGAGCACTCAGATCTACCACCTGTATCCCATGTCTGAGACAAAAGTCTCAGAAATTCATCCGGAGGCCCAAGTACCGGCTATAATTGGATTTGGCCACCCCTTTTGATACCTGTATCATTAAACATTTCATGTCCCTCTTAGTGTCCTCCCACCATTCTCCTTGCACCCCAAGCATTAAAAAAACAAACTGCCAATATCACATAGCCTGTTTCCAAGGTATATAACCCCACCAAATAATGGTTTTATGTTAGTAAAAAAGAACATGCTAAAAAAGAAAACTATCGGTTGGATCATATTAAGACCTCCCTTCCACCGGAGCTGGTAAGTATAACAGGGTTCTTATAAAGACATTAAACTGGCTGCTGGCTGCAATTAATTCCAACACTTCAAGCCTGACAAATTCCTCTTGTAACAGGAAAGTATTTAGTCTCCAGTATCCCCAGCCTGGCTGCGCATGTTTGTCAAGATCTAATGTTACCCACACAGCTGAGTGGTCTGAATTTTCTATTGGTATTATTCCAACACTGTATACCAGGGTCCTAGCCTGCAAAAACCAAAAATCAATATGGGATGATAAAGACCCTTTGTAAAAAGTATGCACTGGTGTTGTACCCTTAATATCATAAGCGTTTTGATATCCTGAACATTGTAATATGTTTTTCAACTGGTTGGTGTCACAAAATATTTTATCGAGGCCAGCCCAGTGTCACTGAGAGCTGAGTCACTGGTGCCTTACATCACGCTACACCGATGACCTGGGTTTGGGAATGGCCTTGGGTCACCGGGGAGCCGGCTTGGGGGTGGGTTGAAGCAGGATTGAGCCTCAACATGCGGCTCTCCCCTCCAAGGGGTGGATGCCCACTCCTCTGTATTCACACTCCCACTGGGTGGAGGTCTGGTAGGATGCACAGGTGACAAGGAGCAGCGACATAAGTCATGGGAGGGGCGGAGGGACCACCGATCCTGGCATGTGCATGCACCTCTACATGTGGACATGGATGTGTATACCAGGGCCTTGAAAGGGGGGGGGGAATCCAAAAAGTATACATAAAAAAAAAAAAAAATATATATATATATATGTTATCATTTTTTCTCTCCCAATCCCACTTTGCCAGTCCACAATTAAAATCACGCCCCCATAAGGTTAATTTAGAAGTATACAGGAAGGGTTCCAGTAAACGAAACAAGCTAGTCCTATCAGCTTTTGCTTGAGGTGCATATGTATTTATTAAACGGAGAGGTTTACCTGGTTACAAGACATCTACAACCAGTGCTTGGACCAGACATACATCCTTCACCCTAGAGACCTTTATTTCCTGGTCATAAAACAGTATCCCTAAGCCAGAACATAAATCCTCACCAATAGACCACAGTGAGGACTCCCACCTCAAATCCCTCTGAACCAGTTTAATGTCAGAAATAGAATGCAAGTGGGTGCCCAGAAGAAATACCATTTCCCCCTTAATGTCACGCAAGATAGAAAACGAGACCTGCCTTTTAACCTCAGATTTTATGCTGTTCACAATGCATGTAAGAATGGTTAACTGAGACATTAAGGAAAAAAGTAAGGAAAGAAAATACAAATAATATGGCCACATGATAGTCACATGTATTTCTTCCACTTCATGACATCACTCTTCCCTACGTCCGTCTGCGAGGAAGCCACAGAAGACACATCAGAGGCCCCCTCTGATTTGGCCCCATCCCCATCTTGTAAGACAGAAAAAGGGTTTTGAGTTACAATTGGATCCCCCGTCCCAGGGTCACTGAAGGGGCAGGCATCTGTAGTCCAGTCTTCGGTCATGTTACCATCTTAAAGGTTCCCCCTTTCATTTGCAAAGGAGGAGTCATGATAGCGGTTTCAACAACAGGATGAACATCAAACTCAGGCTCCTCTGTTCCTTTCTTTTCTGGGGGTGAGGGTTCTGCAGGTACTTTGGCAACTTGTACCTGTTCATCTCACAAGCTGGGCAGCAGATTCTGGACCTTGTGACCCATGAGCAGGAGTCATAGTCTCCTCTCTTGAAACTGGAGCATTTCCATCAAGGGCTGTTATCAATTTCAGTCTCTCTTTCTATGCCAGGGCAACACAAACATCTTGTTCTGCTCTTTTGGTTAGATCCATGCTATAGTTTGAGGCCCATGAGCATGTTCTAAAGGTGTAGCTATGTTCTTTGCACAAGTTACAGCACATAGGATTGGTACATTGTGCACTATTATGACCCAGTATACCACAATGGCCGCATTTCAGTTTGTCACACACATTGTTAAGGTGCCCAGTGTCTCCATAACAATAACAGGCCTGTGGCTGCCTGCATAGAATACAATCCCCCTGTCTCAGACCAAAAAGAATCAGTTTGGCAAATGTTTCACTTCTTCATTTACCCACTTCAAAGTGACTTTACAACACCAGCCCCAGTCCAAAAGTGTTCATCATCTAAAATGGGCTCAGAGAACCCATTTATAGTGCATCTCTGTGTTTGAGCCAATAAGAAATGTCAGCAACATTGCCCCCCTCATTCCGGAACAACACTGCAATCTGTTTAAAAGAGGGTTTTGTCAGGGAATGGCCACAAATGGTCACCACAATGAAGTATTCCTTAGAAGCTGGCATTGTTTCCAGAAGTGATCCAACCCAGCTGGAAGTTTCAAAATTTATATCTAACAGGGAGTCACCTGGCATATGAATCAGGGTGTAGACTTTGTAGGCACAAAACTTCATATTGTCTTTTATGAGAGGACAACCTACAAACTGCCTGTCCAGGGTTTCAGACAGCCCACCATGGTATTTTAGCCGGACTGCATTTAGCCATTTGGCGGGTTCAGAGGCCACTTGTGCAGCCTCAGAAGATAACCTCTCATGAACTTTAGAGTGCCAAACATTTGAAGGAGGAGCCACCCTGAGCTCAGAACTTACTACTTGTCCATCACCATGTTTGTCAGGCAGTGCATCATCTTGCTCCTTCCCCATGGTGGAATCCTGCTGGGGTACAGCTCCCAGTGACCCAGAGATATCAGCTTCCTCAGTCTGGGGCTGAATATCCCCTTCCAAATCCATAATGGTCTATAACAGACCTTGTTGTTGCTGCTCCACCAGGGGTAGTCCTGTGGAGGTCATGAGGGGGTTGGGGGTAGGCTGTCCTGGAGTAATTTGGGAGGCAGAACCCGAAACATGACAAGACATCCCTGCATTCATTACTGACAAGGATAACGGTTGTATGCATCATCACTGATGACGGCCTAGTCTTTAAGCACATCAACGTAATAAGTCTCTTTCCCAATCTGGATCAGATTAATGCCTGTTTTTTGACTACCTCACCTGAAGCTGTTCATGCCACTGAGACTAGGCTAAACAGTGCTGTAACTAATTCCAGAATTGTCATTACTGGTTATAATCTCTCCAGCCATGGTCACTAATCTTAGGGTGGTAAGGGGAACTAATGCAAATCAAATCTCACTTTCACGCTGAAGAAGTTGTTGAAAAATCTGTACCAGAAAACCTTGATATAATTGTGATCACATGATCACATTGTTTACTGCAAACTGTCTTTAATATCTTACTGTGTGCAATCACCCTCCCTCTGTCCCTGATGATACCCTAACCATGTTCAGTGACTTACTTGCCCTTTACTTCCATCATAAATTTCTCTTACAGTAAGGATCTAAACTGGGATATGTCCCAGCCACATGCTGTTGTATGCAGCCAGCTGAGCGCAATAATAAAGGTCCGTTTACATGTCAGATTTGCACTGGAGCAACCTGAGTTCTTGAGTTGCTCTGGTGCAAAGGCAGCCATGTGGACACTTACTGGATCACAATATGTTGATCATTGTGCTGCTTTGGGAGCTACAAAAACCTCAGGATGCAGGTTGGAGTGAGCAGTGTATGTACAGTATCCATGTGGACAGGCAACACCGCTCACTTTTCCCCCACCCCCCTGTTCCCTGTCTCTGTCCCCCCACCCTCCGGCACTTACTTCTGCTTGCACTGATTCATTCCTGTTATGTATCTTGCTGCTCACTCCCAAGCCCTCCATATACGTCCCACAATTGTCCTGTATGTTCCACAATCGTGTGTGTTCATGTCCTAATCAACTCTAATGATGTCTTGCTTCCTTATTCATTCCAGGTTATGTCTGTTATTTTCTTGTTTGCTAAATTTGACTTATACTGTCAGCTGCCTATCCAATTCCTGTTAAGCCTGTTTTTGCTCAACTGTATGTAACTGACTCCCTCACTGTTCTTGTATGCTTCTACCTATGTAACCCACCTGGGTCGCACCTGAAAATAGGCACTTGGCTGTCTAGTGTGCCTTACCTGGTTAACAAAAACAAATAAATAAATAAGCAGGAAATTCAGCATGAAGTGTAGCAGAACAGTAGCTATGCATATATATGTGTACATACTTGTGACAGACTGGCCTGCAGCATGTAGTGGGGACAAAATTATTTTTGGCAGAAAACTGAGTTAAGTGTGCCTTTCGTGTCCGACAGAGAGTTCTCATGTCAGCTGTCTGTCATTGGGTATGTCAGGGCCAATGTAAAGAATCTCCCACCTACACATGCACACCCTCACAGCCCCTCTCAGCCTGGCTTGCATCAGCACTGAGATAGAGTTGTGTAGACACAAAAGAGATACAGTGCATAAGATGGATGCATGACCAGAAGGGACCACAGGTGAGAGTGGTATGGCTGTGTAAACATGGCTAAAATCTCACTCAGCTTGCCATGGTTCATACAAGAGTCAATGCTAAAGATCCTTCCAGGAGCTCCATAACTGATCTAATTCTAACTTCTATCCCCATAAGTATTTAGCAGGGGTCTTGTGCCAGGATGTTAGTGATCACTGCTACATTATTTGCTCTAGGTATGTTTCTCATCCTGTAGTACTGACTAAAGTTACCCTCAAACATGGCTCAATAAAGTCAATGAACCAAACTAATTTCCCACTAAATATGGGGAGGGCAACACTCCAGGATATGTTACACCACCCTTCTGCTTCCTAGAGGTAAGGGGGGGGGTTCATATGCCCAACATGCGTGCATATGAACAGGCAGCACATTTACATGTAATGTGCTACTGGCTTCCTCCTATTGTTTAACAACATGGAAACACTTAGAATTCCACCTCAGTGACCTATTTGACATAGCTTTATACCTGTTATCATACCCCTTAAATGAGGTGGACATCCAGCATATCTTCACTTATATAGTGCAAGTCTGTTATAATGTACACATCTGTGCATACTTTTGTCCCTTATAGTTAGCGTCTCTTATATGCAGAGGAGTTGGATCCTATGTAAAGGGTGTGCCTATGTGTGAGAGCAGGGCCTTGAGCAAATGAAAACGTATCATAGAACTTCATAGATTACTCAAAATCCCGCCAAGCATATATATTTCTGTATTTTGTGTGTTTATTTAAAGTTATTTACCTGTCAAGGAACGTGTTCTTTTAAGGAAGTTCATTGCAGAAGGTAAGAAGAAGATATTAATTCTAAAGGCTGGATGTTGGGGTTTTAGGACAGTAAGAACGAGAGCAATTGCACCGCAAGGGTTTTATTGAATTACAAAATCATTTCCTTTTAGTGTAATTAACTAATCGAAGTATATGCAGCTCGTGGATAATTATTTTGCTACAAATTTAATCTATGTAGTTCCTCCATCTTTTTTTTTTATACTTGCTTTACTGAAAAGACAAGCGATCTAAAATGCTATAACAAACTGAAAACATATACATATGTCAATAATGTAAGCTAAATACAAGTTATTACATGAAGGAAAGACTATGAATTGGGCAATAATGTTCATATTCATAAGAATAACAACAATTATTAATGTACAAAGACTAAACAGAGATAAAGTCAAAACAAAACAAGGCAAAACTATACATGGCTCCAACACTTTGGTCATTATGGAGACAAAACTTAAAGAAAAAAAGAAGAGGGGAGAAGGGGGTTGGGACGCTCCACACTGAGGAGAATAGCTAATGTAGAAATGACAAAAGAAGAAGGAGGGAACTAGTAAAACTGATATCACTTGGTCTGACAAGTACCGAAATACATCACCCCACTACTCGTTCTTCTGGTCCATAAGCAAATCCCATTGAGTACACTGTTCTAAAAATTTCTCCTTTCTGTTTTGCACCTGGTATATTAAGGCCTCCATAGTTCGTGTATGTCTAATAAGTTGTATCCACTGATTTACGGTGGGAGGAGACTGTTGTAACCAACAACGTGTAACAGCTTTATTATATGCCACAACACATATATACCATACATGCAAAGCATTCGCCCCTTTAATTCCCAATGGGGGAAAACCCAGTACAAAACTGTAAAAAGTCAGGGGAGTTAAAAATTGAAACAAATTACCATTCCTTTGTGATACTTACCACCTGAAGGTGTCAAGGTGTGAATAACAATAAAAATATGGGGTGGAGAAGCAACATCCTCTCCACATTGACACCAACAACATGAAGAAATAGCCCGATCCCATTTAGCCACTTCTACTAGAGGTAAAAAAATGCACCTTAACCTTCCACATAAACTCCTGCCAAAGAGGGGAAGAGGTAACTTTAGAAAAGCTCCCCCAAATTTTACTCCACTCCAAATCAGATAGATGAAAGTTAGCTTCTCGGTTCCATTTCAGAGTGGTGGGACATAAGGCCCTCCCCCCATGAGAGTTCAAAAGTAAGCAGAGGTGCAAAATTACATGCTTGAGGGTGGATAACGAAAAAAGATCAGACAAAGTAGGAGAAAAAGTGATATCCATTGGCAGAGATACTGAGGATTTTAATTTCGCTTGTACATAAGCTTGTATCTGCAAATAGTTACTTTATCATTGGGTGACCATCCAAAACATTCCACACACTCCTCAAAAGTGAACAAGGAATCCCCCTTCATTATCTGAGCTGGACTTGAAATCCCAAAGAAGCTTGATGAGTATACCAGGTGTCTAACTTACTTGGAAGAAAATCTGGGGCCACAATGACCCAACACTGTTTCCAAAGATCATTTTGAATCTTAGCATATTTCTGAAAAAGATTCCAAGCCCTCAAGGTTACTTGAACAGTAGTATATGTATCTCCCATAGTGAATCGGACATGAGTAGGGTCAAATAGAAAGGAGGGGTTTCGAGAGTTCAACAGCTGCTCTCGTACGCCTCCATCTTAATTCTACATTTGCCAAATTTCACCAGCTCTATGCTCCCCTGAAAAACTACTACAAATGCCCATAAAAGCTTCATAGTGTCCATTATAAACAATGTTTCTATCCATTATAACCAGAGAAAAATGCATTGGATTTGATATATTTGGTTTGGGAAATCAGTTTTTGTCTGCCATAACCGATTGTCTATTATAACAGTGTCCATTATAAGTGGAGTGCACTGTACTGCAATTATTCTGAAGCAAATGGTGAAAATTCCACACAAAACCAATTCATGTCCAATTGTTATGGTACTGCAGACTTCTAGAGAAGGACTCAGATTTTCTCCCACTGTGGCTAGGCCTGGCTTTCTGCAGGGGGAGACAACTGGGTCTGTGTAATCATATTTAACTTATTCATGAACAGGGGGTTTCACTATTTCAACATTTTCAGGAAACATACGAGTTAACTGGAAGGTGTAACATTATTTCCAGGTTAGAACTCGCTTGCTACAGTCACAAAAGGGGGACCCCCAAACTTCCTGATCCACTCCCACTTCTCCTCCAAATATTTATGGATTTCCTAAAAAGAAATACCTGGCAATGTCTGATAGGTCACCTTTACAGAGGACTTCAAGACCTATGGGACAACACCTTTGAACATATCTTGATGGGCTGCAACCAGGAATTGCAGCTGACCTACCCTATGGACACCAAGACCACATTTGCTCTTCCAGCACTCAGAATTACCTTATCTACATTTTGTTGAGAGTTCAAATGAAACTGTCAATCTTTATATTTTTGAACTCTGAAAGTCCAGGCTTAAATACATGGAAAAAGATTATAGTTACTGCTGGCAAAAGTGTGGCCAAAAAGTTGCAGATCATGCCCACATTTTTGTTAAATGTCCAACCCTTCAGGACTTCTGATGTGCCACTGATCAACAGTTTTCCCAGCTCTCTCCAGATGTCTCCCTGATTTGCCCCCACAGATACTGTTAGCAGTCCCTTCACTGGGTGAAATTAGGCCCTAGATCACTAGACTCTATTTTGTTGCGTATAGCCAAGAAAGCCAGATCCAGATTCTGGTTAGAGGAGCTTCAACCTATGATCTCTCAATGGCAACAGACTGTAATCTCTATATATAAAATGGTGAAACTTACTTTTATTCTGAGTGGAAAGGGAATCCCAATTTTGAGAATTTTGGCAACTCTGAATACTCTATTACACGAATATAGCTCCTCTATTTGTACCACGCCTCTAACTGTGCTACTAGTTCATGTATGATCTTCATTTACGAACATACGAACATACGAAATTTGCCAGCAGATAAAGGCCTAGAGGTCTATCAAATCTGCTCAAATGTGCAGATAGCACCCTTTATTCTGCAGCTGACCCTCCCTTCCACCTTTCCCCTTCATTAACCCTCCCCTTTGTCCTGTCCCATCCCCTATTGAAGCAGTCCACTGTTCTACTGGATACCACTTCTGCAGGTAACGCATTCCACCCAGCCACCACCCTCTCTGTCAAAAAGTGTCTCCTCATCTCCCTCCTGAACCTTCCTCCCTTCAGTCTCATATCATGGCCCCTGGTGTCCCTCCCCTCCCTTACTTTGAACAGTCCCTCTGTACCTGTCTTGTTTATTCCTTTCTTGTATATAAAGGTTTCAATCATGTCCCCCCATCCCTCTTCTCCTCCAGTGAGTACATGTTCAACTCCCTCAACCTCCTCTCATATGATAAGTCCCCCAGCCCCTTGATCATCTTTGTCACCCTGCGCTGCATCCCCTCCAGTAACCTAATGTCCCTCTTCAGATATGGGCGCCAGTACTGCAAGCATTACTCCAGGTGTGGTCTAACTAATGACCTATACAGTGGCAGAATCACCTCCTCCCTCCTCGAGGATATACCTCTTGCAATACAACCCAGCATTTTGTTGGCCTTTGCAGCTGCCTTCCTACATTGTGCCGAGTTGTTCATTGACCCTGTAATGAGCACCGCCAGATCCTTCTCCTCCTCTGTCTGGGCTAGCTGCACTCCCCCCAGCTGGTAACTCCTCCTTGGGTTCTTCATCCCAAAATGCAGCACCTTGCACTTTTTGACATTAAACCCCAGTTGCCAGGTGTCTGACCAGGTTCCAAGCTTTGCCAGATCATCCTGCAACCCCTGCCATCCCCCTAGGTCATCCACCACCGCTCCTACCTTGGTATCATCAGCAAACAGACTGATCTTGCTCTTGATGTCCCATGATATGTCTGCAATGAATATCCCAAACAACACTGGTCCCAACACCAAGCCCTGTGGAACACCGCTCATTACTACCCTTGGGTGTGAGAGCTCCCCACCCACCACCACCCTCTGTTGCCTTCCCTGAAGCCAGTTTCCTACCCATCTCACCAGCTTTGCACCCGCCCCTGTGACTACTAACTTACTTCCCAGCCTTCCATGCAGCACTGAGTCGAAGGCCTTACTGAAGTCCAGATACAGGACATCCACTGCATGGCCCCTGTCCAGTTGCCTAGTTACCCAGTCATAGAACTCCACCAGGTTGGTTTGGCAGGATCTGCCACATATGAAGCCATGCTGTCTGCTGTCCTGTAGTCTTTGGCCTCTAGAGGGCCACCAGCTCTCCTTCAGGATAGTTCCATTAGCTTACCCACGATGGATGTGAGGCTCACTGGTCTGTACTTTCCCGGTTCATCCTTAGCTACTCTTGTGGAAGGACACCATAGAGCCATCCTCCAGTCCTGAGGTACACACCCAATGTAGTGAGGCATTCAATAGGTTCGCTAAAGGTCCTGCAAGGACCTCTGCCAGCTCCTTCAGTACCCTTGGGTGATGCCATCTGGGCCTGGCACCTTGTCCACCCTCAGTGCCTTCAAACCTCCCAAACTCTGCCTCCATGATTTCCCCATCTGTCACCACTTCCCCCCCATTTCTGCCATTTCTCCCCCATTGGGTGTCACTCCCCTCTTCTCTTTAGTAAATACTGAGCAGAAGTACTCATTTAGTGCTTCTGCCTCATCACACCCTGCTTCCACCCAACCCCCCTCCTTCCTAATCCTTACTATGTGGTCTTTACAGCTCCCTTTCTCCCTGATGTACCTAAAGAAATCCTTCTCCCCCTTCTTAATGCCTTGTGCCAGCCTGAGTTCCGTAGATGCTTTGGCTCCCCTTACTGCCCTTGTCACCTCCTTCGATTCTGTCAAGTACTCCTCCCTGTCCTCCCCTCCCTGTTTTCTTGTACTTCTAAAGGCAGCTCTTTTCCTCCTTACCTTTTCCATGATCTCCTTGCTCAACCAGCTCAGTTTCTTAGCCCTAGCCTTCTTGCTCTGGGCCTTGCAGCACGTTTTGGTTGCCTCCACTATCCCCAGTTTTATGAGGTCCCACCTCTGGTTAGTGTCCATACTAGATTGAATTCTGGCCAGATACCCTTTTACCACGTCCCCCATCCTCCCAAAGTCGGCCCTCTAGTCCAGCACTATTGTGCCAGATTCCACTCCTTCCTTGCCCATATCCAATGTGAGCCATACTGAGTGGTGGTCACTCCCTGGTCAGCGGTTCCTCCACTGTAAGTTCTCTCACAAAGTCCCCATTTGCCAGCACAAGGTCAACGGTATTCCCTAACCTGGTTGGTTCACTGACCATTTGCAGCAGGAAGCTGTCCCAGAAGGCATCCAGCAGTACCTGCTCCCTTCTGTTCCTGGTTGTTGGGGTACTCCAGTCCACTCCTGGCATGTTGAAGTCCCCCACAATCACCACACTACCCTTCTCGCAGGTCCTCCTTATCTGTCCTGCTAGTTCCCTGTCTAACTCCTCCATCTGAGATGGTGGCCTGTACACCAATCCCATTCTAAGAATCCTATTCTTGGAATCCTGGATTTGCATCCAAAGTGACTCTGTACTACCCTCTTCCCCTTCCTCCCTTACACACTTCAGTCCTTCCTTCACATATAGTGCCACACCCCCTCCTTTCCCAATCACCCTGTCCCTAAAAAATAACCTGTACCATGGTACAGACAGGTCCCAGTCATTGTATTGGGTGGCCCATGTTTCTGTGATGGCTGTAATGTCCACCTTTCCCTCTGCCATGAGCAGCTGTAACTTTGCAGTTTTCCTCCCAAGGCTCCTAGCATTAAGGGTAACCACCTTCCACCCTCCCCCCCATCCTGCCCTCCTTTCCTAGCATCACCATTGTACACTGCTCTCTGTGACACAGTATTTGAAACATGGCGATGGGTATAGAACTGTACTCCCACCTATAACTGGGAAGAAGGAGTCAGATTATTTTAGATAGGGAACCTCCTTCCAGAAAGGGCTTGAATCTGTTTGTGATTGTTTTTTTGTTTCCTTTAAGTGAAAGCAACACTTCGTATTAGTGACTCAAGCAGATATCTAATTTTGTGTAGATCTATGTATTGTGACACCTCAGGATCCGGCCTGTTGACTGTACTGTGTTATAGTGTATAGTGAGGGTTTGTTCTGCATGGATTTCCATGCAAACTGAAACAATGTTGTACCACAGTTCAAAAGCCATGGAAAGTCGTTCTAGCCTTCTGTGACACAACAACATTTTCCAGCTGATCAGAAATCCTCATGCAGCTGATGTTTTGCACAGTACTGCCTCGCGCACAGCAGTCAATTCAAGTTCTGAACTGAAATTGCTGGCACGTTCGCTGCTGTAGTGAGGTGCCGTGAAGACACTTTTGTTTAAAAATAATAAAAAAATAAAACAAGAAACTAAAACTATACACTAAAAATACTGATTGGACAACCACATGTCCAGCCAGCCTGTGCTGCCAATTGGGCTTCGGATTACATCAGACCACTTGAACTTCTCTCTCAAGGTATGATGTAATCAGAACCCCATGTGGCAGCACAGGCTAGTTGTGCATGGTTGCCCAACCAGTATTCTCTATATTATATTTTATGCTTAACAATACAAATTTAGAATATAAAAAAGTAAATTCAATCAACAGTTTTTCTTTCTGATGTAGATAGGCAGGACTGGCATCATATGTTGCTCTGCCCCTACATACATGAGGCCTGGGACTTTTTAAACAGTCTCTTTCAGAGTTATTAATAAACATGCCCTCTAAAATGCTTTAGTGTGCATAATCAGGTCTGCCCAGGTTTAATTGTGAAACTGCCTCTCTTATTAAAGATAAAAAGAAAGTCTAGGATGCTGCCCACAAGTCTAAACTGGAAGCTGACTGGCTATTGTTTTGTACATTCTGCTTCTGATACAGCTTTTTTATAAGAATGGCTAGAAGACATTTCTACCTGTCCCAACTTACTTAAGCAAATGCTGACCCTTGCAGATTTTGATGGACTATTAAAAGGATTCAGAAAAGCCGGCCCGTTGGCGCAGCGGTGGGATTTCCGCTTGCGATGCGGCGACCGGGTTCGAACGGACCGGGTTGTCGGAGGGTGGCTGGGGAGATAGGATTGAGTGCCCATAGGGCAGCTCTCCTCACTCCGGGAGGGTGGCAGTGTTCGTGCACTGGGACTCTGGCGGAGGCCAGGTGTGCACAAGCATCCGACGCTCACGTGTTCCTGGGAGGCGGGTGGTGGTGACGTGAGGCGCCATGGGAGCGGCCCCCGCCTCCACAGAAAACCGGAAAACAGCTGGCGCCTGCCGCCATTAATGAAGCCACCAGCGGCTTCGATGTCCCAGGCCAACCCCGACCTAAAATTTCGTGCCCAGGACGCACCCCCGTGTCATGAAACCCGCAGGTGTCGAAAGTGGCGATTTGGGGACAGAAGCGGTGAGCCGTGAACTAACGGATGTGAAGGTGCAAGCTGCCGAGGGGAAAAGTAAAGTGAATTGCAAAAAAAAAAAAAAAGGATTCAGAAAGAGGGTGACAGTGAGAGATGGCTGGCGTCCTTGCAGTTTGATAATGTAGTAATCTCAGACAACAAATTATTGATGTTTTTCATTCACATATCTCATAGGCAGATGCAGCTTTAGATACTGCACAGTCTAACTCACCTGCCCCTGCCGTAGCCCCTCATCAGTGTGTGTCCCAGATATATCCATATTTCATGTTCAAGCCTTTCACTGAATATGAGGTTACCAAAACATTAACTGGTCTTAGTCCAAGAGTCCAGGCCTGGACATTTGAATCCTTTCATCCTGAAACTGACTTCCACTGCTATTGCTAAACAGCTCATGTACTTGTTGCTCTCCATCAACCTCATGTACTTGTTTCTCTCCATCACTGAGGTTGTACTACCAGAGAACTGCATGCATTAATAACAAAATGTACTGTAGTTTATGCTTTGACTGTGTTCCATATGTAATAACAATGAAAGGTACTGTAGCTTATGTTTTGACTGTATACAATATGTATTAAAGAAGTACTACAGTCAAAGTTTGCAAAACCATATACTGTGCAGAGTGTTTTGATTTGTGTGTGTAGCCCTGGTGTGTCCTTCCCTTTGTTTGCTATTACGATTTTTTTTCTAAATTAGCTTACTAGTAATAATGTCTTGATTAGCTGTAAGTGTATGTCCTGGTTTTCTGCAAGCTGAGAATTGTTGCTTTATTTGTCATAAACTTGTTTTTTATGTCCTTAACCCCTATTTTTAAGATATGATGTTTATGTATCACTGTTTCTGATACCATTGCACTCACTGTATTATATGTACCTACTGTATTATAACTTGTACCTATTGTCTGTGCCACTGTACGGCCCAGGTCGCAACTGAAAATGGTCCTTTGGATCAGTTTGCTCATCTGGTTACCAAAAAAATAAATAAATAAATATGGCAGTTTTATGGCCCCTGGGGATTTCCACCTTAGCAAGCTTTACTGCTCTTCCATTTCCTACAATGCCTCCTGTCTCATGTGACAATGATGCATCCTGGACCACTGATTCAGCAAGCGTTATAGATAGGAACCAGATGTTCTGGCCTCCACTAAATAACTCTAATTTAATATTTTTGCTTTCAATGTATATGTCAAGTCTAGCCAGCAAGAGTAAATGTTTTGCTTTTAAAAGTTTTCATGTCACCAAACTACACACAGCCATAAGAAGCACAAAAATCATCCCTAATTATCAATGCAATAACTAGTAAAGACTCCAGGGGCCTGATATTCCGAAAAGCGCAAAGTGGAGCAGAAAGGTTTGTGCTGCACTTTGAAATTGTCCAGGGGTCTGAGGATGCTTTATATAGTCAGATAGTGCACTGGCACTATCTGTCTTAATACAGGTCCATGTCAGCACAGTGCTAAATCAAGTAGTGCTGCCCAGACATGGCTGTCAGAGTGGGTGTCAAGAGTCGATAGCACTGGAGTGCTATCTTCAGTTTTCAAATGAACTCACTGGGCATGCAAGGCACTAAAGGGCCACTGGCATGCCCATTATGGGTCAATTTGCATGGGTAGAAGAGGCAGGTTAATGTAGCACTGCCCCCGTTCCCCGATCCAAGACATTCCATAAGATTCATTAAGAAGCTGAGAGCAGAAAAAAGGCCAAAGCCCATGAGGTTGCTCTGTTAGGACATACTGTAATAATTCATATTGCCTCCATTGGCTATATTTATCCAGCTGACTTTTAAAACTATTTCTATCTTGGCCTATAATTACATTTTCTGGTAACCTATTCCATAGGTTCGCTGATCTCATCATATAATAATATTTTCTTTTATTAGATTAATACATAGATGTTTTACCCTGTAGAGGATGTCCTCTGACATTAAGTTTGTCTGATTTATAGTCTATATTTAATTCCGACATCAACTGTGGATAATTCATAATGTCATAGTAAAATAACATGTCCCCTCATCTCCATCTGATTTCAAGGCTATGTAGTTCTATCTTATGCAGCCTATTCTTATAAGAAATATGTAGATATGCTGAATGCCTAGTGGTCCCCCCCCCAACCCACTGATCACCAGACTGTAATAGTAAAAACAAAACTTTTGTGGTGCTAATGGTCCTCCCCTCTGATTGCTGGCCTATAATAGTAAAGAAAAAGAACCCTGGAGCTTGTGATCTTCCCTCCTGCCGAATGCCAGCCCATAGTAAAAGTAAAACCCTCCCTTGTGCTAGTGGTCCCCCCCTCTCATTGCCAGCCCCTAGTAGAACTAAAACCCTCCCTGGGGTTAGTGGTTCCTCCTCTGATGGCCAGCCTGTGCTAAAACTGAAACCCTCCCTCATGCTAGTGGCCCCCCTTCAATCACCAGCCCGAGGGAAAACTTGCAACTCTCTCTGGCATCCAGTAGGTGTCCTGGGCACCAATCCATGGTACTGCCAGTCACAATTCTGTAATCCTTGGCATTTAGCAGCCCCCCCACTGCCACATTGAACTCCCCCAGTCACCTTTCCAGTATCCTCTGTGCCATGGGTGCGTATATGGTGACTGGTGCAGCCTTCCTGACACCTCCATAGCTGGCCTCCATATGACCAGGGAGGGAGCATGTCTTATTTCTAGGAGAGGGTGACGTGCCCTGTCCTAGAAATAAGATGAATGTCCCCTGCCTGGACATATGGTGGCCAGCTGAGGAGGTGTGAGGAGAGCTGCGCAAGTCACCATATGTGCACCTGCAGCATCAAGGATATTGGCATGGTTACTGGGGAAAGGGTGTTCAATGCCATGGTGGGGGGGCTGCTAGATGCCAGGGATTACAGAATTGTGACCAGCAGTACCATGGGATGGTGCCTGGGATGGGCCACTGGACACCAGGGAGGGTTGCAAGTATTCCTATGGGCTGGTGATTGGAGGGAGGGGGACAGTAGAACCAGGAAGGTTTTATTTCCTACTACAGGCTGGCCATCAGTGGGGAGGGGGGACCATTAGCACCAAGGAGGGTTTTAGTTTTACCACGGGCTGGAGATCAGAGTGAAGGTGGACCACTAGCACCAGAGAGGGCTTTAGTTTTACTATGGACTGGTGACTGGAGTAGGGGACCACCAGGATAAGGGAGGGTTTTAGTTTTTATTAAGGGCTGGCAATTGGAGGGAGGGGCCACTAGCACTGTTTTTTTTGTTTTCTTTTTACTATTCCAGGCCAGTGATTGGAGAGGGGGTCCACTAGCACCAGTGAGGATTTTATTTTTACTACAGGCTGATGATCAGATGAAAGGGGGACCACCAGCACCAAGGATTTTTTTTTTTTACTATGGTCTGGAGATCGGAGGGGGAGTGCCATGGAACATGGGGCGGGTATGCTCCCCCAGCAGCCAACCAGCTAGTCAGCTGCATTACCTCTGGCAGTCACTAGGGTTGCATAGAGTAAGAAGGGGTTTTGTTTGACAGTATTTTCACTGTGCAAAGGACCGCACTAAACCCTTTTGTGCGTCATGAATCTGCTGAGTATCAGCTTGTGCCAATATTCCTGTCCCCATCCCCCCATTTGCATGCCACCACCTATTGTGGTTTGAGTGGGTGTTAACCCTATTTGTCAGTGCAACCAACCCTTCTGAATATTGGGCTTTGGTGCAAAACCTGGTTTGCACTGGGAAAACACTGGTTAACACCCATGCAAACTTTTGAATATGGGGCCCAGGTGTTTTCCTATGGAATAACCCACTCAACTGACCCTCAAGTATTTGTTAAACTGTAAATGTAGCCTTTAGTGCTCACTGGATAAGTAAACTTACTTAAAATAGCTCTGTGACAACACAACTCTCTCTCTGGGCTGAAACAGCTTTTAGAGAGGTGTCTGTCCTCGGGTATTCGCTGCCACCAGCCAGACTGTCTTCTGGCACCTCCTTCAAGCTTACAAACTTGAATAATTAAACATGCAATTGCATAAGTTAAAGTCGGGTAGTGTGTCTCTCTCAGGTGGCAGATGCTACACAGAGTTTACGTCAGCCAGTGGAAACCAAATATTACCTTAGAAAAATGACATCACAGTCACAACTGTTGAGCAAATAAATAGCTGTTTACTTAACAGAAAGTGCACTGAGCATTTACAGGATATATATTTACAACATGAGAATAACACTGATACAGGAAAAGTAAACAAATGTTTTTAAACAACAGATGGCAAAAGAAAAAGGCTATTACTGCACTATGCTCGTACTAAACTTACCCTTCCCTGTCCTGACAAGAGACACTGGATCCTGTGCTAGCTGCCAGCTCCCATGGACATAGCTAAAAGAGTAGGCTCCAAACTTATGTTTTCCCCTCCAGCTTCCAAAGTAAGAGAGACCACTTAATTGTCTTTCAGCCTCTTATATATTCTCCTGTGAATAGGTAATGCCTATTCCCCCTTTGAATGCACCAACCATCTAACATGTATGTATTTAATTGTCCCAATCAGACTGAACACCTATCAGTGACCAATTATATTCCATTTTAACCTTCAGTTTATATTTGAAAGACCCAATCCGTTCAAACTGGTCTGTGTATGTGTCTGCCAGTCTGTGTGTGTGTGGAGATGTCCACTCGAGATTTATGACCCAGCTCTTATCTAGCAGCTAGGGAGAACTGAAAATTGCAGCTTGTGGATGCTGCTGGGCAGTGGATATTAGCCTGTGTTTTTTTTTCCAAACTGCTAAAAAATCACCAGCTAGAGAATCCAAAGCATTAACTCTTTCCTTACCATTTCTGTCACAAGCTCTACTGTTATAAGATTGAATCTGAACCAGTACTTGCTGAAATTATGGTCCTAGACACATCACTGTCACTTGGGACAGAAGGCACCGTAGGAAAAAGAAGAGCAATAAACCATGCTAAGTTGGATATCCTCAGGGGCCATAAAGCTACCATAAAACTAGAAGGCTAATTTAGAAAAGACTCCTAATGGCAGACAAAGGAAATGACACACTAGGACTACACACAAAAAACAAAACACTCTGCACAACATACACTTTCGCAAATTTTGACTATAGTACTCATTAATAACAAAATGTGCTGTAGTTTATGTTTTGACTGTGTACCATAGTTCCATACCCAAGGGCTCCACCTTAGAGGGTGGGCAGATGATGGGTCCAGCTGCCTCACCTCATCCTACTTGGGTTGTGTTACTCAATGCCAGGTTGCTGAGAAATAGGACTGCCATAATGGTGGACTTGATATCCTCAGTCGACCTGGCTTGCATCACAGAGACTTGGCTGGATCCAAATGCTACGCCTATTTTGGAGACAGCAGTACCAGCCAGGTACTCTGTGAGACACACCCTGAGAAAGGATTGTACGGGCGAGGGGGTGGCCATTTGTTTTAAATCCAGCCTGAACCTCATGGTGCTAACTGTAGGTCATACACAGTCCTTTGAATGTGTGGCTGCCAGGGGAGGCGTGGATGCAGGGTTCAGGGTTCTCCTGCTCTATCATCCCCCAGGAATAGATGGGGACTTTTTTAAGGAGATCGAGGAGCTTGTTGCCAGCCTGGTGTTGGAGTCCTCCAGGTGGTTGATTCTGGGGGACTTCACTGCTTGGTCAACAGCGGGCTCTAAAATTTGGAAGCTATCTCCTTATTAGCATGGAGACCCTGGGCCTGACACAAAATGTAACATCGGCTATGCATTTGGGTGGACACACAATGGACTTAGTTTTTTCAGTATGTTTGAACATTACTGACCTCTGTGTTGATCCGGTGGTTTGGTCAGATCACAGCACCATGTGGTTCACATTTGGGGGCCCCCCAGATGGTCCTGCCCCTGTGGACATGGTCCGGTACCGTCCGTTAAGAGTTTCCTTTATGGGACTGTCGGCGGTGCTGGATCTATTGAGTGTTGGGGCAGCCTGTGTGATTGGGCCAGAGGAAGCAGTGGCAGCCTATAATGGGGCTGTCATTGCAGCCTTTGACTCAATTGCACCCATTCATGTTCACCCTTTGTCTACTCACCGGAGAGCTCCTTGGTATGATGAGGATTTCTGGAGTTTTAAGACTAAGCGGTGGAGGTTAGAAAGGTGCTGGAAGAGATCCAGCTCAATGGAGGACAAATTGGCCCTGAGGTCACATTATGCTGACTATCAGAAGGCAATCACCTGAAAGAAGATAGAGTTTCTGTCTAGGGAGATTGCTGTGGCAAAGAGCAAACCAGCTCAACTCTTCCATACGGTAGACAGACTTTTGCATCCTGACTGTCTCCATGCTGGAGGAGTAGGTTCTAGCACTAGGTGCAAGGAGTTGGCTCTGTTCTTCGGTGACAAGGTGTCCTCTATCAGGGCTGAGGTCTCCTTGAGTATCTCTCAAAAGGGATGCGGTGCCAAGCCTGAGTTGTGCCGAACCATTCCTCCTGTCTGGGATGAGTTTGAGCTGGTTGGGGTACAGAAGGTAATTGGGATAATCTCAAAGCTGCAGCCTACACAGTGTGATCTGGACCCAGGTCTGACCTGCTTGTTGGTTGGATGTTCAGACCTGATAGGACCTGTGGTTGCTGAGGTGGTTTGGAGTTCATTGAGGAGTGGGGTCTTCCCATTGTCCTTGAAAGAAGCTCTTGTAAGACCTATTTTAAAGGAGCCCTCTTTGGACCCAGACTGCCTTGGCAACTACAGGCCAGTCTCAAACCTCCTGTTCTTAGGGAAGGTTATAGAGAAAGTGGTGGCCATTCAGCTTGAAAGACAGCTCACATCTTCTTCTACTTATGAGCCTTTCTAGTCTGGGTTCTGAGCTGGGCATAGTATGGAGACTGCCCTGGTAAGGGTGCTTAATGATCTCCTGATGGCAAGGGATAGGAAAACCCATACCATCTTGGTTCTTCTGGACCTCTCTGTGGCTTTCAACACCATGGACCATGAGGGGCTGCTTGACTGCCTGCAGTTCTGGTGTGGCCTGTCCAGTAATGTCATCAACTGGTTCAGGTCATAACTGACAGATGAAGTTCAGAGGGTAAAAATGGGATTGTTCTCATCTAGCCCGAAGCCTCTGAGCTGTGGGGTATCACAGGGGTTGGTCTTGTTGCCCTTATTGTTCACGGTGTACATGCTGCCATTGGGGGACATTATCAGGCAGTACGGGTTGGGTTTTCTCTGCTATGCAAATGATACCCAACTGTACCTGTCCTGTGAACACAATGTCCAGGTATCAGACTCCATATTTAACAGCTGCCTCGAGGAAATCCAGTCCTGGATGACTCACAACTGGCTTAAGCTCAACCCAGACAAGACTGAGGTATTGGTAGTGGAGCTGGGTTGTCGTGGAGGAGGGGGGATGGGGGTTGTCCCCTAATCTAGTGTTGGGGGGTATTCCCCTTGTCCCCTCTAGACAGGTGAAGGATTTGGGTGTGATCCTTGACAAAGGCCTGACACTTGATGCCCAGGTGTTGGCTGTGGTCAAGAGTGGTTTTTTTCATCTCTGGAATATCGCCTGAATCCAGGCCCTGATCCCTCCTGAGGACCAGCTCACACTGGTACATGCTTTTGTAACTTCCAGGCTGGACTACTGTAATGTCCTGTACCTTGGGTTATCTGGAGGCAACCTCTGTAGGTTGCAGCTGGTGCAGAATGCGGCAGCGAGACATTTGACTGGGGCAAGAAGATGTGAACATATTACCCCAGTCCTCTGTGGGCTGCACTGGCTGCCAGTCAGCTGGAGGACTGTCTTCAAGATAGGGCTCCTTACCTGTAAGACCCTACATAATGGGGTCCCACCTATCTGTAAGATCTCCTGGTCCCTTACCATCTAGCCCAGATGCTCTGTTCTGCTGAGGGAGGCCTCCTTGGGGTTCCCATGGTTAGGTCGTGGCATTCGGGAGACAGATCATTTGTGGTGGCTGTGCCAACCCTGTGGAACTCCTTACCTGATTATCTGAGGGGGGTTCCCTCGGCTGAAACCTTTAAAAGGGGACTTAAAACTTACCTGTTCCAACTAGCTTTTATTGATTGATGCTGCTTTGAATAGATAGATCGGAGGTTATCTATCTGTATTTAGAATAATTTTATTGTATGTGTGTTTTGTTGTTTTTAAAAATTGTATTTTGTACTATGGTTTTATTGTACAGTGCTCAGAGTCCCAGGAATTGGGCGCTTGATAAATAAAATATCTATCTATCTATCTATCTGGAAATGTACTGTAGTTTATGTTTTGACTGTGCACCATACAGTATGTATTTATAATGAAATGTCTACTCTGTAAATGTTGAATACTTTATTCTCACTTATTTGTATGTAACTAATTCTGAGTCACCAATGAAAAAGGGACTGTCATGTCTCAGTGGGCCTACTCAGTCATCAAAATTCAAATGAATAAATAGTACTGTAATTCATGTTAGGCAGAGTTGGTGGATCAGTGGGTTGGTCACTTGCCTATGGTGACCAAGGTCTTGGGTTCAATCCTCCATGTTGAAACACATTTTTTTTTTCAGGTCGCACCTGGAAGTGAACCTTGGCTCAGCGTACTTTTCCCAGTTACGAACATTTTAAATAACAAAAAATAAATTTTTTTACTGTGTAACACATGTCTTCTGAGTGTGTACTGCTCTTGTCCCCATTCTAAATTCATATTTTCCATTGTCACTATCTTTATGTATGTTGTATAAAAGTAATGTCTCCCTTGATACGTCTCCTTTCCAGACTATGCAATCCTAGGTGTTTTAATCTTTTCTCATATTAGTAGTGTTCAAATCCTCTGATCATTTTGTTGCCATTCATTCAGTCTTTGTATTTTTCCCTACATTTAGGCCTCTGCAAAACTGAGAACCATAGTCTATTATAGAGTGAGGGAGCACTCCTGACTAATCAAAAGGCTCCCTTCCCCTGCGCTTGAGACACTCTTATTCTGTGAAGAGTTTCTCATGTGCAGATGCCCTGGAAACAGGTACCTTCTGGGGCAGTTTTTTTTTTAAATAACATTGATGATACTTGATCTATAATATATTAATATGTCCCCCATTGCCACTCAGTGAGATCTCAGAGGTAGTTTGATTTTGTTAGCTAGTATCCAGCTTTTTCATAGTGATTTATGTTTTGGGCCTGTTCACTGCAATGGCTGGGACTTCATTCCTTAGTATGATGTTGAGTGGTAGATTCTAACAATGTTTTTTTTTTCCTTGAGGCAGGGGCAGTGTCATAGCCAGGAGAAAAGTCTCTGGTCTGCACCAGGGAGCTGCTTTGGATGATTTACTGGCTGTAGTGTCTGACTGGCCTTTACCTGCCCTGCTGGAAGACCAAAGAAGTCACTTTCCTTACCAGAGCAGTCAGCTAGTACTGAGTGAGAGCAGCATTGTACACAACAGCATTGGTATGTATCTGTTTCTGTTTAATTAATGTTGGGTAGAGATAGTGGGTCAAGACAGGATTTATGAGACAGCCCAGGACATGAGTCAGGAGAATAGAGGACTGGTGTGGTGACTGCAGTAAGTTGGGGACAGTACTTGCCAGCAACTGGCTGTAATAAGAGCTGCATTGTGTCCCACTGTACTCAACTCCCAGTCTCCCATCTCCCAGTCCTACAAGAATTAGGTATAGGTTAGACTCACTTGCTAAGGTTGGTGATGGTATCCACGTACCTGCATGCATCTAGAGACACCAGCCAAGGGCATTTATTCACCTGAGTTCAGGCTGGAGACTCTCCCCCTTGCCCATCACCAGCTGGCCTACCAGAGACCCCCCACCCACAACCCCACTTCCCACATAAGCATGACCTGATGTCCTGGGGCTTCTAAGTTTGGCTGTTCTCCTGGTGGAGCTTCACAACAACAAGCAGAAGGTGACACTGTTCCCAACACTGGACTTTGGGAGTAAGAGGCAGAAAACGGTACTGGAGCTTGCTTGGGAGTCATGGATTGACTGAAACACCAAAAATAATCTTTGGGAGTTTTCTTTTAACACTTAAATCACAAGAAAGAGGTAGGAAGAAAGATATTGCCACCACAGTCATCCTAGAGGAAAGCAGCAGCAGTGTTTAGCGAGAAAGAAACTTGGGTTTACAAATTTCGGGCTATTTTAAAATCTTGTAGTAATGAGTGCTCAGGGCACCCCAGCTGGGCTTTGATTTCATTTCCATTTCTTGTAGCATAATGAGTTTCATAACAAGGATCTTAAAGCTGTGATTTATTCTACCAAGTGCTATATTGTAAAATTTGCTTTGTCTCCCCATTGTGCGTGGTCAAGCATTCCCCACTGTTGCCCATTACAAAAAGTGTGTTACAGCTTGCTGTCACTCTTCTGTGTGGACTCAGAAATACTGCAAGCATTCTAGTGTAAGCCACAATCAGATCCCAGCAGAGGCTGTTGCTGCTGCTGAGTATGCTGCAGGGACAATGATATAGTGGGTGACCATGTAACTCAGTCTCACTTCCTGCACCATTACAATGTGTTCTGAATATGTTCTTTGTGACAACAAAGGTTGCCAATAGCACTGTGCAGCGGCCTTCTTCTTCCCGTTTATTATATGACGATTATGTCCACTCTGGTAGGGATAGTTGCATTAAAGGGATAATCATGACATATTTACTGCCTATGGTTGAGGAGAGTCTCCTATGTGCCCCCCTCCCACCTCCGGCTTTAGTGTTCAAGATGTTATTTCAGCAGTTGAGCAGTGATGTATATTAGCTGGCGAAGCAGACAGATAGCTGATAGCTCAATTTTTGAGACATAGTGTTTCACCAGCATTTAACCATGTTGCATGAAGTCATGAGCAGTTTTATCCTGTAATTTCTCTTGGTACACTATGTGTGTCTGCCTACAGGAACACTTTCATTCGGAGAGCCTATGATTTACATATAAAAGTTGCCATATTATTTCTGGGAATGGGATAGACTTGAATAAAATAGATTTTTTTACCATAGGTCAAAAGAATGTGAACAGAGTAGCACCCGACCCCACTGTTGCCCTGGTGAGTGGCGACAGTACATGGGGTTCTACTTCATTTGTTTATTTAATTAACATTTCTAGTAGTATTTACTGTTTGTTTTATTTATTTGAGTATCTATTTCTTGGGGCAAAGTGCATTGAAGGATCTTGGCCTTTTGTCTGATCATCTCAAACATAAAACTAAAATACAAAAAAATATGCGCTATTGGGGGAGAGGGTTGGTAGGGTTAAATGACTGAAACAAAAAGGCTGACCAAAAGTTTCCTGTAAAGTGTGCTTATTACTTTAATTTGGTCATTTTTTTTTTTTTAAGAAATCAGTTTCAGACTTTTTGATCCACTGTTCAATATCTACTGCATCTGTGACAGTACATTTTGTATGGGAGGGTAGGGTTAAATGAGTTTTAGAAAAGACTGACCAAAACTTTACTGGAATGGAACTTTAATTTTGTTTCATGTTGCTGGTCTTCTACAAGAGTGCTGTTATGAACTTTGTGATGGATTGTACAATACATACAATTTTTGTAACTAGTGCATTTTGTTCCTATTTCTATTTTGTTATGGTCTGGAGGATCCCATTCTTGTTTGAAAGCATCTCCCGGAGAGCTAATGGATGAATATATATAAAACAAGCTCTGGCAGAGCTACTACGACTGTGAATGCATTAACTAGATAATGGTGCTCCATGGGCTTAAACATAAACATTTATTAATTTATTTAAAAAATATCAGATTTACAAACCTTTGAGTCAAAGACTCATTCACAAAGGCACTTTGTCGAAACTAATGCAAAGACAGCACAGTTAACAAGTCCAAAAACAATGGCTCAGAGAGCAGACAGTTATAACAATCATTCACTGGAGATACGTGGATAGCAGTAGATAAACATATAACATGGTTTAGGTACACTGGCACCACATCAAGAAGACCAAAGCAGTTCAAACAATATACAATAGCTAAGGCAAATAGACATCAGGAGTCAAAGAGAAGCCCAGAGTGTTCACATGAAGGCTATAGTGTATGGTAGAACGCTGTTCCGCATGGAAATCCATGCCTGGAACAGCGTTGTTTTCCTGCACTGTACGTCATTTATTCGTTGTGCCGCACCGGTACGCCACCAGTGCAGCACAACAAGATCGAATACATTTGGCGCATGCGCACTTGAGTGGCGCACGGCAACGCGAAGCGAGCGTGGGGCAGAAACCGAAGTAAGCCGCCTTTTGTTTTTACAAAACTTGTCCCGTGTACCGCGTGATGGTTGCCCATACACTATAAAGATTAGTATGAGCAAGACACAAACAAGTAGTTAAAGATCTGAGCCTGGTAACGACCTTCGAGCCACGCCTCGAGGTCTCTGGTTACCACGGAAACCTCTCGATCGCAACTGCCTTGTTGTATATGCTTGCGCATACACAATCCTCTATGTTGCATACACTAACTGAATCAAAGTATAGTACATTGAGAAAGGGAATATTTAAGCAATAAGGCATGACAGGGTGTGTGTTATCATGAATTAACATCACTCCTGGGGTAGGTTGAAGCACGCGGCGAAGCCAAGTATGTATTTATTTATTTATTTGCACGTATTTATTTGATCCACTGGATCAGCAATATTTGCACAAGCTGTGCCCAGTGCAGATTTTACAACACTGGTCCTGGTCTGGTGATCTGGGTTTTACCCATACCACACTGCATATGGCTTAATGATGACAAGTTTCCTAAATACTGATACCTTATCCAGCTGTGTTCTGCTTGGGGTGTGTGTGTGCTTAAAAATGTAACATTCTATAGTATATTGTATAGCACTGTGAATCCTGGCTGCAGTGTTTTTTTCTCTGCTGTGGCTAAGCAAGATACTGTAACAAGACACTGGCTCACTGTATGGGCTATTAGACATCAAACCAAAGGGTATGCTGTGAAGACTAACTTAGAGAAGATGCAATAAAACAAACTTGAATGACAGCCCCCAGACGTCATAAAACACCCAGGGAAAATTAGAAAAACTCCTCTAACAGCCTAGGCAGAAACAAAACACTGGATTGAAGTGAGAACTCAAAACTGGTAGTAATACATATATAAAGCTATCTAACTGGAGTTTCTGTAAGAAAACATCTGCAAAATAGTTCTAATTCATTATTTGTGTTTTTGATGTTAAAACACTCCTGCTAACTAGACCTGATGCACAGAGAAAACAAAATAGTGGATTAGAGCTATTTAGTAGCTGTTGTCTTACAGAAACCCCAATTAGCTTGCTCTCAGGTATCTGTTAAACTAACTGTTGACATTTGTGCTCCCTGGATAAGAACAGTTACAAGGCTCTGCTGTTGCTAAACTAATTTTAAAGAAGTACACATGCTAAATATAAGGGCATGGCTACATCACTGTCACATGAGACAGGGGGCATCGTAGGAGAAAGAAAGTCAATAAAACTATTTGTTATGAAGATCCCAGGGGTTGTAAACTATCATACAGCTAGCAAGCTAATTTAGGAAAAACTCCTAATAGCAGACAAAGGGAAGGACACACTAGGATTTAACATACATATCAGAACACTCTGGGTGGACTACTCCTTTGAAAAGAAAAATACACCATCAGAAAATGTGCCCTCACATGAACATGCATGGTTTATCTGTAAAGACAATTAAAAAAAAGTTATATGGTAAACAAATATTGTTAATCCCAAAAGCTGAACTTTGTTTTTAGTATATAAATGTTTTAGAAATACCTGAAAGCTGTCTATTTTCCTTAGTTTTTAGACACTTCTTAGTCTTTCCTTTTGAGATACCAGGTGACTCTGATAATCATTTGTTCCAAGGGGTTTTAAGTCAGTTTGAAGGCATTTTAATAATTTTCTGTTCTAGTCCTTAACAAAATGCAGGGACTTCAAACTTGTTGTTCTGTTCCTTGGTCCACATCCCAAACATGTGAGTCTTCTTTCAGGATGATAGATCCACCTCATGCCCCTCCCACATGAATAAAAAAAGAGGTGGGATGGACCTTTTGAGCTTGTGGCGGTGGGTGGACCTTACTTCACATAAAAAACAATGCTGCCTCCCACTACTCAGGTTCCAATTCTTGTACCACCCATTTAAGAAAGAAAATAGTATCCTGCAACCATTGACTAACATGAAAGCATATTTATTTGAGGGCATAAAATATTTCTTGGAAGAGGGTAAGGCAGAGGAGACTATTTACACCTTCAGTCAGTTCTACGGACAGAAAACATGACATCACTCCTTTTGTACATGCAATAATCCTGTAGGCTCCACCCACAGTCATAATTAACTAAGGGTCTACCCTCCCCCAACTGTGACTGTGAAACATGTTGAGGAATGGGATTGTGCTGTTGATAACAGGAATTTTTCTGAGTGGAGAGGTTTATCCTTGCTTTTTCTTTTGAGATTGTCTCCTTTCCCATTGTGTGTGTAGGGAACAAGGAGAGAAAACGTTAGGGTATTTTAGAGGTAAAGCCTTATTACGGGGGGGGGCACACTTGATGAGATCACTGGGAGGTGGGAAGGAGGGTATAAAGGCTATATCCTGGGCTTCTTCTGTTAACTCCATTTTGGCAATACAACATTTGTCTTCCAGCAATTCAGTTACAAAAAATTCCAAAGGGAAAGAAAACCAACTCTGAAATCCAGATTGGGGGCTCACTGTGAATTATGTATATGTTAATATTTTGTAAATTCTGAGAGAGAGCTATTGCTGCCTATTTAATATTTGTGGTTGTTAATATGTAGTTTTTATCTGCAGAATTATTTGATTTGTTGACAGCACAGTACCTGGGTTTTCCTCAGTTAATAAGGAACAGCAAGAAGGATGCATACTATGCTTTGCTGTTAAGTAAAATGTTTTACCTAGGATAAATAAAGTTAAAATAATAGTGAGAATCCTGCAATGCAGGAATTCACTGAGTTAAAATGAATTAAAACAAATGATCAAATAAAAATTTCTGAACTCTGTAATTTAACAATTACCAATTTGGGGAAGGGGATTGCAGAGCTCCATGGAGTGGTACCATTCTGCTGTTCATGAGCAAGTTAAAGAGCAACTGACATGTCTGATGCAGGCAACACACACCAAGGAGGTGCCTGCCTGAGGAGCTAATCTAGACCTGAATTAAAACTTTTAGGGCCAGATATTCAAAACTTTGCACTGGGTGCAAACCATTTGTGCAGTGTTAACGAGGGTCCGCTATATTCAAAAGGTCAAATAGTGTGCGCGAACTACCGGGCAAAATTATAATGTATGCAAAGGGCAAACTGAGGTGGCATGTACATGAATACAGGCACAATGCTATACTGAGTGACTAGCACTGTGTAAAGTGTTTCTGTGTGACTTGGTGCAACACTTTGCGTGGTGCAAATTACGGCCCAGGAAAAGGTAGTCATAACTCTGGGCAAACCAGCTTTGTGTGACTTTGTGACATTGCGCTGCTTTGCACAACTTTTGTGTGGCTTTGCGTGACCCTAACCAGTAAGTATGAAACATAGAACTAAGTCAGACATTGAAGAAACATGCTGCTCATGGTTGGCATCCCTATGATGCCATCTTCTGCCACCTGTACCAGCCATGCCAGGCAGTAAGTGGTGCCCTGGCTCCCAGTGGATACCATGGCAGTGTGGCTATAGAGCACACACCTACAGACCACCCTTCGGTGGACACCAACAGATGCCAGCACACACATGTAGCACTGTGGACATGGAGTGTGTTGAGGGGAGGGCATACAAGTGACCAGGCTGAACCACAGACTGGGTGTGGCCACAAGGCTGGGACAAGCCATGCATTGCAAATGGGCCAGTGTTGGGAATACCCCAACACCAGTGTGCATGTCTGATGGTATGTGCCCCCGCAGCCACATACCACACATATGTACAGACACCACAGCACACACAGCCAGCTGTGTATATGCCACTGTGAGTATCCATTGCCAGTGGTGCAACGTCTGTGGTTCACACAACAGCAAAATAGTAATGTCCACTGTCAGTAAACACCTACAAGTTGAGCCTGTCAGTGTGTACAGTGCAGTGGTCAGCACTGCCCTACACACCATAGGCACTGCTGTGTCCCTCACACTACTGGCCCCCTTGCTACTGTAGTGTCTGTTGTGCACTGTAGCATGAACTACAGTTTGACAATTGCATGCAGCACCATCACCTGTGCCGGTGCTGTGTAGTCCCCTGGGGCACAATAGTCTATGCTGTACTGTACAAATGTAGCCTGCAGCTACCACCATGCACTGCCAGACTGACCTACAGGTGCAGCTATGGGCAGACCCAGCCAGCCCCTGTACTTCCAGACTGACCTACAGGTGAAGCTGTGGGCAGACCCAACCAGCCCCTATACTTCCAGACTGACCTACAGGTGGAGCTGTGGGACCCTGCAATAGCGCTGGGTAAACTGCATGCAAATCTAGACATAATGAGATGGTAATCCGGATGTTTGCCCACAGACTACTAAAGTAGGCTCATTTGCATACCACTTTTGAATATAGCAAAGTTTTGCCCCAAGCAAACATGATAGTGTCGGGCAAACTGCTTAGCTCCACACTAAACCTGTGCAAATGTGTTTGCGCTGCACAAATGCTTAAAAAACATTCCACATTTCTGCACAATTTAATTTCACATGCACTGGTGCTTGCAGCTTTAATGAATCCACTTCTTTGCTAGCACACACATTGGCCACATAGTTTGCCTCTACCTTCCTTCATGTCGCTGTGCACTGGGCTGCTGTTGTGGTTTGCACTTCCTGGTTGCTACATTCAGAGCTGTCTTATTCCTGGGCTATTTTTGCACTGCACTCCCAGCCCAGTTTGCCCGGCTTCCTTAGCATGCTATATTCAGCAGGTTTAGCACTGGGGCAATCCCTTTTGAATATAGTGTACCTTTGGTTCCGGACTAATTTAGCACACCGGGCAGTGCTAATTTAGCCCTGGGGCAAAGTTTTGAATGTCTGGCCCTTAGTGCAGTAATTAAATAATTACTTACATTTTAAAGCTTGGCTCATAACTTTTAAGAATGAGCCGAGCCACCAAATGCTGCAACACCGCCCCTAAAAATAGCACTTTGATGGCGTACAGTAGGTAATGGGGCTGTAGGCACTCTATATGTAGAACACTGAGATTAGGGGAGGGCAACATCTTAATATACATACAGAATCTTTGTCTGCAGTTTTACATTTATGGGGCTCACCAGGTAAGGAAAAAGGTCTGGCTCCCCATATGATGTGCAGGGGACATGCCAGACTTCACCCAACAACTAATGCTCCGAAAATTGGCCAATGGAAAATCATGTACACAAATTCCTGCAGTCTGGGAAACAAGATCTCAGACCTGCAGGTAACAATGACAGAGGCTAAAGTGGACATAGCAACCATTAGCAAGACATGGTTCACCATTAACCACACTTGGGAGACTTCAGTACCCAGCTATGTACTGTTCAGAAGAGACCGAGGTGCAAAAGGGGAGGGGGGGGTAGCCCTTTATGTCAATGAAAATATCAAAGCTACAAAATTCAGAATACACATAAGGAACTGTGGGTCACCCTGGAAACAGGAAATGGGACAGCCATATGAACTAGGGTTGCTACAGGCCTCAAGATCTGGGGTAGGACATAGACACATTACTGTTAGAAGATATACAAAACATGACAGCCAAAGGAGAGGTTCTGATAATGGGAGACTTCAACATGCCAGATACAGATTGGTCAATACCAGCAGGAACATCTGCCAGAACTAGACACATGGTGGATTCCCTGTAGGGGGAGGGCCTCAAACAACTGGTACAACAATCCACAAGAGACAGGGCTATCCTAGATCTAGTACTGACTAACAGGGAAAGGATCACAGCTCTCCAGGTAGAAGGTCACCTGGGGGCCAGTGACCATCACATGGTATGGTTCAATTTGACCACTAGAACTAAATCATCCCATTCCAAGGCAAAAATATGGGACTTCAGAAGAGCTGACTTTGTTAAGATGGCCAACAGAGTTAAGCTATCCCTGCATACCTCTCAACTGTACCACATTATGGGGAATGTTCCTCATTTTACTTCACAAAAGCTCCGTGTTCCACATTGTGAGGACTTGTTCCACATTCAAAGACAACATTTTAAAGCAAAAATCCATAGTAAATGATGCAACAAAATATATTATTCAGTTAATAACAGACTTTCTGAACATAAAGGCAACATTTTAACAGTGTTTGAGCTTCTTAGGTAAATATTTGAATAAGTGTTCCACATTTTGCTCATTTGTTCCACATTTTGAGAGGCAATGTTCCACATTTGGGGGACAAAAGATTGAGAGGTATGTAGCCCTGGAAAGAAGAAATACAGGTGAGGGGATACAGACAAAGTGAGCAAGCATTAAGGATGCAATACTTGAAGCAACATCCCATTGTGTTAGTGAGAAAAGCAAGAGCAAAAGAGGGAAGAAATCACTTTGCTTCTCAGAAACAGTAGCAGAAAATATCAGAGCCAAAAGGTTGGCTTCAGGAAATATAGGGGAACGCAGCGTGACGAAGAAAGGGAGGCATACCAAACTTCCCTATGGGAAGCAGGGAAGGCAGTAAGGCAGACAAAGGCCCAAACCTAGAAAACACTAGCACGAACAGTAAAAGAAGGGGACAAAACTTTCTATAGATACATTAGTGAAAGGAGAAAGTCCAGAGGGGGTATTGCTAAGATCAAAGTGGATAAGGTGGAGTGTGTGGAGGAGGACCAAGGAAAAGCATCTATCCAAAATAGATACTTCTGTTCAGTATTTACTGAGGAGAAGGTAGGGCAGGGCCCACAGTTCAGCAGCATGGACACTGGGGAGAGGGAGGTGTGCACAAGTCCCTTCACAAAATAAAGGGTCCTACAAGAGCTTGCTAAACTCAAGGTGGACAAGACAATGGGACCAGATGGCATACATCCCAGGGTACTAAAGGAGCTAAGGGTGGAACTAGCAGACCCATTATCAGAAATGTTTAGTGAGTCTCTGAGTACAGGAGAGGTCCCAGAAGACTGGAGAAGGGCTCATGTGATCCCGCTCCACAAGAGTGGTAGCAGGGAGGAGGCAGGGAACTACAGACCAGTCAGTCTTACCTCAGTAGTGTGCAAGATTATGGAGGAACTCCTTAAGGAAAGGATAATGCAACACCTGGAATCTATAGGAGCCCAGGAACCAAGACAGCATGGGTTTCCAATGGTAAGGTCCTGTCAAACTAATCTCATAGATTTCTTTGACTGGGTAACCAGAGTGGTGGACCAAGAGGGTGCAGTTGATGTTGCCTACCTTGACTTTAGCAAAGCTTTCGATAGTGTTCCACATAGAAGATTGATTAATAAACTGGGTAGGTTCAGATGGGTCAGAAGTTGGTCAACTGGGTGGCAAACTGGTTGGTGGGAAGAACACAGAGAGTGGTGGTAAATAGTATACGGTCAGAAGAGATGCAAGTCACAAGTGGGATACCTCAGGGATCAGTCCCGGGGCCAGTCCTCTTCAATGTCTTCATCAGTGACATTGCAGATGGACTGGAGGGTAAGGTCTGTCTGTTTGCAGGTGACACCAAGATCTGCAACAGAGTAGATGATCCAGATGGGGTGGGCAGAATGAGAAGAGATCTGGATAAACTGGCAAACCAGTCAGAAGAGTGGCAACGGGGGTTAAACGCAAAGAAGAGCAAGATCATGCACATAGGGAAGAGAAACCCTGAAGCCGTCTATAGGTTGGGAGTGGAGTAACTGGCAATCACAAGGGAAGAAAGAGACTTGGGCATCATCATCACAGATGACCTGAAACCATCCAAGTAAACCACTAAAGCAGTAGGTATAGCTAGGGGAATGTTGGGGTGTATTAGCAGGGGTATCACAAGTCATAAGAGGGAGGTAATAATCCCTCTTTACAAGACACTGGTTAGGCCCAATCTGGAATACTGTGTGCAATACTGGAGGCCGCACCTGCACAAGGACATTAACAAAATGGAGGCAGTCCAGAGAAGGGCAACCAAAATGGTGCAGGGACTGCATCAGAAAACACATGAGGACAGATTAACAGAGCTCAATATGTATACCCTAGAGCAAAGGAGGGAGAGAGGTGATATGACCAAAACATTCAAACATCTTAAGGGCATTAACAAGGTGAAAGAGTCTAACATGTTTCAATATAAGAAAAATAGCAGGACAAGAGGACACAGCATGAGATTAGAAGGAGGCTGATTAAGGGGTAATGTGAGGAAGTTCTTTTCCACAGAAAAGATGGTGGATGCATGGAATGGCCTACCTCAGGAAGTGGTGGATATGAATACAGTGCAGGGCTTCAAACAGGCATGGGATAGGCATAAGGGAGCAATATGGATGAGTATGAATAGATAGGCCATTGACAGAGTAAAGGCCTATGTCACATTCATAAGGTAGAAAAAATGGGCAGCCTGGATGGGCCTTGCGGTCCTTATCTGCCGTCAACTTCTATGTTTCTAATATATAATATATACTTTAGCCCCTTATGTGTAAAACTGCAGACAAAGGTACTGTACGTACTGTATATTTAGATGTCCCCCCATGTTCTACATACAGCACACCTGCAGCCCCATTCCCTACGGCACGTCATCAAAGTGCTATTTTTAGAGGTGGGGCTGCAGCGCTTGGTGGTGCCTCAGCTCATTCTCAGAAGTTATGAGCAGAGATTTTAAATGTAAGTAGCTATTTAATTACTGCACTAAAAATTTTAATTCTGGTCTAGATGAGCTCCTCAGGCAGGTAGCTCCTTGGTGTGAGCTGTCCGCCCGAGACTGAACATGGCATCAGCTGCTCTTTAAACAGTGATAGAAGGGAAGGTGAGCATATGGAAAGACAGGATGAGATTGTGGGGGGAATAGAGTTGAAAGCATCAGATGGTGTAAATAAAAATGTCAAGTGGGTGTTCTGCAGTGGAATGGGATGTTGTATAGCTGCTTGAATTTCTGACCTAACTGTTTGGGGCAACTCAGACATGGAATTGTGAAAAAAGCAGAAAACATTCTGGGTATTTCATGGGATGTTTATTAGAACATTTTATTTTTTTCAGATATGTTGTTCACATTTGTATAACAGAGAGAGAGAGTGAGAGAGACAGGGAGTGAGATGGGGAGGCGGGGGTAGTTTGACACATCACATGGGTGCTGTTAGCCTGTATTAGACAAAACAAATCTAGTTAGTTATTTTAATTATGACAGCATGGGTGTAGAGGTTGGAGCCTGATACAAAGAAATAAATATTTGTCAGTGGTTTTGTGTTAGATGTATTAGTGCGTGTGGTGATTAAAAAAATGTAGAACCTTTTTAGTGGTTTCTCATTTAGTTTTGAAAGTGTGAGTTCTGTGAGTGTTAATGCAGGCTTTTTTGTTACTTTTTTACATTAAAACCAGAACTGGATTTTCATAAATTAATAAATGACACTGATAGTAAATCAGACTATGCTTTGCTCTTAGGTTAAAATTTTTACTTTGCATAATTAAAGTAAGAAAAAAATAGCCTGAATCCCAAAACTGAGGAATTAATTGCATTGTAAGGTATTAAAATGAATGATTGCATCAATACTTTTCAATTCTGCCATTTATAAAATATACATGGGGGGGTGGAGGAGCACAGAATTTAATGCAGGATAATCATTTTGTTGTAAACAAAAACACCACACACTTGTATATCTATATCTATATATACTGTATATGGGATATGCAATGGAAGCAAGTGTAATAAATGATTTATCTGTGAAAGAGCAGTTTGACTTTGGGTAAGCCACGAGTGAGCTGTCCGAGGTCAAACTGCTCGAGTGTAGATAAATTATTTATTACATGAGTTTTCCATTGCATATTCCATTTATACAATTTTTTTGTTTTTGCTTTTGTAGGGGGCATTTGTTGGTCAAAAATGTGAATAAAAATGGAATTTTATGCCATTTTTATTACTGATTATAGAAAATCTAAATGGAATCTAAAAATGAAACACTTCTCATTTTGTAGTTATTTTTATGCTGAACAACTTTTGTCCTCCAAGTACCATATAATCATTTTTTGTTTTTAAGTTATTTGCATTTGTTTGATTAAAAAGTGTACAAAAATATAATTTTCTGCTGTTTTTTTACTAATTATGAAAAAAACTAAAAAGTATCTATAAATGAAACACCACTCATTTTGTAGATATTTCTGTGCTGAATAAACCTTGTGTCACAGCACCACATTATCATTTTTCTTTTTAAAGTTATTTATATTTGTTTGCTGACAAAATGAAACAAAAAAATGGATTTTCTGCTGGATTGTTTGCTAATTATCAAAAAATCTAAAAGGTATCAATAAATTAAATGCCACTCCTTTTGTAGATATTTCTGTGCTGAACAACGTTCATGCTCACAGTACCATGCTATGATTTTTCATTTGAAAGTTATGTGCATTTGAATATGGTTAATACTGCTACTGAGGCCAAACATTATAAATGGCATTAGCAGTGTTTAGAAAATGGGTAGGGATCAATCTTCGCCTTGATTGGCTAAGGACACCAATCATCTGGTCCGGTATCAGGCAACAGAGACCGGGAAATAATGAGCCCCAGTCTCTGTTGCCTGATTTCGTTCTGAAATCCTTGTACAATAGAATTGTAAGTTTGAATTATCCACCATGTTGTCTCGGTTAGCAAGACATAAAACACCCCCTTCACTTCACTCGATTTTACATTTCTCCACTCTTCTGTCAGCATTCTAGGTCTCCATCTTCATTAACGTTTTTAATTAAATGAACCGTAACTTCTTTTTTCCCCGGTTTCTTTCATTTGATTTACAGCACCCCCCGCCCCTCCGCCATCGCGAAGAAACCCCCCAAATCGACGGCATGCACACTGAACTGCCAGAAAAAACAACTCACTGAGGTGGCGTGGATACCTTAGCGCTGCAGTAACACTCCCACTAACGACTGCTGCTTTCTCCTTGCTCTGAAGATGGAAAATAACTAACCATTAGCACCATTGCGCTCTAACATTATCACTGAGTGGCATCTTTTGGATCTTGATCCCTGTTGCTGCCAGCCAAGCATACTACTGGGCTTACATAAAAAAACTATCTGAAAAGAAGCTGTACACATTTAAATAAAAGCACAGTTGATGCGCTACCGCCTCTCACTATTTTCTTACATCCTGTGTTTACATCCGGGTTTATGTCACCTTGACGACTTGGGTACGTGTCTGACAACAGTTTAGAACAAAGTGCAAGTTAAACAAGATCGAACAAAATTAGTTTTTGTTTTCTCACTCTGTTTACTTAAATTAAAGCCCCTGTCCTGACTTCACATCGCTGATCACTCTCATACCCTTCTGTCCCGACCCTCACACTGCACTGCCCTGCAGCCGCGCTCATCTCTCCCGAAGATTTGTCACTGCTGGCCACGATGTAACCCTTGGTAAGTCCATTGACTAATGGACTGCTGTTAGAGAGAACACACTGAACTGTTTGGGGGGGGGGTTAAACAGTAAGTAACAGTTAAGTGAACAGGTGATTTAAATAGTCTGTGGAACACAGCAGACCCTCTACTGGCAAGTATACCAGTAAACAGACTACTTTACAAGAAAATGGACTTTCTATTAATTTTTGCTTATTTGCAAGTTTAGGTTAGTTTTACTTTGAAATATTTTATTAAAAGTTCACCAGTAGCCCATTTTCTAAGCGCCAATAGCCTGCCACTCCAGGGTGGGCGGTGTGGGAATACGGACTTTCCAGAGGCTATAGGGCCCTCCGCCTGCGGCGTCGGGCCTCATTATGCCCCTGGGCGGTCTGGTATTCCCCAATACCGCCCACCCTGTCGGGTATTATTTTACATAGATAAATGGCTGATGACATAAGCACTGTGTGGATAAACGTCTGATGACATAAGCACTTTATACATAAATTAAATTTATGTACATGGTTACTCAGATAAACTGATTTATCACACTCTATCTCCACCCCATTGCATATATATATATATATATATATATATATATATACACACACACATACATATATATATAATTCCGTATTTCTACACCAAAACTTGTTTTCTATATAAAATAACTAACTCATAGCAATTTACTTTACTAATATAAATCAAACCATAATGTCATGCAATGCTCAATATACAAAGTTTGATGCCTTTCAGGACCTTTGGTAATTCATTTTACTTTTTATATCCGGTGTTATGTGTAGTATCAGATCTTCTTCACAGGTAGTAACCTTGAATTTCATATGTAATTTCATGAATGTGAAATGTACAGTAAATATTTTTACTGTGTACTGTATATATTAATTATTAAATGTACTGTATGTATCAATTATGAATTGTACTCTATTTTATGTTTTTACTGTGTGCTGTATATTGCATATTAATAATGAAATGTACTGTATTTTATGTTTTTACTGTGTACAGTATGTATTAATACAGTGTACTGTATGAATTAATAACAAAATGTACTCTATTGCTTAGGTTTTTTTTAATCCTTCACCCTCAGGCTTGGCTGAAAATGGATCTTAGGATCCAGTTTCTCCTCCTGGCAAATAAACAAAAAATAAAAATAATTGATGAGCATTGTCGAAGTCCCTGTAAAAACTGTTTGTAAGATAAGGCCTTACCGATTCCATTTGCTACCATTAGTAATTGCCCTCCGTTCATTATTTGGTGAGGAGCCGGTGTCTGAATCTTCTTCAGCTATTGGCTCTATTTGTGTTTTGCCATTCTGACCTTCAGCCTTGTGTCCTATATTCGGCCGTGAAACTGTTGGGATAAAAATACAGTTGCTGAGAAAAAAATCTGTGAACCATAAATCCTTTTCTGTTACTAAAGTGTCATAAAAAAAATCACATGCAAGCATAAGTAGAACTCTTGCCATTATAAAGTCATTCCCTTTTCTACAAAGCCAGATACAGGTCAAAGTTCAAAAATTAAAGGGACATATTCATCTCTGCAACCCCATGCCTATTGAATGGGACTGCTCCCAATGCACACTTTAACAGACATTAGAGTTATGACAATTTCTTCTTTTTCACATCAGGATCATCCCCACAGATTAGGTGTGAAGCTACATAACCTAGTGCGTCCCCTTAGAAAACACAATTGTGTAACAGCAGGCACAGTATTTAATTATGTAAAAAAAAAAAATCATAAACCCACTGACCCTTTTATATGTTTATATGTACAGTTACTGTATTGTGTCTCTTACAGTTGTAAGAGTGCATTCTCGAGGTCTTTGTGAAAGATAACTGCAATGTGAAACCGGACAGTTCTGACACACTAAGGACTTGAGAAGAAACTGTCAAAGTCATAAGACACAGTACACGTAGTTTTAAACAAAATACACATTCTGTTAGAAGAGTTCTGTATTTACCAACAAATTTAAAATCAAAACATATTACTTTGCAGAAAATGCGATAAACTCCTGTGTGGAAAATGAACTGTGTCAACAGAACATAAAACTTCAGAATTTTAGAACTGTCTGCATGAGACATGCTCTTATAGTCATAAGAGTACCTTGTATGTTTAAAATTATACAGCTGTGATTGGTTAAGACTGATGTCATCATTTATAATTAGTGATAATTTTCTTTGGGATTTTTAGACTTCACAGAGTACTCGATATGACATTATTGTGCTCTCTATAACAGGGGACTGCGATGTCACAAATGTAGCAACTGTGAAATCAGTTAGGGGCAGCCAGATATTATAGAAATCAACACCAAAATAAGAACTTAGTAATGTGAAATATTTAAGGGACACATATTGGTGCAAAGCCGGCCATGGCCAGATTAAGGTAACCTGGGGTCCTAGGCCCAAGACAAATATATGCCCTCCCCCCTTCACCTAAGCCATTCCCCATGGCAACAAGAGCGCTGGCCCCTTACAGATGTCTCCTCCAGTGGTGCTGACCCAGGACAGACACTCCACCTTTCTGAATTTATGCTGACCTGGAACAGAGAGCGCCTGTCTGGGACAGACACCACCTGGTGATACTAACATGGAATAGAGTTAGACAGTCTATTACAGCGCCCCCCCCCCCAGTAATGCTAACCAGTGAGTCTGTCTATGTACAAGTACAAAATCAAAATTTCTGGTTGCACTGTTTAATGGAGATGTACAAAAAAAGAAATTTCACTGGCAAAAGTTCCATGAATGTCAGACTTTGCTTCCATGAAAGTTTGGAAATCAAATATCTGACTTTCGCAGAAATTCACTAGCGCTATCCCATTAACATTTTCCTGGTGTGTAGTGCCCTCCCACTGGCCACTATTCACCGCCCCTTATCAGACATAATTAAAACTAATTCCATGGGGTCATGTGCCCCCCCATGAACCCCTGCCCAAAACAGCAGAGAAATTGCCTGGTGACTAGTGGTACCTCCCCCACTCGATCGCCCCATAAAAAATAAAATACTCCCCTCTCTTCCCTGTTGGCTAGCAGTCCCTCCCCCATCAGATCACTTGCCCCATAAAAAATAGAATACTTCCCTCTGTTCCATGGTGGCTAGCAGTCCCTCCCCCCACCTGATCACTCACCCCATAAAAAAATTCTTCCCTGGTAACTAACGGCCTCTCCCCCCCCCCACCTGATGACTCGCCCCATAAATAAAATGCTTCCCTGGTGGCAGCGGTCCATCCTTCCACCCAATCAGCTACCCAGGAATGCTCGTGTAACCCCCATCCTTATCCCTGTATAATAATTATATAAAACATGTCCTGGTGGGTAGTGAAACACCCTTCCTATCTTTCAATCTCAGTATGTGAAGTTATTCCCTGATGGTCTAGTGGACCCCTACCCTCACCCAGCAGGGAGGTCCCATCACCCTGCCCCCCAACCTGAGCCGCGATAGTACAGCAGCCTTCCTCATCACCATAGCTGGTTGTTAATCGAACTGTCACTGAGCATGCACTGTATACAGCACGTGCTCACTGACTGACAGTTCACTCTGAGCTGTCAATTAATGAGCAGGTACTCTATACAGTACGTGCTCAGTGACGGCTCAGTCAGTGGACAGCCATGGTGATGAAAGGAGGGCTCTGCTGGTTGCCAGTTTGGGATGGGGGGAGCAGGGTGGTGGGACACCACCTGCCGGGGTTGGGGGCAAGGGATGCATTAGACCACCAGAGAATAACTTCACATACTGGGGATTGTAAGGGTGGTTCACTAGACCACCAGGGAACAAAAATATTTGTATAATTTCTATACAGGGAATGGGGATGGGGGGGTGTTACACTGGACACACCAGGTGGGTGACTGGGTTGGGAAGGGACCGGTAGCCACCAGGGAAGCATTTTTTATGGGGTGAGTTATGAGGTGGGGGGAGGGACTGCTAGCCACCAAGGAAGTTTTTTTTTGTTTTCATGGGGCTAGTGATTGGGTTGGGGGAGGGATAGCTAGCCACCAGGAAATTTCACTGCTGTTTTGGGCAGAGCTTCAGGTAGGTATGGGCACTTGACACATCACTCCAAGTGGAACATGGCAAAAATTTTCCAAAAATATTCGGATGATTTTTGATTCGCCACAAGTGGAAGTTTGGAAACTTCACTAAAGTTGTGAAATTTTGCAGAAGTTCCTCTACAGCAAAATTCACAATTTTTCATCCACCTCTACTTTTGTAACATGGAAACAGAATTTGAAAGCAGGTAACGACCACTTTGCCCACCCAGTCTGGCCATTTTCCCTACCAAGAGCATTATCAGAAACTCTAACTGATCTCTGGCTCTTTCTCCCCCTCTTTCTTTCCACTAAGATTCCCTTATGTCTCTCCCATGCATTCATAAACCCCTCCAGTGTTTTTGGCCCCATCACCCCTACTGGAAGGCTGTTCCAGAAATCCACCACTCTATCTGTGACAAAGTACTTCTCCACATCTCCAGCATCACAGCATGTCCCCCTGTTTTTGAGCTCCTTTTTTTCTGAAATATACCTTGATCCTGTACCCTGTGAGGTATTTAAAAGTCTTTGTCATACGCCCTCTCTCCCTTCTTTCTTCCAAGATGTACATTTTGAGGTTCTTTAGTCTCTCACCATAGGGCTTTTGGTGCAGACCCTGCACCAGTTTAGTTGTATTCCTTTGGACTGCTTTCACTCTATGTATGTCCTTCCAGAGATGTGGTCTCCAGAACTGGACACTATACTCTGTGTGGGTCTTACTAATGATCTACATAGGGACAACACCACATCCCTCTTTTTACTGGTGATATCCCACCCTATGCACCCCAGCATCCCACTAGCCCTCCCAACTGCCTTGTCACACTGCCTGGCCACCTTTAGGTTATCTGACATGATTAGCCCCAGATCTCTTTCCTGCTTGGTGGTCATCAATACCACTCTACCCATTGTGTACTCTGTCCCTAGGTTTCTGTGCCCAAAGTGCATTATTTTTCACTTTTTTGCATTGAAACCCAGCTGCCATACCTTTGACAACTACTTGAGTTTTCTCAGGTCTCTGCTCTTCCTTTCCACCCCCCTGAACTGTCCACCTTATTGCAGATTTTGGTGTCATTCACAAACAGGCAGACTTTCCCTTCTAGCTCCTCTGCAGTGTCACTTATAAAGACATTAAAGAGGACAAGTCCCAGCACTGATCCCTGAGGCACCTTGCTGGTCACCCTCCCTTCCTCAGAGTGAACTCCATTTAGTGAGTGTTGGGGAAGCGAGTGGGTGCAGGGACAAACAGCCAGCAGGAGGGAGTGGAGGACAAGCTGCTGAAGTCTCGGACAGGGGAGCCGCCAGAAACAGCGTGAGGAGCAGGGTTTTTTTTCTTGTTGCATCGGTGGCTGGAAGGTAGTGGCAGGAGCCACCCAGGCAGAGTAGCAGAGGGAGTCTTTCTTGATGCATCGGCGGCTGGAAGGGAGCGTCAGAAGCCTCTTGGACAGAGTGGAAAGTGAGAGAGGTTCTCAGTGCTAGAAGAGCCAATTGGGCAGCGCTTAGGGAACCAATCAGGTTGCGGGCTCAGGAGCCAATCGGGCAGAGCCACGCCTAATTCAAGCAAGTGGCTGGGCTTTAAAGGGCTGGACCCAGCCACTGCTCCTGCATAGTGCGCATTTGGGTTAGCGAGTGGGCGCAGGGACAAGCAGCCAGCAGGAGGGAGTGGGGAACATGCTGCTAAAGTCTGGGGGTGGGAGAGCCGTCGGAGACAGCATGAGGAACAGAGGTTTTTTTCTTGCCTCCCACCCACCCTGGCCCTGACCTCTGTTAAATGGTCGTGGGGGGAGGAGCCAGCTTCAAGGAGTAGCAAGGGGTTGGAGCTGAGCAGAGGAAGACGACATCTTCTAAGGGGTGACACAAACAAAGGAGAGAACCAGGAAGGAGCTGATCACTATCCTGACTTCTTGAACCCAGGCTGAGTGCGGATGGTGAGTTTTTCATTATTCTTTTTGTGTGTTTGGTACTTTAGGCTGAAAAGAGCAGGATTATAGCATTAAGTATAGGCTAGTATGTAGTAGTAGTAGTAATAATTTTTATTCGTAAGATGTATATGAAAAGGATAGGCAGCACAAGCTCCATTGAGCTAAAGCTCATTTCCAAGGAGGTCCTATTTTTACATACATAATATTGCACATATAATTTACAGTAAGTACAATACACATAAGATTCAACATATGTCACAAACTGTGAACTTACTGTAGATACAGCATACATACAATCTACAAGACAAAGTCAAAGTGTACAAATTCAGCAAATTTAAAATATAAAATATGTCTCTTTAAACACTGTGCTACTCCCTGCAGCAATGCAAAGGCATTGCTGATTTCTCGTAATACCATCTTTTTATTGGTACCATGTCTATGATGCAATTTGCATTGAGCAGAGAGATAGGCACAGAGTTCCACAACACTGGTCCCCTATACCAAACCACTGACCTACTTATATTTAAACCATATTTTGGAATTATATATTCTAAACCATAAGCAGACCATAGGCTTTCTCTGGTTTTCCTTACTGTAAAATATTCCTGAATATAGGGAGGCACTTTTCCTTTCTGCACTTTAAACATAAATGTTAGGAGGTGCCACTTTGTCCTATCCCTTAATCTCATGCAGTTTAATGATTTATATAATTCACAATGGTGAGTTCTCCTGGGGGCATCAAGGATGAAACGAGCCAGCCGGTTATACATTGTATCCAGTTTGGTTAGTTCCACCCCCGAGGCCCCCACATAGAGCATATCAACATAATCCTCCAATATCGGAAGCACCATGGTGTCTACTACCCTCCTTCTTGTAGCATTGGACATAAAATATTTCAGTTTATACAACATACCCAGTTTTTTACCTATATTCAATAATAAGGCCTCCAAATGTAATTTCCAATTCAAATTCTCATCTACAATAATTCCAAGATACTTATACTTACTAACTTGTTGTATCTGAACTCTTTCTAAATAATAACCTTTAACTAATCTTTCTTATTTCCATTACGAGTGAATAACATTGATTGGTTTTTTTTTGTATTTACGTATAGTTTATATTCTCTAAAAAAGGCCTGCAAATGATAGAAAGCCTTTTGTAATTTATTTTGTATGTCAGTGATATTTTTCCCTTCTACATAAATCACAGTGTCATCTGCATAAATTTAATTTACGTAATTTATTGTAGAGTCCAAAAATTGTAGGTTATTTATATACATAGTGAAAAGCAGCGGGCCTAAATTGGATCCTTGTGGTACCCTTGTTTTAATATGTAATGATACAGATCTATATTTGCCCAATTCTACCACTTGTTCTCTGTCCAACAAATAAGTTTTAAACCATTCATACTCTGTATGGAATAGAACACTGTACGTTGAGAAAACGAGTTTTTTCCAATCAAGAAAATAATATTGTACGCAGAACACTGTACATTGTGAATTCAGTGTTTTTCCAAGCTAGGAAGTAATATTGTACACAAATTGACCAGTCAGTCGGGTAGGTTGCACTGGCTTGCTTTACTGAACCCAGAGTGTTCTGGGCAGAAGAAACTGTGTAAGGGGTAGGGCATTGAAAGTGGGGACACAACTGCATAAAGAGAATAGAAAAAATTAGTACAGTATGGGACAAGACTAACTGAAATAAAGTTATTGGCTGATAAAACTATAGGAGGATTGAACTCTGTTTGGTGGGAACCTTCTGTTAATCATACTGTTTGAACATGGGCAGAATAGTGGGCTGTAATGGATGTGGGGTGGCAGTTTGGATGAATATCCTGTGGGAGCTTGGTGGGTGTCCAGTCTGTCACAGACTAAGATGGCTTGAGGAAGAAGTATGGTGGCTTGGCAGGAGTTGGAGAGGATGGGGGTTACTGGGCCAGGAGGGCCGCCCGCAAGGGGTGATATGGGGGAGTCATAAGGGAAGAGCTTTGGATCAAGGGAAAGGATGGGGGGGTTGGAGCAAGCCAAACATAGGACCTAACACTGTATGGAAGGCCAAATTCAGGAGGGAGGAGCCAACGCATGTCAAATCAGTGGGGGCAATATGTTTGAAGACACAAAAGAAAATCTACACTCCACAGGATTTGCAAACATTCAGGTCCCATAAAGAAAAATCTGTAGGCTTTTTGAAGTTTTCAATGGTATAGATACCTTATTTTATTTCACTTTTCCCACAAAATACTGTGACCACCAACGTAACTCCTGCACTTCACTCTTTTGTGCTTCCTTAGGGAGTTACTAAGGCGGCAGCCTATCTCTGCCCCTGTCTTCACATCACTGATGCACAGCACTTGAGTCTGCTTTTTTTTCTTTTTTTTGTTTTAAATATGTTTGAAGCACTGGCTACTTTGGCAGAGGAAGTTGGGGGGGGGTCTCCAGGAGGGTGGGAATAGGAGGGAAAGTACAACAGGCATCAGGCAGCTGGAGGAGGAGGGTGTAGGAGGTACAAGTGGGGGAGGGGAAGGGAACTGTGCAGGTAGGGAGGATAGGAAGGAGGAAGAGGGGCCAGGGGGAGTTGGGAGGGCTGGGAAGATTGGATAAGTAACAGGGAGTGTAGTACCCCGAAGTTAGGGGGGCACCACGAGGAAATGGGGAACCTTTCCCCGATGTGGAGATTTTTTTTCTCTCTTCCTTTCCTCCATGCTAGTCCCCTCAACCTGCAGTCCGAGTGACCCCTCTCAGTCCCTTTGTCTGTTTTCATGCTGTCTGGTGCTGGAAAAGGGGGGTTGGGGGCAGGAGACCCTCCTGCAGGGCTTTCAGTGCCCAGTTTCCTAACCAAATGCCAGGACCTCCCCGGCCCTACAAAAGAGCTGGAAAGTGGTCAAGAGGGGTAGTTGGCAGCTAGAAGCAGAGGGTGAAGGATGCAGGGAGCCAGGACAAGAAAAAGAGTACCAGCAGAGTGTCTGTGGCTCCTTTGGTGTTGCTTCCCTCCTTCTCCAGTCCAAGGGTGTGTGGTGTTGGTGAAAGTGGCAGGTCCATTGGGTAGAAACGCGGCTCCCTACCGGGATCCATTTTCCTCCCCATGAGCCCTGAATGGCGTGGGGAGAAGCCTCTGCTAGCCGGACCTACTGGTGCTACAACAAAATAGGTCCGGGCAGAAATTGCACCCTGGACCTCAGAGTTCCACACAACAGCAGTGCCAGAAGGAAGCTAGGTTGGAGCATGGCTCCCCGGTTGCATTGTTGACACCCTCTGAAGTGGCGACCCTTCCCAAGCCATGGTGGTGAATGGGCAGTGCACCCAAAGGGGGTTTAACTCACACTGCAGGCACTAGGGAGAGGGGGGGGGAAGAAACAGACAGGGGGGAATCAGGGAAGTATGGGCTGATAGCTCACACTTACAACACTAAACACTGCTGGTGCTGGAGGGGGGTCTTAACAGATAGAAGCCCCAAGGAGGGGAAAAAGGGAAGCAACTAACAGAAAAACTGTGGGATATAAGCCCAATTTACAAATTCAGAACATTGCTGATGCTAGAGGGGCTAGCTGTGAGGGTGCTGGCCTGCCAGGGGTGGTGGAATAGCCTAGGGGTTAGAGTAACTGGTGGTAAATGAGCTTGGTGCATTCAGCAGGCCTAGGATTGAGCCTCAAGGCCTCCACTTGCATGCTGTGTGCCTATAAAAAGTCCCTTAACTACCCCAATACTCCACGGTCACCTCAGAAAATAAGCACTTCTGCCTAGTGGGTCCACTGATATGCAGGAGGGGCAGGATCGGGCCAGAGTCCCATAAAACCCAGCCCTGGGGCATCTATTAATATTAATGCAGTGGGTTGGCTTGAGGAGAATAGCCAAAGAAAAAAAGAAGACCATTCCAGGTACAGCACCCGCTTGAGTGGGGAGGAGAAATTGTCCAAAGGCCCTGGGTTGCCCACAAGGTAATGCAAATGTGCCCTGAGGCCCACCTGAACCGAACTGTGCTGTTGCCTGCCTAGCGCCCCCTAGAGACTATTTCCTGCAAAAAAACTGAACTGTCTGTTTGAAAATCTAAACTGTTTGCTTGCTACTGAACTGTGTTGCCGAATTGTTCCTTGGTGTATCGGACATTCAGCTTTGCCTTTACTTACCAGACCAGCTTCGTCAGAGCCTGATGCTGACCCAGGGAGGTCCCTGGCCCATCCGCCATCTGCAGCAGAGTCATCTCCAGTGACGGCAACCTTTTCCAAAGTTCCACCACAAGTGTTCCAACATCAGCCCTGCAATGATAAGTGGTAGAGAGTGGCTAGTGAGGTATCCAGTAGTGAGTCAGCTTAGGAGCCACCCTGGCTCAAGCTTGAGGGACCACAGTTAATGTTGTGCATGCCCTTCTATTATTTTGTCTACCATCGGTAAGTGTGCGCATGCCCGTGTTGCTCCACAGAGGCAGCCCAAAGATCGTTCCATCAGCAGTCATCTTGTTGAAAGATCATCTAGGGCTGAGGACCTGCCAGTGGTCATTGCAGCAGATCGTCTAGAGAACCACCTACTGACCAGAATTCTTCACCTTCTTGCCTGGAGCTGCAGAGGATCGCCAAGTTCTTCACTGACCAGCTAGTGGTGTTTCTCTTTGTGTTCTATTCTGTCGGGGGATGCTCCATTATGGCATGTTTGTAACAAGCGCTTCGTAGGGTCAATGCCCACCTACTAATCAGCTGACGCAGAGAAAAGCCCAAGCTTGGTTCTGCAGTTGTTTCATCATCTCGCCATGCACGAGAACTTAGACAAAGAGGGGTTAACCTCTCGTTCTTGGTTCGACCAATTGCTGGTCCCAATTACATTGTTTTGTTGTTGATTTCTTTTTATTTTCCTGTGACATTGTAAAACACTGTTATCTTGGTTTGTATTGTCCCTGGTAAATAAACCTCTTGCATCTTGGTCACTGAGTAAGCTTCCAGCCTCTTCTTCCAGATTCATCTGGCCTGTCCTAAAATTTTTAGGGAACCTTTCAGCCTGCTGCAGGAGGGTGAGGGGGGATAGGACAGGGAGGGGAAGCAATAGGGCGGGGGCATAGCTACACATAGAATGGACTCTAGGGTGAGGTACCTCAGTAAGAGAGGGGAAGGGGCAAGGAAGGATGAGGGGGGAAAACTAGTGCTGGGGGATTCCATACTTAAAGGGATAAGCTGGGGCAGTAAGGGGGAAAGACATAGTCATATATGGGTAGAATCCTTACCTGGGCTGGCTGCAGGCAGGGCAGGGCAGTCTATTCTGAAGTGTGCAAGGAGGGGTAGAAGGAAGCTGCATCTCGTGGTGCATGTGGGCACAAACAACCTGGCAGGGGAAACAGTGGAAGTTGTGAGGGAGAGGTTTGGGGAACTGGGAAAGGTGTGTGAGGAGCTGGGGGAATTGGTGGCCTTCTCAGAGGTACCCCCAATGCTATGCGCAAGTACAGCAAAGAAGGGGAGGATCAGAGAGTTCAACACATGGTTGGGGGAATGGTGTTGATCCAAGGGGTACAGGGTAGTGGGGGGCTGGGGGGACAGCTGGGACAATAACGACCTGTACTCAGGGGACAGGCTACACTTGAGCGGGGAAGGGAAGGCAGTATTAAAGAAGAAGATTGACAGGTACATAGCAACAAAGGTGGGTTTAAACTAAGAGTGGGGGGTAATGAGTGGACTGCTGGTAGGCAAGGTTCCCGGAGAGGGGTACCAGACAAGCTTACCCCCCCAAGTTAATAGAGAGGAGGTCAGGGTATGGGCACGGGGGGGGGAGAGGAGGGGGAATGCCAAGGAAGGGCAAGGGAGAAGACTGGGTTGTGGGTGGTCACACTAAATGTGAGGAGCCTAGTTAATAAGATCGTTTAGTTGCAGGGTCTCCTTGCAGTAGGGGGGGAATTGCCATTGCGGCCATCATGGAAATGTGGGCCACCCAGTACCAGGACTGGGATATGATGATACCAGGGTATAGAATATTTAGGAAGGATAGCACTAAGGGGAAAAAGGGGCATGGCAATGTATGTACAGGAGGGGATAAGGTGTATAAGGGAGGTAGGGGAAGGAAGGCAGAACAGAGGCCCTATAGATGCAGTTCCAGGACTGGAGGGGTAGAACACTAAGGATGGGGGTAGTATACAGACCACAAGAGCAAGGGGCAGACCTGGATAGAGAGCTTTCCAAGCAAGTCAGAAGGGTCTGTAGGAAGGGGAACACTGTGATGGTTGGGGACTTCAACCTACCTTGGGTGGATTGGACCACTCCGATCACCACGAGTGCAAGGGAGCAGGTTCTACTAGATGTATTTCAGGACAGCTTCCTGCTGCAGTTGATATATGAACCAACTAGGATAGAGAGGGCGCTGGACCTGGTATTTTCAAATGGGGAGGCAGTAAGTGATCTGGGGGTGGAGGGCCCCCTGGTTGGGAGTGACCACCACTCAGTGTAGTTCACATTCCATATGGGTAGGGAAAAGGGGGGTACGGGAACCAGGGTGACTGAATTTAAAGGGGCAGACTTTAGAAGGATGGGGGAAATATTGGGTAGGTATCTGGTAGAAATTCAACCAGACTTGGATGCTAGTTAGAAATGGGAGTGTATTAAATAAGGGCTGATGGAGGCCACTGGGACATGTACAAGGACAAGGAGCAAGAAGGGAAAGCAAAGAAGCCCAGTTGTTTGACTCATGGGGTTAGAAAGGCAGTGAGGGACAAAAAAAGGGCATTCCAGAAACTCAAGGAGTCGGTAGAGGGGGGGCGGGGGGACGGCAAAAATGAGCATGCAAAAAAGTCCAGAGAGGTCACTACGTTAGTCAGAGCAGCCAAGGCTTCAAGGGAATTGAGACTGGCACAGGGTATCAGGGAAGGTGAAAAAGACTTCTTCAGGTACACTGGAGAAAGAAGGAAGAACAAAGTCCAGATTGTAAGGATTAAGAAGGAAGAAGTGTGGGTGGAAAAGGGGGTGGATCAGGCAGAGGCATTGAATGAGTACTTCTGATCTGTATTCATGAGGGAGAAAGGGGGGCAGATACCTCAAGGGAGGGGTGGGAGTGGGATGGGGGAGGGGTGACTGAAGTAAGGATTACAGAGGACAGGGTTCTGGAAGGACTTAAGGTGCTAAGGGCAGACAAGGCACCGGGACCGGATGGTATTCACCCTAGGGTACTGAGGGAGCTAGCAGAGATCCTGGCAGGACCACTGGCTGATCTGTACAACATCTTCCTGGAAACAGGATGCATACCAGAAGACTGGAGAATGGCCCATGTGGTGCCAGTTCACAAAAGTGGACCAAGGGATGAACCAGGTAACTACAGGCAGATGAGCCTCACTTAAATAGTGGGGAAGCTCATGGAGACAATACTAAAGGAGGGGCTAGTAGCTTTTCTGGAGGACAGTGGTCTCCTGGATGGACATCAACACAGGTTTGTCTTGGGAAGATCCTGCCAGATGAATCTAACTGAGTACTACAACTGGGTGACCAGGGAGCTGGATGGGGGGACACGCGGTGGATGCCCTGTATTTAGACTTCAGCAAAGCATTTGATTCCGTGCCACATGGGAGGTTGGGGGGAAGCTGGAGTACATGGGATGGGAACAAAGATGATCAAATGGATTGTCAACTGGCTTGATGGTAGGAAGCAGAGAGTGGTGGTAGTGGGGGAACTCTCAGCATCGAGGGAGGTGACAAGTGGGGTGCCACAGGGATCAGTACTGGGACCAGTGCTGTTACGGATATTTACAGCGGATGTCTCATACAGGATACGGTGTAGAATCAGTCTTTTTGTAGATGACATGAAGATGGGAGCTGTGATGGATGATGCTGAAGGGTGGAAAGGGTTACAGAAGGACCTGGCAAAACTACAGGAATGATCGGAAACATGGCAGTTGAGGTTCAATGCCAATAAGTTCAAGGTACTGCACTTTGGAGCTAGGAACCAGGGGAGGAGCTATCAACTGGGAGGGGTGCAGCCCGAAAGTACTGTGGAGGAAAAGGATCTGGGGGTGCTCATAACGGGCAGCATGAACAACTCAACCTAGTGCAGGAAGTCAGCAGAGAAAGCTAACAGGATGCTGGGGTGTTTAGCAAGAGGAATCTTCTCCAGAAATAGGGAGGTGATCCTTCCTCTGTACAGGTCCCTGGTCAGGCCGTACCTGAAATACTGCATGCAGTACTGGTGCCAGTTCCTGAAGAAGGATATAAAATTGTTGGAGGGGGTGCAATGGAGAGCAATGAAAATGATACAGGGATTGAAGGGGAAGTCCTATGAGGAGAGATTGGGAGAGTTGAACATGTACTCCCTGGAGGAGATGCGGGACAAAGGGGATATGAACGAAACCTTTACGTACCTCAAGGGAACAAACAAGGTGAACACAGAAGGAATTTTCTGGATCAGAAAGGGGAGGCATATGAGAAGGCACCAGCTAAGACTGGTGGTGGAAAGATTCAGGAGGAAAATCAGGAGACATTATTTCATGGAACGGGTGATAGATAGGTGGAATACTCTGCCCGAGGAGGTGGCCTGTTGTTCTCAGGGTAGCTTTAAGAGGGGGTGGGACAGGGTAATGGGGAGTCATGATGAGGGAGGGTGGGAGTGGGGCAGCTGTGAGATGAGGGACTAGCTGCACTATCGAGCAGACTCGATAGACCGCAAGGCCTGCTTTTGCTGGCATGTTTATATGTTCGTACCACCATCCTCTGTCACCTATCACCTTACCAGTTTCTTACCCATTTTACCACCTTTGGGCCTTCTCCTAAGCTACCTAGCTTGTTTACTATTCTCCTACATGGAACAGTGTGGAAAGCATTATTGAAGTCTAGGTGGGCTGCATCCACTTCTCCACCCTGATCTAAATCCTTGATCACTCAGTCAAAGAAATTTATCAGATTTGTTTGACATGACCTCTGTCCCCCCCATGTGTGCATGCTGCTTGGGTCTTGTAACCCTTTGCATTTAAGATATTTCACAATACTTTCCTTCAGCAGTGAGCCAATTAACTTTCCCACCACCGATGTCAGGCTGCCTGGCATATAATTACCAGCCTTCTCCCAGCTGCAACTTTCATGAAGTGGGATTATATCCACCCTCCTCCAGTCCTCCAGAACCACTCCTGTTTCCAGTTAATGACTGTCAGAGGTGCAGCCAGTACCTCCCTGAGCTCCTTCAATATCTTTAAATGTGCCTCTTCTGGCCCCAATGCTTTGTCCACTTTTAGACTAGTGAGTCCCTTCAAGACTCTCTCCTCTGAAAAAGGACTGATGTCTACCTCCCCCAAAGCTCCTGTTACTTGTTTTGTGGCCCCTCTTCTCTCCTTTTTCTGTGAACATTGAACAAAAGTACTTGTTCAGGATGTCTGCCTTCTCCTGGTTCCCCTCAACACAATCTACCGTCCCTTTTTAACCTCACAATCCCTTCCCTTGTCTTCCTCTTTTTGTTTACACGCCTAAACAAGCATTTGTCAGTGCCAAATGTTGCTGACATTGGCATTGGTAGTGCAGAAGTTAGAGAGATGCATAATAGAAATGGTGGCGAAGTATGGAAGTGATGCCAACCCCACACCACCCTGCAGAGACTGACAGGCATTGAGGTGTGCCTTTGGATGTCAGCCATAATGCTCATGCTATTTCAGCTCACCCTACCCTGCAGACTCTGACAAGTATCGCATTGTGCCTTGGGGTCCTCGAGCCTTATGCTCACCCCATTCCATAAGGAAATATGCTGAAATGGGTGCGGTATAGGAGAATGGGGTGAACTTTGGGGCTTAAGAATCCAAGGCACAACTTGATGCCTGTCAGTGGCTGCAGGATGGGGTTGGAATGGCATGAGCATTACAGCCGACAATCCAAAATCACACCCCTGATGCCGGTCAGTCTCTACAGAGTGGGACGTTATGGTTAGAAACCCTAACACCCTGGGTGTTTGTTAGTATTTGTACTACAGATTGTCAACATGGGCTTTTTGTGACACCGCCTCATGAAAGCATTTGGGACCTCTGGTCATGAATAGTGGCACTGTGATTTTGTTAATCTGTCCCGAACGTTGATGTTCCACAGTGACCGCACCATTCTGCACCAGATGTGCGAAACCACATTTCAGGCAGGACATGAAAAATGACAGCTGTACTGATCATAAGGAGGTGTGAAGAAATGGCAATGTTGAACATCTGGAGTGAAAATATAAAAAATTCTCGAAGTTACAAGCGTGAGTGGAAACTGTGCAATGCACGCTCGTAACACAGTCACTGTGTGGAATTTTGTCACCACATTTTGAACACATGCATTTTGGGACCTCCACTGATGAACAGTGTCACAGTGATTTTCTTAATCTGTCCTGAACATTGATTTCCCACGGCGACTGCACCACTGTGTGCCACATGTGCAAAAACTCATATCGGGCAGGTTGTGAAAAATTACAGATATCCAATCAGTTGAAAAAAAAACATTTATGCCATTTTACAGCTTACTGGCATTTCTTCAGTCTGCGGTCGGCTTTGAAGAGTGCAGACATGTTCCCGGTCCACTGAAGATCATCACGCCGTGCTCCAGAGGTAAGTATAGGGTGGGGGTGTGTGGGGAGGTGGGGTGCGCAGAGGGCGGGTGGGGTTAGTGGAGGAGGCACAGAACGAGGGATTTTTTTCTTTTAGGAACAAAAGAAAACAAAGCAATGCTGGAAGGTTTTATTTTTATAGGTACTTTGCATGCTGGGTGGGCTCCAGCATACCACCAGAGTGTTTGTTGGGGGTCTGTAGCTGAGGGGATTAGGCACCCTGTCAGCACATAAAGAGTGTTTGGGAGGGTGCATGAGTCAAGGATTGGGCACCCCTCGAACACTAACAAATGGGGGATTATGCTGATGGGGATTGGGCACCCCCGTTGGCAAATGAACTTGGGAGGGGCATGCCAACAGGGGGATTGGGCACTCCTGTTATCTTTCATGGGGACTGTGAGAGGCAGATGGTGATAGCCGCCGACATGTTAATGTAAAACAAACGCGGGGACATTATGCCAGCGGGGACTGGGCTACTCCGGCGGCAAATTAATTGGGGAGGGGGCATGCTGACTGGGGGATTGGGCACCCCCATCAGCTTTCATGGGGACTGTGAGAGGCGGCGGCTGTCTGTCGACTTCCGTGGGGACTGTGAGAGGCGGATGGGGAAGCCACTACCATGTTTATTGAAATGGGACGCCAGACAAGGCAAACTGTAATTCACTGCTGCAATCAGGAACTGCCTCAGCAGCAAAAACAGCTGATTCTCCAATTAAGGGGTGCTCACTGATTGCAGCGGTGAATTTCTTTCAAGTTGGTGGCAGGCTTCTTAACTGTTTTCATAGACAGCGTGCTATGCCATTGGTGCCACAGAGCCTGGCCAGAAAAAGCAGTGGCGCCACTGGCCGTAGCAGGACTGCACCTCTAAAACCTGCTTCACCACTGCAAGCTGCCACAATATGTTGCCTGCGCTGCGCATGCAAGACAACATAAAAAAATTGTCCGCTTTGGTACTGCCTGGGCTATACTGTCTTCAGTTTGCACCTTTCCACTCCTTACTGCTTCCTCTGCTTCCCACGATACAACTCTCTATCCTTCTGCCTCTGTATCTCCTTATACCTTCGGAATGCTACCATTTTACTAACATACTAAAATGCCAGCAGAATAGGCCTAACGGTCTTTCGTGTCTGCTCGTTTGGTCAGTCCCCAACCTGGGTGCTGACCTTGCTGTCCCCCTCGCCTTCTCTGGCTTCTCCCTTCCCAGTTCCGGATATTCTTGCTGCATTGGATTTTGCTTCCAGAACCCTTCCCCTGTACCTGTCCCACCCCCTCTTGAACCCCTCCACTGTCTCTGCCTCCACCAGCCCCCTAGGCAGTGCATTCCATGGCTCCACCACCCTCTCAGTGAAGTAGCACCTCCTCCTTTCTCCCCTGAATCTTCCCCCCTCCAGCTTCCAGCCATGCCCTCTAGTGGCCCCTTCCTCCTTCCTTCGAAGCACCCCGACTGTTCCTCCCCTATTTACCCTCTTCATGTACCTAAAGACCTCTATCATGTCCCCCCGGTCCCTTCTCTCTTCCAATGTGTACATATTTAGCTCTTCGAGCCTCTCCTCATAGGTCCTGTCCCCCAAGCCCCAAATCATTTTGGTTGCCCTCCTCTGGACCCTCTCCAGGAGGTTAATGTCCCGCTTTAAGTGTGGCCTCCAAAACTGCACGCAGTACTCAAGGGTGCCTCACCAAGCAGTTATACAGAGGGAGTATCACTTCCCTCCTTCTGGAGGTGATCCCCCTAGCGATGCATCCCAGCATCCTGTTGGCCTTGGCTGCTGCCTCCTACAAGTCTCCGAGTTGTTCATCTTGACATCCACCACCACCCCAGGTCCCTCTCGGCCATCGAGACTTGTAGCATTCCCCGGTGTACACTTGACCTGGGTTTCTGGCCCCAGGTGGAGTACCTTGCATTTCCCTGCATTGAACCTCAGCTTCCACTTTCTAGACCATCTTTCCAGAGCCTCCAGATCCCCCGTAGGGCCACCCTCCTCCTCCCCATCCACCACCGCCCCAGTTTCGAGTCATCTGCAAAGAGACTCATCTCACTCTGATTCCTGTCCTTATGTCAGATACGTGAGGCGTTGAACAGAAGGGGCCCAAGGACTGATCCCTGTGGGACCCCACTAATGACCCTCCTTGGGGATGAGACTATCCCACCAACCACGACCCTCTGGGTCCGGTCCTGGAGCCAATTGCCTATCCATCTGATCATCTGGTTCCCACCCCATTTCTCCCAGCTTATCCAACAGGCCCACATGAGGAACAGAGTCAAATGCCTTGCTGAAGTCCAGAAAGAGGACATCCACTGGTCTACCCAGGTCCAAGGCACTTGTCACCCAGTCATAGAACTCCACCAGGTTTGTCTGACACATTTCCTGCGATGAATCCATGCTGTCTATTGTCCAGGCACCCTGACTTATCCAGGTCCCCCCCTAGCCTCTCCTTGACAATGCCCTCCATCACCTTGCCCACCACCGAGGTCAGGCTGACAGGCCTGTAGTTCCCTGCCACCTCCCTTGATCCCCCCTTGTGGATAGGCACTATATGCGCCACCTTCCAGTCGTGGGCACCCACCCTGTCCTCAGAGAGATGGTGAGCTCTGCCAGGGTTTTGCCAGGACATCTGCAAGTTCCTTCAGCACTCTGGGATGTAATTTATCCGCCCGTGCTTTCTCCATCTTAAGGGAGTTGAGGGCTCCCTCACTCTCTCAGCTGTGATTTCACTTCCGGTGCCCCTTCTCCTGCTTAGCCCTCCCCACCTGCCAGTGATGCCTCCCCTCCCCAGACCTGCCGATTGGTAGGGGTCCCCTCCTCAGTATCTCTGTCTCCTCCCATGTATGACGCAGCACCCCATTTTCCCTGGTGAAAACTGAGGTGAAGTACTCATTTGAGTCCTCAGCCTGCTCCCCCGGTCTTGTGCCCATCCCTCCCTGATTTAATCCTGCTAATCTGCCCCTTCACCCTTCGTTTTTCCCAATGTATCTAAAGAACCCTTGTTCCTCTCCTAATTTCCCTGGCCAGGTTCTGCTCCTTCCTTGCCTTAGCCACCCTCACCACTCTAGTGGCCCTTCTAGCCATCAGCTCATTACCCCTCGATCCCTTTCACTCCTTGAGCACTTGAATTGCTTATAGGCTGCTTTCTTTCCCACACCACCTCCTGGACCTCCCTGGTCCACCAACAGGGTTTTTTGGGTCCCACCAGTTTTTGTCTTACTCTTGCACAGGTGCTGGTAGCATCCTGCACCCCTCTCCTGATGATTTCCCACCTACTATCAGCATCCATGTCTGACCCAATCCCATCCAAATGCTCCTTAAGGATCCTTCCCATTTCCTTAAAATCCTCTGAAGTCGGTTACTTCCGTCTTTGTGCAGCCTTCTACCCCTCCTAGGTCCAGGCAGAACCAGACTGTGGCATGGTCACTCCCCACCAATGGGTCCCTTACCTCCAGGCCCCCAATCTGGTCACTGTCTGCCAGGACCACATCCAGTACCCGTGCCTCCCTGGTCGGTTCCCTCACCTGCTGAGTTAGGAACGCATCTTGAAAGACATCCAACAGCCTCTGCTCCCTGGTCACAGAGGATGTCATAGTCTCCCAGTCTTTTCCTGGCATGTTTAAGTCCCCCAACACCACCACCGTTCCTCTGCCCAGTCTGCAGTGTCTCCTAACATCTGCCACCAGACTGTCCTCCAGCTCCTCCGCCAGGGCAGGGGGTCTATACACCACTCCTATTTTTACTCTCTTGCCCCCCCTTGTTATCAAGGTGACCCAAATTGCCTCCACGGTTCCCTCCGCCTCCTCTACTCCACCTATGCCAATGCAGTTTTTGACTATCATTGCTACCCCTCCTCCCCTTCCCTCCCCCCTGTCCTTCCTGAACATAGTGTATCCCTCCAGGTTCAGGTCCCAGTCATGTCTTGCAGTGGCCCAAGTCTCAGTGACCGCTGCCACATCCACTGCTCCCTCAGTTAGCATCGCCTGGAGCTCAGGCATTTTATTGCCCAAGCTCCTGGCATTTAGCAGGACTACCTTCCACCCTTTCCCTAGAGTTCCATTTCCCCTGCTCATGTTCCCATGGGGATTCTGTTTTCCCCTGGTCTGCACTTTGCCAGTTGGCCTTTTCCTGCAATCCTCCTGGTCCCCAGGGGGGTGGAGACAGAGTCCCTCCTTTATCGGCACCCCCTTGACAGCCTTTTCTCCCATCCCACCCCCCTTCACAAGTTTAAACTCCACTTTTCACCAATGAACCCCTCTATTTTCAACTTAAGGATTCCCCTCCCCTCCAAATTGAGATGTAGTCTATCTCTAGCATACAGCTCCTTATCCTCCCAGGTCTCCCCCCAATCCCCCATCAACCCATACCCTCTGGCCTCACACCACTCCCTGAGCCACTGGTTTATCTCCCTAATTTTCCTTTTGTGTTCCCCACTAGCCCTTGGCACTGGCAGGATTTCTGAGAAGCAAACTGTGCATCCTATGTCATGACAGACCCTGGCGAGCTCCCTGAATCTTGCCTGTATCTCTAGCTCGCTATTTCCTCAATGTCATTTGTACCCAGGTGGACCAGTATGTCTGGGGAACCCCACAATCCTTTGCCAGCTGATATACCTCATGCTTAGCCCTGTGCACCGTTAGTCCAGGGAAGCATCTTGTTCTAACTGGCCAGGCTTCTCCCTCCCTATCCCATTTGATACCCCTGATCATAGAATCCCCCAGCAGGAGCACTCTGACCACTCCCTTTCCTCCATTCCCCTTCCATGTCCCTCATCCTTTCTACAGGCCCCTCCACCCAGCTGGCTCCGTGCTCCTCCCCCTTTCTGGGTGCCACATGCCACCCCCTCCTCTCCAATCCTATGCCTCTCCTCCTCCTGAGTATCCTTCTGTTCCTTGCTAATTCCCCCCTCACTGCTCGCAACTGGTCCTTCTCCCCCATCTGCTAAACTAGCCTGGCTCATCCTCCCTTCCTTCCTGTCTCCATTTAGTTCCTCCTTGCTAGTCGTGCTCCTGGCCCTAAACCCTCAGCTCCTATTACTGAATCCTCCTTGTACTCTGGTCCTTCTCCTTTACCTTTCCTCCCAACTGGTCCTTCTCCTTGTGCTTTCCTCCCTCTTCCCCTGCCCCTCCTGCTCTGATTCACTGCTCCCCCATTCTCCTGCATTCCAGGTCCCCTGCTCTTCCTGCTATCTGGCCCTGCCTCCTGCCTCCTACTCCCTTTCCATCTCTAACTACCCTGTCATGGCTACATCACCCCCTCATCCTTGAGCAGAAGAAGAATTAGGCGGTTACTGAGTGTAAGGTCTGATCCACTTCGCCTTGCTTCCTTCTGTCCAGCCCTGGCCATCTGCCTACTTCCCTGAGAATGTTGTCCCTCCGTCTCCTTTGTGAGGGCCCCCAGTTACCTGCCTGCTTTCCTTGGTAGTGTCCTTTTGGACCCTCTGCCAGGTTCCCTATGTGACCCTGAGTATTCTCCTGCACTCCTTTCCTATGCCCCCACCCCCAGTGCTTGGTGCAACCCTGTGGGAGATTCTCACCCCTTCCCCAACCATACCACCCCCCTTCCCCCAGCTTTCTCCTAATCCCCGCAACCTCCTCCCTAAGCTGTGCTAGCTGGTAGCACACTGGGCAACCACCGAACTTCCAAGCCCAGTCCAGTATCATGGCTGCTCCACACCCTGTGCACCCCACCACCCTCCCAAAGATGCCGGCCCTAATGATGTGTGGTTCCATCCCCTTCCAAATAGGTTTCCTTGGATGAGCTACCAGGTTCCCCCCTAGTCCAAGATACCCCTACTGCCTAATCCGGTCACCCACTAATCTTACAGACAGTCCCACTGTACACCAGTAACCCTGTTACTAGGTGCAGTACAACACATTAAACTTATAAGGAAACGAACCCCAAGCTCCTCTCTCCCAGCCTTTAAACCCTACCCCAGTGGCTAGAACTACATGAGCTGCACCTGCAGCCTTTTCCTCCAATTGCAGGGCAGGTGTTCCCATAAATTTGCAGACTTCTGGGAGGGAGGGTGGGTCTTGGGCAGACACCTGACTCGAGAGAGTGTATCAGTCCTGTGTCTCCCTCCAAGCCCAGCAGCCAAAGAACTAGGCCCAAGCCAATCCCACCAAATAGGTTTTAAATCAGAAGAAATAGGCCTCTACCAGCGCGAGCCTGTTACACAGCCAAACATCCACAAAATGAGCCCCACTTACAGCCACCAAATCAGTTTACAAACATCCAACAGCACCCAAAACAATACCCTGCTAGCCCCTTAGAAGTAAGAAAGAAAAGAACTAACCTACCAAGTAAAATCCACAAGAACCCTGTGAAAACAACAGCAGCAGCTACTGTCCTGGAACACAACTGATCCTGTCCCCTTCCAGTTCTTTGGTACTGCCTGGGCTATACTGTCTTCAGTTTGCACCTTTCCACTCCTTACTGCTTCCCCGCTTCCCTCTGTTTCCCACGATACAACTCTCTATCCTTCTGCCTCTGTATCTCCTTATACCTTCGGAATGCTACCATTTTAGCCTTTACCTTTTCAGCCACCTTCTTTGAGAACGATGGTAGTCTTATTTTCCTCTTGCTTTTGCTCACTTGCTTGATGCAGAGGATTGGCGCCTTCACTGTGCCCTCTTGTAGCTCTGCCTACTGTTCCTCCACACCGCTCAGGTAATTCCCCCAACCCCAACCAGGTCATCCCAAAGGCATTCACCAATTTTTGTAAATCCTGCCCTCCTGAGGTCAAGGACCCTTGCCCTTGTTTGGTTATATTCTGTAGTCATCTTTATACTGAACCACACTGTATAATCACTAGTCCTCAGGTGGTCTCCCACCTTGATGTCTGCAACACTGACCCTGTTAGTGAGTACCAGGTCCAGTTTCATGAGTGGTTTCAGTAACTGTTTGCCTGAGGAATGCCCCTCGCAAGGAGTCCAGGGTGCCTCTATCTCTAGCTGAAGTCACAGCTGGGAAGCTCCAGCCTACATCTGGCAGATTGAAGTCCTGCACTGGTATCTTATCTAACTCCTCCCCCTGTGCTGGAGGTCTGTAGATCACTCTTGGGCAGAGATGAGAAAGCACTGCAAATTGCTTTTATGTTAGACATCTGACTACACATGAAATTGTAAGCTTTGGAACTGTCTCAAATTGTGTTGTGAAAAATGAGGAGGAGGAATAACAATGATGCAACACTGTAACTAGAAAAAAAGCTTTTCAAGGTACTGCTGGTGGGATGGTAGCCATGGTTACAGGAGTGGAGGCATATGGGAGTAGTAGTTCCCTCTTAGCACTGAGAGAACGACAAAGACTGTTTTAATTAAGGAAGTGTAAAGAACAGTGTTTTTACAAGAGCTGAAACAGCCTGTTCTGCAATAAAACAGATGGATGTTACTGTTTTTATGTTTGCTTGTACACATGTGCAAGAAACATAGTGTCATCATCCGAGATTTCGGAGGTGTGTCACCTCCTCCTCCAATTCAGTCAGTGTGTTGGCAGGCGCGGCCCCTGTAAGCCAATGCATGCTTGAGCTGTCTATGACAAGCTCCAAAATGCAGTGGCATATAGTTGAAAGGGGGAGCTACACTTCAGTGAGCAGCGATAAGATATTGCCTGCTCATGCGCAGCTCCCCCCACACACACACACAGAAACGCATCGATACCGCGTGGCTGCCCTCCCCCATCTGCACACATCGATAGCCGACGGGTGACCAATCCCTGGCCGGGCTTGTGCTGTGCTCCCCAAGTTCTTACATGCCACGCTGGTGCCCACCCCAGCGTGGCAACTGATAGAATAGCCGACGGGGTGCCCAATCCCCATCAGCTCCACCGCCTCACCCCCTAGTACTGGGTGCCACGCTGAGAGCCCACCCCAGCATGACAACTGATCATATGGTCAACAGGGTGCCCAATCCCCATCGGCTCCACGGCCCCCAGCCATTCTTGTGCAAACGCTGGAGCCCACCCAGCGTGGCAAATGTCCCACATCGTTTTTGTTTTGTTTTTAACCTGCAAAATAAAAACAGTCCCCATGGCGCTTCTCCCAGCCCCCTCCCACAACCCGCACCAACCCACTGCGCATCCTGTCTCCCCACACCCCCACCCCATACTTACCTCCGGAGCTCGGCGCAACGATCTTCGGTGGACCGGGAACACGTCTGCACTCTTCAAAGCCGACTGCGAACTGAGGAAATGCCGGTAAGCTGTATAATGGGCTAGATAGGAGGTTTTCAACTTTATTGCATATGTCAGGCATTTTTTGTAATTTATGCACCAAATTTTCAACATGGGGTTTTTGGGACCCCTTCTCATGAATGATGTCACTGTCATGGCGTTATTCGGGCCCGAAGGGTGATTTCGCAGTCACTGCATGAAATCACCCTTCGGGCCTGAAAAACACCATGACAGTGACATCACTCATGAGAAGGGGTCCCAAAAACCCCATGTTGAAAATTTGGTGCAACAATTCCCAAAAAATGACTGTTTTACGAGCGTGCGTTGCGCAGTTCCTACGAAGACTCATAAGTTCACGAATTTTCAATATTTTCACTCCAGATTTTCAACATTGCCATTTTACTACACCTTCTTATGAGTAGTACAGCTGTCATTTTTCACATCTCACCCAAAATGTGTTTCCTCCCATGTAGCGCACAATGGCACAGTCGGTGTGCAAAATCAATGTACAGGACAAATTAAGAAAATCACAGTGACACTGTTCATGAGCAGAGGTCTTAAAATGGCTATGTTGAAAATTTGGTGAAACAATTCCTAAAAATGACTGTTTTATGAGCATGCATTATGCAGTTCTTACGCACGCTCGTAAGTTCGCGAATTTTCAATATTTTCACTCCAGATTTTCAACATTGCCATTTTACCACACCTCCTTATGAGCAGTACAGCTGTCATTTTTCACATCTTGCCCAAAATGTGTTTCCGCCCATGTAGTGCACAATGGCACAGTCGATCTGCAAAATCAATGTATGGGACACATTAAAAAAATCACAGTGACACTGTTCATGAGCAGAGGTCTTAAAATGGCTATGTTGAAAATTTGGTGAAAAAATTCCTTAAAATGACTGTTTTACGAGCATGCGTTGCGCAGTTCCTATGCATGCTCGTAAGTTTGAAAATTTAATATTTTCACTCCAGATTTTCAACATTGCCATTTTATTACACTTCCTTATGAACAGTACAGCTGCCATTTTTCATATGTCTCCCAAATGTGTTTTCGTGACATGTAGCTATACTAATGGTGCCAAGAGTGCGAAAGCAATGTTTAGGACAGATTAAGAAAATCACAGTTACACTGTTCATGAGCAGAGGTCTTAAAATGGCTATGTTGAAAATTTGGTGACAAAGTCCATAAATGACTGTGTTATGAGGAGCATTGTGCAGTTTCCACGCACCCTCATTAGTTCATGACTTTGTAATATTTTCAGTCCAGATTTTCACCAGTGGCATTTTCCACACTTCCTTATGAACAGTACAGCTGTCATTTTTACAACATGGCTGAAGTGTGTTTTCACACTTTCAGCGCGAGATGCTTGGTCGCTGTGGGAAATCATTGTTCGGCACAGATAAAGAAAATCACAGTGACACTGTTCATGATCGGAGGCACCAAAATGCCTGAGTTGACAATCTGCTGTAAAATCCCCAACCTAATTATATTACGGTGTGCGTTGCACAGTTTCTATGTACGTCATTACCACCATTTTTTTTATATTTTACTGCAGATTTGCAACATTGCCATTTTTACACCTCCCATGAACAGTACAGCTGTCATTTTTACATCCTGTTTGAATGTTTTGCACCTGTGGTGCTAAATGCCGTAGTCACTGTGCATAAGCAGCTTTCGGCTAACAAACTGATATTCCCCCTGTTCATGAGGTGGGGTCACAAAAAAACATGTTGAAAATTTGGAGTGAAAATACCAATGAATGCCTGAGGTATTAGGGTTTCCAACCATAACGCCCAACCCTGTAGAGAATGACAGGCATCAGGGGTGTGACTTGGGATTCTTGCCTGTAATGCTCATACCATTCCACACCCTGCAGCCAGTGAGAGGCATCGAGGTATGCCTTGGACTCTTCGGCCCCAAAGTTCACCCCATTCTCCTATATCGCACTCCATCTCACCATATTTCTAATGAAATAGGGGCGTGATAAGGGCCAAAGACCCTAAGGAACACTGTGACACTTGTCAGTGTCTGCAGGGTGGGGTGTGGTGAAATGGCATGGTCGCTATGCCTGACGACCCAAACGCACACCCCAATGCCTGTCACTCTCTGCAGGGTGGTGGTGGGGTTGGCTTCAGTTCAATACTTCACTGCCATTCCTATTACGCAGCTCTGTAACTTCTACACTACCACTGCCAATGCCAGCAAGCAAACATTCGGCATTGACAAATGCTTGTTAGAGACTGTTTTGAGACAGCACATAGCTCAAGCAGGAACCTGCTTCTGGTAGGCACAATACAGGAACTGTGCCTCTTGTGAGCAGAGCAGAGTAGGAAAGGTGGTGGCACAAATAATCTGTGCAGCAGTGTGGCTCAAGAGTGTACGAAACCTTAATCCCCAAATTAACCAGTAGTGTGATTGCTTGTGCGATACATAAGAACCACGAAAAATATATCTTTTTCTCTATCCTGCCAACATTCTATATAAGGGACTGGTGATGGGACAGTTGCTGTGGTTACAGGAGTGGAGGCATAAGGGAGTAGTAGTTCTCTGTTAGCACTGAGAGAACTAAAAGACTGTTTTAATTAAGGAAGTGTAAAGAACAGCATTTTTACAAGAGATGAAACAGCCTGCACTGGGGCCAAACAGATGACTTGCAGTATATTTTACTGTTTTTAAGCATGTTTAGTGAGACAGGGCATAGCACAAGCAGGAACTTACATCTGGTAGGTACAGTAAAAGAACTTGGCCTCTTGCGAGCAGAGGAAGAAACAAAGAGGCTAGTGCCTGGTCCACAGGTGTCTGCCAGTGTCAGTCAGAGTGGCCAGGGCAGAGGAGCTAGGAAATATAGTTCTCTCAAGCTGCATAACAAAACAGGTAAACTTTAACCATGGAGGAGCAGGTAGTTTTCAATGAAAATTGGTCAGAATGCACTAAATGTAATGTTCAGAAAGGAAGTGGAGTACAAAGACTATGTGTGTGAGAAATGCTTATATATTGTTAAGTTAGAGGAGAAAAATAAAGAGTACTATGTAGAAACTTGAATTTCACACAGAGATGAGGAATATTAAGCAGTTTGTGCACAACACTAGCATGTTGTTTGATAGGCAGGGACCACACTAGGGGAAAGGGAGAGGGCGAATAACGAAATCCAAGTCACAGATAAGAGAAAGAGGAATGCTGGTACGGCTTCAGAAGGGGTTATGATGAAACTGCAAGGAAACAAATGATGCCTAGTTAAATGAGGAACAAGAAAGATAAGAGCAGGTGAGCATCTGTGCTTCAGTGGCTGCTAGGCCAGTTGAGCGGTCAAGTTGCAGTAATGTGGAAACTGCCACCTTAGCTCCTGCCACCTATTGCCTCTCGACCATTGCCTAGTTTGGTTCTCTGCTTCTATGAACCTGTCAACTCTACTTTATGATGCAATTGTCTAGTGGATGTTCATGCAAAATTCTCCCTGCACTGCACCAACTGTACTCCTTGCTAATTATATACCATACACTTGTATAGTTTACAATTCCATGTATTGTATGTACTGTAGTTTATAAATCCTTGCTCAGTGCTATGTAGATAACTTATGTTAAGTTTGCATTTGTCAAGTTGCTTAGCTCTTATTTCTCAACCAGTATGTCATGTACCATACCGACTGTATTCCTTATAATTACATTATATGTATGTATTGTATGTATGTATGATTTTATTTGCTTTGTCCTCACTGTGCCACTCCTGTGGCCTGGGTCATGCCTGAAAATAGTCCTTTGAATCAATGTACCTACCTGGTAACCAAAGTCATAAATAAACAAATAAAATAAATAAATTAGGACCGATACCTACATCAAACAGCTTAGAAGCACTGCAAAACTTGCAAACAGAAACCGAGGAAGGAAGAATGGAAAGGGAAGTGATTACAAATGAGGCAGAAAACCCAAATAGGCAGGATCATGAGAACACACCAGTAGAAAAGGGGGAAGCTAGCATCATAGGTTAGGCCCACCTGAAAGAAATGGAAGCAAAGTCCACACAGTGCCCAAATCTACCTAATGTACTAGTTTTAGCACCACAACAATCAAGTGATATAACCAATAAAGACAAAGAGGTCACGGAAGATTTTATTCTGAATTACACAGACAAAACACTCTGCAGAAACAGAAACATAGAAACACAGAAACATAGAATTTGATGGCAGATAAGGACCGCTTGGCCCACCTAGTCTGCCCATTTCCCTACCTGATGGATAAGTTGCAGATCCTAGTTAACCAACAGCTTACTTCCTCCTACCCCTCACTAGAATTGTCTTATGTCTGTCCCATGCATTCTTGAATTCTCCCACTGTTTTTGACTCCACAACCTCCTTAGAAAGGCTGTTCCATGCATCTACAACCCTCTCTGTGAAAAAATACTTTTTAATATTACCTCTGAGCCATCCCCCCTCTATCTTCAAATTGTGCCCCCTTGTTCTTGCACATCTCTTTTTCTGAAAGATGCTACCCTCTTGGACTTTGTTAATTCCTTTGAGGTACTTAAAAGTTTCTATCATGTCCCCCCCCCCTCCTTTCCTTGAGGGTATACATATTAAGCTCTTTCTTCATATGTCTTTTGGTGCAGACCCTGCATCATTTTGGTTGCCCTCCTCTGAGCAGCCTCCACTCTGGCTATGTCTTTGCGGAGATGAGGTCTCCAGAACGGCACGCAGCACTCCAGATGGGGTCTCACCAACTGTCTGTACAGAGGGATAACAACTTCTCGTTTTCTACTGCTGATGCCTCTCCCTGTGCATCCCAGTATCCACCCAGCCCTCCTTACTGCCTTCTCACATTGCTTGCCCACCTTTAGGTCATCTGATATAATTACTCTTAGGTCCCTTTCGATTTTTTTTGTTGTTAGAATCTCACCTCCATTGTGTACTCTTCCCCTGGGTTTTTGTTTCCTAGGTGCATTACCTTACACTTCTTTGCGTTGAATCTGAGCTACCATACATCTGATCATTCCTCCAACCTTGCTAAGTCCCTTTTCATCTTTTCCACCCCACCTTGTATATCAACCCTGTTGCAGATCTTTGTGTCGTCTGCAAAGAGACATACTTTTCCTTCCAGGTGCTCTCTAATGTCACTTATAAAGACATTAAAGAGGACCGGTCTCAGTAATGAACCCTGTGGTATCCCACTAGTTACCCTCCTTTCTTCACGATAGACTCCGTTTACTATTACCCTTTGCATTCTGTTGTTCAGCCAATTTTTTTATACAGGCTACTACCTTGGGACCCACTCCAAGGCTGTCTAACTTGTATATTAATCTTTTGTGTGGGACTGTGTCAAATGCCTTGCTAAAATTTAGGTAGACCATATCCACAGCCCCTCCTTGGTTTTCTACTTTCGTCACCCAGTCAAAAAAAATCTATTAGATTTGTCTGACACAACCTTTCCACTGTGAATCAATGCTGCCTTGGGTCCTGTGCCCCAATGGCCTCTAGGTACTCAACAATTCTTTCCTTCAGAAGTGATTCCATCATTTTCTTTACCACTGAAGTCAATCTAACTGGTTTATAGTTTCCTGCCTCTGCCCTGCTCCCACTTTTGTGAAGTGGAATCACATCCACCCTCCTCCAGTCCTCAGGTACCACCCCATCCTCCCATGATTTGTTAAAGAAAGTAGTCAGTGGTATCACTAGTTCTACCCTTAGTTCTTTTAGAATTCTGGGGTGAATCCCATCAGGCCCCATTGCTTTGTCCACCCTCAGTTTCAAGAGTTCTTTCAAAACCCTTTCTTCTGTGAATGGACTGGTATTAAGCCCCCTATCCAGACTGTTTCTCTTGTTTGGTTTAGGTACCTCCCCCTCCTCTTCCGTTGTAAATACTGAGCAGAAATATTCGTTCAGAATCCCTGCTTTTTCACTGTCACCCTCTGCCCACATTTCCTCCCCTTTATTAAGCCTCAGTATCACTCCCTTGATCTTTCTTTGCTCCCTAATGTACCTATAAAAGGTTTTATCTCCCTTCCCAACAGAGTTGGCTATCTTTTCCTCAGTTTGGGCCTTTGCTATTCTGACTGCCTTCCCTACCTTCTTCTGCTTTAACTGATAAAGTTGTGTGCCCTGTTCCTTCTGTGTTTCCTTATATTTCCTGAATGCTATCCTTTTCTCCTTAACCTTCCCTGCCACCTCTTTTGAGAACCATAGTGTTTTTTTATTTCCTTTGATTTTGCTGATTTGCTTCACACAAAGGCTTGTTGCCTCTGTGATGGCTGTTTTGATTATTCCCCATTGTTCCTCCACCCCTCCTTCTTGCCTGTTTGCTAGTGCTTTTCTGAGGCACTCTCTCATTTTTCCAAAGTCAGCCCTCCTAAAGACCAATACTCTTGCTTTTGTATGGCTTGACTCTATGGCTCTGTTTATTATTGTTTGGTGATCACTTGTTCCCAAATGGCTACCCACTTCTAAATCCAAGATCCTTTCTCCATCCCCGTTTGAGAGTACCAGGTCTAAGATTGCTCCCTCTCGAGTGGGTTCCAACACTAGCTGTCCGAGGCATGCCCCTTGTAGAGCATCAAGAATGACCCTGCTCTTGGATGTGCCTGCAGCAAAGGTGCTCCAGTTAACATCTGGCATATTCAGGTCCCCATCAACAATATCTCCCCTTTTTCTGCCATTCTAAGGATGCACTCTATAATTTCCTTGTCCATTCCCTCCCCCCCTGAGATGGGGGTCTGTACAGAACCCCCATGCAGATTGTGGTGCCATTTCCTGTCTCCACGGTGACCCATAGTGACTCATCTACTTCCTGTTTACTCTTTAGTTCTGTTGCTTTAATCCCTTCCCTTACATAGAGAGCTACTCCTCCTCCTCCTCCTCTTTTACCCTCCCTGTCCCTCCTGTAGATTGTGTATCCTGGTATGTTGACATCCCAGTCATGGTTCTATGTATACCATGTTTCAGTGACTGCCACAATATCCAGGTATTCCTCTTCAATCAAGGCCACTAGTTCAGGGAGCTTGTTTCACAGACTATGAAAAGAATAGAAAATAAACCACAATGGTCAGCAGACTCCCAGGGGCAGGAGTACAAGACTTTGAGGGAATGCTAAAGGGCACTTATGAGCTAACTGTGGTAATCCATGTGGCAATAAACAATGCTGGGAAAAGATGAGAAATTGACATCCAAAGAGATTTTGAAGAAATAGATTATATCCTAAAACAAAGAAATACTTCCAGTGTCACAGGCAGGAAGAGTGAAAATGAGTGTAGTAAGAATTTAAATAAGTGGATAAGGAGATGGTGCATGTGGGAAGGTTTCTTTTTTTAGGCTCTATGACAAGTCAGCAAATGTAATATCAGCAAGGTACAAAGCAGAGCAGAAAATTCAGCGTACAGCAGTACCGCACTAACATACATCTAAAGTAAAATCGCTCCAAGTACAAAGCAATGAATATAATGTGACCTCTGTTAGTCCCCTACACCTCTTATACCATACCACTAAAACTCATGCAACCCAGTGAAACAATCAGCCCAGTACCACCTGAAACATAACAGCACTCCGGAAAACAACCACAGAAGTGCAGTATATTTTCTATACTTTGGCAGTATTCTTACTACTTCTGATGCTATTTTCACTAGTTTTTATTGGTGAGCAGTGCCCCCCAAGCCCCCTTCATAACTTATTATAATCAACTCCAAGGTTGGACATAACTCCACAAGAGGAGCAATATTTCACAGGGGCAATGGTCGTTAGTTGACAGGTTCACCCAGCGCAGTTCTGGCAACCCTCATTCATGGTCCTGACATTCGCTGTCAGTCCTTCCACACAGACATCCGTTTTGCAAGTTTCCATGCGCAGTAATTGACACATGCACATTGCAGTCACTGAGTTGTCTTGAAACCCATTTTTTATAGGAATTGAGATAGATTTGATGGTGACAGGAGAATGTTTGCCAGTGGCTTGAAGTTGAATAGAAATGGGAAAAAGGTACTAGATGAAAGAAAAAATTAAACATTAAAAAAAACACTATTATGAACTGGGGATCGTAAATGGATGCCGCTGATTGGCTGGGAAATTTTTGAAGCCATGATGATATCGAGCTACATCATCACAGCTTCAGAAAACCTCCAGCCACCAGACTCCTCACTTGCAGCACCACACATTGCTCTACTCCGCCAGTATTTCCACCTCACACCAAACTGTAGAAAGGCACAACCGTTGAAGGTGACATGCTCCAAAAATCAAAATAAACGCTATCCCTCCTACAACCGCTGCTACTGCCAGTACTTTACAAAGCCTGCCATACATTTTCTTACCTCAACCAAACTCCTGAGGAATATGATGTTGACAGAGTGAGTAGCGTCATTTCCACAGCATCACTAGTGCTTGACTGTCATGTTACAAAATAAAAAAGAAAATCACAATCATGGCGCCGACAAGCTCTACCTAACTACCGAAAAGAAACTGCAAATTAAACACACATTCACTCTGTCCCAGACTAGGCAGCACAACCACGTGAAACCCATGGAGACCATTCTTGAGAGGACAAGTATTACCAAAGTGACACAGTGTTAGTTATAACAGCACCACCTGCTGACCGAGCCCTTCAGGACTACTTTGTCAAAACATACTCTTCCAACATGCTGAAAGAAGCAATTTCAAAAGGTTTTAAAATATTTTTTTTCTTGAAAAAAATTAACTAAATCCAGTATATAATAGCAATAAGTCACTCCAAGGTGTGGTATATCATGGGATATCACTTCTCAGATGGTTAGACGCACTCGGCCTGCGGCCTCATCCCCAACCACCTGAGGCATGACTATATTCTATGATATTCCACACCCTGTCATGCCTAATTGCTTAATTACACAATGGCAAGGAAAGAATCCTGGGCTCTGATTTGTCAGTGCCCACCTTTACCAGTGATGTTATTTCAGTATAACATCACTGTATGAAGGTCCAGCAGTAAGACAACCTCACAAAACAAAAAATCACTGCATCCACTCTTTTGGAAACAGAGTAATGAATTGAGTGTGACAGCATCTCCCCCTTGATCCCCCCTTGTCACTGTTCAAGGAAATACAGAAAATAAGTCACCTGGACTGGCAGTATAGCCTAGAGGTTAAAGAAACAAGCTGTGAATGAGCTTGGTACATCCTGCAGACAAGACCTGGGTTTGATTCTCACAACCTCCACTTACATACTGTGTGACTCTGAGCAAGTCACTTAATCACCCAGTGCTCCCAGGTTGCCCCTGAAAACAGGCACTTATGCCTAGTGGGCCTTACTCAGTTACCAAAAACAAAAAAATAAATAAAAGTCACCAGATGTGACTACCCTGCTCCTTTACAAGTGCAAGAAAGGGAAAAGTGTTGCATAGCCAAATTGCAATTTTTGTTAAGCCCTGTTAGGAGTGACTTCACATACTCTATTGAGTGTGTGCACTCATTCGCTTCCATACAACTCCGCTTCAACTAGTTTTTTCCTTTTTATCTGCTCCCATTTGTTTCAAGCCTGACTCTGTTCACTGAAATTGAAACCAAGTGTGTAAAACCAGAACAAAGCCATAATTGCAAATGTTTTTTCTGTCCCCCGCTCTGTCCAGCACATGCACAGGTAACTACTGTGCCATTCTCTTGCCGCCTGTAAACCTCCAACTCCACATGTGCCCCTCACCTATTTCTGTGATCTGGTGAGAATAGTTTTAAAATATGAGGCTACAGACAGCCCATTTCCTCTCAGTCCAATACAGCTCCAGAGTGTAGTTCCACCTGCTCTGACTCAGAGTCCTGTCACACCACCTGCTAACTTCAGCAACATGCTGCCTGCAGTCAGTAAATGGCTCGGTGGCCGCAGTAAAGAAAGTGCTCCACTATTTAAACTGAAACTGCAGAAGAAATAAATAAATAAATAAATACAGAACCACAAACGTAACAGCTGATTTGGGGGGGGGGGGGGGGGTGGGGCTACTCAAAGTTTCCAGCTAAGGATTCACACAGAAGAGAAAGATTTTGTACCACCTAGTGGCAAAGAGAACAATTGGATTTTTTTTCTATATGTACACATCCACACACAAAAATCAAATAAAAACATAAAAATAAAGAATTTTTTCCTTTTTCCATCTTATTTACAAACAAGCCATTGTATAATAGCAATAATGCACTCCAGGGTGTGTGTTGTGCTAGGATAACATCACTTCTCAGGTATTGAATGCACTCAGCCTGCAACCTTGTGCTTCAACCATCTGAGAAGTGAAGTTATCCCAGCACAACACACACACCCTGTTGTGCACTATTGCTTAATTAAACTAGAAGTAAGGGGGAAAGAGGGAGGAGCTATACAGTCATTAACAGAGATTCACAAAAAGGTCAAAAACTCAATCAAGAATCAGGAACAGGAGATTTAAAAGTCTTATCAATTAATGCAAGAAGTCTGGGAAACAAGACAAATGAATTAGAGTTTTTATTTAACAACAAAGATATCCAGATATGTGCAGTCACTGAAATCTCATGAAAGTGATAAGACTTAATCTGGCAAGCAGAGAAAAAATAATAGTTGGTGTCTACTATTCCTTCTAAAACAGCAGAATAAGCAGTTCATGGAGGCTCTGGAAGGTTTGGAAATGGATAGTTGACTGATTATATCAGGAGATTTCAATTTGCCAAATATAGACCAGAGCAAAGATATGGGTATAATGCTGCTTGATAAGGAATTTATTGAATTAACAGAGACAATGTAGAGCAATATGTGATTACCAGGACAAGAGGAGAGAACATATTGGGGTTAGTACTCAGTAATATGGAGGATGAAAAAAAAAAAAACCAGCTACACAGTTAGAGAACCGTTGGGAGAAAGTGATCATAACATAGTATAGTTTTACATTAAAGACACATGAGTATCACAAACCGGGGAGGCAGTATAGCGCAGTGGTTTAAGGCTCTGAGCTGCAAATCTGGTGACATCTAGTAGACCAGACCGGGGTTTGAATCCCACAGTTTCCACTTGCATACTGTGTGACCTTGAGCAAGTCACTTAACTTCCCTGTGCTCCCAGGTCACTTCTGTCAAAAAGCTTTCAGCTTAGTGTGCTACTCCTGGTTAAACAACTAAATAAAAAAAAATAAATAAATAAATAACAGACCAGAACAATAAAACTCAAGTGCTACAATAAGCTAACTACACTGAAAAGGGATTTTAAGGATGAAACATTAGACAACATGTGAAACAACTTATATTTAAAATGAAAATACTGTGAAATAAATGACACACCTAAGAGAACAACATATAACAGATGAGGTAAGATCCCAGTATGGTGTACTAAGAAAGTACAGAGATAAATTAGGAAAGAAAAAAAGGTATGTAAGGTTGATAAATGAAAACAAAAAACACAGTGGAAGCAAGTCAGGTATATAAGAACCAGGTGTGGGCAAGTAAAAACCACACTGAGACAGCAAAGAGGAATGAGGAATTTAAGTTGGCCTGCAAAACATTAGACAACAAGAAATCCTTTTATAATTATGTAAATGTCCTCAAGAAAGGGCAACAGCAAATTGGCCCAATAACTAAGGATAATATATAGAAGAATACTAATGACAAAAACACTGTAGAAGTCTTTAATGAATTTTTTTGAGGGTCGATCAGCCCAAGAAAAAAATCAGTGAAATAAGTGGTGTATCCATGGAAATTAATAATGTAACAATTGTGAAGTCAGAAGTTAAAAGGAAATTTAAGGACCTAAAACCAAATAAATCCCAACGTCTGGGTGGATTATAGGCAAAGATCCTAAAAGAACTAGCAGACAAAATAGCAAGGCCTAGCACAGAAATTTTCTAATGCTCCCTAGAAGAAGAAATGGTTATACAGTTATCTACATGGAAGGAAGCACATATTATTCCTATTTTAAAAAGGGAGCAAAGGCTGGTTATAGAAATTATAACCCCATTAATCTTGTTTCAACAGTTGGCAAAATCTTAGAAAATATTATTCAAGAGAAAACGAAAAACATATAGCAAGAGAAGGATTAGTGGACCCAATACAACATGGGTTTATAAGGAAAAGATCATGCCAAATTAACTTGTTACAGTTTTTTGAGTCAATAAGTAGTGCATTGAACTGTGGAATATCTGTCAATGTAGTCTATTTAAGTTACATCTTTCCTTTGAATCCTGTATCATCAAACTTCAAAACTCTCTTCATCGGAGATTGGGCTCTCTTTATAGGGTGAAGCAATTTCTGACTAACGATTCCAGATATTTACTTGCTCATAGGTTTTTGTTGCGCGCAATGGATTATGGCCTGTGATCTATTCAGCGATTTCAGGAAGGCAACTTGATAAACTTCGGTTTACATATTATTCTATTCTTTGTTTTATGCTTGTTGTCCCCTATCTAACTCATCACTGTTCTTTGCTTTCTAGCTCTCATAACTTATCACTTGAAAATAGAGTATCCCATAAAATTGGTTGTTTGATGTATAATGTTTCGAAAGGCCTTATTTCTCCTGCAATTATAGCCTTGTTTCCTAGATCCCTTAATTTACGTGGTACTAGATTTCAGTCAAAGTTTACTTTTAGACTTCCACTGTTTGTTACAGCCCATGGGCAAAGATCTTTATCTTACAGGGCTCCATTATTCTTCAATACCATTCCCCATGAAATTATTGAAAGTAAAACAACTTGGTCTTTTAAGTCTAGACTAAAGCAATGGTTACAGGAAAAAGATGTATGCACATGTTTTGCACAATCTTAATATGTTCTTCTTTGTTTGTACTCTTGTATTTTGTACTTTATTATGTATTTATTATACTTTGATTGTTTTGTAATTGATTTATGTTGAAACTTGTTGGTGAAAAAAAGCAGTTTTGCTCATCTAGCTTACAAGTATAAAAAACCAAAAAATTAAATGAAAATGAAAAAGAAAAGCCTTTGACACATCACTGCATTTGGAATTAATAAATAAATTAACTGAAATGAAAATTAATAACAACGTAGTGAGCTGGATCCCCTCATGGTTAAGAGGGAGACAAAGGGTTTGCAGTAGAGTGCAATTTTCCAGTTGAGGTTCTGTTGCTAGTGAGTTCCTCAAAGTTCATTGCTAGAACAAAAACAAATATAACAAAATAGCTTAATAAATCTATTAAGACTCAAATTAAACATAAGGAAAAACTTTTAAAAAACTAAAACATAGTCAACCCAAGGATAAAGATACTGCTTACATCAAGTACAAAAAATTGTTACAAGTTCTAAAACAAATCATTAAACAAGCTAAAATGAGAATAGAGTTTAAACTAGCACACACAAAGGACGGACATAAAGCCCTCTTTTCTTACATAAACAATAAAAAGGGCAACTCAAGGAAAATAGGCCCATTAACATACAATGGCAGTATTCTGCAGTCAGACAAATAAACTACCAACCTGTTTAATACCTACTTTTGCTTGATGTTCTCAAAAAAAGACACCTATACTCCTTCATCGCAGCCAACCAAAACTCTAAAACTGGCACATACTTAGACTATTACATCTTCTGATATCATCCCGCTTCTTAAATCCTTAAAGAACACAATCAGCCATGGGCCCAATAAAATCAGCACAAGATTTCTTCTGGAAACAGCTGAGGTAATAGCTAAACCCTTAAGAATAATTTTCAATAAATCACTACAGGAGGCGGAAATCCCCCTGGACTGCTACAATTACCCCATATATAAAAAAGGAAACAGGTTCAATGTTCAAAATTACCACCTCATCAGTCTTACATCTCTCATCTGTAAAATTATGGAAAAAATAATTAAAACACTACTAGAAAAAGAAATGGGGGAGTTAAAGATTAATGATAGTACACAACGCGGATTCAGACCAGGGCAGTCATGTACAACTAATCTGATATCTTTTTATAATAATATTAGTCAGGGTCTGGACAATAATAATCAGATGGATGTCATTTTACTTGACTGTAGCAAGGCTTTTGACAAGGTCCCACATGGTTATCTTATTAAAAAAAAAAGCTAGAATCATTAGGCTTTTCTAATTGTTTAGTTAATTGGGTAAATGCATGGCTGACAAACAGGACTCAGAGGGTTACCATAAATGACATCCTTTCCAACCAGGGTTCAGTTAAAAGTGGGGTTCCCCAGGGCTCTGTACTGGGTCCTGTATTATTTAACATCTATATAAGTGACATGCAAGTAGGTGCCCAAAATTGATTATTCAAATTTGCGATGATTCGAAACTAGGCTGAAAAGTGGACACCGAACATAAACTTATCTCACTCATATCAGATCTTAGGAAAATTGAATACTGGGCCCAAGAGAACAAAATGGAATTTAATGCCGATAAATGTGTGGTTTTGCACTTTGGGATACAAAATCCCCAAAAATTCTATTACATAAACAACATCCAACTCAAAGCCACATGTAAGGAAAGGGACTTAGGTATACTGATAAACACCAAACACATCTGGTGACCACAGCTCTAAGGTGGCAAATATGACTAATGGTCTACTGAGACAAATAAAATGTTCTTTTGTCTCCAGATCAGAACAATGTCTGATACCACTGTATAGCGCATGTGTCAGACCACACATCGACTATGAGTCCCCATTCTGGAACCCCCACCTTAAGGGAGATATCAAATGACTGGAAAGGGTTCAGAGACAGGCAACCAAAATGGTCCCTAGTTTGTCAACTAATTGCTACCAATCTTGACTACAGGCTACAGGCTTAAATTTCCTACAAAAAAGGAGACAAAGAGGGGATCTACTGTTCTTGCATAAATTGATGAACTCTCCAGACCTTATGGAACAGTGCGGTTTCCCTTACACCACACATCGCACTGTCCCAAGATGCCATACTAAGCAACTTACAGTCCCCAGAGCAAGGACAAATCTCTGACAAAATTTCTTTACACTATGGGCACCTAATCTCTGGAACACATTACCACAGTAACTGGTTGACTGTAGTAATTTTGAGTAATTTAAGAAGGGTCTGGATTGTTGGTTAATGAACAATAAAACAATATAAATTAGCCCACACGATTATGGGAGGAAAATCTAGATGGGCCTCAGCCTACTTTTTTCCAAAAACATCCTAGTAAACCTAGTAGAACATACACTATTCAACATCGTTGTGCTAAACATGCAGTGTTCATCAAATACCTGGTTATGTAAGTTTGCCAATTACACTAAGACAGGGGCAATAGTAAATAACCAAAAAGTAGCTGAAAGCAGCAGAGGGATTCTGAGTTCTACACATAGGTTGTAGAGCTCCGCTGATCAAATATTGCATTCAGGGCTTCTAATATTAGTTACTAACCTGTACTTGTTCCAAGTTTTTGAAAGAAGCTGCTGAAAGCAAATCTGTTTCAATAGAGAAATTTATTTCCCCCAAATCTGTAAAAGTGACTCCAATACAGGGGGCTGTAGGAGTTCCCTTTGTAGAGGAAAGTATGGCTTCCCCAGTTCCAGGACACCCAGAGCTGGGTGGCAAGCTGAAGCAACCAGCCAAACCCTTGTTACAGTCTATCCAGACTATGCTCATGGACTTTTAGGGCAAGATCCCTAGGAGACATAGTGGGCTGCTGCCAGAAAATTTAAACAACAGTTTCTACAATTGAGGAGAGGTTGGACTCTGCAGGAAAAAAAACACTGAAAAACTGTTAGCCTGAGTACTGACTGTTGAGAGTGCAGTACATGCTTCACTGCACAAACAACTCACCACCATGTCTAAATTTGAAAAAACTGAAAATACTCTCTTGCTTAAAAATCAATGTCTTATTGGGATACCAGCAGAGATAACTACTACAGATTTAAAAGATTACATTGAACAGTTTTTTTTTTTTTTTTTTTTATAATTTTCCTATTTTTTCCCCACACCTCTCGTCAACCATCGACTCTGGTCATGGACCCCTGGAGCCCCGGCCACCGAAAATTGCCGTCTCCCCCGGTCATCCCTGGCTTACCCCCCAGAGAGTGGGGCCGTGATTCTGACCCCCTATATCGGACCGCGGAACTGTGACTGGTTGGGGAACAGCTCAGTGGCCAATCAGAGAGCTTTTCTGGGGCAGGCGTCACCGAGGCAAGGCGTGGGATTTTGTTCCTCCCATATTCCCTCCCCGAGGCGGGGCCGTGCAATAGCGTAGCGTCAGCCCGCCTCCACCCCCGTTTGAGCGTCGGCAGCGCGGTTCTCCGGCCTCCGCCAGGATTCCCCAGAGCTCCGAGTGTTGCCGCACCCTCTGGAGAAGGAGGCTGCCCATCGGACGTCAATCCTTCTCCCCCCGGCCGGCCCTCTGACGATCCGGGTCCGTTCCCGAACCCGGGTTGCCGGCGTCGCAAGCAGAAATCCCACCACTGTGCCGGCGGGCTGGCTTACATTGAACAGTTAATCTCCACAGTTTTCTCATTGAAGCACCCTTTAATTTTGGAATCTACTTTCAGACCACCACTGTGATCTCTACTAGGCTGGCCACTGGCTATCTTTAGAAGATAGATTTCATTTCAACATCCTTTGTTTCTTCTTTAAAATACACCAGGGACTACATAGATACAGAGATGCTGTTGGCAGATAAGGACTTCTAGGACCACCCAGTCTGCCCATTTTAGCTGCCTGATGAAGCATCCAGTAACTCTATCTGGTCATTGGCTTTAACTTTTTTTTCCCAGCTCTAGTATTCCTTCATTTTTTTCCTATGCATGTTTGAAGCCCACCACTGCACAGGCTGCCACCACCTCATGGGGAAGGTTATTCTACGCATCCACCACCCTTTCTGTAAAAAAGAACTTCCTGACATTTCCCCTTATGTGGCCACCCCTCAATCTCATGTCATGTCCTCTTGTCCTGGTGCTACTATTAATCTGGAATATGTTGTCCCTTTCCACCTTGTTAATGCCTCTCTCCCTCCTTTGTTCCAGAGTGTACAAACTGAGGTCCCTCACTCTCTCCTTGTAAGGCTTGTGATGTAATCCTTTCACCATTTTGATTGCCCTACTCTACACCCTCTCTATTTTATCAATGTCCTTTTGAAGGTGTGGTCTCCAGAACTGTACACAGTATTCAAGGTGATGTCTCTCCAGGGTCTTGTACAGTGGAACTATTATCTCCCTCCTTCAGCTTGTGATTCTCCTTCCAGTGCACCCCAACATCTCACTGGCCTTTCCCACAACCTTTGCCATCTGCCTAGTGGCCTTCAAGTCATCTGTGATTATTATCCACAAGTCCCTCTCCTCCTTCGTTACTGCCAGCAGCTGCCCCCAGGGTTTCTGCTCCTGGTATCCACTGCCAACAGCAACACCTTTACAGCAACCATCAGTACAGTGACTACAGTGCCAGGTCACTGCACAGATGGCCGCTGGATCCAGGCACTGTGTTCAGGGGAGTTGCACGCCCGCCCCTAATCAGCTCCAACTCAGAGTTGATTATAAAAAGTAGGGGGGGCGGGAAAACAAATTTCCAACCTGGAAGCCGTCTGCCAACCACAAATGTGGTCGACATGATGGTTTTACTGTCTGGTCATTCTAAAAACCTTTTGTCAATGACTGGTCATAGATCCCCTGCTCCCCGCATGCATTTATTTGTACTTCTTTGCATTTAACCTTAGCTGCCATGCCCCATACCATCTCTCCAGCAGTTCCAGGTCTTTCCTCATCCTTTCCACCCCCTCCAGAGTATTCACCCTTTTGCAAATCTTGGTGTCATTCACAAACAGGCAAACCTTTCCCTCCAGCCCATCTGCAATGTCACTGATAAAGACATTGAAGAGGACTACTCCCTAACTCCATCACTTCTGAGTTCCTCAGGCCCTACAGGGCTTGTATTACCAGATCCACCCCCACAATTTCTTCACAGTGCCTTTCTGCCACACTACCCGAGGCTCCACTCCCTAGCCGCTAGGGGTAGCAGTCTCTTTAACAGCCTTCCATCCTACCTTTAACAATGCACTACCCTAGGATTATTCAAAAGCCACCTCAAACTCCACCTCTTTACTACATCTGACTCTTCCTGCCCCACACCACAACCTTCTCTATAACTCTCATCTCTGTCCTATTGCTCGCTCATCCTCAAGTAGTCTACCATTCACCTTCACATCCTAATGTACTTTTTGGACAAATGGTTCCCTTTTTGTAAATAATAATATATTTTATGCACTCCTTTCTGTATACAACTATATGTGTCTGCATCTATTGGACATACCAACCCCCCTTGTAAATTATATTGTTTGTTATTTTATGCTGTTAATACCTCTATGTGCCTGATTGTCATTTGACTGATTGCTTGTGAAAACAGTAAGACTTGCTCACATGCCTTCCAGTATGAAAAATAAAACTGAAACTGAAAAACTGAAGTTGAAACATACTGCAAACTAGAGCAGAGTCCACAAATCCCCATGGGGCAAGAACAGGTGCAAGATACAGGTATGTGATTTGTACCTTTTCTTCAATTCCTGAAAGAAATAAAATCCTAAACCTAGCAAGGTAAAGAAAAAAGATTTACTTATGAAGGTAACAAACTGCATCTGTACCCTGATTTTTGTATGATTGCTCAATGTCAGAGAAAATAAATTCTTACTATCAAAAGTGAATTTACTTAAGCTGGAATACCCACAGTGTTGCAAGCTCCTGCTAAGTGGAAAATAACTTTTCAAGGAAAAGACCATCATTTTCTTGATGTAGATGTAGCAAGAGCCTGTTTTTCAAAAGCTCATAGCACTTTCAGCAGACACTGGCTTGGACTTAGAAAATGAGGAAGCAGATGAATCCCAATATATACTAGTGGCTACCTAATGCTTCCAGATGAATAGAAACCCTTTTGTGTCTTTCTGAAAAGTTGAAGGTCTATTTTTGGATTTAATTAATACACTTCAGATAAACCCTGACAGTTTTTTTTGTTTTCTAGCAATGTCTCATAGAAGGGAGTAATAGCTTGTAGCATACAACAACAGATACAATATATTATATCAGTATGCTGAACAATCTCACATATACAACTTTATTTTAATACTTTTTACCCCCCCCCCGAAAATAAGAAAATAACATACGTTTTGTTTACTATAGTTTGTATTTTTCAAGATGAAATACTGTATTAAGTTGTTTTTATTTTATTTGTCCTGATATCTCTCTGAATAAAACTAAAGTATTTAAAAAAGCAGCTACAAAATTCCAACAAAAAAATAACACAAGTAGAAAAAATGGGCAAAACAAAATAAACTCTCCTTTTGAATAAACAAATATAAAGTGATGCATTTTGGGGGCAGAAATATAAGAACAAATTACTTCCTAAATAGTAGAGAACTGCAAAAAAAAAAAAAAATGAAGGAGAGAAAGACCTTCATATACAAATATCAAATAAATTGACATTTGAATGACGCTGCTGTGAGGTTACCAAACAGGGAACTAAGAAACTGAAATGCAAAAGCCATAACATTAGGAATAAAGTGCGTGAGTTGATCATTTCCCTTTAGAGTGCATTGGTTCGGCCACATCTTGAGCACTGTAGGCTGTCCTGGACCCCTTTTAATAAGGGAAATATTAAAAACTAGAAGGCATGCAGAGGACAGCCAAACAGCCTGTATCAAGTATAAAGGAATTATCATATTAACACAGATTGAGGAAACAATCTGTACATCCTGGAGTACAAATAGTTAAAGTAGCAGTGCAACAAAATAGGAAGAAAATGTGACCCTACCTTTTTTACTATAAAAGATTCCATGCATCTTCCAGTTTTATTTGGTGGTGCTGTGTTCTAATTCTGCCAAAATCTGAGTATTTTACAAATGCTTTAATAACATTTTTTCTCATGAAAAAAGATGGCAAAATCAAAACTTTTCATAAAGTAGCAGCAAAATCTGTTTATTAGACCAGGGTTCTCAACCCCAAACCCCAGTGCTTTGGTGTTTGCCTTTGTCAGGGAGTGTGACACAGTTTTGAGTTTGCCTTGAGTGCTGTGTGTATGTGTGTGTAAATGTGTTTATTCTGGGGTTGCTACCCTTCACACAGCTCCAGACCTTTAGCTTGTCTTGCAGCAGCTGTCCTGTGGAACTGAATGCATTCTCCGCCTGTTGTTTGGGGACCCAGTGCTATGGCTCTAGCAACCAGCCAGGAGAGACTCTTTCTGTGCCCATTCCATAACCAGATAATAGAGCAGGGGGATGCCTACTGGAGCATGTGGGTGTTTATTTTTAAAATGATACAGGAGACCCATAAAAAGACTAAATTTGGGACTCAATATAGAATGTTTTGATAGACACCATCATGGTGACCCCAACCCTTGCATTATCCAATCTGCATTTGAGGAGCATGAAAGACTGCTGCTATGGCTCCTGGGTAGGGGGGAAGTACAGTGCCCTTGGTGCCTGCAGCAGCATCCAATCAGGTGTTGAGTGGACTTTATACATATTAATTCTGCAGATGGACTGCTCTGTCAACCATTCAGATGCTGCCATATTCTCCTTGGACTGGGTGGGGGGTATTCAGCTCGAGGTAGTCTGCTTGATGCTCTTTGTGAGACAGAGGGCTTCAACTGTGTGTGAAAAAAGCTTGGAAGTCAGTCTGAGGCTTCCATACCTGCTTTCTAAGCGACTTGACCAATGCATTCTACAATCTGGAAAGCCAGTGTTTAAGTGCGAAGAGCTGTTTCATTGTGAAATACCTGAAGCAGTCTGGGAGAAACCCTCAGCCTGTGAAGGGGGGGGTTAGACTGTATCCTTGTCAAGAGCTTGGAGTGCTGCCTGTGGTTTGAACAACCAGAGTCAGGAGACATCTACAGAAACTTCCCAGCATTCTGTTTGCCATCAATGTTGCCTTCTCACACAGCTTACAAACCTTCAAGTCATCTGAGATTATGATTCCCAGATCTCTTTCCTGGTTTGAGGCTGCCTTGATCAAAGCATCCCAGAACTTCAGAAGGAGAGAACTGTTGCTGCACAGACCCTGCTTCCTGAGTCTTCAGAACCATGAATCAATGCAGGGCCTGCTCTGCAATTGGAGGAGTTGTTCCTAATTCTTCAAAGATACTGTTTGGCTATCTGGCCAGGAGCTGTTGGTTCTCCTTAAAAAAATTGTTGTTTACACCAATTCAAGGGGTTTTAAATTTAAATTGATTCTAAAGTGCACCAACGCTGGCCAGTCAGCTGCACTGTTATCAGGCCTGCAACTGCTCCAACTGGGTACCCAGACAAACAGTAGGAACCACAAACCAAACTGACTGAGGGTGAGACTGGTACCAGTCGGGGAGTGTGGAGTTTTTCAGTGTAGGTGGGGCTAGCAAATGGTACTGTTGCATATGCTGGTAGGAGGTGGGCACTGCACGTATTCTTCTGCTACAAGTGAAATGATTGTCTGTTTTGAATTTTTTGAAGTTGTTTATCCTCTGCATCCTTTTCCCCCTCTTCTTATTCCTACCCCTTTTGAAAATAAATTACTGGTTAACCTTTTTACCACTGTCTGTGAGCACGGAACAGTTGGCAGAATCTACAATGGCTGGTTCTGCGGCCACTGCCAGCACCTGAGTCCTGAAGCCATCCTCCTGGAACTCTTCCCTGGATACACTTGCAGGGATGCTCCTGAGTGGCGCAACACAACAGTTGGCAGAATCTACAACAGCTGGTTGTGTGGCCATCACTGCCAGCACCTGAGTTCCATAGACTCCCTCCTGGAACTCTTCCCTGGATACGCTTGCAGGGATCTGCCTGAGTGGTGCAATGGAACAGTTGGTGGAATGTACAATGGCCGGTTCTGCGGCCATCGGCAGCACCTGAGTCCCGTAACCATCCTTCTGGAAATCTTCCCTGGATAGGCTTGCAGGGACCCCGCCTGAGTGGTGCAACAGAACAGTTGGCGGAATCTACAATGGCCGGTTCTGTGGCCACCATCAGCAACCGAGTCTCGTAGCCACCCTTCTGGAACTCTTCCCTGGATACACTTGCAGGGACCCACCAGAGTGGCACAACGGAACAGTTGGCAGAATCTACAATGGCCAGTTCTGTGGCTGCCATCAGCACCTGAGTCCCGTAGCTATCCTCCTGGAACTCTTCCCTGGATACACTTGCAGGGATGCTCCTGAGCGGTGCAACACAACAGTTGGCGGAATCTACAACAGCTGGTTGTGTGGCCATCACTGCCAGCACCTGAGTTCCACAGACTCCCTCCTGGAACTCTTCCCTGGATACGCTTGCAGGGATCTGCCTGAGTGGTGCAATGGAACAGTTGGTGGAATGTACAATGGCTGGTTCTGCGGCCATCGGCAGCACCTGAGTCCCATAGCCATCCTTCTGGAAATCTTCCCTGGATACGCTCGCAGGGACCCCGCCTGAGCGGTGCAACAGAACAGTTGGCGGAATCTACAATGGCCGGTTCTGTGGCCACCATCAGCAATGGAGTCTCGTAGCCGCCCTTCTGGAACTCTTCTCTGGATACACTTGCAGGGACCTACCTGAGCGGTGCAACATAACAGTTGGCAGAATCTACAATGGCCAGTTTTGCGGCTGCTGCCAGCACCTGAGCCCCATAGCCACCCTCCTGGAACTCTTCCCTGGTGATGGATACGCTTGCAGGTATGGCCCCTAGAGCTCCAGCTGGAGCTGACCAGACACTGCTGCCACCCAATTGGTGCAGCGTTATCCTCTCTGCTCCTGATTTGGCCATTTCATCCACAGACACTAGCTGATTGGAGCACATTTCTACCCACTCCATGGCCTGCTTAATCTCCCTACAGATGAATCTGTAGGTAAGTTTGTTTCAGTAATTGCAGCAGATTGTAATTATTAATCGTGTAAGATCTTGTCCTTAGCCACAAGTGAACTTTTTAATGCCATTTGCTACACTGTATGTTATTTTTATATTTTTTTTCTTTCTTAAATCTGCTTAGCGATAGCATAGGCTGACTAAGAAATGTACTAATTCTATTGTTAGACAAGTCTTGCAACTGCTTTCTAACCCTATGTCCACACTGCTGTACCCTTAGCATTGCCTCCTCCACATAGGCTGCTCATCTCTCCTCCATTTTCTTCTCTGCCTCTGCCCTCCCCCAACCTAGATCTCACTCCACTGAACTTGGACGCACTCCCCACCCACTAGCCTGCTTCTTACTTCTCCCCTTTCTGCAGTCTCTAACTAGCTCCTTTTGTTCTGTAGCAACCCCTCCGCTGCCAGTCTTCATGCTTGCCTTTGTCTCTTCCTAACTCCCCCCCTCCACTGTTGGCCTGCCGTGAGCCCCCACGCAGACTGCACTGTTTCAATTTCCCACTAAACCCACAGTCTCTTTCTCCCTTGCCTCACTAAGGACCCACCTGAGTGGCACAATGGAACAGTTGGCGGAATCTACAACGGCTGGTTCTGCAGCCGCCACCAGCACCTGAGTCCTGTAGCTGCCCTCCTGGAACTCTTCCCTGGATATGCTTGCAGGGACCCACCTGAGTGGCGCAATGGAACAGTTGACGGAGTCTACAATGGCCGGTTCTGTGGCTGCCGCCAGCACCTGAGTCCCGTAGCCACCCTCCTGGAACTCTTTCCTGGATACGCTTGCAGGTATGGTCACTAGAGCTCCAGCTGGAGCTGATCAGACACCGCTGCCACCTGACTGGTGCAGCGTTATCCTCTCTGCTCCCGATTGGGCTGTTACAGCCACAGACACTAGCTGATTTGAGTACCTTTCTACCTGCTCCACGGCCTGCTTAATCTCCCTCTAGACGAATCTGTAGCTAAATTTGTTTCAGTAATTGCAGCAGATTGTAATTATTAATTGTGTAAGATCTTGTCCTTAGCCACAAGTGAATTTTTTACTGCCATTTGCTACACCTATGTTATTTTGCTTTTTTTTTCTTAACCTGCTTAGTGACAGCATAGGCTGACTAAGAAATGTTGTACTAATTCTATTGTTAGACAAGTCTTGCAACTGCTTTCTAATCCTATGTCCACACTGCTGTGCCCTTAGCATTACCCCCTCCACATAGGCTGCTCATCTCTCCTCCATTTTCTTCTCTGCCTCTGCCCTTCCCCTACCTAGATCTCACTCCACTGAACTTGGACGCACTCCCCACCCACTAGCCTGCTTCTTACTTCTCCCCTGTCTGCAGTCACTAACTAGCTCCTTTTGTTCTGTAGCAACCCCTCTGCTGCAGTCTTCATGCTTGCCTTTGTCTCTTCCTAACTTTCTCCACCCCCACTGTTGGCCTGCCGGCAGCCCCCATCCAGACTGCACTGTTTCAATTTCCCACTAAACCCACAGTCTCTTTCTCCCTTGCCTCACTAAGGACCCACCTGAGCAGCGCAACAGAACAGTTGGTGGAATCTATAATGGCTGGTTCTGTGGTTCCCGCCAGCACCTGAGTCCCATAGCCACCCTCCTGGAACTCTTTCCTGGATACGTTTGCAGGTATGGTCACTAGAGCTCCAGCTGGAGCTGACCAGACACTGCTGCCATCTGACTGGTGCAGCGTTATCCTCTCTGCTCCCGATCAGGCTGTTACGGCCACAGACACTAGCTGATTGGAGCACCTTTCTACTGTACCTGCTCCACGGCCTGCTTAATCTCCCTCCAGATGAATCTGTAGCTAAGTTTGTTTCAGTAATTGCAGCAGATTGTAATTATTAATTGTGTAAGATCTTGTCCTTAGCCACAAGTGAATTTTTTACTGCCATTTGCTACACTATGTTATTTTTCTTTTTTTTTCTTCCTTAAACCTGCTTAGTGATAGCATAGGCTGACTAAGAAATGTTGTACTAATTCTATTGTTAGACAAGTCTTGCAACTGCTTTCTAATCCTATGTCCACACTGCTGTGCCCTTAGCATTGCCCCCTCCACATAGGCTACTCATCTCTTCTCCATTTTCTTCTCTGCCTCTGCTCTCCCCCAACCTAGAACTCACTGCACTGAATTTGGACGCACTCCCCACCCACTAGCCTGCTTCTTACTCCCCTTCCCATCTGCACTTACTAACTACCTCCTTTTGTTCTGTAGCAACCACTCCCCTGCCAATCTTCATGCTTGCCTTTGTCTCTTCCTAACTCTCACCCCCCCCCACTGTCAGCCTGCTGCCAGCCCCCGCCCAGGCTGCACTATTCTAATTTCCCATTAAACCCACAGTCTTTCTCCCTTGCCTCACTAGGGACCCACCTGAGCAGCGCAACGGAACAGTTGGTGGAATCTACAATGGCTGGTTCTGCAGCCACTGCCAGCACCTGAGTCCCTTAGCTGCCCTCCTGGAACTCTTCTCTGGATACGCTTGCAGATATGGCTGCTAGAGCTCCAGCTAGAGCTGACCAGACACTGCTACCTCCCGATTGGTCCGGCGTTATCCTCTCTGCTCCTGATTGGGCCATTTTGGCCACAGACACTAGATGATTGGAGTGCCTTTCTACCTGCTCCATGGCCTGCTTAATCTCCCTACAGACAAATCTGTAGCTAATCTGACTAAGCATAACAATTTATGTCCAGAGCAGCACGACTTCCATGCTGGTCACAGTACCAGCACTGCACTAGTTGAGTTCTCCAATTTCCTACACTCCTCCCTGGTTGCCAGCTCCCTAGCTGGTGCAGTGTTCATTGACCTCTCAAAGGCCTTCAACACTGTCTCCCACCCTCTTCTGCTGGATACCCTCTGCCACACTGGTTTCTCTGCTGGCCCTCTCGCCTGGTGCACAAGCTATCTATCTGCTCGCTCCCAATGTGTAAAAATCAATGGGACACTCTCCGAAACTCATCCCATCTGCTCAGTAGTACCCCAGGGCTCCATCCTGGGCCCCCTACTCTTCTCACTCTATCTAAACACCCTGCCCAGTGCATGCTCTGGAAAAATTCTTTTGTATGCAGATGATGCTGTCATTTTTGCTACCCACCGCAATCCCAACTCCCTCCAGGACACCCTACAACAATCCTACAATGATGCTGAAGCCTGGTTTAAAGAGCACAGACTCGTCATTAACCTCAGAAAAAAACAAAACAATGCTTTTTGTCCACCCCCAAAACAAAGCCTGCAACTTCCCACTCCATATCCTCCCCAGTACCAAACAACCGCTTGAACAAATCTGCTCCTATAAATACCTTGGGGTTTCTTTCGACTCAGCCCTCACCTACCACATCCACATTGATGCCCTTGCATCCGCCACTAACACAAGGCTTGGCATCCTCTGCCGCTATAAAAACTGCCTCCCCCTGATGCTCTCCGACTTGCAGTTACATCTTCAGTACTGTCCCTAGTTGACTATGGCCTGCCGGTCTATGGTACTGCTGACACTACTGCCCTCAACAAAATTAGGCTCACCCTAAATAAGGCCTGCAGGCTGATTACTGTTGCCCCCAGGCTCACACACACTTATCAATTGTATGACGAGGCAAAACTGCTTAACCTAGATGAACGGCTACAATATCAAACCTGCCTCATCACAAAAAAAACTCTACTCAGACTATCCCCTCCCAGGGTGACAGCCCCCATCCGCCACACCCAACCCACTATCGTAACCCGAACCTCTGACAAGACCACTCTGTTCTGAGCAAGGTGATTTTGAGGCACAGGCCTCTGCGATGGTGCAAGACAAATTCATGATGCTGCTCTATTGAAAGCAGGACATGCCATAATAGAAGACCCGATAAACCCAAAACCTAGAGGCAGTTAACATCTAGCTTATTACTTATGTCCTGCAATACAATGCAATGGCACTAAAAATGAAGAAAATTGTACAGTCGAATCGGCAAATACTACATCATTGTAGTTCGTATTCTGGGACTATTTCAAGAACAACCTAGAATCACTTTCAGTAAAGGAGAAAATATGAGAGAGTTAGTAACTTGTAGTCACTTTAGACCTGAGAGAGCAATCTGCTCCAATTGGTTACCACCCCCCCTCCCAAAGTGTGGGCCTGGTACCAGAAGTGCCCATAGAGTTCCAGGTAATAGCTTTAAAGTCACAGATCTTTAACATTAAAGTGTCTACCCGAGAATTTATCATATGTTTAACTTTGTGGTGTACATATTGGTGTGCCACTGCCCACATATTTATGAGGGCAGAACAATTTGTCCCTAAAAGAAAGCACCCTGGGACATCTGAGGGACATTTGCAATGGGAACACAGGTACATCAGTGGGTAGACACATCTGCAAAGCCCATCAGAGTAAACAGAAGCTAGCCAAGATTGTGGAGCCTGAACATGTCCTACCAAAGAATAGAGAAGAAGATAGGACTAAGGTTCTCCTGCAAAAAGATTCCCATTGTATTTTCAGTTCAAAATCGCTTTTGGCCAGAGGACTAAACAAGGAGATGGATTACACCACCTTTTTATAAAATGTTAAAACTTACATATTACAGTCAATTTTGTGACCATCTCATGTCAGGTCACACTAACATGACATTTCTTTGTATCTTTCTCTGCTCTCAATATGCCCATGTTGGAGACTTGAATAAGTTAGGAACAGTGGTTTGCTTATTATTAATTTACATTTATACTGTAGCAGGTGTATTGGAACATCACCCAGTGAAGCACTGCACCACTCAAAATATTTGTGTCTTGTTTCATCCCTTAATTTCAATTGGATTAACAGTGAATGAGTTGATAAATTCTTCTAAATTCTTCTTGTTTCCTTGTACAGTCATTTTGAATAGTTTTTCCTTGCGAGTTCCAAGCAAGGTTATATTAGCCTACAAATTGAATGAAATGAAGCTGTTTGCGCTACAGGCTGTTTCTCCTCTTTCTTTTCTTGTCTCTACTCCTTGTTTCCAAGTCCCCTTCCCCAAACAACTGTATAGCCTCTTCATCACTATTCTGTGCTTCTCATGCTCTTGCCCCCCCCTCCCCAACTATCTTTTCTCATCTTTTCAGTTTGGCATTATTTTCTCTTTCGAAATCTTATTTCACTGATGTGCATAAACTCACTTTGCCATACAGGAATATATTTCAAGAGCAGTTGATGTCTTCTGGAGAACTTCAACAAAACATAATATTTATACACTGTCCAGCTCATATTTCGCATTAATTCTGTATTTCTCCTGCCCATTATTTTTTACTGAGGTTATTTGCATGAAAACAGGATATTTCCTGTTGAAAAGTTTATCTGTTCCTCCTGCCTTTTCCCTACCTGAGGTCATAATACACTGTTGGTGACACTACAGTTACTTCCGTGGCAACAGATTGTGATGTCACAACACAGGATTATGACTTGAAGCAGGGAGTAAATTATAGAGGCAGATGAACTCTAAGGGATAAAGATCACATATTCATGCAAATCTCCTTAGTAATAAATAATCGGGATGATAAATCTATAGAATATATATAACATGCAATCTGAACAGTACCTAATTATTATGTTTTTCAAAGTTTTCTTTGAGGTGTCAGCAGCTCTTTAACAACTGAATTAAATGTTTCTTTGTAATATTTTATGAACATGCATAGCATGTGTTTTTTGGCGATGGTTAATTTCTTTAGAAATGAACTGCAAGTCTCACAGCTGGTTATGCAAAGCATGGCAAAAAAGCTGGGCTAACACCCTTAAGTATCGACTCAGGCTAGTGAGTTTTCTTCAGCTTTACCCTGAGGAAGACTCACTGCCCAATCCACATTGGCATCAGCCCCCCCCCCAACTCATGTGGCACACTGGGAACCCACCCCAGTGTGCCAAAAGTATTTTTTTACCTACAAGTGAAGAAAACTGTCCCCCGGAGTCTTTCTTTTTTTAATCTACAAAAAGAAATGGTCCTTCATCATTTCGCCCATCTCCCTCCCATCCGACCCTCCTCTGGGCACCGTCTCCTCACACCCACCTCACCTCTTACTTACCTCCAGAGGTTGGGAGAAGTGATCTACTGTGGACCAGACATGTCTGCACTCTTCAAAAGTTGAGTGCAAACTGAAGAAAATCACGGTAAGCCCTATAATGGGAATCAATGGGGGGAGGGGGTTTCAAGTTAGGTTGATATCTCAGCCATTGTTAGGACTTTTGGCCCAAAACTTTCAACATGGGGTTCTTGGGACCCTACCTCGTAAACACTGCCATTGTCATTTCATTTAATTTCTCAGTCCTGAAAGGTGATTTCACGGCCACTTCCTGGATTCACCTTTTGGGACTGATTAATGAAACGACAGTGCCATAGTTCATGAGGAGAGGTCCCAAAAAGCTGTTGTTGCAAATTTGGTAAAATAATTTGAAAAGATTACTGCATTATGAGAGTGCATTGTGCAGTTTCTACACACGCTTGTAACTTCAATTTTTAATATTTTCACTCCAGATTTTCAACATTGACAATTTTTTTACACCTCCTTATGAACAGTACAGCTGCCATTTTCCACATCCTGCCTGAAATGTATTTTGACAGCTGTGGCCCTGAATGGTGTGGTCGCTATGGGAAATCAGCTTTCAGGACAGATAAACAAAATTACAGTGCCACTTATGAGGAGAGGTGCAAAAATGGCCATGTTGAAAATTTGGTACAAAAATTTCAAGAAATGATTGTTACAGGTATGTGTTGCACAGTGTCTACGCACGCTCGTAACTTCGCCAAGTTTTCATATTTTCACTCCAGATTTTCAACAGTGCCATTTTTTCACACCACCTCATGAACAGAACAGCTGTCATTTTTCACATCCTGCCCAAAATGTGTTTTTTCACCTGTGGCTCCAAATGGAATAGTCACTGTGCAAAATCACCTTTTGGGATTGAGTAACGAAATGATAGTGCCACTGTTCATGAGGTGGGGTAACAAAAAGCCCATGTTGAAAATTTGGACCATCAGGGGGTGTGACTTGGGATCATTGGCCTTAATGCTCACACAATTCCACCACCAACCTGTAGCCAGTGACCAGCATTGGCGCGTGCCTTGGGGTCTTCAGCCCCAGTGTTCATCTCATTCTTCTGTACTGCACCCATCTCAGTATATTTCCTTATGGAAAAGGGTGAGTGTAAGGCCTGAAGACCCCAAGGCACACTGCGACACCTGTCGGTGTCTGCAGGGTAGGGTGAGGTGAAATGGCGCGAGCGTTATGGCCAACGGCCCAATGCCTGTCAGTCTTTGAAGGGTGAGGATAGGGTTGGCATCAGTTCAATACTTCACTGCCATTCCTGTTATGCATATCTCTAACTCCTCCACTACCAATGCCAGCAAGCAAACATTTTGCATTGACAAATGCTCATTATACTTCCCAGTGATGATTCTGTCAAAGAACTGCGGTCACTTACCTAAGAAGGTCCTTGTTAGCTAAACGACTGCCTTTCTTTGACAAAATCGTCACTGGAAAGTATAAAAACAAGCTTTTACAAATTGCCCCAATTAAACTCTAATGGAGCGCCGCTTCATGCTGTTCATTAAGTAATGTGGCGAACTTTGGGCATTGAAAAATGCTTGTTTTTTTAGCCATACTTTGCACAGTTTAAAATAAAAGTAATTTTTGCATGTCTTAATTCATGATGTGTGCCCAGTTTCTTTCCCTTTTTGTAGTTTACTGTTTTGTGCTGGAGCACCTTTGAAAAGACTGGTGTACTCTTCATTCTGTCCTTCTATTTACACTTGGTTGTGTAAACAAATAGACTGCATGCATTGTAATCATGGCAGCCTTTAGTTTGTATTCACTTTTCAGCAGATCCAATTGGCTGCCACCATGAAGTAGGTATTAATCAACTGTATGCGTCACGGGTGTTTGAATGGCCAAATTCTGTTTGATCACTCCCCTCTCCCCATGAAGAAGTGCACATTGAAGCGTTGGGTATGGTGACTTTGTGATCCACTTGAATGAGCCTGATTTTTGCACCTGAGCTTTGGTGCGCTGGTCTTTCCTCATTGTTCCTGAATTTCCAAGTCCCCTAACCAAATATTCCCCATTCACTGCACATGTCACCAACAGCTAAATATGGTTAATTTCAGTTGGTTTGCATTTGTATCCCCCCCCAGGAGGAGACTGAAAATAGACAATATTGTCTATCCCTCCTTTCCCAAGCAACAAAAACTAAATAAATAAAATGTACAGTATACTCAACATGGGATATCTTTTGACTGATTCACATAGGTGGCCGATAAATGCTTGAAGTGAGTGTATCTGGATCGTAGCCAAGGCCCCCTGTTCTCTGTGGCACAGCAGACCTAACTTCTGTGGCAGGGACTATGAAGTTTTGTGGCACCATTAGGCCTACTTCTGTGGTGGTGGGCAAAGTTCTGCAGCACATAAATAAAGTGACCTGTGCATGTATACTTCTCCAAAACTGATTTTCTTTTATTAATGAAATTACATGGTACATGTCTGGCTTAAGTAAATCATAATAACAGCAACAAATCAGTTTTCAAATGAGCTGTAAAAATGTCTACTAAGGAGGCCTTTCTTATGTCGATGGGAAGTTCACTCAGATCAATGGTGCAGCGGTACCGAATGGCAAAGAAATAATCCTTGGGAGATTTCTGAAACTAAATATACATTAGGTATAGCATTAGGTGACCAGCTCCATCATCAACCCCTCTCTCAGTTTTGACTTTGGCACTGTGATTGGTGCCATCAACTTCCTTTGTGTTGCTGGGGACACCGGAGTCAGGGATGACTTCCAAGAAGATATCAGTGTCAGAGCCAGGCTCAGGATTGTCACCATTGCTGTCGCCATCTTCATCACCATAGCGACACAACGGATGGTGACAACATCCAAACTGGCAACAGAATGAGCAACAGCCTCAGTGCCAATCCCTCTCTTGACACCGAGATCAGTTACAGGAGGAGGCCTGGCATTGTCTTCAATGCCACCCTCTGTGTTGTCAACACGAATGGTGACAACAGATGGGCAGCACCAGAAAATTAACTCGTGACAACAGACGGGCAGCTCCAGAAAATGAGCTCGAGGTGTCCACCAGTCCAGAACAAGAGCATAGTTGCAACCTCACTACTGGAAATGTCTGCTGGTCAAGACAGACTGTGGAGGGTTCACAGTCGATCGCCCAGAGTGAGTAGACTGCCCACCAGATCCACCAGAGTCTTCGACGCCTCAGTGTTGTGAGGCAGTGGAGAACTCCGTGCTTCCAGAGAACCAGAAGTTCCACCAAGGCCCCTCGTTTTGCACGATGCCGTGGCAACAGAGATTTCTGTGGAATTTAATGTAAATCGTAAAATTATTATTCATGAACCTGGGTCACCAGTATGGCAAGCAATATCTCAGCCCAACACACCACTGGGCCAACTTATTTTGGATTTTAATGTAAAGCTGTAGCAGGCAAACTAATGGGCAAGAGCTGTTCCAAAATAATTTTCAGAATATTTTATAAATCCTGCAGAATTCCAAAAAGCATTCTGCAGAATGTTATATAGACTGCATAAAATTTTTCTTCAGTTTGCACTGAAGAGTCAGTGTATATTGTAGAATAATATTGCTCAATTTATGTAAACCGCAGAACAATATTCCTCAGTTTATGTAAGCTGCGGAACAGTATTCCTCAGTTTATGTAAGCTGTGGAACAATATTCCTCAGTTTATGTAAGTTGCGGAACAGTATTCCTCAGTTTATGTAAACTGTGGAACAGTATTCTGCAGTTTATGTAAACCGCAGAAAATTATTCAGCAGTTTATGTAAACTGAGGAAAACTATTTCTCAGTTTATGTAAACTGTGGAAAATTATTCTGCAGTTTATGTAAACTGCAGAATAAATATTCCGCAGTTTACATTAAATTCTGTGGAAATCTCTGCGGCCACGGAATCGCGGAAAACAAGGGGTCTTAATCATAGCACTGTGACACTTGATGCTCATCCACACTGAATGGTAAAGCTCTGTCTCTGCCTCTATTCTCTACTGGTGCAAAACTGTGCATTGAAGATAGTGGTGGGAGAGGTAGCTGGAGCAGGTCAAGACCATAGGCATCCAGTTGTATGCCCCTGCTGGTTTATGAGTGGATCACTACCTACACAGGGGCAGGGCATGGTGAGATATTGGCAGTCCTCCAGAACTGCTATATCAACAGTGGAAAATCTATCATTTTTATGTTGGCTTGTGCATGCACATGCAACATCTTGTGGTAGTAGCACATTTCAGAGGTGTGTTAGTGTTGTGGCTAATGCAGGGGACACTTTAGTGGGTGCGTCCCTCAGCTGCCAGTCAGTGAGCATGCTGACGATGACAGCAAACTTCAAAGAGAGCCAAAACCTTGAAAGGAATCTACCACTCCAATGAGGTGCAGTTTCATCATTGTAGCAGCAGATGACAAGACTCCCGCCATGCGCATTAAAGTGCACTTCAATGCACGAGCCGGAGTTATGATCAGTTGCTCTGTGTGCCATTCCTGGTGAAACATTTCAAAAAATAAATAACACAGACACCGGTGTGGCTTTCCACAATGGCGGCTCTTGCCACCGGACACACACTTCCGCAAAGCCGACATCGGGGGTGCCCAATCCCCATGTCGGCATCCACCCCCCAGCTACATTATGGCACACTGGAAGCCCATCCCAATGTGCCAAGGCATTTTTTGTTTTCCCAACACCGGGATGCTCACTCCTGGTGTCGGATGCCCACCACCCCAAACTCAATTTCTTTGCTGAGGGAGTGCTAAATCCCCATCAGTACCACGTTTCCCCTCCCCAAAGCTTGCTGACGGGGATGCCCAATCCTCATCGGCATCATGTTTCCCCCCAGACTCATGTGGCACACTGGGAGCCCACCCCAGTGTGCCCAAAAGTTTTTAAAATTTTTTTTAACCTATAAATAAAAAAAAACAGTCCCCCAGAGTCTGTTTTGTTTGTTTGTAACTGTAAAACAGAAAAATGTCCAGTGTCACCTCCCCTGTCCCCCCTTCCCCAGCCCAACCCTCCTTCTGTGCACCCACCTCCCCTAGCCCCCTCACCCATACTTACCCTCTGAAGGTCAGGTGCAGAGATCTTCTGTGGACCGGAAAGCATCTGCACTCCTTAAAGTCGAACTACGAAATGAGGAATCTGGTAAGTGCTGTATAATGGGACTCAATGGGGGGTTTCAACTTAGGTTAAAAGCTCAGCCATTTCAGGAATGTTGGCCCCAAATTTTCAACATGGGATTCTTGGGACCCCACCTTGTGAAAATGTCACTGTTGTTTCGTTTCTTGGTCCCAAAAGGCGATTTCATGGTCACTGTCTGAAATGATCTTTAAGGACCAATTAACAAAATGACAGTACCACTGTTCATGAGGCAGGGTCTAAAAAGCCCATGTTGAAAATTTGGTAAAAAAATTCTGAAAAATGACTGCATTACGGGCGTGCGTTGCACATTTTATATGCACGCTCGTAACTTCACCAATTTTTAATATTTTCACTCCACATTTTCAACATTGCCATTTTTTAACACCTCCTTATGGACAGTACAGCTGTCATCTTTCATATCCTGCCTGAAATGTGTTTTTGCACCTGTGGCACCGAATGGCGTAGTTGCTGTGCAAAATCACATTTCAGGATTGAGTAACGAAATAATAGTGCCACTGTTCATGAGGTGAGTCCCAAAAAGCCTATTTTGAAAATCTAGAGTGAAAATACTGACAAACGCCTGGGACGTTAAGATTTCCAGCCATAACTCCCACCCTGTAGGGACTGACAGGCATCGGGGGTGTGACTTGAGGTCATCGGCCATAATGCTCACGACATTCTACCCCCACCATACAGCCACTGACAGGCATCAAGGTGTGCCTTGGGGTCTTTGCCCTAATGTTCACCCCATTCTCCTATACTACACCTATCTCAGCTTATTTCCTTATGGAATGGGGTGAGTGTAAGGGCCAAAGACTCCAAGGCACACCGCAACACCTGTTGCTATCTGCAGAGTGGGGTGAGGTGGAATGTCTTCAGCGTTATGGCCTACGACCCAAAGGCACACCCCCAATGCCTTTCAGTCTCTGTGGGGGTTGTCGTTAGTTCAATACTTCACTGCCATTCCTATTATGCATCTCTCTAATTCCTGCACTACCAATGCAAGCAAGCCAACATTTGGCATTGACAAATGCTTGTTAAAAGAACACCAGCTGGTGCCAGTGAAGCACCCAGTCCCCCGAAGAGGCTCTGAGGGCAAGGGCTACAGGACAGAGGGATACTCAGGCCCATAATCATGTTTTGTGATTGAGTGGAGGGGTGTGTGTTGCTACTAATGCTGCCCCTGGGTAGCAGGCATAGTGGTGCCCCCTCCACCAACCCTTCACAATGCAGTGTTTGTCTGGATGCAGCAGTACATAATTATGAGTCATTATCTCCTCCAGTCCTGACTGAGCCCCAGGCTGGTCAGTAGTGAAAATCAGTTGTGATATAGTTCAGGGGTACACATTAGGAGGAACTTTTCTCTCAGAGGGTGGGGAACATGTGAAACTTCTTACCAGCACAGCCATTAGATACTGTACAAACACACTACAGGCCTTCAAGGTTAATCTGGACAAAGTTCTGATTACCAAGAAAATTGACTACTTCTGTATCCTGCATAGTATACCAACATGCCAGCAGATAAAGGCCTTGTGGTCTATCTAGTCTGCTCAAATGTACAGTTCTCATTATGTTTACAGAGAGAACTGTCCCCTTCCCATTTCCCCCATATCCCCCTCAAATACCCCTCCTGCACTCCCCCGTCCTATACCTGCAACTTTCCCCTTCATTCTGTTCCATTCTCTCTTGAAGCTATCTATCATTTTCAGGGAGACCACCTCCTCCAGCAACTTGTTCCACTTGTTCCCCAGAAAGAGCCTTCCCATCATCCTCATGAACCTTCCCCCTACCAGCTTTAGGCTATGACCACTAGTGGACTTGTTCTCACTAAGGCTGAAGAGGTCCTCTGTGCTCACCCTGTTTATACCTTTAAGGTAATTGAAGGTCTCAGTCATGTTCTCCCTCTCCTTTCTGTCCTTAAGAGAGTACATGTTGAGCCCCACTGAGCCTCCCCTCATAGGTGTTGCCCTGCTGGCCCTGGCTCCTCTTGGTTGCCCTTGTCTGGACTGATTCCAGCAAGCTGATATCATTCGTAAGTTAAGGGCACCAATACTGCACACTGTACTCTAGATGCAGTCTCACCAGTGATCCCACAGTGGCAGTATGACCTCCACCTTCCTGCTGGTAATCTCCCTGGATATGCAGCCCAGCATCTCATTTGCTTTTGGTGCTGCTCTCCTGCAGTGTGCTGATTGCCTCACGTCACTTGCGATAATTAATCCCATGTCCTTTTCTTACTTGACCTGGTTACCTGCACACCACCCAGCCTACATTTGGTCCCTGTGTTCTTTGCCCAAAGTGCATTACCTTACACTTTTTAGCATTGAACCCCAGTTGCCAAAGGGCAGACAACTTCTCTAGCCTAGCCTGGTCTTCCCTGAGTTCACTGAGCTTTGTATTGTCACAAGCAGGCAGATTGTACCTTTGATCCCATGTTATTCCACTGATAGAGATGTTAAACAACACTGAACCGAGCATCGAGGCTTGTTGGACCCCATGGGTCACTAGCCTGGCTTATGAGAATTGCTTCCAAACTACCACCTTTTGAGTTCTGCCCTGCAACCAGTTTTTGACCCATCTAGCAAGCTTAGGCCCCACCTCCAAGTTTTCCAGCTTTCTGAGCATTCTTCTATGAGGCACAGAGTTGAAGGCCTTGTTGAAGTTCAGATGCAGGGCATCAACCGCTTGGTCCTTGTCCACTGTCCTGGTCATCCAGTTCAAGAAGTCCTTTCATTAAGGAGCTTCATTTCCTCCAGAAACCTTTCCAGTCTTTCCTTCAGGATAGTCTCTATCAACTTGCTCACTGCTGTGGTCAGGATCAGCAGCCTATAATTTTCAGGTTCATCATTCAGCTCACTGTTATGGAGAGGCACCACATGTGCAGTTCTCCAGTCCTGTGGCACACTCCCTGATTCCAGAGAGGTGTTAGACAGTTCTGCCAGGTAACCTACCCATACCCTCAGCAGTTCCCTTAGGACCCTTGGATGCATGCCATCTGGCCCTGGGGCTTTATCCATCTTCATGGCCCTTGGCCCTTATGTACCCTGTTGGCTTGAATTATGCCATCCGTGACTTCCTTTTCCCAGTTCTCACATCCCTTTGGCACTGGTCCATCCTTCTCCCTAGTGAAGACTGAGCAGAAGTACTTGTTAAGTACTTCTGCTTTCTCTTCATTATCCTCTGCCTAACTCTCTTCCTTTTTAATCTGACAGTCTCATCCTTAATGTTCCTCTTCTCCCTTATACTGTATACTGGAAAAAGGCCTTCTTAATTGTTTTTACTCCCTGAGCTAACTGCGCTTCTCTTGTAGCCTTTGCCTCTCTATAAAATCTTCTTGCCTCCCTTGATTTAGAACAGTAATTCTCCCTATCCTCCTTTTTCAGAGTAGGTTTGTACTTCCAAAAGGCTTCCTTCTTGACCCTTATCACTTTTGCCACCTCCTTGCAAAACCAATTGGACTTTTTGGCCGTAAATTTCTTGCTTTGAATTTTGGCACACTCACTAGTGGCTTCCATCAGCACATCCTTTATTATGGTGCATTTGTTCCACTTACATCTCCTTTCTGATTTCAGCAATGTATCCCAATTGAATTTCTCCCATTCTACTAAATCATTTCTCCTGAAGTCCAACGTCTCGTCTTGGTCCTGACAATCCCCCTACCCATGTGAAGGTGGAATCACACTGAATGGTAGCCACTTCCTGTAAGTGATGCTTCCACCTTTACATCCTGAACATGTGTACACTTATACAGGACCAGGTCCAGTATGGTCCTGTCCCTAGCGGGCTCCATGACACTTTGTGTCAGGAACCTCCTCTGGAACGCATATAGCAGTACTTGATTCCTAGTGCAGGAGATAGCCAGGATTTTCCAGTCCACCCCAGGTAGACTGAAATCCCCCATTATTACTACCTCCTCCTTGCTGGACTTTTCCATTATTTGGGACCCCAGTACCTTGTCCAGCTCCTCATCCTTGGAAGGAAGCTTGTAGACCACCCCACCTTTACATTCCTCCCCTTAGTGGATTGAACCTCTGCCCATGGTGCTTCTGATTTTCCTTTAGCCTCTTCTTCTCTGGAATAAGTTATTCCCTCCATTACATACAGAGCCACTGCAACTCCTTTTCCTGTCCCCATATCGTTTCTATGCATTTTATATCTAGGTGCTGTGAGGTACAAGTTGTGGTACAGTGTGGCCCATGTCTCTGATGGCTGCTATGTCAGGAGTGTGCTTGATTACTGCCAGGTTATGCTAGGGGACAGGATTTTCAGTGGAACTGGTAGGGGTCAGCTGGGGAAGGTAAGGGTGCTTACTATTTGTTATGTAGGTCCGAGCTTGGGATGGGGGCACTAGGGGTCAGCTGGAAGAAGATGAGTATTAGTTTTTTGGTTTTCCATTAACCTCATTGCATTTCTACTTGTTCATGAAATGTGGAAATCACTTGAAAAAATGTCCACCTTCCATGATCTAGAGTGGCAGTGTAATGTGGTAATTTTGAACCACACTTCTTCCACAGCAACAGTCTGTGATGTTATAAACACAAAAATTATCATTTTGTGGTTTGCACATACATGCTGCATGACACACATTTAACCTGAAGCTTCTCCTAGTATTGAAAGTTTCCTTTAACTGATTCTTTTCCTCTCCTTGCCTGGTGGACCAGACTCTCCTCTGGCTAACCCTGAAGACCTGGCCTCCTAAACTGATCACCACTGGCCCCAGCTACTCACTGCCTATATTCCTGATGTACCTGTCTGTCTAGGGCCGACTGACTGGAACTAAGATAGACAGAAATTTCTCAACCAGAGAAAGGAGAGGGCAGGACAGGGGTCCAAAGGATGTGTGTGCTGCAACTGGGTTGGAAGAGCACATTGGCAGTATCTGCCAGCTCACCACTGAAGTTTGACTCTTGGTTTTTCACCAAATGTCCCACTCTCACCCAACTGAAGCAAAGCCCCAAGATGGGAGAACATCAGGCAAGTTAAAAATGGGCTGGGTGCAAGCCCATTCAACATACTCTGGCTGACTCTTGCTGGTACAGAGCTGGGTGCACGCTGTAATACTGTCCTGCTTCACACACGCATCAGGTTTTTCCCTCCTAGTCTGGGGGTTTGTAGTCCTAGCCAAATGTAACAAAACAAAGTCATTCACTCCCCCAGTGCATGAGGCAGACATCTAAAATAAATGCTCAGCACTGTCTCTACTTGATGTGTAACATCCTGGACTTAGGAAATAAATTCATATGACCAGCATGGTATGTCATCCTTCTTACCATTCAGCATTCACCTAACATTTAAGCAATAAGCACGATGTCTGTGTGTGTGTGTGTGTGTGTGTGTGTGTGTGTGTGTGTGTTATTTAAGTGATCAGTTAGCCATAATGCACAAAGGAACAACCAACTGATGTGGGTGATTAAATGCTGGGACCAAAGGCCGAGGTGTTTAATCAACCACAGAAGCCGGTTATTCTGAGTATATTCTGGCTAACAGAATATTATTACTTTTATGACTAGCAATTTTGAACCCAGGATTTAAACATGTCTGTGCTAGCTAAAGTGGAACACACCTTTTGCCCCTTTTCTCTGTTGTCTAAATGAATAACCTACTGTTGGTGTGTCTGAAATGTAGATAATCTACTGTGCGCATGTCCAAAATGTGTATAACCTATGGTGGTCATGTCTAAAATGTGGTTGTAGTACTCTGTGGGGTATTAAGTGACAGTTTTCCTTTTTCTGAATGGTTGCCTGTAATATAATCTGGGATAATGTCATGCCTTAGGTGCATTATAAGACACAAGTCCCAGTCAAGTTACTTCAACCACCCGTGAATTGATATAAACCAATAAACCCTAGAGGGATTTACTGCAATTATAAAATGGATCCTATAGAAATTAAAAAGCCTTGTTACGTAGTTTTTTCCTTAGATTACAGATTGTGATGTTGTACTTAGATAACATTACAACTGGATCTACCTCTAGTACAATATTTCTCAAATGTGACCGTTCTGGCTGCATGTGGCCACGGAGACATTTTGTTGCAGCCACCAAGCTGATACTGTGCTGTCTGATTTAAAAAAAAAAAAAAGAGTTCTGCACACACTGTGTCATGCCACTGATGCTGTGCTCATTACTCGTTGGGCTATGCAGGTGTTCAAAGTGGTCTGTTTTGCATGCAGCAGTCTAGTACTGACCCAAACATTCTCACGCTTTTGTTTTTGCTGATGTGGGTGTTCTTATGTTTGTGTTTTAATCTGTGTCTCTTTGTTGAGTGCTTGTTCACCCTCTGCTGTTTGTGTGCTGAGGGGATGGTGTGATGCATGAGTACAGAATGGGGCGGTACATAAGCATGGAGCTATTTGAAGCAGTCCAGTTCGGATGGAGGGCGCACATACAGCAATTTGTAGAGGCCTGACCTGGTGGGAGTTGCATTGCGTGGAGCTATCTGGAGTAGTCAGGTAGGGCAGGGGTGTATGCTGTGTGAAGCTATTTGGAGTGATCCGACTTGAGCACTACTGCTCTAGAGGAATTGGCTTTCAGATTTTTTTCTCAGACTGTCCAATCCTGGACTGTAGAAACAAACTAATAATAAAATGGCAGAATAGTGTATTTTCTGTACCAATTGTCTCCCTAAACCTCCTAAAGCTGTAGCTGCCTCAGAATGCTCTCTACCTGCTCTTAATTTATTAATTAAAAAAACACAAATAAATGACACAAGCCTGTGCAAACGAGATGCAGTAGCTAACATTTGTTTTTTCAACACTCACTGTACTGATACTTCCCAAATCTTTCTAACCTAAAAATATTGTTTCAAAATGTCAATGTTTTATAAAAGAAGGAACATAAAAACTTGGAGAAAATGCAGTTTAGATAGGTAACAGGTATGAATGTGTAAGGTTGTTAAGCAAGATGAAGAAGGTTGTTGGGGGTTATATGTTTGAAGAAGGAGATGGCGGGCTTGGGTTTGAGGATTTCTTTTGTGGGTAAGCAAACTCCCCTTTGTTAGTGTCCACGTTACTTTAATGTGGCTATCTTTTATTGTGCTAGTAAAAGGATTCATACAAGTGGAAAAATAAATTGTGCAAACTGAAAATATCTTGACAACCAGATTATAAAATGTAGGGCATGCATGACTGATTGGTACAGTAGTTCCCAATCCTATGGTCTAAATACCACTTTAGAGACCCTGCTATGCTGCTGAAAATCGTATAGACTATTTTTTTTTGTCACAGTTGAGCAACACAACTTGATCCACACACTTCCACAGAATGTAAACTATCATTTGGAAAAATAATTCAGACTACCAGTAATTAATTGCTTGGTCATCTAAACTTCCAATAGTCATACCATTCTTGGCCTTTAATCCTTCATGGTCAATATTTTGCCACTATATCCCTTGACTCCAGTCTATATTTGTATATAATCTGATAGCCATTGTGGACACTGTACTGTACTACACTGCAATGTGTTGTGACTGTGTATTGAATGGTTGGAGATACTCTTTTTTGAATGACATGCTAAACCAAGGTCTCAGCTGCCCATCTCTGGTGATTGACCAGTTAAAGATCACATAGCACTTTCAGAATAGAAATAGCTCCAAGAGTCATTACCAGCAGCCCTCTCGATGAGACAGGTTCTGCAATTTCTATGGCTGTATAAGGATACTGTGGAGCCTTTATTGGATACTGTCTTTGACCAGATGTAGTTAAGAATAAAAGACTCACTGACCTGTAATACCCTGTAGGGTATCTAATGTCAGAATCCCTATAGCTTAAAAGCCAAATTCAATTCTGTTCTATTTATACTGGGTTTAGAACGGAAGCAGGCTTCAATAGCACATTACCACTGTTTCCCACATTAGTGGGACCATTTTTGCCTATTTTGTATTAACCAGGTATAAATCCCTTTTTTAAAACATGTTAAAGATGTGCTGCACACCAATTCAATAGGTGGTAAATTCCATATTCTAATTGTTCTATTTATAAATGTGTAATGCCTGCTAGCATTTCTGGCAGTCTCTATTTTAATTTATTATGCCCTCTCAAATATGATGGGTTATTCTGTATAGTTAGTCCCATTTCCTCCATTAATTTAAAATCTCCCATTGTTTTGTACATGGTCAAAAGGTCTCATCTCACTCTTCTTTGCTGTAATGAGAATAGTCCTAGTTTGTTAATCTCTCCTCATAATTATACTGACTCAGTTATCCGCTCATTCTTGTAAACTTCCTCTGGGTTCTTTCTACTTGATTGTTTTCGCCTGACATATACCGGCTCCACAATCCTGAGCCATAATCTAGATGCGGTCTCACATACATTTTATAGAGTGGCACCAGATAGCCTATAGATCTATTCATAAAGCTCCTATTTATGTTCCTTATTGTGAAATTTGTTTTTCTTATTAGATTTGTCCTGTGTGGTTTGAAGTTTAGCTTATTGTCAATTGTAATGCCACAATCTTTTTCATGTGTGGATACTTTCAACTTGTTACCATTTAGCATATAGGACTGTGATGTTCTCTGCCTTCCCAGGTGCATCACTGTGCATTTCTCCTCATTGAAGGGCATCCTATTCCTAGCAGACCAATCTTCAGTTTTAGTCAGATCATCCATAATCCTTTGTTTTTGTTCATCAGTTTTTACTGGTCCCCCTAGCTTGATATTGTCCTTGAACTTTACTAGCATGCTGTTTATATTAAGGTGGAGATCACTTATGCACAGTACAAACCAGACTGGTCCCAGCACGGAGCCCTGCAGCACTCCACTAGTCACCTCTACAGGATCCGAGCACTCCCCCCAGATGCACACTGTTTTCTACCATCCAGCCAATTCCTAACCCACCTCATTATTCTATTATCTATCATTATTTTGTTTAGATTTTTTACTAAGCTGTCATGTGGGACCTTGTTACAGGCTTTTGAGAAGTCCAGAAAAAAGATGTCCATTGTCATATCGTTGTTCAGATTTTTATTTATATATTCATAAAAGCTAAGCTGGTTTGTGATGCTACCCCTATTTTTCTTGAATCCATGTTGTCTTTTATCATCATATCCTGAGTAGGTAAGATTTTCTTCTATTTTTTCTTTAAGTAAGCTTTCTGTAATTTTACACAGTATGGCCATTGGGCTGATAGGTCTATAATTTGAAGTCTGAGCTCTATTTTCTTTTTTATACAAGGGTATAACCATTGCTAACCTCCAGTCATCAGGTATTTCTCCCATACTGAAAATTGCATTAAAGATATTTATGAGTGGTTTAACTATGTAGTCTTTAGTTTCTTTCAATAATCTAGAGCTTAGTATAACTGGCCCTGCTGACTTATGATATGTTATCTTATTTAACTTGTCCATTACTTCTCTTGTATTAACGGTCAAATTAAGTTCTGGATATGTCTTTGATTTTTCCCATTGCTTTGTTGGATTCCACATTTATACACTGAGCAAACATAGCTGTTGAATTTCTCTGCCATCTCTCTGGGATCTGTTATTTCCCCTCCATTCACCACAATTGAGCCTACTTGATTATTACTCCAGCTCTGTTAATATATGCGTAAAGGCCTTTTCTGTTATCATTTCTATGCAGGAGATTAAATTCCAGTTTACTTCTTTCTGTTCATATTGTAGTTTTCAATTTTATTAACACATTTTTATACTTATTTATGTCCTCTACTGTTCTATATTTTTTCATCTTTATATATGCCCTTTTTTGTTTACTATCATCTTGAGCACTCTATTGGTGCACCATCCTGTTCTTTTTCTTCTCTTTGTGTACATGTTTTTGTTGGGGACATAGTCATCCTCTAACTGCCTCAATTTTTTCTTTAATAAGGTCCATTTCTCACCTACACTCTTTCTTTCAAATTATTTTTCCCTAGTTCAATTCACTCAGTTTGTTTATTTTTTTTTTAAATCAGCTTTGTTGTAATTTTTTGCTATGGCAGAACCTTTTATATGTATCAGATATTTTTTTACCATGAACTCAATAATGTTGTGATCACCATTACTTAACGTTTCCCTTATTTTAATTTTACTAACCATTTCTTCTCTGTTTGTTATAATAAGGTCTAAGATATTATCACCCCGAGTAGCTTTGTAAACTAGTTGGGATAGGTCAGGCATTTGTAGCATTTCCACATAGTGATTTCTACTTGTGTTGTGTACAGTCCAGTCCAGTCTTTCCAGTCGATCTCTGGGTAATTTAATTCACCTGTTACTATTGTATCTCCCTTTTCTGCCATATATTCAATTTCATTTTTGATGTTTCCATTTGATTCCCTGTTTGCATTTGGTGCCCTGTAATAAATTCCTAGGTACAGTATACTTTTTTATCAGTTGTTCCCTGCACTGTCAATCATAGTGATTCTGTACTTGATTCTTCTATATCGTTGTACACTGCATAATCAATTGTGTTCCTAATATAGAGCCACTCCGGCTCCTTTCTTAAGGGTCTATCTTTCGAATATAACTTATAACCCTCAATTTCTTAGATCCATTCCACACCATTTTCTCACCATGTTTCTGATATCATACAAATATCCACATTTTCATTTACTAACTGTACCTTGAGTTCTGATTTCTTATGAATATTAAGACTTCCTGCATTTGTTGACCATATCTTTATTTCAGGTGTTTTCTTCTTGAAGGTACATTGTTGTTTATGATGTTGTTTGTAGCTCCTCCAATGCTTTTGCATAGCATATTTTCCCCTCTCACCCTGCTTTTTAGTTTAAAGACATATCCACATATTTCTTTAATGTTAATCCCAATTTTCTGCTTCCCTTTTTGCTAAGGTGTAATGCATCCTGACAGAAATAGGTCTGGTCATTTATGAACTCCTCCCAGTGTTTAATGCAGCCAATTCACTCCTGTAGTGTCCATTGCCTCAGCCAATTGTTTATATCCTTAATTTTACCAATATTAAATTCATTTTCTCTTGGAACTGGTAATATTTTGGAGAAGTACACATTGCAATTGAGCTGTCTTGTTTCTCCCCAGATTCTTTCATATTCTTTCTTATTTTCTGTTTGCCCTTGTGTTCTGATGTTGTTTACTCCTAGATGGAAAATTACTGTGGCACTACCGTCACTTTCTTTTACTATATTCTGTAGCAATTTCTGCATGTCATTTATTTTAGCCCTTGAGAAGTAGCTCATGGTCACATTCTCCTTATTACCCCTTGAGGTGTATCTGTCAGTATAGTTTACGATTGAATCATCTAATACATACACTTTCTTTTCTATTTGGTTTCCAGTACAAGTTTCTGTATTTATTTGGACAGTTGGTACAGCTGTATCCATCTCATTTTGTATTGTATTTGCATTATCGTGAGGTGTTTGTTGAATCTCCTCCATATTAGTAGTCAACACTTTTTGTGCACATTCAAAATTAGCTAACGCAGCCTGCTCTTGACCTTTGTGTGTATTTGAGTTTGTAGCGGTCTTAACCCATTTGTATTTGATGGCTACTTTCTGGTGTCTGGAATGTGCCTTCTTCTCCTACGTTACCTTCTATTAGAGTGTTGCCTGTTATCCTCAAGTTGTTTTCCTCACTGTTTTCATCCAACAGTAGTAGTAGTTCAAAACTATTGTGTAATTCCATAATGAACCTATCGCCCTTCTTCTTATTTTTTTTCAGTTTTGGTGGTTCTACTATCCATTCCCCTTCACCCTCTGACTCTCTTCCTCTTTTTCTTGCTTCTTTTCCTGTTTCTATCCTACTTACTCTGCTCTGGTAACTGTTCTCTGTATGCTTAAATAGCATTTTATGCTGCATTGAGACTAACTACATTTCTGCTTCTAGCAGCTTCTGTTTAAGTTATTTTATTAAGTGGCACTCCTCATAGGTAAATACCAGGACCTCATTTGCAACCTCAGAACTAATTGTTGTGCATATAATGCATCTTAAACCCAGTTCTCCACCTTCCAGATGAAATATATTAGTGTCCATTTTGTAGTACCAGTCCCTTAATAGACAATTCTTAACACTGCTCTCGGTGCTATACATTTCATGCCTTTACTTACAACTCTAGTGCCTGAACTGTTTTCTATCAGACTTTTCCCCCTTACTCCCCTTCTGACACTTCAGACACATGCAGGCGAGCTGCACATGTCTTAGCACACATGTTCGTGTATGCTCACCCCACACGTGCTCACCCCATTTGCATGGGGCTCAGTTTTATGCCAGTGGGACCAGGAAGTTTGTCTGGTCACGTGACTCCTCGTCCTGACATTATGGCTCACAAAGTGCACTTAATAAACTTTAAAATCAAGCACTTCAGCCTCCAACCTAATTGTAAGCTATTAAAACAGCTATAAGACACAGCTCCCTTGAATTTCAGTGCACACTAGCAGTAATATACTATGGAATAAACACATGATATTCAGTAGTTCCTGGCAAGCCACAGAACTACAGCTCCCAGGTCTCTTCCTGTGTTGGCTTCCTGCACACTGTAATTGAATATTTATCTGCAGCTCCAAGGCTCAAAGGTTCTCCTAACACTTCTTGTCTGTACAGTCTCACCTCAGGATGAGGTCACACAGCATAGGCACAAAAAATTTAGTGTTTGAACTCCACGGGGCTCAGTTTTATGCCAGCAGGACCCAGTTCAGTTCTATTCTATTCTATTCTATTCTATTCTATTCTATTCTACCTCGGATCATGACTCTCAAACCTGATTGGTCCAAACAAGGTAACATGACATGGTTTGGGTAGGAACTATTACCCTGCTTTTCCTTAGCAATGAACAATAGTTCCTGATGATGGCCAACTGTTCGGAAAGTATTGCCTGGTTATGTGACACACCTGTCCCTTCAGCATCTCCTCATATGTAAAATTACATGGGGGCAAGGTTCTTACCAGAGTATGATGAGTCCAATTAGTTTAGTGTATTTTTCTGTTTCAGAAATCATTTATTGGTCCCTCTATGGCAGCACAAGTGGGGAGCAAGCTAACTGCCTCCTCCTCACCATGCACTGCAAGCCACAGCCCAGGGTGACTCCAAAGGGGTGTACATGGGAGCCAAACCCCCCAAATTCTATTTTTTTCAGTGACTTATCCGATTGTGCTGAGCCTATAAAAATGTGTTTTATGAGATGAGTCCCCTCTTCTTTGAAGGTCTAGAGCCTCTCCTGCCACAGCCTGCCTTTTCATCTGCATCTGCAGTTTAGTCTCAGTGAGTCTTCCTACTCTCTGTGCAACTGTGCTTGAGCCTGGCATTTCAGTCTCAGCAGGTATTCCCATTCTCTCTTCAGGCTTGCTTGGTGTCAGTATCAAGATACAGGAAATACAGTTCCATGTAGGCAGGATAGTGTTTTCGCATTCAAAGCAAACTCTGGTCAGAACCGATATGCCTGCTCAGAGCGGCAAGAGTGATTACAGGAATAATCTGTGCTCTCGCCATGATGGAGGCTGCTGTACTCAAGATGGTGATGATATTAGAACTGCACATGCCTGATACTCTCGTATGTGCAGTTTGAATCTGCAGCCATCGTGAACATGGCGGCTATCACTTCTATACTTGTGTAAGAAAAAGTAGTGCCCTGCAAAGTGGGTACAGCAGCCGCAGGGGCATAAACACAACCAGTAGAACCAGCTAGAGCACTGTGGAAACTCACCGACAGTGGTCTGGTCACGTGATTCCACAGTGCTACTCTACAGAACTTCAGCAATACATTTGCGGAACTCCACCCATGCAGCCATAAAAACTCTTTGTCAATGCACACGCAAATAAAAAATTCACCTGTTGCTTAGTGCAGTGCTGGGCTCTCCCTTTTCACTGCTGTCGCAATATACTTTATGTGTGTGGGTAGGGGGATATTTCATAAGGGCAAGGTTTAATAAAACAGATATTGACCAAATGTTTCAGGATATAGTGGCAAAATAAATGCCCCCTCAGGATGATCTATTGACCTCCCACTACTCATATTGCCCTTCGCCTTCAGATAATATAACTACTGTTGGTCTTTAAATCATCCCTCAAGGGCAATATTTTTACAGTATATGCTTTAACTGTTCAACAACATTTGTATTCTAGTCTAGTCTATTCTTTACTCTTTCCTATTCTTTCTTATAAAAATAGTGCATGAACAACTACTGGCAAAACGCCAAGTTTCAACAGAACATTTAATTAACAGATAAAAAAAGTGTTTATAGAACCTGCTGGCCTCCGGACGATGGACCGCCTGACAATATCACTTCCAAGGGATGGTGACTTTGAATAACGATTTGCTCTCTCTTCAAAAAACCATTCGCCTGTTACTATCTGCAGCTGTCTATAAAAGAACAGAACAAACACTGTAAGTGACAAGCCTTCCTCATTAACATATACAACAGGATTTTCAAACAGATCTATCAAGAATCCCATCTCTAGAGTTTCCATGGATTCTATGGAAAGCACCATGGGAACTGAACTTGGAAACTACAGAGTACTCTCACATATTTCCATAGATATTCATAAAAATCAGAATGAAACTGAAAAGGTTTTCCATGGTTACTATAATTAAAACTTGTATGCCACTAGTTTTATTTCCATAATAGCATGGAATTCCAGGTTATTTTATGCTGTTCTGTGCTTTGTGTGCCACTTTCCACTGAAAACACTGATGGAGACCATAACAATTCCATCATCATTTCCATGCTAACTATGAAAAATTAGTTTGAAAGCTGTCTGGTTTATAAGACTTTTTTCCATGCTATAGTGCAAGGAAACCATACAGTAGAGGATTGAGAGAAACAGTGGAAAATCAATGGATGGGATTTGCCCACCTCTTGTTTCTGACCTAACTGTTAATCCATCATCTCATGTCCCCGCAACTGCAGCAAAAAAATTACACAATATGCATTTGTGTCATTTGTTACTGCAAATTGTGACTGTTTGTTGCAAATGAACACTTCTTTGAAAAGAGCAACAGAGCTGCTTGGCTGCTTTCAGGAAGACTTATTTATTTATTTAGATGAAGACAGAGGCAAAGTATGCATTTGTGTCCACACCAGTTTGAAAATCCTGCACATAGTCTTTTTCTGTCTTACACATGTATAATGTAGCTAACCATACAAAAAGGTAAGTTATCATTCCTGTTTGAAATAAAGGAGCTATCAAATTCCAGCCAGTACTGAAACTTAATGGATTCACATGATCTTTTGTATCCATTTTATTTTTTTCCCTAAGCTTACACAAGTAACACACCTTTCAGCTGAGTCTTTTCTTGTACAGCACCTACCTGTACAAAATGGTGCATTAATGCACCTGTTACTTAACTCTTGTTTTACATAAAATGTAATATCCAGACAGTGCCTCTTGATAAAGGGATTCCCAAGATCATGAATCATTTGTGCACATACTTTATTTTCTAATAAACATATGCAGTCTTCATATTTTTTTTTTGCTGACACAAACTTATTTTTCCCACGGCAAAAGCACATCTAGACCACTGCTGGAGGTGGTCCAGCAAAATCTGAGCTGCAGCACAGTATGCAACAGGTTTGGTTATAAAATATTTCATGCAGTACCTGCTCCCTCTGAGTTAAACTTAATCTCCCTTGCTCTGATTTCTTGCTCTACAGCAAGGTGGTGACCAATACACTGCAAGATATAGTTGCAAAATCTCATGCCTCATGTTTACTCCCCTCAGTGGTAAAATCAGTACTGCATATGAATCTTTTACAGTGCTATAGTCAAATGGCATTAAGCTACCTCTGGCCTTTATTAAAAAAAAAGTTTGAATTCAATACTTGCAAGATAAATAAACCACACAGCACATTACGTGATTTTCACCCTGGCTCCAAAATGTAATTCAAAGAACTGATGAATATGCTGGTTTCATACGAACATATGAAAATGCCAGCAGAAACAGACCTCACAGTCTATCGGGTCTGCTTGAGTGTACAGCTAGCATCTTATAATGCTGCTGCTCCTCCCTCCCCCCATCCTATTACCCCTTTCCCTTACCCAATCCCAGACCCACTTGAAGCTGTCTACTGTCTTGCAGGCCACTATCTCCCCTGATGAGGAGTTCCACTTGTCCACCACTCTTTCTGTGAAAAAATGTCTCCTCATCTCTCTCCTGAATCTACCCCCCCAATCTCAGTTGGTGTCCTCTCGTGTCCTTCCCCTTTCTGCTCTGAAAAATCCCATCTGTATTAGTCTTGTTTATTCCCTTCAGGTACTTAAAGGTCTCAATCATATCCCCCCTGGCCCTCCTCTCTTCCAGACAGTACATATTCCACTCCCCCAGCCTTTCGTCATATGACTTGCCCTCCAATCCCTGGATCATCCTTGTAGCTCTATGCTGTACCACCTCCAACAAATTGATGTCCTTCTTCAGGAACAGGCACCAGTATTGCATGCAGTACTCTAGGTGGGGCCTGACCAGTGACCTATACAAGGGCAGGATAATGTCCCTACTTCTGGAGGAGATCCCTCTAGCTATGCACCCCAGCATTTTGTTGGCTTTTGCCGCTGCCCTTCTGCATTGAACAGAGTTGTTCATGCTCCCTGTTATGACCACCCCTAGGTCCTTCTCTTCTGTGAAGCAACCCAACTGAACCACATTTAAGTGATAATCCCTTCCCTGGTTCTGGGCTCCAAAGTGCAGAACCTTGCACTTCTTGGCATTGAACCCCAGCTGCCATTTATCGGTCCACGCCTGCAGCTTATATTCAGGTCTTCCTGCAACCCTTCCCCCTCCACCAGGTCATAAGGTCCTATGAATGCGTACAGAGGAGATTAATAAAGAAAATTGTTCTGGCTAAGGATAAATATTATGCAGAGAGGTTACAGGTGCTTGATCTTTTCTGTATGACATATAGGAGGGTGAGAGGTGAATTAATCTATGTATTTAGGGTATTTACAGATGATAGCCTGTTGGAATCTGCTGGCCTGTGTAAGAAAAAACAGACAGGCAGGTCTATTAGAGGTCACTGTAAGCAATTAAAAGGTGAATTCTTTAGAACATCTAGGAGAAGAATATGGTTTAATCAGTGAGTGGGGAATGAGTGGAATGCGCTGCCAGAGCAAGCAGTAAATGCACCCACACTAGGTACATTTAAAGCAGGGTTGGACATATATATGGGGGACAGGGCCAGGTAGTTTTACCACTGCACAGTGGCAAGTCTATTATGGCCTTTGTGGCTGTTTGACTTGTATTCAAACCTATGACCTATAACCTATGACCCATGTACCACAACTTCCATCTTGGTATCATCTGTGAACAGACTGATTTTGCTCCAGATCCCATCTGAGATATCTGCAAAGAAAATCCTGAACAGTATTGGTCCCAGCACAGATCCCTGTGATACCCCACTCATCACCGCTCTCGTTGATGAGAGTTCCCCCCACCACCACACTTTGCTGTCTGGCCCTCAAGCAGTTCCTGATCCAGGTCACCATTTGTGGTCCTGCCCCCACATACTCCAGCTTCCCCCCCCCCCAATCTCCCTTGTGGCACTGAATCAAAGGCCTTACTGAAGTCCAAGTACAGGACATCCATACCATGGCCCTTGTCCAGTTACTGTGTCACCCAGTCATAGAACTCTACCAGGATTGTCTGCCATGATCTGCTCGTGACAGATCCATGCTGCTGGTCATCCTAGATACCATTTGCCTCCAAGAAGCTCACAAGCCTCTCCTTTAGGATGGTCTCCATGAGTTTACCCATGATTGAGGAGAGGCTCACTGACCTGTAGTTCCCTGGTTCATCCTTTGGCCCACTTTTATGGATGGGCACCACATGGGCCATCCTTCAGTCCTGTGGCACACATCCTGTGTCCAGGGAGGTATTGAACAGGTCTGTCAGTGGTCCCACAAGGACCTCTGCCAGCTCCCTCACTACTCTAGGGTGAATGCCATCCAGCCCAGGTGCTTTGTCCACTCTAAATGCCCTCAACCCCTCCAACACCCTGCCCACTGTAATCCCTACATCTGTTATCCTCTTCTCCCCTTACCCCCCCACTTGTCTGAGGTATTTGCACCCCTTCTCCTGCATGAACACAGAGCAGAAGTACTTATGTTCAGTGCCTCTGCCTGCTCTGACCCCTTCTCCACCCACCCTACATCTTTCTTGATCCTCACAAGCTGGTCTTTGCTTCTCCTTTTCTCGTCTATGAAATGGAAGAAGTCTTTTTCTCCCCTTTTGATCCCCATGTGCCAGTCTTGGATTTCTAGATGCTTTGGCCCCCCTGGCCAGTCTGGTGACCTCCCTACACTTTTCCCTTTATCTTCTCCTCTTTCCATTTTCCTATACTCTCAAAATGCCACCCTCTTGGCTCTCACCCCTTCCCCGACCTCCAGTGACAACCAACTGGGTTTCTTTGTCCTGCACTTCTTGTTTTTTTTCCTAGTACAGGTCATGTTGCCTACTAGAAAATATTAGTTTGAGTTAGTGAATCATTATGATGATGCTGCTACAGTAGGCTGACCCTGACTTATAATGTGCCCCATAACAGCTCATCATTTATTTTTCATTTCTTAAAAGGAACATAAATAATATTGTTTACATTTTTTAGTATAACTGTGAATGTGAGCATGTGTAAAGTCTGTATAATCACCCCATTGCATTGTTGTGCGTGTGTGTGTGTGTGTGTGTGTGTGTGTGTGTGTGTGTGCATGTTTTGAAATAGTCCTATTTTTTACTTATTTTGGGCCCTATATTAATGCAGTCTTTTCCCCATCCAATGCATATTTAATTACTTGCCAGTTCTGGAACCTAGAAGCATCAGTTGAGCCGAATACCACAATGAAGCGGGCAAAGTGACATCAGCTGAGCTGTCCCATACTCTCGGCACATTTTCATCCCTGCCTTTGCCTGCATTTAGATAGGGTGTCTCCCTGCAGGAACCGAGGTAGAACCTGGAATTCGGGAAAGGACATCTAAACAACTCGAAACGTGGTGACTGGGCATTCACCAACCAGTTGCCATGGACACCACAGCTTAGATGAGACATAACTAGTTTATTTCATAAAAATTCCATCGTGAGATACAAACAATCCGTACATGCCAGACATGTTTTGAACATTACAAGGTCCTTTATCAAAGGCTAATGTACAAATGGCCATCTATCACTATTTAAAGTACAAGTAGTAACTGACACAAAAATGACATCATACACACATTTTAAAACCATTGGATGTCACTTAATTACTAGTAATAAAATTATAATTTGTATAAGGAAATAGACTATGATCTGTGTATTCCCCCCAACCCTCTCTGCTTCAAGTATACATAGGGCTTCATCATTCCTCTTTTTAACATCACCCTGCCAATCAGTTTGACTTGTTTGTTGAGAGTGGTTGTTTTAAATTGTATTTCTGTCTGCAGGGGTGGCACAAGGGCCATTAGACCACGTGTTGGATGGCCTATGTCCTGGTGGGTTCGCTGGCTGTTGGAATCCCATTTAAGGGGATGGGGCAGCCAGGATCTGCTGCAAGCCCCCTAGCACACCCCAACCTTGGTGCACACTTGGTGCATGGCTGGTCTGGAGCAGGGGTTTCTCAGTTTGTTGCAACCAGCCTTCTGAATCAGAAACTTTGCAAGTTTTGATGCACAGTGCCCCTTGCATCAAACCTGTTTGAGGCAGGCACCTTGAGTCAAACGCAGAGTGTTGTGAATTGAGTCCCTTGTTGCAGTCTCTTGATAGACCCAACAGTCTTTGCTCCTGTGAGGCCTTGATCTTCACTGAAGGCATTTTACTAATATGGGACTTGTGGGCTTCAGTGTATCTGCTCCTAGGCTTTGGAATTACCTTCCTCCCCTAGTGAGGGATTCTGAGTTTCATAGTTCCTTTAAGATGGCCCTCCTTAGTCACTACCTTGATTCATTTGTGTGTACTTGTTATGATCTACTGTAGCCTTGTATATATTCCTGGAGTTATTTGTTTTCCACCATCTGTTTTCACCCTGGGCCCACAAACATGCAATGGGTGGAGCGGCTGAGCTCTGCTTCTACAGAGAAAGCTTAGTGCCCTGGATGTGGGATCCCTCCCCTTTCTTGTGGTGTGCATTTGCTGGCACCCAGCTGCCACTGTGTGTCAGGCAAGCAGTGTGCCACATAGTCTCCCCTTCCCAAGGAAGGGGAACTGTCTGTGGATACTCAATCCTTCTTCTCTCTGCCAGTCACCAAGCAAGGAGAGTGTGTTCCTGATCCCGGGTCGTCGACGTGGCCTTCAACACCTCAACCCTCTGCGCCACCAGGCCAGCCTGAAGTTATAACTGTACTTTGTTGTTCATGATACTGTTTTTGTCAAAACGTCATTGTCAAAACTTGTTGCTTATTTATTGTGTCCTGTTGTAAGCTCTGCTCACCTCAGGACATTCCTGAAAATAGGCACTCTGTTGCCTAGTGTACTTACAGTACCTGGTTACCAGAAAATATCTATCTATCTATCTATCTATCTATCTATCTATCTATCTATCTCTGTATGTCTGTCTGTCTATCTAGCTATCTAATCAACTAACTAAAGTAACTAGCTATTTCATGTGGGGAATGTTGTGTGAATCTTTCTAATTAATACATTATTACAGTCACTGTGAAACAAAAATACACTTTATGGTTCAGTTTACCCAGTCTTAGGCTAAAGCAGCAGCACAGGCTGAGTGGGGGTTTTCAAGCAGAACTGTACTCTTGTGAGAGAGGTGTTCGGTGCTTGGAGTTTCCTTCTGATGTGGAGTTTTTCATTCTAGGACTAGTAAGCCATGTTAATTGGTGGATTGTTGGGTGATTGGTGTGGCCAGACCAGGGATGCAGAGATGTCATAGGACAGGCTCCTTTGTGCTAAGAGCAGCAGGAGAGATATGGTGGACTGACGTGAATATCATTCTATGGGCTTGTGTGGAGGTGAGCCATGAATTTCTGCCATACCTGCTCTACTGGCTGCTATTTTACTTTATTTCTGCCAGTGCTCTGCAAAATAAAAACTACTGTTAAGACTTTGATCCAACTCAGTGGCAATGAGTTGGATCGTAGGGATAAACTGTTAGTTTTGCTTCCTGGGTGGAAGCTGGGAGGCTAATCTTCTCAGACATTCATTTGAGTAGGACATTATCTGTGTTATTGAATTTGAGCTACTAGTTTAGGGGCCTGGTGCCATTCTTGGGTTAGGGTCAAGGGGTCATCTATTATTAAATTATTCATCTGTTCAGATTTCTGCTGAGAGCTTTTGCTCTGGGTGCTGGACATTTTTAGGATGCTATTATTGTTGGACAGTGTTACCTGCTTGCCTGCTTTACACCACGTTTTTAATCCATTTTGTCTGGAAAGTTTATGATATTGTATTTTTATAATTTAGTATTTTCTTTGGTGTGTGCTGGGGCATGTAAGTTGGATAGGAATAGTTTATGTAATGAATGATTGGTGCGGGTTTGGAGTGTATGATTTTGTATGTATTGTGTGAGGAATTTTGTTCAGAGTAAAGAGTGTGTTTGGTGATGTGGTGTGGGTGTTTTTTAAGTTTGGAAGGAGGGTTATTATTTAGTTATTGCGTTAGTAGTACTGGGGATGTGTTGCACAGTGCAGACCCTAGGCTCAACTACTTCCCCAATTCTGCTACAAGATCTTCACACTGTCTGTGATCCCTCCCTGCCAACAAATTGTCTGTGATACCCCCTTGACAAATGCAGCATACCACTGGTGTAAGGATGGTGCAGAGAGGTGGGGGATCAGGAAGAGGTACAGCGGTGGGGCAGGAGACTTGGGGACAGCCAACTGGGAGGGTGTTATTGGGATTATGAGGATCAGGAGATGCTCTGGGGTACAATGGGAATTTGAGAGAAGCTAAGAGTGGTTAATCCCTGGCTGCAAATCAATTAGCTCTGGACAAGGCACTCTCCAACAATTCATTCCAGACAAGTCAATGCCATGATAATAGGGTCCCTGACAAATCCATTCAACAATTTGCACACATGAAATATATTATTATACAATCTCCAGCTGGCTGCCATTTGACCCACAGGATGACCCAATATGCTCAATGCTATTAAAACTAGCCCTATTGCTATTTATTGTTGTTCAAGTCAAGTTTGATATATCATTGGAGCAAATTGTTGGGGAACTAATTTGTTAGGGGCCCAATCGATGTGGGAGTGACTTTTCTGGAGCAAATTGTTGTGGAGCAAATTGTCCATACTGAATTTACATGTCCCCTTAATCCCCATACTCAGGGAGCCCACTAGACCAAGTGAACAGATAGTTGAGGGGCTGGCCATCAATGCATGTCCTCTGGACAGTGCTTTACAATGCCAGATTGATGAGGAATCAGATGCTATTATCACAGACTTAATATGTCATTTCTCTGTCAATCTGGCTTACTTTACTGAAACCTTGCTAGTTGGAGATACTGGTGTGCTATTGGATGTAGCCATCTCAGTTGGGTTCTCTGTAGTGCACTGCCTGAGGAAGGACAGCTGTGTGTGTTTGTGGCTATCTGTTTTAAATCTGAGCTGAACCTGGTGGTGCAGACAGTGGGGGATACTTAATGGTTTGAATGTGTGGCTGTGTGGGGGTCTAACTGTAAGTTGTAGGATCCTGCTCACATACTGGCCTAGAGGGTGGAAATGGATTTTCTGTAGGAAATCACAGACATCAACATCGACAGGGTATTGTAGTCACCTACAATGAAGCTTCCCAGGATTAAACCCAGTTCTGCAGCATTCTGCAGCAGTTACTGCAGTAAACCATGTAATTTCAATGGGAATTAGTCATTTTTGTCATGTAGGAAACTGTTACCCTGTGCTTCATACTGACAGTAACAGAGTTTCCTGGTGATAACTCACTAGTTTCAATGCACACACAAAACAATTAAGGGCTGTCTATTTGCAGATGACACCAAAATCTGCAATAGGGTGGATACTCCAGTGGGGGTGGAACGGATGAGCAGTGACCTAAGAAAACTTGAGGAGTGGTCTTGTGTATGGCAGCTGGGTTGTAATGTGACAAAGTCCAAAATAATGTACTTGGGGTACAGAAACCCAGGGACAGAGTACAAGATGAGTGGAGTGCTACTGATGACCACCCAGCAGGAGACAGGCCTGTGGGTAATAATCTCTGATGACCTAAAGGTGTCCAGGCAATGCAACAAAGCAGTTGAGAGGGCTAGTGGGAATATTCTCTTATGCCTGTCCCATGCAAGATTGAAACTCCCACTGTTTTTGCTGCTATCATCTCTGTTGGCAGACTGTTCCAGGTGTCCACCATTCTTTCAGTGAACCTGCCTTCTCTTGCCTTGCATTATTAGTGCACTTACATTACATGTGATTTTGTTGCTGTATATGCTGTACCCCATTTGCCTATCAGCTCATTATGCATATGTGTATTTGTTCTCACTGCCCACTGCCTATGTATCACCTTCCTTGTAATACTGTCTTACAGTTTGCCTACTATTTTGTCTGTACTGTTTATTATTGTATATTTGTCATACTGCTTTACTGTTTACTATATTTGTCATGCAGCTTGTAAGACCTATCTTTGTAATCTCCCGGGACGCACCTGAATATAGGCATTCCTTGTCTAGTGTCCTTACCCAGTAAACAAAAGCTAATATATAAATATCTGTACTTGTATAATCCTACATGTTAAATGGCTGTATCTGAATTGACTGTTTCTTTTCTTTGTTAACACTGTTTTGACTTGTATAATTTATCTACTGTACCCCTGTTTTGTCATGATGTGGAACCTTTGTAAACGAGCTTCCAGCTCAAAGGTTGTAAGCCAAGATTTCAATAAATAAATAAATAATACTTGGACAGAAGGCAGGGTATGGGAGAGGGTACCACTGGACACCACAGATATATGAACATGGGGCAGGATGCGATGGGGTTTCATTGGATGCCACAGATACTTGGACATGCAGCAGGGCATGCGTGGGGCACACAATGGACATCGGGGATACTTGGACATGGGGCATGGCGTGGAAGAGGGTACCTCTGGATTCTAAGGACTGTTTGGTGCAGGGTGGGGTAAGAGAAGCTGGCACCAGTAGATACCAAGGATTGCTTGGTACAAGTGAGGGATGAAGGTGGGCATGCCAGTGTATTAGGGTACTGTCTGGCAAAGGGTGGGGTTAGAGCAGGAAGTGGCACTGTGATCAGGTACTACTTACCATTTAAGTTATTGACAATGCTGGATAAAGTAATATATACAGTATCTGTAATGAAATTTCTTTTTGGAAAAAGAAATTTATTGCAAAAAACTGCATTTAAACATCAGTTAAGGTAGACTCTTAATGCCATAGAAGTAAAGAAATGTGATGTTAGGCAAAATAAATTCCCTCACTCCATCATAAATCTGTGGCATGGTGATAATTGGGTTTGAATCTTCATGCAACTGTACCTACCTAACTTAATGCCGGCACCATACCCCTTGAGATTTCACCCATCAGCAATTGAAGGAAACAGTGAAACTACCTTAAGACTCTGAATCCTGCAACAGCACATTTTATTCCACCTGACTTTGGGTCCAAAGTCATAGATCCTGCTCCTATCATGGAGAATGTTGAAGGACACTTCTTTTGCTCCACAGCCTCGAGGACACGGGCTCTGCAGCAGAAGGCTGAAAGGGAGATGCCTAGGCAGAAGAAAATCCTCAGCACCTCCTGCATCACAGTGAGAGCAGCTGTTGCCACACATCAAAGTTGCTGCCTACCACAGGTGAAGGAGTGCACTGACAACAAAAATGGGATTCACCCAGTGACAGCCTCAACCAATCAGATGCCTAAGCACAAGAGTGCACAACATTTGGGAAGACACAAATAATGTTTTTAAGGTAGGAGCACCTTAGAAATAAGATTTTGGGGCCAAGTGTCCCCAGACCACAAAATGAGAAGTAATCTTGCTTAATATCTGACTCCATCACCATAGCAACAGGGTCAGAGGCCAGCCTCACAGCAAATCGCTTCAGATGTCTGCCAGGGAGCCATAGAGGGCTCTAGGGGCACTGGAGGGATCAATAATTTTCCAGAGAGGCAAGCAGCCAATCAGCAATCAAGTGCCAGTCAGATAGAGCGTCCCAAGAAACTGACAGGAGGAAGTGACTAAAGAGGAAGCTGTCTGCTTACACTTAAGAATTTTCTAGCATGTCCTTTAGTTTGCTGTTGTTTGCAGTGGAGAACAAACCTCCCATCTGTGAGAGAGAGAAAGGAGCAGAGCATAGATTTTGGAAGGAGGAAGGTACTTATGCAGCCACCAAGGAGGACACTGTTGCTGGCAGCATGGAGAGAGAAAGGAGTGTAAAGTTGCAGCTGAAGGCTTCATCCTATAAAGATGGGTCACCTGAAGCAGAGGCTCAGAATATAGCCTGGGATACTTTGCCTTACCAGACCTGAGGGCCTGCAAGCGTGGTACAGCCAGAGGGCATAATGCTGCTGTGCTGGTCACTACAACCAGGCGAGCTGTAGAGGCCAAGGATCATCACGATACTCTGAGAGACTGACAGAGTGATAAACCAACTGAACTTGTGTGACATGCAAGACTGGCAGCAGAGAGCTGAGAGAGCCTTCAGAGCTGCATCGTCAGGCTGCAGGCTGGAGCGGGTACATCCAGCCAGGGATGCCGCTGGAGACAGAGCCTGCCGGTGCCAGGTTAACTGTGCATAACCAAAAAGGGCCACTGGGTCCTGCAATACAAATTCTAGCAGGCACCAGGTTTAAGTTGGTTGGATTAGGTCACCTGGCAAGGATAACAATTTGTTTTCCTACCAACTGTTGTTCAGTTAAGCATTAAAGTACAACCAGGGGTTATGTTAATGTTCTAGTTAATTACCCCCAGGGATGTGATTTGGCACAAGGTTCAGCCAGCTGTCACATGCTACCAGGGGGTCATTAACATAACCCCTGGGAGTACCATATTGCTATTATAAAAATATAACAACATCTTTGTCTAATGTGTAGGTTTTTTAAGTCTATTTGCATCCAGATGCAGAATTGTTATTACATTGTTCATCCACATCTTTGGAGCACTTTCATTGCTGTGTTGTGTGTTCCCGACTTATGTCAGTGCACACTTGTTTATGATTGAGCTTACTGGAGTACACCTTCCCATCTCCATGGCAACCCCAAATAATGATCAGTCCTAGGTGTAGCTAGAAGTAAATCTAAATGAGTAAATACAGTTCCCTTAAAAAAACAATATATTTTATACCTATTTGTAGCAAGGTTTAAATTGGCTGCAGGAATCAGGTGCTCCTGACATACAATGAGTTTACGTGTGTTGATGAGGAGGGCCCATTGTCACTGTGGCAACCTTCATTGCCCAAGTCTGTATTTTTTTTTTTCCTTTTTCAAGAAAAAATAATCCCTTTCTACTGCAGTGGGACTCAAATCCAGCAGAAGTGGGATTGCAGTTAATTCAGATTTCATGTTACTTTTTAAAAATCAAATATGTTCCTGAGCCCAATCCTGTAATAAACAAGTGTGAACAATGACCACATCCCTTCAGTGTGCTTCCCCTCTGCCACCCTTGTATTTTTTTAATTCTTCAGTAGGTCCAGTGCTCATCCCGGACCTGCTACCCCACTTGCACCAGCTCTCAGTCAACTCTCATATACCCCCCCCCAGACAGAGAACAAAAAGGCAGGGGGTGGGTGACCTGGTGCGTTAGAAAGTGGGAGGAGTTAGTAAGCATGAGTGGTGGCCACTACTGACTGCCATGCAGCTGTATGTTATTATTATTATTATTAGTAATACTCAGCATTGCACTTCTCCAGTAGCTCCTCACTATACTCCTATGACTCACATCAGATTCCTGGTAAATTCTTCCCTTCCCTTCCATGTAAGTGTCTGATGAACAGGCACTGGGCTGGGGGGATTACTTTGAGGTGATTGGTTAGACTGGCAGACTAGTCTGAAACTGTCATTGTCACTACCACCACTGCTTGCATACAGACCCTTATTTTACTTTTTTTTTATGAAGTTAGATGTCATAAAACACTGCATGCCACTGCCTGCAGAAGAGCTCCTAACCTGTAAAATGCTGTGGCACTCAGACTAGCAGATCCAGCTATGTGGATTCTAATAGTACTCTTTGTTTTGAACTGTATTCCAAGTCCAGAAAAGGGAGGGGAGTGAATGTTGCTGCCATTAGCCATTCAGAGAGATTCAAACAGCACAGATGTATATCGGCGAGAGACAATCAAGAGATTAAGCACATGGAGGTTAACTGACTTGCTTAGGGTCACACAATGAATAAGTGGAAGTACTAGAACTCCAATCCAGTCTCCAAGTTCATAGCTCTGTACTGTGAACACTAGGCCTAACTGTCTCCCCAGATATAACAAAGTAACAGTTATTTCTTGGGCCAGCAAACAGTAGCCGTTTCCTTCAGCTATACAAATAACCATTCTATCTTTCTTTGGGAAAAATAGCATACTGCCAGATCTAATTTCAGTCTCAGCATTTGGTATAGTCTCCCATAGTTGGGAACATGTTTTTTTAATTACCATCCTTCTCCGCAGCCTCGCATGCACATCCAAGTTGACTAAAGGATCAGGATCTGCACAGCTCCACTGATACCTTTAAAATAAGTTTTGTGACATCTTAAATGTGTTTCATTATTTCTCAGTATGTCACACTTGTCTGGGAACTGATAATCCTATCTGCTAAAACCCAGGCTGTCCACAGTTCATGACCATCTGCTTTCCCTGAAACTCATCACTTTGGGGCACTGTAAAAGCATAATACATTTACAAACCATGGGTCCCATACATTAATGATATCTGGCCCTACATGTCTTTTACCTGACACATAGGGCTGGGTACCCACTCCCTGGGTGTCTGACAGACACCCGTGAATACACTAACAGTAAACAAGCACTCTGCACCCCTGCCCAGGAGCATACACTGAGGATCCTGTGTAACTACGCAGTCTGGCCTGGGCAGGGGGCAGGTGCAGACGGGCCCACTGAGGGCCGATGGAGCACAGCATGCACAGTACCATTTGTGCTCTGCCAGATCAGTGTCAGGTGCTTACCATTATACCAGCCAAAGGGTTGCTGTAACAATGGTGCATCCCCCCTGCTGGTCATTGCACTACACACTGGTGCCTTGTAGTCTCAGACCCCAGACTCCTTGAAGGCCTTGGAGGGTATGGGGGTGGTGGCAGACTGGGGTCATCAGCTGTGAAATCCATCATATTTCATGCCTGCTTTTGGGGACTTGGCAGCCCATACAAGGACTGTCATACCCCATGGTGCTCTACTCACATGGAGCAAGGGATCCACTCTGGGGCCTGGTCAAGGCTCTCTATTGGAAGCACCCATTCAGAAAGCCATAACACAGCTCTAGCTTAAACCAGAACCTCCCACCTTGATACACCTCAACACAATGGCAAGATATTATTTGGGATATTTATAAACTGGAAAAAATGACTTCATATCTACAAAAGATGGAGGATTGGAACCAGAACACATGGAACCTATAGCTATCAAATATCATGCCACCGAGAACTGACATCCCCTGAGCTAAATCCTACTACCTGCAGTAGAAAGACATACTATATTCACCCCATATAGCCACCAAGAGGACACAGAGACATGGGATACTTCTTCTGGGACTGTGATAATGTGAATAAGAGGATCTTTTACAATATCCGATTGCGCCTAATGAATACTGAAATTGTTACTATGAGGACCCTGTCAGGCACCCTCCTTGTGCACTGTAATTTCTTTGTAAGCTGTATGTGGTTGTCTGGAAAATTTCAATAAACTTTAAGTAAAAAAAAAAAAAAGAAAGGGGAAGTCCCCCCAATCAGGGTCCTTGGCCTCCCAACCTGCCCTTCCCCTAGCACGGAGCTACATGGTCACACTTGGGATGCCCGAGCCCGCTAAGGGGAACATGCATACTGGACCTGCATATCCTTCAGGATCCAGATACATGGCATACACTTGAGTAGCCTGGAGTACATGCCCCTACCAGTATGTACTGAGCATATTAGTGAATAGAGACCCATATCATGTATTTTCATTGATGCGTAATACAACAGTTACCCTTGAAAACGGCGATTACAAATGAGCGACAGCAAATTAGTGACTGAATAATCACGACTGCTCTATCAGCGACCAGTACAATTAAGCGAATATACAATTTTGGCGACCGTGCATTGCAAGTTAATTGTCATAATAGCGATTACCCAAATTCAGCGACTCTGCTGACAGTTTAAAGTGCGGGAGAGCATGGGAGGCATGTCACTGTATTACCAGGATTCAGTGACTCTGCTGACAGTTTAAAGTTCGGGAGGCATGTCATAATAGCGACTGACAAATAAACAAAAAAAATTTATTCACAAACCAATTAAAAAAGCCAAATCAAGGAAACAAACCAATTAAAAAAGCCAAATCAAGGAAACAGACCAATTCAAAAAGCCAAATCAAGGAAACAAACCAATTCAAAAAGCCAATTAATGTGCCAGGTGCTCTTAGGTGCATTCACACCCGAAATTGAAAGTTGTAAGCGAGAACCCGGAGATAATCATACAAGCTTCTTGTTCCATAAGAAGCCACTATAGCTGCAATGCAAGCATTGCTGTCCTTGTATTTTTTTTTCCAGTTGCGGTATATGCCCCAGACACAATTTGTTCTAATCTAATTTCAGTGAGCCTCTGTTCTTCTTTAAGCAAATGAATCAACTTCCAGACTCTGGGATGACAGGCACCTAATCTGGAATTGAATCCCCTGTGCCAGCCCTCTACAGTGTTATTTGTTCGTGCAATGGTGGTAAAAAAGCAAGTGATAGAAGCATGCGAATGTGAAAAGCAAAATCAGGGTCTGCACTATAACGTTCATGTAGATCTGGTAACTTCTGAATCTTTCTCCAGATACATTGTGCTAGATGGAAAAAGCACCCATGCAGGTTTGCAGATGGAAAAGCATTGGTAAATGCTTTCCATGAAGACTTCTCAAAGTCAAGAATAGCTGTAAGCAGTAAGCGGTGTTAGGTTTGGCAACAGTGATTTAAGTTGGGAATATACCCTCTCATATGTTGTAGTTTTGCGTGAACACATGAGTACAAAAACAGCAGTGACAACTGTTCCTGACTTAACACCATGTATGGTGTACAGTTGGTCAAATAGCGTGGGACACGATTTGAATGTGCTGTCCATCATCCAATCAGTGCACTCACTGAGAAATCTTACATTTGCACTGGTTGCAAACATTAGAATCCTGTCCTGCTCCTTGCCACTATCGAACAGTAGGAAATGTTCACCACCTTCAGTTACTGTAAATTCAGGTGGAATGACCAATTCCTGCACTGTGCTGGGTGTAACGGGGCAACCGCGTTCTACCTGACGTATCCTTTGCACAGTTCTTTTAATTAACTGTACATCTGGCAATCAACCAGCAACTGAGTGAGGTGCAGTAGAAGTGCACTGCACTACAACCCGTGAAGTGCTCTCTAAACAACCTCTTGCACGCTCTCTTACAGTAGCCATGACTTTACATACACCAACTCCTCCAGCATCCACAACATGAGTATGTTCTCTCATTTGAGCAATTACCTTGCCTTCTATTGTGTGGATGCGTGCAAGGCAGTTGAAGCGGTGTGCATCCACACATCGCCAATACACCCTTCCTCCTTTTTCTTTGTCATGGCGATAATGGAAACCAGAAAATAAGGCTAGTGGCTTTCCCTTCTAGCTTGCGATAAACTCCACGTCCATGGTAACCTCGATCTCGGTACTGACACGGTATTGGTACCTTTAAGAGTTAGGCTAATGCATTGTGGGATCCAAGAAACAGGAAGTAATACTAATCATAATATATCACAACTATCAGAAGAGCAGCTTACTACACACAAACTCCATAAATAGTAAGTAAACACCAAGTAAACCATGACTGAATGCAGAGCGCTATTATTACATGGTAGCTGAGACTGTGGGGCGCTGAAATTTGCGAGCGTTATTAATGCAGTCACTGAAAAGGAGGCACTCAAACTGTAGTCGCGATTTTATAATTGCGATTTTCACATGGAACCTAATACAACTCTGCAAAAAACTTTCATCAATGCACCATTAGAGTTCCAGTGACAAAAGTTGAGAAATGCGGACTTAGGATTTCCAACCCTAACACCCCACCCCCAGCCTTGGTTTCAAACCCTAACACCCCACCCCCACTTTGCATGCAGGAACAGGCATGGGGTGTGTGCCTTGGAGTTGTGAACCCTAATGCTCACCCCATTTCATGAGTAAGTATGCTGATGTTGGTATAGTATAGGAGAAGGGGTGAGCGTTAGGTTTACAACCCCAAGGCACCCCCATGCCTGTTCCTGCATGCAGGGTAGGGGTTGAGTGTTAAGGTTTGAAACCCAGGATAGAGGTGGGATGTTAGGGTTGGAAACCCTAACACCACATTTCACTACTTTTGTTGCTGGAACCCTAACAGTGCATTAACAAAGTTTTTGCAGTGAATTTCCTTACTTTTTGAAAAAGTATAATCCTAGGCTTATTTGCTTGTTGGAGCACAGGGATCTCTGGACCCTGTGCTCCTAACCATCCAGATTTTTTGAGAGATTGTAATTGTATCCTTATTTCCCTGTGGGAGCACAGAAGCCTGTGGACCCTGTGCTCCCATCACTCCAGAATGCTCTGTGTATTTGCATGTGGGAGCACAGGGCCTTCTGGGCCCTGTGCTGCCATGTATGCATAAGGACTGCATGAGCATGAGTGACTGAGACATTTTTTCTGTAATGCCATTCTTCTGACATCAGGTCAGCTGTATTATAGATTCCAGACACCAGAATGTTGGTATTATGACTCTTAGGCAGGCTAACTACTCCACTGAATTTTTTTTTTAATTTATTTAGCTTTTGTTGACCAGGTAAGTACACTAGACAAGACATTTGCCTATTTTCAGGTACGACCCAGGAGTGTACAATGAAATACAAGTTCATACAGAGGACAACATGATACAAGTTAGGCATTACACAGAATCAGGTAGAACCAGATAAACATAACACAAGCAGTCAGTAAACACAGTTAGAATAGGAGAAAAATATATACATAGAGTCACCAAGGATATGAACAGTACATTATACAATTCTATACAGCTCTGCGCTCCAAAAGCAGAGCCATAGTCAAAGCATCACCTGAAACAGAGAGTAAATACATTATATACAGAGTAGAACCCAAGCAGGCAGGATGCATCAGCAGGACCTGCACAAGGGTACCAAAAGAAGGACATGTAAGTCCAGTGCAGGGGACTAAGGTTAGTTATGGTGGTTTAAGACAACCACATGCAGAGGAGAGCTTCAATTAATTCCACAGGGAGCTCTAAAGGCATGAGTGGGAGGGGGAGGAGCGGACCTGGGCGGGAAAGGAGTTCCATATTCTGGGAGCACATGAAGTAAAATCCCTGTTCCCCATTTGCGTTTGAGTTGCAGGAACTTTGAGAACAGCAGGGTCCAATAACATAAGGGAGCAAGAAGAAGAGGCAGTCAGTTTGAGGAGCTCAGCCAGTCCTGGGGGGGGGGCATTTCTGAGAAGCTTGCCCGTGAAGCTGCTCAAGACAAAATTCATGTGGTTGGGTGGGGAGAGCCAGTGAAGTTTGTTATACAGGTCACAGTGGTGGGTGACGTGAGGGGCAGCAAGTGCAAAGTGGCAAATGTTATTATAGGCTATGTCCCACCTAGAGAGGTGAACTCTGGAGGTGCGTGCAAACAGGATAAGTCCATAGCAGAGAGAAGGGAGAAACACACCGCTTGCCAGTGCAAAGTGAGCAGCAGAAGTAAGATTGTTCTTCTCTCTGTAGGCCAGACCCAGTTTGCAGTTGACAGCTCTGCATACATTTTGGATATGATGCCCAAGGTCAAGCTGGGGGACAAGTGTCACCCCAAGGTATTTGATGGAGTCAGTGATTAGGACAGGAGTACCATCAATACCTGTGATACTCAATGTGGCAGGGGAGGCCTAAATCTTGGCCAGGGACCCAAAAAGCATGGTCTGAGTTTTTTTAAGGTTGAGGACCAGCTTGTGGGTCATTATCCAGGACTGGATATTCCTGAAATCCTCACTCAATTGGTGGTTGATGATCCCAATGTCACAGGAATGGGTGAGGATAACCAGGTCATCTGCATATAGGATAGAGCTACAGTTGGAATAAGTAGAGGGGAGATTATTGACAAAGATAGAGAAGAGGCCCTAGGACTGAACCCTGGGGGACACCAGAGGTCACAGGAGTGGCGGCCAAGAGGACTTTACTGAATTTAGTAAGTTGCTGCCTGCCCTGGAGGTAATTAGCGAACCATCTTAGGACAGGTGGGGACAGACCAAGGGACTGAAGTTGAGAGCAAAGGAAGACAAGGTCAACTAGGTTGAAAAGGCCTTAGATAGGTCAATGAAGATGGCACCTGAGAGCTTACCCTGGTCCATAGCTGCCCTGATCCCAGAGGAGACAGTGACAAGGGTGGAGGACATACTGTGTCCTTTGCAAAAGCCTTGCTGCATGGGAGACAGTAGCTCATGGGCCTGAATATACTCCATGAGTTGCCCAGCTACAACTTTCTCTAGATGTTTCCTGATAGTCGACAAGATGGCTATCAGTCAGTAGTTGTTGAGAATCTTTGGGTTGTCCTGTTTGAGAACAGAGACAATCCTCACCACCTTCCAGAGGTTGGGGATAACTCCAGAGGCTAGGGACATGTTGAAGATATGGGCCACTGGGGAGGCAATATAAGAGGCACCAAGATGGAGGACATTAGGTTTCATGCTATTGTGGCCTGCACTAGAGTGAGGGGAGAGACCAGAGAGAAATCTCTGCATCTCCTGTGCCGTCACAGCCCTGAAGTAGAGTAATAAATGTGAAATAGGGGCCAACTGTGGGGCAGAGGCTGGGACATGACTATCACTCCCACCAGTGGAGAACAGGGAGGTGAAGGCAGACAAATCCAAGAAGTGGGAGTTGAATGCATTGGCAATGGTTAGTGGATTGTTACAATTAGATCCATCTATGAGCACGTCACAGACCCTACAGTTGGAGGAACCACTTACTATATTTTTAATGTTCCTCCAGAAATTCCAAGGGTCCTTAGCTGAGTTTAGTAAGGCACTTTTGCAGCATTCACTTTTCAATCAATCAATCAATCAATCAATCAAGTCTTTATTTAACCAGGCGTTCATCATTGAGCAGAAGCTCATTTGCAAGATGGACCTGGATGGAGTATGAACAATTGTATATACAGGTCAACACAGGTATTTACAAGGCAATACAGATAATACTCTTTACAGAGAGGAAGAAAAAGAAGAATATATGTACATAGAATTATACAGATATTGTACAGATTACATGGTATTTACATACATAGAAGTGTCTATAGGAAGATAAAGCAGGTTATCTAAGGTTGCAGGAGGAAGAATTTTTGGCAGCCCTGATTGCTTTTTTGCATTCATTCTTGAGTCTCCCATCTTGCTGAAATATGGACTGGTCCATCATGACCTTGAAGATGGCCCAGCACTTGTCTCTAGCCCTCATGAGGGCTAGGAGGCTCCTATGCAGCCATTTAGTGGCAGCCCCCCTTACCCTCCACCTGATAAGAGGGGCATGCTTGTCCTACAGTGCCCTGAATGTGCTGAGAAAATGACTAACAGCAGTGGAAGAGTCCTGAGCATTTAGCATTGCAGACCAGTCCATAAGCCTCAGATCCTCATGGAAGGACCCCAGGTCAAACCTGGAGAAATCCCTTACTTGGATGATTTTGTGAGGAATTTTCTGGGAAGAGATCTTCCATATGCAGTACACAAGGGTGTGGTTGGAGATAGAGTCAGGAAGGATACCAGAGAAGCTGATCCTCTCAGGTCTATTGGACAGGACCCAGTCCAGGAGGGAGCTTGTGCCCCCAGTGGTAGACCACCTAGTGGGCTCCTGAATAAGTTGAGACAAGGAGAGGCCAGCAAACAGAGGTTCATACAGGTTGGTGTTTCCTCCAAGCCAGTTTAAATTAGGATCTCCCAAGATCATTAGCTCATTATCCCCAGTCTTAGCACTAACAGTATCAAGGAGGTAGGAGAACCCCAACAGACCACCCTTGGGGGGATTGTATGTACAGATGATGTGCAGCTTCTTAGTGTTCCCGAGTAATAGGACTATATGAAGCAGCTCACAAGAAGACAGTAAGGGCTGTTGTTGGGATACAACAGACAGGTTTAGGTGACTCTTGTAGTAGACCAAGATACCACCCCCACGCTTTTCCCCAGGCTGATCTTGCCTAATGAGATCAAAGCCAGGAAGCGTGCATGCCGAGTTGGGTGGAAGGTTTCAGCCAAGTCTCGGTAGTACCAAGGATGTCAGGCTTGTAGTGCGTGACCCAGGCAGAGAGTTCAGCCAGATTGGGCAGGAGGATGCAAATGTTGAGGTGAGCTATTTTAATCCCCTTGCCTGACAGCCAGCCCACAGAAAATGAGGAGGCTTGATGAGTTGGACCAGGGTTAAGCTCAATGTCCCCAGCCAGGACTAGTGTCACCAGGAGGAGCCAGAGGAGATGCCTTATAGCGGGAGGACCACCCCCAGCTGAAGGCTTGCAAGCAGGATGCCTGACCACTATGGCAGGATAGAGAAAGCACCTGAGGTCAAAACAGCAGATAGGCCAGAGGGGTTATCTGCCACAGGCTATTAGATTGGAGAAGGTGAAGTCATGCTCCTCATGCTCAAGTGTAACCCAGGGGCCCCCCAAGGGAAGGGAGCAATCAGCAATAAGTAAAGGGAGGCATAAGGCAATGAGAAGGCCAATGATGAGGGCACTGATAAATGGGGAGGGCTTAGCACCCTCCCTGAGGAGCTTAGGAACCCCCATGTCAAAAAGGTCCTGTCCCTGGGACCAACCAGGGCACTGAAGGGAGAAGATATTGTGGACAGGTAAGGTAGACAGATCAAGGCTTACCAGAAGCCAGAGGGGCTATTTTGTCAAACACTAGGAAGGCCCTGAGGAGAGAACCAGACCCCCCCTAAGCTGTCTAAGTGGGCCCCAGAAGAGCACCCAATTTGTGGAGGTCTGTCCTACAGATGCACCCACAACAAGGGTCAGTAGACAATCCCCTCTTATGTAGGAGCACACCACCAGCTACTGGAAGGATTACCAGGTTCCGTGGTAGTAAGCCTCACTGGAGGCGAGGCTAGCAGAGATAGCTAGTGAGCACAATACATTACAAGCTAATAGAGACATTTCCTGACTAAAGTTGCTGAGACATGATGGATAGACAGGTAGAAATTATTCAGTAGATTGCAGTCGATTCCCACCATGATTAGTCAACTAGTCAACAGTGGTTGTAAAAAATATACTCAGCCAGGCCCACTTGGGGTAGAATAAGCTAGGCTCAAGCCTGAAACCAGCTCAGGATAAAGATTACACAGAACTGAATACACCAACAAGAATATTATTTGTAGTAAGCATCTATCAGACTGTGAATATGGTCAAATAGCAAAAGTATATTTACTGGGGCAGAGGTGTGACTCCTAGCTATACATATCCAGCAGGTTAATTAGGCACATGACTGACCACCGAAGAGTCCCACCAATGCAACGATTCAGAGTGGATAAGCATCATACAGAAGTCCATAAGCAGATGAGAGTTCTGTGTTTAGAGAGAGCTAGCAGTAGCGAGTGACAGATTTCTGAGAGTTCTGTGTTTAGATAGCTTTAAACTCCTGAATTCTACTACTGGAAGCCAATGGGGGCAAGACAGGTTAGTGGAGGGAGGAGCTTAAGTATATTTAAAGGTGGCTTGGGAGGGGGCGAGGGGGTGGGAGAAAAATTCTGTAGCAGAAGCAGCAGCTTTGCAATCTGGGGCTGTGTATAGGCCGTACCTGATGCTTGTGTCCAGGAGGCCAGTGGCAGCAGGCTTCTTGGCACCGAGAAGAGGTGAAGAGTGGTGTCCAGGCATGCAGGAGGTGAACCGCAGATGGCAGTAGGTAGCCCAGTGGGCTACAAGGATGCCTGATGCTTGTGTCCAGGAGGCCGGTGACAGCAGTCTTCCTGGCACTGAAAGAGATGCAGAGTGGTATCCTGGCTTGCAGGAGGTGAACTGCACATGGTGGTAGGCAGCCCAGTGGGCTACAAAGACTTTGTTCAAGTACAGCCTACAGGTAATGGTTTCAACAATGTTCTGTGCTTTTATCTCCAGGTTTAAGGATTTGTCCCTCATGAGAGTCAGTGTCTCTTACTGCAGTGCTGAAATTATACTTTATGAGCTTTGGGGGCTAAGAAGACCCCCTTCCCATTGTAAGTCAATGACACCAATGTGTGAGCTATCAGGTTGACTTTAGAGCTATGGGGTGGAGTACTGGCAAGCACCCCTGTAATTCCAGCATTCCCTCACTGTCCCTCATTTTGAGTGCCCATGCCCTTCATTTCAGTGCCAAATGGTTGTGAGGAATGCTGCCACCTCTGTCCATTGATGGGTCTACAGATAACTGTCCACCCATCTAGAACTCTACAGAGGGCGGTTCCACCCTACTTTATCCATTGATACCATCCCATGCTCTTAGTGGTGCAGTAGTTTATTAGACTAATGTGGTCCTGGATCAGAGCCTGGGATTCAACATCGGCATCCAGTGGCATGCAGAAACTCACTCACAGCAGTGGACGCGGGTCATCTCTGCTGGAAACTTAAATGTCACAAAGGAGGCTTGGTATTTGCTGTGGTGTGCAGTGAGTCGAGCAGGTGCCTTGATTAGGAAGGAGTAGTTGGTGCACTTCCAGTCTTTCCACACCACGAGTGAGGTGGTTTAATGTTTTTTCATTCCTCTACTAATGGAATTCATTTATTCATTTTGGTGAAGGAAGGGGGACATTGCGTCTCCTGCTCACTCTATTGCAATCTGTATGGTATATTGCCATGCTACTGCCGATATCAGTGCTGCTGAGGTCATCCCTAGTGGGTAACTGAAAATAATGGAATAAGTGAGGGGCAAAGACAAGAGAGGGCGGGTGGTAAAGGGTGCAGTACGAGTGGGGTGTTTACTAAAAGTTTTTTGTCTGTAGTTATTATGACAGTGTAGTATGCAACCTGACTCACACAGCTGGTTTCCCTTATTGGACATCTTTTACCTTTTTTAAATATATTACGTGTAATTATGCAAACCATGTGGTTGATATTCAGTCACCTGTGTTTGGTATCGATCCTTTCCTATGGTATGTTCTGTATTCCAGCACTCTATGTGTGGGGGGGCGGGGCTTGGAGTTCATGTTTGCAGGTGGATCTGGGGGATATGATTGAGAGGAGGACTAAATGTTGACGGGAATATGAATAGCTTGCAGTTTCAGGTAGAGGGATTCAGAATAGTCACAACATTGACCCCTGTCTGAATGCTGTGTAAAGGTATGGAAACTGTCTGGTTCATAATAAATTGCAGCATGGCAAACTACAACAGCATAATACAACTGAGTCCAGCACAGATGAAGGTGTGATAAAACACAGTCCATAATACATGAGGATGCAATAAACCTAAGTTTAGAATAGATGGGAAGGTGATGGAGCTTTGCCAATGAATTTTAGTGAATGGATTCTGCTCCCAATTTTTTTATTCCCATGCATGTCTGTAGTTATGATGAGGGTGTAGTATGTAACCCAAGTCACACAGCTGGTTTCCCCTCATAGGACATCTCTTACTTTTTTAAATATGTTATATGTAATTATGCAAACCATGTGATTAACTTTTGGTCACAAGTTTTCCATACCGATCCTTTCCTATGGTATATTCTGTATTCCAGCACTTGATGCGTGTGTGTGTGTGTGTGTGTGTGTGTGAGGTGGGGGGGGGCCGTCATGAGTAAAAAATACATTTCTAAGTAACTAATCAAAAAATTAACCCCAGATTCGGATTCCACAGGCTCTGATTAGGTAAACACAACTGTTTGTAATTTAATTTTGTTTCCCTTACTAACAAAACAATATGGCGGCAGCATGAAAACGGATTTCACATTTGTGGCAAAAGATCCATCATTTACAAAAAAGGATTCCGAATTTGTGATAACAAATCCTTTTTTGAGTGGGACATCTAACTGGTCCCATAGGAAATAATGGGAAACATTTAATTATAATAACGTTTGAATGGGTTCATATTTTTTCACCAAACCTTCAAAAGGCACGTCTGGGACCCAATACCTATATACTCTAAATATTTCACACCAAAATTCCAAGTTATTTTTGTGCAGCGGTGTTGACAAAGAATTTGACAAAACAGTCATTTTCAAAAATTTTTACACTCCATATCTCTGCATCCACGCATCCGACTGGAACAAAACTTTCCACATCAAGAGATCTTTGATCCCCAATGGTACATGCAAATTTCATGTGAATCGCTTGAATGGTTGCAAAGTTATTAAAGTGTACAGTTTTGGGTTTAACATATTGTAGAACTGGCCATTGAACCCTAATACAGGAGCACAACCGTGACCTTATAATTCAGTTTTATTTTCTATAGCATGGTTTATTCAGATTGTATGCCAAAGTCCTTTACAGGTTTTATATTATGGGAAAGTAATTAAATAGTGATGATGTAAAATGGTACAGTAGTACAAGTTTACAATCAGACTAATGCTACAAGAATATAGTAAACCATTTATCACAGGGATGTACTGAGACTGTTTGGGTTGTGGTTAGGCCCACCCATTGCATGCAAATAAGCCATGTCAAATGACTTACTTGCATTCCTGGGCCCTCCACCCACCCCAGACCAGTCAAGACAGACAAAGCAAAGAATCTGAAGGCAGCTGAACATAAAATTAAGATGAATAAGAATACAAGTACAAAAGCTTTTATTGATTGGATACAAGCCATTACAATTTCTTAAAAAAACAGTGTAACAACTCTGACAAATACTTCAACAAATTGCATGTCACAGTGACATAATTTAGTTATAAATGATTTCAAATGCATTTTTCAGTTAAGCTAGTTTAAATGTTGTACATTTTTGTTTACTTTTCAAGTATAGCGTTTTATCAACAAGTAGAATTTCCTCGTACCTGCAGCCCTAGTTTCCTCATATACAACAAAATCATGTCTGACAAAGAGGTACAAATGATCTGTTTTATGTAGTTACATATGCATATATTCCTGGTAAACTTGTAAATCAGTGAACAAAATTAGTTTTGGACTTCATATTTCCTTGTACAAAATCTAGTTCCATTATTAATTATCAATTTACAAATGTATAGCAAGGAAACCATAAATCATATGTAGAATTTCTGAATTGTTTGTATTAAATAAAATTACTGTAGTATAATTTCAACAGGAGGGAAGCCAAAATTCCCCAAAACAGAACCCCGCCATTCCTGTCTCCTTTTAAGATATAGGGACAAAGCAGAAAGACATGCTTTAGATCATCTTCATTATTTGTATTGTCTCTTTTGACTAAAGTTTATGTAACTGGCATTAAAGAGTTCCATCCGAAATCTTGTAAACAGACTTCTTTGGGCAGGGTTGCTTATTATTCTAAGATAAGGTTCCAATTGGTGTTTATATTTTAATAATTTGTACATTTGAAATATTGAAATGCTTTCAGATGCTGTTGATCAAGAGAAATTGCTGTGTCCCTGACTCTTCGTAATTTGCAACATAATATCTTCTCTTGGCATTAGATAGACCTCAAACAGCAAGTGATCTAATAACATTGGAAATAAAATTTGTTTAATCAATTGGCTATATGGGAAAGCAAAACCCCTCATTGAATTCACCTCTTCCTCCATACATATTCTAGGTAACCATGGTGACTGTAATTAAAATAATAATAAAAGAAATACTATCTGTCTTTCAACAATTAGAGTATGTAAACAGCATTATCCAAGTTCCATTCTTAGTATTTCTGCTGGTAACGATTCTGGAACCATTAATAAATGTCTGTAAAATTTGTTAATAATAATTTTCAGTGATTTAATTTCTGTAAATGCCCATATTTTACCACTGTAAATGATGCTGGATTTTATTTTGGCATTTGCCACCTTTAGTACCCCTGTAATTTATCCTTTGCCTAATCTTGAGTTAAAACTCTTGAAGGCATTAAAGGCAGTTTTTAATTTTGTCCAGAGAAGATTAGTTTGTAATTTCCATGAACAGTTTTCTGCGTACCGTATTCCCAAATAGTCATAATATTTCACTGTTTTAATATTTTCATTTTTTATATACGTTATTCGTTTTTTTATTTTTATTTCCAAATATAACCATTATTTATTTATTTAGTTTTTGTTGACTGGGTAAGTGCACTAGACAAATCCTGCCTATTTTCAGGCAAGACCCGGGGGAGGGGGATACAGATGAATGCCAACTGACCTTGAACCAGATTAAGCTGTTGGTGGTATTTTTACTGAATGAGGGAAATTTGGCCCGGACACTGGGGAAATTCCCCTACTCTTTTCGATAAGTGCCATGGGATCTTTAACATCCACCTAAACTACCACCAATCCAGGCAGATGGGACCTCAGTTTTCACATCTCATCCGAAAGATGGTACCTCAGAAGTGCAGCACCCCTCTCATGCTGCACTACAGTGTCAGTACTGGGATATTAACCCAAGTGCCAGATGTGGGAACTGAACCCACAGCCCTCTGATCTCCTGGCCCCAGAGGCAAGTGCGCTACCTACTGAGCCACTGACACTGCTTATTGACACTGACATTTTTGTTTTCTCCTTGTTTATAATCAACTGATTTTCTTTGCACCATGCTGTCAACTGGTTAACTTTTCTTTGCAGTCCCAAGAATGAAGTAGATAATAAAATGATGTCATCAGCATAAGGTAAACACAATATTTTCCTCTCTTTAATCACTGGTGAATGAAAATCAGAGCTTTCCAAATCTTGAATAATAGTGTTTATGTAAATATTGAATAAAGAGGGGGCTAGTAAACACCCTTGTTTGACCCTGCCCTTAGTCATGATTGGGGAAGTAGTTGCTCCTTTTTGATTATATTAAACTGTAGTTCAAGTTTTTGTATGTAAATGGATCAAGATATGTAGCAATATAGGTTCAATACCCAAAGCCTCTAATTTTTTCCAAAGTAATGTATGACTGATACAGTTAAAAGCTGAACTCAAATCAATAAAACAACAAGAGAGTTTAGCCTTTTTAACTGTGGTATTTTTCTAAATTAGATGTACCAAGACAAAACAGTGTTGTATTGTTGAACGACCCTGTCTAAATCTATTTTGATATTCACTAATGATTTTATCATCTAACCAGTTTTGTAATCTTTGCAATACTATTTTTGAGAATAATTTCTGAGATGCATTGAACAATGTTATTGGTCTGTATGTTTTGGGGTACAAAGAATTTCCCTTCTGACATAACAGGAAGTGAATACTTCCTGACTAACTTTTTGGGAGATTTCCTCCTTGTACTATAAAATTAAGAAGTATCTTTAATATTATTATCCATTGGTCTGCAAATAATTTGTAAACTTCTGTCACTATTTGATCAGGACCAGGATATTTATTGAAACATGAATCAGAGATAGCTTTATAAATTTCTTCCTCCATTATGAAACATGGAAGAGGGACTATAACTTGTTTTTTTTTTATTTTGATCCTGTAAAATATAGATCTGAAGATCATTTTCCTCTATTTCCAAGAAATATATATCACGAAAGTGTTCTTCCCACAAAATTGGCATGATACGTGCTTCAATATCTTGTGAATAGACATTGTAGTATTGACTTACTAATGTCTAGAACTTTTTAGTGTGTTTCTTAAATACTGCTTTATTTAGTCTATCCCACATTTTTTTTATAATATTTGGTACGTTCATTTTCTAGTAACTTGTTATATTCTTTCCTGGATTTATTTAAGTGGAAGAAATGTTCCTTAGTTCTAATTATTTTACAATGTCTAGCCAATTTATGCAGATTTCTCTTAGCCTCTTCACAAGTTTTATTAAACCATGGGTGGTGTTTTTTTCTTATTTCCAATTAACTCCTAACAGTGGTCTAATATGTGAATTCAATAAATCCCAATTCTTCAAAATTCATATTCCCTCCAGGGGATCTTCCAATTTCTCAATCAGTTTTTTTACATAAAAATCCACAGTATTATTATTCCAACTAACTCTTTTATTATTTAATATTTCCATGTTATTATTAATAATAATAATAATGTGTAATTCTGCCAATGAAATATAAGCCTTTTGTGGCCTAAGATGTTACAACAGTGACACATGTGCCGATTCTACTTGATCTAATACTTTTAAATCAGAAACCATTTTTAGTGCAGGAAAATTTGCCCATACAAGGTCTATTATAGAGGACCCTGAGCATCCTGTACAAGTAAATTCCCCCTCCTTGTAACCCAGAAGGCAACCATTAAGTAGGCAGAAGTTGTTTTCTGATAATAGTTTATAAAGATTCTTGCTTCTCTTGTTACTCTTTTCATCTTTAGAATTTCTGACCCAGCTTATTTTGCCATTAAATACCCTGACTCCCTCATATAGTTCTGAGTAATAATTCTCCATCTGTTTATTAATAGACATTCTTGCGCTGAAATCCCCTACAATAAAAATTTCTTCATGTTCATATCTACTTTTGAATCGATTGATTAAATTCACAAACTGAATCCAAATATCTATGAATAATTTAAATGTAGTCAGAAAATATATATTGATAAGCATCAATTTTATCTCCTCTTTTGTTAATCTCAATATAATTTGTAGATGCTAAAGTTCCCTTTAAATTCAATGATATCTTAATATAGATAACTAAGCCTGCTTTATTACGGTCACATTTTTTATCCCTTTGTGTGGGTATGAAATATATAGGATATCCTAAATGCTGTACAGGACTTATAATCCAGGTTTCTCATAAACAATGTATATCACAACTAGTTAGGACATTTTTTGAATCATTAACTGCAATTTTATATGATAGACCTTCTATATTCCATGATAAAAGGGTAAACTCCCCTTCCCCGCTATTATTATCTAGTATATCATTTACTTCATTAATTTGTCATAATGGAGAAATGGGGTTTAGTATTGAAAACCTATTAGGTCAGTTGGATATAATTGAACTCCAATTTGGTCTTCAGTAGTGAGAGCTAGACCCTGTTTGACAAAGTCCTTTAAAATTCCTGCATTCACTGAATAAATACTACAATTATCCAATAGGTGTGAAACTTTCAAAGCCAAATCTGTCAATTCTGTACTTTTGAAAGTGACATCAATTTGCGGGGTATTGGTTATACCTTTATGACATATAATCAATTCTATAGAATTTTGTGAGATATTCAAATCCAATACACGAGACAGAGAATGTGTTAAATGTTGTTTAACCTTCCCCAGTGAATCTTTAGAGTCCAACTTCCAACCAAACGTTGACAATGTTTTACTTTCCCATGTGCCCAGCTGATTTATTTCAAAATTTTGCAATTATCTCATTTAACCTATTTGCTCTAGCTATATCTTCTTCACTGAAAACCTTTTGAGATTTATTCTCTCTTGTTTTTGTATCTAAGTTTTTAAATTTAGGAACCTGAATGGGGGCAACCATTCTGATTCCCATTGCTGATAGTACACTTGCTTGTTGCCAAACATCAAAGACCAATTTTCTAGAGTCTGAGTAGAATAAAACACAATCTGACTAATTTAAATTCGGAGGTCTTAGGGCAAAGATATCATTTTCTTCTTCTGATATTTTAAAATGATGGCAAATTAGTTTTAACAGTGATCCTGGGGTCTCATGTTACAATATTCCAATTCCATAAATCTCAATCAGATATTCTCTTTCTTGATTTAAAATATCACTTTCCAGTCCATATGTATTGCAGGAGGTTAAAATATAAGGAGTATCACTTATCTTAGTATTCTTCAATTGTAGTGCCCAATTTGGTCTTTCTTCTAAATTTGGTTCTCCTAGGTTGGTTTCCATTACATGGGTCTTGGCTTCCCTCCTCATCAACACTTCCTCCATTACCCTATCTTTTTCATCATTTTGTGCTTCATTCAGATTACTCATTTATTCAACCCTCTCAATTGTAATCAGAGTTTCCATCCCGGACTTTACTTCCTTCTCTTTAATTTCTTTTTTTTCCCTTCTCACTGACATTATTACAACCCTTGGGATCCCCATACATCGTATTATTTTAGTTTTCTATATAGTTAGTTTGTTCTTCAGAGTGCTGTTGATGGGTGTTAAGATCATTTTCCATTTTTTGGGAATCTATAATCATTCCATTCTTTGTATTGTTTACTTGAAACTGGATCCTTGATAGTTTTTACTTTTAGTATTTTCTGTTTTAATTTATTTGTTTTGCTTTTTTCATTTTTGATTTATACTGCCCTTTGATGCCCCCTCCCCTCGTAACTTCCTTTGGTAACTCAATACCTTTAGTGCCTGGTTTCAAAGGTGTTACTTGATTTTCATTAAAGGGGGCTGGTAAAGATACCTGAATAGCTTTATTTGCTTTTCCTTTAATTGGTTCGTTTTTAGGACCTAACAGGATGAATCCTGTGTTTTTCCTTTCCAGCAGCCCTAATTTTTCCAGTATTGCTTGATTATATAAAAAAAAGTCTGTCCTTAAATTTGGCACCTCCTTTTTGATTGCCCAAATATTTTCCCAAATCACCACATTAGCGCAGTAAAGGTTTTTATTTATTTCTAATATTTGTTTTGACAGTGAAGAAGAGGAGACAAAATGTCCCTCATTAGTAAACTCATTATTAATTGCAATTTATCTCTGATGGGTTGAGCTCTGTAATGTTATCTATCTTGGGAGAAATTATTTGTCTTGTAGGTGTTCCCCCTTCATTTTCCTTTGGAATCAATTTCTTAAGCCCTTCTATTGTTGTACTGAGGTCCTGAATGACCAAGGCCAATTTATCAGGATCCATTGTTTTAGAATGATATTCTGTCCCTTGCTTTTTGTTATATTTATTAGGTTTTTTGTTTTTACTTCCACACTAGGCGAATGATTAATTGTTCATTCTGCCTCCTTAATTAATGACTGTTCAGGTGAAAATAACTGTAATGAGGGATCACTGGAATAGTTAGGAATGCCTCCAACATTTGAATCATTCAATATTGATGTAGTACAGTCACGGGGATCATATACTTCCAACTTTACTATACAAAAAAAATAAATGAATGCCTACCCTCTGACGACAGAGCTGCTCTATAGCAGATCTTGCACTACCTTTCACCTCCTCGCTTCTTCCTACCTCCCCATCTTGCTATCACTACCCCTTCTCTCTCTACTACTCTAATGCTCTAAATTTTATGTTGTGTTATTAGTTATTAGTCTTTTGTTTAAATTGTATTTGAAGTGGAACCTCTGTAAACGAGCCTCTGTCTCAAAGGTATTTTCTGAAGAATAATAAATAAATAAATCATATGTGGACAAGGATATACCTTCTGATATCTGATTTTTTTATTATTCATTTATTATTTATTTACTTATTGAGGATTTGGAAACTACCTTTGAGTCAATTACTCTTTTTCAAAGGTTCCACGTCAGTATAGGTATACACAGTAGGAGAACAGTACAGTGCAAATACAGAAACAGTAGCACAAGCAAGTCAGACACAATTACAATAATGCATAAAATGACTAACATGTTCCACATCAGTATAGGTACACAAGGTAGGAGAACAGTACAGTGCAAATACAGAACAGTAGCACAGGTAAGTCAGACACAAGTACAATAATGCATAGAGTGATTAACATGTTAGGTATTGGTAACTCCTGTGTTGGGCTAACACAGAGAGGCTCTGGGGTGGTGTGGTGGACACCTGTCCAGGGACCATGGTCAATTGATATTTGGTGGTGGACAGCTTTGATTGCAGTCACAGAGATTCATGGACAGTAGATGGTTCCTAAGGTGGGTTTTGTAAGGTCCTAGACTATTCAAGTTTGACAGGGTGCTTGGCAGGCTATTGACCCAGGTTGGGCTTGATAACTGAAGGACCTTTGGTATTGGGAGGTGTGGCATCGGGGGACCACGAGGAGTTGCCTGCTGGCACTGCGGGTGTGTTGCTGTGTCATGGCTCACTGTATTAGGGGGGAGAGTCCAGCAGGGACAAGGCTGAGTGAAATGTTTTTGGCCATGATGCAAGTGTGAAACCTAATATGGTTACTGAGATTGAGCCAACTTGTGGTGTTGTAAAGGGAACATGTATGGGTTAGGCGATCACATCCCAGGGTGAGGTGGCAGGCTTTGTTGACAGAGATTCATAGTCTGGATAAGACCAAGGAGCTAGCAGCACTATAGATAAGAATGCCATAGTCTAGGAGGGAGAGGACTGAGGAGCCTACCGCAAGGCGAAGGGCATCAAGAGTGAGACAGTATTTAATCCTCTAGAGGATGTCCTGCCAGATGCTGAGGGCAGTTGATAGTAGGTGAATGTGGCAGTGGAAATTGAGGGCTGAGTCAAGAGTGACCCCCAGGTATTTAAAGGAGTCCACTTGCTCAAGAGGGGCCTGGTTTGCTGTTAGTAGCGGAGAACAGCTGTCCTTCTTGGAGCCGAGCGGGTGAGAGAAGTACATTACTTCAGTCTTTTTATTATTTAGTATGAGGCGTTGTGAGGTGAACAACTTTTCAGCATCACTGAAGGAGGATTGAAGAGAGAGGTGGAGCTGAGTAGGATCATGGTTGGAGGAGTACAGGACAGCACTGTCTGCATAGAGAAGGAGGTTGCCTGAACAGGACTGGGGGAGGGAGTTGAGAAAAAGGGCTGAATAACAAAGGTCCAAGGATAGACCCCTGTAGGACACCACAGCAGATGGGCAGTTTGCCTGATAGGGTGGTTCCAATTTTTACTTGCTGCGAGCGGTCTGCCAGATAGTCGGAGAACCAACAGAGAGCACCATGAGAAAGACCATGTTTGGTGAGGATGGTTATTAGGAGGGAGTGGTTGATGGTGTCGAACACTTTTGTGAGGTCACTTTTTATGTGCCTACCTCCTCGGCAGGGGTGGTCCTATGGTTCCCCTTTCAGATCCACTGGTGGCTCCTGCACTGGGCACTGTGCCTGAGCCTCAACCTCCTCCCATCTCCCTCTCTAAGGTCACATCATGGACCCCATCATGGAAGGCCAAGGAGTCAGGGCCAGACGGAGCTCCTGGAGCATCCAGTGCAGTGCCACAGATGGATTTCCATGAGTGCTGGAGGATTCAGCTAAGAGTTTCTCCACAGTGCAGGCATGCAGGGATGCCAACAATGCTGCAGCACACACTTCTACACATTGCATGTCCACCCACATCATCCCCTTCATTGCTTCATGACCAGCACTGCCCCCCAGCCACTACCAGGAGCCATCACCTTCATGGGAGTCCCTTCCCACCCTCCATGGAGAAGGACAGCAATCCCAGAGATGCTCAATCCTTCTCCCCCCAGCTGACCCTGACAACCTGAATCTGCTCCCAAAGCCGGGTCACCAGCGTGGAGTGAGGTGTGGCATCCAGTGCCTCAACACTCAGTGCCACTGGGCTGGCATGATATCTGTTTTGAGGTATCACCACTTACAGTTCTGAATCTAACTATACTATATCCTCTTGTAATATTGAATTTTCTTGCTGGGCCTTATTTGAGGTCCTTTCTTTGAGCTGCTTTTCATCCAAATCCAAATAAGCTATTTGAGCCTCTGAAGTGGATGCTGATACTGACATAGCAGCAAAGAATTCAGTCCTTGTAAGAGACATATTTGAGAAAATGTTTGTAATTTTAGTTTGTTTAGAATGATCTCCATCTTGAAATATAATGCTTTTCTCCTTATACGAGTGTTTTCTTTTTTTACAACCTTTTATGTTATCTCCTCTTGCGTCCTCATCTAGGACCTCATCTACGTAAGGACATAGACAGAATGGAAGCAGTCCAGAGGACGGCAACTAAAATGGTGCAGGGTCTGCATCAGAAATCATATGAAGAGAGACTGAGAGAGCTTAATATGTATACCCTCGATGAAAGGAGGGATGGGGGACATGATAGAAACGTTCAAGTGCCTCATGGGAGTCAACAAAGTCCAGGAGGGTAGCATCTTTCAGAAAAAGAGATGTGTAAGAACAAGGGGACACAATGTAAAGATAGAGGGGGAATGGCTCAGGGGTAATGTGAGGAAATCTTTTTTCACGGAGAGAGTGGTGGATGTGTGGAACTGCCTTCCTGGGGAGGTTGTTGGGGCTAAAACAGTGGGGGAATTCAAGCATGCATGGGACAGACACAAGGCAATTATAGTGGGGGGTGGCAGGAAGTAGGCTGTGGGTTAACTAGAATCTGCAGCTTATCCAGTAGGTAGGGAAATGGGCAGACTGGGCGGGCCAAGTGGTCCTTATCTGCCATCAAAGTCTATGTTTCTATGTCCTGTACTATTTCAGAGAATGAACTATTTTTACCACTCCTACTTGAAACCATTTTACTGGAAGGTGGTATAATCTCTTATATTCTATGAGAATTATATAATAATATAAAAGAATATAAAATAATGTCAGATGTCATTTTGCTAGCACTCAATTATACTGTGCAAAATTATGAAATATGACAATCATACATTTAAATCACTTGATTGCTGACCCACTAAGTAATAAATAGTCTTGCAATAAAATTTTCTAGCCAAAAACTGCAAGTTCATAAAATTTAGTTTTTGGTTCCTTACGATTCCCAACTAAAGCACAGTCTGTAAAATGATTTAAGTATGCCAGTTCCCTCAGAGATTTCAAATTCCCATTCTTTTTTCTTTGTCTTTAAATACAATCCAACTTTTTCACAAGTAGAAGTGCAATTTCCTTGAAATCCTGTGGTTAATATTCAGGAATCTGTCAGCAATAAAAATCATTCAAGGCAGATAGAGGGTAAAAAAGTCTCTAATTTAAAGCGCTTCGTTATAACTAGAGAATTATTAAAACATATGCACTGATACAAACTCGCTTTTATTAGTTGCTCTAAAATATCAGGGTTTATGATAATAAATTTAAGTATACTTGATTATTATTAATTAATTTTAGTTATCAAGCTTTAGTAGCATAGGCCAAGACAAGATAGTGTAAAAGTATACTAAAACTAAAAGCTTTCTGTTGTAAGTTGACAGTAACTGAAATTCCCACATTTCTAACATTCTAAATCAAATCTCATTAAAGACCCAGACCGTCAGATTTTATATCTTGTTTGTTTGATCTAACTTAATTCTGAGTTAGAGTTAGGGTTACAACCAAAATCGATTTTGTTCTATTTGCTGCTGTGCCTCTATTAAATGCATTTGTTTTATTAAATATTAAATACATCCAAAGTGATTGGCCATATTTTCCTGGCTTACAGTAGAAACTTTGGTTTCCCACTTTCTGTTGGGACCTTTCTATTTTAAAATCAACCACTGTTGTGCTGTGACTATAAAATATCCAACATCACAGCTACAAAAATAGAACAACAGAAAAGAAAAAAAAAAAACAGTAAATATATTCTGACTATTATAAGACCAATGTAAACTTTAATAGTAGTCTTAATTCTAATTCTACCAAAAATTCCTATCAAAGAGCTTACTTATGATGTTTATAGGTTATAAAGCAGACCGTTTCAGACACCTACCATATTGCTCAGACGCTCGCTTTTTTAAAGCTGAAAAAGTCTAACAGTCCTGTTTAAAAATGTCCTCAAGTGCTTGAAAGGACTTGAAATTATTTCTGCACACATGATTAAAGTACTATAAGCACTACAAGCACTGTAAGCGTTGTGTGCTTTTGGTTGTATCACCGAGCCCTGCATATTTAAAATGGCGCCTTAAAGTGAAGACACCAGAGCATGCATTCTTGGGGCCTTTGCACCCTGTGATTCACCTCAATTAGATGATCTCCCCATGTGGAATTTTTATTGTAATTTAATTAATTTATGTAGTACCCATGCATGGTTTTAATCATAGATTGGTTTCAGTAATTAGGAAGCAACAAGAAATGCAAGTTAACTACACGCATTCACCCAGCACAACTGCTGCCAATTACCTAACAGTAATTTATCACAAGTACTAGAAGTATGCAAAGTTTTTTATCACTCTTGCCATTTGTCTTTTTGCAGTGCTTGCACAACTTAATTAATTTCTAACTAAGCAATATGTTTAATCCCTTTAAGACATGCAGGATGAAAGATATTGAATTTATTTAGAAGTACTACTGTTCTCCTGTGTCCATTTATATTGTCCCAATTTTTGCCCCATTCTTTCAATAGGACTTTAGCACTTTTCAGCACTGTTATACCACTACATTTTTTTTGTGCTGAGCCACAAAACCCACAATGCCAAAAAGTGAGCCAATTGGGTAATCCAAAAAGCAAGATGTGTGGGGGAACAATGAGGGTTGGGGAATCTAAATGCTACAATACTGCTATAAGTACAAATCCTTAATATTTTAATACTTTAGTGATTTAATGCTTTAGTACTTTGGTGCTTTTTAGAACACTCTTTTGGCCAATATTTATGAAGATTGAATAAACTCATAAACATAAATCCATCAACATAAAATGTCCGACATAAAAAATAAAACAACATATAAAATGATAAAATGAATTAAAGGAAAATGACACCCTCATATATTCTAAATTGTATTTGTTTCCATGTCAACAGACAACTCTTTTCATATAACTTTTGGAGATGTATGCAACTGCTTTAGTCTGTTTTTACACTTCATACTAGGCCCTGTAACTGTCCTGGGAGGCTCCATTTGGTGGTTGTTGAAATCTCACTGTCCCTGAGAGCTGCATTAGCATATGAGAACATGATGCATAATCAACCTTTAAACTCCCCAGTATGCCTCTCTGCTTAATTAGTCTTCAAAGAAATAAGCTGCAAGAAGGTATGAAATATCACTTTTCAGTAAGCTTTGCAAACTATCTGAGTTGTAATACAGGGTTTTTCCCTTTGAACGCCATTCAGTTTATATGTTTCCAGAGAGTTTGTGCAGGGTATTTGTTCTTTCAGCATAGAGATACATGATATAAATGGTTGATCTGACATCATATTCTCATATGCAAATGCAGTTATCATGGACAATGAGATTTCATCAACTATGAAATGGAGACCCCCAGGGCAGTTACAGGGGACTGCCATGAGCGGTGAAAACAAACTAAAGGTAACACACATAGCCCTAATAGCTACAGGAAAGGAGTTATCAGTTGACATGGAAACAAACAAAATTTTAATGATATGAGGGAGTAGTTTTCCTTTAAACTGGTTAACTGAGTCAGAGCAAGCAAGACAGAATAATCTGGCCCCCGTTAGCCAAGATAAAAAAACAGTCTAAAAGGCAATTTGTGGGGGAAAAAAGCCAACACAGGTTATAAGCCAAACTATATCATCTGTGAAAATTAAAAAGGAGAGATTAGTTAAAATGACTCTCCAATAGATTTTCCAGCTCTCTGTCTCTGCTCTCTATCTGCCATTTTTCATTCTGTGACTCCTTTCAATTTCAATCTTTTTTCGCCCTCATCCTCATCTCCATCTTCTTTCCTTGCTCTGTGCTTTGCTCAACGCTATCCTTCCTGTCCTGACTTAGATGGCAGAGTGTCTGCAGCTTCTCCCTCCACAGGATTACTTTTCTTGAGATGCACCAGGGCTGCTGCCACCTCAGGCTCAGAGGGGAGAGCACCAAGAGCAGAATTTGCAGTCTTCTGGCAACTGCTATGTGTGACTTATGTTAGACTGGGAAGGCTGGAAAGGGATCTTTGCTTCTGGGTTGAGTATGCCACAAGAAAAATATTTTCTATTAACTGCACCGTGCTCCAGTAGACTTAAGGCAATGATGGCATACCTGTTGAAAATCCAAAAAACATCTTGCACAGCCTTGCTTGTGTTGTTCACTCCTCAACAGCATGGTGTCATGTCACAGGAAACAGCATCACCAAATGAATAAGTGCATGTATTTAAAGGATATAATTAAGTCATCTACTTTTTTCAATAAATCTCTCCAGGACCTCATCAGCTGATGAAGGGATGTCGCAATGATCAGCAAGTAGAGCAAAGCCATTCAGACTGTCTTCTCCAGTGTGATTTCTCCTCTTGGTCTTGATACGATCTAGCATAAAAATTGAATGTTAAGCATCCACTGTAGTGACTGGCAGTGTCACAACTAGATTTTTAAGAAATTGAAAATGTTTGGGTAAAAGTTTTTGTCACAGCTAGTAAAAGGATCAGGAACTGTATTCAGAATGGATTCTTTCTTGTCTTTTGCATCAGTTCACTTGTCTTGCCAATGATGGAATTCACTCTGAAGAAAACGAATATTATCAAGAACAACATCACTGTAGAAATTTTTCAAGTTGGAGAGAAATTTCATATCCATGTCACTATTCAAGACACTAGCAGGGATCACTTTTTTGAGGGAAGTCAGGATATTTCTGTGTGTGAGAAACCTTTCCATCATTTGCTGTTCAAAAAAACTGAGACATGGGATGAACACTGTTGTGCTGTAGTACTGCTCTATTTCCTTCAAAGTTGGTCTGGTGCATGAATTTCTTGGTAGTATAATTTCAAAATTCATTTCTTGAGCTAATGCTTTGGCTTTTGAAAAAAAGTTGATAAAACTGTGTTTCTGCAACATGCCTTATTGAACAAATTTGTTTCAAAGCATCATCAGCAATCTGAACACACATAGATCTGTCTGAACATTCTGTAGGTTTGCTGGTGGTATGTAGATAATTGAAAGCAGTTTTTCTGAAACAACTAAAACAACTACAAAACATCCTTTCTCTGTTGTGTTCAGGAGCCATTCAACTTTAAGTGAAGCATCAGAATCTCTTCACATTGTAGATATCTAGTCAAGAGCTGTAACTACTACAGGGAACAGTTTTAGGAAGGTGAACTTTGCTTCATGACATTTTGCCCACTGTGTTTCACAAAGGCTGACAAGCTTTTTCTTTTCTCAGTCAACAATAGGCTTGATATTTTTGTTCCTAAGAACATTGCTCTGTTTAACAGAACACTTAAAAAACGTGCAGCATTCAGATATTGTTGCAAAACAGTTTTTGATGGAGCTCACTGAGCAGGTTCTAAAAACCACCAGATTTAGAGAGTGGTTTGCATGTGCTGTTGGATAGTCAGCAGAAATTTTAGCCTGTACACCATTTAGCCTGCCACTGAATGCTGTAGCTCCATCATTGCCCTGTCCCCTCAGATCATTAAGATTTAGTCCCAGATCTCTCAAAGTTGACATGATTGTATTTGCCAAACTTTCACCAGTCAAGTCTGTAACAGTAAGAATGTGAGGAAGTCTTCCCTGATTTCTGGCTTGGAGCCTTCAGTGTCAACATATCGCATGCAGATACTCAACTGCTGTCTCTTGCTAACATCTGCTGTTTAGTCAGCTAAAACTGCAAAGGGGCCACAATGTTTTACTCTTTTGATAATTTTTCTCATGATATCTCGAAGTGTGTGGTTTGGCTGAATAAGACGGTGGTTATCTTGTAGAGCTGTTCCCTTGGGCACCGATGATTCTCAGCTGGTATCACTATTTAAACTCACTATTGAATGCTTCAGAATATATCTCCTGAAGAAACTTACTCATGGCTTCACAGAAGGGACAAAAAAAAAACAGGCTTTATTGAATATTTAAACAGCTTCAGCCATCCAAAGCTCATCAGAGATTTCACTGGAGTGCCACACTCATACCTGGGGCATGGCATCCGGCAGAAACCATACTAATGAACAATCAGCTGACTGATCGGTAATGGCTACTCTTACAAATCTACAGAATGAAATAAGATCTGGACTTGAAAATATATCAGCAAAAACCCTACATGTACAAAACATGGTCTAGGCTCTATCAGAGACCATGGGCATGCCATGCGGTTAATGGAGACTGAACAACGAATTAGCAACCTCGAGGAAAAATCAACTGGGCAGCTAAAGAAAGACATCAACTGAAGACCAAGGTGGCAGAATTGAAATCGAAGATTGATGACTTGGAAAATTGTAGCCTGAGGTCAAACAAGGGCCAACAAAATGCTGGGTTGTATTGCAAGGGGAATAACATCGAGGAGGGGGGAGGTGATTCTGCCACTGTATGGATCACTGGTTAGACCTCATCTTGAATACTGCATGCAGTACTGGTGCCCATACCTGAAAAGGGACATTAAATTAATGGAAGGGGTACAGCACAGAGCATCAAAGATTATCCAGGAACTGGGGGACTTACCTTTTGAGAGTAGGCTAAAGGAGTTGAATATGTACTCGCTGGAAGAGAGGAGGGACAGAGGGGACATGATCGAGACATTCAAGTACATGAGGGGGTCAAATAAAACTGGTATGGAAGGGCTTTCCAGGGTAAGGGTGGGGAGGGACAGTCGAGGCCATAACATGAGATTGCAGGCGAGTAGATTTAGGAGGGAAATGAGGAGAAACTTTTTTATGGAGAGGGTGGTGACAGGGTGGAATGCGTTACCAGCAGAAGTGGTAGCCTGTACAACAGTGGTCAGCTTCAAAAGGGGCTGGGACAGATCAAAAGGGAGGTAAGGAGAGGGAGTGTGGAGAGAAGGTCAGCTGCAGAATAGGGCTGCTAGCTGCAAAATCATGCAGACTCAAAAGACCAAATGACCTTTTCCTGCTGGCAAATGTATGTTCATATGTTCATAAATATATGGCTGGTGGGTCTCCATGAAGGGATAAAGGGTAAGGACCCAGACAGGACAGTGCAACAACTTCTGGCTGAGGGTCTGGGGCTGGGGGACTGAGTGCTATCATTTGAAATAGAGCACACTCATAGAGCGGGTCCCTGGCTCGGCAATGGTGAAAGGCCCCGTTATTTTTAATTAAGTACTTTCAGTTTACAGACAAGGAGGAGGTGCTCACAGCCATGAAAAAGAAGGGCCCTATAATGATACAAAGTGCCTGTCTCAGCATTTACCAAGACTACAGCAGCAGCAGGGATTTACAGGGCAGAAGAATGAAATTTGATTAAGTTAAATCCACGTTCCATGCCAAAGGATAGGAATTTGCCCACCTGTACCCATCAAAGTTATGGAACACTATACTGGGTAAAGCCCCCAAGTTCTTTTTTTTTTAATCTGCATTTATGCCTCCTCTCCAACACCATATCAACAACTATCCTCAGGGTCCTCAATTGTACCCTACTGACCCAGAGGTGGAGGATACTGCACCCCTACCTGCTTCTACCCCAGTAAACCCTTAAGCACCCAGATTGCCCCCTGGGTGGGGGGAACCCCACCTTACCTGAGATGGCACGGACACAGTTCCACAGCTCCTCCAATCCTCCTAGCCAGCGGTGCTGAGGCCCATCTCCAGGATCCTGCGTAAGGTTTTTCCTGCTTTTTACTGGTCCCATCCCATAGACATTAGCATGCAAGGAGAGTCAAGGAGACAAAGGCATGCTGAGATGTACCTCTGCTCTGACCCTCGGCCGATGTCTACCCCTCCCTTTTTGTTACTCCCTGACTGCACCACCACGTGGGGTCTCCTAGGCAGCAGTATGGCATTGGGAACATGCAGCCCACCCCTTCTGGAGAAGGAGAGAAGCCTGCCGGGCGCTTAATCCTTCTCTCCCCAGCCAGCTCTCCAGCAACCCAGGCTCACTACCGAACCAAGGTTGCTGGCATCGCAAGTGGTAGCTCTACCACTGTGCTGGTGGGCCAGCCACCCCCAAGTTCTTTAATGAGCCCAAGGACACTGAAGATTTAATCACTGCCGAGGTGGCAGTGGCGGGGGGGGGGGAGAAGAAGTGTCAGAGAGACCAAGAGGCAAGACTTGAGCCTGATCATCTGGTTTAAGAGAGCCAGCATGCAGGTACTAAGGGGAAGACATCCATAACTCATCTGTATCAAGCTATGCAGTGTTATATATGTTTTACATGCATAGATGGGTTTTTATTTATTTATTGAAATGTTACACCAGGAAGGCACACTGAGCAACAAGTTGCTCATTTGCCGGTGTGACCTGGGGGAGTAGGGAACAATGGGATAGAATACAGAGAAATGTTACAATGTTGGAATACAGTTTGCTTACTTGCATTCAATGAGAGCAGGAGGGATTAAAGGTGGATCACGTTGGCTAACAATGCAACAGTTAACTATAGTAGATATGAAGACACATATAGCAATTTGGCAACAGTTGGTGATAGTTGGTAACACTGAAACACATATAATAACTTCTAATAACAGCTTCTTTGACCTAATTCCCTCCTCTCACCCTCCAGTCCTGCATCGCCCACCATTCTACCAGCACACCCTATTCCCCCCAAGAAGCCAGGCCGTACCTGCTAAAAGCCCTTGGCAGCAATGACCCCAGCAGTGACCCCCTCGACTCCAGGATCCTCCACATGGTCTTGGACGAAGTCCTAGTCCCCCTGACTGATCTTCTTAACCAGTGTCTATGCCTGGATCAGTTCCTAAGTCCTTGGAAAACTGCCAAAATCATACCTATTCATAAGAGTGGGGACCGGTCCACCACCAACAATTACTGACTGATCTCTATCCTCCCCACGCTCTCTAAAGCCCATGAAAAAGTGGTGTCTATCCAGCTCTCTAAATACCTAGCCAAGTATGACATTATGTGCCCAGAGCAGCACGGTTTCTGCACAGAACACAGTACAACCACTGCTCTTTTGGAATTCTCCCAACACCTGCACGCTGCTCTCGACTCTGGCAGCCTTGCAGGTGCAGTGTTCATTGACCTCTGCAAGGCCTTTGACACTATCTGTCACCCCCTCCAGCTCAACTGTCTCCACCAACTTGGCTTCTCTGACAGTCCCATTGCCTGGTTCTCTAGCTACTACTCTGCTAGATCCTAGCGTGTTAAGATCAATGGCTCCCTCTCCAGCACTCTTCCCGTTCATTCCGGGACCTCAGGGCTCCATCCTGGGTCCAGTACTTTTTAGTCACTACCTCAACACCCTCCCCAACTCCTGTACTAGTAAAATGCTCCTCTATGCTGACAATGCGGTCCTCTTTGTCTCACATCCCAATCCCTCATCTCTCCAATTATCCCTCCAGCAAGCTTACAACTAAGTCGAAAGGTGGTTCGACGATGGTAGACTGGTCATTAACCTAAATAAGACCAAGTCAATGCTCTTCTCCCACCACCAAAATAAAGCTAAAAATACCCCTCTCTTGATTATTCCCATCACTCTGCACCCTCTAGAGCAAGTGACCACATACAAATACCTAGGCATCATGTTCGATACTGCCCTCTCCTTCCACACTCACATTAACGCCCTGTCAGCTGCCATTAACTCTCGGATTGGCCTGTTATACTGACACAGGGACTGCCTGCCCCAGGTTGTCCTCAAGCTGGCCATCATCTCCTCTGTCTTGTCCCTCATGGACTATGGCTTGCCCATTTATGCCACAGCTGACAAAACTGTCCTATCCAAAATCCAACTTTCCATCAATAAGGCCTGTAGGCTCCTGACTGGTGCCCCCAGCCACACTCACACCTGCCTGCTCTATTCTACCACCAACCTGCTCAACTTCGAGGGGCGACTGCACTACCAGACCTGCCTACTCGCTAAGAAATCACTGCTCAGGCTCTCTCCCCAGGGGTCTCCACTTCTCTACAGCAGTCGTCATCGTATGTCACCACCTGTAGTTCTGTTAAGGCCACCTTCCCGGTGCCCAGAACCAAGACCTCTCTTGCCCAGAGATCTTTCCTCTACCGAGACCCCACCTGGTTCAACTCCCTCCCTAGCTGCATCTCCAACTTGCCCAAAATTGGCTCCTTCAAAACAACCCTTCAGAACCACATCTTTGATACTCGCTGTTGTAGGTGCAACTAATCCCTGGCCTCTCCTCAATTGTAACCTGCGGGACCCACCCACTTTGCCCCCCTGACACAACAACATCTGCTGGACAGCCAGTCCCTCTCCCCAACCCACTCTTTCCCACCCCTACTAGGTCCATACAGGGATGTAACCCACTGTCTTCCCTGAGGACCTACTATACCCTTGATTGTAACATACAATTTGTAACATTATGTAACCTAAGTGTCACTACGTTAAATGTTTCTTTTACTGCACCTGTAATGTTGTCCACTGTTGTAATTTGCACTATGTCTTGTTGTCTGCCCTCCCTGCGATGAGATACCTTTGTAAATGAGTCTCTGACTCAAAGGTTGTAAACCTGACTTGTAATAAATAAATAAATAACTTGGCAACAGTATGTAGCACTAGATGGTAAGGTGACAAAATAGGAATTGTTAGCCATTAGTGTAACATTGATATTCAAGATTTACAGTGATTGGAGTAAAGAAGAAGAATGGAACAAAAAATTGTGGGGAGAAGAATGGAAGATGGGAAAGGAAATGCACGGAGAGACACAGGCAGAACACAATGTTCAAGGCAAACAGAGACACTAGGGTGGACTAAAGTGCATATAGAGGGGTATAGGGGTAGGTTATAAATGCTTAATTGAGTGTAGAGGTTGGCCAGAGTAAGGCTATGTTAACTGGAAGGGGTGTAGGAAGGAGAGGAGAGATACAGTGTGGCAGGGTGAGGAGAGAGAGGTATTGTAGGTGGGGGATATCCAAGGGGGGAGTTGAAATTCAACAGTGTCCTGTTATCCCCATCTGGGCAGGGTGGTGGACAGCCCTACTGGTTGGACACAGGTTATACAGTAGGTGATAAGAGTTACAGTATTTATATATAGTGATGCGAGGGGGGGTGTTAGGGGAAGGGGTAGCAGAGGTCAACTATAGTAAAGTGGGGGTAGTACCCCACCAGTGTGCTGGGTGACCCTGCCTGCACACGGCAGTGATCTAACAGTGACTGAGGGGGTGCAGTAAAAAAGGGGGTAAAGTTGTTGCCCACTGTGCACTATGGATCCTGACTGCACAAGGCAGTGATCGAGCTCACAGGAGGGGGATAGATTAAGGGTGGAGAAGGAAGGCGGAGGAACACTTTAGGAGAAGGAAGAGTAGGGGACTAGGAGGTACCACTGTCGTTCCCCTACTACCAAGTGCTCAAGTGTCTGAATTACTCCCCTTTGCGAATACTGCTATATATCTGATACTGTGTTAAACTCCGATGTTAAGTTCTAGCTCCCAATGATCTTTGCCTGCTGTTACTTGTTAAACTGACAGAATGATTACCTGCAATAGACAGTTGTACCCACCAGGCTCATCCAGCTCCAGCACGTACTACAGATACAGCTCCAGGTGGTGGGAGTAGAACTTTCTGTTAGCCCTTGGTCGACCCATAGTTGCAGGGAGTGTGTTGAATAGAGTGGTTCTTAAGAGTTCCTGCTGAAGGATTTCAGTGTCTGTGACATTAAAAACAACCTTGGGGTGCCTTCTGACCCCCTGTGTGGTGATGTTCCTGATGGCTAAGTGCAACAGAGAAGTGGGGATCCTACGAGAGTATCAGGTGGGCTTGATGCTATACATTTTATCCTAGTCCCTGCTGCAGTGATTTACCAATGCACCCTATCCTCGACCCCTGGCACGTCGATCTGACTACATCCACATAGGGTATGTCCTGTTAGGAATATGACTGTGAAAGGTTGGTGATGCCAGAGGGAGGGGAAGATGCTGTATTGTGCTGTGGCTGCCGTTAAACTGCAGTGGCTCAGCATGACTAACAGGTGCTGCTGGCTTCCTGAAGGATGTCTCAGTTGTCATAAAACTACTCTCACCCTGACCATGAGGATTTACCGACTTGGATCGTGGGTAACAGTGAGAGGAGATGAACAAAGAGCCACGATCCTAGCCCTACCAAAATCTGCCAAATTACTCACTCTTAATAGAAGTGGAATGTCAGCTTTAAAGTTGTGGTGGCTTACCTTGACAATTTAGCACAGTTAAGCATACAGGTGGGTTGGGGGGTCACATGGGGTGATACCTGGTGTGTCCAGTCACTGCCTCACTGATGGATGTGTTCTCGGATGGATCTGGTTGGAAGCATTGGGCCAGCTAGAGACCCCATTATATACAATGCTAGGGCTGTGAGTTAAAGTTAACAATTGTTCCTGGTATGTTCTAGCAGGGAGCTATGGACTAGTTGCACGATGCCCATCTGAAACAAAATACAATATAGACCAATCTGGGGGGAGCACAGTCATGATAATTTTCATTTTGCAGGGTTAATCTGTCAGAGAATCCAGAGGGCAGATATCATGGGACAGCTACTCTATCACTGTCAGCAGGAGGAATAATCACCTGTTCTGTGAGCTTATAATGATATACTGCTAATCACAGTGTGCCTTATTCCTGGAAACACAGGACACAGGGTATAATCTAAAGAGTTCCTTTAAGAGTCTAGCCTCTACTCCCACAATGGGACTGGAAGTACAAGAGCTGTTGGAATTTTTTTCTATTTTTCCTTTTTCTTTCATGTATTTGAGTCCAGACAAAACAGTTAAATATATGTTAGTTGTACACATGTTATGGTGCCTCATACATTGCATGCTTTTTCAAATCCACCATAGCTGTTTGCAGGGGAAGATGGGCGGGTACTGAAAACCCAGCCAGTATTGGGGGATGGGGCATCCTCACTTGTTTACTGTTGATGTTGTTGGGTTGTTTGTGGAATACTGGGGGATGGTTTGTTGGGGAGAAGAAGGACATGAGGAACACAATGTTAAAAATGTTAAAATCCATGGAGGTATGTCTTTTAGGTACAGATGACCATATAGTAAATAAGCATGTTTGCAGGCCAAAAGCCATTGCACAGTTTGAAGTAATACACAGTGGGACAAGCACCGGAGTGTTTAAAATTGGATAACAAAGCCAATGTATTATCATGGAAGATGAACGGGTTCAAAAGCATGGTGCAACATAAGAGAGTATTGGGGAGTATCAAAAAGCTCAGGGGTGACCTGTTATTGATGCAGGAGACACGTATGGCAGAGGGAGAAATGAGTAGAGCTGCAAAGATTTTGGGGGGGCACTTGGTGCAGTTCATGTTTTAATGCCAAGGTGAGAGGCACAGCAGTCTGGCTTAAGCCAAACTTTCCAGGGAAAGTGGTGGATAGTAAATTGGACCCAAGTGGGTGTTACACTCTGGTCCACATAAAACTGCAAGGTGGGCTATCTTTGTCAGTGGGGTCAGTGTACGGCCCAAACATAGGTGATCCCTCCTTTTACTCTAAGTTGCAGCTAGACATGGTGAGATTATTACCCGACCCTTTGATACTGTGGGGTGACTTCAACTGTGTCTTGGATCCTATCCTTGACATGTCTAATCTATTACTGGCTCTCCGCATCAGATGTGCTAGGGCATTTGATGCACTGATGCATACTTTTACTTTATCTGACTGTTGGAGACAGAATAACCCCACAGCACGTGAGTATAGCTTTTACTTGTGTGCCCATTCCATGTACACCAGGACAGACAGGTTGCTGGTTGCCAGCTCCTTAATGGGCTCAATGGGGGGCATCCAATACGAATTGATATTGGTTTCTGATAATGCTTTACTGAGGGCTTCGATGACCATTGGTGGTTCATTGCCCCTGCCCAGGTCTTGGTGTCTGGAACCTGTACTCTTTAAAAACTCTGAATTTCATGAGTTCGTACTGTAGCTAGGGGGATTAAGGAATATTTGGATTGCAACAAAGAGGGTGACACCTCACTCTCAACTACATGTGAGGTCCTAAAAGCAGTCATCAGTGGTCTAGCAATGGCATTCTCAAGTCTTCAATGCAAATTGTAGAGGGAGGAGGTGTCCACTCTTGAAGCTAAAATTGAGGTTATGGAAATGGACCACATGAAGAATCCCACCATGACATTGCATTACAGATTGCAAAAACTTAAGTAGCGATGTAATGTCATTGACAGAGAGCAGATGGAAAGGGCTATAATTCTTTCCCAGGTGGGACAGTATTCTGATTGGGACAAGGGGGTTAAGTCCTTGCCTTGCAATTTAAAGTGCGGGACAGCGCTAGAGCTATCCCACAAATCAAAACAGACACTGGGGTGCTTTCATTGGAACCAAAAATAATACACTTGGGAGGCCCATCCTACCAATATACAACTGGAAAATTTCTTCTCCAAGCCCCCTAACAGCCCCTTGGATAGAGGTGCTACGTCCGAGCTTAACAGAAATATAGTTAATGTAGAAATTTTAGATGCCATTAGAGCTCTTAGAGAGGGGAAGGCAACAGGACCCAGTGGGGTTGCCGACTGACTTTTATAAAATCTTTGCAACTAACTTACTGACCCCCATGGCCATAATGATGCATGAAAGTTTGGATAGTGGTAAATTGCCCCCCTCCATGTGGTCCACCACCATTATGGTGCTTGCAAAACAGGGTAAGGATCCATTAAAGTGTGCATGCTAAAGGCCAATCTCCCTTTTGATGGTAGACAGCAAAATCATGGCTAAACTGCTGTCTACAAGGTTAGAACAGGTACTGCAAAAAGTTGTTCATCACAATCAGGCTGGATTCATTAACTGGCATCAGGGTAAACACAGTGTTAGGAGAGCACTAGATATTCTCTATAAATGGACTAAATCAACCAAGATGCATGGGGCAGCCATTCTTACCCTGGAAGCAGAAAAGGCATTTGGCAGTGTATGTTCAAAACACTACATAGCTATCAGCTCAGGGATAGTTTCATAAAATGAGTTGGGACCCTCTATGGAGCAGCCCAGGTAGAAATTTTAATTAATGGTGGGCTGACTGCACCTTTCCCGTTGTCCCGGGGCACCAGACAGGGGTATCCACTTTCACCACTTGCAGCCAGCAACCATCGGGGAATTCAAGGCCACCACCAAGGGGGTAAATGGCACTATTAGTGGATGATATCCTGGTGTTTTTGCAGGAACTGTCAACATGTATATCTGCATTACAAGAGCTACTTGCCGAATATGAGTTGCTCTTGGGCCATAAGGTGAATTGGACAAAGACTGAGCTCCTACCTGTGGGCAGACTAAGAAGGGATGCATTATCAAATAACTCACTGGGGACACCAGTAGTTCATACTATTAAATACTTGGAGGTTAACCTCTCAGGCTCACCTGAAGACCTTTATAAACGTAATTATAAGCAACTACTGAATGCGCTCAAATTAGACTCTGCTAGTTGGTGCAATCAGCCTCTGTCTATATTGGGAAGAATTAGTGTAGTTGAGATGTGTAGCATGCCCAAATGCCTCTACTTGTTCCAAGTTCTCCCCATGCATGTCCCTATGGTATTTTTCAAATCAGTAGATGCCCTGGTGCATGGATTTGTATGGAGCAATAGACTGGCCAGAATTAAAAGAGCCTCTTTACAAAAATCCATGGGGGAGGGTGGGTGTGGATTGCTAAACCTCCAGTACTATTACTGGGCAGCACAGCTGGCATATCTCCCATCGATAAACAAAGATACACCGACTTCTTGCCTCTTGCTAGAAGAGAAGGAGATGGGTGGGTCCCTCCATAGGCGACTTTTGTCCCCAGCCTTAATAGGTATCACACCCACACAGATGCTTAACCCATATTCAAAGAATCTATTGAAGGTCTGGCAAAAAGCCTATCTCCACATACAGCACTCACCAGATCTGTCCCCTTTCATACCTCTGACTTCCATATTCAAACATCAAAAAAATTATAATGTTTCCCTCCATCAGGCCTTGCTGAGGTGGATGCACTTGGGAGCACACAGCATCAGCTCCCTATATGAAGACTCTAACCTATGCAGTTTCCTTCAACTGAGGGTGAAATATTGTATCCCCAAGGGAGATTTCTTCATATGTTTGAGGGTTAGACAATGGCTATCCATGCTGGCCACACGGTTGGCCACTGATGACAGAAGCTCTGAGTTAGAGGAACTAATCTATGGTCCTCCTACCAACTGTAAATTAATCTCATAGCTTTATAAACTTTTTCTAGACTGATTTGCCCCTTCAATGTCCGAGGTTATGGGCAAGTGGGGAAGTGATCTGGGGCTTAGGATTATTGATGACATGTGGAGGAGGCAAGCAAACACTACAAGGACAAAACCCATACTAATTGTCTCTGCCAAATTCAGTTTTTCTTCTTGCACTGGTCTTATATTACCCATGCAAGACTGCAAAGGTACAGCCCCAATAAACCCAGCTTGTGCTCAAAGTACAAAATTGTGGTGGGTGATTTTTTGCACATCGTGTTGTGCAGTTCCTTGAAGGCCAGATTCTGGTCAAAGGTACACTCAGTAATGCAAAATGTATTGAACCACAGTTTGTCATTGGCTCCTGTTGAGTCGCTGCTGAAGGCAGCCACCACAGTCTCTGTCTTGCCACAACACAGAAGAATATGGGACTTGGCACTACTTAACGCCAAAAAGACTATTGGACAGACCTGGTTAAGTCATAACCCCGCCCTCCACAGCACTCTGGAGTTACAACTTCTGCTATTGTCTCAAAATTGAAAGGGCACAACACAGAACAAATGGCAATCATTCAGCTTTTCAAGCAATATGGGGGACCCTTGAAAAGGCCATTGAAGATGAAATATTCCCAGTGTGACGGAAGAAGAACCAAGCCCCTAGGTCTTTTGGCTCCATATGTGTGGTGATCCTAGGCAACAAATATGGGAGAGTTAAATAGCCCAGTCCCCTACAGATATGGTTACTATGGTGTCTCCAAATAGTAGTCCAAATAATCCTAATCCTGTTTAATAGCAACTATTTGCTTCATATGGGCCTGTTCAATATCTGTGCCATGTATAAATCTCTGTTGCACATTGAAATTGTAAGTATAACTAAACTGCAGCAATGTATGGCTCATGATTATGTTTGCCATCCATCTGCATAGGAGCCAACTTTTGTTTTTCCTGGGGGGGGGCTCTACCATTGTCTGGGGGTCTGGGGGGCGCCAAGGCCCCCAGAAGCTCTGGGGTTTTTGGTGTTCTGTGGTGCATTTTGAGGGTTATGCTTAACAGATCTCATTGTGTAAACACCAGTTTGATTCATATCCATTTTTTTTTACAAAGGTGAAAACCTGACTGTCCAGACCACCATAGTGGTGTTTACCACACCAGTTCTTGACCAGCCTCCCTCTCTCACTGCATGTTTCCTGGACTCAGGACTCAGCCACTTATTATGCAGCGAGACAGTTGAGGAGACTATTGTGTCATGAGTGGCTGCACTGTTTAAAGAGCAGGTTTACTTTGCTAAGTAGTGCACCCCCCACCCAACATATAGGGCAGCTTACTCTCTGTTTCAGTGATGCACTCCCCACCCAACATATAGGGCAGCTTACTCTCTGTTTCAGTGATGCAGCTATAAAATTAATTTTATACCTTACTGTATTTTTAGAAACTTTGTTAGTTAAGCAGCAGGCAGCCTTCCTTTCTTAAAATTGGCACTTAAAGTATAAAAACAAATTTGTAAAAATGGTCCTGACATCACAAAACGTGCGACCGTGGGGGCATGGCTCCAAGTAAGAAAATGTGGCTGTTTTAAATGCCTGGTTCACAGAGCTATTTTACAGAGGAAATTTCTAAAAATACAGCAAAGAAAAAAATTACGTTTATGGCTGCATCGCTTAAACAGAGGATAACCTGCCCTATATGTTGGTGGTGGTAGTGTTGGGGGGGGGGGGGAGAGAAACATTACTTAGTAAAACCCTGCTCTGTGTTTCTAATATTCAGGAAGTATACAGTAAGAGTAGATCAATTATTTTCAGCAAAACAAAGGTGGATATAACTATTCTTCATGCATTTTGGTTCTAATAAGCAAAACCAAAACATCAATCAATTTTAGAGTAAGCAATCATAAAATGAATTCTGTATGTTTTTACCTAAAAATATTATGGAAAAAAAGTTAACATTGTCCCTTAAAAGGAAAATGTCATTAACCAAACTAAAATCTACCAGACAGCACGCACACACACACACACACACACACCAGCACCACAATGTCAGCCCCCCCCAAATCCTATTCCCAAACCCACCAAGCCAGCAAGCCAAGTCCAAGGCAGAAGACTGGCATGCAGCTGTGCCTGCTTAATGAAGGATACTGAGGCCATGGATCTCATTCCAGTGCTGCTGTGCTGGTTTCCTTTCAGTCATATCAAATTCAGATTTATTGTACGACAGAATGTCATTAAACTTTGTCAATAAAAACACACTCAGTGATAACTAGACATTAAAATACAAGCAGGAATCGGATGTAGCACCCAGTACATCACAAGTTCCTAATGTCCAAAAGCTAAAAGTATGGTTCAGCACATATATCACATCATTAACTACATTAAGCTACATAAAATAGACTAAAGCAGAATGCTGTTTATTGTGTTTTATATTGTAACATATGCAGCTAACAATTATGCCAAAGATATTGTAAAAGAGTGGGTGGCTGAGGGACTAAAACAATCCAATTTCATTCACGCTTAGGTTTTTTTTGTGTGTCCTCTCCAGATGTCTGACTGCAAGACAGATACGTATTTCAGCATGTCCGTGATGAGATATGCATCTGTCTTGCAGTCGGACTTCTGGAGACGACATACAACATGGTAACTGAAACTACTCTGGCTTTTGCCCCACCATTTAATCAGACCGTTACAAATAGCTACCTCCTTTGGTAATTTATCACAGTCAGGTACAGGAGTGGTGCACTAATTTATATTTAGGCCCTTATGCAAGCTGGCCACAAACTGTCTGCCTGGCCATACATGCACAGCTTCACTTTAAGCCAGCTATTACCAGTCCTCTCAGTCCCAGTGAAAAGGACTATCTTCCGAGAAGTTCATATCAAGGCTTGTTCTTCTATCAATCAGGTTGGATGCAGCATTATACCCTAGCCTAATTGGCCTTGCTGTGAAAGTGATCACCCAATTCCCACCCTGCCGTCCAGAGGGCTTGCTGGACCCTGGCCCAGGCCATGGCCAGTGGCCACTCACACACAGGCTAAGGCTGAGCAGAACTCACACAGTGACAGCACTCAAAACAAAAAGTGACAAGAGTGGAGGAGAGAATATAAGATCAAGAGCGCAGAGAGTCGAAGAGACAACTTGGTAATTGTCAGCATTCTAAAAACAACGGAAAAGATCAATATGCTCAGGTTTCTGCAAGGGTTGCTGACAGACACTACCTCTCCCCATAGTCCAACATGTGTCATTGAATGGGCTCACAGATTCCCTGCCACAGAAGGGTCAAAACCCCATCAACTGTGACATTCAGTTGGGAACCAAGCTTAAACGCTGTCGAGAATGACCCGGCTCCGGGCCCTATCCTGGGGGGGGGGGAGGTGTGCAAAAAGTGTTTGCTGGAAACTGGACTTTAACTCTGTCAGGGATGTGTCTACTCCATGGCCCTGCCCTGGGGGCAAGCCAGGGAGGAACACCAGCTTGGGAAAGTCCCAGGCCAACAAATGCTGGGCTGGGGGCTGAGCTAAGGACAGGATCAGAGCCACAAAAATTGCATAATAAATAAATAAAATACTGCACTGTCTCAATTTCTCAGCATAGGGTCCCATACAGCAGAAAGCAAAGGAAAATCAAGCATTAACTAGGGAAGGAACCAGGTACCATGTTTAGCCATGCCACCTCTCAGGTTTGTGAAAAACAGATGGCCCAAGAAGAACTCAAGAAAATATCACACTCAGCTAAAATCAAACTCTGAATGATGTATTCTGCCAAATTTATTTAAAACAGACAAATCTGATTCAGCAGAGGGAGCCATGAAAGTACTGGCATCAACCCTTCTGGACACTGTTTAACAGGCTTCACCACTGTCACCAAAACCCAAGCATAATAAGCACTGAAAAAGATAGTGTCACATTAACAAGTGGTGTGTGACTTTCAGTGAAGGCCAGTGGATGAATGAGCTTATGTGACAATGTTGGACTGAGATCAAATATGCAGTGCCCATCCTGATCTAACAAACCCCATTAGATTGGAACTCCCTATCTAACATACCACTCTTTTGTTGCCAGATTATGTATTAGTCAGGATCAGTTGTTTCTTAAATTTCAGAGGCTCTCCCTATTTAGTTGGTCAGTCAGCCATCTGCTGATGCAATAAAATCCCCGAGCAAGTGAGCTGTATTTTCTGCATACGTCTGCAGCTGCCCAGCCAGCCCCTTACCTTTTTCATTCTCTCCATGGCTTGGCAGGGGTGGGGGGGAGGTGGACCATGGACGTGGAGCCGAAGAAGCTACTGATGCTCTGTGGCTGGGCCAGGCGTGCAATGTGCTGCTGTCTTCCCTCCCTTGTCTCCTCCTGAGTCCCGATGATGGCGACAAGTCCCTACGACTGGATAGGGTGCTGCTGACCAGGCTGTTGACTGTCTGTTGTTGGTGTCATTGTTGACTCATTGATGCGGCGGCAGGTGACGGTCAGAGGTCCCTCTTGCTACTGTGGTGGGGAGGGCTCAGGGAGAGAGCAGAGGCAAAGGGAAGCAACCCAGACAGGAGCGGAGCAGCTGAACAACTGCAAAGCAGAGCCAGGGTGGCTGACACAATCACAAAATGGTGGCTCTTCTCCACTTCAGGGAGACAAACTGGCACCAAAAATGTGCTGCACCCCACCGACCTGATGAGAATTGAGAGGGAGAATACACTCCCACCACCTGCCTCCTACCCTAACACACCACTGGCATGCCAGGCGCCCTGCCTGACCCCGCCGGCCAATCCCTAACTTTTCATTAAAAAAAAACAAGAAAAAATACTGCTGGTTGCCGACACTTAGCGGGCCGCTCTAAGGTCAATCGGTAGCACGTCATTTCAGCGCAAACAATAACGCGTAAACATTTCATCGTAATCAATTAAGCGTGAAGCTTTTAATCGTACACATCAAATAAGCGCATTACCAACAAAGCGCTTAGCCGCGATGTGTCATTCGAAAACAGTGCTTTGCTATTTTGAAAATATTTCTCCTTACCTTCCTGTGCTGCTTACCCAAAAACAGTTCACAGTTCATAGGTCAGGGTTGTGGTATTGCAGTTCATAGCTCATAGGTCAGGGTTGAGGTATTGCAGTTCATAGCTCATATGTCAGGGTTGTGGGATAATCCATCTTCTCCTGGTTGTGGGAGGCATTACTTTAGACAACTTCTGTTACTTAGCTAGTAATGGTATTACAATTTAAAATGTTAATCTTTATTGAAATAAAGTTAAAACAATGTATTTGATAATTACATCATAGCATCAGCGCATACAGAACAGTTACACTTGTAGCTGAAAATTGTGTGCTACACCCCTTAAGTAGTTAGTGTAATCTGAGTTCCCATACGTAGCAACAACAGCTGCTGTTGTTTTGGATGTATCTCTATACTTTTTACGTGGTGCTGGAGGGTCCATTCCAGAAAGGTACTGTTCAACTTTTAGCTCATTGCTGTTCTGTTCAACATTCAGTGCCTTAATTAATTTCCATATAGTCAGATGGCTTGCACCAAGTAGGCTGTTGAACCCTCTATGCCATCCCTCAACAGTGTTTATTGTTCTTGGCAACCCTTCCCTCAAAGAGTTATGGCAGTTCCAGAAATCAATAGCAAATAGTGGTCTACGACGACCAACTGGCCTCCCAATCCATGTGTCCTCAAAACAGTCAATCAGCGGGGCCAGTTGATCATCATTTGCGATGTAGAAATCACTATTTCTCAAATATTCAAATGCCTCAGTAACATCAGAAGGTGGCACATAGGCCAAAGCAGGTAGCATCCTTATTTATAGAGTGTAGTCTGTGTCAGGGGTATAGTTTTTAAATAGGTGATTATGCTCTTGAACCTTGCGCCAGACCGCCTGGCAGAGATGAAAAAAAACATCCTCTGATTACAGCATTTGGAAATTCAGACACAAATGCCTTTGCAGCAGCAAGCTCAAAATATGTCATGATGCTTTGGGGTGCTAAATCTGTACATAATAATTTTATTTGACATAGAACCCTGGAATAGCTCTGAAGAGTACGGTTTGCCATAAGAACAAACACTGATGGGATTACTGCTGTAAATCGAACACCATGTATTGTGTACAACTGGGAAAATAAGATTGGGGTGGCCTTAAATGTTCCATTGGTGTACCTGTGAGGAGAGCATTTCATGTATTGCAAATTCTGTTTTGTGGCAAATATAATGAAACGTTCAGCATCATTCGGTCCTGAGTCATACTGCATAAACATTTCCCCTGATCCGATTTACAGTACTCAGGTGGTATTATTAGTTTACTGAGTGCTGCTGGTTGAGTCGGAGCAACTGAAGCAGTCTGACATGCCCTTTGGGCAGTTCATTTTAAATTAAAAATAGAAGGCAACTTCCCACTGATGGAGTGGCAAATACCACTTGTAGCACTGGCGACTACCTGTTGAGTAGTCTCTTGGGACGTTGCTGCCTTCTCTTTCATTTGATTCACAACTTGCCTAACAGCTGCATTGGCAGGGTTTGGCACATGATTGTGTTCCTGAATGAATTTTATTATTTCCTCGTTCTCTGTGTGCAACCTTGCAGCACACTTGAATGCATCATATTGGATGCATTTCCAATATTTCTTTTGCCCATACTTTCTCTCCTTGCAGTACAGGTATCCTTCGTGACTGAGGAGCGGCTGCCCTCTGGTGCTCAGAATGAAATGCAGCGGCATGATTTCTGTATGTAGGTTGCCTGCCATACACAGACTATTTTATTTTAAAAAATTAGCATACAATTAATTATGCAGTGACAGCAGCAAATGAAAAGAAGAAAAGCAAGTGACAGAGCAGGCAATAACAGGTGTGTAATAGGTGTGTAAATAATTCCTCATAATTCAACAGTAGCAAAGACCTGTGTTGGGGTGTGATGTAGGAGAGCTAGAGCTGACAGAGGAACTCTAAAGGGAGTGTGTAAAAGATCGTTATTGGATATTGCTGAGACTTGGCTGAGACTTGCTGTACAGATTCGAGGTCATTGCGCTGAGATCCAGTAGCGCTGACAAATCTATACGGCGAAATTAATCGTGCTGTATTGCAAGCGTTGTGTTGACCACGCTGAATTTTTTTGTGTGCAAATGACATGGAACCAGGTCAATCCCCCCCCCCCCACCAGCAAGGCTGTCACTGCACCTGACTGACTGCAGATTGCAGACACACACAGGATGGGCAGCAGTAATAAAAAAAAAAAGAAGAAAATGGTCCAGTCCAGCCGGGGGGAGGGGGGGGCTGAGCCTCACTTGAATTTCTAGGGGCTTCAGCCCCAGAACCCCCGTAGTCGGCGCCTATGTCCATCTGTTCTAATTATATGTTACTTCCATGAAATAAATACAAATTTATTAAAAAAAAACATGATATCGTAAATAATATCAATTATTTCATTCTGAATTTTAGGATTACGATACATAGAGTTGGTATTATTAATTTCTAATGATTTTAGGAGTGCTTCATCTCCATAATTTGCTGTGTATTGCAACAGAGCTCTGAAATTCCCACCATTTTTTACTAGTTCTTCAAGCTTCAGTGGGCCTGAATCTCCATTTCCTCAGAGTGCAATCTCCTGGAGACCACAAACAATTATTGTCTGTATCACAGCAAGTAGCTTTTTATAATTCTCTGCTGTTAGAGTTCTTCGATAGGAGTCTATTTGTTTTGTAATTGCTATTGATTCACCTCTTGAGATGCAACAAAAATTCTCAGCTTTCACTAAACTATTTTTATGATGCTCGGTAGAAGAATGTAAGTCTCTTTAGCTTTTTTCCAGTTTCTTAAAGGCTAACAGACAAGTTGTCAAATACGCTGATGACTTCCTTTACCTACTTCACCACTGCAGAGCAACACATATCTTACAGTAAGCACCATCTGAGACAGACAAATGCAAGCCAATTGCACTGTGATAACCAGTGGTACTGGAAATGAAGATTTCTCTTGCCACTTGCAGGAAACTTGTAATCACTCTCAGGTTTATGCAATGCATTCATGATTTGAAACCATTCCTCATCACTAAGTTTTTTTCCCCAATATATTCACATATATCATTCCTGAGTTCAACCCGAGCACTAGGTGTGGGTGGTCTGCATGTGGTCATGGACGAAGCTTCAGCTGTCACAACAACAAAGTAACTGCTTGCAGATTCAGAATGTACATCTACATCTTCACTTTCAACTGTTGTAGAAACATTGCTTTCCACCCCTCCATCGCTTCCCACATTTTCACTTATGTTTACCTTTGCTTTCTTTCCACTTGCACTTGAAAACATATCAAGCAGAGACCTTTGCCTTTTAATTTTCGACATGTTTTGTTCCAAATAACTTCCCACAGTTCCACCAGGCTCTGAAATATTTTTGTAAAAAAGTTGCCCACCACCACCTTATATAAAGTTATTGTCCTCCCTCATTTCTTCTGTCTAGTGCAAGCTAAACTGTCTGAGTCTCACACTGTTGTTTTCTGTTTTGCTTTCTTCTTTTATTCATGGACAAGTCAAGTGCCAGTAGTGTCACTAAATAACTGAAAGAAAATGTGTGTTTTTTGTGTAGTGGCCACTCCAATCCAGACAGTTACTGTTTTAAAACTTTTATATGATAATGATGCACTTCAAGAACTTTACAGTGGAGTGGGGAGAACAAAAGTGGCTGTCAAAGGAGGTTCAAAGAGCACTGAGACCAAGTAAATATTCCAGGCCAGGGCAGTTCAGTGATTTTACTCAGGGAGACAAATAAGTGAGATAGCTAGGGCCAGTGGTGGGATTACAAAAAGTGGGCTTTTCTTTTTACAGTTCAGCTGCAGTGGGTAAAATCTGAGGTGAATTCAACACACACAGTGCACAGTCCTCAGTCCAGACCCCACCTGCTACTACTCTGTGACAGTGTGACATCACTTTGTCTGAATTTATTCAACATACAGTCCAACATGAAATCAACACACACCCAGTGACTGTATTCCAGCCACTTTTTAGTAAAATATTATTAATTAACACCCCACCACTGCTGCCATTACAGACTATTCAAATCCAGTAGGGAGATCTCGATGGGGAAGAGAAAGGTGCCCTAACTTGGCATACAAGCCACAAGGAGATTCACAAAGCAAGTTGCATGGTATACCATGTACTAGGTGACCACAATTGAGTGCTTTCAAAAAGGGCGACTCAATCACAGCACCTGGGAACAGGGCAACCTGGCAGGGTAGCGACTGGATATGGGGGTAGGCGACTACAACAACAGGATGTCGCTGTATGTACATGGGCACTGAGTGGGAGGAACCATGTCACACGATGGGTGGAAAGAGAGGGAGGGTATGTGGGGTATAGTGTGGCAGTCAGCTGCTGAGCTGGCTGTGTAGCATGGTGAGTAGGTGGCGGGCTTGGTTTGGGAGGGTGCCGGGTTCGATTCTTGGTGTGATTGTGTTTTTGCGTCGGTTCGGGGTTTTTAATTGTTTTTAAGTTTTACAGCCCCCAGCCATACACCTCCCTGGAGTTGAGAATCCTTAAGTAGGGGAGTGTGGGGGGCTCAGCCCCCTCCTGGTCCCGCATAACATAGAAAACCAGTTTCTGGTTTTCTAGTTGCTGAAAGTATACATTGCCGTAATTCATTTTCAGTGACGTACACTCACTGTAACGGCAATCACTATTCTGCGCTCATCATTATGACATAGAACCAAGCTGCACAGACCAAGCAGAGATTAGGAGGGAGTCAGATTCAGTGATTTACAACTCAGGCCAGGGAGACAGTGAGATAGTTAAGCCAGGGGTAGTGGTGGCATTCAAAAAATGTGGGCTTTCTCACAGGTCAGGCTCAGACGAGCGGTTAACAACATGCACACACAGTCCAGACTAGTCATTACTATTGTCTGAGTCTGACATGGATTATCAACACCCAGTCCAGGTAGTCAGTAAGGCCCTGTCCACACTACCCCCTGTAATGTTACAGAGTGCCCAAACCGTTACCGCAACAGTTTGCGTTTACACCTGTAACATTACAGAAGGCGTTTTCGTAACTGTTGTTGAAACCACATATGAGGTGGTTTCAACAAGGGTTATGAAACCAGTTATGCCTCGGTAACACTACTGGGCATAGTGTGGACACGTGGCACTGGTCCCCTAGCACAGCGTGAGCTGCATTGTGGGATCGGGTGCCATGGTAACAGTCACCTGGCTCCCGAAGTGTGGACCGGTGGTGCCGGTCCTGCAACGGACACTGCAGCAGTGTGGACACACTGCACCGCTCCCCGGTTGTAATGGTTTCTATCCATTACGGGGTCTGAGTGCTGCAGTGTGGATGGGGCCTTACTGTACTCGAAGTCCAGCCCACTTAACCCCCTTCTGCCTGGTAGCCTAGAGCTACTGAGACTTTCACTCTTTCTTATTTTTTTTACTTAATACTCAGAGTCAGGGTCACTGGGATATAAAGTGACTTGTTGTGTGTTCCAGTGACACCACAAGAAACTCTGGAGTTATATGTTTTGTTACATTAAGTGTTTCTTCTTTTCTTTTTTTACACGAGAACCAGATACAGGCACGAAGGCATCCCAAAGAATGGCAAGTAAGGATTAACCCACTCCAGAGTGTGGGTCTATTTGGAAAGTAATCAACGGCTGGGGGGAGGGTTGGACCATGAGGCCGTAGGCCGAGTGGTTCCAACCAACCAGCCATTGATTAATTTCCAAGTAGATCCACGTTCTGGAGTGGGTTAATTCACTTGTTACATGGGGACAAAAAAAGGACACTGTTCCCTGTTCACGATGTTTTGTTTCCCCATGTTACAAGTGTTACATAAGAAGCAGTCGTGACAGTGAATGTCAGACCATTTTCTGTCTCTGGGAACTCAGAATGAGCAGTGCAGGACTGATAGTGGAGTAGGGTGAAGTCGAACGGAAGGTGGCAGCAATGTAAGTGAGAAAAAAAATCTCACCGTACCTTCATTTTCCTGCGATGCAGAAACATTTCTCATTTCAGTGCATAGGGTGAACTGTTGCATTGAGAAGGAATTATTGTGCTGCCTATCTGAATAATATTATTTCTGACTTTTGTTACTTACAGTCGATGGATGATGGGAAAGGGGAGGTGCTTCATCTGGTGACATCTAGGAATGGTGTCTGAATCTCGAAATGTGATTGGATGACATGCTGTTATGATGCAATGGTGGTTGTGAATGGTAATGTGTAGGCATGCCGTTTGGCAACATTTGGGATCTGGTAGTTATTTTGCAGTTCTAAAAGACTTGCTGTGTTTTTACTAAGTATTGTCAGTGTGCGCAGTGTCGTTAGGTTCATTTGAAAACGGATGATGTGTCATGCCAATATATTGGTAACATGGCTAGTGTCAGTCTCCTGATTGTGTTAAGCATATGATGCATGGTGCAACACGTCTGACCACAACAGGTACAGAAATGGTGCAAATGTTTTCTTTTGACAAGATCTTCTTTATTTATAAGAATGAATATTATCAGTATAGCCTTCATTGTTTTCTCACTGTTCTTCTGGCAGTGACAGAATGTCTGTAACATGCACTGACTTACATACTGTACACTATTACCCTTGTTGCTAGAAATCATAAACACATATTTTTGTGAAGAAAAACTGTAGTTAAGGGGATTAAGGGTTCCCATGAATTGTTTAAAAAATAAACTGTGAACTCTCTACAGAGTGTATTACAACCCAATCACCCCTGATGTGCTTTTTTATTGCTAGAAACTAATAAACACACAGTTTTGTGCAGAAAAACTCTAGCTAAGGGGATTAAGGGGTCCTATAAATTATTTAAAAAATAAACTGTGAACTCTCTGTGCACATGTATTAAATCACATTCACCCATGAAGTTAAGTATCTATGCATTTGTATTATAACCCAGTCACCTGTGATATGCTATTACAGTATATGCACAAGTAACGTCACCTGGACTTATACTGTCCCATGTTTTTATGTTCGCTTGTGCACATGTGCAAGGAACATCTTGCAACAGTATGACTTTTGGAGGTGTGTGACCCTGTTCCTGAATCCAGTGCTCAGTGTAGCGGGCACAACCCTACCAGACCAATATATGCTGAGCTGTGTATGACAGCAGTTTGGCTGTGTTGGTCTTCATTTCAAAGAAAAGGTCCTCTGTAATCAGCAGTGGTAGCATATGCAATTTGCATACTGATCAGCTGAACTGCTGTCATGCACAGCTCGGCATTAAAAACCCTCCTGCTTCCTCCCTCTGCTAATGTCTTTCCCCTGCCTCATTAGTGTTCTCCCCACACCGACGCTGTGTGCCAAGGGGGGGTGCCCAATCCACCTCGGCTCAGGCACCCCCCCCAGCACACTATGTGGCTGATGGGGGTGCCTAATCCCCTGTTGGCCGCAGCCTGCTCCCAAACAAACACTCAGGTGGCACACTGGGAGCCCACTCCAGCATGCTCATGCCTCCCACATACACTGTATGGCCGGCAGTCGGGGGCCCAGTCCCAGCTGGCTCCAGTCCCCCCCCCCAGCAAACAGATAGGTGGCACGCTGGGAGCTCACCCCAGCATGTCAAAAGCGTCCTTTTCTTCCTCTTTTTGAAAATCCTGTGAAAGAAGAAAATGGTCCCTCGGTGAGTCCCTGCCCATCCTCTGCGTACCTACCTCCCCACACCCCGCTCACCCCATACTTACCTCTGGAGCCCAGCGTGATGATCTTTGGTTGACTAGGAACACATCTGCACTCTTCAAAGCCGACCGTGAACTGAGGAAATGCCAGTAAGCTGTAGAATGGCATAAATAGGGTTTTTTCAACTTAGGTTGATATCTCGGACATGTTTTAGACTTTTGACACCAAATTTTCAACATGGGGTTCTTAATACCCCTTCTCATGAATTCAGTCACTGTCATGGCATTGTTCCATCCCGAAATGTTATTTCGCAGTCACTGTGTGGAATCACCTTTCAGGACTGAGTAACAAAACGACAGTGTCTGTGTTCATGAGGTGGGCTCTCAAAAAGCCTATGTTGCAAATTTGGTGAAAAAATTCCAAAAAATGACTGTTTTACGAGGGTGCATTGTGCAGTTTTCACGCTCACTTGTAAGTTTGCGAATTTGTAATATTTTCTCTCCAGATTTTCAACATAGACATATTTCCACACCTCCTTATGAACAGTGCATCTGTCAATTTTCACATGCTGGCTGAAATGCGTTTTCGCACTTCCGGCTCAAAATAGCATGGTCGCTGCTGGAAATCGGTGTTTGCTACAGAGTAAGACAATCACAGTGACACTGTCCATGAGCAGAGGTACTAAAATGCCTATGTTGAAAATTTGGTGGCAAAAGTCCATAAAATGGCTGTGTTATGAGCGTGCATTGCGCAGTTCCTACGCACACTCGTAAGTTCGTGAATTTGTAATATTTCCACTCCAGATTTTCAACACTGCCATTTTCCCACATCTCCTTATGATCAGTATAGCTGTCACTTTTCACATCCTGCCCAAAATGTGTTTTCGCACTTCCAGCATGCAATAGCGTGGCAGCTGTGGGAAATCATGTTCGGTACAGAGTAAGAAAATCAGTGACACTGTTCATGAACAGACATCCTAAAATGCCTATTTTGAAAATTTGGTGCAAAAATTCCAAAAAATGACTGTTTTACTAGTGTGCATTGTGCAGTTTCCACGCACATTCATAACTTCGCAAATCTGTCATATTTTCACTCCAGATTTTCAACATTTGCATTTTCCCACACCTTCTTATGAACAGTACAGCTGTCACTTTTCACATCCTGGCCAAAATTTGTTTTCACACTTCCATCGCATAATTTATTTATTTAAGAGTTTAACCAGGCAGGCATGCTGAGTGGAGAACCACTCGTTTCCAGATGTGACCTGAGGGGAACAGGGGAGGGGACAAAGGTGAAGGACAGCAATACACATATGCTGTGTACAATTGAGGAGGCACTATATGAGAGACTATACAAATAGGTAGCTACAGCGGACATGCAACTTCTAGAAAAACTATAACAAGCACAGAGAAAAAACCATTACATAGTACAGAAAATTTAACACAACTACTGGTTCACAGAATTTAAAGAGGGACACAAGAAGGGTGCGAGCACAGTGCACACCTTGCCAGAGTGTAAATTGATATCAGCATGGTAGAGTAGACCAACAGGACTTGGGCCATACTATTGAGTAGGCCGGGTGCAGGAGCAGACCGTGAGGAAATGTTTGTGGAGGCAGTTGTTGAGGTCTCAATGATTGGAGGAGTGGTGGATATCTGCTGGGAGGTCATTCCAGAGTTTTGGTAAACGGTATCTAAGTGCTGCCTGACCCATAGAGGTATGCATAAGAGGGATTTGGAAAAGCCTGGTATCCAAGTGACGCAGCGAGTAAGCTGATGGGGGTTGAGAAGTTAAGGTAGAATCCAGGTAGGGAGGAAGGGTATGGGACCAGTATTTAGCAGCAACTCTACAGCAGTTGTTTAGTCTACGGGCCGAGAGTGAGGGAAGGGCCAGGGAGTTGTATAGGTCACAGTGGTGTGTCAGTTTTGGGCATTCCAGTATGAAACAGCAGAAGGAATGAAAGAGTGTGTCCAGACTGGCCAGAGTTGATGGTGAGGCGGTGCCATAGGCCACATCCTTGTAGTCAAAATTCGGGAGTATCATATTTTGCACGAGTTCACGCCTGACCGGGGTGGACATGCAGCCTTTGTTACGATAGAGGGCCCCTAGTTTAGGATGTAGTTTTTTGTGAAGGGAGTCAACATGAGTTGAGAAGTCTAGGTGTTGGTCGAGCCAAATGCCTAGGTAGTGGAACGAGGTGCAGGATTCTAAGGGAGAAAGGTCCAGGGTTAGGAAAGGGGGGTGACTGGTGAGCCAGGAGAGCTGAAAGTTAGTGAGATTGTTTTTTTTGTGTTTAGGAAAAGCTGGTTTGTTGGTTTTTTTGCATTTAGAAAAATCTGGTTTGATCTAAGCCAATGTTGTACAGCGTTGAAATCCTGCTGAAGTTGGACATGCACTGTTTCCACAGATGGGCCAGTGTTGTATAGCACGGTATCGTCCGCATACATTTGGATGGCTGAGTGGGAGCAGACTAGCGGGAGTTCATTCAGGAATACTGAGAAGAGGATTGGGCCCAAGACTGATCCTTGTGGGACACCCATAGTGATAGGGAGGGGGGTAGATATGTGGGGGCTAATTTTCTCCGCTTGGTGTCTGCCATTCAAGTAAGCCTGAAACCAGTTAGTGGCATGGTTGGAGAGGCCGGCAGCCTTTAGTTTGTCTATAAGGAGTGCGTAGGAGATCGTATCAAAGGCTTTGGCCAGATTGATAAAAATGGCCGAGATGATATGGCCTTTATCCATACCTGAGAGGATATCATTTGTTACTCTTAATAGAGAGGTGATGGTGGAATGTGATTTTCAGAAACCTGATTGGTATGGGGTGAAAAAGGAGGAATCGACTAAATATAGGGACAACTGAGCAAGGGCAAATCGTTCTTGTATTTTTGCCAGAGTTGGGAGTTGGGAGAAGGGAGGTGGGGCGGTAATTCCCTGGAGAGGAGAGGTCGCCCCCTTTAGGCAGTGGGATGATGGTTGCCAGCTTCCAAGCGGTAGGTATTGTAGACATCGAGAAGAAGAGGTTGAGCAAGTCAGCTAACGGGGCGGCTATAGCGGGGGCTGATAGCTGTAGTAGTCTGGAGTCCATGCCAGAGGGGCATTTGCCCTTGTTTGGGTTTAGGTTGCACAGTGCTTGGTAGACTTCAGCCGGGGAGACAGGACGGAAGGAGAAGGGGGGGGGAGAAGGTGTACTGCGAATTAGGAGTGTTAGTTGTCCTGGGTGGGGAAGGGAGGAGGCTATGTACCAGGGAAGCAGCGCTGTTGGTGAAGAAGGTGTTGAAGGCCGTGGCTACTTCAAATGGGTCAGTGACAGCCGAGCAGAGGATTGATAGAGCCGGGGTAGGTGATTGTACAGGTGTGGATAGGAGGGACTTGATGGTTTTCCAGAATTGGGTTGGGTGGTTAAGATTTGCGCTAAGTGCCAACGCGAAGTATTTCTGTTTGGCTAGACGAATCGATTTAGTGCAAGAGTTATGAAGGGCACGATAAATTAGTAGGGCTTGGTGGGAGCTAGTTGATTTGTGCTTTTTCCATGCCAGGTCCCTGGAGCGGCATTGGCTGGTGATATTTGTGGATATCCAGGGTAGGTGGGGACCCCTAACTCTAGTTCTTCTTAGCAGTGCATGTAGGTTCCAGACACTCAGGAAGCTATTTTTGAAACTGTCTAGTGCAACGTCTATAGTAGGGGCCTGAGGGATGAAGGACCAGTCTACCATGGCCAGGTCTGATAGAAGTGGTGTTAGAGAGAGTGACTTGAAGGACCTGGCTAGCAGGGTCCGGGATGGGGGTTTGAGGGGTTTATGCACTTTTCTGACTAAGTAAACTATATGGTGATCACTTAGGGAGTCGGGGAGTAGGCCTGCTCCTATTGACCTATGAGTGAGTGTGGTCAGTGCCCAGTCCAGGAGGGAATGGTTGTGTGTTTTTAGGTTTAGCCTGGTGGGTTGGGAGATTTGTTGTGTGTGGTTCAGGGCATTTATTTTGGAGTGCAGCTTGGCACAGTCAGTTGCAAGCCAGTTGTAATTTAAGTCCCCTAGGACATAGAGCTCAGCTGTTGCGGCAGAGGATTTTAAATTGGCCAGGTGGTCTAGTATACTAGGTATTGGGGTGTTAGGGGCACAGTAGGATCCTGCTATAAACACCGGGGCGGAGTAAGGTAGTGAAATTTTGACAGTTAGGGACTCAATTTGTGGCGAGGGTGTAGGGATGTGGACCGGGGTGAACTGGTGCTTGGCAGAAATGAACATGGCGAGGCCACAGCCACACCCCCTTTTTTTCCGTATACGGTCTTGCCTAATTAGGGAGTATCCTGGAATGGCAACAGTGGAATCTGGGTGGTGGGGTTTGAGCCATGTTTCAGAAAGTATCAGGATGTCAGAGCAAAGTGCTAGGACTGATAGTTGTAGTTCTGAGGTTTTGTTAAGGATACTACAAATGTTTAGGTGCAGTATTTTCAGGCCCTTTGGTAGAGCCGGAGGGGTTAGCATTTTGGGAGGGGTAGGTCCGGGGTTAGTTTCTATATCCCCAGCTAGTAACAGAAGCAGTGCTGTAAGATGCAAGAACTCATACCGAGTGGCCCTGGTTTGCGATGGCAGTTGAAAGGGCAGGCACTGTCCTGTGCAAGTCAGCCTTGAGACAGCACAGCACAGAAAGTCCAGGGTTGGGGGAGAATGGATACTCCAATTAGCCAGTTATGGGGGGGCTTGTAGGAGCTGATTGTGGGAGTGTGGTCGAGCGCAATAGCTCTGTATTTATGCCAGTGAGGTGGAGACATGGCAATGGTTGCCTTAGAGGGTGAGAGGTTGGGGGGAGGGAGGCTATTGGAAAGGCAAGAAGGAACAGAGAGAGGGTGAGGAGCATCATATCTAGTCTGTGGCAGTCAGACAGGCAGGGTGTAGCAGCCACTAGTGGAGATAGCAGATAACCTGCTAATGGAAAAGTGGGCTGATTGTTTTCAACGCCCTCCCAATCACGTGACTATGCCTATAAAGCTACGAGCCGACCAAGGGTGGTCGTGGGGGCAGTGGGGAGCTGGCGCGAAGCACCAGCGGGGCCTACACCATGCGCCGACTGACCAGCAGCGTCCAACAGGCTGAAATCACAAGCATTGCATAGTCACGTGCCTTCGTTTCCCTTTTTCCTTGTGGTTTTGGGGGGAGTCCGCGATGCACAGCGTCCCCACGACTAAGGCTGTCCTTGCTGGGAGGGCAGGCATCTCCGGAGCCCTCATGGTTACCAGCTGAGGAGAAAGAAGAAAGTGTGGGTTAAATAGGGACTGGGGGAGGCGTGGCGATACAGGTAAGTAGAAAGGGTCAGCAGGAAAGCTGATAGTAAGTGGGGAAGGGCAGACTTGGGAAATTCGACTGAGCAATTGCTATACTTGCTACGGCGCGGTCGCTGTGGGAAATCAAGGTTTGGTACACAGTAAGAAAACCATAGTGGCACTGTTCATGACAAGAGGTGACAAAATGCCTATGTTGAAAATTTGGTGAAATAATTCCACTGAATGACTGTGTTACAAGTGCAGGTGGTGCAGTTTCCACACAGGCTCATACCCTTGAGCACATCCAGGGCATTAGGGTTCCTAAGACAGACATTTAAGAAGTATGAGAGTGAAATGTTACTCAGATGCAAGAGGAGTTGTAGACAGGTACTCTGTTGGGATATGGATACTGAAGGGACATGGATACAACTTGGGGGGGGGGGCCTGCACAAATGCCAAACACGACACCAATGCAAATACCAGCAAGTGAATGTTCGGCATTGACAAATGCTTGTTTAAAATGTCTCCTGGTTGAGCCACAGTTACAGTGCAGTTCTGCAACACATTGCCTACTTTTCAGTGGAAACATTACCCTCTACTCTTACTTCACTGGAGCTATGTGTGCATCGGAATGGTAGTGAAAATTTACTGCTCCATTGATTGTGAAGTGATGCAAATTGAAAGTTTTACTTTCTAAGTATCTACTGGTAGTTGTCAGCAGGGTCTGACTACATATACCAGCATTTCTGTGTGGGCTGCACAATTCTTTTTGTGTGTTGTCACTCATTATCATTATTGTGATTGTCTATTGTTCCTTTTTGATCTGTCTTTTGTGAGGTGTCTGTGTCTTGTGATGTCCTGCGTCTCTTTCTGGTCTGCTTTTTCTGGGGGACCGGGGGTTGTATGTTGTTGCTCTCAACAGTATTGTGATTATCTATTGGTCCTTTTTTATCTGTCTTTTGTGAGGCTCCTATGTGTCTTGTGATGTCCTGCATCTCTTTCTTGTCTGCTTCTTCTGCTGGAACAGAGCTGTGTGACAGAATGGATGACCACTTTAACCTGTCATTGCTTGTTGGTGACCAGTAATTTTTTAAGCTGGTCTCACAATGATGCCCAGTCACACTCATGATTTCTCATGAGGCTAAACCTGCCTCTGACAGCAACTGCGCTACAGTACTGCATGTGGAATGATTTGTGTACCTTCTGCTAAGCCCAGCATCTTTTGATATTTGTGCTATCATGTCGCCAAGATAATTAATGCCCATAGGCTGATTGGGGTATCACACATCTTGACTGTCTTAACTCATTTTGTGCTGTACGTTTAACATGTAGATACAGTCAGGCTGCATTGTTAGGACATTTAGAGATGTATGTCTTAAACAACTGCACAGGGCAGTGTGGATTACTTGGATTTGCAAACAGAACACCTCGCAGGACTTGGCGATGAAGTTCATTTACTTTACTGTGATTTTTGGTTGCCTCATTGAATGCAAGATAGAGGCACTCCCCTGCCACTGTTGTCTGTGCTCAATATGAAGGAGTTCTGTTTCAATTTGGTGAGGCTTTCATGACCTTGATGAGTTAAACCATGCTGCAGCTCAAACCATAGCCTTCTGACAAGGCCATACGCAGTGGCAGGATTCAGTTTCTCCGAGCATCCTATTAATTCTAGGTCTTTGTCTGTTATTCTTGGATGGTGTGTGCTGACATCATTTTCTGCTTGCCTGCACTGCTTTAGTATAACAACAAACAAACTGTTTGCTGCTATGAATTCAGGATCAGTGACAATGTTTCTGTTGATAGTAAATGCTGTACTGTTGAAGTGCCTGTTTAAGCCAGCACGTAATCCAATGGATGAACTAATTGTGCGCTGCTGACCACCCACATTGCGTACTGTTGCATAGAATTCCCTAAGAATGTTGGCCAATTCTGTGTTGCTTACAGTATCTGCAATGAGAGTTATGCCTTTGTTCATCAACCAGACCTCAAAAACATTCATAGCCCAGACTGTGTTTTTGTGGGTGTTGGGTTCATTATGTTTTCATTTCAAGGGCATCAGGTTGAATGTTGTCCAATTCTGCATGCTGAGTACGAACACTTGGTTGTGGTTCGAAACTGTGTAAGGGCATCACTGTTTCTGGAAATCCAACTTTACCAGTGTTGCACTAAGACTGAGAAGTGTGCTGTTGTGCTATTTCTGCTGTGGGCACAACATATGGCACACTATTTGTCACTGCATGATGGAATTAGAATTTTCTGAACTTTGCTCTGAGCCTTTGGTTTTGTATCCATCTGCCCAGTAGCTTGGGATGCCGCATGCACTGTGGTTTTGTGACATAAGAGAGTAATTCTGCTTTGTTGGTGTGTCATCTACTCAATACCTGTGCCAGTACTGATTGATAACTGTTGTTCTGGCAGTGCAGCACTGTGCAGGTTCTGTAAGCATGGCACTGTCCAATCTGTGTCTTGAACATTACAGTTGTCTGCAAAGGTGCTATTTTGAAAAATATGCTCATATCTCTCTGCTGTGAGTGACTCACATGCTGTGATTCCATATTGTTGTCTGGGTGTGGGATTGCAAGTACTGGTCACTAATGGCACTAGGATGTCCACTGTTGAAGAAGAGCAGGTCAATGTTTTAATGTCTTTGCTGCCAGAGCCTGTCATATGGAGCTGGAAACACTGTTTGGCTGCATTGTATCTCTGTATTGTCTGTGCTCAGTCATCTTGCTCACAACTGCTTACATCTGGCACAGGTAGGGGTGCAGCATGCCTGCGTGGTTCAATTCTCCGTTTTTTACTTGGCATGACAGTGTGCCTCTCTGGGAAATGTGTGTTTAGCCACCTTTTAAATGACATGCAGCCCATAACACTAAAGTGCATGTTCATCTTTAAATTTTAAATTTATTTTTATTTATTTGTATGTTCGGAAACAACCTTTGAGTATACACTCTTTTACAAAGGTTCCACATCAAGAAGTAAAACAGCAGAGACATAACACAAAACATCAGATTGCTATGTAATACAGAAAATAGATAAATAATACATTTGAGTAACCTAGATATTGTAACTGAAATTAAACAGCGGGAAGAGATTCCCAATTAGCAATGTACGGCATAGCTGCCCCAGGGGGGCCTGTCAAGGTAGAGTATCGGAAAGGGTAGGAAAAAAAGGGGGGAGAGTGTGAATGAGGGTAGATTAGAGAAAGTAAGGAAGGGAGGGAGATAGAGAGAGGAGAGAGAGAGAGAGAGAGAAAGGGACTGGGAGAAGGAGAATATTTAGTGGGGAGGTGGGTGGAAGGGGAGGTGTTGGGGGAGTATGTAGGGGAGGAAGTTTGAGGGAGCTGGGGGGGTGGCAAGGGATGGGGATCCAGGGTAGGTAAAACAGGAGGAAAGCTCAGACAGATGAGGGGGGTATCTGGGTTGAGGATATGGAGTCGGGTAAGTGTGTCAGAGGTGTTTAAGGGGGTATCCAAGTTGAAGATATGGATTCAGGTAAGGCAGTCACAGGCGTATGAGTTCAGCGGGTATGAGCTTTACATGCACCATTTTCAATCACACACCATAATGCCAGTTCCACTACTTTGGTCTGCTGTGCAGCTATGTATGCCACAGTGAAACACAATAAAGTTCTGCCTAAGGAGATAGCCGGTAGTTTTACTATGTGACACTAAGGGAACTAAGCGAACTGCAGTGGCACTGTAACGCGACTGTTTGTAAGTGTAATTATGCACAATATTTTTTATCTTGGGCAGTGAACTGCGGGTAAGAAGCAGGGAGATGTAATTAGCGCCACATATGCAACTGGCTGTGGGGTGGCAGTGTTCCAGGAGACATTCTGGAGGCTGCGATGCTGCCCTATTTGCAGGCACCTCTCTGGTCTGAGAGAGGAGGTTGCCCATCTCCAGGCTGACCTGGCTAGAATTCGTGAAACCTCCTCCCCCACCCAGGGACCACCAGGGCCAATGCCACTACCTCAGAGGTTGCCAAGAAAGAGGAGAGGCTGGACCAGGGTGGGCTCAAGGAGGGAGAGGGTGGTGAAACAGAGCTGCATCCCTCCAGCTGTACCTCTCCACAGTTCATTCGCTCTTCTGGTGGATAGTGGTTCCTCTATGGAGGCACCTGCAGTGGAGACCAAGGAGGATGCTGGGAACCTTCACAAAGGAGACCCAAAGGAGGGTGGCATGGGACCCCACAGGGGAAGGAAACAACTCCTGGTGGGGGACTCAATCATTAGGGGTAGAAATGGGGGAGGAAGGGGAGAGGGAGGTAAGGTGCCTTCCTGGCGCCACGGCTTGGAGGGACAGGAAGTGAATCCTCAGGATCATGGGAGGAGTTGCACGAGGGAGGGAGCTGGATGTCATTGTCCACCTAGGGACAAATGACCTGGCTAGGAATGGGATCAGAGCAGTGCAAGAGGAGTTTGTAGAGTTGGGAAGGGGCCTTAGACAAGTAGCGCATACGGTAACCTTCTCAGAGGTGCTGCCTGTCTATGGCAAGGGAGATGCTAGGGCACTTCTCACCAGGGAATTCAATGAGTGGTTGAAAAACTGGTGTGGAGCTCAGGGTTTTGGCTTCATTGGGGACTGGGGAGCCACCTGGAGGGATGCAGACCTATACTGGTGCGATGGTCTGCATCTGTCGAGGAGGAACCAGGATCCAGGTGAGAGGTTTAAATGCTTCATTGGCAAGCATTTAAAATATGCCAAGGGCGACTGAAAAGAAGCAGGGAAATCTGAGTCTCCCCCCACAAAACATGGTGATTAGTGAGGTAAACAGCAAGGTACAGAAGTTATTAGGAAGCAGAACAGATTTAAATGTTAAAAAAGGCAAAAGCAGTAAGGACAGAAATGGGGCTAAAACGGGTAAGGCTATCAAAAAGTGGAGGGTGATGAGTACCAATGCCCATAGTCTGTGTAACAAGCTCCCTGAACTAGGAGCCTTGATGGAAGAGGGTTGCCTGGATATTGTGGCAGTCACAGAAACATGGTACACAGAGAACCATGACTGGAATGTCAACATACCAGGATACACAATCTACAGGAGGGACAGGGAGGGTAAAAGAGGAGGAGTAGTAGCTCTCTATGTAAAGGAAGGGATCAAAGTAACAGAACTAAAGAGTAAACAGGGAGCAGATGAGGCACTTTGGGTCACCCTGGAGACAGGAAATGGCAACACAATCCTCATGGGGGGTTGTATACAGACCCCCATCTCAGGGGGAGGGAATGGACAAGGAAATGATAGAAGGCTTTCTTAGAATGGCAGAAAAAGGGGAGATATTGTTGATGGGGTCCTCAATATGCCAGATGTTAACTGGAGCACCTTTGCTGCAGGCACACATCCAAGAGCAGGGTCATTCTTGATGCCCTACAGGGGGCATGCCTCAGACAGCTAGTATCAGAACCCACTCAGGAGAGAGCAATCTTAGACCTGGTGCTTTCAAATGGGGTTGGAGAAAGAATCTCAGATTTAGAAGTGGGTAGCCATCTGGGAACAAGCGACCACCAAACAGTGTGGTTCACGATAAACACAGCCATACAATCAAGCCATACAAAAGCAAGAGTACTAGACTTTAGGAGGGCTGACTTTGGGAAAATGAGAGAGTGCCTCAGAAAAGCACTAGCAAACAGGCAAGAAGGAGAGGTGGAGGAACAATGGGGAGTGATCAAAACAGCCATCACAGAGGCAACAAGCCTTTGTGTAAAACAAATCAATAAAACACAACGAAGGAAAAAACTGCTATGGTTCACAAAAGAGGTGGCAGGGAAGGTTAAGGAGAAAAGGACAGCATTCAGGAAATATAAGGAAACACAGAAGGAGCAGGACAGAGAACTTTATCGGTTAAAGCAGAACGAGGCTGGGAAGGCAGTCAGAATAGCAAAGGCCCAAACCGAGGAAAGGATAGCCAATTCTGTTAAGAAGGGGGATAAGACCTTTTATAGGTACATTACGGAGTGAAGAAAGACCAAAGGAGGGATACTGAAGCTTAATAAAGATGAGGGAATGTGGGTAGAGGGTGACAGTGAAAAAGCAGGGATACTGAACGAATATTTTTGTCAGTATTCACAAAGGAAGAGGAGGGGGAGTTACCTAAACCAAACAAGAGAAACACTCTGAAGATGGGGGTCGATACCAGTCCATTTACAGAAGAAAGGGTTCTGAAAGAACTAATAAAATTGAAGGTGGACAAAGCAATGGGGCCTGATGGGATTCACCCAAGAATTCTAAAAGAACTAAGGGTAGAACTAGTGACATCGCTGCCTACTCTCTTTAACAAATCATGGAAGGATGGGGTGGTACCCGAGGACTGGAGGAGGGCAGATGTGATTCCTCTTCACAAAAGTGGGAGCAGGACAGAGGCAGGAAACTACAGACAAGTTAATTTGACCTCAGTGGTAGGGAAAATGATGGAATCACTTCTGAAGGAAAGAATTGTTGAGTACCTAGAGGCGAGTGGGGCACAGGACCCGAGGCAGCATGGATTCACGATGGGAAGGTTGTGTCAGATGAATCTAATAGATTTCTTTGACTGGGTGACCAAAGTAGTAGACCAGGGAGGGGCTGTGGACATGGCCTACCTAGATTTTAGCAAGGTATTTGATACAGTCCCACACAAAAGATTAATACACAAGATAGCCAGCCTTGGAATGGGTCCCAAGGTGGTAGCCTGGATAAAAATTGGCTGAACATCAGGACATAAAGGGTAGTAGTAAATGGAGTACACAGTGAAGAAAGGAGGGTTACTAGTGGGTACATGAGGGTTCAGTACTGGGACTGGTCCTTTTAATGTCTTTATAAGTGACATTGCAGAGGAACTGAAGGAAAAGTATGTCTCTTTGCAGATGACACAAAGATCTGCAACAGGGTTGATACACAAGATGGAGTGGAAAGGATGAAAAGGGACTTGGCAAGGTTGGAGGAATGGTCAAATGTATGGCAGCTCAGATTCAATGCAAAGAAGTGCAAGGTAATGCACATGGGAAACAAAAACCCAGGGGAAGCGTACACAATGGGGGTGAGATACTGACAACAGTAAAAATAGAAAGGGACCCTGGGGTAATTATATCAGATGACCTAAAGGTGGGCAAGCAATGTGAGAAGGCAGTAAGGAAGGCTGGGGGGATACTGGGATGCGTAGGAAGAGGCATCAATAGTAGAAAACAGGAAGTTGTTATCCCTCAGTACAGACAGTTGGTGAGACCCCATCTGGAGTACTGTGTGCAGTTCTGGAGACCCCATCTCCGCAAAGACATAGACAGAGTGGAGGCTGTCCAGAGGAGGGCAACCAAAATGGTGCAGAGTCTGCACCAGAAGACATACGAAGAAAGACTAAAGGAGCTTAATATGTATACTCTTGAGGAAAGAAGGGAGAGAGGGGACATGATAGAAACTTTCAAGTACCTCAAGGGAATTAACAAAGTCCAAGAGAGTAGAATCTTCCAGAAAAAGAGATGTGCAAGAACAAGGGGGCACAATTTGAAGATAGAGGGAGGATGGCTCAGGAGTAATGTGAGGAAGTATTTTTTCACTGAGAGGGTTGTGGATGCATGGAACAGCCTCCCTGAGGAGGTTGTGGAGTCAAGAACAGTGGGGGACTTCAAGAATTCATGGGACAGGCATAAGGCAGTCCTAGGGGCGGGTAAGAGGAAGTAAGCTGTTGGTTAACTAGGATCTGCAGCTTATCTGTTAGGTAGGAAAATGGGCAGACTAGGTGGGCCAAGCGGTCCTTATCTGCCATCAAATTCTATGTTTCTATGTTTCTATGTGTTGCCAAAAGACTGCGCATTAAAAAAAAAACTTGCATCAGGTGCAAAATAGTGGCCACTGCGAGTACAACACCATTGATTAATGCTGCCCAAATCATTGATTAACTTAGAATTAATCAATGCCCCCAAGTGATGCATTTCCACCAATCAGCAGTGTCCCTTTTTCATCCCCATGTTACAAAGACCTTTAATTTACAAGATCTAAGGCGGAGGAGACTGTCAGAGGATGTTTCTACTCTAAGGCATACAAGATTCACACTGCAGCCAGCATGCACTGACCAGAGATTAGGGGATGTTGTTCAGTCAGTGAGGCAGGGTCCATGAGACCAAAAAAGTGAGATAGGGCCAATGCTGCTGGCCACACCAGTCAGGGGCAGATGGATGCCAAGAATTAAATTCAGACATAGGCTTTGTTAGCTCTGCCCAGCTAAATGTCTCTTCTTTCTTTCATAATGTGTACAGACAGTGCACACTGCACCCTACCCCCAAAGAACTTTACACAAATTACAATCCAGTAGGACTTGACATCTCTTAGATGAGGAGGGAGAGAGAGTCAGAGGCTGGAGCAAACTCAAGCAAGTAACTAATGTTCTTGCTGCTAAGGAGACTCAAACAGAGGGTGTGCCGGTGTGAGACCAACTGCAAGGGTTTTTACTAGTCTGGGAATTTTTGAAAAAAACTTTTGGACTGGTGCAATGTGGGATTTTCAAAGGGGCCAACAGTTAATAGCTCAGCTCAGCTAGTCTCCTGTCTAAGACCTCTCTAGCTATACTACACCAGCAGCAGCAACACATAAACACTTCCTCCCTGTGCCACTGCCAATGAGTTTTGAGTTTTTGGCTGGGCTGGCTGTTGTTATTTACTTAAGTAAACGGTCTGCTGTGCTGGAAGTTGCTGAGTCTAATAACCTGAGTCCCTCCCTAGGCTTGCCACTGAGTTTTTTGGCAGAGCTTTTTTTTGTGTTAGCCTGGGCAGTGTGTAGAGTAACTAGAGTTCAATGTGCTTATGCAACAAGATGAGATGAGATGAGATGATGCTTGTGTAACTTGATTAGCTTTGTAGCTTTCCGCCTCTCTATCAGCGGAATATACCACCCTGTAGGGGTATGATGCAAGGAACCCTAGAGGAGGGTTCCCCCCTACAGATGCCATGGGAATGACTGCGTCAGCTAAAGGTAGGTTAGGAAGAAGCCCACGGGTAAGAGATATGAGCCACTGGAGGAGAAGGGGTGGATGGCAGGCAACAAAAAACTAATCCTGGAAGGGCCCAGGATGAGTGGCCTTTTAAGGCTGATGGGGGAGTGACGTTGTTGCTCCACCCATTGAACCTCAGGCTTAAAGCCCTCCCATTCAATGTGCTTACGCAACTAGATGAGATGAGATGATGCTTGTGTAACTTGATTTGCTTTGTGGCTTTCTGCCTCTCTATCCCTGGGCTATACCACCCTGTAGGGGAACAACTCAAGGAATCCGAGAGGAGGGTTCCCCCCCTACAGGTGCAGTGGCAATGATTGCGTCGGCTAAAGGTAGGTTAGGAGGAAGCCCAAAAAGAATATCCAAAGGTGTCAAGCATCAAAGAGGTGAGGATGATGAATGAAGTAATTCTGAGAAGATGATAAGGGCAGACTTCCTAATGAGAGAGGGGAAAGCCGAGGTCCACCATCCGCCTCCATCCATCAATGGAACCTAACTAAGTAACTTAAGAAAGCACCAACTCTAACTAATATTATGACCATTGGCATGGAGGAGAGGAAAAAAAACCTCTGAGGAGGAAACCTCTGGGGATCCAAGGCCTAGGTTGCCTTCTCTCCAGGCTGACAATGTTTGATTTGAGGACATTTGATTGGAGAACATGTCGGTAAAGAGAAGGATACGAGTAGGGAAGATGAAGATGGGATGGGGACAAAACCAAAAAGAAGGCACAGATTGAAGGAGGAACATGAGGCAGCGATGAGGACTGATGATGATGAGTGCCACAGGAGGGCGGCAGGTTGATGAAGCAGCAAAATGTCCAAAGAGAGGAATGCTTGATTGAGCGATGCGAGTAAGTATATGCTGAGGCTAATAGGGCATGCTTGACTGTGCCCTGCAAACGAGTAGACCCTGAGGTTGGAGTCAATGAGGTAGCAAAGAATTCAATGATAGAAATGCTCGAGTAAGCAATGTAAATAAACAAAGCTTGAGGTAAGGAGGAGTGAAGGATAAGCAGAGTCAGGAACATGACACATGTGGCAGGAAGGCAACAGGTCGATGAGGTGGCATGTGAGTCATGTTAGGTATGCCCAGAAAAAAATATCAATTGCAGGCCTTGAGTGTAGGGAATCCAGGATGGCCGGTACTGAATTGGAAGAGGAGGAAACAGGAATGGACTTGAAATGAACTGGAATGAAGGTAATATGAGTAAGCAGGCTCCTCGAAAGGAGGCAGACTCTGAGGCCAAGAAGGCATGTCTGGAACCAGAGGCAACTCAGGGTGAGCGATCAAGGAGCAGAAGTGGATGATAAATGATGAGTGAAACTAAGCACAGAGGGAAGCCATGATGGCTGGTACTAGAAAAGGCGCTAGGACAAGGAAGGTAAAATTTAGGAAACAGAGAAGGTATGATGATGGATTGAAGCTATGAAGGCTAGCACATGAAAGCGAGGTATGAAAAGACAAAGGCATACGAATCAGCCAAGGCATACTGAATGAGCAATTGAATTAGATGAGCAGGTCGAGGTGAGGTATCATGGATCTGAGAAGGCTATGGAGTCAAAGGATCGTAGCTAGAGGGATCGATGAAGGATGACATGGAGTAAGTAGGCTCCTCGAAAGGAGGTAGACTCTGAAGGGGGAGGACAATACGAATAGGAAGGTAATGGCAGGATAGGGGAAACCCCAAAAGAAAGTATCAGACAAGAAAGGAGGGAGAGCATCCACAAGAGGGAAAATAACAATCATATGCCCAGAGTGGAACGAATTCTGGATGGCCAGTATTGGATGAGAACTGCAGGAGATCAGCAGCGAGGGTGAGTGGGAAGCGATGGAGAAGAATGATTCCGGGGCAGAGGCTACATGGAGGCAGCCAGGGACTGGGTCAAAGCGAAGGAGATATAATGTTTTTTTTGTGGCATTGAAATAGTCCAGCAGGATGTGAGAAGACAGAGCGACACTCACGAACAGTGACAATTCTGCTGCCATGAAAGAAAGACTAAGAGTGGAACTGCAGACCTAGAGAAGCAACCAATCAGCAGAAAACAGAACCCATAAAATTACATCTTGCAAACTGCATTAGTCATGAAGTCCAAACCATATACACAAGCAAGCAGATGTGGTACTAGCAGGCCATGCGAAAAAGGTCAGACTACTCATCCAGCAGTGTTAAGTCAAGTTAACAGGGTGCAAGTGATTAAGAAATACAATAAAAGGACTGCGGATCCACTGTGTAAAGGCAGAATGAAAGATGCTTCAATTAGGAAGACAGGGACTTGCCTCCCAGCAAAATAGAGAAAAAAGAAAATAGTATGAGAGCAGTCTGGAAGTGCATACGATACTCAAGGCCCCTACTTTTCTGCTGCACAGTGGGACCAAGTTCTGCGGCAAGACTACCATTTGCCGCAGAACTTCTGCAGCGACAGTTTGTAATTTCTGCGGAAGTTCTGCGGCACCAATGAACTACCACTTCACAGTGTCAGCTTGTCATCCTGACTTCACTTTCATGGCAGTGATTATAGCAATCAGGATGGGGGAATGCACAGTAACACTAGTTCAAAAAATAACAGACTTATAGAAATAATTGTATGCCTAAAAAGGCAAAACAAATGTCTATCCCTTAAGGTCCTAGCCCTTTGCATAAATGACATATGCAGAGGGGACCTTATATGATAAATAAAGTATTTCTATGTATGTGCTATCTAGCCCACTAATGAGATCTCCACTGTCTATCACTTATATATTTGTATGTGCTTTCTACACCACTCATGAGGTTCCCACTGTGTATCACTTATATATTTATATGCAATCTGTAACATACATACAAGTGTGTGTGTGTGTAGGGAGACAGAGATACTGTATATATGTGTGTGTGTGTGTGTATATATATTTTAATTTCCAGGAACTTGCATCCTCATTCATACAGGTCCCATTGGAAATAGAATAGAGGAGTTATTGCAAAACTCATTTTTCATGTCAACCTGCTTCGCCTGGCACAATACGTAACACCATCAGGCCATGACATGCATGTGAACCGATTGTGAGACAGAGCTCATAATGTGTCCACCGTGTGACAGAACACTGCACCATACCTTCCCAGACTCCGAGCAGTGATGTGTTCCACCAATCCTTGTTCTACCCAGCTAGCTCCCAAAGCTAATCTCTGAACCTGAGTTACCAGCACGGAAACACAGCATGCTACCCTCTGGCTCAACAGCTGTCCCTGCACACAACATTTCTCCATATCTTTTAGGTGATTCTATCAACCAATGACAATATGTAATGAATAACCCTGGCAAAAATGCATACAGTGCAATTATTTAACAGGTCTATTCTTTCAACAGGTCTACACATTATTATATTCCACTTTTCTGGGCATACTTTATTTTTCTTAAAAATGACAGTTAAATTTATTTTACCAGTTATTCATTTCAGATGGCACAAATAAGTTTGCACAAAGTGAGGTATGGACTTAACAGGTTTTGCTATTGACAAGGTTTTGTTTAAGTTGGCCCTAGTGCAATAATGTAAGACTGAAAATTGTATTAGGCTGTAGTGCAGGTTGAGCAAATATCATTGTGTCTGATGTGCTGTGTCACCGTTTCTGGCAGTGGGAGATGTGGTAGATAAGTGACTGTTCATTTCTGTTGCAGAATGCAGCCATTTCGTTAGCTAATGTATGATGTTATAGCAATGATAACATCACATTCTGAGCATATGGGGAGGGTTGGATATAAAAAGAGGGAAAGGGAACCAGATTCTATGGATAAACAGAAATGTTAATAAAAAATCACCCAGAAGAGTAAATTCTGTGGCACCGAAGAAGTTCTGTGGTAGATTGCAAGTTCTGAAAAAATTCTGCACTGGGACAAGCTGACAGTCCAATATAAAATTAAAATCAAACCCCGATGCAGAAACTGAAAATGCAACAGACAATTCCTCATGGATGAGCAGCAGGCTGAACGACCATACGTAGGACATGAAATGGACCAGAGGTAGAGAACGATTCCAGAGATAAGGAAGCCTGAGGAGTACTGACAGGCTGCAATCCTCTCGAGCCCGAGTCACTGCCAAGGGGAGGCAGAATTTTTTTTTTATATTAGTATTCTTTTGAGCTGTTTCCAAAAAAGCTGGAAATCCAAAGGCAAGCAGCAGGAGGAATAGCAGAAGTGAGTCAGACACATGCCACAAGGAAGGCTGCAAGAGAGCGGGAGCGACAGCCCTGAGCAGAGTCTAGGTCCAGAAACAGCTGTGGATGAGAATTCAGCAGCTGCAAGGATGAAACAGCGGAAAGAGGAGGCATACAGTAGCTCCACAGTGGGGATAGTGCCATGCTAGAAAGAGGTAGGGACAGAGCAGCAGCCCTGAAGAGAATAGGGTGTGGAACAGGTTCAGAAGGGGTGGACAGCAGAAGGGAGCAAAGGAGGTATGAGGATGTCCAGGAAGATTGGGGGGGGGGAAGAGGACAGCAGACAGCAACAGGGCCCCAGGGAGGAGCAGACTGACTGGAAAGAAAGCCAGAGGGGTAGGGCAGGCAACAAAAGTGAGCAAGGAAAGAAAAGGTCGAGGAGGCATGGGAAAGGAGACAGAAATCAATCGGCAGCTAGAGGCAGCCACCAAAATGAGAGGAACAGCAGAGAAAGCAGGAAGCCATAGAGAGGGTAGGAGAGCAGTGCCTCCGGCAGCAACAATGAAAAATGAACCCTGGAAGGGCCCAGGATAAGTGGCCTTTTAAGGCCGATGGAGGAGTGATGTTGTTGCTCTGCCCATTGAACCTCGGGCTTAAAGCCCTCCCATGGTTGTAGTAAATTAGTCAGTTACTCCACCACAGCAGCACTCAGTCTATCTGACTGAGGACGTCTCTACTCTCTCTCTCTCTCTCTCTCTCTCTCTGTGTGCTGCACTGCAGTGCTCACTGAATCAGAAAAAATCCCTTTAGTTTTAACAAAGTCTGGCAGGCACTAGTATAAAGGAGGGATTTTATGGACAATCTACAGTGCAGTCCCTCCCTCTCTACTAGTCCCGACCCATCCCAGTGCCAGCAGCTGTCCTCCTTACCCAATTCCACAGGCTAGTCCCCAAACACACACACACACACACTCACACTGTCCTTGTCTGTTGCTGCTAGCCCGACTTCCTCTTGCTTTACTTTTTTTTTTTTAATTACATTTTCAGTAGCAGACACACAGTCAGTTAGAGGAGGAAACTGAGTGTGAATTTAAACAACAGCTTTTAAAAGAGCTTTTCCAAATTCCGTTGGTTGGACTCCGACCTGCCAATCAGGGCGGCATGCAGCTCTTTACTTCAGGCTGGCAATACTCTGTGTGTGTGCTCATGCTGCAGATGAGCTGCATGGGAGGAGGGCACAGAGCTCTGAGACACCATCCAATTGGACTCTGTACTCTGTTGGGCAGTGCTGCTGCTCAATTTTGACCCATGTGACCACCAGGCTGGCAGCATGTCAAAGCTCCTGATCACCCATGGCTCCCTATGCAGGCATGGGTGGTTGGACATGCATGCTGTGGTGCACACAGGGTTTACAGCTGGCCATGGACCAAACAGACCCCCACCCAAAAAAAAATTTGCACTTAGGCATATGTGGTGCAGTCTGTCACCAGTGTGCTCTGATTTGTGCTGTAATTTTTTTTGGGGGGGCTTCAACCCTCAACCCCCTTGGTACATCCCTGTCTGTCTTGACTGGTCTGGGGTGGGGGGATGGCCCAGGTATGCAAATAAGTTATGTGATATGACATATTTGCATGCCATGGGCAGGACAAACCCCCCCCAAAAAAAAACAAAAAAAAAACTGTATCGCTTCGTCCCTGGATATACTGTATACTTTCTGTTAACACTTTAAGTGCTGAGTATGTTTGAATGTATATAGATTCAGGATATATATGTATATATCGAAAAGAGTAGGGGCCAAAGTTCCCTCATTCACTAAAAATACCACCAACAGCTTAATCTGGTTCAAGGCCAGATGGCTTTCATCTGTATCCCCGGTCATGCCTGAAAATAGGCAGGATTTGTCTAGTGCACTTACCTGGTCAACAAAACTAAATAAATAAAAATAAATAAATAAATAAATATATATATATATATATATATATATATATATATATATATATATATATATATATGTATTATAGTGGCATGGTAGTGCCACTATAGTTAGGATTGAGTACCCCATTTAAGGTTAAAGTGTGAAATTTTGCTTCTAAATAACTTTGCCACCATATTGTGGATTTGACTGAAATTTGGCAGACAAGGAGTAATACCATAGGTCTCTGGATCTGGCAAGCTTCGTAATGGTCAGATATATGGTTGCGGAGTTATAAAGCGACATTCCGTAGTACAGCTACGCTTTTTTGTGCATTCTTTGCTCGTGCCTACAGGTCACATGGTTTGTGCGACTGGTTTAAAAACTTCAGAGAACATGTGACCAGGGTCCCTGATGTGCCTGTCAAAGATTTCATGAAAAAATATTAAACGGCTCAAAAGTTATTCAAAAAACAATTTTCCCATTATAGTCAATGGGAAAAGTTAACAAAAAGTTTGACAGTGTCGCAAATGCAGTTTTTATTGTCACAAATGACCCCTCTAGTGTCATGAGTCAGCCATTTTATTTTCAGTTAGTGGTCACAGAAATGCTTGGCATTTAAATTTGGGACCCTCTAGGGACACAAATCTTTTTGTGTTCACCTAGTCGAACCCTGAGATGCTAGTCATGTCTTTTCTGGGGGGTTAAACACTCCAGAAATATGTTTTTGAAATTTTTGTAAACTGTAGTGTCACAAAGTAGTGTTGTACATGAGACATTTTTGTGATTTGTTTGTGAAAGTGTCGTGATTTGTGACACTACTTTGCGACACTATGGTCAAAATGACAGGAATTCTTTGCCATCCTGCTGCAAAAGAACGGTTTGGTCTTTTGGGCTGAAATTTTGAGAAAAGAAAGTCAACGTCTCACAGATGTGCCTTTTGGTAGTTTGGTGACAAAATATTACTGAGATGCAAAGTTACAGTACTCCAAAGTTGATGCTTTTTCCTATAGACTAACATTACGGCATCCACTGCACCTTTCGGGGCCCGTATCTTGGAAATGCTTCGAGCTATGGACTTTGTCAGAAAAATGCTTAGCTCCCCACTAGGGGACTAAGTACAAAGCCAGACCGGAAAGTCATAATTTATATGAAATTTTAATTTTTTTTTCTATGTCGTACGGTTCCTGAGATATAAACAATTTAGTATTCCAAGTGCTAATTTTCTGCTCCGAGGCCCATTATTATGCATACATTCTTTGTATTCACTGTGTTTCTCTGTGCAGCTATTGGTGAAAAAAAGGGTGTGTGCTTTCGTTACTGTCATAGTTAGCGTTCCCACTTGTGTTTCTGTAACCTTTTGTGTTCGCGTTCCCGTCTACACCACCGTGTGTGTTACCCTTTGCATTTTCATTTGTACTTACATTTGCATTACTGTTACCATTTGCATTTCCATCACTGTTTCTGTTTGAGTTTTTGGTTTTTCCATCACTGTGTGCATTATCGTTTGCGTACGCACTTCAGTTTGCGTTTCCTTTGGCGTCATCGTTGCTGTTACAGTTAGCATTTGCATTTCCTACTGCGGTACCGTGACCAAGCATATTATCATTTGCATTTCCGTATGCGCGTGCTTTTGCATTTCCATTTGCGCAACCGTTCCCGTGTATGCCGCCGTGTGTTACCCTTTGCGTTTTCATTTGCGCTTGCGTTACTGTTAACATTTGCGTTACCATTACTGTTTTTGTTTGCATTTCATTTTGCATCACTGTGTGCATTATCATTTGTGTTTGTGTATGCGCTTCCATTTGCATTTCCTTTGGCATCATCGTTGCTGTTACTGTTAGCATATGCATTTCCTATTGTGGTACCATGACTGTGCACATTACCAGTTGCATTTCTCTACGCGCTTGCATTTCTGTTTCTGTTTGCATTACCATTCCCATCTATGCCACTGTGTGCATTACCCTTTGTGTTTTCGTTTGCGCTTGCATTTGCATTACTGTTAACATTTGCATTTCCATCACTGGTTTTGTTTGTGTTTCGTTTTGCATCACCATGTGCCTGACCATTTGCATTTGCATATGCATTTCTGTTTGAAGTTTGCGTTTCCTTTGGCATCATCGTTGCTGTTACCATTAGCATTTGCATTTCCTATTGCAGTACTGTGACCATGAGCGTTACCATTTGCGTTTCCATACGTGCTTGCATTTGCATTTCCATTTGCATTACCATTCCCGTCTACTCCACCGTGTGCATTACTCTTTGCATTTTCATTTGTGCTTGCATTTGCGTAACTGTTAACATTTGCATTTCCATTACTGTTTTTGTTTGCATTTCCTTTTGCCAAGCCGTGTGCATTTCCATTTCCATTTGCATACGTGCTTCCATTTGCATTTCTGTTTATGTTTCCTTTGGTGTCATCGTTGCTGTTACCGTAAGTGTCTGCATTTCCAATTACGTTACCGTGCACATGTGCATTACAGTTTGCGTTTCCATACGTGCTTGTATTTGCATTTCTGTTTTCATTAATGTTTGTGCTTGCATTTGTATTACCGTTTGCATTATCATTTACATTTGCATCACCATGTGCGTCAGCGTTTGCACTTGCGTTTGCGTTGACGTTGCCGTTACTTCACTATTTATAGTGCACATTCTCAAAAAGAAGGGAAATTAATGGCAAATAACTCTGTTTAATGCATTGGTAAGGGTTGTTCCATAGTAACAAAAGTGAGGAAATTCAATGTTAGGGTTCCCACCCCCCCTTGCACTCCACCCCCACCAACAGGCATCGGGGTGTGCATTGGGGTCATCAGTCCTAACTCTCACCCCACTCTCCTATATTGCACCACCTCATCTTTTTTGCACATGGGATGGGGTGAGAGTTAGACGGCGACCCCAACGCACAACCCGATGCCTGTTGGTGGAGCGGTGGGGGTGGGTTGCAAGGAGGGGGAATCCTAACATTGAATTTCTTACTTTTGTCGCTGTGGAACAACCCTAACTGATGCATTAAGACAGAGTTTTTGTCATATATATATATATATATATATATATATATATATATATATTTATATATATTGCAAATAACTTTGTTAATGTATCAGTTAGGTGTGCAACAAAAGTAGGGAAATGTGTCATTAGGATTTCACCCTAACACCCCACCCATACCCTGTGCAGATCAAGAGGCGTCGGGGGGGGTGGCATTGGGGCTGTCAACCCTAATACTCATTCCAGTCTCCTATACTGTGCCCATCCAGCTCATTTTGTAATGGAATGAGGTGAGCGTTAGGGTTGATGACCCCAATGCCACCACCCAATGCCTCTTGGTCTGTGCAGAGTAGGGGTGGGGTGTTACGGTGAAACCGTAACATCCCATTTCCCTACTTTTGTTGCAGCAACCCTAACTGATGCATTAACAAAGATTTTTGCAATTAATTTCCTTACTTTTTAAGATAGTATAATCATATCATAATTTGCTTGAGGAAGCCCAGGACCCTCTGGGCCCTGTGCTGCCATTGCTCCATAGATGCGTATATGTACTTAGCTGTGGAAGCACAAGGCCCTCCATGTACAGCCCAAGAGAGTTGAAATTGTCAGCACATCCATGTTATTACCCCACCTAATGTACCCAGTGCAAAAAATATTCAAATCCCCACCAAAACATAATCCTACACAACTGCAATGCCATTTCCGCACTGCAGGTGTGAAAACACATTTCAGTCAGGATTTGAACAAGCATTTGTCAATGCTGAACATGCGCTTGCAGGTATTTGCAGTGGTATTTGGCACTTGGACATGGCCTAAAAAAATCAGTGACAAAGAAGTACAAGCATTTGTCAATGCCGAATGTTGCTTGCTTCTATGAGCTGTTTAAGTATTTGGAAGTCATTGGAGTGCAAATATTAAAAATTTGCGAACTTATGAGCGTGCGTAGGAACTGCACAATGCACGCTCGTAAAACAGTCATTTTTAGGAATTTTTTCACCAACTTTTCAACATAGCCATTTTAAGACATCTGCTCATGAACAGTGTCACTGTGATTTTCTTAATGTGTCCCATACATTGAGTTCACACACCGACTGCGCCATTGTGTGCTACATGGGCGGAAACACGTTTTGGGCAGGATGTGAAAAATGACAGCTGTACTGCTCATAAGGAGGTGTGGTAAAATGGCAATGTTGAAAATCTGGAGTGGAAATATTGAAAATTCGCAAACCCTACGGCGTGCATAGGAACTACGGAATCACGCTCGTAAAACGAGCCCATTTTAGGAATTTTTTCACCAAATTTTCAACATAGCCATTTTAAGACCTCTGCTAATGAACAGTGTCACTGTGATTTTCTTAATGTGTCCCATACATTGATTTCACACACTGACTGCGCCATTGTGCGCTACATGGGCGGAAACACATTTTGGGCAGGATGTGAAAAATGACAGCTATACTGCTCATAAGGAGGTGTGGTAAAATGGCAATGTTGAAAAATCTGGAGTGAAAATATTGAAAATTCGCAAACTTACGAGTGTGCGTAGGAACTGCGCAACGCACGCATGTAAAACAGTCATTTTTAGGAATTTTTCACCAAATTTTCAACATAGCCATTTTAAGACCTCTGCTAATGAACAGTGTCACTGTAATTTTCTTAATGTGTCCCATACATTGAGTTTGCACACCGACTGTGTCATTGTGCGCTACATGGGCGGAAACACGTTTTGGGCAAGATGTGACAGCTGCACTGCTCATAAGGAGGTGTGGTAAAATGGCAATGTTGAAAATCTGGAGTGAAAATATTGAAAATTCACGAACTTACGAACCTGCGTGGGAACTGCATAGCGCTTGCGCCTCATAATGATCATTTTAGGAATTTTTCCGCAAATTTTCAAAATAGGCTTTTGAGAGCCACCTTATGAAGCTTGGCACTCGTTGTTACTCGGGCCTGAAAGGTGATTTCACGCAGTGACTGCGAAATCACCCTTCAGGCCCGAATAACGCCATGACAGTGACAGAATTCATGAGAAGGGGTCCCAAAAACCCCATATTGAAAATTTGGTGCAAAAATTCCAAAAAATGCCTGAGATATGCAACAAAGTTGAAAAAAACCCATCTAGCCCATTATACAGCTTACCAGCATTTCCTCAGTCCGCGGTCGGCTTTGAAGAGTGCAGACGTGTTCCTGGTCCAGCGATGATTGTCGCTCCAAGCTCCGAGGTAAGTATGGGGTGAGGGGGTGGGAGGCAGGGTGCGCAGTGGGTGAGTGCGGGTTGTGGGAGGGTGGGGAGACAGCAATGGAATGTTTTCTTTTTTTACAGGTTTTTTTTTACTCAGACGACGTGGGACGTTTGCCACACTTGGGTGGGCTCCCAGCGTGGCAGCAGGAAAAGCTGTTCTGGGGGACATGGAGCCGATGGGGGATTGGGCATCCCCGTCGGAAGATGACACGGGACGTTTGCCATGCTGGGGTGGGCCCCCAGCGTGGCACCAAAGATTTGGGGGGGGGCGTGACACACTGCCAGCACACAGTGGTGGTTTTCTTTGAAGAGAAGACCACCGCTGTCATACACAGCACCGCATTGATTGGTGCAGGACCGCCACGCCTGCTCAACGGAGCAGGGGATTGCACAGTACAGGCACACCTCCAAAGTGTCCCATTCTCCCAAGATGTTCCTTGCGCATGCAAGCAAGCAAAAGTAAAAATGACAGTTGTGACATACATTTGGAAGGGTAGTAAGTATATCTTTCAAATCTGGGGTACAAATATTTTAAATTTTCAAAGTTGTGAGCTTGTGTAGCAAAATTGCAACAAATTGTTATAACTCAGCCATTTTTTGACATTTTGACCACAGATGTTCAACATGGTCTTTTGGTAATCCCACCTCATGAATAATAAGACTGTCATTATGCAAATTCTGCCCGGAAGGTGAATTCACCAAGCCACTATGAAATCACTATTCAGGCAGGATTTGACAAACAACAGTAATATTGTTTCTGAGGTGGGGTCCCCAAAAAGCCATGATGAAAATTTGGGGTCAAAATCTCAAAAAACGACTAAGTTATCCATCAAAGTAGCCTGTAAAATTATTTTTTGTGAGCTCATGAAAAAAGAAATGGCTTGTGAAAAAGGAATTGACTTGAGCCAGCCTGGTGGCACAGAGTGTTGAAGTGAGGGATGCCTTACCTCACACTATGCTAGTGACCTGGGCTCGGGAATGACCTCGGATCATCGGGGTGCTGGCATGGGGGGGTGGAGCAGGACTGAGCATGCCGGTGGGCAGCTCTCTTCTCCTGAGTGTGGTGATGGTGGGTTCATGCCCCCTGTAGTTTCATTCCCATTGGGTGGAGGTCTGGTGGGTAGCATAGGTGGAGAGGGGGTGGCAAAGTATCAGGAGGTAGAGAGGGCTGAGCTGGTGCCACGGGGTGCGAAGTGTGCCTCCACATGCTTGCACAGCCATGTGCCAGAAAACCAAAAAAAATACATATGTGTCCCCGTCGCCAGCTGGTGAGAGGAGGCAACGAGGACCAAATAGCTGAATTAAAGAAAGAATTGGCTCATGAAAAAGGATCTAAGCGAGTTACAAAAAATAATTAAAATGTTAAAAAAGGCATTGCGAGGTTGTTCTTCCACCAAATAACTTCACAGCCCACCTATAGTAACAGAGTCCTGATCAACAAAGTGCATTTGTTGATGTCTCTAGATACCTTCATTTTGGGTGCTTTTCAATTTTTTTCTTTTTTTTAAAAAACAGAAAACAAGATGGCTGCTCGCGAAAAATAATGTTTTTCTCATGAAAAAGGATTTTGTTCTCGTGAAAAAGAAAATGCTGTCACAAAACTAAATCCTTTTTCATGAGATCAAATCCTTTATCAAACTCAAGACATCTATCCTGAAAAATGAACTTTCCATAGGATATATTGGGAACTAAAAAACTGAATAACTTTGCAACAGTTTAATATTTTTGCACCAAACTAACAGTGGCAGTTTGGTTACCTAAGTTCTTTCTATCATTAAAAAACCACAACAAAATTCCACACTGTCTTGGTGCAAAGCAACGAGGAAAAAAACTGTGAAAAATTGTGATATTTTACTTTTTTTTCACTATCCGGATCTCAGAATCTGCACATCCGACTGGAACGAAACTGGACACGTCCAGAGAGCTCTGCCACAGGAGAGTGCATACCACATTTTGTGCAAATCCATTAATCATTTGCAAAGTTATTAAAGTGCAAAAGTTTAAGTTTAACATTAAACAGGCTTACTCAACCCTAATGATAGTGGGACGACCATGCCCCTTTAATGCTCCCACAGTAATGTAGTGTTTCCAGAGCCTCCTAATACATCTCTCTACACATGGTTTCCACAACTCAGTCTTAATACTGATAGAACACTTAATCCAGCATTTTGGGGAATCCTTTCCTTACTGATGACCACACAAACTTTACTGTTATTTCATGCAGTAATGTTAACAGAAGTTTTAGATTCCCCTTTAAAGGCAAAAATCAGTCCAGATACCCAAATACTATTCACAACTTGAAGACCGCTCAAAGGCTCAGTTTTACAACAAAAGGGAAATTCAGATTTTTTTTTTAGATGCTGTGTTGTGAGGAGTTTTAAAAAGTTTAACACTAATCTCAAGCAGGATTAACATGAAACTGACAAAGCTATTTTCCTCGTATTCTGGTTATCGGATTTGTGTGCGGAGGGGGGAGTGTAAAATTATTTGAAGGGTGAAATAAAATAATAACTGATCCCTAAATTCTTCAATTAGAAAGTGATAATCATGTGCTGTATTCATGCACATCTGTTTAAGAATGAATCCATTAAAATGCATTTATTTCAACACAGTGCACCACAAACATTTATTTAGAAAGATTCAGTTAATAACACTACATACCAAAGTATACTGAACGTATCAGACAGTCAGGATATACTGGAGAAACACCCTGTCAGCTTGTTTTGGTAAGAGATATCAGGCTGAATTTTCAGCTCATCCAGAATCAGCACAGCTGTGTGGAAAGAACTGCGGCTAGTGGGGCTTCACTTGCGGAGCCACAATGTTTCCTGTGTGCACTGTATTTTCAAAACAGGAGCCAGTTTACAACTGGCTCCCTGATTTATGGTAGCTTGTGGCCAGTGTTTCATTGCAGCTGCAGCAAAATGGTATGCCTAGTGGAATGAAGCGTTTCGTCTCCTACAGTGGCACAGACTGAAAATACTGACATACACTCGTGCAAAGATGTCAGACTGCACTGGCCGCTGCAGAGCAGGATTTAGTCCTGGGAAGGCTGAAAATCCAGTCCACTGTATTCACCACCAAATCACATATATTTACTCTTTGCGTATTTAAAAAAAAAAAAATCCTTTTAATTCCTCCATACCCCTGAGGAGCCCATGCCTTGCAATTGGCCCTACTGCCTGCCAAAATCACCTCATGCTGTCAAGCTATCCCATTTCCAGGCAGTCCATCTGTCTTTCTTTTCTAGCTTATTCCCACCATGGGGACAGCCCTGCTCACATCAAGGGAAAAGGGTGCTTCAGACATGTTGGTGGATGGGTGGGGGAGTGGCCCCCACTTCTCTGAATTGTTGGGTGGCATGAAAGAGCTTAATGAGCCACCATCCAGTGTCTAGTGCTCTCAAACCATTTACTATTTTCTGTCCATCTTCTCATCACCCATCTCCCACATGGGTGTGCATGTCATACCATCTTGGGCAGGGTGCATGGCAATAGACGATTGCCCACACCGCCATATCAACCTCCTCTGGCAACAGCCAGGAGCCACTCTAGGATCAGTGTGTGACAATCCCTCCTCCTGGGATGAGAGCATCTGCTTGGACATTGCTTTGCCATTCCTGATGTCCTCTGCTTCAGCGGTCTTGAGCTTAGGCACACCTAAGTCATCAGTGTGCCAAGTGGGCACTTCAATGCTTGGCAGCACAGATCTGGTCTACAAAATTAAACGTTAAATCATAACCAGTGATTGGATTCCTCTCAATTAACCTAACTTTAGGGGGGGTCATAATGTACAAGACAAAACTGAGTGCCTTATGCCCATATGGTTAAATTAACAAAGGCAGCCCAACCCCTGGAATGCCTTAATGCTATAGTGAAACTGATGTATTTTATAGCTTAATTCTCTTATACAATGAGTTTTGGAAGTCATGGTGAGTGATTGACTGAACAGTGTCACATGACTGTGTATTGATCCCCTGCATATGAACAGCTGTGTAAACAAACGTCTGTATCGTAACAAAACAAGCAGTAATAATCAGAGTTCTATAGAAGTCTGTGACAACAATGTACTTGCATTCTAAAAATGTAAAAAAAAAACATATTGAAGCAACACGAACAAATCAGAATTCACTTTTTAAACTGATTTAAGAAATGTTCAACTTTTTCAGAGATGGTGATAAAATACATTTATAAGTACAAGAAATCCCTTCTGGGTGGGCACTGTAAGGGAACAGATGCTCTCCCAAATGGCTAATGGCTCTCAGCAGTGCCTTGTGCCTCACAATGCATCTATGATGTGCATCAAACCCCTACAGTGCCCACCCTGGTGTGGCTTAATGCTTAGAAAGTTCTTATGTACACAAAGATTTTTAGCCACTAACATACCCTTAACAAAGTGAGTCAGACAATTATAATGTTCTATTTCTAGCCACAGTTTTGTTATAATTTTTAATAAAATATAATAATGTATTGGAAACTATAACAACTTGATTTACTTACACAATCTTGGCACACACAGTACACTTCCAAGTTCCATTGCTGCCTTCAATCCTGCATGCATTACAGACTTGAAGCTTGCACACCTGACACAGTTCCCCTCTGTCAAAGATGAAGCCTAGTCTCTTTTTGCAACGGGTACAGATTCTGTCATTATCCTGGGGGCGGCGGTTCCCACCTTTCCTCCGAATTTCCAGTAGCTCATTCTTTAATTTCCTAAAATAAAGGCAGAATGATCTGTTGTAAGAACCAGGGATTTTACATATTTATTTTAGGTTAAAGCAGAAAAAGACATGAGAAATTCTTGCTGGCAACATTCAATAAATCTGACATGATCTTTTCATTGGAGCATCTATAGTCGTGGAGTAAGTGAAAATCCTCAGCCAATCAGAATGCAAAGCGACAGCCATATTATTATCCTGTAAACCTACTCTTCAGAGATGATAAAGTCTAGGATCAGTGCAATAGCTCAATCCCCGCAATCTGACTGATTGAGAGATCTCATATACCAATATCTGCTTCATTGTATTGATCAACATTCTGAAGTTCACAATACATTTTTTTCCTGCTACTTTAAAAATTCATGTAAAACACATTGGTATAGTATGAACGCACAAATGTAACGGCATGCACTAACCGTGAGCTTATGGGCTTAGCATGCTTTGCCTGACACCACGGCATGACAGAGGCATATACCATAGGTCAACATTGCCAGTAGTGTGGTGGTAAAAAGACTGGGCCTCCTCCAATAGCACAGTGGAAAGCGACACATCCACCTCGGATGCAGGTGACAACAGGGAGGACATCAGAGCCATGCAAAGATGGTCTGTAAACAATCTCCTCTACCAGACCAGAGGACTCTGCAACAGGCCAGTGCACAAGATGTGCATACTACAACACTGGCAACCTTGTCCTCTTCTGAACGGGGGCGGGGAGGGGGACGCATTTTAGACAAGCAGCAGTGTAGGGTGGATTAGCATAAAAGTCACGCCTCCTGAGACATCTATCACATGATTCAGGAAGTGCCTGAGGTACTGGCACTCTGAAATAGGGAGGAAAAAGGGGACTACAAGGTCCTATGAAACAACATAGAAAGGCCTGTAACAAGGGTCATCCCTGAGGTAGCACGAACATGGCCTTGCTACATGCTGCATGTGTACTGGCAGTAGCTGAGGAAGAGGATGGACTGGCTGTATTACATATCCCTTACAGAATAATGTATACAAGGGCAGTCAGGAAACACATAATCGTCATGAATCTGGATAACCAGGAGTTGAAAAATAAAATCAGGTTCAGACTTGACAAGTGGACCATACTACTGAGAAGGGAAATGCACCAAACATGACCCAGAGAAAGCCAAAATCCTCAACAAATACTTCTGCTTGGTGTTTACCAAAGAGGACCCAGAGGATGGCCCAGTCCTAAAAAAACATAGCACCCCAGGACCAGGGGTAGACATGAGTCCCTTTACAGAAGCCGAAGTATAGGAGGCGCTAAATAAACTAAAATCAGACAAATCCATTGGACCAGATGAGATGCACCCCAGAATCCTTAAGGAACTGGGGGCAGAATTAGCAGCCCCTCTGGCACTTCTGTTCATGAAATCCTTGAAGAGTGGTGTGGTACCCAAAGACTGGAAAAAGGCAATAGTGGTTCCACTTCACAAATCAGGCAGTTGTGAAGAGGCTAGTAATTACAGACTGGTTAGCCTCATGTCTATAACAGAGAAACTAATGGAGCCACTACTCAAACAGACGCTCAAAGCATTCCTCAAAACTAGAAGCCAACAAGACCCTAAATAGCACGGTTTAACAGCAGGTAAGTCATGCCAGACAAATCTGCTTGAGTTTTTTGACTATGCTACAAAAGTAGTGAATGACGTTGGGGCAGGAGATGTGGTCTACCTAGACTTTAGTAAGGCCTTTGACTCGGTTCCACACAGAAAGCTGGTGAAGAAATGTGACCACACAGGGGTCAGTCCAGAAGTAGGCAGATGGGTACAAAACTGGTTACAAGGCAGAATACAGAGGGTACAGGTTAATGGAATGTAATAGACAGAAGGCAGGGTGACCAGTGGGGTGCCACAGGGCTCAGTGCTGGGGCTGCTGCTCGTCAATGTTTTTATAGCAGACATCACTGATGGACTGGAAGGCAAGGCGTGTCTGTTTGCAGACAAACACCAAGATATGTAACAGGGTGGACATCTCAGAAGGAGTGAACAAAATGGAAGCTGACCTCAAGAAACTAGAAGAATGGTCTGGAGTATGGCAGCTGAGTTTTAACACCAAAATGTGCAAGATCATGCACACAGGAAAGAAAAATCCAAGAAAGGAGTATTACCTAGGAGGCAAAAGACTGGCAGCTTCAAATCAGGAATGAGATCTGGTTAACATAATTTCAGATGACTTGAAGCTTAGAAAGCAGTGTGAGAAGGCAACATTGAAGGTCAACACACTCCTGGGCTGCATTGGGAGGGAAATCATGAGCAGGAGGAGAGAGGTGGTACTACCACTGTATAGATCACTGGTCAGGTCTCACTTGGAACATGGAGTCCAATTCTGGAGGCCTTACCTTAGGAAGGACATTGACCAGGTGGAAACAGTACAGAGAAAGGTGACAAAAATGATTCATGGTCTGCAGTACATGTCCTACGAGGAAAGACTTAGGGAACTGAATATGTACTCCCTGGAGCAGAGAAGAGAGAGGGGAGACATGATTGAAACATTCAAGTGCATAAAAGGCATTAACAAGGTACAGGCACAGGAACCTTTTCACTTCAAAAGGGGCTCCAGGACCAGTGGACATGATCTTAGACAGCAAGGAGGGAGGGTTTTCTACCAACACCAGGACATTTTCTTCACATAAGTGATGGATGCCTGAAACAGCCTGCCCCAAGAGGTTGTGGGGGTCAACACTGTGGGGGGGGGGGATTCAAGAATGCATGGGATAGACACAAGGGAGCCCTGACTACATAGGGCAACTAGAGTGTAAAAATAGGTCTAAAACAAATGAGCAGACTAGATGGACCTAGTGGTCTCCTTCTGCCATCAACTTCTGTGTTTCTATGAGCCATGTGCAAGATATGGGGTAGGACCTAATGTACTAACTAAACTAATATTAGCTTTTAAAAGCAGTCAATCATTACCTTTTGCATGTGAGATACTTTTTATTTTCCCTTTAATTCGAAAATTGTTCACCTGACGTTAGTAGGTGTGATCTGAGGAACAACACTATGCACTGCAGCTGACACATGTACACTGTAGCTTTGTTCTCCCCATTATATATTCAGCATTGTGACCTCACTGACAGTGGTTTCACTGCTGCTTAGGAACAGCCACTCAGTAGTTGCCAGGTCAGTGGCCCGTGATGTCACTGTCAGTGAGATCACAATGCTGATGATGTAATGAAGGAATATAGACAAATATGTCAGCTGCCAGGCAAAGAGCTGTTCCACGCATCCAGCACAACATTATCACATAGAACACTTTATCATGAGCTAAAGAAAAAAGGAAAAAGAAAAATACTTCAGAAATAAAAAAAAGTTACAACTGACTACTTCTTAAAATTTTTATAATTTTCCTGCCTGTCTCTTTTGGTTCTACTTGGGTCAGTTGATATGATTACCCCCCAGGTCTCTTTCTTGTTGCTCTACCCCTCCTTCTAGCCTGTTTGCTAGTGCTTTTCTAAGTCACTCTTCCATCTTGCCAAAGTCAGCCCTGCTGAAGTCCAGTACTCTCACTTTTGTATGGCTTAACTCTGTAGCTGAGTTTACTAGGGTACACAACCTACAGGAGAGACAGGGAGGGGAGAAGAGGGGGAGGAGTAGTTCTCTATGTAAGGGAAAGGCTAAAAGCAACTGAACAAAAGAGTAAACAGGGAGGAGAGGAGGCACTGTGAGTCACCTTAGAGACTGGAAATCAGCACAGGGGTTGTATACAGACCCCCATGTCAGGGGAAGGGAATGGACAAGGATATAATAGAAGACATTCTTAGGATGGCAGAGAAAGGGGAGATACTGTTGATGGGATACCTGAATATGCCAGATGTTAACTGGAGCACATCTGCAGCAGCCATATCCAAGAGCAGGGTCATTCTCAATGCCCTACAGGTGGCATGCCTCAGACAGCTAGTCTTGGAACCCACTTGTGAGGGAGCAATCTTAGACCTCATACTCTCAAATGGGGACAGTGAGAGGATCTCAGATCTAGAAGTGGGTAGCCATCTGGGAAGAAATGACCACCAACAGTGTGATTCATAGTAAACTCAGCTACAGAGTTAAGCCATACAAAAGAGAGGGTACTGGACTTCAGCAGGGCTGACTTTGGCAAGATGGAAGAGTGCCTTAGAAAAGCACTAGCAAACAGGCTAGAAGGAGGGGTAGAGCAACAATGGGGAAACATCAAAACTGCCATCACAGAGGCAACAAGCCTTTGTGTGAAGCAAATAAACAAATCAAAATGAAATAAACAAATCAAAATGAAAGAAAAAGCCACTATGCTTCTCAAAGAGGTGGTGGGGAAGGTTAGGGAGAAAAAGATACCATTCAGGAAGTATAAGGAAACACGGAAGGAGCAGGACAGAGAGTTGTATCAGTTAAGGCAGAAGGAAGCAGGGAGGGAAGTCAGAATAGCAAAGGGCCAAACTGAGGAAAAGATAGCCAACTCAGTTAAGAAGGGGTATAAAACCTTTTATAGTTACTTCAAGAAGCGTAAAAAGACAAAAGAAGGGATAGCGAGGCTAAATAGAATGGAAGGTGGGTGGGCAGAGACGGACAGTGAAAAAGCAGGTGTAACCCCCCTGCAAATGGGGGTTCCCAAAAGACTTCCAGGAGCTTGCTTGAATGCTCCAAGCCTGAATGGTGTTTGGCATTTAAGCCATTTATCAGTGAGTGTTTTTAGAACCTCTGGTACTGTCTCTTTAAGAGCTGTCTGCTTGCAGACATAATTAGTTTGTATGGGGGGACTGTGTGTTTCTTTGATTGAGTACCACTCAAGCTGCTGCCAATTCACTTCATTTTTGCAGTCACTAGAGTGCAAGGGACCCTATCTGACAGATGTAACTGTTTGCCAGAAATTATTTAGAGTAATAATGAAATTACAGTTTGTCTAACCTGCTTTCTTTGCAGTCAGAACTGTGTCTGCTAGTTCCCCATTCTAGTTTTGAACTGCTGAACTGGACCAATCAGTGTGGGGTAAGCTAGCTCTAAAATGGTGCCTTGGACGAATCAGAACTTGGACTCATAATCTGAGCCAGCCACAAGAGGATTGTATGGGCAGTGACTCTGGGAGATGTAGTTTAGACTTCAGCACCTTTTTGGACCAACAGCAGCAGTCTATTGTGAGTGACAGCCAATCCAGTCAAGAACTGGGAGGAACTCAAAGGAAGTGCCCGGTTTTGTCGGTTGGAGTTTCAGTTGAGCTTTGGCAGTGAAGAAGGAAGGAGCCCTGTGCTTTTTCAGTGTGCAGTTTTAGTCAAAAAACGTGTGTAAGGCCCAGAGTTCCGGTCTGCAGCTTGTTAGGACTGAATCCGTCCTGTGAAAAGAATCAAAGGATCTCTGAAGAGTAGAAACCAGGCTCACCCTGTAGAAGACTGGAGGAACTGCTGAAAATTACACTCGGTCTGTCAGGAACTGAATCTGCTGTGTGTTCTCCGGTATTGTGCAGTAATTGCGATCGGGATACAGATGCAGCCTGCCTGGTATAGTGCTTTCTTTTATATGGATGTGTGAAGAGGTTTGTGCACCTCAAGTGAGCCCTGCTGACATTGAAGGACCCTATCTTATTTGGAGGTCGTGAGTACTAATTCAGGGTCGCTCCCTGTTGAATTGCCACATTAAATCCAAATGGAATTACTGTACTGCTGACTGTTTAATTCTCTTTTCTCTGTGTGAAAGGGCCCCTACCAGCTGCCACGGTTTGACTAGCCACTAGGGCTTTAAGTACCAGGGACAGTAACTGATAGGGATAGGCCTGTGCACAGAGCCATAGGTAGATTATTAAAGTGATAAGCTAATTAACCTGATTTCCCCCTGTCCTTGTTATATCCCCCTAAATAAATCAGAGCTGCTTGTTTCAGCAAAGTTATACTGCCTGAGGTACTTGTCTATGTTAAAGTACTGTACTGTGATTGTTGCACTGTATCTCGTTTCACAGGAGGTCCCAGTGCCGGAACCAGACCTGGGGGTAAGTGTATACTGTGAAGGTAATTCTGATATATTGTGTGGGCCACTAGTGGGAAGAAAGGGGGGTTGCAGTGTCCCAGAGGGCTGTGACCAAGTTAGTTTAACTATTGCAAACCCTGACCTCTGGGTGGAGGCACCCGCCATTGGATCCAGGCCCCTCAACCTGTTAGTGGCAAATCAGGCAGGGGTAGTAGCCCCTGGGATAGCGCCAACTAGGGGTTACATCTTGGAGGCTCACCGCTGGGATTGTGTGTCCTCTAGTGGCCATATTTACGAACCACTGTAAAAAAAATGGGTACCCGACAGAAGTGGCTGTGCACCGGCTGGTGGAGTGGTGTACTGGGGAGGAGATCAACCCCAAAATGCTATGCTTATCCTGGACATCCCCTGGGTATCAATACGGACACTGTGCAGGAGTACTTTCCAAGGTGGAAGGTTTACAAAACCCTGTGGTGGTGGGTCGGCATGCTAACCTGCTCACCCACACTTTCCTGGCCCTAGTAGAGTTTAAGGATCCCATAGATAGCTCCAAAGTGCCACAGACCATTACCCAGAGGAGCCCTCACTGCTTGAGGTGATAACTAAGGACAGTAAAGACCGGAGATCAGCCCCCACCACTATCTGAAACTTTTGAGGAGAAATTTGCTGAATGGTTGCTGGGAGAGGGAAAACTGTGGAGGACTTGAAGAAACTATTCTTGCCACCTGGGGGTGTTCCTCCCCAACACCCTCTCCTGCTCCAGTGCCCGTAATGGTGGCTGAACCAATGCAGACTCTATTTCTGCACCTGCCATTAGTCACGACTCTTACCGAAGGTTGAGGATCTTCTCTGGCACCCTCCCACCCCCAAGGGAGGATGACTGGAGAGACCTGGATAACTATGTTGCCCCAAGTGCTAGAATGGCAATGCTTGGAAGGCAGCGAAAGAGGGTTAGTGAGAGCCTCCGAGGTCCTGCCCTGGCTACCATCCGTGCTAAGCGGGCCCAGTAACCCTGAAGCGACTGCACAGGCCTATCTTGAGGCCTTGGAGAATGTGTATGGGAGCCCAGATTCTGATGAGGACCTATGGTGGAGTAAGAAATGCACAACAGTACCAAGGGAGTTGTTGTCTGTGTATGTCTCTGGCTGGAAAAATTGTTGCAAGAATGCCTCAGAAAGGGCAGTTTGCCAGCGATTGAACTGGACGAACCAGACTGGACAGAATCCTTAAGTCTGCCCCCTTCTCAGAACTGCTGTTGCTTCAATTCGCCTGGCAAATCGACTGGAATCCCACCCTCCTATGATGAGTTAATGAGAGAAATTGAGGAGTTGAGAAAAGGCGACCTCGGGAGGTACCTGCACCAACAGCTGTGGCTCGACCCAGTGACTGAGGTGACCCATCAAGTGAAGTTCAGGGGCAGAGGTTGACAGTCAATGAGTGCTCTGACAAGGAAAAAGATATGCCACAATGGGGCGAACTGTTGAGAGAGATCCGGGAATTCAAAAACAGTCCCTTTATGAAGGCCACGCCTGCAAGTACGGGCCCTGACCTATATCCGACTGCATCTGCTATGGGGGTTGGGGTACCCACCCATGTATCTCCTTCTGATAACAGCTCCAAACTCAATTCCTTGACCATGGAAGTGGAGAAACTGACGAGATGTCTCCAAATGCTTATCAACGCAGACAGAGATGGCACAGGTTTCCAGTTAGTAATACCCCGCCCTGGCTCCCAGTGTGGCGCCTCGCCAGCTCAAACTCCAGAAAGTATGTTTTGCTATAATTGTGGGAAAGATGGGCACATGAAAGGAATGCCAGTCCCAAAAGACACTGACAAAGTTGCATATAGGCTACAAGGAGAGCTTGGAAAAATCAGTGGTTAAGAGGTGCACGACATGATCCCAGTGAGGGCACCAAAAATGCTAATTCACGTCCTTTTGTGGCAAGGTCAGTTGCCCAGGCCCCCTACCGCCTCTCCAGACTGGTCCAGAATAGTGGGTCCCTCCATGGAGACCACTGTAAAGGAATGGAGTGTCTACAAGAGCTGTATAGACAGTGGCTCCCAAGTGACAATTATGTTCCAGGATTGGTATCAGAAGCATTTGTCAGACGTACCCTTACAACCATTAGAAGGACTGCATGTATGGGGGTTAAGTGAGAAGGCCTACCCCTATTCCGGGTATATCCGAATTTGGCTGTCTTTCCCCACCTCCGTGGCTGGAGTGGCCGAACAAGTAGAGACCCTAGCCTTAGTGTGTCCCCCCACTGGATTGTATGATGGTGTCCCTTTGTTGATTGGAACAAATGCTCATATGTTCGGAAGGCTGGCACAGTTGTGTTATGAAAACAGGGTCAAAGACTAGTAGAGCTTTAAGAGTTCCGGCTTTAATTAAGAAGGCCTCGAGGCACAGAGAGATGCTGAAAAACAGAACCAGAGGAACCGGTCGGAATTGTATGGAAGAAGGATCCTGAGTCTCTGATCCTGGCACCAAATGCCCAGTGTACCTTACAGGAGAGGTCCGTATCAGAAAGGATGTTAAGAATAAAATATTAATGTTGGATGCACCAGGCGATGGAAAATTGCCAGAGGGACTGCTGGTCAAGCCTATATTTTGCCCGCTAGAGCCCATGCTTATGCCAGAAGGGTAATGGTCCAAGTTCATAATGTGTCTGAAAGAGACATTCGAGTAAACAGAGGTTGCATCCTGGCTAATGTGCATTGTGCAGACACTGCAGTGCTACCCAGCAGCAAGAGTTCAAGGAAGAATGACAGAGTGACGCCTGACTTGTTTGATTTGGGACTCCCGCTGCCAGCTGAATGGAAAGTGAGGATCGTGTGAAGCTTGCCCAGAGACCAGGTGTTTTCTTTAAAGGAATGGGATGTAGGATGCGTGCAAGGAGCTGAGCACAATATCCGGCTGCATGACGAAGACCATTTCTTGAGAGTCTCGGACGCCTGGCACCTGCTGACATAGATGATGTGAGCCGGCATCTGCAAGAGATGTTAGCTGCTGGTGTAATACAAGAATCCAGAAGCCCTTATGCTTCCCCATTGTGGTAGTGAGGAAAAAGATGGAACAGTAAGGATGTGTGTGGATTATCGCATCATAAACGGCGGACTATCCCGATCAGTACACAATGCCCGCATTCAGGATGCTTTGGACTGCCTAAACGGGAGCAAGTGGTTCTCTGTGCTGGATCTCCGCCAGTGGGTACTACCAGATCCCGATGGCCCCAGAGGACCGTGAGAAAACGGCCTTTATCTGTCCGTAGCTTCTATGAATTCATGAGGATGCCTCAAAGGATTTCAGGTGCCCCAGCCACTTTTCAGCGATTGATGGAGCGTGCAGTGGGGACATGAACTTACTAGAGTGCCTGGTATACCTAGATGATGTTATTGTGTTTGGCAGCTCACTGGAGGAACATGAGAGCAGATTATTTAAGGTATTGGACCGACTGGAGGACTTTGGCCTTAAACTGTCCATTGATAAGTGTCAATTCTTCCAAACATCAGTAAAGTATGTGGACACATAGTATCCACGAGGAATAGAAGACCGACCCAAGTAAAGTTGAGGCCTTGACCACCTGGCCACAGCCCAAAATCTAAAGAACTGCAAAGATTCCTGGGATTCTGTGGTTATTATCGGCGATTCATCAAGGACTATTCAACAGTGATCCGCCCTTTACTTAACCTTACTCAAGGGTATCCCCAACCCAAAAAATACCAAAAGTCAGCGTCCTCAAGACTGAAAGAGTGTATTTTCATCCGAGTGAAGTATTTGGGGCCCGCTGGACTCTGATTGTGAGACTGCTTTTCATGAGATCATATATCAACTTACCCATGCTCCAGTGCTGGCCTATGCCGATCCAAGAAAACCTTACGTCCTGCACACTGATGCTAGCTTACAAGGGTTGGGGCTGTGTTGTACCAAGAGCACGAGAATGGCCTGAGACCAGTGGCCTTTGCCAGTAGAAGCCTGACCCCATCCGAAAAGAACTATCCTGTACATAAGTTAGAGTTCCTAGCTTTGAAGTGGGCTATTGTTGACCAATTCCATGAGTACTTGTATGGGGCTAAAATACTAGTAAAACTGCGCAATAATCCTTTGACCTATGTGCAGACCTCAGCAAAGTTGGATGCCACTGGCCATAGGTGGCTTTCTGCATTATCTACATATGACTATGCTCTCAGATACCGAGCAGGTCTGAACCACATAGATGCTGATGCTCTCTCCCGAGGCCTGTTCCCCAGAATGATTGGGTCCAATTGGCAGAACCTGACATTCGGGCACTCTGCGGAAGTTTGACAGGAGGAACAAATGTCCACAGACGCAGTGGACTGCATGGTGGATTGCTTGGGAGCCTCTGAGATTGCATACCTGCTGCTTATTGCCACTTTTCTGCAATGAGACATTGGTGCACTGCCTCAGCTAGACAATGACAGTAGTGGGCTCAATCCTGCGATCCCATGATCAAAGCAGCTTTAGAAGCCCTCTATGCAGGAAAAGATGTGTCCAAATTCGCTCCACTGATTTGAGAACTGCACTGTTATACAAAGAAGGTCCTAAGTTGAAACTGATCAATAAACTGTTATACAGAGAAACAGTAGACAGAGGGGGACAAGTAGACAAACAACAACTAGTGCTGCCCATTGCCTTTCGAGACTCAGTACTGAGGTCCTTGCACAACCACATGGGGCACCTTGGTATAGACAGAACACTTGACTTGGTGAGATCCAGATTCTATTGGCCTAAGATGGGGGCTGATGTGGAGCAACACATTCAAACTTGTAGTCGCTGCTTACAGAGGAAAGCTTTCCCCAGAGGGCTGCCCCTTGTTAACATCACCACCAGTGCACCCATGGAGCTGGTCTGTATTGATTTTCTGAGTTTGGAGTCAGATCAAAGAAATATCAGTAATGTGCTGGTGGTCACTGACCATTTCACGAGATATGCCCAAGCTTTCCCCACCAAAGACCAGAAAGCATCCACTGTGGCCAAAGTACTTGTAGAAAACTTTTTTGTTCACTATGGGGCTCCACAAAGAATCCATTCTGATCAAGGGAGAGACTTTGAGAGTCGTCTGATCAAAGAGATGCTTTCTCTGTGGGGAGTCACGAGAAGTCCAGAACCACTCCTTACCACCCCAGGGGACCCACAGCCTGAGCGTTTCAACGCACTTTGCTAGATATGCTAGGCACCCTGCACCCAAAGGACAAGCCTAGATGGAGCCAACAAATTAGCACCCTGGTACATGCTTATAACTGCACCAAAAGTGATGCCACTGGATTCTCCCCTACCGCCTGATGTTTGGAAGAAGCTCGACTACCAGTAGATGTGTGTTTTGGGGTCTCTCCTGATGGGGTTCAAGCTGACAACTATTTACAGTATGTGCAAAAGTTAAAGGCCCAGCTAACTCATGCGCTACCAACTGGCTCAAACCATGGCTGCCAAAAGAAATCTGGCCAACAAAGAAAGGTATGATAAAAGGTGAAAGCAGAGGAACTCCAGGAGGAAGATCGGGTATTGCTAAGAAATCTGGGACTGCATGGCAAGCACAAGATTGCTGACAGATGGCACCATCTCCCTCACATTGTAGTGGGCAAACTAGATGATCTGCCAGTGTACAAAGTAAGGCCTGAGAATAATTCAAAGATGTAAAAACAATGCATAGAAATCATTTACTGCCCATTGGACAAATCTTAATTGAGTCTGAGCCCTAGAAGATGCCCTCTGGACCAGTGACTAGAGCTGCTGCTAAGAAAAGATCAAGAAAGTCTGCACCTACAGAAGCAAAGTTAAAGTGTTCCCTCCACAAGTCCCAGTTGAGCATGACTGTCAGTCCATATCGGAAGAAAGTGAGAGTGACTTTGAATACTATCCTTCTTACGAACTGAGTCAATTGTTCGGGCAGTCCCTAGTCAATACTGGAGATGAAGCTGGGCCTTCTGGACTGTCTAAGCCCCAGCTTCATCCCTGGAGCAATGCTCCCAGAAAGTGAAGTGCAAAGCATCAGATCAGATGAAATGGAATCATTGTGCATGGTTGAACTGTTTGAGCTTTCAGGGGAGGAAAATGATAGATTGGGGCAGACTGGTGATACACCCGAACAAGAAGAGTATTTTGAGTGCCCTGACAGTCCACTGCCAGTGTCCGAAAGCTCTCCATGCGAGCCAAATGTTGTGGACTCAGAAACTGTAACTCCTGGAGCTGAAAGTGCCCCAAGTTCTAGCCTCTCTACCCCCATGGAGACTCCCTGACAAGTGAGGACAATGCCTGAAAATGAGGCTCAGAGTGCAGAGACTATAACAGTTCCCCTAGAAAGACTGGTCGAGCTGTAAAGCCTGTGGTGCACCTCAGTTATGATTCACTTGGGAGGCCTGTGGACTTGCCTCTCAATGTTGTCCATAAAGGAGTGTATGTGTCCCCGAGCTCATTGCCCAAACTGAGCATCAGTGCTAACTCCAAGTTACTTGTGTTGCCCTCTAAGTATGGTGCCCTTGCCCCATCCAGCCCCAAGGTAACTGATAGGGAAGGGCCCCCTCTCTTCAGGTTTCATGTACAGAGGTAATAACTTGAGTTATGGTACAATGTGTATGTAATACTGTGTAAAGAGTGACGTACTGCAATGTTTCAGAAATGTGTTCTTGGTAAAATGATATATTGACTGATGATTACATGCGAGGCCTAATGCAAATGTATATGGTTGCAGTTAAAACTTATGGGGTACTTGCTTGAGCGACGTCAAGCTTTCCCAGAACCAGGAAGGTGTAACCCCTGCAAATGGGGTTCCCAAAAGACTTCCAGGAGCTTGCTTGAATGCTCCAAGCCTGAATGGTGTTTGGCATTTAAGCTATTTATCAGTGAGTGTTTTTAGAACTCTGGTACTGTCTCTTTAAGAGCTGTCTGCTTGCAGACATAATTAGTTGTATGGGGACTGTGTGTTTCTTTGATTGAGTACCACTCAAGCTGCTGCCAATTCACTTCATTTTGCAGTCACTAGGAGTGCAAGGAACCTATCTGACAGATGTAACTGTTTGCCAGAAATTATTTAGAGTAATAATGAAATTACAGTTTGTCTAACCTGCTTTCTTTGCAGTCAGAACTGTGTCTGCTAGTTCCCCATTCTAGTTTTGAACTGCTGAACTGGACCAATCAGTGTGGGGTAAGCTAGCTCTAAAATGGTGCCTTGGACGAATCAGAACTTGGACTCATAATCTGAGCCAGCCACAAGAGGATTGTATGGGCAGTGACTCTGGGAGATGTAGTTTAGACTTCAGCACCTTTTGGACCAACAGCAGCAGTCTATTGTGAGTGACAGCCAATCCAGTCAAGAACTGGGAGGAACTCAAAGGAAGTGCCCGGTTTTGTCGGTTGGAGTTTCAGTTGAGCTTTGGCAGTGAAGAAGGAAGGAGCCCTGTGCTTTTCAGTGTGCAGTTTTAGTCAAAAACGTGTAAGGCCCAGAGTTCCGGTCTGCAGCTTGTTAGGACTGAATCCGTCCTGTGAAAAGAATCAAGGATCTCTGAAGAGTAGAAACCAGGCTCATCCTGTAGAAGACTGGAGGAATTGCTGAAAATTACACTCGGTCTGTCAGGACTGAATCTGCTGTGTGTTCTCCCGGGTATTGTGCAGTAATTGCGATCGGGATACAGATGCAGCCTGCCTGGTATAGTGCTTTCTTTTATATGGATGTGTGAAGAGGTTTGTGCACCTCAAGTGAGCCCTGCTGACATTGAAGGACCCTATCTTATTTGGAGAGTCGTGAGTACTAATTCAGGGTCGCTCCCTGTTGAATTGCCACATTAAACCAAATGGAATTACTGTACTGCTGACTGTTTAATTCTCTTTTCTCTGTGTGAAAGGGCCCTACCAGCTGCCACGGTTTGGACTAGCCACTAGGGCTTGGGTACCCAGGGACAGTAACTGATAGGGATAGGCCTGTGCACAGAGCCATAGGTAGATTATTAAAGTGATAAGCTAATTAACCTGATTTCCCCTGTCCTTGTTATATCCCCTAAATAAATCAGAGCTGCTTGTTTCTAAAAGTTATACTGCCTGAGGTACTTGTCTATGTTAAAGTACTGTACTGTGATTGTTGCACTGTATCTCGTTTCACAGGAGGTCCCAGTGCGGAACCAGACCTGGGGGTAAGTGTATACTGTGAAGGTAATTCTGATATATGTGTGGGCCACTAGTGGGAAGAAAGAGGTTGCAGTGTCCCAGAGGGGCTGTGACCAAGTTAGTTTAACTATTGCAAACCCTGACCTCTGGGTGGAGGCACCGCCATTGGATCCAGGCCCCTCAACCTGTTAGTGGCAAATCAGGCAGGGTAGTAGCCCTGGGATGCGCCATCTAGGGGTTTACAGGGATACAGAACAAATATTTCTGCTCAGTATTCACAAAAGAGGAGGAGGAAGTGCTAATCCAATTAACAGAAGCACTCTGGATAGGGGCTCGATCTCAGTCCTTTCACAGAAGAAAGGGTTCTGAAAGAACTCTAAAACTGAAGGTGGACAAAGCAATGGGGCCTGATGAATTCAACCCAGAATTCTAAAAAATTAAGGGGAGAACTAATGAAACCACTGACTACCCTTTTTAACAAATCATGGGAGGATGGTGTGGTACCTGAGGACTGGAGGAAGGCAGATGTGATTCCCCTTCACAAAAGTGGGACCAAGACAGAGGCAGGAAACTACAGACCTGTGAGTTTGACCTCTGTGGTAGGGAAAGTGATGGAATCACTTCTGAAGGAAATAATTGTTGAGTACCTAGAGGCCAGTGGGGCACAGGAACCAAGGCAGCAAGGGTTCACAGTGGGAAGGTCATGTCAGATGAACCTAATTGATTTCTTTGACTGGGTGACCAAAGTAGTACACCAAGGAGGGGCTGTGGACATGGCCCACCTAGACTTTAGCAAGGCATTTGACACAGTCCCACAAAAAAGATTAATAGTCAAATTAACCAGCCTGGGAGTGGGTCCCAGAGTTGTAGCCTGGGTAAAACACTGGTTGGACAACAGGACAGAGAAGGTAATTGTAAATGGAATCCACTCTAAAGAAAGAAGGGTTACTAGTGGGGTACCACAGGGTTCAGTACTGGGTCAGTCCTTTTTAATGTCTTTATAAGTGACATTGCAGAGGGACTGGAAGAAAAAGTATGCCTCTTTACAGATGACTCAAATATCTGCAACAGGGTTGATACACAAGGAGGCGTGGAAAGGATGAGAAGGGACTTGGTACGGTTGGATGAATGGTCAGAAGTATAGCAACTTGGATTCAATGCAAATAAGTGCAAAATAATGCACCTGGGAAACAAAAATCCAGGGAACAGTACACAGTGGGGGAGTAGTGACAACAACAAAAATGGAAAGGGCCCTGGGGGTAATCATATCAGATGACCTTAAGGTTAGCAAGCAATGTGAGAAGGCAGTAAGGAGGGCTGGGGGGATACTGGGATGTATAGGGAGAGGCATCACAAGCAGAAAACAGGAAGTTGTTATCCCTCTGTACAGACAGTTGGTTAGACCCCATCTGGAGTACTGCATCCAGTTCTGGAGACCTCTCTCTTGAAGGACATAGACAGGAGAGAGGCAGTCCAGAGGAGGGCAACTAAAATGCTGCAAGGTCTGCAAGAGAAGCCATACGAGAAGAGACTAAAGGAGCTTAATATGTATGCCCTCGAGGAAAGGAGGGAGAGGGGGAACATGATAGAAACTTTTAAGTACCTCAGTGGCATCAACAAAGTCCAAGAGAGTAGCATCTTTCAGAAAAAGAGATGTGCAAGAACAAGGGGACACATTTTGAAGATAGAGGGTGGGCGGTTCAGGGGCAATGTGAGGAAGCATTTTTTCACTGAGAGAGTGGTGGATACATGGAACAGCCTTCCTGAGGAGGTTGTGGGGCCTAAAACTGTGGGAGAATTCAAGAATGTATGGGACAGACATAAGGCAAATTTTATGGGGATAGAAAGAAATAGGCTGTTGGTTAACTAGGATCTGCAGCTTATCCTGTAGGTAGGGAAATGGGCAGACTTGGTGGGCCAAGCAGTCCTTATCTACTGTCAAAGTCTATGTTTCTAAGGGTATTGTTCCACCAAGATGGGTTGGCCAGGATATGGGAAAGAAAAGAGAGGTTGGCCTTTATGGTCCCACAATTCCAGAAGAAGAAAAGACTGCAGAGATCAGGATATTCCCCTCAAGGGAGCTGCTCGAGGTTCTGGCTGGTCTGCTTTAGGTTTTGTGCAGTACGGAGAAGGTTTCCTGTAAGAGCAACTGACTAGGTACAGGAGAAGTCCAAGAGAAAACCTCCAGTTGCAGCCATTACAGTTCTCTGATTGTAGAGGTCACACATGCGTGATGAGCTCAGTCAGTCAGATATGTTCCTGTTGCCTAGAGAGGCCCATGACAGTTTGTCCTGTTCTGAGAGCTGTGACTGAAGGCAAGATGTATAGGAGGCTACCTTAGATACTGTAAAAGATAACATTATGCCTTCTCATAAAAAGGAACAGGTAACACTCTGGAACAGGAGTATAGAGGGTGGGTTGCCCTCCTTTGGACAGCCTCCATCCTGTCTATGTCCTTCCTTAGATGTGGCCTCCAAAACCAGACACAGTACTCCAGGTGGGGTCTTAATAAAGACCTCTGCAGTAGCAAGACCACTTCCCTCATCCTGCTGGTAATACCCCTACCTGTACATCCCAGCATCCCACTTGTTTTCCCAATCGCGTTGTTGCATTGTCTGGCCACATTCGGGTCAGTTGATATGATTACCCCCCAGGTCTCTTTCTTCTTGGTTGCTGCTAGTATCTCTTCCCCCATTTTGTGCTTTACCCCTGGGTTTCTGTGACCCAAGTGCATTATTTTGCATTTTTTTGTCAGAAGATTATACAAAACCTGTGATCCATACTCTAACATTGACAACAGAGTTCGCTTTGCAACAAACAGAGAATGAGTGACATCAACTATAAAATACATTTGATGTGACATCAAGATCTGGTAATACCATAAATCTAACGTCAGAATGGTATTATGAGATTAAGCATTCTTCAGATTGCTTGTATGCAGCATAAGCTGCTTTTTACCATAACTTGCACTTAAAAGTAAAGCCAACTCTTTTCAGAAACCTACTGGAGCAACACCTTGGTTTGGGGATGGCGGTTAAATGGCTATGAACAATGTTGTCCTTTAAGTTGTTACCTTTTCTCTTCTCTCTGTAAATGCATTAAAAAAATGAGTAAAGTTTGAATGGAAAAAAAAAGTTGTTACCTTTTCTGTCGACTACACGAAAGGCAGTACTAATATGAGGACTCAAATCTGGATCAGCAGACAGAACACTCCAAAACCTTTTCAGAGTGCGAGTAATTTTTGGAGTAACTGCACTGTATTCAGTAAGTAAGTAAGCAATAACCCACCACAGGGTATGGGGGTTATGGGGATTTAATGCATGGCTGGGTGCATTGTGAGGCACAAGGCTGCAGGCCAAGTGTCCTCACAGCACTCCCAGCCATGCATTAAATCCCCATAATCCCATACCATGGAGTGGGTTATTACACTTCTAACATGGGCTATGTGCAAAACAGGGAGAAAATAACATAAAGGGTGTTTCTCTCTGTTTAAAACAAAAAAACTGAATGTAGCCTGGTGCCTGGAAAAATGGTCACCAACAAATAATTCAGCACTGGGTGCTTACATGCACATACAAAGGTCACAAATCTAGTACTGTAATATCATCTGACATTTGTTGTGCATGACAGCCTTTGTGACACTGCCCAAGACAGACACACAAAGACATGTAAGCCCCTAATGTGGGCTTACCTCTTGTGGAGCTCTTGCACTTCTGATCTCTCCCCTCCAACTCCCAAAAGTTGTAGTGGGACTCAAGCCTGGAAGCCCCTTGGTGCCACAGCTCCGGTAGCATCTGTTTGGGACATTGACCTGGGATGTGGACGGGGCCGGGGTCTGGGGGGGATGTTGCTGTAGTGACGGGCACCACAGGGAGGTTGGAAAAGACTCCCAAATAAGTAAGAAAACAGGGGGCTGCTTGGGAAAAAACAATGCATGGCCATGGCAGCTGTGCACACAGTGCACATGTGTGACAGCGGGGGGAGGTAAAGGAGCCACGCTCCAGCTGATCACTCAGCCATGCGGTCAGTCAGAGATAAATGCCTTCCTGGGCCCCCCAGACAAGCAGTGAGGCTGGGCAGCGCACATGTGGTGACCGGAAGGGTTTCAGTCACAATCCCTGGGACCAATAGCCCAGGCAGTGGGCTAGACTTATAGTGTGGGGCGACTTTCCAGGAAGCCTGGCTGGGAGACCAAGATGGTAGCCCCCACGTAAACCTCCAACCTCTGTCTGCTGGGAAATTACCCAGAGGCACCCTGGAGGTCACATGGTAGGTTGCAGCCAGTAAGGAGGAGGCTGTGCTGGGGATTTAAAAGGGGTGCCTGGTGTGAAAACGGGAGAGAGAGAAACAGGGAGCAAGATCAGAGGATGGTAGTCGAGAGGGCAGCAGTGTGGAAGAGAGTGGGAGATTGCCACAAAGAAAGCAAGTCTGCCTGACTGTGGGCTGTCTGGCTATCCCCCCCTTTAAGTTAAGTGCAGGAGGGGAGACAGCAGCCTCTGTAGGGCTGCAGACAGGTAGGTCCACGATAGGCTCAGGGGCTGACTGACTGGACTGAAAGGTATAGTGGGTTGTGAGCCCTGGGCCACGTGGGCTACTCTGAAAAGGGACAGGCCTGTTCAACCAGGGGAGAGACCTGGAAGCTGGGCTGCTCTGATCAGGCCCAGGAGAGGGGTAGAGTGACCCAGAAGGGGAAGGGAACAGTGCCACCTTCATTCCCCAGGCTAAACACTGCAGATGCACCAGAGCAGAAGGACGAACAGGCCTGCCTGAGCGAATACGGTCTACAAAGGCCTGTGGGCAAAGTTAGAAAGGCCCTCCAAACTCCAGATACCCACTGGGGTTACATCTTCCTATGGACACCCACTGAGGCATATGGCAGCTCATCGGGCAGACAGCCCTTCCACCACCCAGGAGAACTGTGAGTACCCTGAGCCATGGCTCTGGGGAGTCATTTAATAAGTTACTTAGAGTTGGGGCAGAGTTCCCCTCCCTCGACAGACTTAAACTAAAAGTACCCATTGTTCGTATTGTATATGGGCCCCAATGAAAGACCCCAGGCCTGCAGCTGAGAGTGGTGAGGTACCCACCATCCGGGACAAATTTGGGTACACCCACGGGGATGGGGGGGTTCTTCTACTGGGACTGTGCTGTGTATCTGAAGGTACGAGGCAATTTATTGACCTCACCTTTCTTTTGGAGTACCCTAAATAAAGGGGCCGTGGTTTGCCATTGATTCATTGTTTTGTGGTTATTCAGACATTGTTATTGAGGGGGTTGGGGGCAATTGGTAGGAAACTGTTTGAGGGGTCAGCCTCGATGGGGCAACTTCATTGTTCCTGGGGAGTTGTAACCTGTTCTTTGTCCACAGGAGTCCTTGCCACTACTTTGGGTGGAGGCATCGTGCCACCATTGCCAATACAGCCAAAGCTCAGGCCCAGCTCCTTGGAGGTGTATGCTGAGTACCCAGAGAGCTCCAGAACAGCCCATGTGAATGATGGGGGAGAGAGAGACGATGCTTTTCGTTGTATGTCTGTCTGACTCTCTCTCTCTTCCTACCCCCCTTTCTCTGACTGCAATGCTGCCAATGCCAACTGCTAATACAGTGCACAGAGCGAGTACCACAATGCACTGATAGGGTTTACCACAATGCACTGATAGGGTGCTCCATAACACGACCACAACCACGGATAACTAAAGCTGGCCTACAGCTCATGCTCCCAGTTCTTCTCAGTCACTGTGTGAAATGCTGATCCTGTCCTCTGCTCTTTCTGTGTGCTCTTTTTCTCTCTCATTCTCTTCCATGTGCAGCTGTCTCAGTCACTCACTGTAGCTCTCTCTCTCACTCACTCTTTCTCTCCACCCAGTCAGCCTAAGTACACGAGCACACAACTGGCTAATTCACTTCTTTACAAAGGACCCATTAGTATTCAACAAGCAAGGCAAGCTAAAGTATATCTTAACAGCACAATACAGTCAATGTGTTGCTCTGTCTATCACCAGTGATCTACTCCCTGCCACTTTCCCCAGCTGTTACTTGCATGGGGGGGGGACACCACCATAGAGGGATACACGCACACTGACGGCCAACACTATGTTGCCCGCTGGGGCTCACTCAATTGCCCACATCCTCTAATGGCTGCCAGAGTCATGCACTGACTGCACAGCTACAGACAAAGACAAGAGAAGAAAGTGCAGCACTGCTGAAGTGTCTCCTGCTGTCTCTCTTTCTCTTCCACTACACAGATAATGGCACAACTCACCCACACACCATGCAGCAGTGACACAGCCACTACATCTGTTTGCCCTCCCATGCCCACATTGTAGTGCAGCCTTGTCTGAGCAGGCACATTGCAAAACACAGATACAATGATACCTTCTGTGCATGTCGGGGACTTGAACAATACACAGAGAGAAAGAGAGACAGAAACAAATCTTAGAAGTTGACAGCAGATAAGGATTGTAAGGCCCATCCAGTCTGCCCATTTCTTTTTCTACCTTATGAATATGCCATAGGCCTTTGCGCTGTCAATGGCCTATTTTTTATATTCATCTGTATTGCTCCCTTATGCCTATCCCATGCCTGTTTGAAACCCTGCACTGTATTCATATCCACCACTTCATGAGGTAGGCCGTTCCATGCATCCACCACCCTTTCTGTGAAAAAGAACTTCCTCACATTACCCCTTAATCGGCATCCCTCTAATCTCATGCTGTGTCCTCTTGTCCTGTTATTTTTCTTATATTGAAACTTGTTAGACTCTGTCACCTTGTTAATGCCCTTAAGGTGTCTGAATGTTTCAATCTCACCTCTCTCCTTTCTTTGCTCTAGGGTATGCATATTGAGCTCAGTTAATCTGTTCTCATATGTTTTCTGATGCAGTCCCTTTGAAAGAGGATTTGTGTTCTCGATGTCACATCCACTCTGTCTCTCTCGCTCTGTCTCCTACCCGCATACAGGGTGCTAGAGCTTTGTGTTCACAGTGCTGAACTTCTCGCTGTATCTCTGTCTCGCTGTCTCTCTCCTCACAATTTACAGGGACTGCTACTGCACAAATACTGTTCTCAGCTGAGAGGGGTGAACACGGGGAGTTGCAGCCACCTTATGCCGCTCTCTCCATGCACTGCAAGGCAGCATGCCATGCAGTACAGTCAGGGGACACTATACCTTCAGGGCAGACACAGAGACAGAGGGAAAAAAGTTGCATGCTGCATCTCAGCCTCCTCTTTCTCCATACCACACCTCCAGATCACATACCAACAAAAGGATTTGTCAAGTGGATGACCAGCTCGCTATCCCCACTTACTGCAGCCTGGGCTTTCTCCTCTTTCTCTCCCCATTTCATGCTCTCTCTTTCTTGGGGGTGGGGGCATAAATGATATGCACAGCAACAATATATCATACAGTACTGAGAAGGGCTATGTGACTACAATGCCTCAGTTTCACTGAGAGGTGTGATGAGTACTTACAACCACTGGGGTTGTCTCGCTTCCCCACACTGTTAAATGGCTGCCATTCTGGTTTGCCATTCTCAACCAGGGAACGAGTGCCGACAGCACTTTCCATAACTCCCTCCATAGAACTGTGCATTAAAAAGGGAACTTAATCTATGGAAATGCAGGGACTGTCCACCAAACAGAGGATACATTCCGGACAACCCATGTTACAAAGTAATTTATGCTGGCATCACCTCCAGAAATATATTCCTTCATTTTAAGGTTTTATATATAAAAGAGTAAACAGTTTCACGCTTGTCTGGGACCTGGTATGATCCTGTGCTTGTTTCAGTAACTCTGGATCATAACCCCTGTCTAAGAATCTCTGGAATAAATCCACAGTCTGAATATCAAAAGATCTGAGATCAGAACAATTTCAGCATTGCCTCAGAAATTGCCTGAATGGTATGCCTGCAGGAATTGGAAGTGCTGGTTCCTCTTAGTCTGAATAATGACTGGGATATTATCTTATTTCAGCAATATGACTTGTTTTTGTATTAACTACTTCTGATGTTCTCTGATTTATGTATACGTTCTCCTGCATTTTTCTAGTTTTAGTTTTTAATTATTTGCACTTCACTTTGTCACAGGAGCGTTTTTGTATCAGCAATTTCTAAGTTGTTACAAATAGTGCCTCAGAGATGTTTTGAGTGTCGGTCATTAATGTATTATTGAATTTGTGATTATGCTATTAAACGTCCCACTATTTAAGTGGGCCATGTACCAGTATACCCACCCACCCACCCCGAGGAATAATCTGTTGGCTCCAAAGCCTGGAATTTTGGTTTTGTTCTCTTCATCTGCACTAATAAATGGCATCTTGCAATGCTGGCTATTTTGCTATTGTAATGATTTTGTGCAGCATTTCTCATTGGGGCCTATGCACAAAGGTGGGCAGGGTACATGTGGATCAGAGCTACGCAGGGGTGGATCGTGGGGCACAGGTGGACATTCAATGGGATGCTCATCCTGGGCTCTGCAGTGGATCCCATGCTGTGCAGGTGCAGGGAATCATGGGAAGAAGTGAGACTCAAATTTGCTGACACTATGGGCGTGTGTCAAACTGGGTGCCCCCAGCCCTCCCTGACAGCCTTGTGGACGGGGCCAGCAAGGTGGAGGGGTTCCCGGTCCACTGCAACCAGCTGGTTTCCATTTGGGGATGTGTAGCAGTAATGGCAGGGACCACACTCATGTAATTTGCATTCCCTTGCCCGGCACTCCTCACTTTGATGAATGGTGTGGAGTGTGGGCACATCCCCTGTCACACCCCTGGATCACCCATCTGTGTAGCTGTGAGGGCAGCTGGGGAATTGAGTGCACCTTGGTCTCGTGCACAAGCTGTGAATACGAAAAGGGGCTGCTGGACCACGGCTGCATGGCATCCAGACTGAGGGTTGCCTACACACCTTCAGATAATACAGCGCATAGGCGATCCACCCTACTATGCATAGGGCCCATTGTGAGAGTTGTTGTTTCTGGTAACATGATAATACAAAACAATGGCTTTACAACAATACAGGACAGTCTAGCATGATAAGAATTTATAAAATTGACAATTATGACAAAAACCAGAGCACAACAAAGATAGCCGCAAAAGTAGTATAAGAGAAACCACCCTAGATACAAAAGATAGCAAAGGTGGTGGCAAACTCAATTACAAGAGATAGGAGATAGCAGCAGTACATAAAGTACATGGTGTAAGTACCCATATCCACTAGCAGTCTCTAGCTCTCTTCAAGCTCTGCTGCATTGTAATGGGCTTTCAGCGCCATCATAGTGATCCTTGATTTACTTAACAGCAGCCTCTAATGCAAGGAGTATGATAAAATACTGAAACCTCAGGTTTTTGTCAAAGCCGCTGCCTGCTTTTCTCATGTATTTTTAGGAGCAGCACCTTTTATTTGGTTGTGTGGGCTGGATTTTGTGCCTAATTTATCATATTTATCTCCAGAACGCCATCCACGTGCAATTTCCTGTTTTGTATGTCATGAGCGAGTGACTGCTCATGATAGTAACGTAAACAAGTACAGGTTTTCATCCTCATGTTTTTGTATGTGGAGCACTAAGCAAGTGGTTTGAGGATTAGAAATCTCATTACAGTTTGTACGTGTGCCATAGTGGCCCTACTTACGTTTCATAGCAGAAGATCTACACTTTGTATTACTAGGTGGTTGGCAAGACTCTTTAGCCCCTAAGGATCTATCAGTGAAAATAAAACTGTTGGGGAACATTCTGAGACTTGACAAGAAGTGCCAGCTCTAATCCCATTAACTGCTAATTAAATTAGTGCTGTGTGCATCTTGTGTAACAGCCTATGGCTATGCTGAGCTTTCAGGTTCTGTTTCTACAGTCACAGAACCCTGTGAGTGTCAGGGCTTATTAACTAAGATGGGAGAGGTCAATTTTTCTGGTCAGCAAGGATAATAAGCCCTAGTAATGCACAGTACGAGAGGGTAATCTCATTGCAAACACTGAATGAGCGTATCTTTTAACAAGCATGTAACTGCCCTGCTTGACAGCAGAGAAGCATTACCAGATAAATATACATTGAAAGAATGTTAAATATTGACTAATGCCATCAACTGAATTAAATTTCAATCCTTTAAAAGAGCCACCTCAACACCACAGGATAACTCAGATAAGTACTCAAAAATTTAATTCCCCTTATCTTTACATACAGTTGTGTTCTTTCCTTCTAACTACAGTTAATCATTGAATATATCCATGTTTGAACTATAGTGGTGTTATTACATAGAACACATCACTTTGTGTATATGAACAGAATGAAACTATGATGGTGGGGGGGTGTGATGGAGAGTTATGGGGGGTGGGGTGGGGGAAACATTGTGTACTCTGTCTGCAAGAATTTCGCCTGTTTCCCGTTTGCTTATCTTAGAAAATTAATAAACTTTGAATTAAAAAAAAAAGAATGACACTATGATACTACAGAAAGGATATTTTATTTCATAAACACAGGCTTGTAATTTCATCACATGGAAAGTAAGGCAGAACACATGGCGCACCAGGCGACACAGGCTCTGCTCTTGCAGGGTGTAAAACAGAAGCCTGTTATCAGACTCTGAATTTTCTCACCATTAGTAAAAATAAGCAATTTGATAGAACCTCATTTTCAGCTTTGTGTGTGTGCTTCCCTCATGCTGCAACAGCCAGTTAATGAGCACTGTGGATATATTACTGCTGACACCATTACATGGCGGGTTTGGGACAGGAGATTTGTATTGGTACAGACATAACTGGTAGATAAATTAACATGTAGATGCCATATCCAGCTTTTTGGCAATACAAGTAGTTATACCATGAGCAATAACAGTAAGGAAACCTAAAAAGTGCCTTAAGGGTCAGTAGACTTTGAGGTATCCCTTAATGTTTCAAGGCACACATCAAGGATAGTTACAGTATATGGTACTAACTGAAGAAGAATGTTTTTATTGTTTGACAAGTTATGCCATTACAGTATTGATAATTTCAGTTTCAATTTCAATTTTATTTTTTACCAGGAAATACACCATTGAAAAAAAACTGATTTGCAAGGAGGTCCTGGAGGGATGACACAAAATACAGTGGGGAACATAACAACAGTTGATATGGTACAGTACAACTGATGCGAGTACAGCAGGGAACATAACAATTTATATGGTACAGCTCAGGAGGTACAGGAACAATGCAGCCAAAGGCAGATACACAGAATAGGGAACATAATTCAAGAGGTACAATGTGGGATGTACAGGAACAATGTAGTCATGACAGATACACTGAATAAAAGACTACAATATTAAGTGCAGCATTTCTGGCTGATGGCATCGGAATACTGAAGGGGGGAAGGGGCAAGCGTAGATATAAGTAAAGGGAAGAAGATTAGGGGAGAGGGATGGTCATGGGTTCTAGGACTGGTTGGGAGAGAATAAGGTGACGAGGACTAAGGGGGGTTGGGAGAGATAGGAGGAGCAAGGGTAGGTAGCCAGTTAAGCGTTGGGTGGAAGAGAGTGCCGGAAGGCAGAATATAGAGGGGTAGAAGTGTCATACGGGACCTTGTGGAGAAGGTTTAGGCGCAACATTGGCAATTTTCCTTCAGCAGGGACTTTATAAGCAATTTGAAGGCAGGAAGACTAACAAAGTGGGACAACTTTACGGTTCTTTGGAGGGATAAGTAGCATTTTATGCATAAAAGAAAAATACTTTCATGAACTTTTATAATTTATACAATTCAATATTAACTATTATTTGAAACTCATATTCACATTCAAGGAGTCCCAAAATAGTTATATATATTCAATAAAGTGCAATAGTTTCTTAGTTGGACATTTAATTTCCCAAATGTTATCTCACCCCTCCATCATGTACAATTCTTGGTTATCTACTATCTTAAAAAATTGATACAACTCTCTCTAGTGTGTCCAAGACTGAACAATTGTGAAGTATCTCTGTCTTATATGAATATTCATTTACCAGCTACCTCAAATAATAATAAAAATCATTCCCTCCTAAATGGGATACATTTCATGCTAAACTCTTTACTTATAAAGTTAGTTTGTTTTGAATTGTAGTCTAATCTAGGAAATAACTATTAACCACCTCTGTAACTTCACAGGCCCATCTCCAGCCTCTAATATCCTGTAGTCTATTGTATTGCCAAGCCAGGTTGACCAGGCCAGCAACAGGGCAACTCCTAAAAGGGTCCCCAGGAATCCAGGCCATGGCCCCCCATAATACCCACGTCATATTACCACATACACACAGCCACTCAGGTTTTTGCAATCAAATACTTTGTCAAGTAGACCTTTGCATTTCCAGGGACTCCACTGGGTCCTAGATCCTGTTATGTATCACTAAATCCCTCTATAAGTTTACTCCATAACTGCCTACAAAATTATCTATTTTAGAGTCTAGCTACCAGTTTTCAGAAGTAAAAACTCAAGAACACTCAGCACTTAACAAAATGAGAAAACTAAGAAATGTCCTATCCCCTTATATGCAAACTTGGTCACTAATCATTTCTTTATTCCATACTCTCCATTTTTGTATGTGTGACTGGGACACAAAGGGCCCGATTCCAAAATGCATGGCACACCTCGCGGGCGTATTCGAGTTGCGCCATGCGGCGCTATACTGGGGACTCTGCACTGCATTCCAAGACAGGCAGGGTCCCTGGCATCTACGTCCTGCGACTTGTGGCAGACGTAGGCTAGCGCCACAGGCATGGTGCAATGGCCCTCCATGCCACAAGTCGCAGCCCCTGCAAACTGCCTCCCTGGAGCCTCCCACCCAGAAACACCACCACATGCACCAGGGGGCATGGGGGGCTGGACAGATGGCACTGCTGTTTGGGGGGGCACTTACAAACATGGACCCTGGGGGTCCCTGACATTCTGGGTGGGTGGGGGACATGTATGTGTTGGGGGGCATGGGGAGCACTGCTGGATACTTTTCACGGTGCTGCAGAGTGGGCATCCATTGACTGGCATGGACGGATGCCCCTTAGACTGTCTCCCTGATGGTCTAACTCTGCTGCACCATTACGGCTTCTGGAATGTCGTATGTGGGTTACAGCAGCCATCCTCTGGGAATGGGATGTAGTTGCTGCCGTAACCCACCCTTGCACCATGCCGTTGTGGGTTGCGGGTGCAGTGGGTGGTTTAACCCATCGTTGGCGCAACCCACATACAACATGGCGCAGGTCACGACTTGGAATCATGATATATGTAACGCATGGCACAAGTTGTGATTTACGCTATAGGGTTTAGCGTATATCACCTTGCACCATGTGTAAGTCCTCTTGGAATCAGGCCCCAAGTGTGTATACAGATATGCCCCACCCAGCCCTCGGTAAACTTCAAAGAGCAACTCTGAGCTGAACCTCCCTTCCCCAGCTAGACACCACTTAGGTAGCAAGATTATGCAGGTGATTAAACAATGACCTTATTAAGTTAAGGTAATGGACTATTTATATGGCTAAGCTGACTTTCATTGAATACATTATATCAAACCCAGCAATGGACATCTGGTTATGATTAGATACTGTACCTCTCAGTTAAACTGGTTATGTCTGAGCATGTTTATCCCTGCCTAAATGCACCCAAGCGCTACTACTAGGCAAAAGCCCTGATTCCATATGTTAAATAACAGACATAATATTACAGCAATAAAATTATTACAGCATGGTTATGTTTCAAATACAGCTCATTGGCATAATATCATAACAAGCACAATAATTTAAATTTTAACTTGAGCTCATTGTAGAGCCTTTTATAAAGGCCAGCTAAGAGATATTCCTAGCTGCACTTAGTTTAGTTAGTACAGTAGAGTTTTTTAATTGTAGCCACTTAGCTTGTTTTAACAGGTGTCCAACACGTATTAGAAAATGGGCTTGAAAAATAAAGCATCCTGATTGGCTGAAAGGACATGTCTGGCATGCATTTATTTTTTAATACCGCCCGGTAAAAAACAAGTGCCAATTCGGGGTGCCCCATTACTTAGGATATTGGGCACCCTGAATTTTCAAATTCACCTGCCGCCATTTTTTTTTTTTTGGTTGGCACCGGCCAACTCCCCCCGTCTCTTATTATTCTAATGTGAATAAAGTCAATAAATAGTAGCCACAACTTAAAAAAAAAGAAGGAAAAGAAAAAGGAAGCCGTCAGTCCGGTTGGCTTTAGGCAACCAGCAGTCATCAGCTCGCACCTTTCCACAACACAGAATTCATTTTCACTTCCAACTGTTTGTGGCACGAAAACTGAGAATGCACGCCACACTGAATGCCAACTGATGGGGGGAGGGAGGCAGAAACCATCTGTGTGGGTGCTGGTGTTCGAATGGCAGTAGGAAGATGGTGCACTGGGGTCCGGGACTGGGGTTGTCTTGCTGTAAACCTGCTTTCAACTCTCCGCTTGTTTCAAGACCCCACCCCGCTCGCATTCTCGCACTGTCACTTGAAGCACACTACTGTCACCTGAAGCACATTACCCCTTAAAACAATGCTGCAGTTCCTTACTTATTGGGCCATTCTTTGCTGGAGTGAAAGGAGCTCCAGTAGTAGCCACACTTTCATCTTCCGGTGGAGATCGCAGTACTCACGGTCTTGCTTGGCAGTCACCACATGCCACATTGCTCTCCATATTCGTGGTCTGCACAGCTCCAGTGTGTCCCTGCTCCACTCTCCTGTTGGTCCTGGTACTCAGTTCTTAAACAAAATACTGTGCCTGACACTTAGGTCAGGAAATAGAGCACTATAATCAGCAGTAAGAGTGTCTTACGGAGTATTGTACTGTGTAGCCAGGGGTGAGACACCAACTTATGATGGGGGAGGGGGGGAGAATAAACAAACTGCTATGGGATGGTGTAACTGCATACAACCAGGTTTTTTTTAACTATAGTCTCCAGAAGGAGAAAATTCCATAGCTCATGCAGGCAGAGGAACTATTTTATTACAAAACTAATCTTAAAACTATTTATTAACAACTTTTCTTTTTTTAACAGTGCTCATTTTTTAAGTGCAATAATACCCTCCAGGGTGGGCAGTGTGGGCAATACTGGACCTTCCAGGGGCTATAAGGCCCTCTGCCTGTGGCATCAGGCTTCATTATGCCCCTGAGTAGTCTGGTATTGCCCAAAACCGCCCACTCTGTCAGGTATTATTGCTTACTTACAAGCCTGCATAGCAGGATGCTGTGGAAAGTGTCTGCACTCAAAAAGCAATCTCTCCAATGCCGACACAGAACCTCTGTAAACACCCTCGTTCTGTATTTCTCAAAAGATTTAGATTGAAAACTGATTAAAAACAGGGGAGTTCATAGATTCATAGATATGTGTGAACAGAAAAGGACATTCTTGGCCCATCGAGTCTGCCCTCCCCCCCTTTACTTGCCCCCTCTCCCATAGATGCCACCCTCAGCTCCCTTATCAACACCTTGTGTTTGTCCCATGCCCTCTTGAATCCCTCCACAGTTCTGGCCCCCACCACTTCCTCTGGCAGACTTTTCCAGGGTGCCACTACCCTCTCAGTGAAAAACACCCCCTCACGTTCCCCTTAAACCTACCCTCCTCCACCCGCAATCCATGCCCTGTAATTCTAGCACCTACCTTCCCTGTGAATAAGCTCCCCCTACATTATTAATCCCCTTCACTTACTTGAATGTGTCTGTCATGTGCTCCCTCTCTCCCCTGATCTCCAGTGGGTACAAATCCAACATCCTCAACCTTTCTTCTTATGGCTTCCCACTTAGCTCATGCACCATCTTGGTGGCCCTTCTCTGTACTCTTTTCATGCCTTAGAAACATAGAATTTGATGGCAGATAAGGACCGCTTGGCCCACCTGGTCTGCCCATTTCCCTACCTGATGGATAAGCTGCAGATTCTAGTTAATCAACAGCTTACTTCCTCCTACCCCCCACTAGAATTGCCTTATGCCTGTCCCATGCATTCTTGAATTCTCCCACTATTCCTGACTCCACAACCTGCTCAGGAAGGCTGTTTCATCCATCCACAACCCTCTCTGTGAAAAAATACTTTCTAACATTACCTCTGAGCCACCTCTCCTCCATCTTCAAATTGTGCCCCCTTGTTCTTGCACATCTCTTCTTCTGAAAGATACTACCCTCTTGTACTTTGTTAATTTCCTTGAGATACTTGAAAGTTTCTATCATGTCCCTCCTTTCCTCAAGGGTATACATATTAAGCTGCTTAAATCTCTCCTCATATGTCTTCTGGTGCAGACCCTGCACCTTTTTGGTTGCCCTTCTCTGTTCAGCCTCCACTCTGTCTATGTCTTTGCGGAGATGGGGTCTCCAGAATTGCTCGCAGTACTCCAGATGGGGTCTCATTAACTCTCTGCACAGAGGGATAGCAACTTCCTATTTTCTACAGTTGATGCTTCTCCCTATGCATCCCACTATCCCCCAGCCCTCCTTACTGCCTTCTCACATTGTTTGCCCACCTTTAGGTCATCTGATATAATTACTGCTAGGTCTCTCTCGATTTTTGTTGTTGTTATTAACTCACCCCCATTGTGTACTCTTCCATTGGGTTTTTGTTTCCCAGATGCAATACCTTGCACTTCTTTGCATTGAATCTGAGATGCCACATATTTGACCATTCCTCCAACCTTGCAAAGTCCCTTTTCATTCTTTCCACCCCACCTTGTGTATCAACCCTGTTGCAGATCTTTGTGTCATCTGCAAAGAGACATCCTTTCCTTCCAGGTGGTCTCAATGTCACTTATAAAGACATTAAAGAGGACCGGTCCCGGTACCGAACCCTGCGGTAGCCCACTAGTTACACTCTTTTCTTCACTGTAGAGTCCATTTACTATTACCCTTTGCATCCTGTTGTCCAGCCAGTTTTTTATCCAGGCTACCACCTTGGGACCCACTACAAGGCTGACTAACTTGTATATTAATCTTTTGTGTGAGACTGTGTCAAATGCCTTGCTAAAATCTAGGTGGGTCATATCCACAGCACCTCCCTGGTCTACTACTTTGGTCACCCAGTCAAAGAAATCTATTAGGTTCATCTGACATGACCTTCCTGCTGTGAAACCATGCTGCCTTGGGTCCTGTGCCCTAATGGCCTCTAGGTACTCGACAATTCTTTCCTTCAGAAGTGATTCCATTATTTTTCCTACCACTGAAGTCAAACTAATTGGTCTGTAGTTTCCTGCCGCTACCCTGCTCCCACTTTTGTGAAGTGGAATCACATTTGCCCTCCTCCAGTCCTCAGGTACCACCCCATCCTCCCATGATTTGTTAAAGAGAGTAGTCAGTGGTGTTGCTAGTTCTACCCTTAGTTCTTTTAGAATTCTGGGGTTAATCCCATCAGGCCCCATTGCTTTGTCCACCCTCAGTTTCAAGAGTTCTTCCAAAACCCTTCCTTCTGTAAATGGACTGGTATCGACCCCCCTATTCAGAGTTTCTCTCTTGTTTGGTTTAGGTACCTCCCCCTCCTCTTCCGTTGTGAATACTGAACAGAAATATTCATTCAGTATTCCTACTTTTTCACTATCACCCTCTGTCCACATTCCCTCCCCTTTATTAAGTCTCTGTATACCTCCTTTGGTCTTTCTTCGCTCCCTAATGTACCTATAAAAGGTTTTATCCCCCTTCTTAACAGTGCTGGCTATCTTTTCCTCAGTTTGTGCTTTTGCTATTTTGACTGCCTTCCCTGCCTCTTTTTGCTTTAACTGATAAAGTTCTCTGTCCTGCTTCTTCTGTGTTTCCTTATATTTCCTGAATGCTATCCTTTTTTCCTTAACCATCCCTGCCACCTCTTTTGAGAACCATAGTGGTTTTTTCCTTTGTTTTGTTTTGTTGATTTGCTTCACACAAAGGGTTGTTGCCTCTGCGATGGCTGTTTTGATTATTCCCCATTGTTCCTCCAACCCTCCTTCTTGCCCATTTGCTAGTGCTATTCTGAGGCACTCTCTCATTTTCTCAAAGTCAGACTTCCTAAATTCAAACACTCTTGCTTTTGTATGGCTAGACTCTATGGTTGTGTTTATTGTGAACCACACTGTTTGGTGGTCACTTGTTTCCAAATGGCTACCCACTTCTGAATCTGAGATCCTTTCTCCTTCCCCAATTGAGAGTACCAGGTCTAAGATTGCTCCCTCCCGAGTAGGTTCCAACACTAGCTGTCTGAGGCATGCCCCCTGTAGGGCATCAAGAATGACCCTGCTCTTGAATGTGCCTGTAGCAATGGTACTCCAGATAACATCTGGCATATTCAGGTCCCCCATCAACACCATCTACCCTTTTTCTGCCATTTTAAGGATGTCTTCTATAATTTCCTTCTCCATTTCCTCCCCCTGAGATGGGGGTCTGTACACAACCCCCGTGTGGATTGTGGTGCCATTTTCTGTCCCCAGGGTGACCCATAATGACTCATCAACTTCCTGTTTACTCTTTAGTTTTGTTGCTTTAATCCCTTCCCTTATACAGAGAGCTACTCCTCCTCCTCTTTTACCCACCCTGTCCCTCCTGTAGATGGGTATCCTGGTATGTTGACATCCAGTCATGGTTCTCTGTGTACCATGTCTCAGTGACTACCACAATATCCAGGCATCCCTCTTCTATCAAGGCCACTAGTTCAGGGAGCTTGTTGCACAGACTGCTGGCATTGGTACTCATCACCTTCCATTTATTTTTTATGGCCTTACCCCTTTTAGCCCCATCCCTGTCCTTACTGCCTTTTTCTGCATTTATCCCTGTCCTGCTCCCTACTGACGTCTCTACCTTGGTGTTTACCTCTCTAACTACTGTGTTTTTTTTGGGGGGGGAGGCTGGGATTTCCCTGCTCCTTTGCAGTGCCTCCCACCTTGGCTAGTTTATATGCTTGCCAATGAAACATTTAAACCTGTCCCCTAGGATTCTGGAAACCCCCCGGGACAGATGCAGATCATCACACCAGTATAAGCCTGCATCCCTCCAGGTGGCTCCCCCAGTCCCCAGTGAAGCCAAAACCCTGAGCTCCACCCCAGTTTTTTAACCATTCATTGACTCCCATGGTGTGGAATACCCTAGCATCATCCTTGCAATAGGCAGGCAGCACCTCCGAGTAGGTTACCGTACATGCTACTTGTCTAAGGCCCCTCCCTAACTCCTCTTACACTGCTCTAATCCCATTCATAGCCAGGTCATTTGTCCCTAGGTGGACAATAACATCCAGCTCCCTCCCTCATGCAGCTGCTCCCACGATCCTGAGGATTCACTTCCTGTCCCTCCGAGCCGTGGTGCCAGGCAGGCACCTTACCTTTCTATCCCCTTCCTCCCCCACTTCTACCCCCCTAATGATTGAGTCCTCCACCAGGAGTTGTTTCCTTTACCTGCGGGGTCTCGTGCCACCCTCCTGTGGGTCTCCTTTGTGGAGGTTCCCAGCATTCTCCTTGGTCTCCATTGCAGGTGCCTCCATAGAGGAACCACTCTTTGCCAGAACAGCATATGAACTGTGGAGAGGTACAACTGGAGGGGGTGCACCTCTGTTCCACGACCCTCTCCCTTCCTGAGCCCACCTTGGTCTAACCACTCCTCTTTCTTGGCAACCTGGGATATTGTATTAGGTAGCGAACCAATTGTAGTATATAATTGCCATCCCTTGGCTCCATTAGGAAACAGTGACCACTGCACAATTGTTTTTTTAAACTAATTTGTTTCATGAAGAAATAAATAATATTACTAAAGTTTTTGCTTTCCATAAAACCAATCATAAAGCATTAAATGATTACCTGGCTGCTGTTGATTGGTTTGCTTTGCTAAAAAATAAAAATATTACTGAAATGTGGAATATCTTTTCTAGAACAATTATGAGTGCAGCTGTTAAATTTTTTCCGAAAGTTGCTAAGGAGAAATTGAATCATCAACCAAAATGGCTTAATATGAAATTACATAAGTTAATAAAAAGGAAAAATAAAATCTATAAAAAGTTCAGATTTAACAATTGTAATAGAAATCTAAACACTTTCAAAAAAATTCAAAAATTATGTAAAAAAGAAATCAGAAAGTCAAAAATATCAATGGAAACAGCTTTAGCACAAAAAGGGGATAATAAATTATTATTTAGTCACATTAATTCATTAAAAAAACAAACATGCAATGTAGGTCCCATTACTGTATATCTGGTTCTGAAACTTTTACACACCCTAATGATATGGCAAATTTCTTTAACTCCCAGTTTTGTGAAGCCTTTTCTAATAACAATGAAAGTAGTACAACTGAATTTGAGGTCCATCCTTCTCATATAGCTGACATTTCATTAGAAATTATTAAGTCTAAATTAGATGAAGTTAAGAGAGGATCTTCAGCTGGCCCAGACGGAATTTCTGGGGATCTAATCCATTTATTGAAAGTTCATCTCTGTATTCCCTTAAAAATCATTTTTGATACTAGTTTAAATACTGGATTGGTTCCAGTTGGATGGAAAATAGCTAATGTAATTCCTTTATTTAAAAAAGGAATAAAATGTAATCCAGGCAATTATCATCTGATCAGTTTAACATCAATTTGTTGTAAACTCTTGGAACGTATTATTAAGGATGATTTAACATCAGTAGTCTCTAGTATAGATGAAACTCAGCATGGATTTGTTAAAGGCAGATCATGTATAATGAATTTGCTGTGTTTCTATGATAATATTAGTCAAAACCTAGATGTGGGTGTTCCATGTGATGTTATTTTTTTGGATTTTAGGAAGGCTTTTGATTCCGTTCCATACTGGGCCTTGATGAAAAAGTTACAGATATTCAACATTAATCCGATCTATGTTAGATGGATTTCGAATTGGTTATTAAGTAGAAAACAGAGTGTTTGTGATTGATAGTCATTTTAGTGATTGGAAAGGTGTAAAAAGTGGTGTTCCTCAGGGATCCGTTTTGGCCCCCTTAATTTTTCAGGTCTTTATATCTGATTTATCCATCAATATTGATAGTACCATTATCAAATATGCAGATGATTGCAAAATCTGTAATATTTGTGAAAATGAAGATGATGGTGCGGTTATTCAGAAAGACTTAAAAACACTTGAAATCTGGTCAAAAGGTGGAATCTCACTTTTAATACATCAAAGTGCAGCATTTTACACTTTGGGAAAAAGAACTTAAGATATCAGTATTATCTGTATGATAAGTTATTAACCAGTAAAGATACTGAAAAAGATCTTGGTGTAACTATTGATGTTGAGCTGTCTTTTGATTCCCATATCACTAATACTATAAAAAAAGCAAATAAGATTTGGTGGGCCATTCGTCATAATATGACTTCAAAAATTCCAGATGTGCTTCTACCTTGATATCGTGCATATGTTAAACCTCATCTGGATTTTGGTTCCCAGTTGTGGAGTCCATATAAAAAGAAGGATGTGGCTAGACTGGAGAAAGTACAGAGAAGGATAACTAAATATTTAGTATTTTCTAAAACAATTTCATATATGGACAGATTGGCGAAATTTGATTTAATGTCACTTGAAGAAAGAAGAATGAGAGGTGATTTATTACTCTTATGGGATCTACATAATGACGAATATTTATTTGTACACATTGGTCTTGATTACAAACAAATTAAGATTGATACTAGAGGCCATCCGCTTCAATTATCTAGTAACAAATATACTAATAAAAGAGCTTACTTCTTTTCTCAAAGGGTAGTTTCATTATGGAATAAATTACCAACTAGAGTTGTAGTTAGTGACAATAAATTAACTTTCAAAAATAGACTCGATGCTCTTAGGAATCTGAATAAATTCCCAAAAAGTTAATTGTAGATGTGAGGCCAATATTGGCATTTCTTGCTTTTGTGCCTCTTACAGTATCTTAGTATGTATCTTACTATGTAACCTCTGAGGTAACGGTGGTGGCCATGGTCATCCCTGGGTGGGGGAAGAGGTTTCATGAATCCTAGCCAGGTCAGCCTGGAGATGGGCAACCTCCTCCCTCAGACCAGAGAGGTGCCTGTAAACAGGGCAGCATCGCAGCCTCCAGAATGTCTTCCAGAACACTGCTGCCCCACAGCCATTGCACTGCACCACTCCCATCTTGACCTATTTTGTGTCCCCTCTCCTGTTGCTTTGTATGTTTACTGTCTCCTCCCCTCTATGTATTTTTACACTTACTTTCCTACTGCCTATGTGCCCTTACAACTCTCACCCTTCCTGTTCTGGGACAGGAATTTCCTGTAGTCTTCAGTAGTCTCCTTCTTCCATGCTTGGATTCAGACCTCCAGCAGCCAGGGGGAAGAACAAGTTATTTTTTTAAGTTCCTTCAAGGTTGATGAAACTAATGTGCCTCAGTGATCCTTCCCTTCCTACTGCCAAACAGGAAGTTCCTGTTGTCAGTCAAATCCAGTGGCTATAAAACTAGAACTGACTGCGGGTGGGAAGGAAGGCAATTAGTAAAAAATCTGTAGATCTAGACTGCTGCCTCTTGCTCTGAAACCAAAGTTCTCCTCTGTTAAAAACAGCAGGAAACTGTAATTGGAGCCACCTACTTTTGTACTCCTAAGCTACTAAGCCACACCCCCAATTAGATTCACCCTCTGCACTGACTCAGTAAATTAAGCTGATACAGCCCCCTTCCTCTGAGAAACACACAGTGACTTTCTTCTTTTTTTTACTTAAATGGGACCCCCTTCTTCTAATAAAGTTTATGTTTGCTTAATCCAAACAGTTACTGACTCCTGCTGAGATAGAAGTGATTTATCAGTAAAAAATCTGTAGGTATAGACTGCTGCGTCTTGCTCTGAAACCAAAGTTATCCTCTGCTAAAAACAGCCTTCTATGTCCTTTCATAGGTGAGGCCTCCAGAACTGAATCTCATACTCCAGATGGGGCCTCACCATGGATTTGCAGAGTGGCAACAGCACCTCCTACCTTCTACTAGTTATCCCTTCCTCTATGCATGCCAGCATTCTATTCCCTTTGCCCACTGTCTTGCAGCATTATGTCCTCAGCTAGAGGTTGTTTGTGATTATGATTCCTAGATCCTTCTCCTTCCCAGTTACTTTCACCCCCCCCCAAGTTTATACTTTAGTTGAGGATTATTCCACCCCATGTGTATCACTGTGCATTTCTTGGCATTAAATTTTAGCTGCCATGTTTTCGGTCACCTCTCCAGCAACCTTAGTTCTTCCCTTATAGCCTCCACCCCCTCTGGGGTGTCCACTCTGCTGCAGATCTTCGTATCATCTGCAAAGAGGCAGATCCTCCCCTGTAGCCCCTCCGCTATGTCACTGATGTAGATGTTAAATAGGATGGGCCCTAGCACCAACCCCTAGGTGAACCCACTCATTACCCCTACCTCCTCTGAATTCACCCCATTTACTACCACCCTCTGGCTTCTACACATCAGCCAGTTCTCCACCCACCTTGTTATTTTCTGTCTCACCCCCAAACTCTCCGGTTATTTACCAGTCTTCTGTAGGGCACAGTGTCAAAGGCCTTCCCAAAGACCAAATAGGCCACATCCACTGCCCTCCCCTGATCAATCACCCTCCTCACCCAATCGAAGAACTTGATCAGTTTTGTCTGGCATGACCTCCCACATGTGAAGCCATGTTGATGGATGTCATGCAGCCCACTATCCTCCAAGTAGCTAACCACCCTTTCTTTCAATATCACCTCCATCACTTTTCCTATCACCTATGTGATGCTGACTGGATGATAATTGCCTGCCTCCTCCTTGCTACTACTTTTGTGAAGTAGCACCACATCCACCCTCTTCCAGTCCTCTGGCACCTACCATGTATCCAAGGACAGGTTGAATAACCTTGCTAGTGGTGCCTACAGCTCCTCCTTTATCTCTTGGAGCACCCTAAGATGCAGGACATCTGGCCCCATAGCCTTGTCAACCCTCAATTTACCCAACTCCTCCCTGACCCTATCCTCACTGACTGGACTAGGATACACTCCTCCATCCTCCCTTCCCTTTCCTCCCAACACAGGTCCTCTATCATGAAGACTGAAATGAAGTACTTATTCAGCACATCTGCCTTCATGAAGTCCCCTTCCACATGTACTCCCCCCCTTCCCCTTTACCCTTACTATCTCCTGCCTTGCTCTCCTCTTCTCCCCTATGTACTAAAAAAAGTTTTAGCACCCCTTTTGGGCTGCCTAGCAATTTTCTCCTCCACTTCTGCTTTCACCTTCCTGATCTTCTACCCCACCTCCCTCAGCTACTCCCTGTAAGTTTCCCTGTCCTCCTTTTCCTGCATCCTCTTATATTCTCTGAACTCCCTTTTTTTCTCCCCATTGCCACCCTCACTTCCCTGTTGAGCCAAAGCAACCTCCTCCATCTTCTGCTCCTCCTCACCTTCCTTATACAGCTCTCTGTGGCTCTTAGTAGCCCCCCTTAATCTCATTCCATAGGTCCTCAACCACCCCTAAGTTCTCCTTCCCCTCTATTTCATTCCTTAATATCTCCCACATTCTGGGAAAATCTGCATGTCTGAAGTCCAGGACCTCTGTGATAGTTCAACTCGCTTCATACCCTGCTCTAACCTTGATGCCTACTATGTTATGGTAACTTGTTACTAGGTTGACCCCCACCACCACTCCCTCCATACTATCCCCATTGGTGAGAACCATATCAAGTATGTTATCCCCCGGTGGACTCCCTGTCCAGTGCTGCAGAAAGGCTCCCTGGAGGGATTCAATGATCACTCTGCTTCTGGTTGACCCAGCTGATGGGATATCCTAGTCTATATCTGGGAGATTGAGGTCGTCCACCAGCAGAATCCTCCCATTTAAGTGCCATCCCCTGAACCACCCACAGCATCTTCATGTCTGCCTCCTTGCTCTGCGTTGGAGGTCTGTAGACCACCCCCAGCCTCACTGATACCAGAGCCTGCATCTCTATTGTGACTCACAAGATTTCTGCTTCCTCTTGCTCCTCCTGCCTTTCTGTAGCCTTGATGTCCTCTCTGATGTACAGCACAATTCCCACCACCTCCTGCCAGCATTATGCTTCTTAAATAACCTGCACCCTGGGACCCCTACTTCCCAGGACCAGTGCTGAGACCACCAGGTCTCTGTTATGGCTACAATATGCAGGCCCTCCCCCACCATCATTGCTTCCAGGTCCACCATCTTGTTCCCCAGGCTTCTTGTATTTGCGCAAAGTCCTCTCCACCATAAACCTCCCCCCCTCTCTGCCATCCCTCCCTTTCATGTCTGTTCCATACCCTGTTTCCTTTTGTGGGGGAGTGCTTGCTAGTCCATTCCCTCCTCCTGTTCATAATCATCATTCCAATAATTTAAATCAGTACATACCCTCTGTTCTGCATATCACTTCCTTCATTCACCTGTAGGGAGTTACACCTCCAGAGCTCATCCCACATCTCTAGAATTCAAAGCTGAATTGATGCGGACAGGGACAGCGTTCATAAGTCAGCACACAGAATCTCCATATTGAAAGGCCACAGCCCATTCACAAAAGCCAAGTATTATTTTCTAGTCTTTCACCATGCATTCACCTGCATTAACCTGCATATTAGTAGCCAAGATTGATTCACCGACCATGGAGGTCTTTATTTATTTGCTAAAATTATCTTGTGTTACAGGTTTCACAGGTCCTTTCCACTATCCAGAGCACTCCTTCACCATTCTTCTCTCCTTTCACTGGGTCTAGCAGTGTGGCAACTTGTTGATTCAAAACTGAAAGAAAAGCACTCCACTACATACAGTAAATTCAAGAAACTCAGATACATAAGAATTGGCAAACCCAGTCCCCCAGGCAACAATGGCATACCTTCATAAAAGGCTATAAAGCCTATTGGTACTATACTGCCTCTGTGCTCTTCAGACGTCCTCCTCACTGTAAAAATATGCTCCATCTCTGGCTCTGAATTCCAGTGTTAAACTCCTGATAGGTAATCACTTAGCAAGCCACAAATCATCCGAAACCTGATTGTCCATTCTACTCCCTAGGGATGCTGAGAATGCCAAATACACACTCGTTCCATCCCAGCTGAAAACTTCTGGGCAGACATCGAATGGCTTGCATCCCTCCTAGGAGAATGAAAACCACTATCCTTGGCAAATGAACATAGAACTCCTTTGGTAGGCAAAACAAGCAAAAACTCATGAAGCAGAGGCAAGCAGAACATGGTGGAGCAGAGCGGGGCAGCATGCAGCCCTCTTGCTGTCCCATCCCCCTGGGGATGCAGACTGGGAAGGGCCTGTGTTTTAGCTACTGGGAGGGAGTGACATCTAGTGCTAACTGTATAATAACAGGATGACTATTGTTATTGCCAAAATCCATGTAGTCCCAATAGCTACACAGTTATTATATAGTTACTACCATATAACTACCATGTACCCTGTGTCCTGAAACATAAAGTAGTACTGATTTTTGTTAGAATTTTGCATTCTTACTTGTTATAAGATTGTATCTGAAGGGGCTCCTCTCCTGAAATCCATATTCATGTCAAGTGTACCTGGTCAGCACTCAGCTTCTGACCATGATACAGCAGGAGATAGAATGGCAAGGGTGGTAGGCCATTTTCCTTCCCTAATATCAATGGTATATTATATATATATATATATATATATATATATGTTGTGTTGGAAGTTACAGCATATGGCTGTATTCAGTGAAAAGGATTTTGCTTCCAGTTACTTTACATTAATCATTTTCATTAAATTTCAGCTGAAGGACATGATGGATCTAGAGCCCCAGCTGACCTTAAATTACGATGTTTCTCCAGTATGTGTAATTGCAGCAATGGACGTCGTCAAATATTTCACAACATTTCTAAAGAGATTCTCTCTTGTGATCCTGTAGTGGTACTGCATGCAGGCAGGGAATTTCTCTAGAGATATCACAGTAATTCCAGTCAGTATCTGACTAAGGCAATTGTAGCCACTGTAACTTATCTACTTAAAGAGCACGTACACCCTCTAATAGCTAATTGAAAATATGTTTTTTTGTAGCTAGCTTTTATTTCTGAAGTACATTTTCTTTTATTCCTTGTCAGTTAGAAGATGTTATGCCAGACAGTAGACATTATGATGTGTCGAACGTCACTTTACTTGAATGTTGATACCAAGAGCTGTCCTTCTTCATACTTGATCTGCATTGCAATGATCTCACTCACAACCGCTCTGATTGCCCAAGAGGGAGAGAGACAGTATGTCCCTAAATCAATGGAATGTTATTAGCAATAGGCCTCTGCTCTAATTACTTCATAAACAATTGCACAGTATATTTGTAACACAAAATTATCGAGATCTGCTGGAGTCCTTTTTATTATTTATTGAGATAATAACATGAGCACTGAATAGACAGAGGCAGTCCTTTTAAACTAATGCCCGAAATATACTGAGGCAAAGTGAAATAATCAGGGAGGCCCTCAAATGGTGTCAACCACTGCTTAGTCATGTTCCACAGTGGGGTTAATTTTTACGTTTGCTTGTGCGCATGGGCAAGGAACGTCTTGCAACAGTACTACTTCTGGAGGTGTGTGACCCTCCTCTCACCAGCGTAGTGCTCAGCGTAGCAGGTGCAACCCTAGGGGACCAATACATGCCGAGCTGTGTATGACAGCAGTTCGGCTGTGTTGGTCTTCACTTCTAAGAAAAGGTCCGCTGCAACAGTGGTGGTAGCATGTATGCAGTTAGCATACTTACCTCAGCTGAACTGCTGTCATGCACAGCTCGGCATGAAATCCCTCCTGCTTCCTCCCTTTGCTAATATCATCCCCTTCCTCATTACTGTTCTCCCAGGCCCCCATGTTGTGTGCCGAGGGGAGTGCCCAATCCCCTCGGCTCATGCAACCCCCCCAGCACACTGTGTGTCCAATGTTGGTGCCCAATCTCCCGTCAGCTGCAGCCACCCCAAACAAACAATCAGTTGGCACGCTGGTAGCCCACCCCAGCCTGCAAATGCCCCCCCATGCACACTGTATGGCCTACCGGGGTGTCCAATCCCTGCCAGCTCCAGCCCCCCACCCCAACAAACATGTAGGTGGCTCACTGGGAGCCCACCCCAGCATGCCAAAAGCATCCATTCTTTTTTTTTTTTATAATTCCATGTGAAAGAAGAAAACGGTCCCTCCGTGAGTCCCTGCCCCCCGCCAACCTGCACCCACCTTCTGCACACCCACCTCCCCACATCCCCCCTCACCCCATACTTACCTCTGGAGCCTGGTGCGATGATCTCCGGTGAACCGGGAACATGTCTGCACTCTTCAAAGCTGACCGCAAACTCAGGAAATGCCAGAAAGCTGTATAGTAGCATAAATAGGGTTTTTCCAACTTAGGTGAATATCTTGGAGATTTTTTCGACTTTTGGCACCAAATTTTCAACATGGGGTTCTTGACACCCCTTCTCATGAATTCAGTCACTGTCATGGTGTTATTCGGTCACAAAAGGTGATTTTGCGGTCACTGCGGGAATCACCTTTTGGGACCAATTAACCAAACGACAATGTTGGTGTTCATGAGGTGGGCTCTCAAAAAGCCTATGTTGCAAATTTGATGAAAAAAAATTCCAAGAAATAACTGTGTTACGAGCGTGTGTTGTGCAGTTTCCATGAACACTCGTATGTTTGTGAATTTGTAATATTTTCACTCCAGATTTTCAACATAAGCATATTTTCACACCTCCTCATGAACAGTGCAGCTGTCATGTTTTACATCCTGGCCGAAATGTGTTTTCACGTTTCCAGTGCAAAATAGCGTGGTTGCTGTTGGAAATCAGTTTTCGCTACAGAGTAAGACAATCACAGTGACACTGTTCATGAGAAGAGGTATTAAAATGCCTATGTTGAAAATTTGGTGACAAACGTCCATAAAGTGACTGTGTTACGAGCGAGCGTTGCTCAGTTTCTATGCACACTCGTAAGTTTATGAATTTGTAATATTTTCACTCCAGATTTTCAACACTGGCATTTTCCCATATCTCCTTATGAGCAGTACAGCTGTCATTTTTCACATCCTGGCCAAAATGTGTTTTCACACTTCCGGCTTAGAATAGCATGGTCGCTGTGGGAAATCATGTTTGGTACACAGTAAGAAAATCATAGTGGCACTGTTCATGACCAGAGGTGACAAAATGCTTATGTTGAAACTTTGGTGAAATAACTCCACTGAATGACTGTATTACAAGTGCAGATAGTGCAGTTTCCACACAGGCTCGTACTCTTGAGCACAGCCAGGGCGTCAGGATTCCTAAGACAGACACTTAAGAAGTATGAGGGTGAAAAGTTACTCAGATGCAAGAGGAGTTGCAGAGAGGTACTCTGTTGGGATATGGATGCTGAAGGGGCATGGATACAACTGGGGGGGGCCTGCACAAATGCCAAACACCAATGCAAATACCAGCAAGCGAACGTCCAGCATTGACGAATGCTTGTTTACATTCCCATAATATTTGCACTAGACTTCCAGTAGTTTCAGTATCACATCTGGTGTATGAGTCTTTTTTATAGTGCATACTGAGAAATATTTAAAATTGCTTGTTTGTACAAATCAACCCAACTCCCTGATACAAAATGGATGGTGTTTTCTCCCAGTCTATCAGTTCTGTAGGTATGCATAATATTGTAGCCCATTTACTATCAAATTGGTGTACTGGTTTCCTGATGGTGGCACACATATACCAGTATACGGTGTATACTAGATGTAGGTCTTATGTGATTCCCACATAACACAAATTTAAAAAAAACTAATCCTCGTGATCTTTATTTTCTATTTTCTGATCCAAGGTTCTCTTTAAGACATAAGAAATATGTAGCTGTTGTACTAAAAAGTGTCCTGATTTCTAGGTCAAATTTTACATTTCAGTTCCTGAAATGGTACAATGTTATAATCCTGCATGATCTATCTTGCTATCAATATTCCTTCCCTTTTTTTCAGTATCTCATGTATATTGTGATTTTGCCAATTTTATACATTAGGTTTCCTAAAGTACTGTAGGTGGAGGTAAAAAAAAAATGATGGTTTCCATCCTTCTCCAGAATTAGTTGATGATAGCAGTTAAGTGAACCTTCTATTGCTCAGATTTTTAACTCACCCAGCAGCTTAATATTATGTGAGTACAACAGAGAGATTCAATGAAACTTATACTGTCCAAACATTGCTCGGTCACCCTCCAGCCAGTGCTGGATGTACTGCTTCTCCCTCTGATCCTCTGGTATCCCGTGATAAGTGCGCTGGGGAATGGGTGCCTACAATAATGGCGACCCACTACCCAGCACATTACAGGGACGGTTACAGGAGGGTAGGGCGGCCGGATGGGGGGTGGGCGACTATAGCGACAGGATAACACTATACGTACGCATGCGCAGGGGGGTGGAAGTGGGCACACACAGCGAGGGATGTGATGGGTGGTGCTGCGGTAGGTTGTTGAACTGACCCTGTGGTATGGTGGGTGGGTTGCTGGCGTCTGTCACCAGTGTACTGGCTTCAGGTCTGGGTGCTGTTGCGTTTTTGTTGCACCCAGCCCAAACCTTTTTTCTTTTAATGTTTTCACCCCCCTGTAGTTGAGAATCCTTTAGTAGGGGGGTGCGGGGGGCACAGTCCCCTGCAGAAAACATTAAAATACTAAGTCCCCAGTGCCCTTTTCCTGTGGCGCCAGGGTGTCAGAGTGCCGAAATCAATTTTTGGCACTCTTGAGTTCTGCATAATGGCGATCGCCTTCAGGCTTTCGCTGTTATGACATAGAACTGATCCTCCATTTGCTGACCTTATCTCACATACTGACTGGCATGAAAGGACTGGTAATATCCAAGAAGTTGGGTAGACAAATTTCCTCTTGTTCTTTGGACAGTTAGCGAATTGTATGTTTTACATGGAGTTTATTCTGCCAAATAAATCCAGTTAATTTGGAGTCAAAAACCCAAACTTAATTCTAGGGTAGTTCAGAGGGAGCATACAGCAGTAGCGTAGCAAGTTCCCAGAGGGCCTGGGTGCAAGGTGTTGTTACAGGGCCCCTCTCCAGTTTTGAATAAACATCAAAATTATGATCTGGGCCCCTCAAACCTAATAGGCCCGGGTGCCACTGCACCCCCTGCACCCTTGTAGCTACGCCCCTGGCATACAGTAATGATGGAGTAGTTGAATCAGAGCAGAAAATTAGTTTTAATAGTATTTAACCTTCAGACTATGGGAATGACAAGCTGCTGTGCAAGATCAAATCTATTTCATGGTATTTACCCTGCTGATTATGAAGGGACAAGCCACCCTGCAAGATCCAATCTAATCTTTATGAGTCCTTTTCAAAGTTCAGAAGTATTAGATTTGTGATAGGTTTACTTATACCAAGGCCTAAATATGTCAGAGACAAAGCATCCTATTGAATATCAAGGTCTTTCATACAGTATTATTCCTATTTAATCTAACATTGAGAGGCCAGACTGATGTTTCATTGGTATTGAACGTACAGTATATGATAAAATGGCCCTAAACTATTTTAATATCTCCAGGTCTACTAACATACTGTAGATGCCTTAGGTACAGAGAGAGGCCTAAGAATGTCATATAAATACTGTATTTCAAAAGCTTGTACTCCCTCTCTCCCAACTTGATTCTCTTAATTTGTCAGGAAGCAGTTTCCTGGTTAGTGGCTTGAGATACTGGCATGGGTTCATAATGCTGTATACAATAACTGTGCAGGAAATGCTGCTGCAGGCAAAATGGCACTTGCCAAAATAGGGTTTGGTAAAACATCAACCTTCGCAAACAGTGCACGCCATTCTCCACAATGCATGCCCTTTTGTTTTTGCAGGGGGCTCTGATCCTCGCACTCTGATGTGGGTGGTTTTGCTCTCACACCCGAGAATATAAATAAAATAACTCTGGAGGGGTGGATTTGGGGGATGGGGAGAAACTCATGAGGGGGCTATTTGTGTTTTATTTTTTAAAATCATGGCAAAAAGTAGGGTACATGACAATTCGCTCCCGACAACTCGTAGTGCGACTACTCGCTCCCGACAATACACTCCGCCGTCTTCCCGCTCCTACATCAATCCTTGTTTTGCCAACTCACTCCCTCCATCTTTTAAAATGTGAATGAGCTTGGTACATCACAGTAGAGCTGGATTTGAGTCCCACAAATTCCACTTACACACTGTCTGATCCTGTGCAAATCATATAACCTCTCCATGCTCCTGGGACACATCTGGAAAGGAGCTTCGGCTCAGCACAGCTTTCCTGGCCAGAAGTTTTAAATAAAAATTAAAAAATGGGTGCTGTTTTCCTAAATGTATTTAAAAATGTATCGACAGTTCTCATAACAGGATTGTGCGCTGCGGATCCCATCTCCGTCAAAGCCCTCCTCCACTGCCTCTGCTGTTACACCTGCTCTTGGAACTACATAGTTGCCCCCCTCTATCTGCCTGACACCAGAGATGCTGAGATGTCGAAATGTGCAAACTCCAAAGGTTTTTGTTAATTTGTATTGCACTTAAACACTTTGAGCACTCTGTTCATGCACAGCTTGTAGTACACTGGTTACCCTATTCCAATCATACTGGTAGCTGATACTTGAAATAGTATTTAAGGAGGGACCTTCAGATAGGAGACATATCCCCTTGAGAACGCGCCAAGTGCAGGCATGAAACCACTCGCTCCTTGCACCTGCATTCACTGCACAGTAGGACTGCATTTTGTAACAGAATGAAGGCTTCGGAGTTTGCAACATAACAGCACAAGGCAAGTTTGATATGTTTTTTGCTTACTGCATCCTCAAATACCTTTCCAGTGGACTTGTAGGAATTTAAATTGATTTTTGGGAGCCTCTGTAAATAAAGTGCACTTTTTGGTGAGTGGAAATCAAAGCAATCTTCAGCAGACATTTGTCACCACATACCAATCCTTGTAAGACTTGTAGGAATTTAAATTGATTTTGGGAGCGAATTGTCATAGGCAAGTGAATGTCGGAGGATTGAATTAGCACTGGGGTGAATTGTCGGGAGCGAGTTGTCATGTTCCCCAAAAAGTAGTAGCACAGGGTGACCTGGTGGGGAACTGAACCCAGGTCTCCCACTCTTGCCATGTGCTGGTGCCTTAGCCACTCCACCAGGGGAGCAGCTCAACCAGGCACCCAGCACATGGTAACTTGATGCCTCCAAACCAAAGTGTACAGCGACAGGGGTAGCAATATTTTCCTATCACTATTCTACCCCTGTCGCTGTATTTCCAAGCATGGTCTGCACAGCATGGTTAATGACATGCTCCATTGAATGCGCGGTATTGACCCAGTACCTGAAATGCTATACTGATTAAACATGAAAAGAGACAGGGGGCATACCTTTCAAGTTCTCTTGTGCCTCCCTTGCTCAGGACTCCATGCCTTAGTGAATGTCATGGAGTTTGGGAATACCCGCCAGACATGCCCCCGGACCAGCCATGTGTGTAGCTGCATGATCAGCCAGGGGATCAAGTGCATGAGGGTCATGCGCCCCTTTTGTGAAAGCCACCAGGGGTCTGTGGCATTCCGTCTTAGGGTTGCTAACATGCAGCAAATCAGTGGTGCATAGGCAATCTGCCCCTTAATTCATGGGGCCAACATGTTCACAAACAAAATTATGAAGAAAATCAACAAGAATTTATTAACTGCAAAGAGTGCCTGCAAAGAAAAGGGGTGGTTAAGCAATAACCAGTTACCTTAATTTTTTATATTACAGGTCCCTGTGATAGGAAACTGGCCCTTCCCCACACTACAGAAAGGATTTCTGCCAACTGTACTATTAGCCCTACTACCCACAGTAGTTGTAGTCCCACAGTGTTACCCAATCCCTGCACAGGACTTTACTTTCAAGAATACTTATTTTTTGCAGTTCTAGACAATTACTGGGTACCCAGGTTTAACTAGCAATTGCAGGCCTGTTGAAGTTGCATGGGATACCTTGCATTGGTGCACTTAAATATTTTACTGCAAGCTTACAACAATAAACCGCATCCGACTGACTTGCTAGCAATTTATGAAACCAAAGAACTGTAATCAAATTGAGAATCATAATTCAACAGCAATAATTGTATTATCCAATGGAATCCTTATAGTGTACATTGTAAAAGAACTGAAGTGGAAGGTATGACTTCAGATAATGCCAAAATCTGAAATAGGGTGGACATTCAGGAGGGATGGAGAAAATGCAGAGGGATGTAAGGAAATTTGAGGAGTGGTCAAAGACATGGAAGTTGGGGTTTAATGCCCAAAAAGTACAAAATCATGTACTTAGGGCATTAGGACCCCAGTGATGTGTATATGATGTGGAGGTGGATGAATTGGTGGTCACTAGACAGGAAAGGGAGCTTAGGGTTATTATATCAAAAGACCTCAAGGTTGCAGCACAGTGGACGAGGCCATGAGCATGGCTACTGAGATGCATGTGTGCTTATGGAGGAGCATCAACAGCAGGAGGAGGGAGGTGGTGCTGCCATTATATTGCTCTCTGGTACATCTATACCTTTTGTCTGGAAGCATGCCACTGTCCTACTACCACCCCAGCCAACTATTGCCCTATATTCCCCTCCTGCCTACCATTGCTAAGCTCCAAGAACACCTGGTCCTATCTCAGCTCTCCTCCTATCTCTCCGACTCTTGCTTTTTCATTCTGTTCCAGTCTGGATTCAGGAAGAACCATTCCACCACTAACTCTCTCATTAGGCTCATTGACTTCATCCTCTCTGGAATGGACAGTGGTCAAATCACCTCAGCTATTTTTGTCAGCCTTGCAAAGACCTTCAACACCATCTCTCATACCCTTCTATTGGACTTCTATTGGACTCCCTCTCCTTGGTGGGTTTAACCAACTCTTCCATAAGCTGGTTCCGAGCCTACCTAATAGGTAGAATCCAGTCAGTCAGAATAGCTGACTCCATCTCCCCTCCCCTTCCCATCAACACCAGAGTACCCCCAGGGATCCGTATTGGGCCCTATCCTGTTCTCAATATTCTTAAACGGCCTACCCTCAGTCTACTCCTCCTCCTCCTCCATACACATGTATGCCGATAACACGGTCCTCTACATTCCTCTATGGACATTGAAACCAAGCTTCAGCAAGACTGCAACAAAGTCAAGCACTGGTTTTCTGCTCACCATCTCTCCCTTAATGCCAAGAAGACAGTCTCAATTACCTTTGGCACTAGGCAGTGACTCTCCAGGTTCCACACCCTTGATGGGACAGTTCTCGAAGACACTTCTTCCTTTAAGTACTTGGGGATTTGGCTTGACCAACACCTCAACTTCTCTGGACATGTGGACATCATCCTGAAGAAGCTGCGCCCCAAGCTTGATGTGCTTTATAGGAACTGTAGCTATCTCCCCTTACCAGCTAGACATAAACTTGTCTAGAAGATGATCCTACCTATTTTTGACTACTGCGATACAGTCTACAGTGCCACTCCCAAGTCTTCACTATCCAGATTGGGCACCCTTTTCAACTCCTTCTGTCACTTCGCTCTTAACTCCCCCTCCTTGGCTTTCTCCTCATTAGAAAATCGCTGTCACCTCAATGTCTAAATTTGTGTCAAAATTCTGGTTTGGATCTCTCCCCTCATATCTTACTTCTCTTCTTTCCTCCTTTCCTCCCCCTACTCATTCCCTGAGATCCTATGACACTCGCCTCCTGGAAGTCACTCGTCGGACTACTGCTATAGGCCAGATGGCCTTCTCTCATTGCTTTCCCAAACTGTGGAATGCCCCCTTCCCCAGATTTGTCACTCCTCCTCCCCTCAGTCCATTACCCTAGCCCTTCACAATTTCCTGTCAGTAAACTGTACCTGTGTCTAACCCCCAACCCTTCCTAGCTCTGTTCTCCTCCTCCTACTGCTTACTCAGGGCTCATTGCCAACTCTTGTCTGCCCTTCCAACACACTGAAACTACCTCAGTAAAATCCATTTAAAAGATTGCTCCACAATCTGCAGGGTGTATTACAGATTAATAAGGCTGTTTCCCATACTAAAGATTTGTTAACTCTGGCTCCTGTAGCTATTGACAAGGCTTAATATTTGAGCACTTACTAATGCTGAATATCAGTTGCGTGCATCTGCTGGGATCATCTTGGTTCAAGTGCAAGGTAAATTTATTTAGGATACGAGACACCCCAGCAAAAAATATTTATGTTTCCGAACTTTGTTTTCACGCTGCAATCTGTAAAACAAGCACGTATTTAAAGCGTGGTTAAATAAATTGCAGACTCTGAATGCTATATGCAGTACAAAACACTAAAAGTCGGCACCAGTGCTTTTCTAGATGATTTATGTTAAAACCAATAGAAATCTGTTTGCATTTAAAGTCTTTGAGTGCAAATCCATCATATTGTGACAACTCACTCTGCAAATCATTGTCTCAGGTTATACATCAGTTTTCTGTATTTGTCACCAAATTGTGCCTTCACAGAATTTTAAACTTATGTCAGTTGATGCAAAAGTGGATCTACTTTCTGAATCATGAATTGCATTTTTATTACAGTACATTATTGTGTCACTAGTGAACATATATGGAATAGTAAGCAGAGGGAGCATTTTTGGACTTTTTGTTTTAGTTCCTGCTGGAGTGGTACATGACCTCCTGCTTTCTGTCTAGTAATGGAGGTACTAGAGAGAAAGCAAGAGGTCACACACACCACTCCAGCAGGAACTTAAAAAAAATCATACCAGGATAAGAAGTGCAAGACACTACTGAGAAACTACAATATATACAGCATACAAAAAGAAAAAATGAATCATAGTGTTTGAGATGCTGTATACAAGGGAGTGGACTAAATAGACTAATATGTTTTTTTATGTAGATATAGCACTGAGGAAGGAGTATAATCTGAACCATTTGCATTTCATATACTATATCAAATATATTGAAACTGATCAGAAATTTGAAGTAAAAGATTATGGGCCAGATATTCAAAACTTTGCGCCAGGCAAAAACCGTTTGCGCGGGATTAGCGCGGGTCTGCTATATTCAAAAGGCCAAAGAGCACAGGCAAACTGCATTAGCGCCGGGCAAAATTATAATGCATGCAAGGGGCAAACTGACATGAATACAGGCACAATGCTATATTCAGCGATTTCAGCGCCTGCGTTAAGTGTGGTTTTTGCGCAACTTAGCGTGATACTCTAGCGCTGTGCACATTACCACCCAGGAAAAGCTTGTCTTAACCCTGGGCAAATCAGCTTTGTGCTTAACACTATGGCTTTGCTGGCGTTTGGCGCTGGTTTACGCTGGTTTTGCCGAATCTCAACAAATAAATATGACACATAGATAAAGCCAAACATAGAGGAAGCATGTTAACGATGGCATCACAATGATGCCATCATCTGCCACCAGTCCCAGCCATGCAATCAGTAAGTGGTGACCCTGCCACCAGTGGACAGCACGGCAGTGTGGCCATACAGCACACACCTGCAGACCACACTTCTGTGGACACCAACAGATGCCAGCACACACATGCAGCACTGTGGGCATGGAGGATGTTGAGGGGAGCATGTATGGGTGGCGAGGCTGTGCTACGGACCAGGTGTGGCCACAAGGCTGGGACACATCATGCAGTGTACATGGGCCAGTACTGGGAATACCCCAACACCAGTGTGCCCTTCGGATAATATATGCCCCCCCGGCCACATACCGCACAGCTGTATAACTGCCATAGCACACAAAGCCAGAAATGTACATGTCACTGTGAGCTGGGCAAACTGCATGCAAATCAGGGTATAATGAAATACTAATCCGGTTGTTTGCCCAGAGACTACCTAAGTAGGCTCATTTGCATGGCACTTTTGAATATGGCACATTTTAGCTCCGGGCAAATGTGTTTGCACCAGGCTAACTGCTTAGCTCTGCGCTAATGTGTTAGCATGGCGCTAACAGTACGGGGAATATTATACAGTTTTGATCACTGTTCTTTCACATCTGCTGCTTCCTGCAGCTGTACTGGGTCCATGCGTTTGCTGGCACACACATTGGCCACGTAGTTCGTCTGTACCTGCCCTCACATTGCTGTGCACTGTGTTGTTGTTGTGGGTTGCACTTCCTGGGTGCTTTATTCAGTGCTGTCTTATTCCAGGGCTATGTTTGCCCTGCACTCCCAGCCCAGTTTGCATGGCCTCATCACCATGCTATATTCGGTAGCTGTTTGCCCTGGGCTATTCCTTTTGAATATAGCTTGCTCTGTGCTCCGGGCTAAGTTTGCCCACCGGGCAGTGCTAATTTTGCCCCGGGGCAAAGTTTTGTATATCTGGCCCTATGTCTTTATACACTTGGTGAGTGGGCTGTTTTTATACCAACCTGTCGCTATTGTACAGTGTAATGTTCAGAAATGTTTTGCTTCTGTAGTGCATAGAAACATAGACTTTGACAGCAGATAAAGACCGCTTGGCCCACCTAGTCTGCAAATTTCCCTACCTAGAGTATAAGCTGCAGATCTTATTTAACCAATCAAGTGCAGACTCTGTGCGTTCCCTGGTGGGATCAGGTATCCTGCTCTAGTATAACTTTTAAAAAACTACTTCCCTGTTACTTTCCCCTTGACATGGGAGCTTCGGGGTAGAGGGGGTTATTACTTGTGTTCATCAGCATCAGCTTCTGACAGCCTATCACTTTACCAAAGCTGCAAAAAGAGTTTTAGAAAAGCAAGCTATGCATGGGCTGCTACAAAATGTGGGGTAGTTAAAGGATTGTAGCAAATAAATCATTGCAAAGAAAGGAAATATAAAGTGGTAACTGCCATTTGTATCAAGACTGAAATATATTAGTTTGATAAAATGTGAATTACCTAATAGGTTAAATCAGTTCACCGTCTTCAGTATTTGTGGTTCTAATTAGCTGTCTTTAAAGAGCAGCTTCCTAGTAGTAGAGTTGCTGCTCCCCCCATTGTAGTGATAACTGACCTGTGTAGGAGTGTGCTGGCCAAATATGGAATATAAATTCCTCCAGAGTAAAAAAGTTCTTGCACTCATAAAATCCAATTTCTGCACCGCTGAGAAAAAAGGACCGACTTCCCAATTGTAAAACCATGCCCTATGCTGGGCCAAGCAGCCCTGTTTTGTGATGTTACAAAATGAAGACTGCATGAGCACACCCCATTGACTTCTATGGGGGTGATTTTTCCAGATATTTATTATACTGTATGTTTTACTGTTGGGATTTTAATAAATCAAAGTGAGTGATTGACTAATAGGGTCCCTCTCCCAACTGCAGTCTCACTGGTAAACTGCGACAATATCAATGCCTGAGATCATTTTATGCTGTGAGCTGCTGTGCTAATACAGCCACATTGCAACACCTAGGCATCCACCCAGGGGCAGTTCAAAGCAGTGGAGCCTTTACTGCAGGCCAGCTTGCCAATTGCTGTTTTTTTCCATGAAGTGACAAGGCCCTATTTTCAAAGGGTGATGCAGGGTTGCATCAAACCCTGCGTCAAACCTGTTTTTTGTGCAGCTACGTCAAACTCCTTTGATGCAGCTGTACCCAATTTTAATACATCGGCTGCAGTTGCAACAGATTCCCCATCTTACAGCAGCTTGTGCCAATGATTTGGCACAAACCCTATAAAAAGGGTCCCCAATGCAAACAGAGAGGGCTTGATTCTCAAAGGTTGACACGTGACCTGCATCAAGCCCTTTGTCAAACCCAACGCTGCGCCAAACACATTGTCGAGCCTTGCACCCAATTCACAAAGGTCACATGCATTTGAAACAATTTACCCTCTACATCAGCTTGCACCAAATATTTGGCACAACCCCTGTAAAAAGGTTCCGTGATTGCAACAAAATTAGACCAGCAAAAAGCTGGTTTAACTCGTGTATGGTGGCAGGGAATACCTCAAGCCCCATGCAGCATCTGTTCAGCATACCTGGGGATTGTGGCATGCCGACACTTTTGAGAATCGAGACCAGAAACATAGAAACATAGAAACTGTTGGCAGATAAGGACTTCTTGGCTCACCTAGTCAGCCCGATTTTCCCTACCTACAGTGCCACAGCAGACCTTACTCAGTCTCCGATTTGTGCCCCCCTTGCCTTATTGCTAAGATCCCCTTGTGTGTATGCCATGCTTTCTTGAATCTTGTAACCATTTCATCCCCCACCACCTTCACTGGGAGGCTGTTCCAAGCATCCACCACCCTTTCCATGAAGAAGTACTTCCTCACATTTCCTCTCAGCATCCCTCCCCAGCTTCATAGTGTGACTCCTTGTCCTCAAGCATCTTTTTTATACCTGTGAGGTACAGTACTTGAATGTTTCTATCGTAACTCCCCTTTCCCTCCTTTCTTTTAGGGAGTACATATTTCATTCCTTGAGCCTCTCTTCATGGGACTTTTGGAGCAGGCCCTGCACCATTTTGGTTGCCCTCCTTTGTACCACCTCTACTCTGTCTATGTCCTTTCAGATGTGGGTCCTCCACTAATGGACACAGTACTCAAGGTGGGGTCTCACTAGTGATATATATATATATATATATATAGATAGATAGTTAGGGTTGAGTGCTCACTCTTATGTTAAAGCCCAGTTCTTGTACTTTAATAACCTGGCTCAATGAATTTGTAAGACATTAAGCCATTAAGCATGCATAATCTTGTGAGGTAGGTCTGTAGAAACATAGACTTTGATGACAGATAAGGACCACTTGGCCCACTTAGTCTGTCTATTTCCCTACCTACAGGATAAGCCGCAGATCCTAGTTAACCAACAGCCTATTTCTTCCTACCCCCCCCCACAAGAATTGCCTTATGTCTGTCCTATGTATTTTTGAATTCTCCCACAGTTTTAGATCCCCCAACCTCCTCAGGAAGGCAGTTCCATGCATCCACTACCCTCTCTGTGAAAAAATACTTCCTCACATTGCCTCTGAACCGCCCCCATCTTTAAATTGTGTCCCCTTGTTCTTGCATGTCTCTTTTTCTGAAAGATGCTACCCTCTTGGACTTTTTTGATTCCACTGAGGTACTTAAAGATTTCTATCATGTCCCCCCTCTCCCACCTTTCCTCAAGGGTATTCATATTAAGCTCTTTTAGTCTCTCCTCGTATGGCTTCTCTTGCAGACCCTACACCATTCTAGTTGTCCTCCTCTAGAATGCCTCTATCCTGTCTATGTAGATGTACCAACTTTCATTTGAATCAGTTGTGTGGTTTCTGAGATAGAGTGTGAAAATGTTTTAAATTTGCATGTTTTTTGCTGTTTCTTTGTCCACCTGTATCTCAGAAACTGTTTTAGATTACGGTCTGAAATATTCAGGGTAGAAAGCCTTTGCCTCACAGATGTGCCTTTTGCTGGTTTGGTGAAAAAAATGTTAATTAGTTCAAAAGTTATTACATTTTGAAGTTCCCATTATTTTTAATGGGAAATTATGTATGTTCAGCATGAAAACGGATGCTGTGTCACAGGAGCTAATCCCTTTTTGTAGATGGGTCATCCTGTGTTGCTGGAGCCTACTGATTTTTCAGAGATAGGGCATCCTGTATGGCAGGATCCTAATACCTTAACACAGATGGACCATCCTGTGTCACAGGTGGGAAATGCTTTTTCATGGGTCCGCAATTTTGTTTTTTCAGTTAGCGAGAGAAACAAAAGAAGGAAAACACATAAAAATGAATGGATTTCAAAAAAACACATAAAAATGAATGGATTTCAAAAAACAATCAGAACCTAGCTAAAGGGGACCTGTTTAGCTACATTATGTTTGTTTTTTGAAATTATGGCAAGAAACTCCTTTTCTGGGTACCCAAAATCCCAGGTGTCCAGCTTAGCAAGAGGAGCGCTTCCCCAGTGTTCTCTGTATGATTGAGAATAGTGGGATTTTCATGACTTCTTCAGCCGCAGCTGGAACTTGTGCTGCCTGCTGCAGTTTCAGCGGTGAGCCACTGTTTTCCTGGTGTCTAGTGGCAACCTCCCACTCTCCAATCCCCATGCTTTATTTTATTAAATTTATTCGTTGGTGTTAGTGGCATCCTTCTACCCTCCCACTCATAAAAAAATTACCTGGTAGTCTGGTGGTCCCTCCCCTGATACGGTTCACGGACAACTCGTCACCTTTAATTTTGTTGCCGTGAAGTCGGAGCGGACAAGTGCCAGTGGATAAGAAATCGCTGCACTCAAGCTCGTCGTTATTATTTCGTAGCTGCATCTTTACTGCGACCAGATGTCCATGCTTGTGTATTTTGTTTGTATTCCCTATATTTCAGTGACAACACTGCACAACATGGTTTGCTGGTACTTGGTCAGTATTTTGTTTACCTGATCGTTCATTTCTCCATTATGTCTGATCTGTCGATGAGTGCAGCAGTACCGCAGACATAGGAAAATTGTTGCTCATCTGATGACATTTTCCAGTCTCCAGATAATTAATTGCTATTTAAAGACACGACTGTCAGTGAGCTTGCAGTCACTGTTATCCCAATATGGAGTTTGTGGAGTCACAGAGAGGAAAGCATAAGTTGTGTCTAGACAACTTTTTGTACACTCAAGAGATGGAAGGGTCAGAAGGAAAAGTTATCTGGCGCTGCGAGCTTCATACTTGCAGGTCGCATTTGCACATCAAGGGTGACTCTTTATTGAAAGCTCCAACCAAGCATATCCATGCTCCCCAACACATTCGTGCACAAGTCATAAAAACTTGAAGCAGCATGAAGCGAAAGGCTGCTGAATCTGAGGAGTGCACATGCAATGTTGTTATGCAAGCACAGAAATCCACAGATGTGAGTCATGCACACCTCCTGCCTAGTCAGAAAACATTACGCAGAGACATGTGCAGACAGAGGCAATTATGTGGTCTGACTGATACTGCCATGTCTCAGTTTGCACAGACAGTAAATGGCGAGGAGTTTCTAAGGGTAAATGTAGAAGACATGGTCATATTTGCCAGTGAGTCAGACCTTCAAGTACTCAAGGACCACCATCATTGGTTCTGTGATGGCTCGTTTAGCATTGCACCTCATCAAGATGACCAGTTGAATACTGTGTATGCACTGGTCATGGGTGTGAATAGACCATGTGTGTATGCTCTCTTGCCTGGTTGCAGTCAGGCAGTGTACAGACGATTCTTTGACCACCTACTCGCACTACTGGGCGGGAAAACTTGCCTTGTCAGCATCATGACTGATTTTGAAATGGCTACAATTAATGTACTGAAAATAATATTTCCATCGGCCGAACTGTCAGGTTACAATTTTCACCTTGGTCAGGCTCTGTGGTGGCGTGTGCAACAGGAGGAAATGCAGTAGCAATATATTCAAGATTCTGACTTCGCACACAAGGTTCGCTGTCTGCTGGCACTGGCAAATGTGCCAGTGGAACACGCTGAGCACTATTTCGAGGCAATACAAGATGATGCAGATTTTGTGGATCTGGAGTGCTTGTTAGATTATTTCGAAGACACTTACATTGGTAGGCTAACACAAAACACAAATAAAAGAAGGCAAGCACGGTTCCCAGTGTCTTTTTGGAATTAGTACTCCAGAGTGACAGATGACTTACCACGAAGCAATAATGCCATCGAGGCTTGGCACAATGTGTTCTCACAGACAGTCAGCATTAGCCACCCGACCAGAGCAAAGCTGGCAAGAAAGGTCGGACAAGAGCAGCATGTAGTATCGCTACAAAGGTGCCAGATGGAGCTTGGACATGATGCGCCCAGGAAAAACAGCAAATACGCAAGGATGCAAAAAGTGTACAAATCTGCCTGTCAAGATTTGTGGACGTCCTCTTTCTAGACTTCAGCAAGGCATTTGACTCTATTCCTCACGTGGGCCTGTTGGATAAGCTGGGAGAAATGGGGGTGGGGAACCAGATAATCAGATGGATAGGCAATTGGCTCCAGGACCGGACCCAGAGGGTCGTAGTTGGTGGGATAGTCTCATCCTAAGGAGGGTCATTGGTAGGGGTCCCACAGGGATCAGTCCTTGGGCCCTCCTCTTCCAGCCTCGTCTCTGACATAAGGACAGGAATCAGGAGTGAGATGAGTCTCTTTGCGGATGACTCAAAACTGGGGCGGTGGTGGATGGGGAGGAGGAGGTGGCCTCAGGGGATCTGGAGGCTCTGGAAAGATGGTCAAGAAAGTGGAAGCTGAGGTTCAATGCAGGGAAATGCAAGGTACTCCACCTGGGGCCAGAAACCCAGGCCAAGTGTACACCCTGTGGGGGAAGTGCTACAAGTCTCATGGCTGAGAAGGACCTGGGGTGGTGGTGGATGTCAAGATGAACAACTCAGAGATTTGTGAGGAGGGCAGCAGCCAAGACCAGCGGATGCTGGGATGCATCACTAGGGGATCACCTCCAGAAGGAGGAAGTGACTCCCTCTGTATAACTGCTTGGTGAGGCCGCACTTGAGTACTGCAGCAGTTTTGGAGGCCACACTAAAGAGGGACATTACCCTCCTGGAGAGGGTCCAGAGGAGGGTAACCAAATGATTTGGGGCTTGGGGGACAGGACCTATGAGGAGAGGCTCAAAGAGCTAAATATGTACACATTGGAAGAGAGAAGGGACCGAGGGGACATGATAGAGATCTTCAGGTACATGAAGAGGGTAAATAGGGGAGGAACAGTCAGGGTGCTTTGAAGGAAGGAGGGGCCACTAGAAGGCATGGGTGGAAGCTGGAGGGGAAGATTCAGGGAGAAAGGAGGAGGTGCTACTTCACTGAGAGGTGGTGGAGCCATGGGAATGCACTGCCTGGGGGCTGGTGGAGGCAGAGACAGTGGAGGGTTCAAGAGAAGGTGGGACAGGTACAGGGGAAGGGTTCTGAAAGCAAAATCCAATGCAGCAAGAATATCTGGAACTGGGAAGGGAGAAGCCAGAGGAGGCAAGGGGGCAGCAAGGTCAGCACCCAGGGTGGAGGCTGACCAAACGAGCAGACACGAAAGACCGTTAGGCCTATTCTGCTGGCATGTTAGTATGTTAGTAAGATGTGTCCTCTCGCTCACCCAAAAAATATTTAAATGACAATGCAGCAGTGACTGAAATTAATGTAGCTTGATTTGAATATAAACCCCCCTTTTTTCATTGATTTTAATAAATGATTTTATAATGATGCATCCAATAAAACTAAGCCCCTTTTCCCTTGATTTTAAAACTGTTGCACACAAAGCACCTTTTCCCTTGATTTTAAGACAGTTGCACACAAAGCACCTTTTTTCTTGATTTTAAAACAGTTGCACACAAAGCACCTTTTCCCTTTGGTTGAGTGACTTAAATAGTTGTGAGTTGTGACCACTGTAATGATTCGAATAAAACTAAGCCCTTTTTCCATTGATTTTAAAACTGTTGCACACAAAGCACCTTTTCCCTTGATTTGAGTTGCAGAGTTGTGAGTTGCAACCACTGTACTGGCGATGACAGTACTTGCGTGACGATTGTAGTAGCCTCTAATTTATGTTGCTACTAATAGTCCGCTGTCACTTCTCCGCGACGAAATGTCCGGGGACTAATTGTCCATATGTGGCCTGATCCCCATCCTAGTATAAAGAAAAACAAATTACCAGGTTTGCTAGTGGTCCCTCCTCCTTCTCCGATGTCTGTTCGTGGTCTCCTTATAAAGAAAACATCCAGGTAGTATAGTACTTCCTCCCTCCTCCCCTGATGCCTGATCCCCATCGCAGTACATAAAGATAAATTACTTTGTAGTCTAGTGGTCCCTTCCCTGACCCCAAACCCCCTTCCCTGAAAATGCAATATTCCTGGTGGTCTAGTGGGCCCCCCCACCTTATTAAGTAATGACTGACCACCCCACTCCCCCATCCACATTCTCAGTCTGTGACCAGCACAGCCCTCCTCTCACCTCTATGGTTGGTCACAGACTAAACAATAAATGAGAGCTTACGGTAGGAGCTCATTCATAGCTCAGTTTGTGGCTAGTCCAGGTGATGAGAGAAGGGCTGTGCAGGTGACAGACAGGAAATGGGGATGGGGGGTAGCCGGGTAGTGAGTCATTACCTAAGAGGGTTGGGGTGAGGAAGCCACTAGACCACCAGAAATATGAATGCATTTTCAGGGGAGGGACATCAGGGAGGGAAGAGCGACCACTAGACTGCCAGGTAATTTGTTTTATACCAGAACAGAGATTGGGCATGGGGGGACTACTACACAGCCTGGATCTTTTCTTTATAAGAAGACAGCAAACAGACATTGGGGTGGGGAAGGATCACTAGAATACCAAGTTATTTATTTATTTATTTTGTTATACCTGGATGGGAATTGGGCATCAGAAGAGGGGGTGAGGGACCATTGGAGTATCAGGTAATTTATTTTTGTACCAGGATGGGGATCAGGTATTGGGGGAGGGGGAGAGACTACTACACTAGCAGGATCATTTCTTTATAAGCAGACTGCGAATGGACATCAGGGAGGGGGAGGGACTACTAGAATACCAGGTAATTATTTTTTTATACGGATGGGGATCAGGCATCTGGGAAGGGGAAGGGCTACTTCATTACCACTTAATTCGTTTTTGATAGGAGGATGAGAAATGGGCATCAGGGAAGGGGGAGGGAACACTAGACTACCTGGATCATTTTTTTTTCAGAAGGAGACGGTGTTCGGACATTGGGAATGGGGGAGGGACCACAGGACTACCAGGTAATTGATTTTCAATATTACTTTAAATGGGATTGGCATGAATCAGTATCCTTTATGGTGCCATCCCATTCATTACAATGGGATTAGCCTGATTTAGTGTCCTGTTTTGCAAAAGGATGCTTTGTCGTGCCTTCCCATTGACTATAAAGGATCCTTTTTTGCGAAACAGGATTCTACATTGTGCTAATCCCATTGTAGTCAATAGGAAAGCAGATAAAGGATCCCTTTGTGAAACAGGGTCCTATTTTTTTGCTGTGATTCAATGTATTTTAATGGGCTTTTCAACTTTGGTTTATAACTCAGCCATTTCTTAACATTTTGACCCCACATTTTCAACATGGTCTTTTGAGGACCCCCCCTAATGAACAATAGGACTGTCATTACGCAACTCCCACTTAAAGGTGATTTTGCAGTTGCTTGGTGAATTCACCCTTTGGGTGGGATTTGGAATTATTTCTGCCCTTATTCATGAGGTGGGGTCATAAGAAGGCTATGTTGAAAATTGGGGTCCAAATATGTAAAAATGGCAAAGTTATGACCTTTCATTGCAATTTGGTATGCATGCTCATAACTGGGAATTTTAAATATTTTCACCTGAGATTTTCCACATAGCCTTCTTATTAACTCAGCTCATGTATGTCACAGCTGTCATTTTTCAAATCCTGGCCAAAATGGATTTTCGCAGCTGTGGCATAGAATGACATTGCGCTTGCACAGGATAATGTTTTGGAATGGATTTTAACATTTTCTGTAGCAGGTACATAAGGTGGGGTAATAAGATGGCTGTGCTAACAATTTGGTCACTGTTGTCCTATAAATGGAAGTGCAGGGCATGGAGGACCCTGTGTTTAACAGCTACTTATATATACACAACATACAACCTGGGTGTGCACAAGGAAATCGTGGTGCTCTCAAGCAATTAAAAGACATAAAATACACAAGAAAGCTTGGGCACTCACCACCACATTCTAAAAGCTGCACACCATTTAAATTAAGAAAAAGAAGATTTTATTTACATAAAATGCAGATACATCTGCCTAATGTGTTTCTGGTCCATTACTTGACCCTTTCTCAAAAGCTGCAGTATTGCAGCCTTTGAGAAAGGGTCAAGTAATAGACCAGAAATGTGTTAGGCAGATGTATCTGCATTTTATGTAAATAAAATCTTCTTTTCTTAATTTAAACGGTGTACAGCTTTTTGAATGAGGTGGTGAGTGCCCAAGCTTTTATGTATATATATATATATATATATATATATATATACACACTCACATCTATAGAGGGATGGGGCCCACAGAGAAATAAGGATATGATTATACTATTTGAAAAAGTATGGAAATTAATTGCAAAAAAACCTCATTAATGCATCAGTTAGGGTTGTTACTAATGCAACAAAAGTAGGGAAATGTGGCATTAGGGTTTCCAACCCTAGCATCCCACCCCCACCCTGCAGACACTGACAGGCATCGAGGGTGTACCTTGGAGTTGTCAGCAGTGATGCTCTTCCCATTCTTCTATACTGTACTCATCTCAGCTTATAAAATGGGCACAAAAAATTCTATATCATGATTGGCTAATCAGCAGTCTTACCCGTGTCCTTATACAGCCATATCATGCCAACCTGCACTACATACCAACTGATAGCCCTGCCACACCTAGAAATCACTGAGCCCGCACTGCCCAAACCACTTTCTAAACATTCGAACTATCGCAAAGCGGCAGTTACAGCGCCGCATTTCAAAGCGCTACCAATACCTCAGAAAATGCCACAAACGAAATCAGCAGATGCGTGCATGTACCTGAAGGCCCTCAAACTGAATCCACAGACTTGTCCTTCCATAGACTGTTTCACCTACCAGTTAGTCACATTTAAAACATATGGACAAACTTTTCGTTACTACAGCAGAGCAGCGGTCGTCGGACGATTTTTCAAACAAGTCTAACAGCATCTATGGTGGCTGCAAGGGACACGCTCGCTCTTAATGAGCAGCCGTGGTTCTCAAACGGCTTTTCTGTCCACTCCAAGGCACCCTTCAGGAAATGGGCATGTGGTTGCAATAATTGTAAATATACTGGCCATCAAAATCAAACACTGACTGTCAAAAACTGGCACATTGTTAAGCACCAGAGACACCCTATTATGACAGACAAAATCAAATGACATGTGGAAGAGAACCTCAGCAGTCTCCGTGTGTGTGTGTGTGTCTGTGTGTGTGTGTGTGTGTGTGTGTGTGTATGTGTTTCTGTATGTGTGGGGGACACCACCCTAAACGCCCTATAGTCCCTATCAAATGATTCAGAGATGCCCTCAATATAGGGACTATTTTACTCCTTCAGACATTAAAACCTCAAGTTTTAAAAAGTGTTTGCATTTTTTACTTTTTTTTTTCTTAAATACTACCTTAATAGGGCCCATTTTATAAGCGGAATAAGACACTCCGAGGTGTGGTTTAAGGCCTGATAAGAGCACTTCCCAGGTGCTAAAGGCACTCGGCGCAAGCGCCTCGTGCCTCATTACGCACCAGGGGCGTGCTCTTATCAGGCCATAAACCACACCTCATCGTGTCTTATTCCTTACATATTTACTTATGGAATGGGATGACTGTTAGGGCTGACAGCCCTAAGGCACACCCACAATACCTGTCTGTGTCTGCAGGATGGGGGTGGGGTGTTAGTGTTGGAAACCCGAATACTACATTTCCGTACTTTTGTCACTTTAGCAGCAACCCTAACTGATGCATTAATGAAGTTTTTTGCAATGACTATATATATATATATACAGTATATATAAATATAAATATAAATATATATATATATATACACACACACACACATATATATATTTATTCATGGCAAAAAACTCTGTTTAATGCACCAGTTAAGTTATTCCACAACAACAAAAGCAAGGAAATTGATTAGTAGGGTTAAGCTCCTACACCCCCAGCCCTTCCCCCAACCTGGCATCCGGGGTGTGCATTGGGGTCATTGGTCATAACTCTCACCCCATTCTCCTATACCTCAGCTTGTTTACTCATGTGATGGAGTGAGAGTTAGGGCCTACGACACCAATGCACACCCCGATGCCAGTTGGGGGGCTGGCTGGAGGGGTGCAAGTGGGTCTTTCAACCCTAACACCGAATTTCTTCACTTTTGTTGCTGTGAAACAACCCTAACTGATGCATCAAACTGATTTTTTTGCCATGAATATATATATTATAGTGGCACGGTTGTGCCACTATAGTTAGGATTGAGCGGTCAGTTACATACTGAAGTCAAACGTTTGGATGTTAATAACTTTGGACCCGTTCAATGGATTTGCCTAAAATTTGGTACATGCATTGGAGTGCACTAGGTCTCTTGATCTGCCAGATTTAATTTTGGTCGGATTGCTGATCTTTGTGTACCAAAGTGCTGAAAAATGCAAAATTATCCATTTTTGAAGGCACCTTTAGGCATTCCTAATGTGGTCCTGCACTGCCATTGTGTGGTGTACTGCTCTGCAATATGGCTTGTTTGAAAGAGCTTTGGTGGCAGAACATGCCGCTTTTTTGTTTGGTGAAAAAATATTAAGGCATTCAAAAGTTATGGTACTTTTAAGTTCCCATTATAAGTCAATGAGAAAATTTATATATACTGTATATCTTGCGATCAAAGAATGGGGGTTCTGGCCATCTCATCCCTCCTGGTGGTCAAAGAATTTGCAGCCTCAAGGTTCAAGAATCTTTGTTCCTGAGGAATTTCAAAAATTCTTTGACCGTGCGGTCCGCCATCTTGTTTTCAGTTTTCCGATTGCTCAAACACAAATATCTCGGCTCAGGTATCACTTCTGAAGTAAAACTTCGATGGGTTTTACTCAGGGGACTCAGATCTATTGAGCCATGGCTTTGATTCCATCGAAATTGGTCCAAAAATAGAGTTATTAGCTTTTAAATTCTTGATTTGTGACTCGCTAATGATCTTTGATTGCGAGCCGACAAATTCTTTGATCGCGAGAATCTTTGATCGCGATTGTGCATCGCGAGCGAGGGATGAGATGGTCAGATTTAAAAACAGTATTTTGTAGCCCAGGGGTGCCCTAGACTGTTAAGGTGGGTTTTGCTTAGGGGGCTTCATTGTGCCCCATCTGCATACCCAAAATAATGTACTAACTATCCCTGGTAGTCTAGTGGCCCCCCAATAAAATATATTGTCCTATGTAGTGCCCTGCTAGTCTAGTGCCCCCCACCCCCTGTATTTTTTCACATCCCTGGTAGTCTAGTGGCCCCTCACCTCCCCACCCATCCATGCCAGTCCACCCAGCACCCCCCACCCTTCACCAGCCGGCGACTGGCACAGCCCATCTCTCACCTCCACGGCCAGCCGCCGACTGTCTGCATTACATGTGGTAATGCAAAGAGGTGCTCTGAAAATATTTCTGAGTGCCTCTTTGCATTACCACTCATAATGCAGACAGTCAGCAGCTGGCCGTGGAGGTGAGAGGTGGACTGTGCCAGTTGCCGCCAGTGAAGGGTGGGGGTGCTGTGGGCTGTCATGGATGGATGGGTGGGGCCACTAGATTACCAGGTAATAGAAATCATTATTTATTTCATTATGTTGGGGGCACTACACTACCAGGGATATAAACATTGTATTATAATAATACAATACAGCTCGGGGCCACTAGACTACCAGAGATGTGAAAAAATACAGGGGGTGGGTGGCACTAGACTACCAGGGCACTACATAGGATAATATATTTTATTGGGGGGCCACTAGACTAGCAGGGATGTAAATATTTTATTGTGATGGGGGGCGACTAGACTACCAGGGATAGTTAGTACATTATTTGGGGTATGCAAATTGGGCACAATGAAGCCCCCTGAGCAAAACCCACCTTAATTTAACAGTCTAGGGCACCCCCGGGCTACTCAAATTTATTTAGAAATCTAGCCACCTCGTCCCTCACTCTTTATTCGTGAGCGAGCAATTTCTTTGATCACGAGCATGCAAATACTTTGACCGTTAGATTCTTTGATCACGATCGTGCATCGCGAGCAAGGGACGAGATGGCCAGATGAAAAAATCTATTTACTTAGTCTAGGGGTGTGCTATGAAGAGAAATGAGGGTAGGTTTTACTCAGGGGGCTTCGTTCTGATGAACCATGGTGGTAATTTAACGCGATTCTGTTTATTTTTTGAATTTGAAGAGTTTAAATTCTTTGAGCGTGACCCTGCAAATTCTTTGATCGTGAGATTCTTTGACCACGATCATGCATCGTGAGTGAGGGATGAGATGGCCCAATTAAAAAATTAATTTTCTCAGCCCTGGGGTGTCGTAGGAAGTCAAATGAGGATGGGTTTTACTCGGGGGGCATCGTTCTGTTGAACCATGGTGGTGGTTTACCACAATTCCTTCAATTTTTTTGATTTATAAGGTTTTTAAATCTTTGTTCATGAGCCTGCAAATTCTTTGATCATGAGATTCTTTGATCGCCAACTTTGATCGCGAGGGAGGGACAAGATGGCCAGATTTTTTATAATGGAATAGATAGGGAAATTTTATTAATCTTTCACATTGAATATCTTGGGAACGGTTTGGTCTTTTGACTTGAAATTTGGAGGGAACAAAGGCAATATCCCACAGATGTGGTTTTTGGTGGTTTGGTCAAGAAATAGTACAGGGTGGCAAAGTTACAGCACTACATAGTTGACATTTTTCCCATAGGATAACATTGCAGCATTTGCCTCATTACCGGAATTCTTTGCCGCACTGCTGCAAAATAAAGATTTGGTCGTTTGGGCTGAAATTTGGAGGGAAGAAAGCCAACATCCCACAGATGTGCCTTTTGGTGGTTTGGTGAGATAACATTATAGGGCAGCAAAGTGACGGCACTCTGAAATTGATACTTTTTGCCATAGAATAACATTTTGGCGTCCGTTGTGTTTTTCAGGGCCTGTATCTCAGAAACGGTGCTAGATACGGACTTTTCATCAAAAAAGTGCTTAGCCCCCCAAATAGGGGCTAAGCATAAAGTTAGCCAGGAAAGTAATAATTCATACAACATTTTTATTTTTTTCCTACGTCGTACGGTTCCTGAGATATAGGCTAGCTATTTAGTATTCCAAGTCGTAATTTTCTGCCCCGAAGTCAATTGTAATGCATACATTCTTTGTTTTCAATGTGTTTTTTCAATGCAGTTTTTGGGGAAAAGAAGGGCGTGCCCTTTCATTACTGTGTCAGTTAGCGTTTCCAGTTGCGCTTCTGTTACCATTCACATCACCGTTCCCGTCTACGCCACCGTGTGCGTTACAGTTTGCATTTTCGTTTGCTTTGTGTTTCCATTTTATTTCGCATTATTGTTGCTGTTACTGTTACCATTTACAATTGCGGTACCATGACCTTGCATGTAACGATTTGCATTTCCGTACATGCTTGCGTTTCTGTTTACATTGGCATTATTGTTGCTGTTACTGTTACCATTTGCATTTACAATTGTGGTAACATGAATGTGTGTGTTACCAGTTGCGTTCTGTATGCACTTCTGTTTGATGTCTCCGTTTACGTAACTGTTCAATTTTGTGTCACTTTCTGCTTGCATTTCTATTACTCTTTGTGTTACCATTTACATTTGCATCACCATGTGTGTAAGCCATTGTGCTTGCATTTCCATTGCACTTACTGTTACTATAGTCACAAAATCACATTGTGGGAGCGCAGGGCCCTCCACCAACTTGCACAACTTTCTACTTTTTTATTCTTTCTTAAAAAGTAATGCATCAGTGAGGGTTCTTCTACAGTGACAAAAGTGAGGAAATTCGACATTAGGTTCCCCAACCCTTGCACCTCACCCCCACCAACAGGCATCGGGGTGTGCATTGGGGTCATTGGTCTTAACTCTCACCCCATTCTACTACACTGCACCACCTCAGCTTGTTTACACATGGGATGGGGTGAGAGTTAGGACGCGACTCCAATGCACACCCCGATACCTATTGGTGGGGATGGGGTGCAAGGGTGGAACCCTAATGTCGAATTTCCTCATTTTTGTCACTGTAGAATAACCCTAACTGATGCATTAATGAAGATTTTTGCATAGAATATATATATATATATATATATATATATATATATATATATATATATATGATATGTTCCACAGCAACGTGAGAGAATTCGATGTTAGGTTCCTTCACCCCACCCCCACCAACAGGCATCGGGGTGTGCGTTGGGGTCATCAGTCCTAGCTCTCACCCCATCCCATGTGCAAACAAGCTGAGGTGGTGCAGTATAAGAAGAATGGGGTGAGAGATAGGGACCGATGACCTAGCAAACCCGATGTCTGTTGGTGGGAGCGGGCAAGGGCTGGGAACCCTAATATTGAATTTCCTCAATTTTGTTGCTGTGTAAAAACCCTAACTGATGCATTAAAATGTTTTTTTTGCCATGAATTTCCCTTCTTTTTGAGAATGTGCACTATAAATAGCGAATATTGTCTGCCATAATATCTGTATCTGAATGTATTGTTTACCATATATTGCCTGTAACTCCCGGGTTGCCCCTGTAAAAGGGATGCAAATGCAAGTGCAACACAAATGCAAGCGTAAATGCTAACACACATAGTGACGTAAATGTAAACGATAACACAAATGGTAATGCAAACACAAGCGCAAATGTTAATGAAAATAGAAATGCAAATGCAAATGCATACAGAAATGCAAACCGTAATGCACACGGGGATGGTAATGTAATTGGAAATGCAGACAGTTATGGTAACAGCAATGATGACACCAAAGGAAACACAAACAGAATTGCAAACACAAATGGAAGTGCATACGCAAATGCAAATGGAAATGCACACGGTGACGCAAAAGGAAACGCAAACAAAAACAGTAATGGAAATGCAAATGTTAACAGTTATGCAAACGCAAATGAAAACACAAAGGGTAACACACTCAGTGGCGTAGATGGAAATGGTAACGCAAACAGAAACACAAATGCAAGCGCATACGGAAATGCAAATGGTAACATGCACGGTCACGGTACTGCAATAGGAAATGCAAGTGCTAATGCTAACAGCAACAATGACACCAAAGGATACGCAAACAGAAGTGCGTACGCAATGGTAATGCACACAGTGTCACAAAACAAAACGCAAACAAAAACAGGAATGGAAATGCAAATGTTAACAGTAACGCAAATGCAAGTGCAAATGAAAATGCAAAGGGTAACGCACATGGTGGCATAGACGAAAATGGTAACACAAACAGAAATGCAAGCACATACAGAAATGCAACTGGTAATGCACACGGTCATGGTACCACAATAGAAAACGCAAATGCTAACGGTAACAGCAATGATGACGCCAAAGGAAACGAAAACAGAAGTGCATACGCAAATGGTAATGCACATGGTGACACAAAACAACATGCAAACAAAAACAGTAATGGAAGCACAAATGTTAACAGTAACACAAATGAAAATGCAAAGGGCAATGACACGGTGGCGTACAGGGGTACGGAAATGCAAACACAAGTGTATACGGAAACGTAAATGGTAATGCACATGGTCATGGTACCGCAATAGAAAATACAAATACTAACGGTAACAGCAACAATGATGCCAAAAGAAATGCAAACAGGAGCACGTACACAATTGCAAATGGTAATGCACATGGTGATGTAAAACAAAAGCTAAACAGAAACAGTAATGGAAAAGCAAATGGTTAATGCAAATGCAAGCTAAAACAAAAAGGCAAGGTAATCTATTACAGGTAGCAGGGACGGAACGGTAATGCAAATGGTTACAGAACGCTAGTGGGAACACTAACTGTGACAGTAATGAAAGTGCACACCCTTTTTTTCACCAACAGCTTCACAGAGAAACACAGTGACTACAAAGAATGTATGTATAATAATGGGCCTTGGAGCAGAAAATGAGCACTTGGAATACTAAATTGCTTGTATCTCAGGAACCGTACGACGTAGAAAAAAATTTAAATTTCATATAAATTAAGACTTTCCAGATTTGCATTTAATCCCCTAGAGGGAGGCTAAGAATTTTTCCAACAAAAAGTCTGTATCTCAAAACGTTTCCGAGATACGGGCATAAAAAGGCACGGCGGACGCTGCAATGTTAGTCTATGGGAAAAAGCATCAACTTTGGAGCAATGTAACTTTCCATCCATGTAATATTTTGTCACCAAACTACCAAAAGGCACATCTGTGGGATGTTGGCTTTCTTTCCTCCACACTTCAGCTCAAAAGGCCAAACCGTTGTTTTGCAGCAGGGTGGCAAAGAATTCCTGTTATTTTGGCCATAGTGTTGCAAAATAGAGTCACAAATCACGACACTTTCGCAAATTAAATCATGAAAGTGTCATAAGAGTGACACTACTTTTTACAAAAATTTCAAAAACATATTTCTGGGGTGTTTAACCCCCCAAAAAAGACATGGCTGACATCCTCAGGGTCCGACTAGGTGAACACAAAAAGAATTGTGTCCCTAGAGGGTCCCAAATTTAAATGCCAAGCATTTCTGTGACCACTAACTGAAAAAAAATGGCTGACTCATGACATTACAGGGGTAATTTGTGACACTAAAAACTGCATTTGCAACACTGTTGAACTTTTTGTTAACTTCTCCATTGTCTATAATGGGAAACTTGTTTTTTGAATAACTTTTGAACCGTTTAATATTTTTTCACGAAATCTTTGAAAGGCACATTGGGGACACCGGCCACATGTTTCCTGAAGTTTTTGGACCAGTCACGTAAACCATGTGACCTGTAGGTGCGAGCAAAGAATGCATAAAAAAGCATAAATGCACTACAGAATGTCGCTTTATAACTCTGCAACCATATATCCGACTGTTACAAAACTTGGCAGATCCAGAGATCTATGGCACCACTATGTGCCTGCCAAATTTCAGGAACATCTGTCATATGGTGGCAAAGTTATTAAGATGCAAAAGTTTACACTTTAACCTTAAATGGGGTGCTCAATCCTAATTACAGTGGCACAGTGCCACTAATATATATATATGTATATAAATATAAATTTTGATCAATTTCTTCCCTGGTGGCTAGAGATGGGTGCAGGGGGTGGTGTTGGCACCCATCTCCAGCCACCCATCCAGCACCGTACCTCAACATCTGGCAGCTCCCACTCTTCCCCTACGGAATACCCCCCATGGTGGGGTGCCACGGTGAGAAGCCCTGCTAGCTCAACTCAACTCTACCAGTACCTCTTCTTTGCAGCATCAGTGCACTGCCCCCCAGCCTCCATTAGGGTCCAGAAGCATGCTGACCACCCGAGTCCCCCTCCCGGAGAGGGAGAGCAGTCCCTCAGATGCTCAATCCCTCTCCACCCCTGTCATCCTCTGGCTGCCCATGCCCGTTCCCGAACACGGGTCACCGGCATGGTGTGAGGTAAGGCATCCAGTGCCCCAACCCTCAGCACCACTGGGCCGGTCACACAATTTATATATAATTGTTATTCATTGCAAAAAACTTTGTTAATGCATCAGTCAGGGTTAAACCGACAAAAGTGGGGAAATGAGATGTGAGGGTAGAGCGCATAATCCCCACTACCCCATCCCACCATCCTCCACAGACCAACAGATGCCAAGGTATGCCACGGGATCGCGAGGCCCAACTCTCACCCCATTACATGTGTAAACAGGTTGACATGCTACTGTAATGCCCCAAAGTTGGCCATTACAGAGAAAATACTGTACATAGTAGAAAAGTGCCCTGTGCACTTGCAGCCTTGTAAAAAAAGTTAGAATTTACAAGCAAGTTAGGTCAGAATAGCCTGGATGGAATGCTGTGCTAGGTGGCTCATGCACAGCATTCCAATCCAGCAGATCTAGAACCCTGGGGAGGTTCAAGTTTAAACAAACATTCTTCAAGTTGTCAGTTGGAGACAGTTAATCCTGGGCAGAGGTTGAGGAGCCAGGACCCAGAAGTCAGGGGGACAATTTTGGCTTACCTTTTGTTTGGAGCCATCCCTCTGGACTTGCTGTGGTCCTGTGCTGCCTCCCCTGCCCGAAGACTTCCTCTGCTGCATTAGTCCATGGTCGGTGGTGCCATTGGGGCACCACGAAGACAAAAACGCCATCCCGCCATGTTTTAAGGGCTTAAAAGCCCTCCGTTATTATTTTAGCCCCCCAAAGTGTTTTAGAAGTAAATCCGGTCCCACGTCGGCAGCAGAGAAGCGCCGCATCATTGTCGGTCTTCGGAGGCCCCCCTAGTCGTCCCCTAGCTGCCTGTTGCGTTCCCTCCCACTTCCTACTGCAGCAACCTCCTTCCAGCTCGCAGGAGTGGTGAGTCGGCGGCAGCGCGTGGTGCTGACCGCCTGTTTGTAAAGAGGGGACTGCATTTATGAGACAAAGCGCAGTAGGCGCTTAGGAAAGGCGGCCGATCGCTGCAGGAGCATCGGGTCATTAGGACCCGCGATTTTATTATTAATTTGGAGGCGGGGCTAGCGACGCCCATGGGGAGGGGCAGAGAAGCAAAGCCAGCATAGCGGCCTATGAATATTGATGAGAGGGCAGAGCGGAGGTGGACTTTCGCCAGATCAATGACAGCAGGCATTGGGAGCCTGCAGAATTTAAAGGGGCAATGCCTTTTAAAAGGGCAATTCTGGCCTAAGGGCACTAGGCCCATTGGGAAGTGGGGCATTCAGCCCAAAGTGTTGAGGGGCATCAGGCCCATTGTAAATTGGGGCACCAGGCCCAGTACAAAGTGGGGTACCAGGCCCAATGCAACGCAGGGCTCCAGGCCCAGTATAAAGTGGGGCACCAGGCTCAAGCTGACGTAGGGCTTCAGGCCCGAGGTAAAGGTAGGGCATCAGGCCTGAGGTAAAGCCTGGTACTACAGGGAGGCCCCGGCCTAGCGTAATAGGGCAAGCCAGCCTAGTGGTACTAAAGGGAGGCCCCAGCCTAGTGGAATAAGGCAGGCTTAAGCTAACGCAGGGCTTCAGGCCCGAGGTAATGGTAGGGCATTAGGCCCGAGGTAAAGCCTGGTCTAAAGGGAGGCCCCAGCCACAACGGACAGTAAGGGATCCCATCCCAGAAGTAAGGGATCCTATCCCAGAATACCCTACCTATAGAAACAGGGGTTCATTTGAGAGTGTTCTAATTGCCTATACTGTTAAACTACTGTGATTACTGTACTGTTTATACTTGAATTATTGCCCTAGGTACCTGAACTGTTGCCCTAAGCACCTGAACTATTGCCCTAAGTACCTGAACTATTGCCCTAAGTACCTGAACTATTGCTCTAAGTACCTGAACTATTGCCCTAAGTACCTGAACTATTGGTCCAAGTACCTGAACTATTGCTCTAAGCACCTGGACATTGGCCCCTATCAGTAACAATTACCCCTGAAGTTATAATTTGCCCTCCCCGGCAAATTATTGTACTATTCCACAGTTCTTTGGGCATTCTTCAGTTATATGTTTACTACTGTACGAAGACAGTCTCAGTCTTCTACCACATTGCAGTCTCCTAGTGTGGTCTGTTACACCACGTGCTCAGAATCAGTCTCTACTCAGAAGAAGACATCCTTCCAACATCCTTCACTTCAGGAGGATCATCCATCAACTCATCCTGTCGTTTGTGTGTGGATCGCGGTCGAGTCCGTCGTCCGAGTCGTACCAGTCGTACCCGCCCGTTTTCATGATGTTTTTCACAGCTTGAAAGTCACGTCACGCCAAACGCATCACGACAGCCGTGCCAGTGCCATTCCATTTGGTTCCTGTTCCAGATGTCCGGTTGGTCGCCCTCTACAGAAGAGAGAGAGCTCATCTTGGAGAACCTGTTCTATACCACCTGGTCGCTCGGGCCGAAGTCAGTCCATCAAAGCCCCAGTCCGGGACGCTGGCCCGCTTCTTTTGTTTTGTGTTAGTTCCTGACCTGAGGATTGCAGATTCAACCATCATCTCTTCAGATTCCTATGGTTCCTGGTCCTGTCAGAGTTCCTTCCGAGTCCAGCTGGCCCTTGGAGTGCTGCAGCATCAGTCGGATCGTGGTAGTCCTCCATTGGATTCATGCCACGCAGATCTTGGTCTTTCTTCATCCTGGCAACCTAGAAGTGGGTTTTGGCCGAGGAGCCTCTTGCTTCAGTGTGTGTTATTTCAGGAACCAGTTGCTTTGGTTCTACATTCCGGCAGCCTCGGAGAGAGTGGGCTTTTGCCGAAGATATATGGTCTGTTTACCAAACCTCTCACCACCCCAGTGGCCTTATCTAGGTCCTTGCTGGGAATTGAGATTAGGGTTCCACAGTTCTGTTTTATTTCCCTTGTAGCTACCAACGAAGAACGACAGTGTACACGAAGACGCCGGATCTCTGGACCCTTGTAAAATTCTGGACTCTTTGTAGATGTATGATGCTGATCACCCTAATGTAGTGCTGAGTAGCCTAAGACTGGGTCCTTGTGTAGAGTATAGAGTACAGTATAAACTAGTACTAGAATAAGAGTGGCATTAGGCCTGCAGTTTATACTTGTAGAGGTAACCATAAAAGTGGTAGATCGAAAGTGTTTCAGTATCCTTGTTATAATCTGCCCTATTGTTAATCGGGCATCCCCTATTCCTTCTTGTGACTGTGTCTGTCTACCCCCTTGGTTTCAAATAAAACACCCGCCCTGCGGACATTTAAAATTACTAAGTCGACTCCTGCCTCTCCTTGTCTGGATAGCAGTTATCCTATCCGAAAAATAATTCGGACCTCTGGTGCCTCGCTCATCTCTTTTCACCACCTTAGAGTAGAGCACTCTCTTCATTAACATCATCTTCTAGAGCACCACACGGTGATCATCACACTACAGTAAAAGAGAATGGGGGGGGAGTTAGGCCTCCCGACCCCCTGGGTACACCCCACCATCTGTCGGTCTGTGGAGGACAGGGGATGGGGCTCTATCCTAATATCTCATTTACTCACTTTTGTCAGTTTAACCCTAGCTGATGCATTAACAAAGTTTTTTTGTAATGAATTTCCTTACTTTTTGAAAAAGTGTAATATAACTAGTAAAGAGCACGTGTCAGTGGACTCTGCACTCCCACCAAGCTGCTCATTTCTGCATAGCTATATGCATCAGTGAGAGTGTGGGCCCTCCGGGCCCTGCGCTGCCCCTCACAAATACAAGTACAGAGCTGTACAGCAGCCATATAGGGCAAGGAACCATGCCACTAACATACCAATATCTCAGCAACTGTAGCAACTACAAAAAAAATTCAAATGTCATTGTAATGATGACAGCAAGACCTCCCTGTGCGACAAGGTTGAAGAAACCTCTATTTCACATAGTTTTAGAATTAGAGGTGCCACAGTGGCTACAGTTCAATGGACGCATGTAACTTGGCCATTTTTAGAATTCTTTCCACCCAGTTTTCAACATGGTATTTTGAGGAACCCACGTCATGAACAATGTCACTGCCATTTCATTAATCGGTCCCAAAAGTTGAGTTTGTACAGCAAATGTGCCATTCTGCACCACAGGTGCAAAATCATGTTTTGGGCAGGATGTAAAAAATGACAGCTGTATAAGGTTGATGAGGAGGTGTGGAAAAGGGTAATGTTGAAAACCAGGAGGGAAAATATGGAATACTGGAGAAGTTATGAGCGTGCGTAGAAACTGCGGAATGCATGCTCATAACCTGGTCATTTTTTGGAATTTGTTAACCAAATTTTTAACATGAGCATTTTGGGAAATCCCTTCATGAACACTGGCACTGTGATTTTGTTACTCCATCCCGAAAGTTGATTTCGCACAGTGATGCGCCATTCTGCTGCAGAGGTACGAAAATACACTTCCAGCAGGATGTTAGAAGTGACAGCTATACTGTTCATCAGGAGGTGTGAAAAAAATGGCAATGTTGAAAATCTGGAGTGAAAATATTAAAAACTGGCGAAGTTACGAAAGCATAGCGTAGAAACTATGAATTATGCTTGTAACATGGTTGTCATTTTTGGATTTTTGCACCACATTTTCAACATTGGTTTCTTGGGACCTTCCCTCATCAAGACCAGGATTGTAATTTTATTAATCAGTTCTGAAAGGTGATTTTATATCCCGAAAGTTGATTCCATGCAGCGACCATGAAATCACTATTCTGGATTGAGTAACGAGATGACAGTAGCATTGTTCATGAGGTGGGGTCCAATACCACCCTATGGCTAACATGGGGTGATATTGAAGGCAGGGTTACATGGGCTGATATTGGAGGCGGGGCCTACATGTGGCGATATTGAAGGCGGAGCTTACATTGGGTGATATTGGAGGCAGGACTTATATAATAATAATAATAATATTTTTATTTTTAAGGCGCCTTTCAGAAACCAAGGCACCATACAAATTAAAATCAAACAGATCAGAATAAAACAGTCTTAAAATCAAACAAACATCAAAACACCATTACAACCAACTAATCATTACCATAAGCCTGGTGCCACAGATAGGTCTTTAAGGCTAATTTAAAGCCCTTCACAGTCATGTACTCCTGTAACTGATGAGGTAGAGAATTCCACAGTGTGGGAGTCATGAACATAAAGGATATGGCCCCCAAAGATTAGGAATCTCTAGCAACCCCTCGCCGGCTGAGCGGAGTGATCACCCAAGGCAATAGGAAACCAGGAGCACCTTCAGGTAGTCTAGGCCCAGTCCATGTAGGGCTTTAAAAGTCAGCAAGCCAACTTTAAAAGTGATCTGCCACTGAACTGGCAGCCAGTGCAGTTCGAGCAACACCGGCATAATATGACAGGATGACAGGACCGAGAAGATCCTGTCAAAAACTGGGCTGCCGCATTCTGCACCAGCTGCAGGTGGCAGATTTCCACCCCAGGAAGCCCTAGGTATGGGGAGTTGCAGTAATCTAAGCATGAGGACACAAAGGCGTGAACCAGAATAGGAAGGTTGCTGGACGGAACCAGATGCTTAATCCTGGAGATATTCCTTAGATTGTAAAAGGAGGATTTGATGACAGCCAACACCTGTAAATGCAGGGTCAACCCTTCGTCAAAAATTACCCCCAGATTTCGCACCTGGTTAGAAGTCAGGAGGGAAACACCCCCAAGAAAAAGTCCAGAGGCTGACCCACCTCCCAAACCTCCTGTCCAGTGACCAGTTTCCACAACCATCACCTCAGTCTTACCAGAGTTCAACGTCAGCCAGCTCGAATCCATTCACTTCTGGATTTCTTTGATGCAGCTATTAAAGACCGAGCGAGCTCTACCCTGGTTGGGTGCAAAAGAGAGGTAGAGCTGGGTATCATCGGCATAACAATGAGACCTCAGCCCATAGCTTCTTACACTGTCTCCGAGGGGTAGCATGTACACCGCTAACAACATGGGTGACAAAACTGAACCCTGAGGAACCCCACAAGACAGAGAAACTGGATCTGATGAAAACACTCCAGATACCACTCTCTGAGTTCTTTCAGTGAGGAATGATGTAAACCACCTGAGGACAGATCCCGTTATTCCACAGATGTACCTCAGACAGCTAATAACAACCCATGGTCCACAGTTACAAACGCTGATGATAGATCCAGAAGAACCAAGATGGAATGGCTCTTCTGATCTCTAGCCATCAGGAGATCACTGAGCACCCGAACCAGCGCTGTCTCGGTACTATGTCTCTTTTGGAAACTGGACTGGAGGGACTCATAGATGTCATGGATGGTTAAATGATCTTCCAGTTGTGCTGCCACTACTTTCTCAATCATCTTCCCTAAAAAAGGGAGGTTAGAGAGTGGCATGTAGTTAGCATGGCAGTTTGGGTCCAAAGTAGCTTTCTTCAAGAGTGGTATCACTACCGCCTCTTTCAGAGAGTTATTAAACTCTACAGATTCCAAGAAGCACCAAGCTATCCATGCTAGGACAGACCGATAACATCAAGACAACCCAAGATCAGGGAAGTTGGTCCAGAGTCCAAACTACAGCATGTAGGGTGCACACCCTGGATGATCCGCATGACATCCATGAAGTCGGGACGGCTGAAGGTACTCCAGGAAAACCGGGGGACAGTGACCTCATGCTGATCACAAGCAATACCCAGAGAGTGCGCTGGTTGGAGCCCTGCCCTGATGTCGGCCACCTTATCAGCAAAGAAATGAGCAAGGTCATCGCACTCTATATGCGAAAACGCTTTCCAGACCTGGAGACAGGCTGGGTTGCACAGTCTGTCCACAGTAGGAACAGCTGAGCTGGTCAGTTCTGAGCTGCCACAATCTCCCTGGACAGGAACTCTGCCTTCTTACAGGAGATTGTGGCTTGATAGACTTGATAATGATCCATTAATCTAAGGTGGTTGGCATCAAGGGCAGATTTCCGCCAGCGATGCTCTAGCCTTCATCCTAGTCACCGCATCTCCCTCAAAGCCCCATCAAACCATGGGGATCAAGGGCAAAGAGAAAGAGGATGAACTTGGACTGGAGCAATAGCAACCAGGGCCCCTGAGACGGCCGTATTATAGGCCAACACGAGTGTCTCTGGATCACTGCTTGCCACAGAGGGGGACAATAGATCAAGTACCGCAGATAGGCACTAAGAACTTATATCTCGTGAAGGGCGGTACCTGACCATTTCCACAGGGGAAGGCCTACGCGGGGTGCTAAAACTAAACCCTACGGTGTAGTGATCAGACCACACAACTGATTCTACCCCCAAGTTGGAGGCTTCGATCCCTAGGAGGAAGACCAGGTCGAGGGACTGTTCGTGTTTATGAGTAGCAGTGGTAACCACCTGTGTGAGGACAGAGATGTCATTAGCTGGAGGAAGTGCTGTCCAAATTGTGAGAGTTTGTCATCAATCCAGGCATTAAAGTCACCCAGAACCATCAGTCTGGGCAACTCAAACGTCATGTCAATGACGAAGTCTGCCACTTCCTGAAGAAATTGCTTCTCATCGCTGGGTGGACGGTAGATGAGGGCAATCCGACAACCTACACCTGCTACAATGGTACACTCAAGTGACTCTGCTTCCTCAACTAGTACACTTGCGAAGTTCAGTTCAGTCTTGAAACAGACCGCACCCCCCCCCCCGGCCGCGATCCAGTCTAGGGCGGTGTATCACCGAGTACCCGGCCGGAGTTAAAGCCTCCAAAATGGGGCCAGAATTTTCATCCAGCCAGGTCTCAATGATGCAAGCCAGGTCTACCATTTCAACAAGATTCTCAATAATTGCAGTCTTGTTTTTAATGGACCTGGCATTGCATAACACCACCCGAGTTGTACGAACCTCTCGGACCTCCCGGACCATCTGCCTACTATAATCGGTAGTGCCCTTGGGTATGGAAACCAAGCACGGAGCCGCATGCTCTGGGTTCCATTTCACCCCAGGGCATCTCCAGGATCCTAATACCCCGATGTGATGGCACCCCTCATTCGTCCTCCACTGTTCGCACCCCTCCCCCTCCTCCAACTCCTACGCATGATACCCAAAGCTGTACACCATTGGTAGGTGGCAGACTGGAGAGGAGGAGGAGGAAAAAAGGGGCAGAGGGTGCGAAGAGCAGAAGGTGAATAGTACACGACTGCGGGGGCCAACATCCCAGGCATTCAATAACCCCAAAACTCACAATTAAATAAATATCACAAATAATCCAAACAATTAGTTATCATACAAAAAACCCCAATGTCAGCTTATCTAAATAATAAAACAATTAACAATAAATATTACGAACCCCAAAACCCAACAAATAACAATTAAAATTAAAACTTAAACTCTGAGTCATTCAGTCCAAAAATAATCTAAATAACCAGGTCTCACTAAGAGACAACAGTTAAAACAAAAAACAGTCAGCTCCCAATGTTCTCTCACTACCCAGGGAGCTAAAGGAAAAAATATATACTCAAAGTCAATTTATACAAATGAGCCAACAAACTTTGAATAAAGCAAGCTTCAGGTGCAGAGTAGAAGTGATTGAAAATATCCAAGCCCTCTCACTGCTTGGAGAACAGACAAAAGTATAAGCACTCTCACTGCTTACAGAGTCAGTAACATAATCCAAGTCACCAGAAATAGGTAGGAGTAAAAATGTCTGACCATATTTGCTGTTTATAGAGCACAGGTAGTCATCAACTGAACCACTCCTTCCACACCAACATCCACTACAGGCAGGCACAAAAAGTAACTTGTGTGCTGGGGCCCGAGTCAAAAATATTCACCGTGACAAAAAGAACCACCACCGGGATCCAATTATCAGTAAACCCCCTTGGGAACCAAAAGGACCCTGAGCCCACCAGCCAACTCCCTGGCCGGTCCACAACTCAGATCCCCTAAGCTACAGCAAAATTCGACTCCCCAGCACAAATTAAGGAAACCCCTGCACCGCAGTGATTTGGGTTATGGTTCAGCACAGTCCCTTAGCTACAGCTTTGATTCCTCCATGGTATTCAGAAATCACCATACTACACAGGTCAGAGTTCCATTTCCAGTTCCTCATCCAAGTTTCTCCTCCAGAAGGGCAAAAAGTAACACCTCCAGCCATAAAAGGAAGTGCAAAGTCCTCCCAGCTACTCCCCGACTCCACAGTCTGCTACACTGCAGTCAGGTAAGCGGTCAGGTAAACACCAAAGCTCCCCTGAGGGGGGAAGGTAGCACTATCAAATCAAATGTGGAGTCCTCTCACGCAACTTTGAGATACTCCAACACAACTCCAAAACAAGCAAAAATCCTCCCCGTGACTCCCCGACTCCACAGCCTGTCACACTGTTGCTGGAGTGGAGCTGGGCATGCTAACAGGAAATCAAAAAAATCCAATACTCAGTACTCAACAAACTGCAAAAACATCTCTCACCCTAATTTAACTCACTTCTTCAGCCCTAACTAGTCTGTTAACAAATGAAATAAAACGAGCAAACAAATAAATGTAAAATAAAATGTAGAAAATGAAATTAAACAGACAGACAAAATAAAACAAGATTAAAACTGACGAAATAAAAAGCTAGTGCTCAGGCTGGCCTAGCTCAGCTGCCATCTTTTTCCATATTGGGTGATATTGGAGGAAGGGCTTACATGGGGTGAGATTGGAGGCAGGAATTACATGGGTTGATATTGGAGGCAGGGCTTACATATGGTGATATTGGAGGTGGGGCTTACATTGGGTGATACTGGAGGCAGGGCTTACATGGGGTGAAATTGGAGGCAGGACTTACATGGGATGATATTGGAGACGGGGCTTACATGGGTTATATTGGGGGCGGGGCTTACATGGAGTGAGATTGGAGGCAGAGCTTACATGGGGTGATGTTGGAGGAGAGGCTTGCATGCTGACTATGTGGCAAAATCATATTCTCTCACACATGCAGTTGCTGGTTCAAGGAACAATGTATATCTGGTGGTTGTGGGATTCAAACCTAGGACTATGAGGTCTTTTGGTTCGTACCTCAGTGCTTTAACCTCTATGCTATTTTGCAGAGCCTATCAAGAGCCCTTTTTTTTTTTTTTTTTTTTTTAGTACTTGTTGGGGTCATAGTATAAACAGCATAGCAAGTGAAAACAGGAAGGGCATGGTGAAACCATGATAATAGTGACTACATAATTCTTGCATGTCCTTGATAAGACAGTATAAAAGTGCACTCATCTAGAGATCAAAGCCGTGACCTTTTGCTTGTAAAGCCAAGACACATCCAGTGCACCACCTGAGCATGGTTAACTAGCTGGTCTAGTCTTTAAGAGCATGTAGTTCAGTAATACGTGCATATAGCATAGTAAGTTTTAAGGGGAATGGGCTGCTTGCTGTTAGAAGCATGAGTATAATGACAGCACAATATCTGAGTATTGCTCTTTTATTATTTGAACAGAATTCTGGGTAGCCTGGGCTCAAATCTTAGCCAATGCACTGATTTGTTTTATCTCTTCTGTTTCTCTGGGTTCCACTAAAGATGCATATACTTTGTATTAGAGTCAGTTTGATTACCTGCATTTTTTTTTAATCAATCCACTTCCCCATCTGCAGTTTATCGGCACCACACACTAGAGGGTGTCCAATCTTCATGTTTATATATATATATATATATATATATATATATATATATATATTCATGGCAAAAAAACTCAATTTAATGCATCAGTTAGGGTTGTTCCTCAGCGACAAAAGTGAGGAAATTCAGTGTTAGGGTTGAAAGCCCCCCTACTTCGTCAGAAACATGGCAGCTAGGATTCAAAGCAAAGAAGTGCAAAATAATGCACCTGGGAAACAAGAACCCAGGGGAAGAATACACAATGGGTGGGGAGGTAGTAACAACAACAGAAAAGGAAAGGGACTTGGGGGTAATCATATCAGATGACCTTAAGGTTAGCAAGCAATGTGAGAAGGCAGTAGGGAGGGCTGGGGTATACTGGGATGTATAGGGAGAGGTATCAGCAGCAGAAAACAGGAAGTTGTTATCCCTCTGTACAGACAGTTGGTGAGACCCCATCTGGAGTACTGCATCCAGTTCTGGAGACCCCATCTCTGCAAGGACATAGACAGGATAGAGGCAGTCCAGAGGAGGGCAACTAAAATGGTGCAGGGTCTGCAAGAGAAGCCGTATGAGGAGAGACTAAAGGAGCTTAATATGTATACCCTTGAGGAAAGAAGGGAGTGGGGACATGATAGAAACTTTTAAGTACCTCAGTGGAATTAACAAAGTCCAAGAGGTAGCATCTTTCAGAAAAAGGCGATGCAGAACAAAGAGACATAATTTAAAGATAGAAGGGGTGGTTCAGGGCAATGTAAGGAAGTATTATTTCACAGAGAGGGTAGTGGATGCATGGAACAGCCTTCCTGTGGATGTTGGGGTCTAAAACTGTGGGAGAATTCAAGAATGCATGGGACAGACATAAGGCAATTCTTGTGGGGTAGGAAGAAATAGGCTGTTGGTTAACTAGGATCTGCCAGCCTATCCTGTAGATAAGGGAAGTGGGCAGACTAGATGGGTAAACAGTCCTTATCTGCGTCAAAGTCTATGTTTCTATGTTTGCCCCCCACCTCCCCCAACCGGCATTGGGGTGTGCTTTGAAGGTCGTCGGCCCTAACTCTCACCCCACATCACATGTGTAAATAAGATGAGGTTTAGGAGAATGGGGTGAGAGTTAGGACTGATGACCCCAACTCACACCCTGATGCCGGTTGTGTGGCGGGCTTTCAACCCTAACACCAAATTTCCTCGCTTTTGTCGCTGTGGAACAACCCTAACTGATACATTAAATGGAGTTTTTTGCCATGAATTTCCCTTCTTTTTGAGAATGAGGACTATAAATAGTGAATAGAATGCAGTGGTGGGAGCTCCCTGCACTCCCACCTCGTGATGTGTTGTAACATAGTAACATTAACTGCAACGCAAATGCAAGTGCTAACGGTTACGCACATGGTGACGCAAACGTAAATGGTAATGCAAACATTAATAGAAACGCAAATGCAAAGTGATGCCAAAGTGAACAGTGACGCAGAATGGAGATGCAAGTGATTACGGAAATGCACCACTATTGTAAATGCAAATGTTAACTGTTACAGCAACAATAACACCAAAGGGAACAGAAACAGAAAGGCAAACGAAAACGCATACGGAAACACAAAGCGTAACTTGCACTGTCATGGTACCGCAACTGCAAACACAAATGGTAACAGTAACAGCTAAAATAATGCTAAAGGAAACAGAAACGGAAATGTAAGTGTGAACAGAAATGCAAACTGTTACACGCCCAGTCACGGTACTGCAGTTGTAAATGCAGACGGTAACGGTGACAGCAACAATAACACCAAGGGAAACAAAAAAGGAAATGCAAACGCAAGCACGTATGGAAATGCAAACCGTAATGTGCATGGTCGTGGTACTGCAACTGTAAATGCTAATGGTAACGGTAACAGAAACAATAATGCCAAAGGAAACAGAAACGCAAATGCAAGCATGTACGGAAACGCAAACCATAATGCGCATGGTCACGGTACCGCAATTGGAAATGCAAATGGTAATGGTAACAACAACGATGATGAAAAATGAAAGACAAACACAAAAGGAAGGATGGCCATAAATGCAAATGGTAGTGCGCACGGTGATGCAAAGTGAAACAATAACGCCAAAGGAAACGGAAGTTTGTATGGAAATGCAAATCGTAATGTGCATGGGAACCCAATTGGAAACACAAATGGTAATGGTAACAACAACGATGATGCAAAATGAAAGACAAACACACAAACGGAAGGACAGCCGCAAACACAAATGGTAATGTGCACGGTGACGCAAAGCGAAACACAAATAGAAACAGTACTGTAGACACAAATGATAAGAGTAATGCAAACGGAAGCACAAACAGAAATGCAAAAGATAACGCACATGGTGGCGTACACGGGAACACTACCGCAAACGGGTACAGAAACGCAAGTGGAAATGCTTAGTGTAACAGTAACTGGAGTGCACACCCTGGTTTTCCCCAACAGTTGCACAGAGAAACACAGTGAGTACAAAGAACGAATGCATAATAATGGGGCTCGGAGCAGAAAATGAGGAGCTGGAATACTAAATTGCTTATATCTCAGGAACCGTACGACGTAGAAAAAAAAATTAAAAATTATGAATGATGACTTTCCTAGCTAGCTTTGGTGCTTAACCTCAAAGGCGCTGCATTTTCTGACGAAAATCCATATCTTGTACCACTTCGAGATACAGACCCCAAAAGGCGCAGACACTCAGTGCTGTCTATGGAAAACTCTCGAGAACTGAAACTTTGCATCCTGCAATATTTTTTCACCAAACCACCAAAGGCACATCTAGGAGATGTTGGCATTCTTCCTCAAATTTCAGCCCAAAAGACCAAACCGTTGTTTTGCAGCAGGGTGTAAAAATTCCTATCATTTGGCCATAGTGTTGCTAAAGTAGTGTTGTGATTTGTGACACTTTTGCAAAAAAATCATGAAAGTGCTGCAGGTGCGACACTACTTTGCAACACTACTTTTCCCAAACATTTCAAAAACATGTTTCTGGGGTGTTTAACCCCAAAACAAAGACATACCTAGCCTCCTCAGGGCCTGACTAGGTAAACACAAAAAGAATTGTGTTCCTAGATGGTCCCAATTTTAAATGCCAAGCATTTCTGTGATCAGTAACTGAGAAAAAAATGGCTGACTCACGACACTACAGGGGTCATTTGTGACACTAAAAACTGCATTTGTGACACTGTCAAACTTTTTATTAACTTTTCCTATTGACTATAATGGGAAAATTGTTTTTTGAATAACTTTTGAACCGTTCAATATTTTTCACGAAATCTTCAAAAGGCACATTGGGGACGCATGTTCCCTGAAGTTTCTGGACCAGTTGCGCAAACTGTGTGACCTGTAGGCATGAGCAAAGAATGCACAAACAAGTGTAAATGTGCCCCAGAATGTCGCTTAATAACTCCGCAGCCGTATATCCGACTGGTACAAAGGTTAGCATATCCCAAGATCTATGGTTATCACCCATGCCTGCAAATTTCAAGGCAAATCCATTGAACAGTGGCAAAGTTATTAAGGTGCAAAGTTTCACCATTTAACATTAAATAGGGTACTCAACAAACTATGTAGCATTACTTTAGTATATATATATATATATACATATATATATATATATATATATATATATATATATATATATATATATATACATATACATACATATACATACATATATATATATATATATATATATATATATATATATATATATATAATAGAGGCAAAAAACTCCATTTAATGCATTAGTTAGAGTTGTTCCACAGCGACAAAAGTGAGAATTAGCTGTTAGGGTTGAAAACCCCCTTGGACCCCTACCCCAACTGGCATTGGGGTGTGCATTAGGTAACCGTCAGCCCTAACTCTCACCCCATCACATGTGTAAAGCTTAGCAGAAGTATAGGAGAATGGGGTGAGGTTAGGAGCCAGTAACACAAATGCACCAGCCGGGAGAGGGGAGTTTCCAACTAACGAACTCACTATACTGTCGATAACATCGTGAAGATTTGCCTCTATTCCTTTCTTTTTGAGAATGATATGAGAAATAGTGAATGTAATGCAGCAGCGGGAGCACGGGGCCCTCCTGCCACGTGATGTCTTGAGGCATAGTAACAGGAACAGCAACGCAAACAGAAGCGCTAACAGTGGCGCACATGGTAACGGAAGCGCGAATGAGAACAGGACATAGACAGGGTAGAGAAGGTTCAGAGGAGGGCAACAAAGATGGTGCATGGGTTGTATCACAAGTCCTATGAAGACAGGTTGAAGGAACTGAACATGTACTCCCTGGAGGAGAGGAGGGAGAGAGGGGATATGATAGAGACATACAAGTATCTTACAGGGAGGAACAGGGTGCAGGAAAACACTATTTTAAGCGAAAAAGATGTTTCAGGACTAGAGGGCATGGGATGAAGTTGGAGGGAGGGCGATTCAGAGGAAACATGAGAAAAGATTTCTTCACAGAGCGAGGTGGTGGACAAGTGGAACACCCTGCCAGAGGAAGTGGTGGGGCTGAAACAATCACGGGATTTAAGAATGCATGGGATAGACATAAAGGAATTCTAGAGGTCAGGGTGAGGGAAATAGACTTCTAGGAAAACAAACTGAACTTACAAGCTCAAATGGGCAGACTAGGTGGGCCATAGGCCCTTATCTGCTGACACTGTCTATGTATCTATGTAACAGAAAGAGTAGCGCACTACGAGTGGTGTAGACAGGAGCAGTCTGCCACGTGATGTGTTGTCACATAGTAACATGGTGCCTGCAAACAGAAATTTCAATGGGCATGGTGGCCGCAAACTAAAACAGAAAAGAAACAGTACAGTAGACACAAATGGCAAAAAGAAAAATTACTCACCTTAGTAATGTTGTTTCTTGAATGGAGTCTTGCTATATTATGACATATGCAGTATGACACAGTTAGAACTGCTCAGGTGAAACAGTTAACTTTCCATACGGGGCATGGAACCATATGAAACTCAGTTGAACACTCTGTCTGTTGTAGCTCAAACTTAAACTGTCAGATCTTTGAGCAAAAAACTCACTAAGGTTCTGTGTGGAAGCCGTGAAACCTACACTAGCCCACTGACTACTAACTATAAAAACACATTTTTGTTCTTGATCCCAAAACAAAGACTCAAGTCAGGGGATTCAAGAAAGAAAAAATAAAGCATAACACCTAAGCACCCTAAGAAAGGGTGAAAATAAAGTGGGCATCTATGAAGTGCCAACATTGCACTGGCCACCCACATCCCAAAAGTAGAGGTTCTGAGAGGGGCAGACTGGGGAGGAGGTCATAATATAGCAAGACTCCATTAGAAGAAACAACATTACTAAGGTGAGTAATTTTTTCTTCAAACAACATGAAGTCTTGCTATATTATGACATATGCAGATTACACAGCAGTACCTCCATGGAGGAGGGACAGAACCTACTTAGGAACTAGGGCTCTGAAGCACAGCTGTGCCAAATCGAGCATCACTCTAGCCTGGATATCCAGGGAGTAATGCTTAGTAAAAGTGTGAACTGTTTTCCAGGTAGCTGCTTGACATATCTCTAGGATAGGATGTCCCTGGCAGCAGCCAGAGACGCAGCTGTACCTCTGGTAGAGTGAGCCCTCAGGCCTGAGGGAGGAATCTTACCCAGTTTTTCATAGCAAAATTGGATACAAGAGACAATCCACCTGGCAATGGATCTTTTAGTGGCAGGTTTACCTTTACCAACCTCACCATAAGTGAGGAACAATTGGAGGGATTCAAACCTGTGACCCTTGGTATGTTCTATATAGTAACTAAGGGCTCTTTTGACATCTAAACTGTGCAATCTCCTCTCGCCAGAGGAGGAATGGTCAGTGAAGTACACAGGAAGAGACATGGATTGATTAAGGTGGAAATCTGAAACCACCTTAGGCAAAAACTTTCTGTTAGTCCTGAGGACCACCTTATCTCTATGAAAGGAGATAAAATCAGGCTCCACTGACAATGCTTGCAGCTCACTTATGCGCCTGACAGAGGTGATGGTTACCAGAAACACAGTTTTCCAAGTCAAGTACTTAAGCTCTGCTGAAGACAATGGCTCAAAAGGGGGTTGCATAAGCTGGGCAATGCAAATATTAAGATCCCAAGCAGGGGCAGGATCCCTGAACGGAGGGTTGGTGTGAAGCAACCCTTTAGAAAACATGGAGAACACAGGGTGAGCTGAAAAGGAAGAGGGCTTACCTGCTGATAAGAAGACAGACACGGCTGCCAAGTGCACTTTTAGGGTAGCTGGTCTCAGCCCCAAAGAATTCAAATGCACCAAATAATCCAGGATCGTGGGCACGTCAGCAGATTCTGGGGAAATATGCTTACCAGCACACCATATGGAAAATCTTTCCATTTTGAATTATAAGTAGCCCTGGTGGAAGGCTTCCTAGAGGCCTTCAAGATATCCAATACACCTTGGGAAAGGTGTAGGTCAGCAAACTCTAACTCTTCAAGAGCCATGCCTTGGGATCGAGAAACTTGAGGTTCTGATACCAAACTCCCCCCTGGGCACAGGTTAACAGGTTGTGATTCCTGGGAAGACACAGGGGAAGGTGGACTGCTAAGGACATGAGGAGTGGGTACCAGGGCTGCCTGGCCCAATCTGGAGCAATCAGGATCATCTTGCAGGGCTGAGATCTGATTTTGACTAGCACCTTGAAGAGAAGAGGGAAGAGGGGAAAAGCATAGAGAAACTTCCCTTCCCAACTGAGTAGGAAGGCATCCAGAGGGACTGAACCCAACACTGGGGGCCTGCAGCAAAAAAGGGGAAGTTGGTGATTGTCTGGGGCTGCAAAGAGATCTATCTGCGGGGTGCCCCATCTGGCAAATACTACCTCCAGTACTAGGGGATCCAGTGCCCATTCGTGAACGCCCTTGGAAATCCTGCTTAGAGCACCCACTAGGACATTGTCCTTGCCTGGGAGGTGAACTGCCGTAAGGAAGGCGTTCAGAGAATAAGCCAGAGACCACAACTTCACTGCTTCGGTGCACAAGGCCGTAGAACGAGTGCCCCCTTGCTTGTTGATGTACCACATTGTAGTGGTATTGTCTGTTCTGACCTGAACAACCTTGTTCTGAACAGATGTGGAAAAAACCTGGAGTGCTAGAAAAACTGCTCTGAGTTCCAACAAATTGATGTGGAGCAGAGATTCCTGAGGGGACCACAGCCCCTGGGTAGTAAGGTCGCCCATGTGAGCTGCCCACTCCAAGAGGGATGCATCTGTAGTAAGGGTCAAGGAGTGAGACTGGGGAGTGAAGGGAACCCCCATCTCAGATTGCTCTGGTCCTGCCATCACTGAAGGGCCTGGATCAGGGTTTGAGTCACTGGGATCAATTTGGTTAGAGGATCTGTCCTTTGAGACCAAAAGGCTCTCAAATGGAACTGGATGTCCCTCATCTGAAATCTTGCTCCCTGCACTACTGCTGTAGAAGCAGCCATGTGCCCCAGGGCTGCAGAAAATGCCTTGCTGGTCGAGAGACCTGCAAGGTGAAAGAAGAGGCCAGAGAGACCAAAGTCCTTGCTCTTTCCAGAGGGAGGAAGGCTCTGGCTTCTTTTGTGTTCAGTTCTGCGCCTATGAAGGTAAGAAGCTGGACAAGCTCCAGAACTGACTTTGGAAGATTGAGAAGGAAACCTAGAGATGTAAGCAGTTGCTGAGTTACTTGTAGGTGTAGTTTGACCTGGTCTGGAGACTGGCCTACAATGAGCCAGTCGTCCAGATAAGGAAAGATGGCAATCTTTTGCCTTCTTAAGTGAGCAACTGCTACTGCCAGGCATTTTGTGAACACCCTTAGGGCCGAGGTGAGGCCGAAGGGCATTGCTCTGAACTGGTAATGGCCTCTGATGGATTTGCAGGTGGAAAGGACCTGGCTCTCATCTTCGGAAATTTTTTGAAGCTGAGAACCAGTCCCTGGCTTACTACTTCCAGGACCCACTTGTCTGATGTTAAAGACTTCCAGTCCTGGACAAAGTAAGCCAGCCTTCCCCCTACCGGTAGTGTAGAATCAGCCCTGGCCACCCCATCAGGGAGCCTGTTTTGCAGGAGCTTTGGGTTGAGGGGTAGAAGCAGGCTTACTAGAACCCCTTCTGCCTCTTCCTCTAAAGAACCCCCTCTGGGCATAAGCAGAAGAGGAGGCCTGGGCTTGGTAAAAAGGCCTATGAAAAGGCCTGCCCCTGCCCCTGACATGCTGCCTTTGAGGAGTGGCTTGCCTTTCTTTGGCCTGTGCACTCCTATAGGTGGTCCTATACTCATCCATTTTCTTCATATAATTCTCTGTCTGCTCCCCAAACAGAGGATTGCCCACAACAGGAAAATCCATAGCCTTAGACTGAGTATCCTGTGACAGGGCAGTACATCTGAGCCAGGCCATTCTGCGAAGAGACACAGATGTAGCCATGACTCTTGATGAAACATCATTAGAGTCTACTGCAGCATGAAATTGCACCTTGGATGCCTCAATACCATCCGCAGCCACCTGCTCCAGCTCCCTGGCAAGCTGGTCAGGGGCCTGTTTTGCTAAGACCAGCACAGTATCCCATCTGGATTTCTGGTACCTAGCTGCATAAGCCATATAATTTGCCTGTCTGAGTCTTAAAGATGCTGCCATGTACTGTTTCTTTGCCATGGCATCCATCCTCCTAGAATCCTTTTCAGGAGGGTGAGAGGCTAGAGGAATATTAGCCTTGTCACAGGCTGCAGCCTGCACTACCCCACATGGCTGCATTGCTGAGAGAGGAACTCCGTATCAGAGCCTGATAATGTATACCTCTTGTCCATCCTTTTATCAACAGGAAGGATAGAGTGAGGAGTTTTAGAATTTTACTGTCTGTTTCCTAAAGGATTGTGCAAAGGAATAGACAGTCTCTAGACTCTGGAATATCCATCATTTCTACATAATCAGGCTCTTCTTGGTCATCAACAGCTTCCTCAACAGGGAGTTGGAGAATTTCAGCAACTTTCTTATAGAACATAAAATGAGAAGGGACTCAGATAGCCTGGGAGGGGAACCCTGAAGGTCTGTCTGGAGAGATGTCCGGTTCAATGGGCACATCCAGACCTTCAAAATCACATTCACTCTCCTCATACCCCTCCTCCCCTTCCTCCGGTTCATAAAAATCCTCAAAATCATAATCTTGAACCGGTGGAACCATCCGAACCGAGCGCTTCCCTGATGGTGTCGGTTCGGACAGAACCGGGGAAAGAGACTGGACAATTTGAATAGCTTTAGCTATTTCTTCAGAGGTTGGAGAAAGAACTTTTGGCTCCACACTAGCTGACTTTCTAGCCCTTTTAGTTGGAACCGGCTCCTCAGAGCTGGCTCTTCGTTTGGCCGAGAAAGTATCGCCCTGGTCAGAGGGCACTCCCTCAGGTTCGGTTGGAACCGAACCGGGCTGGCCATCCGGGTCAGCGGACTTTTTGGCCTCCCTTTCCCTGAGCCTACCAACTCTCTTTTCCACGGTGGAAGCAGGAAAATTCTTACAAATCTGGCAGTCTGCATTGAGGTGGTCAAACCCCAGACAATATACACAGGTGGTGTGTGAGTCAGCCTTAGCAAAGGCTTCCCCACAGAGGCCACAGTGCTGAAACCCAGTGGGTCTGGTTTTTCTTTTGGGTTTCTCAGACATAGTGCCAGCCTAACCAAAACTTGCCCGTTAGTGGCAATCCGCCTAGCAATACTCTCTTATCGGTTCCCAACCGTGTCATGGGTCGTGGAAAAAACCATAATAAAATCCGTCTTTTTAGAACCGATAAGAACCGGGAACCGCACTCTAAAGCACTAGAAAGTTAATTTAAAACCAATCTGATCAGTTCAAACCGAACCGAAAAAGACGTTTACAAGTTCCACACGGAAGAAAATAAACGTAAGCCTATCTATTACTTACAATACCACAGACAGAGCTTGAACCGACCGATTGCGGTTTCATTTCGGTAAAATAAACTGAGAATTACACTTTTTAAATGACAAACGAACCGAGCAGCAGGAGAAATCTCCGGAGCGACTGTTCAGTGAGGCGGAGTAAAGAATCTGACAGTTTAAGTTTGAGCTACAACAGACAGAGTGTTCAACCGAGCTCGCGCTCAAGGTTCCATGCCCTGCATGGAAAGTTAACTCTTTCACCTCCGGAGCAGTTCTAACCTGCGGTCATACTGCATATGTCATAATATAGCAAGACTTCATGTTGTTTGAATAACAGAAACGCAACCAAAAATGAAAACGCCAAGGATAACGCACACGGTGGCGCAAACGACAACGGTAAGTGAAACAGGTACGGAACCGCAAGCAGAAAGGGCAACAGTAACAGTAATGTCTCAAGCGGCTGGTTTTACCCAAAATCTGCATAGAGAAAGACAGTGAGTACAAATAATGTATGCATAATAATGACTATCGAGACAGAAAATGAGAACTGGAATACTAAATAGGTTATATCTCAGGAACCGTCGATGTAGAAAAAAATTTAAAAGTCATATTATTTACAACTGTCCTGGCTAATTTTGTACTTGGGGCTAAGAAATTTTCTGACGAAAAGTCCATTATCTACTTACCGTTTCGAGATATGGGCCCTGAAAGCACGTGACATATAATGTTATCCTATGGGAAAAAAAGAGAAGTTCGGAGTGCCATAACTTTGCCTCCCTGTAATATTTTTTTCACCAAACCACTGAAAGGCACAGCTGTGGGCTGTTGGCTGTCTTCCCTCCAAATTTCAGGAAAAAAGACCAAACTGTTATTTTGCAGCAGGAATCCAAAGGATTTCTGTAATGCGTCAGGCGCCGTAATGTTATCCTATGGGAAAAACTGTCAACTTTGGAGTGCCGTAACTTTGCCGCTGTGTAATATTTTTTCAATATAACACCGAAAGGCACATCTGTGAGATGTCGCCTCCGTTCCCTCCAAATTTCAGCCCCAAACTCCCAACCGTTCTTTTGCAGCGCAGTGCCAAAGAATCGCTGTCACTTTCCCACAGACTAGAAAATTACTGTCGTAATTTGCGAAAGCTTTCACAAAAAAGTTCGACACGTTCGTGAGCATGAAAGTAATTTGTGAAAGTACTTTTTCCAGAAATTTGAAAAACATATTTCTGGGGTGTTTTACCACAAAATAAAGACATGGCAAGCATCCTCAGGGTCCGACTAGGTGAATACAAAAGAATTAGGTTGCTAGAGGTCCCAAATTTAAATGCCAACCATTTTTCTGATCACTCAACTGAAAACAAATGGCGGATTTGGCGAAAGTAACAGGCCCATTTGCTAAAGTAAAATGCATTTGCGACACTGTCAAACTTTTGTTAACGCTTCCCACTGACTTAAAATGGGAAACTGTTTTTTGAATAATTTTTGAACCGTTTAATATTTTTTCACGAAATCTTCAAAAGGCACATTGGGGACCCCAGCCGCACGTTCCCTGAAGAGTTTGGGCCAGTCGCGCAAACTGTACGACCTGTAGGCACAACCATAGAATTCCAGAAAAAGCGTAAACGCGCGCACAGATCACGCTGAATAACTCCACAGCCGTATATCCAACCAGTACAAAACTTGGCAGATCCCAAGGCCTGTGGTTCTTGATCAGGTATTCAAAATTTCAGCCAAATCCGTGGAACGGTTGCAAAGTTATTAAGGTGCAAAATTTTGGGGTTTAACATAGAAATGGCTCCTCAACCCTAACTATGGTAGCACTTCTGTGCTACCATAATATACCTATATATATGTATATATATATATATATACTGTATATATCTAGATAGATAGAGATCTATGAAGAAAACTTTAGGAAGGGTGGGCAGGTGGAAAGGGGAGAAAGAAGTGATATGGGGGGTGGGCACCCTCGTCTTCTTAATAAATAAGTATATAAGTATGTAGGTAGGTAGGTAGGTAGATAGCTAGATAAATAGATAGACAGAGAAAGAGAGAGACAGAGATAGTGATAGACAGAACAGGGGCTCGGCGGCTCATTCCTCTCGCACAGCTGCAGCTGCAGAACTCAAGAAAAAATTCCATTGTTCTCATACAGAGAATGCAGGTCAATGGCTCCTCTCACTAAGCTGGGCACCTTGGATTTTGGGGTGACCAGAAAAGGTATTTCTGGCACATTTTTAAAAAAACAAACAGTACGATCTAGCAAAATGGGTCCCAGTTAGTTATGTTCTGGTGTCTTTTTTTCTTTTGTTTTTTTAATTATCTCTTCTCTGGCTGCACCCTTCAGCCTGACCGCCCTTCCCAGCCCCGACATCCCAGAATTACCCGGGCTTACCTTAAGCCCAGGAGCGGAGCCTGCAGAGGGTCGGGCATCATCCTGCGGCCAGATCAATTATTTTTCAGTTTTTCATTGCCTGCCCATTTTACCCCGGGGCCACAGGAGTAGAGATGCATGCACATGGAGGCATGCATATGTACTACAGTCCCAGTGATGGCCCCATCCACCCACCCACCCATCAGCCTAGCACCTGGTGCTCCCTCTGGCCTGCACTGCCCCTAGCTTCCACCACAGGGCAGTCAAGAGCCGAGGGATACCACCTTCCCTCCCCAGAGAGGAGAGCTGCCTCTCAGCAGCTCTATCCAGCTCTGTGCCCTCCCCCCGTTGACCTCCGATGGTCCGTGCTTGTTCCCAAAAATGGGTCGTTGGCGTGGTGCGAGGTAAGGTGTCCAGCGCCTTAGCCCTCAGCACCTCAGTGCCGGCCCTGGTGTCTGTTTTTTAAAAAGAGATTGTTTACATGTATTTTCAATGTTTGTGAGTTTTAAAAACAATGGCCATCATGATAGGTATCTTTTTCAGCACCAGAGGTAATCATGATCCAGTCCATTCAAGACAGCAGATCTATGGAGAAATCTTGTTTGCTCTTCATTATATGCACATACTACGGAAATAACAAGAAAAATTCCTTCATCTTTCCACAGATCTCAGACCCTGCAAGGCATGAATTGATGAATGAGGATTGCTCCTATGGGGATGCCGATCTTGAGCATGTCACCAAGCATTACCACTATACAATTTTTGGAACGGGCAGGGATGACAGTTTTTATCTTGGTCCCCAATCATTGGTTATAAATGGGGGGTGAAGGATGAGATCTGTATGTTTTCATGCTACACAGATCAACCACTTTGCCTACAATGACTAGAGATGCGGTAAATTTAAATTCGCTGGCGAAATAAGCGAAGTGGGCACTTAGCTGCATAGGTAAGGCAATACAAGTGCTCACTCCACCTTGTCATTACTACTTCGCGTTAAGGCAGAATGGCAATGTGAAGTAAGGTGAAGTCATTGTTTGTAATGGACTTCGCGTTCCTCATTATGATTCTAAGTGATCCACTTGGTATTTCAGATTTGGCAGCCCCCCCCCCCACATATCACATGGCTTACAGTACTGTAAGTCACATGCTCTTTAGCTTGGCAGGAAGAAAGTGACTCATACAAGCAGATACTTTTACTTTCTCTTGTGCAGACAGAGAGAGAGTAGTGTGTTTTGTGACTGCTGATACTTTGAGATCAGAGCGAGGAGGAGATTTAAACTTTGATTTAGACCCAACAGCTTTTTTAAAAGCTACATTTTTTTGTATTTTCTGTACTCTTTTTTACTTAATTTGTTCTTTCTGTAAATTTTATTTTTTTTACCTTTATAAGTAGTTGTTTGTCTGTGTCTGTGTGATTGTGTGCGTGTGTTGCGTGACAGTGTGAGTAGTGATTTCTTGGACCGAGGGAGCTCAGTAGGAGAGATGGACCAGGGTGAAGGAATGTCTGGGGCTGGGGCAGCTCTGGGAGAGCGTGGTAGTGGTAAGTGTTGTACCATGTGCATGTGTGGAAGGCATAGGCACCCATTCCTGTTGGACCACTCAAAACATGTGAGTGCCACCCCGCCGGAAGCAGGACCAGCACCACCTCCTGTCCTGACTCTGAGGCAGTTGAACCACCACCACCAAGTCCTGCACCAGGTCCTCTGGAGCAGGGTGTGCCTGTTCCCCTGAGCCCAGGTGTGGATCCCATCCCTGTCTAGCACCGTGACCTGCTGGCTGCCAGTTCATCTGGCCATCCCCTGCCTGAGCCTGGTCCTCCTCGCAACTCCATTTTTTGACAGTTTTTTGACTGTGTCGGGGGGGGGGACAACAGTGTGGTCAAGTGCCGTCTATGTGAGGTGGAGGTGCACCGTGGCCCCTTGGGGACTCACCTGGGAACTGGGGGCTAGCACACCCATATGCTCAATCACCAGCAGTTGGAGTGGCACGCTACCACAAAACGGACCATGCCTGTACCTGGCCATTCTGTGGCAGAGGGTGCAGCTGTGCATTGCGACATCCCTAAGAAGAGGAGGCGGCACTTGCCTCCTGCTGCCCCTGCACCACCCCCACCACCATCACCACCACCACCACTAGCAGGTCAGCCTGTAGTACATGTGGACCCCAGAGAACTGCATGTAACACAGGCTGACTTGACAGTTCTCTGGAGTGCTGTCGAGGAGAACAACGAGAGGGTGAGTGCTGTGGAGCAACAGCTGGATCACATAGAGGGACATCAGTTGCAAATTATGTCCATGCTGGAACTGCTGCTGGATCACCGTGGGATCCCACATTATTTTTTTTTCCTCACACCATGTGCCCCCCACACCTTCCTTGCTGTGTTATAAAATGTATTCCTCCACCATCCCTAACCCTTGTATGTAATTATGCCCTTTTTTTGTTGTCTTCCGTATCCGTGACACTTTGTATTCTGAGCAGTGCAAGTATACTGTGCTACACTGCATGTGTGCAGTCAGTCTTCTTTCCAGTCTGTGTATGTACTGCAGACACTGTCCAACTCCCTGACTTAAAAACAAACATTAATGAGTACAATGGTGGGGTGGTGAAGCATGGAGGGATACTACAAAACAGGCTTACGATACATCCAAATAACTATTAAAAAAAATAATGTGATTTGTGACGTGATCGTAAATCATGATTTGTGACTGCATTTGTGACCATGATGATAAAGAAACGTGAATGCCTATGGCTGTACTTCCTCAGGTCCCAATGAGGTGTGGCACAAAACTTCCGGACTTAAAAACAAACATCAATGAGTACAATGGTGGGGTGGTAAAGATGGAGAGATACTACAAAACAGGCTTACAATACATCCAAGTAACTAGAAAAAAAATTAATGTTGTGATTCGTAATGTGAATGATTGTGAATTGTGATTTGTGATTGTGATGATGAAGAACGTGAATTGTATCACGAGTGACTTGTGATGATGGTCCTGACTTAAAAATGCATATTAATGAGTACAATGTTCATGCAGAATTAAGCACCATACCTGTTCAGTACTCTGAAGGAAAGCCAAAGAAACAACTGTGACTTAAGGTACAGATGGAGATTGGGCCCTAAAGAGACGCAAATGCACAGACAGATTAAGATTGTGCTGTGCCCTGAAGAGATGCAGACACAAAGGCACAACACCTAACAAGTGCTCACCATCAGAAATTCAAATCTGAAAAAGAATACCTTTGCCGGTTGGGGCGGGCCCGGGGGGCGCGGTGTACTGCACTGCTGCAGTAACAGTCACTAGTACTAGTACCAGTAAACATACCACAAAGAAGTACAAAAATCACACAGCTGCAGTGGTTAGCAGCTTCACATTGCTGAAATTATTATGTGGCACAATAAAAGTGTCTGATTTGATGACACGCATCACACACATACTCACACACCCACACTAAGTAATGCATAGCAAATTGAAAACTTCAGTAATATAACCACATATTTTAAACAAACTAAAATTAAGCACTGCTGCACCACAACAATCAGCAAAAAAAGGCAAGAAATATTGAAAATATTACTGTGTGTACATTAACACAGTTATACAAGAAAAATACCACCAAAACAGAAAGCACTGTCTTTTTCTCCAAGTTAATCTACCTACACCACAGATACGCCCCTCCCCCAAAGCACACTTCCACTGTCTCTCAGTACACAGACTGAATGTGGTACATTAACATTCAAAATGCATACATGGCCAGCCCGGTGGCGCTGAGGGTTGAGGCGCTGGATGCCACACCTTGCACCAAGCCGGTGACCCGGGTTCAGGAACAAGCCTGGGCCATCGGGGGTTGGCAGGGGAGGACTGGGATTGAGCATCCGTAGACTGCTCTCCCAGTCCTGGGGTGGGTTGGGTAATCTTGCTGTGCTGTAGCGGCTCTTGGGGACACTAGGAGTATTACAAGTGCTGGCGATCTGGGGGGGGAGAGCGGCGGACGTCGGCACGCTGTGCCCAGATGTCATTGCACGTCCGCGTTCAGGAGGACCATTGGAGGGAAAATGGCTGGGCGCAACCGTGTAGCTTGATGGCCATGCTCCAAGCCAACTGGAGGACTTTGGCGGAATCCTGTCGGGGAGGGTCCGGGGCTGTCCTGGCTGGCTGAGGCAGAGGGGGAGTTCTCCAGCAGGATTGCAAGATGGCCGTTCTGGATCCACCTGGGTGCAGTTTGAGCTACCCAGTTCTCTGGGTGGGTGGAGCCGGCGGCTGGATGCCCCAAGCCGGTAGTGTGCCGCAGCAGGTGGCAAAAAGCATTACATAAAAAAATGCATACACAAACAATAAACGCTCGATGATATGAGCACAGGAGAGTTTCATATAATTGAACTAAAGTTTCAGCAAAAAAAATGACTCAAAAAGGCTTTTTTAACAGCTTTTTGAAGGTCTGAATTGCAGAGAGCTCTCAGGACAGATTGTTTCCTACAGCTTCCTACACACACTACCCCAAACTGAGGCTGTGCAAAACAATCTAGAGCTCATGTGACCTGAAATCCCATGAATCACTGCACAATTTGCCTTTGGAGCTTAAAAACAAGGCGAAGTGGAAGGTAGAGTAATGCAAAGTCATTGTTTTCAATGGGCTCCGCGTTACCCATTATAACGCAAAGTACTCCGCTCCGCGTTGCGGATCACTCACCGAATTCACCTCCACCACATCGAGGATCTATCAAACAGGCTTAAAGCACGCTTGGGTTTCTTCTTTAGAAATAGGACCCTCTTTTCTCTCGTGACACGCAAAAGACTTGTCCAAGCAACATTCCCTTCCTTGCTTGACTACGGAGACATTATCTTTATCTCCTCCCCAACCTTGAGCCTATCTAAACTGGACATACTCTATCACCATGCTCTTCACTTCATTACTAACTCTGTGTACAGGACCCACCACTGTGATCTTTATGCAGCAGTTGGGTGGACCTCTCTTGCCACCAGACGCCTCCTGCATGCTGGCATTTGGATCCTCAAATTACTACTCCACAAACTGCCCATCTATTTAATGTCTCTCATACACATCTCGCATAGTGCCTACTCCCTAAGGAAATCCAACCTTATCCTACTAGATGTTCCCAGGACACGTACCACAGCTGGCCAAAGAGCTGTCTCATATGTCCTCCCAAACATTTGGAACCAACTACAAGCCATGCTGAAGCTAACCAGCATCGTGTCAATTAACTCCTACAAAACACTAGCTATCTCTAAACTAAAAGACATAAGTAGGTGCTACTAGGCCCCCAACGCCAAGTCAACTTCCTAGGTACCAACTGGCCCTCTACTTATTAAGCTGAAATGTGTTGCATAATTTAGGGCAAGGTTAAAGCTGAAATGTACTGCATATATAGCATAAGGACTTCTATTGTGTATACCTCTTGTATATATATTTTTTTTCTTTGTTGTTCTACATTTTATATCTCCTGTCTATGTAATTGCGAACTGTATGTGCCTCAGGACCTCCTTGTGAATGAGCTTGCTCAACGGAGTCTTTCCTGCAGTAAACTTGGACACTCCATGAATCACTTCGTGGAGCGAATTGGGGCCACTTTGCCCATCACTAACGATGACTCAGAAGAGTGACAGAAATGGGATCAGGTGGCAGTGTGAATTTAGTGTACTTATTGTGAGGAAATAGATACTGTTTCTGTGACTAAAATAAGTCTCACCTTTGAGTCTCTGCAGCTTTCCAATAAGCAGTGTCACTTGCAAGAATGGTAGTGCTGAACAGCTAAAAGAGATTTTCACTTTCCCAATTCCCATTCAACAGCATTGAAATTTCTGTGCATGTGGTACATTATCTCCTGTCTGTTAAATCCAGCCCAACTCTGTAGCCAAAACCAGATTTCTCAAATGTCCAGTACTGTACATATTTTAAAAAATACAAAACTCCCAAATATCAAACCCCACTAGAAAATCATTCCTGACCAGTGACCACATTCATAAACAATTTCACTATTTAAATAATTCTTTTTTTCTGTACATGAGAACAAAAATTCAGAAAACAACTCCTTTGAAATTAATGGAAAAATAAATTTTTTCACACTTTAATATCTCTAAAAATATGAATCTGCTTTACATGAAACTTTCTGGGATTGTAGATTCTGCAATGCACAATAAATCCTGAAAGTTTCATGTAAATCTGTCTAGCAAGCAGCAAACAAAAAATCAGGTTTAATATAGAAGTCACCAGTGACCCTAGCTATGGGAGCACTACCATTCCCCTATAATAAAGCCATCAACATCACCACCAGCTGGGTGTGATATTTTACAGACAAAGGGATGACAGCTCATGGTTAAGGAAGTATCCTTATTGTAGTAATAGAAATACCATATTGTAAAATTTACAAGAGTCAAACATATAAGAAATTACAAAGCTTGGAGAGCTGGTGTAGCATATAGTTACTCAAAATAAGCAAGTCCTGATGTACTCGAACCCAAGATCTTTAGGCTAGCTGCCTCTTTTCTTGCTACCCCTGTAATGAGGCTTTTCAACTTGTCTATTACAGTAGCTCCTCCACTGCACCACCTGCATGGAAAATCAAGAGGACTATCCCTGTATTCAAAAAAGGTGACCTGAAGATCTTCTCCAATTATTTCCCTATTACATTACTACCCACTCACAGCAAGCTACTTGAAAAATGTATCCCTCATTAGGTGTCCAACCATCTACTCAAATTTAATCTACAATCTCTGGCCCAGCATGGTTTCAGGGCTCATCACAGCATCACTACTGCCCTCACTCAGTTCACCAGTGAGGTTATGTCGAATATGAACAATGGCCTACTTACCAGTGCCGTTTTTATTGACCTTATCAAGGCATTCACCTTGGTAAATCACCCTCTGCTTCTACACAGGCTTAAATTGCTAGTTGCCTCCTGGGCTACCTTATCCTGGTTCACCAGCTATCTGCACAGCCGGTCTCAATCTGTCTCACTCGGTAAGGTCCTCTCCTCTCCTGCCTCTATTACCCGTGGTGTTCCCTAAGGCTCCATACTTGTCCCTCTGCTCTTTACCCTATTTATAAATGACCTTCCTGCCCATCCTTCACACTGCCGCACCCTACTGTACGCCAATGATTTGGTTCTATACACTGCTTCCAGGTCCACCAACATCATTAACAACCACCTCTCCCTTGCTCTTCAACAAATCCAGTCCTGGCTCACATCAAATCACCTAATCCTTAACCTCTCCAAAACCCAGGCAATGTTCCTTGGTTCCCTTAGAAAATCCCGCACCGAGACCCCAAAGCTACAGGTCCTATGCTATGATGGTGCTGCTGTTACTGTTACTAACTCTTTTAAATACCTTGGGGTCACACTTGACCCTGCCCTGGACTTCTCTGTCCACATAAATGAGATCTGTAGGTCTGCTAACTCCAAGATCGGGGTGGCCTACCACGTTCGACACTCCCTTACCCCCGATGCCAGGATCTCTGTTGCCCAAGGTGTTTTGCTCCCAGGACTAAGCTACTCACTTCCAGTCTTCTTCCAGGCAAATGCGAGTGTAGTCCAGAAGTGGGACACTGCCTATAATAATTTATGCAGGCTTGTTTTGTCTCCTCCTTGCCCCATCACTGTAAGCTTTATTCCACCATGCAATGGCCATCTCCCTCCTCCATGCGACCTTATACCTTAGGGTGCTTCATTGACTCCATCTCTCGTTACTCCTTAGCATCTTAGCTTACCCCTGTGGTCAACTCTTGACTTTTGAGGTCAACTACTTTGGCCCTGCTCTCTGCCCTACTCTGCTAAAATGGGCAAACAAGCTTTCTTCCACTTTGCCACTAAATCATGGAATTCCCTGCCTCATCAAATCCAGAGCTCCAGTTCACACCCCATGTTCAAGAATGCCCTGTTCTGTCACCTAAATGCACTTGGCTACTGTAACTGCACTTGACTCTTGCAACTCCACTCGATACCTTAACTAGTATGCCTTATTGAATTCTGACCTGAATTTTTTTGTACCAGTTTCTTCTATGATTGTATCCTACAACTCTACTTGTACAATTGCATATCCCTGTGTGGATACTATAATCTCTGCTCTGTACCGTTGCTTATCCCTGCATGGATACTTGTATATTATTTCTTGCTATTGTTCAATTGTGGTTTTTATAATCTGCATTCTCCTGGGTCATGCCTGAAAATAGGCAGGTCTTTGCCTAATGCACTTACCAAGTTACCAAAAGCAAATAAATAAATAAAACAAAGACATCACCTGACATGCATGACATTTCAAGATTCAAAAAATAATGTTCTCACCAGGGATGTTGCATAAGTTTGTTTAAAGACTGATAGGATATGATACTAGGCAAACTTATGGTAACTTAAAAATGTATGTCAGGAAGGAGTCGGTTGCTTCAGTGCAAACATATTGGTCAGAATCAAAAAAGGCATGATTAGCCAAATTAACCAGTTTGAAAAAGCAAAGTGACTGACCTGGTGCAATACTCAGTGATGTTAACCAATAATAACTGGGTTCCATGTCATAACGGCGATTGCTGAAAGGCGATCGCTGTTAGGGCAACTGTACATAGTTGAAAATCAATTCGCAATCTACCCCGTGCACAGCAAAACAGTGCGGGGACTTGGATTTCTGTTTCACAACCCCCACGCACTCCTACTGAAGGATTCTCAACTCCAAGGGGTGCATGTCGGGGTGCAAAACTGCAGCAAAAAAAAAATTGGGGCTGGGTGCAACAAAACGTACCTGCGCCCAGACCCAAGCCGAGCACCCTCACAACCCCAGTCCTGAACCCACCCACCATGCCACGAGGCCAGCTCAGCAGCTCACTGTGGTACCACCCCTCACAAACCCTCTCTCCCCTCCTGCCCCTCGCTGAGCGTGCTCGCTCCCCCCGATGCGTGCCTTTATGTAGCAACATCTCATCGCTATATGCATGAATCCTCCCATCCGGTTGCTCTCCCTGATGGGTAGCCCAATTGGCATGCGTCGCTACTGAGTCACCATTTTTGTAGGCACCCAACTGCGGTTGCCTATGTCATGGGATACGTAATAACTGATCAGTTGTGATAATCAAACTGGTTTTACTGCACCATGGTCAAATTAAAAGCTGGATCAACTGGACAACTGACCTGATGGAAAAGGAAGTGATCATTGGCAGTAATTTATGATCATCATATTTACTGTACAAAGGTTAAATCTCAAACAAAGAAATCAGATCCAATAGAAAAAATGGGGGGGGGGGGACGGCAATCAAAAAACTGAAAACAGAAGACAAACATATGCGAGATCAACAATGTTTCCATTATAATAAATGTTACATTTCACAGACTGGAAAAAAGAACAAAACTTTGCAAAATAGTGTTCATAATGTTCTGATCAGCCATGTTCTTCCTACAATGTTTAAAAATGTTCTTTTTCAGTGGTGTTATGATCACCCAAAATTTATGTTTATTATCGGTTAAGATGCTGAGTATCATATGAGGTCAGTTACTTCTTTTGTTCAAACTAATTTGACTAATCATGCCTTCTTTTGATTTTGACCAATATGTTACAACTGAAGTGATCGATTCCTTCCTGGTGTACATTTTTAAGTTAACTTACAGTAGAAACATAAAAACATGGATTGTGTCAGCAGAAAAGAACCTCTAGGCCCATTCAGTCTGCCCATTGTCCCTGTCCCTTCCTATTTCATCATCATTAACCCTAGCTAGTCATAGATATCACTCTCCATTCCTGTACCTGATATGCCCCTGTGCTTCTTCCACACATGCTTGAAGTACCTCACAGCCATACACCATAGTGTTTAACATACATTTGCATAGCACAGTATCACATCAGTCTTTAAACAAACTTATGCAACATCACTGGTGTGAACATTATTTTTTGCATCACAAAATGTCAAGAATGTTAAGTGATGTCTTTTTTTATTTTGATTAACTACAATATATACTGCACCAGATCTCTATGCTCTGTAATTTATTTTTTGACTTTTGTTATTAATTTTACAATATATTTCTAATACTACTTTAAGGATACTTCCTTAACCATGATCGGTCATCCCTTTGTCTGTAAAATGTCACATCCAGCTAATAGTGGCATTAATGGCTCTGGATGATATATAAGGGCTGTCAGTCTATCAAGGAGCCCATTCCCTGACAAAGGTCACTAATTGAAGTGCTGGGGAAGTACAACCCGGCAGCTGATTTTCTGTGCAGTTTACAAGTTCATAATAAAGTGAGTGTATTCTTTGCAACTCCAACAGTTTTCCTTTTTTTATTTTTCTTCATTAGTGAGTGCTCTCCCACATCGGGATCTTTCTGGGAGCACCACTCTAGCTCACTTAGTAGCAAACTCCAGAAGGTGCTTACACAACGCTTACTGAAACTAGGGCTTTGGAATTTGTGGATGACTATGGACAGCAACAGGGCGGCAGCAAGGTACTTTTAGCAGCGCTAATAGATTGCAGCTTGGTTATCAACAAAGGAATCTCCAGGACAGCTGTAATTTCTTGTTCTTTTCTCTGCTTTTTCTCTCAGGTGTTTTTTCTTCCATCCATCACCAGTAGGAGGAAGCAGCATCCAAGAACTTCCACATCGGCAATAGGATCAGCACATCGGTTGGGATAACTGATTGTTTCTGGCAGACTAATTTCTCTTACATCCGGATTATCCTTCTCCAAAATTCTGCCTGTCTGGGTAAAGGGGGTGACAGGCAAGGAGTCAGAGAGAAGGAAATTACATAGTTCAACACCTGGCTCAGAGACTGGTGCCAAGAAAAAGAATATCACTTTATTGGCGAATGGCAGAATTTCTGGGAATGGGAATGGGAATTCTTCAGATTTGATGGACTACATCTCACTAAACAGGGAACCCAAGCAATAGGACAGAAATTTGATGTTTTTTTCTGGAACATTTAAACTAAGAAATGAGGAGAGGGCATCATCGCCCAGCATACCTCAAAAGGAAGTGGATCCCCTGCCCCCAAAATCTTTATTTTATCCAGTTAGGCTTACATCACCCAACACACCTCAAGGAAATGTATGCTGCTCCCCCAAAATATTTCTTTTATCCAGCTAAGCCTACTAAGATATCTGTAGGACAAGGAAGGAAAGCATCATCACCAGCATGCCTCAAGGAATGGTTGATGCCCCTTCCCTATCACCAACCAGCACATCATCCTCTCTGCCAGCTGAGCCTCCAATGGCACTCTTAAGTCACCACATGGCATGCAACAACAAAATCACAGGGCACACAGTAGCAACTGGACCACCATTGAAAGGCACAAAGCAAAGCACAGTAAGAAGCCAGGCATAGTATGCAATGTGTATCAATGCTCACAGTCAGGTGAATAAAATACCAGACCATAGCACCATGATGGCTGAAGATCATCTAGATCTGGTTGCAGTGACAGAGATGTGGTTTACCGAGAACCACACCTGGGATGTCACCATCCCAGGGTATAACCTGTTTAGACATGACAGGGAAGGGAAAAAAGTGGGGGAGTTGCAATAAATGTCAAGGAGAAAATCAAAGCAACTGAGACAGAGATGAATCACAATGAAGCCGAGACCCTATGGGTTACCCTTGGAACAGGGGACACAGCCCCAATCAGGGTGGGAGTTGTGTACAGAACGCCATCGCAGGAAGCAGTAAAAGATAAAGAACTTCTGGAATCCATCCTAATGATCGCTGACAAAGGAGAGCAGCTGCTATTAGGAGACTTCAATTTACCAGATGTAAATTGGTCCTCCTACTCAGCCACATCAAAAAGAAGTAAGGAATTTCTCATTGCCCTGCAGGGGGCAGGTCTAACACAGATGGTGGATACCCACACAAGGGAAGAAGCAATCCTTGACCTTGTGCTTACGAACAGCACCAGTGTTACAGGCATGAGACAGGGGATCAATCTGGGTTCCAGCGACCACAGGTCAGTCTGGTTCACAGTCAACAGATATGAGGATATCAGTCACATTAGACTGAAGATCCTCAATTTTAGGAATGCTGACTTTAACAAGATGCGATCCACCTTTAGGAGCATACATGAAAATGGGACACATGGGGATGCTGAGGTGAGCTGGAGGGCTCTAAAGACAGCACTACACCTTGTTACATCACAATTTACAAGGGTAGTCAGCAAGTCCAAAAGAAGAAATTAACCTCTCTGTTTCACAAAAGATGTAGCATCAACAATTAGGGAAAAGAAGAAAGCTTTCAAGAAATATAAAGAAATACAGAACAACTACGATAGAGAGGTATACAGAGCTAGACTAAAAATGCAAGCAAAGCAATCAGAGTAGTGAAAGCACAAACAGAAGAGAGGACAGCCGGGGAATGAAAAAAAGGTGACAAGGCCTCCTATAGATGCATATGAGAAAGGAGAAAAAACAAGGGGGGAATAGTTAGACTAAAAACAAAAGAAGGGCAATATGTAGAGGAGGGCTCTAACTTCTGAAGAACTATTTTTGCTCAGTATTTATTCTAGAGGATAACGGAAGTGGACCAACACTAGGTAGAAAGGGATTCCACATCGAGGAGGCAGACACTAGCCCCTTCACCAGGGAGAGCATCCTCGAGGAGCTCAATAAGTTAAAAACTGACAAAGCCACGAGGTCCGATGGAATCCACCCACAAATTTTAAAGGAGCTTAGGGAGAAACTCACAGATCCTCTGGCTGAGATCTTTAATAAATCACTGGAGAGTGGTAAATTGTCTGAGGACTGGAAGAAGACCACCGTGGTGCCCTTACACAAGAGTGGAAGTAAGGAGGAGGCAGGGAACTACCGCCCAGTCAGCCTCACCTCAATAGTGGGGAAAATGATGGAATCAATACTGAAGGAAAGGACAGTGGTACATTTAGAAACCAGTGGGATGTTAGATCCTAAGCAGCACAGCTTCCCAACTGGACAATCATGTCAAGCAAACATGATAGATTTCTTTAACTGGGTTACAAAAACAGTGGGCCGAGGCGAGGCAGTTGCTGTTGTATATCTATATTTCAGCAAGGCATTTAATTCCATCCCCCACGCAAGGCTCTCCAGTAAGTGAGAGGATACAGGAGTGGGAGAAAAAATTGTTAACTGGGTAAGGAACTGGCTTCAGGAGAGAACTCAGAATGTAATGGTCAATGGAACCTTGTTGAAAGAGGGCAGAGTGGCTAGTGCAGTGCCACAGGGATCAGTACTGGGACCAGTCTTCTAACATATTCACCAGCGACATAGCAAAGGGTTTGGAGGGAAAGGTATGCCTGATTGCAGATGACACCAAGCTCTGCAATAGGGTAGACACACAGGAAGGAACCTCTAGGATGGAATCAGATCTTAGGAAATTGGAGGAATGGTCAGCGACTTGGCATTTGAAATTCAGTGCCAAGAAGTGTAAGGTTATGCACCTGGGGAAAAATAGCTCGGGTAAGGTGTACACCTTAAGGGGTGAAAAATTATCTGTTACAAACCTAGAAAGGGACCCTGGAGTCATGATCTCTAATAATCTGACAGTGTGAAAGGGCAGCTAAAAAAGCTAACAGCATCCTTGGATGCATAGGCAGGGGCATAACAAGCAGAAAGCACAAAGTGATATTCCCACTATACAGATCCTTATTGAGGCCTCACCAGAAGTACTGCATCCAATTCTGGAGATCTCACTTAAAAAAAAGGATATAGACCATTTGGAGACAGTACAAAGAAGAGCAACAAAAATGGTTCTGGGCCTCCACCAGGAACCCTATGAGGCAAGGCTTAGAGAATTGAAAATGTACTCCCTAGAACAGAGAAGAAATAGGGGAGACATGATAAAACATTTAAATACCTTAAAAGAATCAACTCAGTACAGGATCAGTGCTTATTCAAAGAAAATGAGGAACAAAGAACTAGAGGTCACAGTGTGCGCCTAACGGCAGGGAAATTTAGGACAAACATCAGAAAGTCCTTCTTCAATGAGAGGGTAGTGGAGCCATGGAATGAACTTCTGCAAGAGGTAGTGGAGGTAAAGACAGTTATGGAATTCAAACTTTCTTGGGATAGGCATTGCAGTAACCTGAAAAAACAAAGCTACTTGGGAGGGGGGTATTTATACAGGCAGACTAGATGGATCATGCGGTCCCCATCTGCTGACAAATTTTTATGTTCTCATGTTCTCTATTGTTTTTTGTTTCAGCCATGAATGATGGCTGGCTTCCCACATCGCAGTGATGTCCCACCTGCCAAGTGCCTCCCCTTCTGCACATGTCCTTCCTGGTTAATCCCTGACCTAGGAGGCCTTCCAGATGGGCTAAGCTCTGAAGCTGAACTGGAGGAGGTCTAGCTTGGTCGGTGACATGGTTGGACAGAGACTGGCAGAACAGTGGTGCAGAATCATCCTAAATGAACCATCTGGCTGGCCAGAACCAGGTAGGGTAACAAACTACATAAACAAAAGAAATGAGTTTCTGGTCTCAGTTCAAATCCTAGTGAACAACTTCACAATGGCAACACAAGGCAACACCACAATATATGAGAAAAACTAACATTTCTTCCTACAGTAAAAAGATCCTGAATCAAAAGAGCATGGAGTACGACTGACCTTCTCACCTCAAAGGTGAGCAGCCTCTTTTGGTCAATGCAGTGATTTAGTGACTTGCACAGTGTGGGAGGATTTGTAGTACTGTGACTGCTCACACTAGACCTAACATCTGGCTAAATTGACTTGCATTTCCAGTGCCATCACCCATGAATGCATCAAGCAAGCACTAAATTCAACACACTTATAAAAAGATGACCACTGCAGAAAGTACATGGAATAAAATACTAAGCAAAAAGCAAAAAGTTTAAAAATTCATATAATGAGCTCAAGTACTTTTGACTTAGCACACACCAACCAAGTAGAGTTGTTTGACTTATAAAAAAAGATCCAAACTTCATATACTGCATTTTGTGAATATAATTACTGTAGGATAAAGATATCCTACAAAGTCCAGGAGGGTAGCATCTTTCAGAAAAAGAGATGTGTAAGAACAAGGGGACACAATTTAAAGATAGAAGGGGGATGGCTCAGGGGTAATGTGAGGAAATGTTTTTTCACGGAGAGAGTGGTGGATGCGTGGAACTGCCTTCCTGGGGAGGTTGTTGGGGCTAAAACAGTGGGGGAATTCAAATATGCATGGGACAGACACAAGGCAATTGTAGTGGGGGTGGCAGGAAGTAGGCTGTTGGTTAACTAGACTCTGCAGCTTATCCAGTAGGTAGGGGAATGGCCAGACTGAGTGGGTCAAATGGTCCTTATCTGCCATCAAAGTCTATGTTTCTATATCTAACATTTTATTGCAGCTATAAATTGGTGAAAAAGATCAAGGTAAACATCCATCTGCCTCCAAGCCAGCCCTATGTATCAGCAATGAATATTATCCTTTAAATTAATATTACCTGAATGTATTTATATATGGCTTGCTTTATCAAATGTACGGTATTTCTGGTACTGCCTTGTGCCTCCTATCCCAGACCTCCTTTAGCTCATCTACTGTGCCAAGACCAAACATCACCTCTGGAAGGGGAACTGTAACCCCTACAGAGCTCTGCTCAACTCCACTCTAAGGCCCTTAGTGTGCCCCTACCCAAGCATCGCCTCTGGTCCCTGATCAGAGGGGCCTTCTCCAGTACCAAACTTCAGCTCCAAGACTGAATCCCTTAAAGAAGATTTCAGAATAGAGGGGTAATTGAAAAAGAAGAGGAGGAACTCAGAGGTGTTTTTGCCTTCAACTTGGCAAAATGGAAGAATGCCAGCATCATCTTGCGGGGGAACCATTTTCCTTGGTTTACTCTCATGAGGATGTAGCGATAGTGTTGCTGGCATTCCTGGCATGGCGCATATACTGTATGTTATTTCCACTGACAATACCACTGAGTAGCATTGTCTGCTAGGATAATCTATCCAGTTCATTCTGGGCCTACTGGTGGCTTGGATTCAGGATGCAAACCTGGGTCACAATTGTTGCAAGTAGCAGCTTCTACTGTTGTACCATCAGGGCATCATATATGTTGCTTATTCTTAACATGCTCATAGCTGTTAAGGATCACATCTCTCAAAAGTGGAATACAACTGCTAATGGCTATAACATGGAACTTAAGGTTATAGCTAAAGGCAGAAAAAGTAAAAAATGGTGTTGGAGTTTAATGTATTGGTAATTATTTATTAATGGTAAGATGGAACCACAGGGGTGAAAAACCTTATTTTCAGGGGTGCACTATTGGCAGCAGCACGAGGGTACAATACATAACACTGATGAAGCCCTCTCCCTCTTTATCTTTATTTTCAACAGAACCTGGAACACCCACGCACTCCCTAGAAAACTAAGTGTCAAGCATTTTTCCCAGCTGTGGATTACTCCTGACCTTATTACACTGTTCAAATTTCATGACCTAACATGGTCAAACTACAAGTCCACCCTCACTACTGCTGATTTTCAGCACTATAGTTCTATTAGGAATGTCTGCACCAAATCTGGTGGTGCTGCTAAGACCTTATACTATAACTCAAACCTCTAATCCAACCTAAGGTTTCCAGACAACGTTTACAAAAGTTCTGCACTCCCTTGCTGACCCTCCTGCCCAACATCACCTCCTTTTAAAGGATGGCATGCTGGTACCTGACCCACTCATAGTTGCCACTATTTTTCAACCACTTCTTTACCACCTATGCCTACCAGACCAGCCTACTTTAGATGCACCCCTTGCTTCAATTCTCCCTCACTGTGATGCATTTGACTTTCCACCAGTCATCCCTGAAGAAGTCCTTCAAGCCCTCGAATCCCTAAAACCCTCAAACACAGCCCAGATGGGCTGGATCCTAACCAGCTCCAGCTTTCTGCTCTGGCCATAGACACCCCTCACGCACATCCTATCTGTCCTTCTCGCTCTCAGCTGTTCCCCAAGCCTGGAAGTTGGCCAAAATCCTCCCACTCCATAAAGGTGATCTATCTTCCTCTGAGAACTATTTGATGGACTGCATCTGACTAAGGAGAGAGTCAGTGCATTGGGGCAGAAGTTTGATGTCTTTGCAGAATATTTAAAACTAGCAAATGGGGAGAGGGGTGCAGCACCCCATACGTCGAATGGGAAGGACACCCCTCCCCCTCAGCTACTGGTCAAACAGGAGTTCAGCATGTTTGCAGTTCATTTGTATCACCAGGTAAGAAAAAAGGTTCAGCTCCCCATATGATGCACAGGGGAAATGCCAGACCTCACCCAACAACTAACACACCGAAATCTGGCCAATGGAAAATCATGAACACAAATGCTCACAGTCTGGGAAACAAGATCCCAGACTTGCAGGAAATAATGACAGAGGCTAAACTGGACATAGTAGCCATTAGCGAGATGTGGTTTACGAGCAACCACACTTAGGAGACTTCAGTACCTGCCTATGTACTGTTCAGAAGAGACCGAGGTGCAAAAAGGGGGGGGGGGTGGAGTGGCCCTGTATGTCAATGAAAATATCAAAGCTACAGAAATTCAGAATACACATAAGGAGCCAGAAAAACTGTGGGTCACCCTGGAAACAGGAAATGGGACAGCCATACGAACTGGGGTTGTCTACAGGCCCCCTGACCAGGGGGAGGACATAGACACATTACTGCTAGAAGATATACAAAACATGACAGCTAAAGGGGAGGCTCTGATAATGGGAGACTTCAACATGCCAGATACAGATTGGTCAATACCAGCAGGAACATCTGCCAGAACTAGACACATGGTGGATTCCCTGCAGGAAGGAGGGCCTCAAACAACTAGTACAACAACCCACAAGAGGCAGGGCTATCTTAGATCAAGTACTGACTAACAGGGAAAGGATCACAGATCTCCAGGTAGAAGGCCACCTGGGAGCCAGTGACCATCACATGGTATGGTTCAATTTGGCCACTAGAACTAAATCATCCCATTCCAAGGCAAACATATGGGACTTCAGAGGAGCTGACTTTGATAAGATGGCCAACAGAGTTAAGCTAGCCCTGGCAAAAAGAAATACAGGTGAGGGGGTACAGGCAAAATGGGCAAGCATTAAGAATGCAATACTTGAAATAACATCCCATTGTGTTAGAGAGGAAAGGAAGTGCAAAAGAAGAAGAAAACCACTTTGGTTCTCAAAAAATAGTAGCAGAAAAAGTCAGAGCCAAAAGGCTGGCCTTCAGGAAATATAAGGGAATGCAGCAGGATGAAGATAGGGAGGCATACCAAACTTCCCTAAGGGAAGCAGGGAAGGCAATAAGGCAGGCAAAGGCCCAAAAGAAAGTAAAAGAAGGTGACAAGACTTTCTATAGATACATTAGTGAAAGGAGAAAGTCCAGAGGGGGTATTGCTAAAGATCAAAGGAGATAAGGATGTGTGTGAGGAGGAGGATACTTCTGCTCACTATTTACTGAAGAGAAGGTAGGGCAGGGCCCACAGCTCAGCACCATGGACACAAGGGGGAGGGAGGTATGCACTAGTCCCTTCACAAAGAAAGAGTCCTGCAAGAGCTCGATAAGCTCAGGGTGGACAAGGCAATGGGGCCTGATGGCATACATCCCAGGGTACTAAAGGAGCTAAGGGTGAAACTAGCAGAGCCATTATCAGAACTGTTTAGTGAGTCTCTGAGCACAGGAGAGGCCCCAGAAGACTGGAGAATTGCTCACATGATCCTGCTCCACAAGAATGGTAGCAGGGAGGAGGCAGGGAACTACAGACCAGTCAGTCTTACCTCAGTAGTGGGCAAGATTATGGAGGCACTCCTTAAGGAAAGGATCGTGCAACACCTGGAATCCATAGGAGCACGAGATCCAAGACAGCATGGGTTTACAAAAAGAAGGTCCTGTCAAACTAATCTCATAGATTTCTTTGACTCAGTAACCAGAGTGGTGGACAAAGGGAAGCAGTTGATGTCACCTACCTTGACTTCAGCAAAGCTTTCAATACTATTCCACATAGAAGATTGATTAATAAGCTGAGTAGGCTCAGGGTGGGCCAGACGTTGGTCAACTGGGTAGCAAACTGGTTGACAGGCAGAAAACAGAGAGTGGTGGTAAATGGTATACAGTCAGAAGAGATGCAAGTCACAAGTGGGGTACCTCAGTGATCAGTCCTGGGGCCAGTCCTCTTCAATATTTTCATCAGCGACATTGCAGATGGACTGGAGGGTAAGGTTTGTCTGTTTGCAGATGACACCAATATCTGCAACAGAGTAGATGATCCAGATGGGGTGGGCAGAATGAGAAGAGATCTGGATAAATTAGCAAAATGGTCAGAAGAGTGGCAACTGGGGTTTAATGCAAAGAAGTGCAAGATCATGCACATAGGGAAGAGAAGCTCGGAAGCCACTTATAGGCTGGGAGGGGAGTTGCAGGCAGTCACAAGGGAAGAAAGGGACTTGGGCATCATCATCACCGATGACCTGAAATCATCCAAGCGGACCACTAAAGCAGTAGGTAAGGCTAGGGGGATGTTGGGGTGTATTAGTAGGGGTATCACAAGTCATAAGAGGGAGGTAATAATCCCTTTACAAGACACTGCATGCAGTGAGTTGGAGGCCACACCTTCACAAGGACGTTAACCAAATTGAGGCAGTCCAGAGAAGGGCAACCAAAGTGGTGCAGGGACTACATCAGAAAACATATGAGGACAGATTAATGGAGCTCAATATGTATACTTTGGAGCAAAGGAGGGAGAGAGGTGATATGATCAAAACATTCAAACACCTTTAGGGCATTAACAAGGTGAAAGAGTCTAACATGTTTCAATATAAGAAAAATAGCAGGACAAGAGGACACAGCATGAGATTAGAGGGAGGCTGATTAAGGGGTAATGTGTGAACATTCTTTTTCACAGAAAGGATGGTGGATGCATGGAATGGCCTACCTCAGGAAGTGGTGGATATGAATACAGTGCAGGACCTCAAACAGGCAGGGGATAGGCATAAGGGATCAATACAGATGAGTATGAATAGATAGGCCATTGATAGAGCAAAGGCCAATGGCACATTTACTGTATAAGGTAAAAAAAGAAATGGGCAGACTGGATGGGCCTTGTGGCCCTTATCTGCCGTCAACTTCCGTGTTTCTATGTAACTACTGGTCATTCTTCCTACTTCCCTCCCTCGCAAAACTACAGAAATCCTTAGTGCTTTCCAGGCTCACTGCCTTTCTTGACTCCACACCCTTTCTCTGCCCCTTCCAATCTGACTTGAGAAATATACATTCCACTGCCTCCTCTCTCCTCAGAGTAACTGACTACATCCTCTCAGGAATGGACAAAGGTCAGATCACAGCAGCCCTTTTCATGGATCTGGCCAAGGCATTCAATTCCATTTCCCATCATCTCCTCTTAAATAAGTTGTCCCTAGCAAGTCTTTCACACCCCACTATTAACTGGCTCTGCTCCTATCTGACTGGCCACCAATAGTTGGTACAGGTGGGCAGCATACTGCTCCCCCCCGGCTCTCCATCCTGACCAGTGTCCCCCAAGGCTCCATCTTTGGCCCAATCTTATTCTCCATCTTTTTTAAACAACCTTCCCTCAGTCTGTGCCTCCTCAGACATACACATGAATGCTGATGACGCCATAATCTACACCTCTGCCCAGACAACTGCTACTGCTTAGATCCTTCTCCAGCATGATATTCTGAATGTTCTCCACTGGTTCAAGGCCAATGAACTCACAATGAACACACAAAAAACAGTATCCATGACCTGCGGCACAGGTCAAAAGCTAGCAAAACTCCCCTCTTTCCCTACCTTCTAAGCCCTATATGGCACCCAACTTGAGGCAGTCCCAGCGTTCAAATACCTGGTTGTTTGGCTTGAGAGCAAATTAAACTTTGCCACTCACTTTGATGCTATCCATACCAAGCTCCACCAAAAACTCAGTGCCTTATACTCTACTAAGGACGGTTTCCTGTTTCCTATACACTGAATTTTTTCCTACAGACTGATAACCCCCATTTCTGGCAACACCAATGTGGTATACAGTTAAGCCCTTCCATCATTCCTTGCCAGACTAGAAACTCTGTATAACACATTCTGTCATTCTGCCTCTAACTCCCCCCCCACACCCACCATTGTTTATTATACTCCACACTTTCCCTACCTCCCCTTCCACAATGCCGCCAAAACCAGTGCTTCATCCTTATTGCCAAGTACTGGTATGACTCTTTACCTTTTTACCCATCTTCACTTTTTTCACCTATGGCTGTGTCTGACTATACTCTTCATACAGTGACTCTCACACCTTTTCCATACCCTATCCACACTCTTGTGCAAGAGAAGCTGCTTTCTTGTGCCGGCTTCCCACTCTTTGGAACCAACTTCCCTCCTCTCCAGTTTTCCCCCTCCCTTCTCTCTCTTAAGCATGTTCTAAGGCTCTCCCCTACCACCACCTTCCCAGAGTAGTTGTGGTATTACATCAGGGTGTATGTACCTTTCTCCACTGCTCAACTGGATCTCTAGACCTCCTTGTTAGCCTATTTGTAGAATTAATACTGTAGGTATTCATACTTCTGCTTCAATATACTACACCTGTATGATATATGATTCTTCTAACCCTTGATAGTGTTTTCTTATGCCATTACTGTGTTGTATTATATGTTTTTGCATGTATTACTATGCCAGTATATAATATTGTACCAAACCTTTCTCACTAGATTGTTACTGCTTGTTTTATTCTGTTTAATGATTGTTATATTTCCCATGTTTGCAACTACCCATTTGTACCCTGTCATCAGGTCACACCTGGTAATGAGCCGTAGCGCAGCGTGCGATTTCTGTTTACCAGATTTTAAATAAATAAATAACCGTGAATATACTGTATACATGAAACTTCAAACAAGTTCAGTCTCCAGTGTCCAGTTTTGCTGAAACAGTTTACATTGCTAGTTTATCAACCGAATTTTCATAGCCTCCGCCAACACTAAAAGTTTTTGTTTTATACTTTATTTTTTATTATTTTACCAATGATAAAACATTACATTGTACATAGAGTGGACTGTCTGATTACATAAACCATATAGGACTTCAGTCCCTTATTAACGGGATATGTGCATTCACCATATTGAGATACCACATAAGGGGTAACCTCATTGTATATTGTAAAAACTCCTATAAAAAATACCTAAATTGTGCAGTGTTTAAATGAGTCCATGAGTAGCATGGCATTTTCTGACATTGGTTAATGTCCAGCATTAGTCCTTCAAAGACAGTTTGATCCCAGGTGGGACATTTGACTCCATGCTTTAAATCGTAAGTGACAAATCCTCAAAATTTAGAACTGAGAGCAGTTCAGAAATACTGATTCTTTACATCACCCCATATATCCCATCCATCACTATTCAAATAATTAACTGTTTTAAATTTTGAAACAACTCATTAAAACTCAGAAAAGCGATCGAAAGACAGCTACAGAAAGTACAACAAGAACTGTTTTTTTAATTAGTCTCTGAGTCCAGAACTATTGGTCTGCTAACGAAAGCAGACATTGGGTTATCAAAAAGGTTCAACGAGGCCTTACTCAGATATCACCCTCTTCATCGTGTAGGTCCATGGCCACAAGGGAATTCCTGGAGGCAGCAGTAAATCTGGTTGCCCATTTTCCAGCGTCGATGGGGTCAGAGAAAAGGTACACTTTCCCCTCCCAGACAATTCACAAATGAGCGGGGTAGATCATCGTGCAGTGGATATTAGCCTCCTGCAATGAATGCCTCACTCTGTCAAATTTTTTGTGACATTGTCTCATCGCGTAGCTAATGTCTGGGAAAAGATATTCTTGGTGGTTATCTATCATGATGTGTCCCACTTGGCGTGCCAGCTGAAGTATACAATCCCTTCCTCTCTCCCACACCTGATGTTACCACCATCAAAGTTCAGGGCTCCACTGAGTCTTGCTGTCGGCCTCAAGGAGTAATCTGGTAGACATTTTGGATGCCCGTTATTGGCTCCGTTCTGGTAGGTACAAGTTTCTCCGTCAAGAAGTCCTTTGCAAATATCAATGGGTGATCTCCTTCACTTCCCTCTGGAAAACCCAGGATCCTGATGTTCAAGTTCAAGTTTATTGTAGGAAAACTCTGTTGAGCAAGCTCATTCACAAGGAGATCCTTTGACACAGACAGGTAGTTACAGTTGCATAACTGAAAAAACAGTACATATTCAAGTACAGAATTATGGGCAAGCATTAACATGTTGCATAATAATGACAATGACATAGAAAAATACAAGTACAGAAAAAAGGTACAAAGTGCTTGATTCAGAGTATTAAGGCAGCTAATTTCTAGGTAAGTAAGAGGAAGCAGTGGGCTAGGGTTAGAGCAGTGAGCTGGGATTTAGAAGCAGCTGCACGTATCTTTTATTTTTGCTGCAGCCAACCTTTTAAATAGGCTGACAATGACAGGGACAGTACTGGGAAGCTTCAGTATGCCTTGGAGCTGGTTCCAGATAGTTGGGGGTACGCTCGATATGGCCTGCTTGCCGAGTGAGGTGCGAGTTCTTGGTACATCGAGGAGGAGGAAGTCATTTTTCCTAAGAGAGTAGGTGCAATGGGAAATATGGAAAAGGGTTGTGAGATAGTTCGGGATCTTGTTCAGGAGTAGCTTAAGAGTCCAGATACCAGCATGTGTGTGTCTAGTTGAGAATGATGTCCAGCTGGCGGCTAGATACAAATTTCAATGGTGGGTTTGGTAAGGCAGGTTTGTCATGAACCATATGGCATGGTGGTAGAGGATGTCTAGGTTGTTGAGTCCTGCGGCCGCTGCGGAGGAATAAATTAGATCTCCATAGTCGAGTAGTGGCAAAAACATGGCCTGGACCAGCCTAGTTCTGGTGTCCAGTGGAAAGAGGGACTTGTTACGGAAGAAGAAACCTAGCCTAATTTTTAGCCTTTTTGCCAGATCATCGAGGTGGTTAATGAAAGGAAAGCTTTTTGTCTAGCCACATACCAAGATATTTGAATTTGGAGATGATTTCAAGGGGTTCACCTAGGAAGGTAGTGATGAATTCTTTGTGCGTGTTTGCAAGGGAAGTGGAGGTGGTGTTTGGGGCAAAGATCATGGCCTTAGTTTTCTTGGCATTGAGGAGTAGTTTGGCATTGATTAGGTTGATTTCTAGTTGTGCAAAGTCGGCTTGGAGTACATCCCTCATGTTGGCACTATGGGCCTGATTCTCATTTGTCTCCTTTCTAGTTCATAGATGTTGCAGCTCTTCTGTCATAAGTGAAGTGGCTCCCATGGCAGAGTCAGCCCATTTGTCCACCTCATGGATTTCAGTTTTCAGGCCATCTACTGTGGTTTCTAGCACAGTCATTCTTGAGTTAAACCCTTCAACTTTTTTGGGTCAGACCAGTGACTGACTGGATCAGAGTTTGTATTTTGGAGCACAGGGTAGTGAGGGTCTCTTCAGTACTAGAATCTGCCATCTGGGCCTCCAATCCCGATTGCAAGGGCTGCACGCCACCAGCTCCTCTTACTCTATTGGTTCCTCCTGTCGCTTCGTCTCACTTCAGATTCCCAATTCTTGATGTAGTTGAGGGTCGGGAATTCAGTGAAGCTGTCAAAAACCACCAAAACCCACTAAAAAATGTTTGAATTTAATGAATTAGTAGTACTAGACAGAACACCAGGAGGAAGGAGCTGCTGGTATAACTAAAACTTCTCCACAGGGACTAAGAACTAGAAATCTTGTGCTGGGACCTTCAACTTAGGGTAAAAAAAAGTTAGTGTGTTTGTCAGAGGTAGTTGAAGTAAATTGTTACGTTATCTGTGTACTTATCTAGGTGCTTGTCACAGGTGTCAGAAGGGAATTGTTATCTGTGAAATTAACTAAGTGTAGAAAGATTTGCAAAGTAGGGGCAGTGGCTTAGCTAAAAGGAGCCAGGTTAAAACCAGATTTAAGCACTGCCCTAGATAGCTTCTGCCAGAGAACAGACAGAACACCAGGAGGAAGGAGCTACTGGTATAACTAAAACTTCTCTACTGGGACTATATTGCCCTCCTTCCCTCCCCTCCATCCCCCAACCTAAACCAGTTCTACTTTTACAGGCACAGGATTTAACTGACAACAGGAACTTACTGTTTGGGACCAGGAAGTGAGTGATCACAGAGCCACCAAAGACTCACCATCCTAGAAGGGCAAGAGTAGCTCTCCATCGCCCCCAGCTGCTGGAGGTCTGACTCTGAGCAAGTAAGGAGACTATTGAGAAATATAGGAACTTCTTCTTAGAACAGGAAGATCAGGAGCTAAAAGGGCACAGAGGCAGTAAATAAGTAGGGGAAGAAAAAAAAGAAAAAAAAAGAAAATAAACAAACAGAGGAAAGAGTAAGTATTCCAAACAATAGTTAGGGGGCCAGAAAAAAGACATGATGGGAGTGGTGCAGTGCAGTGGCTGTGGAGCAGCAGTCTTCCAGGAGACGTTCTGGAGGATGCAGTGTTGTCCCATCTGCAGGCACCTCTCTGGGCTGAGGGAGGAGGTTGCTCATCTCCAGGCTGAGTTGGCCAGGATTTGTGGGACCTCCTCTCCCACGCAGGGACCACCAGGGTCACTGCCATTGCCTCAGAGGTTGCCAAGAAAGAGGAGCAGTTGGACCACAGTGGGCTCAGGGAGGGTGAGGGTGGTGGAACAGAGGTGCATCCCTCCAGTTGTACTTCTCCACAGTTTCTATGCCGTTCTGGAAAAGTGTGGTTCCTCTATGGAGGCACTCACAGTGGAGACCAAGGAGGATGCTGGGAACCTCCACAAAGGAGACCCACAGGAGGGTGGCATGGGACCCCACAGGGGAAGGAAACAACTCCTGGTGGGGGACTCCATTGTGAGAAAGGTAGAACTGGGGGAGAAAGGGGAGAGGGAGGTAAGGTGCCTGCCTGGCGCCATGGCTTGGAGGGACAGGGAGCGAATCCTCAGGATCACAGGAGCAGCTGCACAGGGAGGGAGCTGGATGTCATTGTCCACCTAGGGACAAATGACCTGGCTAAGAAAGGGATCAGAGCAGTGCAAGAAGCATTTGTGGAGATGGGGAGGGGCCTTAGACAAATAGCACACATGGTAACCTTCTCGGAGGTGCTGTCTGTCTATGGCATGGATGAGGCCAGGGTGCTCCACACCATGGGATTCAATCAGTGGTTGAAAAACTGGTGCAGAGCTCAGGGATTTGGCTTCATTGGGGACTGGGGGTCCACCTGGATGGATGCAGGCCTATACTGGTGTGATGGTCTGCATCTATCCAGGAGGGGAACCAGGATCCTAGGTGATAGGTTTAAATACATCATTGACAAGCATTTAAACTAGCCAAGGGGGGAGGCACTGGAAAGGAGCAGGGAAATCTTTGCCACCCCAAAAATATTCAGGGTACTAAGTGAGGTAGACATCAACATAAAGATGTCAATAGGGAGAAGCTCAGGGATAAATGGAGAAAGTGATTAACACAATAAGAACAGGGATGGGGCAAAAAGGGGTAAGACCATCAAGAAATGGAGGGTAATGAGTACCAATGCCCATAATCTGGGCAACAAGCTCCCTGAACTGGTGGCCTTGATGGAAGAGGGATGCCTGGATATCATAGCAGTCACAGAAACATGGTACACAGAGAACCATGACTGGGATGTTAACATACCAGGGTACACAACCTACAGGAGAGAAAGGGAGGGCAGAAAAGGGGGCGGAGTACCTCTCTATGTAAGGCAAGGGATAAAAGCAACTGAACAAAAGAGTAAACAGGGAGAAGAGGAGGCACTGTGGGTCATCTTAGAGACTGGAAATGGCACCACAATCTGCACAGGGGTTGTATACAGAGCCCCATGTCAGCGGGAGGGAATGGACAAGGATATGATAGAAGGCATACTTAGGATGGCAGAGAAAGGGGAGATACTGTTGCTGGGGGACCTTAATATGCCAGATGTTAACTGGAGCACCTTTGCTGCAGCCACATCCAAAAACAGGGCCATTCTTGATGCCCTTCAGGTGGCATGCCTCAGACAGCTAGTTTTAGAACCTACTTGTGATGGAGCAATCTTAGACCTCATACTCTCAAATGGGGACAGTGAGAGGATCTCAGATCTAGAAGTGGGTAGCCATTTGGGAACAAGTGACCACCAAACAGTGTGGATCACGATAAACTCAGCTACAGAGTCAAGCCATACAAAAGTGAGGGTTCTGGACTTCAGGAGGGCTGACTTTAGCAAGATGGGAGAGTGCCTTAGAAGAGCACTAGCAAACAGGCTAGAAGGAGGGGTGGAGCAACAATGCGGAAACATCACAGAGGCAACAAGCCTTTGTGTGAAGCAAATAAACAAATCAAAATGAAAGAAAAAGCCACTATGGTTCTCAAAAGAAGTGGCGGTGAAGGTTAGGGAGAAAAAGATAGCATTCAGGAAGTATAAGGAAACTCAGAAGGAGCAGGACAGAGAACTGTACCAGTTAAGGCAGAAGGAAGCAGGGAGGGTAGTCAGAATAGCAAAGGCACAAACTGAGTAAAAGATAGCCAACTTGGTTAAGAAGGGGGATAAAATCTTTTATAGGTATATCAGGAAGCTTAGAAAGACAGAGGGAGGGATAGTGAGGCTGAATAGAATGGATGGTGGGTGGGCAGAGAGTGACAGTGAAAAAGCAGGGATACTGAATGAATACTTCTGTTCAGTATTCACAAAAGAGGAAGTGGGGGAGGTGCCTAATCCAAATAACAGAAGCACTCTGGAGAGGAGGGTCGATCCCAGTCCTTTCACAGAAGAAAGGGTTCTGAAAGACCTCCTAAAACTGAAGATGAACAAAGCAATGGGGCCAGATGAAATTCACCCCAGAATTCAAAAATAATTAAGCAGAGAACTAGTGACACCACTGACTACCCTTTGTAACAAATCATGGGAGGATGGTGTGGTACCTGAGGACTGGAAGAAGGCCGATGTGATTCCCCTTCACAAAAGTGGGAGCAAGACAAAGGCAGGAAACTACAGACCTGTCAGTTTGACCTCTGTGGTAGGGAAAGTGATGGAATCACTTCTGAAGGAAAGAATTGTTGAGTACCTACAGGCCAGTGGGGCACAGGACCCAAGGCAGCAAGGGTTCACAGCGGGAAGGTCACGTCAGATGAATCAAATTGATTTCTTTGACTGGGTGACCAAAGTAGTAGACCAGGGAGGGGCTGTAGACATGGTCTACCTAGACTTTAGCAAGGCATTTGACACAGTCCCACACAAAAGATTAGTAGTCAAATTAATCAGCCTTGAAGTGGGTCCCAGGGTGGTAGCATGGGTAAAACATTGGCTGAACAACAGGACACAGAAGGTAATTGTACATGGAGTCCACTCTGAAGAAAGAGGGGTTACTAGTGGGGTACCGCAGGGTTCAGTACTGGGTCCAGTCCTTTTTAATGTCTTTATAAGTGACATTGCAGAGGGACTGGAAGGAAAAGTATGGCTCTTTGCAGATGACAAAGATCTGCAACAGGGTTGATACACAAGGAGGCATGGAAAGGATGAGAAGGGACTTGGCAAGTTTGGAGGAATGGTTAGAAGTATGGCAGCTTGGATTCAAGGCAAAGAAGTGCAAAGTAATGCACCTGGGAAACAAGAACCCAGGGAAAGATTACACAATGGGGGGAGGTAGTAACAACAACAAAAATGGAAAGGGACCTGGGGGTAATCATATCAGATGACCTTAAGGTTGGCAAGCAATGTGAGAAGGTGGTAGGGAGGGCTGGGGGGATGCTGAGATGTATAGGGAGAGGCATCACCAGCAGAAAACAGGAAGTTGTTATCCCCCTGTACAGACAGTTGGTGAGACCCCATCTGGAGTATTGCATCCAGGTCTGGAGACTCCATCTCTGGAAGGACATAGACAGGATGGAGGCAGTTCAGAGGAGGGCAACTAAATGGTGCAGGGTCTGCAAGAGAAACCATATGAGGAGAGGCTAAAGGAGCTTAATATGTATACTTTTGAGGAAAGGAGGGAGAGGGGGGACATGATAGAAACATTTAAGTACCTCAGTGGAATCAACAAAGTCCAAGAGGGTAGCATCTTTCAGATAAAGAGATGTGCAAGAACAAGGGGACACAATTTGAAGATAGAGGGGGGACGGCTCAGGGGCAATGTGAGGAAGTATTTTTTCACAGAGAGGGTGGTGGATGCATGGAACAGCCTTCCTGAGGAGGTTGTGGGGTCTAAAACTGTGGGAGAATTCAAGAATGCATGGGACAGACATAAGGCAATTTTTGTGGGGGTAGGAAGAAATAGGCTGTTGGTTAAATAGGATCTGCAGCTTATCCTCTATGTAGGGAAATGGGCAGACTAGGTGGGCCAAGCGGTCCTTATCTGCCATCAAAGTCTATGTTTCTATGTTACTAGATGAAGAAGCTGTAATTTCCTCTGTCTACACAGCTCAGGCTCCACAGCACCCCCCATAAACGTTGTTTCTTAATAATATGCCCATCTGTCTATGAACCTGCAACATTCACTGGCTCTTTTCAACTTATTCACATTGCAGGATGAACTATGTACAGATTACTGAAAATGTAAAAGGGATTGAAGAGACTCAGCCAATATAAATAACCAGGTTTTAGAATTGAGCCACTTGATTATGTTGAATTCCATATGGACTTAAATAAATCAATCAAAATCTTTATTTTTCCAGGAGGAACATCGAGACAAGCTCATTTACAAGATGGACCTGGGGCAAAACAATTGCCAACAGGGTTAAGACATAACAAGTTGAGTGAATGTACATAATAACATATAACCATTATATGAAACATGATACTTCCACCAGAACATAGCAATAGGTTCAAAAGGAGGTAGTGCCATTTAAATACAACTGCACAGATACAGATATAGAGACATAAGGTAATGAGCTAAAGTTTATACAGTCAACATCATTGGAGGAGTCATAGTGAGCAGGAGTGGCAGTTCCTCTGGCGTCAAAGTGCGAAGAAGACTGAGATGTAAATGTCCTTTGATAGGTACTGTAGGCGTGGCCTGACAAGTGGGGTGGGAAGGGGAGGGGGGTACAGGGAGTGGGGAGGGAAGTTCAGATGAGATAGGAGAGGGTTGGACATGATGGCCTAGGGAGGAAGGACTGTTCTAAGGGAGAAACATGACAGATGCTACTGGCAATGGTTGAGATTTAAGTCCAATATTTGAAGCAAAGACAGATCATGATGTTGGGACCTTGATTTGGACAATGACAGAAGGGAGGACTCAAAAGATGTCTCAGGCAATGGTTGAGGTTTAAGTCCAGAATTTAAAGCAGTAACAAACTGTGATGTTAAGACCTTGACTTGAAGCAATGAAAGACCTCAGAGAAGGTCCTCAGGAGCAAGGATTTGAAGAGGGAGAACATGACAGGGGAAGTGAGCCTTAAGGTTTTCTGGATATTATTCCAGAGTGTAGGAAGAGTGAAACTTATTGAGGCTCTACCAAAGCACATTTTAACTTTAGGGATAGCCAGAAATAAGATGGTAAGACTTTGGAGAAAATAGGCACTAGGGATGCAGGGAGTTAGGCAGCTAGTGAGATACTGAGGTAATTTGTGAGTGATTGTCTTATATGTCCATAGAACAGCATTCTTTTGCCTTCTGAAGCTAAAGGAGCTCCAGCCTACGGAATAATGGAGGATGCAGTGGTGTGTGTCATAAGGGGCATCTGAAATGAAATTAAGAACTCTGTGGTATAGGGTATCAAGCTTGGAGAGAGCTGTGCTAGTACTATAGCTATATAGGAAGTCCGCATAGTCTAGGAGAGGCAAGAAGGTAGCTTGGACTAGGAGTTTACTAGCCTCCTGGGTTAGTGAGTGCTTGATCCTGAAGAAAATACCAAGCCTTTGATGCAGTTTCTTGGTGAGTTCTTCAATGTGATCAATGAAGGACAATTTGTAGTCCATCCAGACCCCCAGGTATTTGAATTCTTCCATGAACTCCAGGGCTTCTCCCAAAAGGGTGCTTATGTGAGGAACCTTATCTGGGTTTTTTTTTTAGATGAGGGGCCAGTGGAGAGAAAATCATGGCCTTAGTTTTTTGGCATTGAGCAGGAGTTTCAAGTTGAGTAGATTTTTTGGAGGATGTCAAAATCATTCTGGAGGTGCAAAATGGCTTGATACGGAGTTGATCTGTCAATGTATAGCACTGTATTATCAGCAAAGAGATGGATACTAAATGACTTTAGGCCAGTGTCAATTTGATTAATATAACTGGCAAAGAGTAGTGGACCAAGTATGGATCCTTGGGGGACACCTTTAAGGAGTATTTGTTTTGGCGATAGGTCTCCTTCAGCCTTGACCTGCTGCTCTCTGCCCACAAGATAGTTTGCGAGCCAACTTAGGGTGAGGTTATCCACCCCAACTTTCTTCAGGGTCACCAGGAGCAAATTGTGGTCCACTGTGTCGAAAGCCTTGCCAAGGTCCAGAAACAAGGTGCATATGTATTGTTTGTTATCAAGTGCAGACTGCCAGTCATTTATAACCTTAGCAAGTTCAGTGGAGGTACTATCCATGGGATGGAAACCAGATTGAATCGGGTTTAGTAGATTAAAACTTTCCAGATGAGATCTGAGCTGTTCATTTACTACCTTCCCCAATAGTTTTGACAAGGCCAGGAGCAAGGAGATTGAGCAGTAGTTATTTAGGTTGCAGGGGTCCCCTGATTTGAATAGAGGGATGACATGGGCCATCTTCCAGACCTTAGGGAGGGAGCCCTGACTGAGAGACAAATTGAAAAGGTGGATAATAAGGGGAGTCAAAATATAGTAGGCCAACTTTAGGAAGAAAGGCTCAATCATATCCTCGCCCACACTTTTCTTAGTATCAAGTTGAAGAAGGAGATACTCAACCTGTTTGATCGTGACCGGACAGAAGGAGGAGTGGTAAGGGTCAGTAGATTCCAGATCATGGCAATCAGATGACTGACTAAGGAACTGTGCCCTGATGGCATTTGCTGGGGAGGTATCAAAAGTCATCCCTGCTGTGGCAAAGTGATTGTTAAGGAGGTCAAGGATCTCACTTTAATCTATAGTGTGGGTACCACTAGTCGAAACTTTGTGGGGAAGTGTGCCAGCACTGTTATGGCCTTCTACCTCCCTTAAAGTTTTCCAAAACTTAGTAGCAGAGTTAGTGGATGCATTAAGTTCAGAACAGAAATAACTAGACTTCACAGCTCTGATAGTTTTCATGCAGAAATTCCTTGCAGTTCAGAAAGCAGACCAGTCTGTGGCCAGTTTAGACTTTATGGCTCTTTTCCAAAGAGCATCCCTATGCCATAAGGCAGTAAATAACTTTTCCACAATGGAGGTTAGTCTGTGAAGAGTCACCAGATAATATGGGCTTGGTCTTTATAGTGATCATCAGCTCCATTTTCTGGCTGAAACATACTGGTCAAACAAGCCCAAATCAGACACAAACACTTTGCACCTTTGAGATACCATTAGATCTGTCTGCCAAACAAATAATTGTGTTTTTAATGACATATTTTAACTTCCTTGTAAGTTTTGTTAAATGGGAACTGTCAGCATTCCCCAGGCAAAAACAATGGACCTATAGTCCTCATTAGGTAAAATGCACTGGTGGCATTTTTTTTAAGTAACTTACTCAGCTGATGTTTGCAGTTTATCTGGTTGATCCTCTGACCATCTGTCCATCATTACTGTTCCTGAGCCCCCCACAGCAAGCCCATTAATGATGCGACTGATGGGATAAGTGGCGGGGGACTCATATGACAGTAGAGTTGTCTGAAAATATTAAAAGATGTAGGGAGCATGTCGGCACTTCTAGCTCCAGTACCAATTGATCAATGAAAGTGGTTTATATTTATTCTCTGATGGGCCAGGCTGTTTACCAGATCCAGCAGGTAGTTAGGAGTGGGTGCCAGATTTTCTTCATTTCTTGTCAGGCCACATTGGGCACCAGATATTCTATTCTATTCTATTCTATTCTATTCTATTCTATTCTACCTGCACTACCAGTATGGAACTTCAGTGCCTTGCAAAACACTTTGGGATACAGTGTGCATGAAAGTCATGCTGATTAAGGGTTGTTTGTAATTGCCTCAACCTGGCCCACTCTTGCTCCAGCAACTAATCTCCCCCCTTAGTTTTTCCAGTCTATAGCCAGGATACGTGGCTGTTTTTTTATTATACAGTGAGGCTGAGAAAGATACTCTCTAGTTCCTACAAGCATCAAATTTATTTATTATTTATTTATTTATTCACGTCTAGGATTACAAATACCTTTGAGCCAAGGCTCTTTTACAAAGGTTTCACGTCATAGAAAATAGACATACAGTGGTAGGAATGATTACAACAATAGTCAAACAATATGGCACTATAGTTATAGGATAGACAAAATAACATTTTAAGGCATGGTACTAGATGTTCAGACTAGATCAGATAACCTGCAGTGAGGGTGAGATTAGATGAAGGGAAACAGAGGTAAAGAAGACAGAGAAGGGGGGGGTAAAGGAGGAACAAACAACTATGCAGCCATAGGTGGTTGTCAAACACAACAGGGGATAAGTGCTGGTGACAAGGTGGGGGTGGGATGAAGGGGGAGTGGAAGGCAGGTGAAGTTGGGTTGTCGATGAAATAAGAGCATCAGAGGGTAATGGTGCAGCCAGATGGGAGTCGAGAGGCAGAGGAGACCCCAGGGACATGTCAGCTACAGTCGTGGGCTATAATAGCTATTCTATTATTTGTTCTTCCACTCAAGCTTATGCATTGTCATTCTTGTCAGCGGGGGGGGGGGGAGTAGGCAAATCAACCCCACCTAGGTCAGCTGCACATTCATAAGTAGTAGCACCTCTTGCTCAAAGGGTACACATGCACTCTCCTCCTTACAGCCACCAGAAAGTTAGCAAAGAATTAGACAGCTGCAAAGAACAATAGCTAGGTACAACACTCACTCATTCACAGCCATAAAAAGGTGTATCCTAGTTTTCCAATACATTTCAAAGGGACAGCTTCAAAACACATCCTGACTTTGATCCCAGTAGGAACTGGTCTGCTATGTAGAGCAACCCTAAAATCAGTGAAGATTCCTGTTCCTACAATATCCACACTCAGTCTACTACCAGTAGGAAATTAGGAGACAACTCAGCTATATAGTATCAAGAGTAAGCATGCTGGGCCATGGTTTGCCAGTACCATACTGACACTATCACAATTGCCGCCTTATACTAATGAAGCCTTTAAATGGCAAAAGGTTAGATCTTTGACCACCGTACTGCACCATATTGGTAAACCTCGAAGTTCTCTTCGACGAAGTCACACATTTCTAGCCATTTAGTAACAAAATAAAAATACAATTGTATTACAAATGTAGACAGCTTCTGTCATTATCATAGAAACTGACTACAGTTCACTTTGTGTGTAGGTTGTTAAAATACAGGCAGCTATAATTATCATACAAACTGACTACAGCTCACTTTTGGCTCCATACTCTGTTGTTCTGTGGCCCTATGCAGCACATAGGGTCATAGGGCCAAGACATGCACATTTTGAGTCTCCTTAGGACACCCATTGCTGGACTAGCAGTCTGCCGCTGCTGCATGTCCCTTCCATGCTCCAACCTTTCCTGTACCTGTGCAACTGTGTGGCCAGTCAGCAAAGGTCATGGGGAGAGGACATGCTGATGATGGGTGGGCAAAACAAGAAATTCAGGAAGCCATTTCTACTCTGCCAGCATGGTGTCATGGGGTAGTTCAATACCTAGGTGGAGGGCTGTCACTCCCTCTAACAAATGTCTGGAAGACGTGCTGTCACCCTGCAGCAATGGACTCCAGCTTTCATCTTATCCTCCATGCCACAGAAGGCGGAGGAAAGGATATCAGTGGGGCACAGTGTTAGCAGAATTAACAAAACGAATATTTTCAGAGTGGGACTCAGCAGCCCTTACATGAATTGCCAATCCTCTGCTCCTGAGAATTGGGGATCTTCTGTGGGACTGACCATAACTCCCAATTTGGTCTGTCCCCAGGCTGAAACAATTTCCCTTGGGTGGGACAATGCCGCCAGCCAGGGGTAGTGCATTATGACCCCATGTGTCCATCTGGGGCCAGGAACATGGCATATAGTTGCATAGTTCAGTACACACATTTTCTGGTCCATACTGACCCTTGTCACGCATAGAACCCTTCATGTATAGGATGTTAAAATACCAACAGCTCCTTTCATTATACAAATTAGTTACAGTTCACTTTGTGTATAGGATGTCAAAATAGAGACAGTTTTGTTCAGTTACAAGTTCCAAGAGCAGATCTGAATCATCCTCTCTTCCAGCATATGGCTACATTTTGTTTGTTCTGCAGCATCATGAAACATATCTACCAGATACAACAGGTTGGGCTGAAATACATAAATACATATCATCACCTCGCAGACAACCAGGAACCCTCCCCTAACCTGTCAGTAAGTTCTCTCCTTTGAAAGCTATATTTGCATTTATTTTTTCACCAGGAAATCCCACTGAAGCAGAAGCTTATTTGCATGCAGGTTCAGAAGATCAAAAAGCAGATAACCAAAGTACTAAAATATAACAAATTATATAATATACACAGGTAGTTTATTAATTTTCATTATTCTTCGGTAACCAATAAAAGCTGCTGGGCACATGGCCCATATACAGGTGTGACCTGGGAGAGCAGGGAGGTTAAGTGACTTGCTTGGGGTCATAAGCAGGTAAGTGGAGGCTGTGGCAAACAAACCCAGGTCTGCTAGATGTACCAAGCTCTTTCACAGCTTGTTGCTGGGGTTTTCCAGTTCATACTTAGCCCTGCCATGTATAGAGCCCTTCGTGTATAGGATGTTAAAAATACTGACAGCTCCTTTCATTGTCACACAAAGTAACTGCAGTTCATTTTATGTGTCAGATGTTAAGACAGAGACAGGTTTATTCAGTTGCAAGTTCTAAGAGCTAATCTAAATTATTTCATTTTCCAGCACATGGCTACATTTTGTTTGTTCCACAGCGTCATAAAACATTGTGTAATCTACCATATACAACATGTTGACCTGAAAGACATACAGTAGTTACATATCATCACCTGGCAGACAGCCAGGAACCAAAAGCATTCAGCATTTATAAAGAGCCTGGTACTAGTATTGATTTTTCCTTACTTTCAAAATGTTAAATACTTTTCTTCTGCTCTAAGGTATCTGTTAATTGATCCAAATGTAGTTATTGGATTTATTCAGGATCTTATATTTTTGGAATTCAATTTATGGTGCACCTCATCTTGAAATCATAAAACTAATGATTTGAAACTGATCAGTATAAAATATTAAATTTATAAATATATCAGACTAAAACATTCTCTCTTTATTCTACTGCTTTTATCTGGTTCTGTTCATCCTCATCCAGGTCCCAAAGTGAATAGGGAGCATATAGAAAGTCAACATGGAAAAACCCTAACTTTTGTTCATCTTAATTTGTAGAGTCCGTTGTCAAAAAAAAATCTGAGTTTGAAGCTTGGGTCCATGCGGGAAATTCTGGAATAATTGCACTTTCAGAAACTTAGCTTGCTCCTAAGATTGATAATTCTGTTATCAAGTTACCTCATTATGCACTGTTCAGGAGGGATAGATTGGATGAAGGTGGGGGTGCCTGGTTTGTGTAAGAAAATCAGTAAAGGCTAGGGAAATAAAATTTGATTTGCCCGACTCCTTCTGTGAGTGCATAACTGAACTGGAGTTCAAGGGGTCTAGAAAAATGTAGTCAGTTCAATTTTTTTCTCCCCCGGGTTGTAGTAATGATACTTGTACTCTTTTCCATGAACTTAGGAAGTTTGCCCCTCCTAATAAGGAGTGTACTGTCTAAGGGGATTTTAATTGCATTTGGGTAGATGAAAGAACAATTTTGGGGGGGAATATATCCTGTAACTTGCATCTGCAGGTCCACCTTATAAATGAGCTTGCTCAATGGTGATCGCCTGGGTAAATAAAGATTTTGGTTGATTGACTGATTGATTGATTGAATGAAATGATAACTGATTCAACTAGAATTAATTACAGGATGGGTTCAGAGACAGTTCTGGATTTAATTTGTGTTACTCATCCTTATAAGATTATTAATTCAGGTGTGCTTTCTGATGACTTGAGTCACCATGCACCAGTTTTTTTGCATTTTGGATTAAAACAGGACTAGAACTACCACTACTTTTATTGATTTTCAGAAAATAAATTATGATCTGGCCAGTGTCTTTAATGAAAAATTTCACATACTTTTTTGTCTTTTCTGATGAATTTAGCCGATATTGATCTGGCATATTTTCTATATTCTGTTCCACTTTTATTGAAATTTGTAACTCTGTTTTCCCAGTTAAAAGATTAAGAGTAAAGGGTAGGAAAAATTATTGGATCACTGGGGAACTGATTGACATGTTTGGTATTCAAAAAAAATGTTGGAAAGATTATAGGAATAACAGGGGCCCTAACCTAGTAATTCAATATAAGCAATTTAGGAATAAGTGTAAAACTGCCTGTAGAAATGTGAAGATGAATTTCTTCAAGAAACAACAATAGAGTAAGATGGGGGACTCAAAGAAAATTTAACAAACCCTTAATAAAATTTTGGGTAGAAATGAAACTTATTCATGTTATACAACTGAAATAGACAACTAACTGATAGTTTCCACCTTTGATGTAGCTGTTTTATTTATTGATTGTTTCGGTAATATGGAAGATTATAGAAAATGTTTTTCTACACAAGAGTCCTTATTCTCTCAGTATATTGTTAATGATAATGTACCCTCTTTCTATTTTATGTTCCATACTCCTTGTACAGTTATGGACTATATACAAAAAAGTAACCCTAAACCATCATTGGGTTTGGATAAAATTGATTAGCGACTAATTAAAATGGCTTCAACCACAATCTCATCTCCCCTTATGTATTTATTTAACTGTTCCCTGTGTCACAGAATATTTCTTAACTGCTGGAAGTTTCTATAAAACCAGTTTATAGATTGAGACCTAGAAACATTGTGTCGAATTATCGTCCAATCTCATTACTTCTGCCTTTGTCTAAACTTCTTGAGAAAATTGTTTTTGATCAAGTGAATGAGCATCTTATTAAGTATAAGCTCCTGTCTGAGACCCAGCATGGCTTCAGAGCAGGTTTTAGCACCAAGATGGCCTTGGTGGGATTCACAGACTATGTCCGTGTGGCCCTGGATAGGGGGCTCCATGTGGTTTCAGTCTTTGTGGACCTCACCAAGGCCTTCGACTTTATTGAGCATGAGCTTTTGTTGGGTAGTATGCTTAATCAGGGCTTCACTTCTGATTCAGTTTTTTGGTTTAGTAGTAATGAGGAATATCTTATTGTACAGTAATTGAACATGTTCACTTTGACTTCAGGAAGATATGTTGTGGAGCACCCCAGGGTTCCCTTTTAGGTCCCTTATTATTTTAAATCTCTCTGAGCTCTTTGCATTTAGTTTGTCCTTCCTCTAATTTAATTCTATATGCAGATGATGTGGCTTTGTTTAGTTCAGACAGGGATTTCCTATGTATACAAAAAAAAAAAACCTCCAATGTGATTTTTATAATACTCATAGTTGGTTTCTATCTCATAAGTTACTTCTTCATTCTAAGAAAACAAATCTATTTTTTTTTGCATCCTGGTAGATCACTGCCACCTGATCTTCAGATACTTGATTTAAATGGGCTATCTATTGATTGTGCGGACAATTTTTGTTATTTGGGTATCACTCTGGATAGGTTTTCGACCTTTGATCTTCATGTTACCCAGCTTATTAGGGTACTACATAATAGACTGGGTATGCTTTACAGAATTAATTAATGTTTTGCTCCCAAGTCACATAGGTTACTTGCAAATAGTCTACTTCTGTCAAAATTAGATTATAGGAGTATTTTTTATTTATAGTTGACTGAAAATCTTTTACATAGGTTAAATATGCTTTACAATTAAATTTGTAGATTTGCCACTGGTCTAAGGGCTTCAACTCACCATTGTATATTATATGATAATTTTGGTTGTCTCCCATATAAGGAACATACTGACTTTAGGGCTATGATTTTTATGCATAAAACTGCTCTTGATTATGTACCTAAAATTATTAGTGAAAAATTTCCCCAATGTGTTAATAACTTTTCAACCAGATCACAGAACAGACATGTAGTCTCTAGTCCTCATTTTACTTCTGCATTTGTTCAGAGATCTTTCAAATACAAAATGATTACGTTATACACCAACTTGCCTTTGTCTGTTACAAATGTTGTATCTTTGTTTCTATTCAAATTTGAGCTATGCAATTTGTTGATGTTGGATTCCAATTGTACTTGTTTTATTTAATGATCAATATATTCAAAGTAGTCAATACATTTAATGTATTTTGTATTTGGGTACTGGTTGCTGTTAAAATGGCATTTTGCTAATCTGCTTACCAATTTAAATAAAAATGAAATGAAACCCTCCCCTGACCTGAGAGTAAGTCCCTTCCATTAACAGCAATTTCTGTAATCGTTTCACCAGGAAGTTCCACAGAGGTGGAAGTTCATATGCATGGAGATCCTGAAGTTCATAAAGCAGATAGCCACAGTACTAAGATAAAACAAATATATGCATACATTTTTATTTTTCATTCTTTGGTAACTGAGAAGGCCCACTGGGCACAAAGACCATATATATGGGTGACCATGGAGAACCGGGAGGTTAAGTGACTTGCTCAGGGTCATAAGTAGGTAAATGGAGGCTGTGGGAAACAACTCAGGTCTGCTGGATATACCAAGCTCATTCATAGTTTGTTGCTGTAATCTATACTCTATACTTCTAGCCAATATACATTAATAACAATTATACAACAGTATACACAGAGAAAATCAAAATGGAACTATAAATATCTTTCAAATTCTAATCCAATGGATCATGAATCCTTGAGTATAGACCAATTCATTTAGTCAAAGGGTAAACTTCAATGTGTTCCAAAGCAACAGAGCAGGCACTTAATTGCCATGAACACAGGGACTTTCACCATTACACATGAAGAGCTTCAAAGGCAAGGCAAGGGCAAGGCAAATTTTATTTAAGAGATGCCCATCCTGGAGGCTCTGGGTGCTGAACATACTAAAATTTCCTCATACAAATCATAATAGATACATAAACAGCATACTATAAGCATAAAATACAATATTCCAAAAATTAAACCAAGATTTTATAAATACTACCCTCAGCAACAGCAACTAGATTCAAAAGAGTCAAGGGTTAATTTAAATCTAAAATTCTGAGACCAGGTACAGGCTATAAAATGCAATCCGGGAAGGCCTGATTATACAGGAAGGCCTTGAGGTGGGCTTTGAATATTTCAACAGAAGGGGCCTCCCTAACCACTGGAGAAAGTGAATTCCATAGGATGCGGGTGGGGGCACTAAATGCTCTGCCACCTGTTGTTTTTAACTTCGTCCTGGCAATCACAAGGAGGTCCCTAGAGGAGGAGCGGAGGGGGGCAGACTAAGACAGCAGGTGTAAGAAGATCCTTCAGGTAATCAGGATGTTTGTAGTCCATTATTGATAAATACTGCTACACTAATACAGCATGCTCATTTAATTATATCTCATTATATTAAAATATGCAAATTAGTTTGTTTTCCTTGCTTAATGAACTGGCACTTCTACTTTGACCACAAACTTGGATATAGTAATTTATCATTTCATTGTCTGTTTACAACTTTTCACTTTACTTTACGTTTACCCTCGATTTGTCTTTGTTTCTTGATGTTTACTAAGTTTATTATCTTATTATCATTGATCATACAAATAAGCTACACTTTATCTATAGGCTGTTAAAATACAGACAGCTTCTTTCATTATCATAGAAACTGATTACAGTTCACCTTGTGTGTAGGTTGCTAAAATACAGACAGTTTCCATAATTAGAATACAAACCGACTACAATTCAGCTTTTTACTCTATGCTGTATCATTCTACGGGCTGAGATATGTATATCCCAAGTCTCCTTTGGGCACCCATGGATGGACTAACAGGCTGTCTCTGCTGTGTGTTCTTTCCATGTCCTGACCCTGCCTGTACCTGTACAACTGTGAGGCTATACAGGAAGGTAGTGGGGAGAGGACATGCTGGAGATAGGAAGGCAGAGCATGACAATCAGGAAGTCATTTCAACTCTTTCAGCAGAGTGTCATGGGGGGTAATTCAGTACACTAGCCAGAGGGCTGCCACCACCCCTGACAAATGTTTGGATGTTGTGCTGTGACCCTGTGGAAATGGACATCAGTACTCCTCCCATCCTCTGTGCCACAGAGAGTTGAGGAGAAGATAGCAGTGGGGCACTGTGTTAGCAGATTTAACAAAAAGTATATTTGCCGAGTGGGACACAGCAGCCCTTATACGGCTTACCAATCTTCTGTTCCTGTGGAACAGGGGATTTATTGTGGGGTAAACTGTAGATTCCAATTCAAAGCACATGGCCGGACTCAGGTCTGGTCTCAGGCTGACCAATTCCCTTGGTGGGACAATGCAAAGGTACATCAGGCCAGCTAGAGATAGTGCATCCTGATATCATGTGTCTGTCTGGGGCAAAGTACACGGCACACAGTAGGGCAGTTCAGTACACAGCCCTTTCTGGTTCGTACCAAGCCCTGTCATGCACAGAACCCTTCAGGTGTAGGCTGTTAAAATACTGACCGCTCCTTTCATTATCATACAAATTAATTACAGTTCACTTTGTGTGCACGAGGTTAAAATGCAGATAGTTTTGTTCAGTTACAGTTTCTAAGAGCAGATCTGAATCATCCCCTTTTCCAGCATATGACTACATTTTGTTTGTTCCACAGCTTCATAAAACATGTCTACCATAAACTGTACAGCAGGTTGGGCTGAAATACATAAGTACTGTACAAATCATCACCTTGCAGACAGCCAGGAACCCTCCCCTAACCTGTCAGTAAGTTATCTCCTTTAAAAGCTATATGTGCATTTATTTTTTTACCAGGAAATCCCACTGAACCAGAAGCTGATTTGCATGGTGGTTCAGAAGATCAAAAAAGTGGAAAACCAAAGTACTAAGACATAACAAATTATATAATATACACATGTAGTTTATTAAGTTTTGTTATTCTTTGGAAACCAATAAAACCTGCTGGGCACAAAGCCCATATATATGGGTGACACGGAAGAACAGGGAGGTTAACTGACTTGCTTGGGGTCATAAGCAGGTACTGTAAGTGGAGGTTGTGGCAAATAAACCAAGGTCTGCTGGATGTACCAAGCTTGTTCACAGCTTGTTCCTGGGGCTTTCCAGTTCATACTGAGCCCTGTCATGCACAGAACCTTCCGTGTGTAGGATGTTAAAATACTGACAGCTCCTTTCATTGTCACACAAAGTAACTGCAGTTCACTTTATGTGTCAGATGTTAAGATAGAGACATGTTTGTTCGGTTACAAGTTCTAAGAATAAATCTGAATCATTCACTCTTCCAGCGCATGGCTGCATTTTGTTTGTTCCACAGCATCATAAAACATTTTATAATCTATCATATACAACAGGTTGAGCGGAAATACTTAATTACATATCACTTGGCCGACAGCCAGGAACCCTCCTCAGACCTGTAAGTAAGTTCTCTCCTTAAAAGCTATTTTTGCAATTGTTTCACCAGGAAATTCCACAGAGTTGGAAGTTCATATGCAAGGAGGTTCCGAAGTTGGTAAAGCAGATAGCCACAGTACTAAGATAAAACAAATTTTAAAATATTTTCATACAGTTTTATTTTTTTATTCTTTGGTAACTGATAAGGACCACTGGGCACAAGGACCATTTGCAGGGGTGACCCTGGAGATCGGGAAGGTTAAGTGATTTGCTCAGGCTCATAAGTAGGTAAACGGAGGCTGAGGGAAACAAGTCCGGTCTGCTGGATGTACCAAGGTCATTTACAGTTTGTTGCTCTAACCTATACTCTATACTGCCAGTCAGTATACACTAATAACAATTATTCAACAGTATACACAGAGAAGATGAAAGTGCAACTATAAATATATTTAAAATACAAATCCAATGGATCATGAAACATGGAGTGTGGGACAAATTCATTTAGTCAAAGGGTACCCTTTAATGTGTTCCAAAACAAAGGGGCAGGCACTTAATTGCCTTGAACACAAGGGGCAAGATTCACAAAGAAAGCCAAAAATTCCACAGCTGCGGGAAAAAAGCCTGCAGAACTGTATTAAAGCAGTTGCATGATATTCATATAGAAATTTTGAGCAGGTGCGGAATTTCGTAAAATCCCTGCAGCTGCAGAATTTCAGCAGCTGCAGAAATTGTGCACGTGCTGAAAATCTGCAACTGCAGAAATAGCTTAGAAGGCACAGCAACAGTGAACTTAATTAGCTGGAACAGCAGATTTTAACAGGGCTGCCATAGAGTGAAGCTGAAAGCACCGACAAAGAGACCAGCAACCAGTCCCTCAACTGGAACCACTGCAGCATCACAGGTACCAGCAATACCATGGCATCACAGTGGCCAGCTGTTACTGCTGGTCCTCCCTCCCTGGGGTGTTCCTGTTGCCTGAAGGGGTAGCATTCATTGCAGGCTGGCCAGGTTCTACTGCCTGAGGGGCTCCGTCATGGGCTGCACTGTGTCTGGTGGTTGTTGCCTGTTGCCATATCATGGCAATGTGTGCTTTTGTTGCTGTTACAGCAGCCACAGTTATAATATCTGGGATGCTATTACCTGTGCCTCACCTCCACCTTAATTGATTTCAATTGCTTGGGCATTACTGCAGTTTGCTGAGGGACAGTTACACCTCATTCCACTGTGTGTAACATTTTTTCCATACCTGCAGAAAAAAACTGGCTGTGAATAGCCTTTCAGGGGCTGTGCTTTACTTATCTCACACCTTCTTTCCCTCAAGGACTTCAACAGCTGCACTTTTTTCCATAGTCCTTAGTGTTGTTTTCCACAGCTGTGGAGGGTTTTGTGAATAACACTCAGTGCAAGTTCTCCTTTGTTTCCATAGCTATGGCAGTTTTGGGGACTTAGGGAAGGTTTTGCACCTTCAGAAAGCTTTGTGAATCCAGCCCAAGGACTTTCACCATTACACATGAAGAGCTTTAAAGTGAGTAAGTTGGATATATTGTAGGCCATGACTGATAAACACTGCTCTGCTAATAAAGCATGCCCCTTTAATTACACCTCATTATACTAAATTATGCAAATGTAATTTTTTCCTAACTTAATAAAACGGCAGGACTACTTTAACCACAAACTTGGATACAGTAATTTATCATTTCATTGTCTGTTTACACCTTTTTTCACTGTACATTTTATTTACCCTCTGTTTGTCTTTGTTTCTTAATGTTTACTAAGTTTATTATCTTATTATTCAATTATCATACACATAAACTACAGTTTACTTTGGCTGTAGGTTGTTAAAATACAGACAGCTTCTTTCATTATCATAGAAACTGACTACAATTTATTAGATAATAAGGCATCTCTTGGTCAGGTTACCCTCGTAAAAGAGATTCTAATCTGAATGGGTCCATTTGCCTGAATAAAACAAGTTATTACATTGTGTTTTGCCTGCCTCTGTGCTTGGACTGATGCATCACCTGTTCTTGCTGGGAATCAAACCTGGAGCCCTGTATTGAGCTAAAGGGGAATTCCCACCTGAGCCAGGAGGCTACAATTTTCCATTGACTTTCATATATTTGCTAAACCGCTGACCACCACTAGAGGTCTCTAGCTGTTATAATCAATCAGCACTGCTTTTAATGTGCTTCGCATTGCAGACTGCCTTTTTTCATGCAACTCCTCCCCTTTCAGGAAGTGTGCACACCATCTTGCATTACTGCCCTGTGATGGGGGCAGGATACTGCTGAGAACCTCTTGTGTCTACAGATGTATTTTGCTTGTTGGGGGCGGTCTCCTGTACTGAGCACTGTCTTTTGTTTCTCTTGAGTCTGCACAGTTCTGGGGCACCAGCACAGCCCAGAGCCCTAAGATAACAAATAAGCATGCACACTCATAGATATCCACGCATGTTTACTGAAGCACCACTGGCAAGGTTAATTTCTATAACTGATTATAGATCCAGTGATTCTAAGCCATTAGTCAATAAATGTTCCAACAGTAAAATCCTTCACTTGATTCTTGTACACTTCCCCCCTCCCAGCTGAGCTAATTTATGGAAAATTCGTGGGTGCTGAGCTTCCTCCCAACCCAACGTGAGGCTGTCTTGGCTAAGCTACTTTCCTTTATAGCCTCTTGCTCAGTCACATGATAACCCTGTCTCATCCCCACTGTCTCCCATGGTCTGCATCTCCCTGCCATTCTGTGATAACTATCTGTCTTTTTAGTTACTTGTACATTGTGCCACATGGACTGGCCTACTTGTGTCTGCTAGAGCATAGCTCTGCCAGGGGGTCCCTATTTACTTCTACTGGTGGTCCTGAAGCTGATAGCAATCATATTACTGATCCACTCTGAAGTGGCTTCTGCTTCAGCTGCTGTCACTGCTCACTGGGATCTTCCCTTTATTCGTAGGCCAGTAGCCTTGACTCTGCCTTGAATCCTTCAACCTCCTGCCACACTGTGAGTGTGTAGTTCCCAAAGTAAGTGAGCTTGAAGTCTTTACAGAGGAGACCATGGGGGAGGGTCCATGCTTCTCCTGCATGATCCTCTGACTTTCCCCAGTCCAAATTCATGCCAGATCATGCTGGATCAGATCCCAGACACAGTCATGTCATCTACCTGGTGACAGTTATGCTACCCACTTTGATTTTTTTTGAACTGTGAGTCAAAGTGATGGTGCCACTGCCGAGAGACTTATATTCCTCATCCCTTCAATGTGTCCTGGAGATGAATCTTCTACCTTGTCTTGCTGCTTGCATTTCAGCTACAGATCTGCCTGCCATCTTTGGATGCTCTGTCACTGCATGGTCCTCTCTCCAGAACTGCCCCCAACAGAGTCTATCTCAATATCATCTGGAGAACCCCTGCACAGGCCAGACTGCTATCGGATTGTTTCTGCTGAGGTGAAACAGCTCTGCGGTTCCCATGCCCTAGCAGTGGCCCCCACTACATATTGGATGATACAGAGGTTGATACTGGGACCAGTCCTTTTCAATATGCTCATCAGCAACGTTAGAGAAAGAGTACAGGGCTAGATGTGTCTCTTTGCAGATGACACTAAGTTCTGTGGCAGGGTAGACAGTGAGGTGGTGGTAAGGGAGTTGCCGAGGGACCTGAAAAGGTTAAAAAGGTGGTTCAGGATCTGGCTGTTGAAATTTCACACCAATTGATGCACAGTGATGCACATAGGGAACAAAAACCCCAGGAAGAAATGTCAGAAGGGAGGGGTTAAGCTGGGCACAACTTCAGAGGAAAGGGACCTGGGAGTCATCATAAATGACTCTCTAAAGCAAACTAATCAATGTAAATGCCTACAGAAAGATAAACAGAATGCTGGGTTTACTGAGAGGAGTTTCAATAGCAGGAAGAAAGAGGTAATACTACCTCCCTATAGATCACTGGGGAGATGGAGACCCCATCTGGAATACTGTGCCCACTTCTGGAGTCCCCACCTGAGGAAAGACAAAGACAGGCTGGAGATGGTACAGCACAGAGTAACCAAAATGATTCAGGGCCAACAGAGCAGATCCTATGAGGGATGACTGAAGTCACTAAATGTGTACTCGCTGGATGTCAGACAGGAGAGGGGTGATATGAAAGAGACCTGCAACTTCCCGAAATAAAAAAATAAGATACACTGTAAGGAATTATTTAGCAGAAATGGTGGGTCAAAAACATGAGTACAGGAATGTAAGCCGATAGTGGGGCTGGGGGTGTTAAGGAGGGATGCAAGAAAGTTTTACTTTACGGAGAGAGTGGTTGAGCTATGGAACAGCCTACCAGCAGAGGTGGTAGGTGCTAAAAACATTCATAGGTTCAAGAATGGCTGGGACAGAATTAGAGGGCTTAATAGTTAATTGGGGGTAGCAGATAAGATGGAGAGAGGTAGAGGAAGGTAGGAAGATTGTTCCAAAGTGATGGCTATCAGAAGGAGCAGATTCTATCCCTGGAGCATGCATATTTTTCCTCCATACCACAACTTCCCAGGTGGTTACCCTATAATATTTTATTTATTGTTTTGTCAGATATATATATTTTTTACATTGTGAGTGCGACATTAGTGATAGCATAAGTCTGACTCCACGGAAGATAATGAAAGTGACTAAATATGTGATGTGAGTTTGAATACTTCAGCTAGGAATAATGAACTAAAATATAACTCCTTTTCTATTTTGCTGGTTTATAGAACTGGGATGATGATTAAGAGGGACAGTAGGATTTAAGTAATTGCTGTCAATTTGTAGTTTTCTAATTGAAGTAGTGGTAGTAACATTTTTATTCATCTTTGATATAAGCAGGCTCAAACTCCATTGAGTAAAAAAAAAACTCATTTGTAAGGAGGCCCATAAAATACAGATAGCAGTTCCACATATAAAATAAACATAATAACAATATACAGTACATATAAAATACATATCAATCTTAAATTATCCTAAAACATTTAAAATGACAATATGAAGGACTTAATTGTATACTTGTACTCCCTCATGAGAAGAAAGACAACTGCAATAAATGCAGTCTATATCTCCCTTTCATATTGTACCTCAAAATTGATATTCATTAAGGTGCATACTTATGGATACTAAAGTGTGCAACATATTCTTGGCTCATGCACTAGCTTTAAGAACCATTTTTTATTGGATTTAGGTGTGCAGGAGTATCCGCACACCTCAGATCTAATGGCAAAGTGTTCCATACTTTGGGACCCCTGCAAAGGGGAGATGACCTACCCTGCCCCAAGTTACACCTAGGGACAACAAACTCAATTATTGCCTTCATATTTTACCCATAAATATTGCTAGATGACAGTTCCTCTTATCCTCAGGCTCTAAGCACCACCAATTCAGGGCTCTTTATAAATCACAGTGGTGGGTATTCCTGGGGACATCAAGGACAAAGTGGGCAAGCCTAATGTATATGACATCTAGTCTTGCCAGCTCCGTCCCCAAGGCCCCCCCATACACCAATTCCCCATTGTCTAATACAGGCAAAACCATGGTGTCCACAATCCTGTACCGCACCGGCACAGTCATATAGGGCTTCAGTCTGTAAAGCATACCTAGTTTTTTACTAAGATTAACCAACAGATTTTTCAGATATATATCCCATTTTAATCTATAATCCAGCCAGAATCCCAGATACTTGTAATGTGGTACCTGTTGGACTAACTCCTTCCCCTTAGTCCTAATGTCCAGTGACTGATGTACTCTTGTGGTCCCTGAAAATGTACTACTTGTGTCTTTTTTACATTTAAAGTTAAGTTAAGTAAAATGAAAAATGAATTTAGCTCATTAAAAGCTGATTGTAATTTAGTGGTGATGCATTCCAGGGTGCTACCTTCCACGTAAATCAAGGTATCATCCACATAAATATGATACTTATGTCAGAGTCTCCGAATTCTATACCATTTACATATATATTATAAAGGAAGGGGCCCAGGATAGAACCTTGGGGCACCCCCACCTTTATTGGAAGTGCTGATGATCTGTGGACACCAAGTTCCACCAATTACTCTTGGCTTGTAAAATCTAAACCACTTCTGTTCCAACCCCTAACCCCTATATCCTGGAGCCCGTAAAGGAGGATATCCTGGATTAAGGTGTCAAACGCCTTGGACAGAGCAATAAATATGGCTCCCACTGAGTTCCTCCTGTCCAGGCCCATCTGGATATCTCCCATGACTTTCACTAATGCTGTCGGGGTACTGTGCTTTGAACAGAAATCAAACTGGTAAATATTCAACAGTTCTCCCTCCTACAAATAATTCTTCAACTGTCTGGAGACCAACCTTTCCATAATTTTGGAGGTTTAAGAGAGCAGGGAAATTTGTCTAAAATTGCCCATCTCTAACCTTGGACCCTCTTTATGTACAGGCACTATCTTAGCCAATTTCCACCCCTCTGGATAATTCCCTGTTTGAAGGGAATAATTAAATAAATGAGCAAGTGGATAAGCTATACAGGGAGCTACGTATTTTAATAACCTAGTGGGGTTATTCTTGGGGCCCTTTGCCTCAGTGACATCTATAGCCAGCAGTTCATCTCTGACTTTCATCAACCTGGATTAGGCTAAAAGCAAATACCCAAATACCTTTTTCCCATCATGCTCTGTTTTACCAAGTTTATCTGTGGGCCTTGTGTTGATCATATGTGATGAGAGGGGACTGTGAGTCTGTATTCCTATGTCATTAAAATATTTATTAAAAATATTTGCAGCATTATTACTGACAGGTATTGCTTGCCCATCAATCTCTATTCTTTTTATTTGCTGGCTACTGTTTTTCCCTAACAGGTTAGCCACTACATTACAAAATTGTCTTGGGTTTTGTTTATAATTTGTGTGTAGCTTATCCTTAAAGTAGCCCTGTTTGGCCCTTCTTAGTTCCTTACTATAGCTATTTCTTAATTGTCTTTTTTTTGCTCTTAACCAGCACTTATTCTTTCCCCTTTTAATGTCGTATAAGGTAGGATTATTCCACACCGCATTTGTAGACCTAGCCTTCCTACATCTTATTGGAGCATGTTGATTACAGATATTCAGAAACTCTTGTTGAAAGTAAGACTATGCTCCAGTAGCATCTGGGATCAGCTCCATTCTATCCCATTGCCTTTCTATACATCTAGCATAAACTTCACAAAATCGAAGCATTTAAAGCTTCTCCAAAAAATGAGAGGAATCTTTTGGAACTTTAATATCTATGCAAACAGCAAAAGTAACCAAATGGTCTGAAAAAGCTTCTGCTAATGCCCCCCTTTTTACACAAACCTCAGGGTGGTTAGAAAAAATAAGATCCAAAGTCATAGAATTCTACAGGTGTTGAATATTCAATCTTGTTGAATTCTCAATTAATTGAACAAGGCCCAGAACCTCTTATAATTCAAATAGGGGACAGACTGGGTTTATTTGTGCCCAATTTACATTAAAATCTCCCATGAGCAAGCTGGCCCAGTGGAGTGGAGGGCTGAGGCATTACTGTCTTGCCTCCTGCCATGCCAGCGACCCGTGTTCGTGGTGCGAGTGGTCACTGGGGTTGGCTGGGGAAGGAGAGGATTGAGCATCCAGAAGACAGCTCTTCTCTACCAGAGGAGGGTGGGGACATGGACCAGCACTTGCCTGACCCCTAGCAATGGCTGGGGGCCAGCAGGCTAGGTCCCACAACATGCGGGCGGAGGTGGCACAGTCACCCAACACATGGCATGTGGACATGTGCACGGTGCATCACTGACAGCATTTCATGCTCCCTGCTGCATCAAGAAAATTGAAAAAAGTGGTCCCGCTGTGCAGGATGATGATAGTTCACCCCAGCGAGCCACCCCGAGAGGACACCTCCCAAGCTGGATCCATGCCTGTGGGTTGAGCCGCTCCCCACCCCCTGCCATGAAGGGTAAGTCATGGGGGCAATAAGGGAGAGGGTCCTGATCCTCGGGGATGGTGACGGGGATGACAGCAGAGGTGGCTGGCTGGACCCAGATGGTTTATAAATGCCTACGAGCAAGAGTGGTTTTACATGTGGGAGCTTTATTACGATGGGCAAAGTTTCCAGGCCACCCTCAACACTTGTGCTATCAAGCTCCTCTATTTCCAACGTGTATTTCACACAGAGTATAATACCTTACCCCTTCTTATTCCTATCCTTTTTAAACATCTGATAATGCTCTAACTCCACAGAGGGTATCACTGACTCTATGGTTCAGCCATGTCTCTGTGATAACAATAATCTGTGGCTGGTGCTCTCCCACCCATGAATGAACACCCTATGTGTCTATCTATGTTTGGTCGCCCATGTAAACAGGCAGATTCTTGGTCATGGCCTCACCAGATGTTAATAGATAAACAAATAAATAAAAAAAGTCATGCAGCATGTCACGTGTCTAAACTGGTATCCTGATAATATAGCAGTCTCTCTAAGGTGAGGACATTAAGGCATGGGAAGAAGGATGAACTGTATTTGTGCGGGTTGGACTTTGGAGCAAAGTTGTTGTGGGCATGGTATTTGCTATGCTGCACTTGCTTTATTTAGTTTTTTGGCTACTGTATGTGCACCAGTGTGGTTGGGGAATCTGCCTAGCAGGAGTAGTTGGCATGCTTTGTAATAAAATGTGACACCTTATCTCACTGCTGTGGGGTCCTTTTTTTGCTGTGTCTCTGTAGTTTGCATCTTCCACTATACGTGCTACCTGGAGTTTGTTATATATAATTGGGAGGTATGGGGACTGTGACCTCTCATGGGACAGGGGTGCAGGGAGCAGAACCCCCCTCAATTACACTGCTTTCCTCTACTCTCTTTGTCTGGTTCCATACAGGTGGTTTCTAGTTTGTCAGTGTTCTGTCAGTTTGCAATGTAACTGACTTGTGTTTTTATTGCTACTCTCTACTTGCGCTGCCTACTTATTGCTCCCCATGTGTTGTCGCTTGGCAAATTGCTTTCTGCTCTAATGTGGGTGACCTGTTTAAACACAGTTAATCAAAATTAAATTAATCTACCCCGAACCACTGAAAAAAGATATTCCTATACCCTCAAGTGAAAGAGTAAAATAAAAAGCATCGAAGGGAGAAAGGGAGCGGGAGGTCAATGAGGCAGGTTAGCAGCTGCCAATGAAGAAAGCATAGGGAAATGCATTATACAATGCAGGCTAAATGACTAGAGAGTGACATAAGGCAGAAAATGAAAAATATGAGAAAGTCATTAGAAGTGACGCTCAGAGAAAATTCAACTTTAAACTTTGGAAATAAATGAAGTGCCAATACCTTTAAGCTTCACCACTTCTACTTTGCTTCATTTTGGTCTCCCAAGTATATTTTGTTACTTTTTTCTGAACCTGGATCTGAACCTTATCAATGTCAGGGGCTCAGCAGGTTGTACACTTGTCTCTGAGGCTGGAAGATCAGAAGGTTGTGGGTTCAAGCCCCACACAAGGCACTTGGTGTAAAATCCCAGTACTGACAGTATAGTGCATCATGAGGGGGATGTTGCACTCCTGAGGTGCTGTCTTTTTGATGAGACATTAAACCAAGGGCCCACAAAAATGAAATAAATAAATAAACTTCAATATGCCAGTAAATAACATTGGTTTTTGGCATCCACAGTTAAGGTCTTAATCCTTATGTTGTTGTAATCATGAAGGATCCCATATTAATAAAGATGCTGAAAAACCCAATCCTTTATGAAGGCAATGTGAGTTAGAGCAACATCAGTTGTCCTCCTCAGTCTTGTCTCAATCCCCAAGTAAGGGGCTACCACCCTGACACACTTTCTGCTCCAGCGGTCAGAGATCATCATAAGCTGATTGGTGCTCAAGATCATAAATTATATCTTCTACTTAGACTTCATGTCACAGCTGTCCTGGCTAACCTGACTTCTGAACTGAGTGGATCAAGCATACAATTTTCAGGTGCTTCGGAAGGAAGCTGCCTTGCTCATTTGGTTTAACACAATTGAATAGGTTCTACAGGACAGTTTTGAACAGGGATATGTCTCCCAATATTTCCTGGGTACAATAAGGACAAACAGCAGCTGGCACCCTATCCCTAGAGACCTGTGTTTTTCTTAAATAAGAAATAACAGGAAATTCAAGTATAAAAAGAAAAAACAAGAAATTTAAGGAATAACAAGAAATAACAAGAAATTCAAAGTATATCAAGAAATAAAAAGTTCAACTTATAAAAAGAATAAAATGAAAGCGAACACATAAATAAAGTGAAAAAAAATACTTTTTGGGGGGCAATAACTAAAGAAATGCTTGCAGCAGTTGCTGTTTAGGCTCCATTGTTACCACAGAGATGGTCCATAAGGAAGCAACAGTGGAATTGTTTCATTCACAAACCTTTTCAAGACAATAGCATTATGCTGCTTAATACAATGTAGTATACTAGGAATGTCATTTCTAGTGTGAATAAGGTCATTCTGACGTAGTTTATTAATGTAAATGTCATAACAAGAAATAAAACTAAATGTTCATTGAATAAAAAGAAATAAGAAATTCCAGAAAAATAAAAAGAAAAATGATAAAAAAAATTAAAAGAATTTCATGGGTCTCTACCCATCCTTGACCTGTGGCCTGAACCAGTTCATTAAACAGCAGAAGCTCACCTGAAACATAACACAGAAACATAGAATTTGATGGCAGATAAGAACCACTTGGACCACCATGTCTGCCCATTTTTTCTTGCCTACAGTATCATCTCCATAGACTTTACTTGAGCTCTGGTTCTTTCTCCTGTCACCAATTCCATTCCACTAACATTCCCTTATGCTCTATGTTTATGTTTATGTTAATGTTATGAAACATGACCAATTAAATGCATAACAAATGTAAACATATCAAAGTACAACTGTAACCTTTACCTGCAAGGTGTGTTTGAGCCTTCACTTGTTGTATTAAAGCTTAATGGGTTTTATCTTCAGGGTTTCACCTTTCAGCAAACAGTCCCAGATCAAGCAATGCTCTTTTTTTGACACCTTGCCTCCATCCGGAGTGTTTCCTCTTGCATAGAAGGTACAGTGGTGCTGCACCCAATAAATACTGCACTGTACCTCAACATATGCACTACACAGTGACTATACAGTATCTAAATAATATACAAAGCAGCACAGTAATAACCTCAATGACACAAAAGGTACAGTAACAGAAAGGGAAAAGCAGCAATCCCATAATCCCTCCCTCTGGTGCACCAAAATAACAATACCTCACAGGCATGGGAACTTCCTTGAGTAAGTTCTTACAGTGTTCACACAGTTCAGGTGGGGAACTTGTAGTTGGAGAGCAGTGTGGCACCAAAACAAATTTTCAGTATTGTTTCGGTCCTGATGTAAATTATCAAAGACTACAGTAGCGTCCAAACTACTCAATGAGAAACTGACAGGTCTTCAACTTGGCACAAAGGAATGTGAAATGCCTACCAGTACTTTATATGCCAAACTCTAAGCTATCTAAACTGACATTTGCAAAACAGGCCTTACTGTATGTTCTGTACTCACAGTTTTGGGAGATGAACAACTTCACATGGGTTCATGGTTCTAGCAGAGGTATCACCTATGTAGCAGGTCTGAAACTGGTGCAGCAGACCCTCAGCACTCTCCAGGTTGCTGAGAAAGTGGGCTGGGTAGCAGGCATTGCAGCCCTCCTAGAACCTCTTTAACCATTCAAAAGAGATTTTCTCCTCTTGACTACATGTAGGGACTGGCTCTAATACAGATTGGAGTGACTGGGATGAATGATAGCAAGGCAACCCCACATTCACCCTGGCAGACATAAGATGCTCAGCTTTCTGCAGCCGCTGGTTCTCTGTGTCTTGCATACTGCACCTGTTAGGGAAGCTGGGTCTGATGCAAGAAAAAAGGCTGGGCTTTTCTGGCTCCACTGGTTGCACTTGTTGGCTGTACTATAACCCACTCTCTTCACAGGAGTCTCAAGCGAACACTCTTATAAGTTTGGAAAACAGTTTTAGGGAGTCTTGGCTGGGAGCTCCAGACTCTTAACACTTCCTAAACATATTTTCTATCTCTGTCCACAGCCCCTCTATAGTGTGTCTCTCTTTTCCAGCCTTATTGGCTAATCCAGTGACTGGGGAAGGATTAGAGGCATTACTACCTCTGATTGGTACATTTGCACAGACTTCTGCTTGACATTGCTACTGACAATTCACCTTTGGGCATCATTGCCCATTTTTTGCTTATCTCTAACTGGCTGTTGGTTTCCATGCTACTGCTGTGCTTACCCCTGACCTTGCACCAGTGACATATGAGTCACGGCACCTAGCACAGTTATCACCACAGTTTGGTGGTAACCTCAGATACAGTGATACCCCTCCAGGCCACCAAGAAAGGTTTGTTCACCCTCCTCCACTGTTCCAGTCTCCCTTTGGTCTGTCCATGGGAACAGGAATGGCTATGCAAGCTGCTCTGTGCAGGGACAGCACAGACAGCAGCAATCACGAAGATCACTCGCACACACAGTGGCACCAGATCAGCCAGCACTAGCAACCCTTAACTGCAGTTCCACTGGAGACAGGATTAAAGACAGACCTAAAACTAGTTGGCTGCAAACATGCAGCACTGGCTGCCATGTAGGAACAAGGTGAGCCTCCACAAATGGGGAGGGGGTATGCAATAAATAAAATAATAAAATAACCTAAATTAGTTGACCATACAGTACGCTGATGGTTTACCAGCCCATTCACAAAACCTAGCTATAATTCAAGGAATCAAGGGGAGTCTACTGATAGATGGTCTCCATTCAATGATTAAAGCATTCAATGCATGGAAGTCAGAAATGGGAAAGGCCTCCTTCCCACACTACTTTTAGTAGCTGGGTAGAAGAAATCATGGCATGCTGCAAACCCTAATTGAGGCCTACATTTAATAATAGTAGTAGTAAACATATTAATTTTTATGCAGAATGGAGACACTTAGATCCAGAAAGAGACTATTTTCAAGGTTGTCCTGTTACATTGCTCCAAGTTACAGCACATACTAGATGACAAATAATATCAAGGGTAGTAGTTTGCAGATGGACTTAGAGGCTACAATGCATACACACTGCATAAATCGCAGTATAAATTATTCTGTTTAATTTCAAAGAATTTAAATAAATTTAGTGAAAACAAAGCTCGTTTTGAGATACTGTATGTGGACTTCTAACTTAATATCTCATATGGTCTGCAAATGTCAGCAACATGCTATAACTCATCTTGGAGTAATATTATTGACTTTCTGTAAAAAAAGTAACATTGTTGGCTTTAAATGGTGATGTTAAAATCTTTATTTTAGGCTTCACATGAAGCTATCATACATTAAATATACATAACATAAATATTTTAACTACCTTAGTGGTAGCAAAGTGTTTAATTCTGGAAAGAAAAAAACATCCCTTTATGCAAAACAATTGAACAAGTTCAAAGTCACTATTATATAGGAAAGAAATTCCAGTTTTGCTATGCTGGAATGGGTCTAATTTACAAGAAACTTGACAAAATGGCATTTGAACTATTGAATGAGTGAAAAATGAATTGAACTGCATTACAACTGTAGCCTTATTTTCTGCTGTTTTCTTTTGAGGTTAATTTTTCTACATCATCTTAACTTATACCCTCTAGTATTCTGTTTCAGGTTATTGCTGTGGCTTCTAATTTAAGTAATGCAACCAGAAACCAATAAGACCTACCATTCCAGTAACTTAGCTACACTGCTCTTCACCTCATAACTGTTTTATTTTGCAGTTTATAGCAATGGAGTATTTTTATCACTGTGAAACTAAACCTTTTTTGAAGCAACGGTCTGTGCTAAAAATGCTTAAATATTCTAGAGCTGTTTTTCACTGCAAATCAATTGTTAGTAAATTAATGTCCTGTGGTCATCTTGTGAAAATATGTTTGCAGTGAAATTATGTAGCATGATTCAGCACTGGTATAAGCACACTGATTAGAAAAAACACAGTGCCTATTGTATTGCAAGCCATACATGAATTTTATATTTGCATGAAGGGATAAGGCATGAGAATTAAGTGTAATTGAGCACAATATTAAGCAGCATCAGGAAACTGCCACTCATACTGTAAGTACAAACTTATAATTGCACCAATTCCTTGCTAAGTGGTTGCAAAACTAAACAAGAAAATCAACAGTTCTATGGTTACAGGATTTCATTATGTACTCCTTTGCAACCCCTGATATTGATCCTTTCTTTTCACTTCTGTTTCCAAATCCATTTATGGTAACTGGTTCCACATTAAATTTTATGTTCCTTGTTTTAGAGATTATACTGTGTGATCCAGAGGTATCCCTGATGTCCCATAAGGCAAGAGTCCAGTGTGTGTTCCATACTAGTTCAGTTTTGGCACAACAAAAATGAAGTTAAGCTATGGGTGTTTCCCTTTAAAGTAACAAAATTTCAGAGTTAACATTATTTATAATTTTTTTTCTACATAAACCTGTCAATTTTGTAATTAAAAACTAAAATATATATTAGTATGATTTACTGTAAGATCACCTACTTTGATACTTTGAGAAACCCTGCTAACGTAAAACATCAGCAGAATTGATAACAGTTAAAAAATGTCAAGGCAAGGAAAGGTGACTATTTCTATAGTTATTTCTACAGCTGCCTTTCCCAAAGGCTCACGGTGCTTTATTGGGCCACAGAGAAGGGTACTGTTTTGTGCTTCTGTTTCCCTCAGAAGGAATGTCTGAATCTCCCTGGATTCCACAGTTTGATTGCTTGTAGACTTTATACAACATTTTCTGTGTTATATTCCATTAAAGACTCACATCTGCTTTTTTATCTAGAACAAGTGTAAGACAGACTCTGGTAGAGCCATGTAAATGAAACATAGGGCTGGATATTCAAACTGTGCCATTCTGAGGCGCAAGCCCTTGCGCTGCGCAAAATAGTTGCACAGGGGTGTGGCCAGGGCGATATTCAAAGGAGTTGCGCTATTGAGCAACTCCTTTGAATATCACCCCCCAACCACAGCCACTGTGCATGGCACAGTGGAACTTGCACCACCGCAAGTTGTCAGAGTGGAGCATTCAACTTGCGGTGGCACAAGTACCATTGCACCATCGCCAAAATCCACGATATTCAAAGGTGACATGCAAATGGGGCCATAATTCATGCAAGGTGCAGGGGGGGCCATTTGCATCTGATTATAGCCCCATTTGCATGCCATTAGCGTGTAGGTGCGCCATTCCCCGAGGACTTGTGCCTGGCGCCCTGCCAGGCAGCAGCCGTTGGGGACCGATGCACCCTGCAGCCCAATCGCAGGCAGCAATGTGGCTCCCCCACCTCCTCCTGTACATATCGCTGGTGGTCCAGTGGACCGAAATGCCCGATCGCGGGCGGTATGTTTAAAAACTCCCCCCCCTTCCGTTCACATCCCTGGTGGTCCAGTGGACTGAAATGCCTGATCGCGGGCAGAAAGTAAACAGAAACCCCGAACATCACCCTTGTGCCCGATCGCGGGCAGTAAATAAATTGAACCCCAAAACATCTCCTGGTGGCTAGTGTCCCTCCCACCCACCACCCACAGCCCCACCACCCGCTCCCCGGCGGCGGCGGGCAGCAGCATCCACCGCCTGCCGCCCGCCGCCCACCAACTGACTGCCGGTGGGGCTCGCTGCCCATTGGTGCAGGCAAGGCCAATAGGCGTGCAGCCATACCGTACATGACAGTCAGATTTGTGAATGATTCATTCACAAGTCTGGACCCTGTCATCGTCTGATATGGGCTGCGCCCGTGGCTCGCTCTACGCAATGATGTGCAGCCGGGCAAGCAGCCTGGCGACTGGGCGACAGGCGAATGACGCTCCGCCACTCCCGGGCAGGCGGTGGGCTCGTGAGTGGTGGTGGAGGTGGACCAGCACCAATGTTTGAAGTTCAATGACTGCCACGATAACGGTCGAGGCGTGACTGCGCGGTAGCATTCGATCACTGGACCCCGAGATAACGGAGAAACGGGAAACATACCACCCGCGATCGGCATTCCGATCACTGGTTTCCTCGAATGAAGCGGAGGAGGGCTCACATGATGCCGTGATCAGGCTGGTGGGAAGGGTACACTATGCCCGCATCGGGCTGCGGGGGCACAGGGACTGAGTTGGGGGCCAGCCACAGGTGGCAGCTGCTGTGTTGCACCTGCAATACAGCAGCTCACCTGTGGGTGGCCTCGACTTAAGCCTTTTTTGGCTCAAAGTCCTGCAGGCGCAGGTTGGGGTTGCGCCTGCACAACTCTGCACAGCCCAGCTGAATATCAGGCTGTGCAGTTTATGCATGGTTCCTCCCCCTCCAGTTGAGCATGCATTCATTTGCATTGCGCTGTTGCTCAGCCTGTTTTCAGTGGCGCAACTGCCTCCTGCTGAATATCGCAGAATGGCGCAATTTAGGACTTGAGCATGCGCAACCCTGTTGCGCATGACGCAACCCTTTTGAATATTTGGCCCATACTGTATAGCAGATGATTTAATGATCTCAAACAGCTCCATAAAACAAGACAGAGATGGCGTTATTTGGAAAAATGCATGGGCTTACTGACAGAGAAATCCAGTTGGCACTAATGGATTCAGAAATTCGGAGAACACTGGAGTCAGCTATGGGAAGAAAGGACTGGCAGACTACTACACAATGGTTGAAACAACTTCATAAAAAAAGAAGACTAAATTGAACTGGCATGCAATAGTACTGGCACAGGACTAGAAGATAAATGTTAAGTTTCCACTGTACTAGCATGTACAATGTCAGAGGACATGTTACCACTGCAAGTGATATACAAAGGGAAAACTAAGGCTTGCCATCTCCTCCACAAGTTTCCAACTGACTGGCACACAACTCACTCCATTAATCACTGGGCTAACAAAGACACAATGTCATAGTTAATAAATTCTGGTGCCCTAATACAACTTCACAAAACAATGTCTTGGATTACCACCTTGGCAAAAAAGCAATCTGTATTCTTGACTTGTTCCAAGCACACTCCACCAAGATTGTTATAAAAAAATAAAACAGCTCCCTCCTGATTGTATAGCATGGAGTATAGGCGACTGAGGGGGGACTTGTGTTAAGTATACAGAGTACTCACAGACCACGACTTATGGGAAAACATTGAACTTACATATAATATACACAAAAGTAATACATTTCACCAATATTAGCTTAAAGGTACATTTTACGAAACCAACAGAAGAGGACATTAGCTAAATCAAAGAATATTCAGTCAATGGAATAGACTACCCATAGAAGTGATATCCAGTGATTCGATATGTAATTTCAAGAAATCTTTAGAGAGATTTATGGAGGATAATAAATATTCATTCTTGAGATAGAAATGGTCAAGTCCATATGGCTTCCGACTCATACATTTCTATGAATCTATGTGTGCCAGCATCATGTACCAATGCTCTACAGCTTGTAGACATTTCCATTAATAAATATTTCAAGGTTTTAAAACTTCACTATATGGTATTCTGAGCTGGTATCAGAAAAGGTTGCTGCTGTGGGCCTCTGAACTTAACACTGATCTAAAGCTCACAGGCCTCAAGGAGAACCATACTAAGTTGCTCGAAGCAAGCTTTACTAGCATGTCCAGTTCCTGAGAGAATGTGATTCTGGGCTTTCAGGAAGCTGGAATTTATGATCCTCAGCAAAACAGTCTCAACTTGGGTGGAATACTTACTTATTTTTCTTATTTTCTGATTTCTTATTTTCATGTTACCAGTGTTTATCAGTTAAATACTGCCCCATTTGAGTTACAGGATGCAGCTGGGACATCATAAAGATATATACCTGCATTGCAAAAAGATGTCATCGACATCATGGAACTATGAACAGGCAGGTGTGGTTCTATGTGATAACGGTGATCTCGGAAAGGTGGTCGCCATTAGGGCGAATGTACATCGGTGAAAATCAATTTCGCCAATGTACAATCACGGTGCAAACCAAAAGGGCACCAAAAAGATATTCTGTTTTGTTTTTACGGGGGGCTATGCTCCTGCACCCTCCCAACTAAAGGATTCTCAACTCAATGGGGGTGCATGTCGAGGTGAGGGGGGAAAAAAAATAAAAAATTTGCATGGACCGGCACAAAATTCCCAACATGCCCCACACCAAACCTGGCACCCTCCCAGCCCTAGCCTGCCATGAACCCACCATGCCACACAGCCAGCTCGGTAACCCACCATCACACTATACCTCACAAACCCTCCCTCCCCTTCTGCCCATCGCATGGCATGTTTGCTTCCCCCACCCAGGCATGCTTATACATATAGTGACAGGATGTTGCTATACCCATATTCACCCCCCCATCCAGCAGCCCTGTAAACAGGCACCACTACTGAGTCTCCCTTTTTGTAAGCGCTCAATAGCAGACACCCTTATCACTGGATACCAGCAGGGGTAGTAGGTGCAGTGCTTCAAAATTAGGATGCTGTTCTTTTTTTTTTTTTAAACAAAATATGATTCTGTACTTTTCTTTGTGATGTTGAGAAACCATGACTAAATAAAGGGACTGTGCACATAGAGCATCAGATGTACCTCTTTATTCACAACTGCAATCTTAATGTGATATATCAGGATACATTCACAGTCTGTTGCATTTTGCTGGAAAGTTCAAATAGTGAAAACAATGAAATCAAATGGATTGCAACTATAAGCTGCAATAAAGTGCATTGGCTCCAGATTAAAAAAAAATTAAAAATCATGGGTTCCTTTTTTGATGCTATTCCTTTCTTACTAGGGTGGGAAGAAGGCAATGCAGTTAAAATCTCAGGACACCTAAAAGAGTTTCCTACATATATTCTTGATGGTTTCAGAAAATACATACTGTATGTGTGATAAAAAAAAAAACTGATTCTTTCATTTCTAGTAGTAGGAAACAGATGTATGGCACTATTGAACAAACATTGTTCACTTCAGCCCATTTTTAAGTCCCCCAAAGCAGAGTACTGCCTCTTAAATTAGGCTACATGTAAAAGGATTCTGGAGAAAATGTGGAACACTTTATGGATATGTTGCCATGAATGCCTGAATGTAAAAGCAAACCAGAAACATAAAAGTCTGCAGGAATGTTGTTCTAGAATTACTTGTGATCTAGTAGAACAATCTAAGGAATATTTATTTTTTCAGTGTCCATTTAATTCCCCTTTTGGGACTTTGTGGCAAAAGGAATGGAAGGAATCACAGTTTGGTAATATGACTTATGAGGTACTGGTGTGTGAACATTTTGGCTGTGCTTGGGGAAAACAGAATCCAGATACATTAACAGCTATTATTTCATGTTTCAAGTAGTGTATTTGGCAGGCAAGGTACAGCTTTGTTCTCTAGCAAAAAGACACATCTTTAAGAATACTATTAAATCAAGTTGTGGAAGAAATTTTGGATATTTATGGTAGAGAACAAAGGCTGTGGCCTACAGCACAATTTACTGTTCTGTGGAAAGGATGTACCTGGGCATGGGGTACTTAGCACAAGCTTTGAGTGGTAGGGTTTTCTTTATTTAATATGTTACTTACAAGTTGTCTTCTAAATTCATAATCCTTTTTTACCTGGTGACTAGTTTTTTTTTATTTGTATAATTATGGAGTGATGGATTTTCTTTTGATGTTAATGTTGTTTTGTTGCATTTACTTGTATGTCATTAGTAAAATTCCACTACTGTGTTTTATGAAGTAACATGGGATCTTCAGCAACCTAACCCCAAGCTGTCCGGGTATTCTTTCTCATTTGAAAGAGGCTCTCCTCCTGCACTCAGTTCATCCCTGTGAGGTATGTGTAGGTCTCTATCATGTCTTTTCTCACTCCCCTCTCCTCTCTTCCAGGATGCACATGTTGAGATCCCTCAGTCTGTCTTCATAGGGCTTCTGATGCATCCCTTGTACCACTTTAGTTGCCCTCCTGTGGACTGCCTCCACCCTTTCAAATGTATGTCATTTCTGAGGTGAGGCCTCCAGTATGGGATACAATACTCCAGGTGGGGTCTCACAAGTGACCAACACCACAATAATGCCATAGTTCAGAGCAAAATACTATTAAAGTTGTCATTATTCAAGTATATAATACATCATTCCATGGGACATCTGCCGATTTATATTCCCATGAAACATGCTATGTACAGACAAAGGTTTTAAATTCAATACAGAATAAGAGCATATCATGGTACAGTAATAGTTCTCCCTTGGTATTACTACTGGTGTAATGAAGTAGTACAGTACAAACAACATATTAGCATAGTAGTGTACTATGATATACTATATGTGCATTTTATGTGTGGCACTTATGTCAAGTGTAGTACACCATCACAGATATCCTCTGCACTACAGTATTATGCACTGAGACATAACAACAGTACAGATAAAAAAATTATGACCCAATATGCTGATGTATAGACACTGTCTGTGCATGGTTTATATGCAGCAGTACACATCGCACTGTGAGGTGTGAGGTGATACTATGCTTTCTAAGTACCAACAAAATATTAACCTTCAGAGGGTTCTGAGCATAATGCAACACAGAAAAGTATAGACTGTAGCATTATCATTATCCCAGTTGACTGTTGCCAGATATACACTTTAAACATGGTTACACTGCACCTGGGTGGCCTTGTGGTAAAGGCGCTTTGCCTTGTATCATTGGAGGGCTGAGAATAACACAAACTCACAGTTCAGGCAACACAAGGCATGAGTGGCAGATCTGAGCTCTGGGAATACACATTGCATAATCACACAGCATGGTATTCCTGCTGCTAAATGTCATTCTCCATGACACAGTGATAGACCCAGAAGATATTTCTATCCACCACTGATGACTTTAATCTTGCCTGTGCATTTTGCTTAGCAATGTCTGCTTTCCCATTCCATGCAGTCCACTCAAGTACACAGGCAAAGTATGTACTAAATGGTACTGTGGGCTCTTTCCATGCATAGTTGGCCCTTGGATAACTCATGGGGCTGGATTTTCAAAGGATTTGCAGATGCTGCAAGTCCCTGGTGTGCCTAACATATGGCACAGGGGGTTTGCAGAATTCCACCAATGCAGATTGCAATTTTCGGTCCCCTGCACCAAAGGGCAAAAGTTAGACCAGCTCCTCCCTGATCTAACATTGCACCAAATGGGGACCCTATTTACAGGGCTTGTGCCAAACCTTTGGCGCAAACTGCCATAAATGGTGCAAACTGTCACAACTGTGCCCGATGTACTAAAATCAGGTGTAGCTTGGGGCAAACTGTTTGGCATAGATGCGCCAAACACTGCAGTTTATGCAAGGCTTGACACAAGCTCTGTGTCAGTCTTTGAAAATTGGGCCCATGCATTCATTCTGTAAAAGTATTCACAGAGCACATAGTGTACATGGAGGGTTGCTTTTGAAATATGTGAAGGGACCAGTGAAAAAGTTATGGATACACCGAGAAGGAGGGGACTATTTACCCCACCCATGACAACTACAGTGAGACACAGCAGCAGCTGTTTACAGAATGGGTTGTGCAAATAGTACAGTAGGTGTGACAGTGAATGTTTTCTGACCTGGCCTGTTTTGCACATGTTGGAATCTGCAGGACATCCCTCCCTGTGGAATCCTGTCTATGATGGCACAGGGATCACTGGCATCCACCCTGATCCAATACCCATGGCTGCATTCACAGTGCCCTTGCAGCACCCAGGTTTCAATGTGCATCCCTCCCTGTGGAATCCTGCCTATGATGGCACAGGGATCACTGGCATCCACCCTGATCCAGTACCCATGGCTGCATTCACAGTGCCCTTGCAGCACCCAGGTTTCAATGTTCTTCCCTCCCTCCACACCCAGATTCCAACACCAGTAAGGCAAATTGGTCTGCACAGTGGGTGAAAGGACATGGGGATACAGGTGATGTCTTTTGCCAGTAAGGGGGGGGGAGAATGTAGGTGCCAGTGACTGCTGTTGTGTGGTACAGTGTGCCATTCATGCCTTGGCAGGATGCATGCATGGCAGTGGCAGGGGCTGTCCCATACATGCACCCTGCCAGCTGTGAAAATACATTTCAGCCACAGGTGTCCCCTGTATCCACATTTGGCTGCCTCTGAAAACCAGAACCACTGCTGTCAGGACACAAGGCTTTGAAAATTCAGCCCACAGAGTTTATTATCCTTACTTTGCATGTTTCTGTGGTTTTATGACAGAAATTCGGAACTCGTGTCTTGGTATAGAGATTTACATGTTAGGGAAGTAATTCCCAGAAAGAGGAGTTACATATAGGCTCATAACACCCATGCTATTGAATCACTGGAAGGCATCACTAAAGGAAATAAATATAAGGAAATATTTCTATTAGTAACAATCAGTATAAGTGATCTTTACACATCTACAATATACCCCACGAAGAAGGACTATTAGTGTTGACAGAAATTCTGACACAAAACAGTTCCCAGACTATTAAATTCCCATGACTTTGCACAGATAGTATTAACGAGTCATTTTTTCAGATGTGAAGATAACTTCTCCATGTAAAAGGAGGGGATGGGCATGCGGAGTTCCATGACCCAAGCTATGCAAACATCTGTCTGGATAAATATCTCCCTCAGAAGTATTATATTCTGGGGGTGATACATTGACAAAATAATGCTTATATGGCAGAGCATCCTGACTCATTGGTCTTTGGTCAACTTCTGCAATTATCTGAACAGCAGGCTAGACTATTTGGTTCTGTGTAACTGAGTGACAGAGAGCTCTCTTACTGCACATAAGAATAAAAAAGATTAACAGCAGATTGGAGGCAATATTATATAGGAAAGCAACAGATATTAACACAGTTTTACGTTTCAATAACTTTAATCCAACCAAGCTTAAGGAAAGCATTCCCCATAGCCAGAAACTGAAGATAAAATGTAATTGAGATTTAAATATGGATTATAAGAATGAAACTTCTAGGCAGAGGGATTCAAAGAGAGAGGGTTTAGTCTTAGAAAAAGCAATTACTAGATGTGAGCAGACAAAGAGGGACTCTCTTTTAAGGAAACAAGAAACACACATAAGATAATAGGAATAACAGGATAATATTTGCAGAAACACGCAGTAATCTGTTAGGTAAAGCCATAAATGTTCTGTATAAACACTAGCATATTGTTCAGACGATATGGAGACTTTCACTGACAAACCACTTTTTGCATCTAAAAAGGTGAATATGATAATGGACAGACTAGTCCAAATAACTCATCCATTACCTCACAAAACGACACACACATATCTCTTGTGCTTATTATTAGACAGAAACTTCCCACGTGGGACATGTTCACAGTGTAATCACACTAGCTAGTGACTGGCTTTTGAAAACCCCAACAACAAGCAATGCAAAATCAAAGGGCCCATTGCATGCACCAGTACACAAGCAGTTTATTTCAAAAGCTGAAAACCGATTCAGTACTTCAGTTTACATCTGTATCCCTCCATCTCCGCCATGGAACAAGGCTGAAAAGAAACATAATTTCTTAGCCCTCCTTTCCCAGTCAACAAAAACTAAATGTATTTATTTATTGATTTATTTTATTTATCAGACTTAAGGATTACAACCTTTGAGTCAGGAACTCATTTACAAAGGTTCTGCATCAGAAAAATCAAATACAAACACTTAATGCACATAGACATAGAATGGCAGCTAAAGTTACAGTTTTTTCAGTTTATACAACATTGCAGAATCAAGATCAGCTATGCATTGCATAGAATGTATTATCAAGAGCTGTATTTTACAGTTTTCAAGAGAACAATATGTTTGCTGATAGAGGGAGGGAGGGAGTAACAGGTTTGATATGTACAGCAAATTAGAGAATTCGACAGATATCTTGTGAGTGCAGCCAAAGGAGGCATTGTTAAGACGTAATGTTTGGTAGCCCTACCGGTAGGAGCTCAGTGGTGAGGTGGTCCCGTAAGATGATAGATAGATGACCTGGCACTAGCTGGTACATTGGCAGCTCCGTGAAGCAAGAATGTGCTCTTTGAGGGCTGACTTGAAAGGTCCTAATTTGGAGATGGAGGAGATGTTGAAGGGGAGTTTGTTGTACTAGACTGGGGCCCTGTGTGGGAATGACATTTGGGCTAAGGAGGTTCTAATCCTTGGGATGGACCACACCTGTCAGTTGGCAGTGCAGGTGTTCACCAAGGTTTGGGAGGCTAGGAGAGAGGCAGAAACCCCCAAGGGGGAAGCTCCAGGTGTATTTTCTTTGTGAGGAGTCATGTTTGATAAAGTAGCCTTTCATCCAGGGTGAGGAGATTTGTCAGGGAATATAGGGTACAAGTATGGGTATGCTTGTCTGCCCTAGAGAGAAGTCTGCATGTATTGTTTATGGCCAGGTGGATTTTGTTAAAGGCTGGGTGGTCAGTGGCTGAGTAGATAGTGAGTCCATAATCAACTAGGGAGAGGACTGAGGAGGTGACAGCCAGATTAAGGGCTTCCAGAGGTAGGCAATCCTTGTGCCGATACAATAGGCCTATACGGACATTTATGGCTGATGATAGGAGTGTTAATGTGTGAATGGAAGGAGAGGCTGGAATCAAATGTAAGGCCCAGGTATTTATATGTATGGACCTGTTCTAGAGGAAGGAGAGAGTGGGAGAGGATTGTTAGCTGCGCATTCTTGGCCTTATTCCGTCGGTGGGCAAAAAGCATGGTCTTTGTCTTTTTTTACATGACCACAAGTCTTTGGTCTATGAAACAGTTTTCAATCTGGTCAAATGTGTGTTGGAGGGAGGACTGCAATACTGTGGGATCTGGGTGCGAGGCAAAAAGAACCGCATCATCGGCATAGAGTAGTAGGTTGCCAGAGCAGGAGCTGGGCAAGGTGTTTAGGTAGATGCTGAGTAATAGAGGGCTGGGGATGGAACCCTAGGGAACCCCCAGAGCAAACTGGCAGGGTGGTTGAGAGGGTGTTGTTTATTTTGACACATTGTGATCTAGCTGTGAGGTAACTGGTAAACCAGGAGATGGGTTCTTGGGACAGACCTATGTGGGGAAGTGTGCTTAAGAGTAAGGGGTGGGAGACTGTATCAGAGGCCTTTGACAGGTCAAGGAAGACAGCTCCAGCTAGGTGTTTTCTATCCAGGGCAGAGTGAGTAAAATTAGAGAACTCAGTGACAGCCGTGGTTGTACTGTGCCCAGATCTGAAATCATGCTACTCCCTGCAAAGTAGATTATGAGCAAGCAGGTACTCAGTGAGGTGGGTGTCTATAATTTTTTCGAGGGCTTTCGAGAGTGGTGGGAGAATGGATATGGGACAGTAGTTACTGGGGGAGGTGCTGTCACCACTCTTCAGTATTGAGGTGACTGTGGCAGTCTTCCAGGCTGCCGGGAACTGCCCCAGACTTAGGGAGTGGTTAATGAGGTCAGTCAGTGGGGAAAGGACTGTATCTAGTACTAGATGTAGGATTCTCATATCAAAAGCATCTTTGCAATAGCAAGAGCTACTGAGTGTTTTAATGAGATAAGGCCTTGTCTCATTCATAGAGATCTCCCTGAGATGAAAGGGGGGAATGCTGGGTGTTAGTGGGTGGGGTTGCAGGAGTGGGGTCGAAGAAGTTATTTGGGAGTACTGCACTAAGGTCAGAGAATGATGAGTTGAAGCAGTTGGCAATGGCCAGCGGGTCTGTGGTGGGGACATTGTTGACAGTTAGTAGGGAGGGAGGATATAATAAATAAATGCACTAAAATTTATATGTTACCATCTATATGGTGGGGGGAAGCCAGTGCAGTCACTAGAATGTCTGAGCACCAAAGTGCCATCAAAAGGACAGACACAGCATGTACAGCAGTCATTCACTTTCAGGAAGTTGGTCATAATTCAAATTAAAATCAGTTGATCTTCATACAGGATAAAGATAACTGGGCAAGGCCCATTTACAGGAACCATCCTGATACTATTAGCTGCACATATATCCAAGATCACAGGTTATAAAATGGCATATATAAAAGTCATTGACAACAGATAGCATTCATGTGCAATGACATATAAAAGGCAAAAATAGCTTACAAATTTTCCCAGCATACATCATCTAATTGTTCCAAGAATTAGCAGCTGTAAACATAAATGTCACCTTAGTGTAATAAATCCTGGTCATAGGTAAGACCAGTGCTAGTCTGTGTACCACTCTAACAAGAGAGTGAGTATGCAGATGTACTAACTAATCTGTTAAATAAGAGGGAGCTAGACTGTTGCCACATTTAAAGTATATATGACTTTACATCACTATATTTCTCACCTGATAGGGGAATCCATCCCAAGCCCATCGGAAGATAACAGTGATGAACCTTGCTAATAGAGCTTGTGAAACACTAAGTGAATCCTGCTATCTTATAATGACATTTATTTATTTATTTATTAACTTTTGACACCAGGAAAGATACACCACACATACATATGTCTGTTTTCGTGCACAGTATTCGTGCAATACTAATTAAAAAAAACAGTAGGAGGTCACAATAACTGAAAATAATAATGCACAAAGAAATAGAATAGAGCACACAAAAAATAACAGCAGAAACTTCATTGTTAATTACAGTAAGCAGCATAAGTGACAAACATCATTGGTAAAAACAATGCACAGTTTAATAATTATAGCGTCAGTGACTATTACTTGTTATGCAAAAACAGGATAAAATATGTTTATTATGACCCATGTAGGCTGGTGAATCAGAATTAAATTAGCAGAAAGTTTAACAAGACTATGACGGAGAAAAGTGGGCACTGCCAGGCCAAAATTAGGATGACATTTGCTAACCATAAGAGGGATAAGAACAAGGACCAGTCAGGCAACTGGAGGCCTTTAGAGCCTCGCAGAAAATTAAGTGACTGGGAAAGTAGCAAAAAAAATGGGGGGAAGGGAGTTCCAGAAAGTTGGGACATAGACTGTAAAGGCCAGTTTGCTGAGCTCTGTGGAACATCTATGCTCCAGGAGAGGTTAAAAGTCTATTGATCTCAATGAGTAGGTAAGAGATGGGCACTGCAGGTAGGTGACTGAGGAAGATGGGGAGCCTGACTTCAGGAGTTTGTCCATAAAATGGCCTATAGCATAAGAATGTTGGCCAACATGGTATTGCCAACCCAGGCTAATGTAAATGAAGCAGTGGTGCAAAGGAGGCTGTGATGCATGCATCTGGGGTGACCAAGGCAAAACAACACACACATTGTTGTAGGTAGCATTCCATTTAGACAGGACAGTTTCACTAGCACCCACAAATGCCTTAAGGCCATAGGTAAGTCTGGGCTGGAGCACTCCCTGAGCAAATGGACAGTCAGGCAGCAGGGCATAAGCAATGTTTGACCCTAGAGAGTGCAGATTTATATTAGCAGATCTGCAGATCAAGAAGATGTTGGGGGGGGTCAAGAGAGGGTTTCAGCAAAATACCCAGGTACTTGAAACTGTTCACCTCCTGCAGCAGGGACCCCTCAATACAGGTACGGAGAGTTTAGGAGAGGTCACACAGAATGTTGTTTTTTTTAGCCAACGAGAATGGCCTTTGTATTTTTACTGTTCAGAACTAGCTTGTTAGTTGATAGCCAAGACTGGATAAGAGAGGGTTTATTGGATTTTGGGGACCGCAGCTGCACTGCAGTATAGAACAAGGTAATCTGCATACAAGAAGGAGCTGCACTGGGTGGCAGTATGTGGGAGACTATTTTGCTGAATTTGGGGACACCAATAGTTATATCAGAAAGTCTAAAGGTAGCCGAGTGCAGTCTGACCTTTTGTTTTCTATCAGTTACATTAGGTAGTTTGTAAACCAGGCAATTCTGGGGGTGGGGGGGGGAGACCAAGGGAGGTTAGTTTGTTGCACAGGAACACTTGATTAATCAGGTTGAATGACATTGTGAGGTCAACAAACACCATGCTTGTTAGAAGGCCAATATTCATGGGTAGGCTTATCTCATTGGTTAACTGGCCAAAGCAGTGGAAGTGCTGTGATTTGACCTGAACCCATGTTGGGCAGGGGACAGGAAATTGTATTTAGAAATATAGTCAAGTGAGTTGGGAAGCTATGATTCTCTCAAGGACCTTAGAAATGACTGATAATATGGCTATAGGGTGATTATTTTCTATAAGTTGGGGGTCACCTGTTTTAAAAACAGGGGTAACCCTAGCAACCTTCCAGACATCAGAGACAATACCAGGAAAATGAGAGGTTTAGGATGTTGGTAATAGACAGCAGTATGGCAGGCTCTGCCAGCTTCAAAATCTTGTGTTTCAGGCCATCAGACCCAAAAGTATCAGGTATAACACAGAACAGAAGCAAAAAACAAAGACACCATAGGTAATGATAATTTTAATCCATGCAGTAAAAATTGCAAAGCTGCCCTGCAGTACAGGAACACAAACCTTGACCGGTTTCACACTAATCAGTCCAAAGGTTTGTGTTCCTACTACTAAAAACAACTAGCAATTTTTACTGCATGGATTAAAATTATCATTACCTGCAGTGCCTTTATTTTTTGCATCTGGATTTGAATTTACTGTTTGGCACGCGCGTGTGTGGAGCTGAGGATTTTCTTGACTTTCCATAATACAGAACAGAAGTTTCTTGACCTTAGCCACCTTTACCACTCAGAGGAATCAGGAAGGGTGACTGCGATCAGCATTGCTTGGGAAGGGGTCAGCCGGCATTGAGGCCACAGGGTCAGCATCATTGACTGACATAAAAGCTAAGAGGTCATAAAATTTGGTATTAAAGACATTTGCAGTTGTGGCCTGTTTATTGCAATTTATGCCATCAATAAGAACAGTGGACTTGGATTTGGTACCCAGGAGACCTTTGATACCATCCCAAAATTTACAAGAGTCACCAGCAGTGGGCACAAATTTATTTTTAAGCTGGATCTCTTACTTGATTTTTTTTTATTTTTTTATTTATTTGTACATTTGGATTTGCATCTTTGAGCACAAGTGCTTGTTTACCAAGGTTCCTCATCGAGAGAAGGATACGAAAGATACAGATTATACAAATCAGTCAAGACAAAGGATACATAAGTTACAAATTAGACAAATCAATCTAGACAGTTGGCCAGTGTCAGCTGTACTTGAGTGGCATTTACATCCAGTCACAGTCTTAAGTAGGACAGAGAGGAGCAGTGACAAGGTAACAATGTAGTAGTGTAAGCGGCAGTAAGTGCTACAAGATTCAGCAGTTTTAAGCAAACATAGATTTGGGCAGCACTTCAAGGAGCACTGTCAAGATAAGATGAACTGCAGAAGTAAAGTACAAAGGTTAGGGGATCTACTATTAGCTGGTCAACCAGACAAGGAGAGAGCTGTCAGAGCAGGGTGGGATCAGCTTTGGCAGACACAGAAGGAGTTAGGGGCGAGAGCCTTTTTTATCTCACTCTTGTATATCAATAGCTTGTGGAGATCATTATCTAGTCAGGCATCTCATTTAGCCATTGCAGGACCCTGACAGCAAAGGATCGGACTCCAAATCTTTATGTATTTCACCTTTTATGGTACTCAGTCCAGTCAGATGGCGGACCAGATTTTCTGAGTTTATTCCAAAGCCCATCCCTTTTTTCATTTGTGCAAGTAGTTAACTGGAGAGCCAATCTGTGGCCATGTCACACAATCTACCCTTGGTGACAGGCATGATTTATCTGAATTGTAGTGAAAATGTCAAGGAACTGGGCTAACAGACCATTGACACAGGAGAGATAGGTTATGCAAGACTAATCTGTATTTTCTAGGTTATACATAATGTTCTGAACATTTACCTATTAGAGAATCCAAAAGTGGAGCAGCCTGGAAGGGGGCTTTGAAGTGTATGATCTCCAGAGCATGAAAGTGGGATAGTGATCCAAGATGGACTTGGGCAAGGTGCCAGCCAGAATTATTTTATCACTTGTTAGTTCTACACATGTGCATTTTAATCTGTTGCATTTGTGTACAATAAAATTCAGGACCACAGTATTTATGATGGTTGACATTCAGTTATTTCTTAAGCAATATGATCTATCTGGTGGTCATTTCCTGGGGATTAGCGACCAAGTGGGGAGGTTGGGTTGCCCGAGGCAAAGCTGAGGGCAACCACCCACCACAAGGTTGTTAATCCACAGGAAATGACCACCAGGGAGGTCATTATTGCTATTATAAGGCTAACTGTTTATTGGAATGTCAATGTTTGTTAATTATATTTTTTTTGTTTCATTGCAGAGTGCAAACATGACCTTTTTGTGTATAAAGAAGGTTGCATGTCGAGATGATGTGTGTGCGCATCTGCTGACTTGGCATGAATTAGGTCGGCGGTCAGACTACAGTGAAGGTGTACATTTTTATTTTTAGGTCTCCTTGTTTACAAATGGGCTGGATTTTAGTGGATTGCCTGCTTGGAGGTTGTTTTTTTTTTGGTACAAAAACAAACAGAAGCCATGGCAACTGAGAAGTGCAGCCAAATCCTGAATCAGTGAAAGCAGGTTCTGAATTGGCAAAAAACAAGAGTGTGTTATTTCATTCACCAGTCAGTCAAAAGATACTTTCACCGATTCTGGATTAAGCTATGCTTTTCACTCACCACGGTTTGTTTCTTTTTGTACCATGTAAAGCTAACAATGCAAACTCCTGGGTGACATGGAAATCTATGTGTGTTTGTGTTCCCGGAACTGCAATTGAATATATTATGGTTCTGTAAGGTGGTCACTCATGACACTGACACATCTGGATTGATCATTAATTGGCTGTTAATGATCGATCCAGTAACCAATCACTGAGCTGGAACAGGGCATGAATAATTAATTAGCCTTATTGTGCAAGTTAGATACTATGACTGCTTCTATCTCTTGATGTTTGTGGTGTCCTTTGGGCCAGCCTGGCCCTGTAGCACCCCTATCCCTACACCACACTGAGTGTTTTCCCTTCTGGAAATGCTGTATAGCATATCCTTCATTTCTTTGGATTAGGAAAACATGAGAGTCACACACAGAATTTGACAAACTGTTTATAACTTACAATTTCAGCACGCATTACATAATATGGCATATTGATGTAATAGCTATATTCTCTCTATATTTTAAATATTAGTAAGTGTATTAGGCTTTTTAATCTGCTAGTATATGAAGCAGATTTTGTAGTGATATTGGATTGATATTCCTTAATACCATTTCATTTATCAAGAATAGTATTTTGTAAACAAAAATATGAATAGGAGGAATATTATGGATAAGTAATTAGGAAAATAAATTGAAAAAAGAAGAAAAAAACACCAAAATGGCATATATGAGGGAGTGTTAAGACATCATAGCATCAATGTTAGCTGATTCAGGAAAAAAAAACACAGAGTACAACAGACCACACATAAACCATAAGGAGGGAAGAATAAGATTATAGAACATGTTGAGAAAGAACTTACAACTTGGAAAGCTCAGCAAATAAAACAAAAAGAAACAGCTGATGCAAATCACAAACAGACACACAAACATACAGGGTAGACAAATAACCTACCTATTGGTGATAAACAGAAAGGAGGAATGAGAAAAAAGAAAAACAATAAAAAAAAGAAGGAAACTACATATCAAACTTAGACAGAAAAAGAAGGAAACTATCAAAATGTTTTCACCTGTTAATGAAAATAATGACTATAAAAATAAAATATGCAACAAAAAGAATATAAAAATAAAATAAGCAACAAAAACAGTGATAATTTTGTGGACACCAAAATAACAATAGATATGGCAGATGCCATCCCTCTGTCAAAAACCAGGAGACTATCAATTTGCAGGAAACCCCGAAAAAGTAAGCTTGAACTTTCAGCTCACTAAATCTCTTAGTGAACTCATATGACTTGTTGCTACTCTACAAATTACTTCAAAATCAAGAACTTATGTTTGACTGTGGCATACATTATAGTTATGCTAGATGCAATCTAAGATCACATAACAAAAAACTATCTATACAGTCAGCCCTAACAGTTATGAGAGATCATTTTTTCACCATTTGAGCTGCAAAGGCATGGAATAGGCTTCCACAAGCTGTTGTAGATAGCAGCAGTCTCATTAATTTTAAAACTACCTTAGATCGACTCTTCTACAATAGTCAACAGTTGGTATAAATGGCCCACTCTTGTGGGGGACATACTTGATGTGCCTTGTGCCCCTTATGTCCTTTATTCCCTAGTAACCCTAGTAACTAGATCCATTAACAAAATCTCAAAATTTAAATCTAAAGCCTCTAATAAACACTCAAGAAACAGATACTTCACTGAACAAAATATTTAATGATTAAAATCAGTAAGTAGAAAATATAATTCTGGATGCTGACATACTGAATAACAAGCAAATTAATTTATCAAATTATACACTGAAAGCATTATCACACCCTCGGATGGCTAATGTAGTGCTGCTTGAGGCAATCACAGACAGCAAGTTCCAACTAGTGACACTCAAGAATGGCATTCTAGATAACTATACAGAACTACACATCCTGGGTAATGAATAGAAAGAAACTAAACCTAGGGAAAAATATTTATTTTCCACAATAATTATTCCTGATTCACCAGTTGATAAAAGGACAATGCATAAAATGGTTAAACAAATTAGCAAAAAATAATAAACATAAGGGAGACAAACACATTAATAACAAAGCCCTCAATATTAACTGCAATCCTCAGGTAAATTGGAAAATAATAAAAATGAAGCAAAACATAAATGTCAGAACTCAGGACATATTATGAAGGATAGCGGCCAAAAAATAAAAAATAAAAATAAAGACCCAGAGGCAGTGACTCAGAGAATGGAATGGTATTAGAAAATCATTCAGATAGTGTAAAGGCTTTTGACAAAGTGACAAGTCAGTTATCATATTCTGTACATCAAATACAAAACAATAGCAGTTATAATACTGTAATTATGTACAGGGAAGCAACCTTAAAGATAGGAAAGATACTAGGAAAGATAATTCACTCTTGAAATATGCTCTAAAAGGAAATTAAACTATTTTGAGAATCATGGGAATTTTTTGAAAACAAAATAAAAAAGAAAGACACTGATGAAATTTTAATCCAAGCTGAACATGGTATTAACAAAGTAAAACATAATACTGTTACAATATTCAGACAAAATGATGATACACATTTACCAGTTTATGTTATTTGCCAAACAAGTCTGGTTCAAATCAGATACTGTTTCAACTAGGATCAGAAATCAATGCACCAGTAAGTTGGAGATCAATAAACAGAATAATATAATTAGCTGAAATAAGAACCCAAACTGAACAACATGTTCTACAATATGACCTTTTTCCCCTCAAGTAGAATTTTCAAACTATTATTGAATTTGAGGGGATAATATAGAATCAAAACATACACCTATAATATCTATATTTGGAATCAAGAAATTTTATGATGAAACTCTTAAGTCAGCTTTAGGCTTCTTAATTTCTCATGTTTTAAAAGTGGCTTTTGAATAGGAAGGAATAGAGAGGGTAGTGAGACAAAAATCCTCAATGAGTGTTGGCCAAATCTACCTTTATGTGAAAGATCAAGCGATGACACACAACATTATAAAGAATGAACATGTCACTCAAGTATTTCAATGTGGATGTGAACTCGAATTTGGAATGTAACTTGAGGAATCATAAAATTATGTGAAAGCAAGGAAATCAGAAGCTATTACAAAGATTGTATAACGGATTCATAATTGCAAAAAAGGACCCCTGGAAAAATGTTAATAACAGATGGTATAAGGAACTAAACACTGAATATACAGAGCAGCAATGGATAAATTTCAGGATGAGCACCAATTACAACTATACATATGCAAAGAATAAAGTAATACAGAAAAAAATCATAGATAAAGCATATTAGACTATGGTGATAATGCCTAAAATAACTGAAGCAATAGAAGGGCTACATTGGCATCAATGTGGGACTGAGGTAAATTTACTTCACTGCTTATGGGATTGTCCATATATCCAAAACTAACGGGAAAACATGGCTACATTATTATCAACATTACTAAAAAAAATAATTCTATCAGTTTAATTTGATTTTATATGCTACCACAAATATCCCTTGAAAGAGTTAGTGTACATCCTAACATTAATATTAGTTTTTTTTTTAAAAAAAGCAATCAACTATTACCTTTGATATCTGATGTGCACTTTTGTTTCCCTTTGGATAATTAGTTTTTGTACCTGATATTAGTAGGTGTGATCTGTGGAACAGCAGTCTGCCTGACAGCTGACATATCTAGTTCAGTGCCCCTCATTACATCATCAGCGTTGTGACATCACTGACTGTGACATCAAACCTACTCAGGAAGAGTACACAATGGGGGGTACTAGCAACAACACAAATGGAAAGAGACCTGGGGATAGTTGTATCAGATGACCTTGAGGTAGGTAAGCGAAGTGAGAAGGCAGTAAGGAGGGCTGGGGGGATACTAGGACGTATAGGGAGAGGCATCACCAGTAGAAAATAAGAAGTTATCATCCCTCTGTACAGACACTTGGTGAGACCCCATTTGGAGTACTGCATAGAGTTCTGGAGATCCTATCTCTGCAGGGACATAGACAGGATGAAGGCAGTCCAGAGGAGGGCAACTAAAATGGTGCAGGGTCTCCAACAGAAGCCATAAGAAGAGAGACTAAAAGGGCTTAATATGTATACCCTTGAGGAAAGGAGGGAGAGAGAGAGAGAGGGGACATAATAGAAACTTTCAAGTACCTCAATGGAATCAACAAAGTCCAAGATGGGCGCATCTTTCAGAAAAAAGAGATGTGCAAGAACAAGGGGGCACAATTTGAAGATAGAGGGGGGGACGGCTCAGGGGCAATGTGAAGAAGTATTTTTTCATGGAGAGGGTGGTGGATGCATGGAACCACCTTCTTGAGGAGATCATGGGGCCAAAAACAGTGGGCGAATTCAAGAATGCATGGGACATAAGGCAATTATAGTGAGGGGTAGGAGGAAGTAGGCTGTTGAGTAACTGGAATCTGCAGCTTATCCAATAGGTAGGGAAATGGGCAGACTAGGTGAGCCAAGCAGTCCTTATCTGCTATCAAAGTCTATGTTTCTGCATTTCTATGTTTAGTCCATGAGGTCACAGTGATCATGGTGTAGTGGGGGGAACAGAACTAGATATATCAGCTGCCAGGTAGAGTGTTGTTCCACACATTCAACATAATACTATCAAACAGGAACCTTTCTAATGAGCAAACAGTAAACAGCAATACTTCAGAAATAAAAAGTTACAACTGACTACTTCTTAAAATGTGTAACATTTTCCTGTCTGGTATTTGTGGTTCTGCCAGCTCTTTAAATAAATATAAAGCAAAACTTTTTATTTTTGGAACAACAACAACAAAAAGACTCATTCTGGAAAAATGGAATGCCCATCTAATTGGAAATTTTGAAGTACTCCGTTGATGGTATATGATGCTGGAATGAGCTTTTTTGGAAAAGTATAGAATGGTGTTAATGAATTAGATGATCATTTTGGAGACTCACGGAAACGGATTGAAAAAAAGGTACCACCTAATCTAATTCTAATGAGTATGGGAAGTGGTTAGCTGACCTGGCAACAAATAACTCTTTACTCATATTTAATAATGGCAGATTACAGGGAGATGAATAAGGCAACCATACACACATTGGGCCCAATGGCCATAGTACTAGAGACTTCTTAATAAATTACTCAGAAAGTGTTCACTTTTTGAAAACCTCCAGACCTGATGCTATGCCATGTGAGCTATATAAAAGTAATTTAAATTTATGGATCTGAATTTTGACTGCCTTATTTAATAGCTGTTTAAGATGCAGATTCATCCGTGCCTCTTGACAAAAAATATAATTGTTCCTATCCATAAAAAAGGATCAGTACATGACCCAAGAATTTTTCAGTATATTAGTTTGCTAGACAGGCTGTCTAAAATCTTCTCCAAAATACTTTTGACAACATTAAATATTGTGACTTGAAACTAATAAAGATGGTTTGTTCTTCCAAGCAGTATTTAGATCATTTTCCATGGCAGATAACATATTTATACCAAATCAAATCTTATTAAAGTACTTAATTATCAAGAAAAGGAAGCAATATGTTATTTTTGTTGATTTCACAGCAGTCTTTGATCCACTTAATACAAATACCTTATGAGGAATATCTTATGGGGCATAATCAAATCAAATCAACTTTATTTGTATAGCGCCTTTCAAAACCAAGGTGCTGTACATAAAACCAGATACATCAAATATAAATAAAATTAAATAACATTTAAAACAGATCATCCATAACTAGGGAAGGCTAGGTTAAATAAATATGTCTTTAACTCAGTTTTAAAACTACCGACGGTTGCGCATTCTCTCAACAGAAGAGGTAGAGAATTCCACAGGGTTGGAGCTGAAAAAGAGAAGGCACAGCAACCAGATGTCTTCAAATGTACCCTGGGAATCTCTAGCAATCCCTCGTCGGTGGATCAGAGAGGACAGAGGGGGCAGTAGGGTGCCAGGAGATCTTGCAGGTAACTGGGTCCCTGATCATGTAGAGCTTTAAAGGTTAGCAAGCCAACCTTAAAGGTGATCCACCACTGAACAGGTAGCCAGTGCAGTTCATGGAGCACAGGTATAATATGACTGATTCTAGAAGTCCCAGTCAATAGCCTGGCTGCCGCTTTCTGCACCAGCTCCAAGCGGCGGATATCAACCCCTGGTAGCCCTAGGTAGAGGGAATTGCAGTAATCAAGATGGGTAGTGACAAAGGCATGGACCAATGTTGGAAGATCATCTAGAGTAACCAGGTGTTTCACCCAGGTGATATTCCTCAGATGGTAAAAAGAGGATTTGATGACAGCTGACACCTGAGGTTTTAGGGTCAGACCATCATCAAAAATAATACCAAGGTTATGCACCCAATCTGAGGTAGTGAGTGACATACCACCAAGTACTAAACCTGATGGTTGTCCAACTCCCACACCCGCCCCCAGGTGACCTGGATCCACTACCAACACTTCAGTCTTATCTGGATTCAGTCTCAGCCAGCTAGAACTCATCCAAGACCTGATCTCAGCAAGCTATTATTTAGCACAGAGAGTGCATCATTCTGTTCAGGCAGAAAGGACATATACAGCTGTGTATCATCTGCATAGCAGTGAAAACTCAGACTGTATCGCCTGATGATATCTCCCCATGGTAGCATATACACTGTAAACAACATGGGGGCCAAAATGGAGCCCTGTGGCACCCTACAAGGCAGGAAGTGAGCACCAGAGGAATAAATTCCTGTGGCAACTCTCTGAAACCTGCCTGTGAGGTATGAATGGAACCATTTAAGGACTGTACCAGACAGCACACAAAAAAAATGCAGGCGCTCCAAAAGCACATCATGGTCTACAGTCTACAGTCTACATAATCTGCAGTATGGGAATTAATCATGCACTTGTGATCCATATAGTTCAGCTTTATACAAATGATCAGACTATGATTAGACATGACATGACTGGTAACCTATCTAAACCATTTACTTTGGATTGTGGTGTTAAGCAGAGTTGTTTACTGGCCCGTACTCTGTTTAACATAGATGTTATTCTTTTACTACAATCACAGCCTGAACAAGAATTTGATGCACCAAAAATAAATTGTAGAAGATGCTAGTTGTTAGCTTATGCTGACAATATGGTTTTACTTTCAGTTTCTCCAAAAGACCATCAAAGGAAAAACAGATATTTTCAAAGAAAATTGTAATAAATTCCTGTTACAGATAAATCTGATTAAAATAAAAATGATAGCTTTTGGTACCAACAAAAAAAATGCTTTCTTCTTAGGCCCCAGCAAAACTGAGATATTCAAAGAATATTTTTACTTGGGTGCCACATTCACTAGTAATGGCAAATGGAACCAACACATTAGTCAACAAATTGTAAAAGTAAAACATTTGGCAAAAGCATTAATAAAACTTAATTACACTTAAAGATGAAATTATTTGCTGCCTGCTCTTACACAAGGGGAAGCCAAAATAAATTTGGTACTATTATATGGTGCAGATGTCTGAGGTATAGAAGAAATGAAAAAAAAAAACTGGATATAACATTATTATTGTATTTTTATAAATCTCTCCTTTGAGTCACCTTATTAACTCCAATAGCTATAATCAGAGCTGAACTGGGTAGAGCAGATTGGCATACATGTATTAGAGTAATTTCATGCTGGATTAGGTTAGTAAATAATGATCAAAATATTCTTCCCCAGAGAATGTTTACAGGAAAAAAACATGGTTGAAATTGGAGAAGCAATCTACACAGTTCAAGATGTCTGATGTACATTTATTATCTATTGACTCCCAACACCTACGGGAACATTTCTGTAAAAAAAAAATATAAACATTGCAACTTAGTACATTAAATTACTTAAAGGAAAATATTTTATACAACACATCAAAATGACATGGCTAGAGTTAGGGAAATGAAATATGCCCAATGATTCAGCTCTAATAACATCTATCATGGCTTCAAAGAGTATCTTATGCTCTCTCTACAGTCAGAATGCAGGCAAATAATCACTCTGTCCAGATTCTAACCCCTGCCTTCCAGATTCCCAGAAAACAGAAATAAATGGGGTGCTAGCTCTCCTTGGCTTTCGACTCAGTGCCCTTGCAAAAAAGGTTTTACTGAAAAGTTATTCCATATAACTAGACAATATACATGGTATAAAGAACCCAGAACATTGACTACATTCTAAAGGTTTATGCAGATAACTTACATAATGTAATATTCATCTTCCTTCATCCAAGGTCAAGTCTCTGACTCTAAGGCAATAGCAAAATATTGCACTGCTCTAACCAAGAAAGGAAAGGAAAAAACAATACAGATAAAAAGGTTGAGCTGTCAAAACAGTTTAACAATGATAACGCAGTCGAAAAGAGTGCAAGCAAAAGAGTATCGGTTAAGACAAAAGCACTAAAAAACAGTAACCGCGCTCAGTCAACCACACCACTCTGCACAGCCCACCACACAAGGAATGACAAAGGGCACCTGTACTCTGGGGATGGGGGACACAAACTGGGAGCTCAAAGGGGTGCGGGATGCAAGTCTGGGTGAGAAAGTTGGGGGAGGGACACTCAGGATGACAAAGTCGGGGGGAACGGGGAAGGTGGAAAGTGGAATTCAACTCGCTCACGACCTTTCCAAAATTTTATGCAGGATCCAGGTTTGGAAGCGATCATTGGAAACTCCAATTATGGTGGCCAGGGCTGAAGAGTGATGTTGATAGCAACAAAAGCCAGCTTGGGGAGACAGGCTGGCCAGTTCCACCATCGTATGAGCCCCTTGCACTGGGCTCAGGAGCCCTGCTCCTTCATGAGGGGTTACACCTGCATACAAGCATGCTGTGACTAGTGAGATCTATAGTAGGCATGACCAGATATCAGGGAAGTGCATGAGTGTAAAATAAGGTTAAAACACACAAACTGCTGTAATGATGGCTAGCAACACTCTAGGCCCCCACACTATACATCCCCCACTGTATTCTGGGTAGGTGGGGGCTAGTGGCAGGGATGAGTGTGTAGGGAATCCTATAAACTGGTACATCGTTACACAGCATTGTTATTTCTTCACTGCTTATTTATTTTATTTATTTAGTTTTTGTTGACCGGGTAAGTGCACTAGACAAATCCTGCCTATTTTCAGGCATGACCTGGGGGAAGGGATACAGATGAATGCCAACTGATCATGAACCAGATTAAGCTGTTGGTGGTATTTATAGTGAATGAGGGAAATTTGGCCAGGACACCGGGGAAATTCCTCTACTTTTTTCGTGAAGTGCCATGGGATCTTTAACATCCACCTGAACTACCATCAATCCAGGCAGATGGGACCTCGGTTTAACGTCTCATCCGAAAGACATCAAATTGGATCTGATTATAGCTATTGGAGTTAATAAGGTGACTCAAAGGAGAGATTTATAAAAATACAATAATAATGGTATATCCAGTTTTTTTCATTTTTTATGAAACAGAACATATGAAAATGCCAGCAGAAACAGGCCTCACAGTCTATCGAGTCTGCTTGAGTGTGCAGCTAGCACCTTATAATGCTGCTGCCCCTCCCTTCCCCCATCCTATTACCTCTTCCCCTATCCTAACCCCTCTTGAAGCTGTCTACTGTCATGCAGGCCACTACCTGACCTGGCAAGAAGTTCCACTTGTCCACCACTTTTTCTGTGAAAAAATGTCTCCTCATCTCTCTCCTGAATCTACCCCCCCTCCAATCTAATTTTTTTTTTATTAAACTCTAGGATTACAAATACCTTTGAGCAGGAACTGCTCATTTACAAAGGTTCCAAGTCAAAGGATGTAGGGTAACATACATACAAAGGTCAACAAAGGTTACAGTCTTAAAAACACAAAGATGTCTAAGCATTTATTACACAGCCAACAATAGAGAAAGACAACTTAAGTTTCAGGGTGAACAGTACATAGTTAGTACAGGGTAGGAGGGAGTCAGGAAGAAATAGGCAGGCTAAAGGTCCATTGTCGGCAGGTGGCAAAAGTACGAGGTGGATGGGCTGGATGGGTGTCCTCTTGTGTCTCTCCCCTTTCTCCTCTGGAAAATCCTCTCTGTATTAGTCTTGTTTATTCCCATCAGGTACTTAAAGGTCTCAATCATATCTCCTCTGTCCCTCCTCTCTTCCAGAGAGTACATATTCAACTCCTCCAACCTTTCCTTGTATGGCTTACCCTCATATTCCTGGATTATCTTTGCAGTTCTACGCTGTACCCCCTCCAACAATCTGATGTCCTTCTTCAGGAATGGGCACCAGTATTGCATGCAGTACTCCAGGTGGGGCTTGACGAGTGCAGGGGCAGCATAACCTTCCTGCTTCTGGAGAAGATCCCTCTAGCTATACACCCCAGCATTTTGTTGGCTTTTGCCGCTGCCCTTCTGCATTGAATGGAGTTGCTCATGCTTCCTTTTTTTTTTTATTTTCCTCTTTTATGCCCCTGCCCTTTCTCCGGCCTTTTTCTGCTCTGGTCACAGACCCTGGACCCCCACCCCGGACATTGCCAATCCCAGGTCATCCTGGCCACCCCAGAGAGGCGGGGCATGAAGGTACCGACCCCTTATTGGCCACGGAACTGTATCTGGTTAGGGGAACGGCTCCGTGGCCAATCAGGGCAGTCCAAGGCAGAGCTACTATATAGACGCTTAGGCAGGATTTTATCCTTTATGTTTTCCCTCCTCGAGGAGGCGGGACGTAATGACGCCAGCATCCGCCCCGCCTACCTCGCCCTCCCCAACCTCAGGCCGGTAGCATGAGTTCTTCCAGCCTCGCTAGGAGCCCTCATCGCACCGGATACTGGCGGGACCTCCCCCGAGAAGGAGAGCTGCCCACGCGCCTAACTTTCCCTCCGCCGCTCCTGACGATCTGGATCCGCTCTCGAACCCGGTCGCCGTGTCGCAAGCGGAAACTAACGCTGCGCCGCGGCCGGCTTTGCTCATGCTTCCTGTTATGATCACCCCTAGGTCTTTCTCTTCTGTGGAGCAACCCAACTGAACCCCTTTTAAGTGATAATCTCTCCCCTGGTTCCGGGCTCCGAAGTGCAGAACCTTGCACTTCTTGGCATTGAACCCCAGCTGCCATTTATCTGCCCACTCCTGCAGCTTATTCAGGTCCTCCTGCAACCCCATCCCCCCCTCCATGTCGTCTACCAAAGCTCCCATCTTGGTATCATCTGAGAACAGACTGATTTTGCTCCAGATCCCATTTGAGATATCTGCAATGAAAAATGAACCCTGTGGTTCGCTTCTGACCATATATCACTATGTTACTATGCACATCAACACAAATTGTGTCATTCTGTTGGAAACTGACACAATTTTAGAATATTGGACATGACCATCTGATGCATGTGGATGAGTGCAGATGCACTCAGCTCACACAGTTGCACCTGAGTCTGTGCCTTTTGAAATTCCTGCCCCCTTTCTCCACTTTAGTATATAATTTCATTACATGCTCCATTCAGCTGTCAGAGTAAACCAGAGAGCACCTTTTTAAACCTTCACTGATCTTTTGTACACTACTGCAGGTTTTACAGCCCATTTTTACCTCCGTCAAAAAATCTATGAAAAAAGCGTGCTTCAGAATTTTCATAGTGCACTTGCTTTGATATTCTATAAGTGCTCACCATGACAACAGTCTGTGATGTCACAAACACAGCAATTACAAGGTCAGTTGAAGACAGTCCAATATTGTTGAAACAGCCAGTAGACAGAATAAGCACATACTAATGTGACATACTATCGCTCTTTTCAAAACACAGATAATAGTATACAGACAATTTCCTAGAAAAAGCTCTTGCTGTGTCACAGACTTCTAGACATGTCCTAAATTCCTATATATTCTAAATCTACTCACAGCCTATTGAGTGAATCATTTATATATATATATATATTATATATATATATATATATATATGGGGTTTGATGGGAAGTGCTTGGGAACCTTTTTTTGTCTAACTCTGCCGCAGCCTGGATCCTAAATCAATCAATGTTTCTAGCAACCCTTTTCAGAAACAGCAGGATATCAGCTTTAAAAAAACACCTTTTCTGATACTCCCCCAAAGCCATATTAGAACCCTTAGCTGGCCCAGTCCCTTCCACTTCCTGGTCCTGAGCACACCCCTGCACTAGCATGTTAAGTGATGCAATAATATGGAGAGTACAGGGGCGCACTCCATAGACTACTATAGGGATGGGTTTTAAAGTTCTATTTGTAATACTTTAAGGTTTTAATTCAGACAAATCAAGGCCATGGCTCAGCCATGTATGTGCATGAGAGATTGTTGGTGGGGATTAAAATATACTGTAGGTATGTTATTTTGAGCATTATTCATATTGGCCCCTATGCACGAATGGGCACAAGTTTTGTGCCAAAAGTGCATAACCTGCCTGTGCAGCTCCGCATCTGCGGACACGTGCACACTGACCATTATTTACCAATGGTCACCACTTGCCCATGGCCCCACCCACCCTGACATGCAGGTCTGTGCTGGGCAGGTGTGGGTGGAGTCACAGACCAAGACAGTCATCCAATCAAATACCCAGCATGGGTCCCACAGTGGATTCCTTGCATGAAACAGTGTGAGTCTGGGTGCGGGAATAGCCTCTACAGGCACCCAGACCTGTGCAGCTATGCCTCCATGTGAAGAGGTTGGAATCCCCATGCCCACCAGCAACACCTCTGTGCCCCGGCCCCATAGTGCCACTACAGACCCACCCCCTCACACAACTGTGCACCCAGGTGGTAGTGTAGAGCAGAGGCCCCACCCCGACCTATGGTGGACCCCATCACAGTATGGCCAATTTGCCCCCCCATGCAAGGAAACCCCCTACCCTGTCACCGCCAGCCTCCCCAGAGATGCCTGGACTGGCCGCACATCCAAGCTCTCAACCCAGTAGCCCAGCACCCACATCGGTGGGCAGTGGCCAGTGCCCCCCCTGTGGCACTGATAACTTCCACCCCTCCCTCTGGAGCATAGCCAAGGAGGCTAACATACAACTTGGTCTCCTCTACAGACATAGGGCAAACCTAACCCCTGAGGCCCTCAGGATCGCTGTCCTAAGCTCAGTAGTCTCTGTCATCGACTATGGCCTCTTAATCTATGGCTCTGCCACTCCTACAGCCCTAAGACGCATCACAACCACTCTAAACAAAGCATGTCGACTCTTAACTGGTGCCCATCGCCTTACACACACCTGCGACCTCTATGCCCAAACTGGCTGGCTGAACCTATCAAACCGGATTAAATATCATACCTGCATCATGGCAAAGAAGATAACCCTGGGTCTTGCTCCCCCTGGTATCCAAGCCCTCCTTAGCCCTAGTCGAAACCTCCACCATATCGGGGGTTCTGACTCTCAAATGCTGCTGATTCCTAGGTGCCATACCTCGCTGGGCCAACGAACATTTGCCTACAGGGCACCAAACTGGTTAAATAACCTCAGCATGGATATCTCCTCCACCCCCAAGACTGGTCCTTTCAAATCTAGGCTCCATCTGTCTCTGTCTGCCTCCAGCACCTGTGACTGCCACACCCTGCCAGCCTAGCTGCCGCCCCTGTCTTTACCCAGGCATCACAACAAGCACTTCCACCTCTCCCCTCCTCCACCCTTTCTCCCCCCCTACAACTCCTTGCCTGCATTTCTGTATATGTTGACAATGCCTCTTGGCAGCTTACCCCCATGTCCTAACCGTGTCCTGTATCTGTTGCTCTCCTATGACCTAGAATGTTAATGCCGTACCAAATATGTATGCATTTCTCCTGTATCTGACTGCGTAGCTGTTAAACATGCAAGTTATTTACAGTTCATGTTCTTGCCACAATTGTCTACACCCACCACTCGAAACTGCTCTTAACCTGATTAACCTGTTATCACTGACACACCTACTGCTGTACCGTGTACATTTCTGTTGTACCTTGTACTGTTGAAACTTTGTTGTGCTGTACTCAATCTGACGTGGAACCTTTGTAAAAGAGCCTTGGCTCAAAGGTACTTGTAATCCTAGAATTAAATAAATAAATAAATAAATAAAACCTTCAGATGCTTACAGAAGACCCCAAGGGGTCCATCCTTGGACCCCTACTCTATTCGATCTTTTTCAATCCTCTCCTTTTGGAACAAACCGTAAATCGCAGGATCATGTATGCAGATTATCTCATCCTATTCAGCAGTGAGAGCTGCATCACTACATTATCTCAATCCCTCTCCAAGGATTTATCTTCAGTAGTCCAGTGGTTCACTCAACACAGGCTAGCTATCAATGCAAAAAAAAATAAAAATAAATCTATGATGTTCATTTCCAAACATAGGCTTACTAGGCCTGCATCAAATCTCCTTCACTCCCTTAACATTCAAATCCCAGATGGATCCACTCTGGCACATGTCAGTGATTTTAAATACCTGGCGGTAAGTCCAGACCTCTCACTTAGCTTTGCCACACATATAGGCCAGGCAGTTAAAAGGATCAGCCAGCAGCTGGGCATGTGTTACTGACAGAAACACCTTTTGATGCCAGAGGCGAGACTTGCATAGGGTGGAGCACCCTTCTTCCCATCCTGGACTACTGCTCTCCTATCTTATCCACTACTTCGCCTTAGCTCCTCAATCGATTGAACACAGTGTATAACAGTATCTGTAGGTTTGTTACTCTAGCCCCTTACAGCACTCACCACTGTATCTTACATCATTTGCTAGGATGACTATCCCCACAGGGATTCCTGGACATAACAGCTAAATGAAAATATCATGGTTCAGAACAACGCTCAGCAACAGAGCTAAAGCAAGGCTAGCACTCAGTAATATTAGTGAGCGCTACCTTGCCAAAAACAACAAACCAGATGAAATGTATGTTAATGGAGGGCTTGGCACCCCATGCCCCCCAACCTAAATATAATCAACTCTGCAGGGGGTGAACAAAAAAACAACAACACAATAATACAGGTGTGTGTGTGATGGGGGTGAACACAAAAATACACCGCAGTCGGGAGACTGGGAACAGAACCCTGTTCTCCCCGAGGCTCCACTGCCATTAGCTGCTCCTGCTCTCAGACCCCTACACCATGGGAGCAACTCAGTGAGTCACCACTTACCTTACCCCTTTCTCCTCTCCGCAGATGTGATGACAGCTACAGGAGTAGTGGTAAATCACTTTCGCTACATTAACCCTGTAGCTGTTATCACATTTGATGTTCTGACCCCGCTGTTTTTCATTGTGCTATTCTAACAGCACTATATTAACCAGACTACCCCTCCGCCCAGCACATAGAGACCTGTTGTTTTGGGTCTTTCATTTTTAAAACTCTCCATAATTATGTGAAATCCCTGCTGTTGGGCATGCTTACTATCAAATAGGTTTCTCACTAATTGATGTCCTCCTCTAATTAACTTCCTGAATGCCCCAGGTTATCCAGAGTTATGGGTCAAAGGGCTTTCTTTTGGGCAGCCCCTATGTTTTTGAACACACTTCTAGAGGAACTTCATTCCCTTGGATCCCCCCTAACCTTCAAAATGCATTTAGAGAAGGCATTAACAGCTAGTGCATCCTGTAACTGCTAACTAGGACTCCAATCAACACTGTGTACTTATGTGTCTACTTGTACTTGACAGGGGTCAAGTGATACCTGTTTATTGTGATTCTTTAATGAATTGTTATCCCACTGTGCTGGCCTAAATGTTTAAACTCTGTACTCATAACAATCCTTTTGTCTATAATCTGAGTGTAAACTGTTATTCTAATGCCTTGCTGATAATGTTTTTTTTGTACCATGTGCCATCTACAGTAGATGGCCTGGGTTGTACCTGAAAATGGTCCATTGGGCCAGTGTACTTTGAAGTAATAATAATCTGGAGGTTAAAGACCAGCTGGGGAGGGAGGTTGACCCGAGGTACAGCAGAAGGCCAACACCATCCAGTCGGCCGTTAATCGATAGGAAATGAATGGCTCCGAGGTCATTATTGTGATTATGTCTAATCGCAATAATGAGCTTTTTTGTAGGTTTTTTATATATTTTTTTATTTCTTTGCTTTGAGGCTCGCGCTGACAGTGCCACATGGTATGCCGTCTGTGTAGTAACTGAGTTTTGGTGTTCATTGTAGTGTGGTGTGGCTCTTTATTCTGCAAGTAGTCATCTGTAAAGATGGTCACATATGATGAATTTTGGTTTCTTTCAGATTTTATTTCACAGGATTTGCTGTCATCAGTGTAAAGGCTGAGCTCTGTGATCATCTGTGTGGCTGCCATGATTGGCATTTCGTAGAGATTTCAGACCGGCACGGCAGCCAACCATTGATTTTCTTTAACTCATGAATAATTAATTAAACACATAAACCCAGTTATCAAAGACATAAATAAAATAAATATCTTGTATATGTATTTGTGATGTAGCTGTTGCTTAAACTCTCCCACCTGCCCAGCCCTTATGTACTCAAACAACTGCTTTTTAGATGCCTGAAAACTGCGTGAGACTGCTTCAGGTAATCTTTGAGACATAACCTGAATATACCCTTAGCTTGTGGATCCCCCTGGCCTTCCTATTCCCTCTGTAAGGATGGCAGTCCCTTAGGGTAACTACCCCTCCCCAAGCTCCCTCCCTTCTTCCCTCCCTGTAGTAATCCCCCTTGGGGACTCTAACATAGCAGGGTTGCCCCCCTCCCCTTATGTGTTTTTCTATCCCCCTTCCCACTGTATACCATGTGGCACTGCCATCCTCTCCTGCCTCACTCTTTTACTGTCCCCAAACATTCTCCTGGCTCACTCTTTTACTGTCCCCAAACACTCTATGAGGAAGTATTTGTGTATATATACAGCCTTTGCTATCTAAGATTTATTCCTGCTATCATCTTATCTTGTGATTTTATTTATAATTACACTGTTTTCCTGTCTTATATAGCCTGATATGTTGTTGTAAACTGTAAATGAAAATTGTTCTGTGTTTCCCAGACCATCTTGCAAATGAGCTCATTCAACGATATAACTGCCTGGTTAAGTAAAGTTTGATTGATTGATTGCTTACAATAGTATGTGCAGGTTTGCATTAGGCTGTTACAAAAGAACATATCACTACTCCATGTCATGAACATCAGCCAATTGCTTCTTTTCCCTGAAAAAAGAAGGGAGTGCAAATAGATGACTACACTATTAAAAAAAAGAACAATCTCATTCAAGTATATCTAAACAGACCCCTTCAAACTCCTTCAGATATATCTACTGTACTGCCAGACTAGAGATATTTTGCACATACCAAGACTGTGCAAATTGTTTTGCAAAAAAGTCTTTGCCATAGCAGCCCCAACAACCTAGAATGTATTTTCTGATACAATAAAAGAAGTCAAAGCTCAAAAGGACCATGTTAACCAGCTGAAAAAACAATGTAACTGCTAGATACTTATTTGCCTTCCAATGCCTCCCCATCCACATATTGTTCTTTCGTTCTACCAATACTTGTCTGAGTGCTGCTCGTTACAGAGTCTACCTTTCATGCTCGACTCATTGGGCAACTGTTATTGCAATGCATAAGTTTCACTGGTAGTCACCTGTGGGGAGGTATTATGTCCTAGGCCATTGTACCACACTGACACCAGATCCACTTGAAACCTTTTTCCTGGGTGGAGATGCAGGACAATCATCAGTCAGTCTTGTTTAAGTCCACAAGGTATGGGTCATTACCGTAACATCTACGGTGACCTGGTTATACAAGCTCGAATTTTGGGGGTTCACACAGCTCTAATTTTAAATCATTTATTTTAGTAGGCACTTGCTCTTTTCAGGTCTAGTAGCTGAAATACTATCTACAGGACTCAAAAGCAAGTTATGAGTGTCTACTCCAAACTATTTTTACAGGGGTTTTTTTGCTGCTACAAATACATCTTTCTTCATTTGTTTTATTTGAAATGAGAATTTACATAGATATGTAGATGAGAAAGAAAAATAAATCAATCATGTATTGGTGAACATGAAATGTGGCAGGAAGTTTTAGTCTTCTGTGGGTGTGAACATTATCATGAAATGGCTTAGGAAAAATCAAGTTTAAAATCAGTGCCCAACAAATTTTGCAGCATGTGAAATGTAAGGGCAAACCAGCATATTTTTACTGAGGTCAAAACATATAAAGTCATACAATTAAAGGAAAACTACACCCTCATATCTTCTAAATTGTATTTGTTTCCATGTCAACAGACAACTCTTTTCATGTAGATGTTAGAGATATATGCAACTGCTTTGGTTTGTTTTCACACTTCATACTATGCCCTGTAACTGTCCTGGGAGGCTCCATTTGGTTGTTGTTGAAATCTCATTGTCCCTGAGAACTACATTAGCATATGAGAACATGATACATAATTAAGCTTTTAAACTCCACTGTATGCCTGTCTGCTTAATTAGCCTTCAAAGAAACAAGCTGCAGGAAGGTATGAAATACCATGTTTAACTTCAGTGAGCTTTGCAAAGTATCTGAGTTGTAATGTACAGTTTTTTTTCCTTTAAATTCCATTCAGTTTATGTGTTTCCAGAGAGTTTTTGTTCAGGTTATTAGTTCTTTCCATATAGAGATACATGATATACATGATATAAATGGTTAATCTGACATCATGTTCTCATGTGCAGTTCTCATGGACAAAGACAGTTCAACAACCATGAAATGAAGACCCCCAGGGCAGTCACAGGGGGATACACTGAACAGTGAAATCAAACTAAAGCTAACACATATAGCCCTTAACAGCTACAGGAAAGGAGCTATCTGTTGACATGGAAACAAATAAAATTGAAATGATATGATGATGTAGTTTTCCTTTAATACAAATTCATCCTTATATGATGTATAAAGAAGTTAAAAACATTCTAAATAATGTATAGTAATGAATGCTATGAGATTAGAAAAATGTATTGCCAAAAACCTACAAAGAAACAACATATTCTAGATGAACACATGGAATGCTTAGAACGTAGATGTAATGATCTGAATAAAAATGAATTTCTAAATAGTTCTCTAAACCTGTGTCATCTAAAACTGTATAACTTTCAGTAAGCCTTGAACAAAAAAAAAATAATAAAATTAAGAGAATTGGAAGATAAATATGTCCCTAAAATGTCCCTAATAAAGAGAGATCAGGGTTTTATTTAACTCTAAAAATTGATTAGCGTTTTGCTCATAAAAGTTCTAAAACATTGTAAAAATGCATAGCACTTGCCCCACTGTGTTTAACAAACATAAAACTTCTAGAAAACCTATATAAATGATTTCTGTACAGTTAGTATTATCCCAAGAAAAAAAACTGCTAATCAATTATTTAAAACCCTGGAGGTAAAAGACCCCTTTGGCGTACGTGAAACGTTATAAAGCTATCTGAATAAAAGAAAAAAAGCATATGATAATGATAAAACAAAACAGAATAGTTCCCAAGAAAACATACAAGCCTATAGGCGTAATTTAAAATATATAAAGAAAACAATAAGGCAGGAGAGGTGTAAACTAGAATTCAAGATTGCTCATACTAAAGATAATCGAAAATGTTTTCATGGGTATATAAATAGCCTAAACAAAACAAATAACCAAATTGGCCCAATAATGGATGAAGGAGTAGAACATATAGCACCGAAGGATATGGCAGAGTTTTTAATGATTATTTTTGTTCTGTTTATGAGGAAAAGGATAAGGATAATATACACTACAATCACAAGGAACAAAGGAAGCTTAGCCTAGTGATCAGTGATGTCGAGGTTGAAGAACTATTAAATAAACTAAGGCCTGATAAATCTGCGGGACCAGACTTAATGCACCCTAGATTTTTGAAGGAACTGAAAGAACATTTAACCAAGCCATTGGCATATATATACTGTATAATGCATCCTTTGAGTCGGGGGAAGTGCCAATGGATTGGAGAACAGCTACAGTGGTTCCACTGTTTACAAAAGGAGACAAGCATAGCAAATCTAATTACAGACCAGTGAGCTTAACGGCAGTGCTATGCAAAGTAGCTGAAAGCTTTCTGAAACAAAAAATAGAGAAGAATTTAATTTTAATAAATCATAAAGATACAAAGCAGCATGGCTTTTGGAAAAATAAAGCGTGTATTACAAATCATCTATCCTTTTATGAGCTTGTTAATAAAGACATGAATAACAACATTCCAATGGACATATTTTTCCTAGACTTCCAGAAAGCCTTTGATAAGGTGCCACATTGAAATTTAATAAATAAAATGTGCAATATAGGACTAGATAATAGGTTACTGACATGGATCAATAATTGGCTGGATAACAGAAAACAAACGGTCAGAGTTCGAGGTTCTTATTCAGGATCAGGTAGTGTCACAAGTGGGGCACCACAGGGCTCGGTCCTGGGGCCAGTACTATTTTCCCTATATATTAGTGATCTCCAGCACGATATAAATAATTGGGTAGTCAAATTTGCTGATGACATCAAGCAAGGAGGCCATGTAAGTAATACAGAAGATATTGAAATGCTAAACTTAGACTTTAAGAAAATTGAAAGCTTGTCTGTGACAAATAAATGCCTTTCAGTGTGGATAAATGTTCAGTGATGCATATGGGAAAAAAATAATACTAATGCTGAGTATAAACTAAATGGGAAATCTTTAAAATCTGTTCAGAGAGAAATTGTGGAAACAAAATTGACAGCGATTTAAACTTCAAACAGCGTACTGATGTAATTGAAAAGTTTTGAAAAGGCCAACTTGACAATCAAAAATATAAAAAGGAGCTTTGTGAATAAAAGTAGTGAATGCATGCTATCATTATACAAGACATATGTTAGACCACATACAGATTATGGATCCTCATTATGGAATCTGTATGCTAGGGGAGAAATGAATAGATTGGAAATAGTCCAGAGAAGGTACACCAAAATGATTACTGCAATAAAAGATTATAGTTATACTGATAGACTAAAAAGGATAGGCCTATTTTCATTAGAACAGAGAAGAATGAGAGGAGATATGCTGTTATTGTACAAAATAACGAGTGACGTAGAACTGATGGAGGAATTAAACATCATGGTTATTAATAAACTTGAAGGGTTAAGGGGACATAAATGTCAAAATAGAATAGATAAAATAAATAAAAATAATAGATGTAATTTGTAACTCAATAGGACAGGAAGGTTATGGAACAGGGTGCCAAACCAGGTGATATCAAGTGCTTCACTGAACATCTTCACAAAGGAGATAGACAGCCTTATATTAAACAAGGGGTTAACCTGGACCCGCTAATGTGCGGAACGGTAGTAGTGGGCATTTTACTGCCTTCTTCCATTCTACAACCAGTATAAGTACCAGTATATACAGCAGGCAATGATAACTTGATATATAGTTATTGGTAATGGTCAATTACAATCCAAACCAATATCTTGAATCCTCCCTTGTACAGTAGGTGAGTGTGGCACATGTATAAGCCCATTCAGTTGTATTTGTTTACCAGGTAAATACACTAGACTATATGGTCCATTTGCAGGCATGACCCTGGTGTTTCATAAAATTCACACAATTGACCATCCATTACATAAAATAATATACGTCATAATTAACATACGTGGAGAAACTGCTCTTGTGCTTACACATATCTGATCACTGGCACCAGACAGAAGGGTGCTGAGTACTTCGGGCAGTAAGGGAAAAGCAATTATTTAAAAAAAAATATGGGAAGCAGTTAAAACTTTTTTTGCAAACCCTCAGAATGTAATACCTGAACAATTTTGTTTATTTTTTTTGGTTTATAATTGCATGACTCACCTCAGATGTGCATAAAATAGGTAACACTCATTCCTCGCATATTAAGCTTTAGTTTCAAGAAGGAGTGGTCCACTAGGTCGAATGCCTTGGTCAGGTCCATGAACATGCCCCTCTCCATGTTCACATGCAGGTCATTCATGAACATGACCAAGCAGTTGACATGCTAGAATCCCCCCTGCAACCATGCTGCACATTCATAAGAACATTGTACCTAGCCAAATAATCCATTAACTGTGCATAAAGTAGCCTTTCGTGTGTTTTACACAACAAAGATAAAATTGAAATTGGCCTGTAATTGCCCACATCAGTTTTTGGCATGATTTTTATATTCGTACTACACATGCTTTCTTTCAAAGTTCAGGACCCTTTTCTGTGGTTAAAGATAGATTGACATTTTTCTGTATTGGCAGTGGCAATTCAGCTGCGGCAGCCTACAGAAATGTAGCCTCCACCACATCAACTCCTTGTCCTTTTGTTAAATTTTGGTTTAATAACTGTTTTAAGACCTCATTTTTAGTCATTTTTTAAAAATAAAAATGTGGTCTATCCATTTGTGTTTCATTGACATCCTCCATGACTAAAAACGTATCACCTTATCAAGTCAGTGAAAAAAAAAAATTAATTAACTTTATCTATACTGTCATTTGAAATTTGATTTTGTTGCTTAAGACTGTCAATATGTTCCTTTTTTGGGCTTTATTAAGTTATTAACTCCTTCCCTAAAACTTTGTTTTTATTATTACTAAAATGATTTCCTTGCTCTCTTTTATAAAAATCTACTTTTGCTTTTTTGCTTTTGCAACGGTTTCTTAACTCCTTAAATTTATTCCAATCTGCCTTGTTTTTTTTTAATTTGCCAAGCCAATTCTTGTCTAAGTTTTCAAACAGACCACTAGTAAGGCAGCCATTTTGTACATACAGTATAAGACCCTTTTTTCCTTTAAAGGTGCATGTGTATCTAAGACTCTGTTGAAAAGTTCTAAGAAATGATGAAGTGAAACTTTTACATATGTGTAGTTATTCATTACATTCCAGCTGATGTTTCTCAAATCTTTAATTTATGCCATAACTCCATCATTTTCCATCTGGTAAAAACTACTTTCCCCTGAATCTTTGGTCTTGATTGCTCTATATGCAATACATTGGTGTATGATCACTTGCCAAGTCTGGCTTAGTTATCATAAATTCATTACACAATGCTCCCCATACATTATTCTATATATAATATATGGTGGTCAGCTCATGTAAGTCACAGATAGCTCATATACTTTTTTTGTCATAATTCCCAGTTGTGCCATTAGAAATCCCATAACTGAACAGGCTATCACCTGGGATCAATGAAGCAGTTGGTGACTTACACCACACTCCTCCACTAAGTGGTATGTGTGTGAGAAGTCTTTTAACATCACTACACATAGTGCTAGGTGAAGTGGTGTAACTTTGTATAGTGTGAAACATTACTTGACATAGTTCACCACCTGGTGAAATGGGAAGCTTTACCAGGTGGAGACTATGTACAGTAATACTTCACTAGTAAAGTTACCATTTCAGTTTGTGCTGCCTGTTTAAAACTGTGAATAGTGGCACCTTCAGTAGTTAAATGCCACTATGGTAAATGTAGTTTTTTATTTAACTTTGAATTAAAAAAAAGAAATATCCCACACTAGAGCTGCCTAAAACCATCGCTTCCCACACTACCAGTTCCAAACCATGCATCATCCCCACTCCCTGCCCTCCTAGTACCCACCTGCACCCTCTCCTTAGTTTCCCAGTGAAGTTTCTGTACATTTATACAATTTTTGTAATTCACACTTTCTTGCATAAACAGGAAAACAGCAAACAGGTAGTAAGAAACACATGTACACATAACCATATTCCTGGCTGTGGTATGACACCTTGGATGTACAACTCTGATCAAATAAAGGCAAAATCCTGAATGTGTAGTGGAGGAAAAGTTCAATCCAGTCAAAACATTACAGGGCATAAAACTACTTCTGCTATATAATTTAGTTTTGTACTGTACATTTGAATAGCACATCCAATAAAAGCATACACATATGAGTATATTACCCGAGTTTCTTGAAAAATCATAATGTTATATGTATTGTGCAGTACAGGATATGAACATTCATATGTGTGTGTAGCATGGGAGGGAAGGGGGCAGGTTGAACCAGTCCTTGCCTGGTCCTGTACCACATGTTTGGGTATGCATGTTTCGTATGTGTCACTCCTTGGTACAATGTGCTTGCTGAGTGAGGCAAAGGGGAATAAAATGCCCCTGAGGGATTTTACAAAAGTCTGTTGCTAGGTAAGGGTCCCACATCTTTATGTATGTGTCTACCATATTGCTAGTGGTGTAATGTAATTTTTTTTTATTATTGTTTGGTAACCAGGTAAGGCCCACTAGGCACAAGTGCATATTTTCAGAGGTGACCCAGTAGCACTGGAGTGGTTAAGTGACTTGGTTAGAGCCACACAGTATGCAAGTAGAGGTTGTTTAAATCAAACCCTAGTCTACTGGATGTACCAAGCTCATTCACAGCTCATTACTCTAACCTCTAGGCTATACAGCCAGCAAATGTTCTCTTTTGAAACTGTCCATTTTCCCAAGCTCAAGGAACAATTTGAGGGGTGAGGCAGTATTTGCTGTCGGCAGTGGTAGAGAATGATTTCTTTCACTGTGATGAGTGTGCCCAATGTGCATCTCTGTGCCAGTGGTGGCAGTCTCAATTGTCCAGAAGCAGGGCAAAAAGAATTGCACTCTGAAAGTAGTGCCCACAGACAAAAAGTTCCAATCCACTGTAGCAAAAGGTCCTGGGCACATACAGTACCATGCCACAAAAGGGAGACAAATGCTATCCTAACTTAAATTTGTTTGAAGCTTATTAAAGTGCAGGTATATAGACATATGAAGCAGAGGGCAGACTAATGTTTCACACAAAGCCTGTGCGCTTTATCAAGCACCCTCCACTCTGTGTGTCTGTATACCTACACTTTAATAAACTTCAAACAAATTGATCTTAGGATAGCATTCATCTCCTTTTTAAGTTTGCCATGCCTGCACGCTGTGAACTTGTTGCTACGAGGAGTGTGTGTGAAAACTTCAAAAGAAGGAGCCACTGAACAGCTGATCACTGTTTGGTCACAGAACAAATATGTGTGGAATGCAGCCAATTCCGCACATGTGCAGTAGCATCACTGCTTCTGAGCATGTGTGGAAACCACACACTCTCCGGGAAAGCTGACATTGGGGTGCCCAGTCCCCATGTTGGCATGTATCCCCCCCCACATTGTGGCACACTGCGAGCCCACCCCAGTGTGCAGAGACAGTTGTCATATTGTTTTGACACCAGGATGCTCCCTTCCAGTGTCTGATGCCCCCATCCCTCAAGCTCAATTTCTTTGCCAATGGGGGTGCCAAATCCCCATCAGCATCAATCCCCCAAAGTCATGTGGCACATTGGGAGCCCACCCCAGTGTGTCCCCACCCCCTCCAAGCTCAATTTCTTTGCTGATAGGGGTGCCCAATCCCTGTCAGCATCAGGCCCCTCCCAAACTCATGTGGCACACTGGGAGCCCACCCCAGTGTACCAAAATATATATTTTTTTACCTGTAAGTAAAGAAAATGGTCTTCTAGAGTCTTTTTTTTTAATTTAACCTGCTGAAAAGAAATTGGTCCTTTGTCGTTTCACCTGTCCTCCTCCCCATCCTGACCCACCCTCTGCACACCCACCTTCCGCACCCCTCTCACCCCATACTTACCTTCAGAGGTCAGGAACAGCGATCTTCTGTGGACTAGGATGCACCTGCACTCTTCAAAAGCCGACCACAAACTGAAGAAAATCACGGTAAGCCCTACATTGGGAGTCAGTGGGAGGAGGGGTTCAACTTAGCTTAATATCTTAGCCATTTTTATGACTTTTAGCCTCAAATTTTCAACATGGGATTCTTGGGACCCCACCTCATGAACACTGGCACTGTCATTTCATTTCTCTATCCCAAAAGGTGATTTTGTGGTTGCTGCACAGAATCACCTTTTGGGACCAATTAATGAAACAACAGTGCCACAGTTCATGAGGAAAGATCCCAAAAAAGCCCATGTTGCAAATTTGGTGAAAAATTCCAAACAATAACTACGTTATGAATGTGCATTGTGCAGTTTGTATGCATACTCATAACTTCACCAGTTTTTATTATTTTAACTCCAGATTTTCAGCATTGCCATTTTTTGTATACCTCCTTATGAACAGTGCAGCTGTAATTTTTCACATCCTACCCAAAAAGTGTTTTCACACCTGTGGTGCAGAATGTTGCAATCGCTGTGGGAAATCAGCTTTCAGGACAGTGTAACAAAATCACAGTGCCACTTTTCATGAGGAGGAAAATCAAATAGCCATGTTAATCTGGAAAAAATTCAAAAATGATTACGTTACAGATTTCTATGCACGCTCATAACTTCACCAATTTTTCATATTTTTCTCCAGATTTTCAACAGTGCCATTTTTTCACACCACCTCATGAATAGTACAGCTGTCATTTTTCACATCCTGCCTGAATTGTATTTTCGCACCTGTAGCACCAAATGGCACAGTCGCCATGCAAAATCACCTTTCAGAATTGAGTAATGAAATGATAGTGCCACTGTTCATGAGGTGGCATCACAAAAAGCCCATGCTGAAAATTTGTAGTGTAGGGGATGTGACTTGGGATCTTCGGACATAATGCTCACACCATTCCACCCCCACCCTGCAGCCAGTGACAGGCATCGACATGTGCCTTGGGCTCTTTGGCACCATTGTTCACCCCATTCTCCTGTACTGCACCCATCTCAGTATATTTTCATATGGAATGGGGCGAACATTAGGCCGGAAGTCCCCAAGGCACACCGCGACTCCTGTCCGTGTCTGCAGGGTAGGGTGAGGTGAAATGGCATGAGCATTATGGCCAATAACCCAAAGACACACCCCAACCTCTGTCAGTCTCTGAATGGTGGAGGTGGGGTTGGTGTCAGTTTAATACTTCACAGCCATTCCTATTATGCATCTGTCTAACTCTTGCACTATCAATGCCAATGCCAGCAAGCATACATTTGGCATTGACAAATGCTTGTTATACTTTCCCGTGACAATTTTGTCAGAAAAATGCAGTTGCTTACCTAAGAAGGTTCTCCTGAGTTAAGCAACTGTTTTTCTTTGACAAAATCGTCACTGGAAAATAAAAAACAAGCTTTTACAAATTGCCCCCATTAAACTCTATGGAGCACTTCCTCATGCTGTTCCTTAAGTTATGCAGTGAACTTTTGGCATTGACAAATACTTGTTGTAGTGTGGTATGTGTCAGGACTTTTTGTTACAACAGACTCAATTGTGTCTCTTCTTTGCCAGTAAATCCCAGCATCTCCATTATGACAGTTAATACAATGCCTGGGCCAACCAGGTTATTGATCACACTATGGATTTCTTTCCAGAAGTCTCTGTGTTTAGGGCAATCTCATAGCAAGTGGGTAATACTAAAGGAATAATGCACAACAGTGTGTGTGTCGTGCTGGGATAATGGCACACCTGGGGTCGTTGGGCACGAGGCTGCAGGCCGAGTGCATCCAACGTCCCAGGCGTGGTGTTATCCCAGCACGACACACACCCTGGAGTGCATTATTCCTATTATACAATGGCTTGTTGTTACATACAGAATTAAAAAAAAAATAATTTTATGGATGTTTTTGTTAGTGTAGAAAAATATTTTTGTTTCTTAAGAGAAGATGAAAACATAGCTATGGCAAACAATCATCAAGAGGTTCACAGTGCTGAGACTAGACTCATAGTGTTATGCTGGGATAACGCCATGGGTCCAGCTCCAGACTGACCAATCACAGTCCAAGATTCTTTCTGCCATTGTATAACACCAGTTGTTGTGGAGCATCTCCTGCACTTATCTGAACCCACAAGCCCCCATTTGTGCCGGTGCTGGGGAGTTCTGTGCCATTGGAGGGAGATTTTAAACTGTGTGAAGCAGTTTCATGTGTCCTGTGCAGCAAGATGCAGGTTCCTCAAGTTTTTGTCTCTATCAGATGCGAGAGTTGCTGTACCCCCTTCACAGAACAATTTCCCTAGTTTATAGGTGTACTGCCTACCGTGAAGGCCAGGTTCTGCCACAGTGGGAAGAAGGGAGATACACAAGGGGACCAGTTCATAGTCTTAGCATGGCACTTCCAGACAGCCAAGGTTGCAGACGGAGTATGGTGTGTCGCTAGGGGTGGTGGAAGTTTTGCAAACATAGTCATTCTATGAGGGTCATCTCCCAGGAGGTGTGCTTTGCATAAGACCCATTTGGGTCTACGGTCCAGTCCTGCAGCAGGGAAGCTTTGCATTAGCTGTGCTAGCAGGTGTACATCATGATTCAGGGCAAAGTCAGGGAGCTGCAGGCTACCCCTTTCTAGGGGATGGACCAACTTTTGATGTTTGGCCCATCTCAACCTTGGTCCCCCACAGAAAAGGGAGCATCCTCTTTCACATGACTTTAAGTAGCTCTGGCCATATCTTATGTGGAAGAGTATCCAGTACATACTAAAACTTTGTATCAGCCACCATTTTTAATGTGTGGGCTCTGCCCCAGTGACCCCATCTGTCAAGGTCCTTGTCTATCTCTGTCAGTAGCAATAGTATATTCAGCCAACTTAGGCTGGTAAGGGCCCAAGTGAACTGTATCCTTAAATATTTGAGGCTGTTCTTTGATGGTTGGAGCTGTCTGGGGTAGTTTGGGAGGGCTTTAGTGACTTCCCAACAGAGTAACAGCAGCAATTTAGCCACATTGGCCTTATATCAAAACAGGCTGCCATATCTGTTCAGGAGGTTTAGCACCACTGGGATCAGTTCCTACTTTTGCATTAGAGGCAGCATAATGTCATCAGCATATGTTAAAGCTTCATGTTCCCCTCCCAGTTGTATTCCGTAGATAAGTTCATGTGATCTAATATCTTGCAAAAGGGGTTCCAATGTTAGAACAAATAAGAGGGACAAAAGAGGATGGCCCTTATGAGTTCCCCTGCCCAGTGGGAAGGGATTGGAAAAATGAGCATTTGTCACTAACAAGGCAGAGGTCCCTTGGTATAGAGTGTGGACCCAGCCAATAAAGGCATCTCCAAAACCAAAAGTTTTCAGTGCACAGAAAGGATACCCCCCTCCCTGTCAAATGCCTTCTCTGCATCTAGTGAGATAAGCATTGGAGGGAGACCTGGGGGTGCTGGTTTCCAAATGAGGTCATGAGTCACCTGGTGTTGTCTGTACCCCTGCACTGAGGAATTAAGCCCAGCTGATCACTGTTGTTGAGGGACACTATCAATTCTTGAGCCTAGTGGCCAAGACCTTGGCATAGACCTTGCAGTCCACAGTGATAAGATAGGACAATAGCTACCACATAAGGGATCTTTCTCTTCTTTGGAGGTTAGGGCAATGACTGCTGTTCTTATAGAGGGAGGGAGTTCACCTAGTTGGCAGGCCTCTTCCAGAATGTCACTCAGGGGTGACAGAAGGACAGAGAAATTCTGCTGGATGGCCATCCCCACCTGAAGTTTTAGCAGCCAGAATAGTTTGGTTGCATCTTCCAGTTCTTTCACTCTGAAGGGCTTATCCAGAGCTTGCTAGAGGGATGGGTCCAGTCTGGGCAGTAGGCCCAGGGGGATAGTTCCTTCTCTGAGGGGGATATTCCTTGTGGTATAAGGTCTTGTAGAAGTTGAGGAAGGTGTTGCTGACAGCTTGGGCATCTCTGTTCAATTCCCAGTCTACTTCCTAATGCATAGGACTCTTGATTTCTCATGTCTCTTTTTTAGTTGACAGGTCAGGAGGCAATCTGGTCTTTCTCCCACTTCCCAAAAGGATTGCTTGAGGTGGAACAGTGCAAATTCCACCTTTTGGTGTAAATGCAGGTTCACATGTACCTGGTACCAGTAATGTCTGCCAGAAGTGCAGCAGAATAATCAGAATGTGTCCTAAGCGTAGCCTCCAGTTCCTTGAGCTTTTTAAGTTGCTCTTCTAGGTGTTCAGATCTTTCAAGATGAGTGGTATAGTTTATACATCTACCCCACATGAAAGTTTTTAAAGTATCCCAATGTACTGCTGCAGATGTGTCAGTGGAGCGGTTTGTGTCATGGAAGGACTGTATGTCTGCTTTTAGGGACTGGCAGAAGGATTTACCCCATAGGAGTGAAGCACTGAAGAACCACTGCTGTCAGGATGTGCCTGCAGTATCCAACAGGAACCAGGTGAAAGAGACTGGAACAAGGTCTGATATAATTGCTGTGCTTATGGTGGTGTCCTCCACATCTGGCAACTATTGCTGGGAAAGTAGCCACAGATCTATGGAGTAAGAACAGTGCAGGGCAGAGAAAAAGAATAAGTCCCTTCCACGGGGCTGTATTAGAAATCAGATTAGGCACCAGATGTCTGTGAGTCCCAATTCCTCTACCATTTCCTTAAGGGCCAAGGGTGCAGGGGATTGTGGTCCCATGGGCACATTATGCCTGTCCACAAACTCATCCAACACTGTTTTGGCATCCCCAACCCACCACCAGCCATCCCTTCTGCTGAGACGCCAAGGTCTGCACCAAGCTGTTGAAGAATGCAACTTTAGGGGTGTTCACCCCATAGGCATTGCAGAGGGTTTCCTCTTGGCTAAACAACATACCTACCACTATTATGTATTAGCCCTCTGGGTCAGAGATCACCCTATCTGCAGTGAAAGGAGTGTTCTTATGTATTAAGATAGCAACCCCTCGGTGGTGCTGAGGCTTGAGGTATTGGACGCCACACCTCGCACCATGCCGGCGACCCGGATTCGGGAACTAGCCCGGGGCACCAGGGGTCAGCCGGGGAGGAGAAGAATGAAGCGCCCAATGGCTGCTCTTCTTCTCTGGGAGGGGGGGTTGGCTGCAAGCTCCCGTTGCTATACCGCCATCTACAGAAGCCTGGTAGGTAGGTGTGGTAGTGGAGCTGCAGCATAGGCATTGGACAGACATTGGCAGGGGGCAGAGCCTTCTAGCTCAATGGCCTCCATTGCACGCCAATGTCTAGGGAGCACAAGGGAAAAAAACCCTCAGTGTCTCCCAGATGACGACACCTCCCTGCTCATCTCGGGCTAGCAATGGCAGACCCTGCTGTACAGGATCCACATCTCAGCATGTTGGCTTTGGGGAGGTGAGTACGGGGGAGTGCCACCTCACCCACACCCGGGGGGTTATCCAGGTGCCTTGGTTACTGTGTGGATCCGCAGTACTCTAGGGGCAGATCGCGGCGAGACCAGGGAGAGCAGTTCAGAGGATGTCTGAGAGAGGGGAGAGATGAGGTAGTCAGGAGCATAAATACTAGGTTAAAAAGAAAAAAGATGGCAGCCCCTTAGCTCTTTGAGAAAAAAGGTGCTGCCATACACCCACAAGACCCATCCCATCTTGAGCTTTGCAGTCCTAGTATCTGAGAGTGTATTTCCTGGAGAAAATCTATTCCCACTGCTCCCTATTCAGGTAGCCCAGAATTTTCAATTTCTTAATAGGGGAAATGTATATCCTTGACATTCCAGGATATTCTTGTAAGGGGCCTCCCTTATGCATTTTCCATTGACAAGCCATAACATTAGTGTTAAACTCACGTAACTTACAGAATTCCTAAACAGTAATAATGGTTAACAAGAAAACGCCAACACTAAAGAAGCTGCGGTATTTGCAATCAACTAGTAAACTATTCCAAACACACTGATTGTTGGGGTGGGCGGGTTTTAGCCAACACAGGAGTGGACACTTTTCCTACTCCTAGTCCCTTTGCATATGTGTACTATTGTGGTGTCTCTGTGGGGAGGTGGGTCCATTGGTAGGCAGAGATATTTCTTCTGCCATTATCTACTGTGAGGGAAGAGTGGAGGGGGTTGGCATCACCCATGTCCAAATGCCAAAGAAAGGGGGGCTTAGACCCTGCCCACAGTAGAAGCTGTGAGGCGGGGGTCAGTCTAAGCCTACCCCTCCAATCCCTGCAATCCCTGCAATGTCTCCCATGAGAATCTGCTGCATCTTGGAAGAGCAGGGATGCTTAGTGCCCTGTAGAGGGTTTTTCGAGGGTGAAGTTTACCATGAATGTGTACACATTCGAGAAGCACTGATGACCGTGCACACGCCCTGCTGTGGAGTGGGGTGGCCCCATAGTCTCAGACAGTCAGAGAAAGAGGGGGGAAGTAGAGCAGCTAATCTGAGCTGAAAAGGAGTCTCTTCCTTCCAGCCATTTCGAGGCCAGGCCGTGCAGGCAGCAGCATAGAAACATAAAATTTGATGGCAGATAAGGACCGCTTGGTCCACCCAGTCTGCCCATTTCCCTACCTAATGGATAAGCTGCAGATCCTAGTTAACCAACAGCCTACTTCTTCCTACCCCCACCCCTTAGAATTGCCTTATGACTGTCCCATGCATTCTTGAATTCCACCACTGTTTTTGACTCCACAACCTCCTCCGGAAGGCCGTTCCATGCATCCACAGCCCTCTCTGTAACAAAATACTTCCTTACATTGCCTCTGAGCAGCCCCCCCCTCCATCCTCAAATTGTGCCCCCTTGTTCTTGCACACCTCTTTTTCTGAAAGATGCTACCCTCTTGGACTTTGTTGATTCCCTTGAGGTACTTGAAAGTTTCTATCATGCCCCCCCCTTTCCTCGAGGCTATACATATTAAGCTCCTTAAGTCTCTCTTCATATGTCTTCTTATGCAGCCCCTGCACCATTTTAGTTACCTTCCTCTGGACTGTCTCCATCCTGTTTGTGTCTTTGCAGAGATTGGGTCTCCAGAACTGCACGCAGTACTCCAGATGGGGTCTTACCAGCTCTCTGCACAGAGGGATAACAACTTCCTGTTTTCTACTGGTGATGCCTCCCCCTATGCATCCCAGTAACCCCCCAGCCCTCCTTACTGCCCTTTCACATTGCTTGCCCACCTTTAGGTCATCTGATATGACTATCCCCAGGTCCCATTCCATTTTTGTTGTTGTTAGTATCTCACCCCCATTGTGTACTCTTCCCTTGGGTTTTTATTTCCCAGGTACATTACTTTGCACTTCTTAGAATTGAATCTAAGCTGCCATACATTTGACCATTCCTCCAACCTTGCCAAGTCCCTTCTCATCCTTTCCACCCCACCTTGTATATCAACTCTGTTGCACATCTTTGTCTCATCTGCAAAGAGACATACTTTTCCTTCAAGTCCCTCCGCAATGTTGCTTATAAAGAAATTGAAGAGGACCGGTCCTAGTACTGAATCCTGCGGTACCCCACTAGTAACCCCCCTTTCTTCAGAGTGGACTCCATTTACTATTACCCTCTGTGTCCTGTTCTCCAGCCAATTCTTTACCCAGGCTACCATCTTGGGACCCACTCTCAGGCTGGCTAACTTGTATATTAATCTTTTGTGTGGGACTGTGTCAAATGCCTTGCTAATGTCTAGGTATGCCATGTCCACAGCCCCTTCCTGATCTACTACTTTGGTCACCCAGTCAAAGAAATCTATTAGATTCATCTGACATGACCTTCCTGCTGTGAATCCATGCTGCCCTGGGTCCTGTGCCCCTCTGGCCTCTAGGTACTCGACAATTCTCTCCTTCAGAAGTGATTCCATCATTTTCCCTATCAGTGAGGTTAAACTAACAGGTTGGTAGTTTCTTGCTTCTGCCCTGCTCCTACTTTTGTGAAGTGGAATCACATCTGCTCTCATCCAGTCCTCAGGTACCACCCCATCCTCCCATGCAACTTCAAAACTGTGGCTTGGGGCTGTTTTATGTTGCTGCGGCAATTTTATATCATTACCCTCACTTCCCCTGCTTGCAAGAACTTTCTGGGAATGAGGGAATCATGAACAGAGGTTTCAGTAATAGTAACACATTTGCAGCACACCAGTTCAGAGGGGAGGGGAGGTAGAGGTGCCAGGGCTACCTATTGAAGAATAAGAGAGGGATCTTGGCAACTCAGCTAGTTCAAGATCAGGGCCTTGAGGTGGTGGTGACAAAAAAGTAAAGGATTCTCAGGCCTCTGCTTCCACATTGCGAAGCTGTTCAATTGATTGCCCAGGTTCTTCCAGTCTGTGGAGTATGTCCGTCATAAAGTAAAAAAGCTCCAGCAATTAATGGACAACAACAACGGCAACTAAAGCATCACAGTGATCTATCAGTGGAAAAGAGAGTGGGAAGTGGAGCAGAAGGGAAAAAAGTGAGTGGGGAGAGGGGAGGAAAGGAGAGGAGTAGAGACAGGGCAGAATGTCTGCTGAGTAGAGGGAGAGAGTGCAGCTGTAAGTCAGTACACACATAGAGTTTTATAGGTCTAGTCCCATTTCAGAAACATCAAGGGTGTAAGGGGGAGGGGAGTATCTGACAGGTCACTATTTGCTAATAAAATCAGTAGTAAAGCAGATCAAGTAAGTATATGTATAAAATAAAATAGAATACCAGCCAGCACTATAGCACACTGGTGTCCTCTTAGGTCTTGTGCTCCTGTTGGTGTTGCTGTTCCTACTCTCAGCTGTTGGCCCTCTTGCTAGTGGCCATGCCAGAACCTGCTACAACCTGGTCTGCCCATGATCTCTCTTCTCTGTCTTTGTGGTAGTGCAGAGAGGGTCCTGGCTGCTTTGCTGGAGAGTCAGGTAGGGGATTATGAGTGGTAGTACCTTTGCCACCTGAGGGCTTTTCATAGTGGGCCCTCCCAGTGAATCCAAACTTGCTGTTGAGTGCCCATAGTCCCTGCTCATCTCAAACAGTCCCTCATTGTTCTGAGCTACACAAGCATTGTTTGTCCCTGCTGTGGCAGATGGATCTTTTGGCCTTTAGTATGTCAATCCACAGGGTCAAGCTGAAAGCCTCCTTGTGGTTGTGGTGTAGAAACCATGCCAACGTTGACTGTGGCAGAGTCCTTTGGGTTCTCCTGCTCTTATCTGTTTGCTGCATTACTTGAAACATCTCTGGTCAGTTTCTGTCTATGTAGTGGTGGGCTTCCCTCTGTTGTAGGGAACATATGGTGGACTCCATTTCTATTTATGCTGAGCTTGGCTAGGAACTGGAGCTTGTAAGGCACATTGAGTTCCTGGAGCACATTTATAGCTTAAGTATAGTCTTTCCTTTTTGGGGCCAGTACTGTGGAGTAGTCAGCAAAGATATACAGTAGATTCTGTGCCCCTTCCAATGAAGCAGTCCCTTGCCCCATGCCAGGAAAAGAATCAGTTTTCTATCAGGAAATCTTATAAGAATCAGGCAAGAATCAGTCAAGGTCTGTACTCTGCTTTGGGTACTGGTCTCAGGGAGTGATGTGGCCTGTCACTCTCAAGGGTCTGCTTCCATGAATGTTTGAGGACATGGGGGAGCACCTGTTGGAGACATCCAGAGATGTTCCCTCTCTTCTACTCCCTCTGGAAAGCCAACAAACCTCAGAGTATTGTGCTGACTCCTATTCTGTGAGTCCTCTCCCCATTCCCAGAGTAGCCCCACCTTTTCTTCTTTCAACTGTATGTCAGCCTTATGATGAGTGTCCTTATCATCTATGTAAGAGAGGTATGTTTCAGTGTCTTTGGCTTTAAGCTGCCATTCTTGTATTTTTTTCTTTTAGGGTTGCCACTAAGGTCTTACAACTGGTGATTTCTTGCAAAACCCATTGAAGCAGACCTTTGATTTCAAGTGTCTCACTTTGGGAAACCTGAGCTGCTGCTGCCTCAGCCATTCACACCAAAGTGTCTCACAGCTTCAGTGGTTTTCTTCAATTTTCTCAGTGCAGGAGGGCAATTTTGAGGTGATACCCTGGATCTCATTAAGTACTGATCCTTTGCTGATGAAAGAAGCTACTTGTGACCAAACTGGTCCAGATTTGATTGAGTAATTAATGAAATTAAGGCCCAGTGGCACAGAGCTGTCAGCTCAAAGTGCCATTCTGGTCCATGGCTCACACATGCGCCATTATCTTGTGTTAACAAATAAAACCATACCCCACCCCAATGCATCATGTAGAACCTTCTCTAGGAAACTCAGGGGAGCAGAGAAGTGGGTGCTACAAGAGTGGGGGTGGGGTGAGGCATGTTTTTGTAACTAGAAGACTTGGTTTGCTGGCCAAGGCACCTAGCTTCACCTGAGCTCTTTCCTTCTAAGATTGCTTGAAAGGACAGAGCAGAGAACCTTACCAGAGCAAGGGAAATGGATTAAGACTTCTTTTGGCTAAGCAGATTTACTGTGTGTTGTTGTTTTTATGTTGTACTCACAGGGATTGCTACTGTTTGTTGCTAACATTTCATGGATTTATTTTTCTCTGATTCAAATTGATGTTGCTAGTATACCTTCTTCTACATTATTACAAGGTATGCCTACAGGAGTGTGCTAACAGATTACTGCTATAATTTTCTGATTCAAATTGTCTTTTGCAAGGTATATCTTCTGTTACTGCTTTATTTTTCTCTGTAGCAAAGTGTTTCTTACAGGGTATATCTTCTCTGAAATTATTACAGGTGTTGCTTTACAGGTTTTACAGTTTTATCTAACAGGATAAGTTTTCAGGGTTACTGCCTTTGTTGTTGACTGATTGTTTCTGCTCTTACCTCCTTGTTCTTTCATCCGTGGTTCTTCTTTTTTGGCAGGGGAAGGGCCCAACCATCTTCCCCCATCCCCAACCACCCCACACTGCACTCCTTTTATAGGGTACCACAGTTATGACATTTCCTGTGGCAAAGCAGGAAGGGGCAGATCAGTGGGTATCCACAAGGTGAGCTCATTTACAGGGGCGGTAGTAATTTAACTTGTTATAACAAGTTATATGAAAATAAAACACAACATCAAACCATTACTTGCATTTTCTTCCTTCTAATTACTCTGACCAGGTTATAAACCCAGCAACTTATCTGGAATGGATATCATTAACTGCAGGTACTGCAGAACACTTTTCAGAAGGACAGTCTTATAGGTTTTAGGACACTGTCCTACATGCTGGGGGCACTGGAGATCTTAGGGCTTAGCTCCAGGTAGCATGGGCAGAGATTGCGTGCTTCAAATTTCATATTCAAGAGGAAATACATTATAAGAACCACCCGCCATTTCCCCAACATCCAACAGAAGAACCTCAACCGCAGAGGGTAGTTGGTCCAGGAGGTTGGCAGGTGGTTAGGAGGGGCAAATCGGATGCCCCATCACTCTGTGCTCTCCAACATATTACCTCCAAAAACCATATAAACACTACAAACAGGTATCTACCTCTATCTCTGAAATCAAACAAAGGTGCAGAGGACACTGCAGAGCCGAACACTGCAGCACAGGAGCTAGCACAACAAAACTCGCCCAAATCAGGAACCAAAACAAAAAAAGCAAAAAGGAAATTCAAAAAACTTCTGATCATAGGAGACTCCATGATTCGGGGAGTTGATATCCATCTCCAGCCAGGGGTAATGGTCAGATGTCTCCCAGGCACATCAGCACAGAGAGACACTGACCGCATTGCTAAAATTGTTCACAAAGCAGGAGAAAACATTGACATCCTGGTACACATAGGGACTAATGATCTCGCCAGCCAGTCAGTTGTGGAGGCCAAGGAACACCTGACCAGGCTGGGTGACAAACTATCATCAATTTCGTCCGACATCTCCTTCTCGGAGATCCTGCCAGTCTGGGAGAGGGGGGCAGATGGATGGAAGGTCAGAGAAGGGGAGATAGGGGAGCTAAACATGTGGCTCAAGGGCTGGTGCCAGGAAAAAGGACACAGGTTTGTAGGGAACTGGCAACAGTTCTTGGAGCGAAAGTTCTTTAAATTTGATGGACTGCATCTGACTAAGGAGGGAGTCAGTGCATTGGGGCAGAAGTTTGACATCTTTGCAGAATATTTAAACTAGCAAATGGGGAGAGGCGTGCAGCACCCCATAGGTCGAATGGGAAGAACACCCCTCCCCCCTCAGCTTGTGGTCAAACAGAGATTCAGCATATTTGCAGTTCATTTGCATCACCAGGTAAGAAAAAAGGCCCGTCTCCCCATACGATGCACAGGGGAAATGCTAAACTTCACCCAAAAACCAACACACTGAAATCTGGCCAATGGAAAATCATGTACACAAATGCTCACAGCCTGGGAAATAAGATCCCAGACCTGCAGACAATAATATCAGAGGCTATACTGGACACAGTAGCAATTAGTGAGACGTGGTTTACCAGTAACCACACTTGGGAGACTTCAGTATCTGGCTATGTACTGTTCAGAAAAGACCGAGGTGCAAAAAGGGGGGGTGGGGGTGGAGTGGCCCTGTATGTCAATGAAAATATCAAAGCTACAAAACTTCAGAATACACATAAGGAGCCAGAAGAACTGTGGGTCATCCTGGAAACAGGAAATGGGACAGCCATAAAAACTGGGGTTGTCTACAGGCTCCCAGACCTGGGGGAGGACATAGACACATCACTGTTAGAAGATATACAAAACATGACAGCTAAAGGGGAGGTTCTGACAATGGGAGACTTCAACATGCTGGATACAGATTGGTCAATACCAGCAGGAACATCTGCCAGAACTAGATACATGGTGGATTCCCTGCAGGGGGAGGGCCTCAAACAACTGGTACAACAACCCACAAGAGACAGGGCTATCCTAGATCTAGTACTGACTAACAGGGAAGGGATCACAAATCTCCAGGTAGAAGGTCATCTGGGGGCCAGTGACCATCACATTGCATGGTTCAATTTGGCCACTACATCTAAATCATCCCATTCCAAGGCAAAAATATGGGACTTCAGAGGAACTGACTTTGATAAGATGGCCAACAGAGTTAAGCTAGCCCTGGCAAAAAGAAACACAGGTGAGGGGGTACAGGCAAAGTGGGCAAGCATTAAGGATGCAATACTTGAAGCAACATCCCATTGTGTTAGACAAAAAAGGAAGTGCAAAAGAAGAAGGAAACCACTTTGGTTCTCAAATACAGTAGCAGGAAAGGTCACAGCCAAACGGCTAGCCTTCAGGAAATATAATGGAACACAGCGGGATGAAGATAGGGAGGTATACCAAACTGCCCTAAGGGAAGCAGGGAAGACAGTAAGGCAGGTAAAGTACCAAACTGAGGAAACACTAGCACGAACAGTAAAAGAAGGTGGCAAGACTTTCTATAGATACAGTAGTGAAAGGAGAAAGTCCAGAGGGGGTATTGCTAAACTCAAAGGAGAAAAGGGGGCATGTGAGGAGGAGGACTCTGTAAAAGCATCTATCCTAAATAGATACTTTTGCTCGGTATTTACTGAAGAGAAGGTACGGCAGGGCCCACAGCTCAGCACCATGGACACAGGGGGGAGGGAGGTGAGCACTACTCCCTTCACAAAAGAAAGGGTCCTACAAGAGCTCACTAAGCTCAGGGTGGACAAGGCAATGGGACCTGATGGCATACATCCCAGGGTACTTAGGGAGCTAAGGGTGGAACTAGCAAAGCCATTAGCAGAACTGTTTAGTGAGTCTCTGAGCACAGGAGAGGTCCCAGAAGACTGGAGTAGGGCTCATGTGATCCCGCTCCACAAGAGTGGTAGCAGGGAGGAGGCAGGGAACTACAGACCAGTCAGTGTTACCTCAGTAGTGGGCAAGATTATGGAGGCACTCCTTAAGGAAAGGATAGTGCAACACCTGGAATCCACAGCAGCACAGGATTCAAGACAGCATGGGTTTACAAAAGGAAGGTCCTGTCAAACTAATCTCATAGATTTCTTTGACTGGGTAACCAGAGTGGTGGACCAAGGGGGGGCAGTTGATGTCACCTACCTTGACTTCAGCAAAGCTTTCGACACTGTTCCACATAGAAGATTGATAAATAAGCTGGATAGGCTCGGGGTGGGTCTGAAGTTGGTCAACTCGGTGGCAAACTGGTTGACGGGCAGAAAACAGAGAGTGGTGGTAAATGGTATACAGTCAGAAGAGATGCAAGTCACAAGTGGGGTACCTCAGGGATTAGTCCTGGGGCCAGTCCTCTTCAATATCTTCATTAGTGACATTGCAGATGGACTAGAGGGTAAGGCTTGTTTGTTTGCAGATTACACCAAGATCTGCAACAGAGTAGATGATCCAGATGGGGTGGGCAGAATGAGAAGAGACCTGGATAAACTAGCAAAATGGTCAGAAGAGTGGCAACTGGGATTTAATGCAAAGAAGTGCAAGATCATGCACATGGGGAAGAGAAACCCTGAAGCAACCTATAGGCTGAGAGGGGAGTTGCTGGCAGTCACAAAGGAAGAAAGAGACTTGGGCATCATCATCACCGATGACCTGAAGTCATCCAAGCAGACCTCTAAAACAGTAGGCTAGGGGGATGTTAGGGTGTATTATTAGGGGTATCACAAGTTGTAAGAGGGGGGTAATAATCCCTCTTTACAAGACACTGGTTAGGCCCCATCTGGAGTACTGCGTGCAGTACTGGAGAACCACACTCACAGGACATTAACCAAATTGAGGCAGTCCAGAGAAGGGCAACCAAAATGGTGCAGGGGCTGCATCAGAAGACATATGAGGACAGATTAATGGAGCTCAATATATGCCCTTGAGCAAAGAGGAAGAAGGTGATATGATCAAAACATTCAAACACCTTAAGGGCATTAACAAGGTGAAAAGAGTCTAACATGTTTAAATATAAGAAGAATAGCAGGACAAGAGGACACAGCATGAGATTAGAGGGAGGCCAATTAAGGGGGAATGTGAGGAAATTCTTTTTCACAGAAAGAGTGGTGGTTGCATGGAACGACCTACCTCAGGAACTGGTGGCTATGAATACAGTGCAGGGCTTCAAACAGGCATGGGATAGGTATAAGGGAGCAATACAAATGAGTATGAATAGATAGGCCACTGACAGAGCAAAAGACTGATAGCACATTTATAAGGCAGAAAAGGAAATGGGCAGACTAGATGGACCTTGTGGTCCTTATCTGCCGTCAACCTCTATGTTTCTATGTAACTGGGGGTGTGGGGATGGCTTTATGCAGCACAAAGGATTGGGGGAGTTTTTTTTTAATTTAAAGAACATAAAAACTATAGAAATTCACCATGCATAGGAGTGGCAAAGTTAGGATTTCACCCTGTAACACACAGTGGGAAGTTTCTACTTTGCCTCAACTACACCAGCGAATTTAATATTCACAGCACCCCTTCCGAGTGCTACTTAAGGTGTATGCATCAAGTGTCCTTTGGATGCATATTTCTTTGCTTCTGCCTGCAGCTTGTCCTCATACTTCTGTTTGCGTTCCTTTTTTGACTGCCTTGGGATAACCCTATGCTCTAAGCTGCCTTCCATCCCACAAGACCTATACTCACATCTCTCATGTGGTCTCTGTTCTCATTGATGATCACTCCTTCTTGAACTCTGCTTCTGCTGCCATCTTCTTCTGCACATGTCTGTTGCCTCTCACAAGATGAATATTCTCCTGTGGTCATGGCTCAGTTGATGCCTTTTCTCTGCTGTATCTGGGTTCACAAAGTCTTCCTATGTCCTTCCTGTGAGCTGTGCCTGCTTCTTCAACCAACACTTGGATGCCACTGCTCCTGTCTGGACCATTGGTTTGTCCTGATCCTCCTGCTGGCAGCTATTTCTGCTGCAGCTTTCTGATTTCCTTTCTAGTATCTGCTTGTGTTTCTTTCTGGATTCTAGTGTTACTTCCCTCTGACCCTCGTTCCTGTCTCTTGCCATCTGCTGTACTTGTCTCTTCTGCCTTCTGTTGGTTGGTCCTGTTGTTGCTTGTCTTATCCCTCTTCTTCCTTATAGCGGGAATGTTTGCATCCTCCTGTCTTAACAATCCACTGTCTTGCCTTGGCTGTGCTTCAACTTCTGGAGTTTCAGGGCCTTCTATCTGCTACACCTCCAATCTGCTGCTTCTTCCATGCTTGCAATTACCTCAAGCCTGTCCAAGTGGTCTCTGAGCTCCTGTCTTCAGGGCTCAACATCTCATGCCATCATTCTTCATACAGGGCTATGCTGTATACTACCTTACGTTTAATCTACCATACTTTCTTACTTTCAGGCATGCAACCTAATGGCTACAAAGCATTCACCCTATGCTCAGCACCCTCCAGGACTATTTATGCCTTTACCCCTTAGTGGAGTCTTATGACTTTTAGGCCTCGCCATTCAAGGGTTTGACTCCTATTTTACTTGCCACTGGCCTTGTACTTAGAGGAGAGAAATGGGGAGCCATGTTTAAAGCAGCTGTTTTAATTAAATCTTCTTCTCCCCATGGGCTGCTCTGCAACTCTGATGTTCCTTCAGAATTTAGGTTGCACCTACAGTATGTACACCTTGAAGTGGTGGAGCCAATACTACCGGGGGCTACTTTGGTTGCAGAGCTTAGACCTGTAGTATCTCCAGAAGAGTGGTAATCTGTCTTGGACCAAGGAAAAGGACAAATTTCACCCTTTCTATTATGAAAGATCATGTCTATGGTTCAGTATCTTTTTCCAGTAATAAATAAGCTATTAAGCCTCTACGGATGGCAACCTGAGGCCTTGAATGACCACACATTTCCTCCACAAAGGTGAATTCATCTCCTCTGTGCAATAAATTCTACCATTAGGTGGATTTAGATAGTGCCTCAACTATCTATACATATCCTAATTTTATCTGTCCATTTATAGTTAGCTGTTGTTCATTCTGTACTTGAAAAAAGTAGAATTCTGACCATTCTACTATTACATCTTTGGATTTAACCTTTTGGGTGTCTTCCCTGTGGTACCTTTAGCCTAAGGCAACTTCATTCCTGCAGAACCACTGAGGGTGGAACTCTACTCTTTCAAGAGGATTATTATGCCTTTTTGGTACCTCAGCAGTGTGGCTGTCCTTATAACAGGGACAGAGAGTGTAGACAAGCAAAGCTACATTGCATAAGCATCCAAGCTACCTACCTGTACAGCTCAAACTTTATCACCAAGCATCCTAATCCCAACTAACCTACAGAAATAACCTTCTTACCTTACATTGCACAAGCACTTCTTATCTAGTTGCATGCTGAACTAGTGAATTGAACATGGAATTGCCTGAGGTACAGTGGCCCAGTGTACAACTCAGGTTCCCTCACCAAGTGCTACTTAAAGCACATACTCCAAGCATCCTTCAGGTACTCATTTCCTTTCTCCAATATCCTCACCTCCTCCTCCTTCAGCGGCACACCTGTTTGCATATGGGCATCTTCCCTAAGGTACCTTTAACCTAGGGGAACTTAGTTGATATAGCATCTCTAAGGGAAATACTCCCTAGAGGCTCCATGTGCCTTTTCAGTACCCAAAATGGGTGGTAATCCCAGCAAATGGGATAGAGAATGTTGAAAGACCAAATTGTTACAGAAGCATCTAAACTATAGTACCTGTAGTTGAAGCTCAACCACCAACAGTAATAAGCATTCTATCCCAATCTAAACTCAAGTACTAAGCTTCTTACTTACTGAACCAATTACTCAACTTATGCTTCTCAAGCACTTCTTATCTTGTTGTCCATATAACCTCTGAATTCACAACTGTGATGTCAAAACTATCAATTCATTTATTTTTTAAGAACGACTATGTCACTCAAACTCTCTACATTGTTTCACTTACTGTACCCCATTCTGAGATGATGCCTTCTTTTGGGAAAACTGAGGGAACAGCAGTCTTTTGAGCTTGAATTGGCAAAACTTGGCAAGAGGGCCCAAACGGATTCCAAACAGGTGAACAATTTTTTTTTTTTGTAGTTTTATGCCTGGACTTTTCCTGTAGATTAATGAAGTCCCACCCAGGACTTAACCCCCTTTGAATATCTAACTAACTAACTAATTAACTAACTACTTTCTTAAATCCCTTGAGCCACAGCCCAGGGGTACTCACAGTTTGTTGACAATCTCAGGGTGCTGATGAATGAAATTGATTGGTGGTACCACTCTGAATGCAGCAGCCAGTCTCTAGGGAATAGCTGCAGGTGGAAGATTCTAAGCAGGTGCTAGCATCTTCATCCATGGCAGGCCTTTCATCATCTTTTCCCCACAGGCCTTTCATCATCTTTGCCCTACAGGTCTTTCATCATCTTTGCCACATGGGCCTTTCATCGTTTATCAAGGGAGACCACCCAGGCTTGTGGTCACCCAGAATGTCCAGGGTACACAGCTTCTCTGGAACTCTAATACAATTAGGCTTTTACCAGTCTCAGTCCTAGCCCAGCTATCTTTTCTTCCTGGCTGCCAAACTGTTTACGCAGTTCAAATCGGCTTACAGGCGTAAAATTTGGTGGAACTGCAGTTCAAATAAGTCCAAACTCAGAAACACAAGTGAGCAGTCTAGATGGTTCTATATGATAATGACAATTGCCAAAGGGCAATCGCCGTTAGGGCGAATGTACATCACCAAAAATAAAAATGGCAATGTACATTCACAGCAAGAAAACTCCCCTCTACTATTTATGCAGGGGCTTCACCCCCCCACACCTGCCTTACTAACAATAACAAACTCTGGGGGGAGGTACATGTCGGGGAAGGGGAGAACCAGGAAGAAAAAAGAACACCAGTGCAGTAAAGCACAAAATATTGTGCTCCTTCCCAGCCCCAAACCCTGCACCCTCCTCACCACAGTCAGCCACCCTAACCACCCTCACACACCTTCCATATACCTTCAGGTATCCTGTCGCTCTTTGGCCTACCCTTTCCGGATGCTACCCTTTCAGGTTCACTGGCCTTACAGGCGTGGAGACTGAGTCACTCAAATCTGAGTCGTTCAATCTCAGTCACCCTTTCAACAGTATAACAGTCCAGATCAAACTACCTCGGGGAGGCTGGGCTGGTAGGCACTCTGCCTCAAGACTTTTTTTCTGGGCTCAGAGGGACCTATTTGCCCCACAGCTTGCCTACTGGTTGTGCAGCCCTCCAACACAGTCTGTCTCTACCCAGTTCTCAGCTGGACTCCACTCAGATACTGGGGCACAACCCATTATATAGCAGCCCAAAACTCCCCACTTGATTAGCCCACATTTTCCGGGGCTACTGAAGGGTGCTCTTTAACCATCCTAGAACCCTCGGTAGAAGGAGAACCACTGGGGTCTGCCATCTTTTTTTACATTAGTTATGCCTAATATTGCCAGCCCATAGGGGCAGATAACCACTTGCCCTGGCTCTGCTCACCCTAGTAGGGCAAAGGAAAACCCCATTTTGTCTGCAGGGAGCCCTATTTGGCTGCTGGGGTTCCCAAAACAAGAGGCACCCGATCCATGCATTTTGTGGCTGCAGGTGCACATGCGAACCTTGCTTATACAATTGCCAGTCCCACAGCCAGTTTGGGGACCAGGCAATCACCAACAATATGCCCGGAGGAGCTTTACACATAAATCCAGGCTCTGCTGGCCAACTGGGAGCTAGGAAACCAATTCAATCATGGCCACATGGCCAATAGTGGTTTGGGGAGCTGCAGCTCCTTTAAGAGTTGGGTCATGCATGCACAGCTTCTGCATGAGTGGTCATATTGGAAATGGCAATGGCTGACCATGGAAATCTCTGCTTAGGGATAATGGTACTCTCCCCCTGGTGCACAGAGGTGCAAACAGACAATGGACCATGGCCCTATTCCCTCTATGGGGACAAGGAACAGGAGGGTTAGGTGGCAGTAGCCACAGAGTTATGGGGATGAGCTCTGGCCTGAATCCCACCAGGGGCTCTTGAAGTCAAGCCCTCCAGTCCCATTTGGCAGTCCAGGGGACCAGAGGCACAAAATAACAGATCGGGGGCAGCTTCAGGTTGTTGCCCAACTCAGGTAAGCCCCACATGGTGGGAGGCGGTTGCCTTCTTCTCCATTAAAATCTTGGCATCCTCAGCAGTACACTGCCTTAATTATCAAAATGTCCAAAAGTCCATGCTGGCAGTGTAACACATCATAATTCTCAGAACATTTCTATTCAGACAATTAGTTCCTAGCTATCAAGCATTTCATACAAATCAATATTACTGTATGTTTTCTAACTAGACACCAGCATCCTCTCTATTAATTATGCATCAGCTGTAACACAGATAAACATATTAGCAGTACACCTGGCATCAGTTTTAACCCACTCAGACATACTATCAGCACATTTACCAACTCAAAAATGCAGTTCAGTACGATGTAGGGTCACAATGGCCATGGAATAAACAATGGGCACGATGTACTTATGTACCACTTGTATGGGGATCTCAGAGGAGGCACTAGGGATGTAATAAGTTCATCTCATGGGAGGCTTACAGGCTCTACTAGACTTTTGAGGTACTACTGCATCTTCCATAGCAATGGATGTGCACTGCCCTCTTCCAACCCTGTGTCCAGCACAGAGGACTGGTCTGGAATAGCAGGTGTCCTATCAGACTTTATTGAAAAGTCCTCTACTAATGCTTCTAAATCTATATGCACAAAAGGTACTTCTTGATCTCTAGCTGGGGTTGCACTCGGCATTGATGTGTCTGCATTAGTGTTTACACAGTATAAGGAGTCCGTCTCTTCATGACCTACGAGTGGCTCATCCATAGGGGCCACTGAGACATTGGGGACATCTGTGGGAGGTTGATACCAATACATTTCCTTGTCTTTCTCACTATTTGAACTGTCCATATTAGCAGACAATGGAATTGGGTCATTGTGCACGGGGTTATCAAGAGATATCGGTGCCATCTTTTCATTGGCTTGGTTACAATTTCTGGTTCTGACAGATCATGGCACAGACTCTGTTATGGTCTCTGAAATGAACTTGAGCTGACCAATGGGCAGAAGGTGGGTATGATGAATAGTTTTAACAGTCCCCTGGCCATGTTCTTGATAAGTACAGCACACAGGTAAATCAGTTAACTTTTCAAGAACAACATAAGGTTCAGAAGACCAGCAGTCAACTATCTTATGCTTTCCACGGAAGCCAAGATTTCTCAGGAGAACACTATCTCCAACCTGTAAAACCTGATGGACTTTCTGGTCATACCAAAGTTTATTGGCAGCAATGACTTTACTGGCGGCTTCAGCAGCCAGCTGATAGTTTCTTTCAGTTGCTTTTTTAGGTGTTCCTTGTATTCAAGGTAAGATTCTTTCGAGGTTTCATCCACAGACACTCTGAAAGCTAGGTTAATTGGCAAACATACTTCTCAACCAACCATTAACAGGCACGGAGAAGTATCTGTAGCACTGTTTCAGGTACAACTGTAGGCATGCACCAACCCGGGGACGTGCTGGCTACAATTTCTTTTCTGTTCTGGATCCAGTGTACCTAACATGTCTGACAAGGTAAGATTAAATCTTTCTAGTTGTGTGTCACCTTGAGGATGGTTAGGAGTGGTGTGTGACTGCTGAATGCCATGTGCAGCACGAAATTCTTTCACTAGGTGGCTGTGAAAGTCAGGCCCTTGATCAAAGTGAATACGCTGGGGTATACCATAATGAGTTACAAACTCCTCGAGTTTCTGCACAACAGTCCGGGCTGTTTGATTTTTTTGTTGGGTAGGCTTGTACATACCTTGTACAGTGGTCAGTAATGACTAAAACATGGCTATAAACCGTACTGTCTGGTTCTAGTGACAAAAAACCCATACATACCAGTTCCATAGGTTCACTGGTTTTAACACTGAGAGGAACTGGGAAAGGGGTGATGGAGATTGGAGGAAATAAATCAGAAGACAAGCAAAGGGAGTGGGGGCAGCTGCAGTTTTATAGACTGGGTGCTGTACACTTGAGCAGACTTGATAGATTGTAAGGCTTGTACTGTATTTGCTGGCGATTTCATATGCTTATGTGTTCGTATGTAATGTTCACAAGTGGTGCAGCTTTTCTGGCAAAGTCTTTCTCTAAACACACCTAGCACAAGTCATACAGTGCTTTTCCATATCAGACACCATCCTGGGCCAATAGAATTGGCTTTGCACAAGGTTCAGGGTATGCTCGAACCCAAGGTGCCCCAAATGATCATGAATTGTTTTGAGGACAACTTTGCAGTACTTCCATGTTAGTACCAAGTGGTTATAGGGGACCATTGTTTTTGGGTCTTGAACAGTTCAGAAAAGCAGTTCATCTTTCAGGGACACCTTGCTCCACTCTCATACCAAAACTGGAACATCAGGATGATCATTTGCCACTTTATCTGGGTCTTCTTTTCCTAAAGCTGAGATTGCGTCTCTCATTCCATTATCTTGCCACTGCGACCATCTTTGTTCTCTCCATTTTGGCTGGGGCAAAGGACTTATGTCCAAACCCTCAAAGATGTAACAGGCTTCAGGTTTAGCATCAGGGTATACTCCCATCATATCAATGGCCCTGGTGTGACAAACAGCATTTCACTATCTGTATCCACATAATTTGTACATATAGCTTTCAGAGTTGCAGGGATCATACGAGTCCATTCACTCCACTCTTGAGGGTGAGGTCATCGAGACAGGGCATCAGCATCTGTATAGTTCAGGTCCTTCTGATACGCCGGTGAGAAGTCATATGTGGAAAGGGCAGACAACTAGCGGTGTCCAGTTGCATCCAACTTAGCAGTGGTGTTGATATAGGTAAGGGAATTGTTGTCGGTTCTTGCCATAAATTTGGCCCATAGAGAGAGTCATGAAACTGATCTGTGACTGCCCATTTTAAAGCCTAAAACTAGCTTGTGCACTGGGTAGTTCTTTTCCCTTGGTGTCAGGCTCTGGCTAGAAAGTAATGGGTCTCAGTCCCTCTAGGTACTCTTGATACAGTACTGATCCCAGTCCATCCATACTGGCATCCGTGTGCAAGAAATAATGTTTAGTGGGATCAGCAAATGCCAACACAGGAGCTTCAGAAAGTCTCTTAATTATTTCTCTGAATACATTTTCACAGTCTTGATCCCATCAATCCCCAAATGGCTTGTTAACCTTTGTAGTACATCTTATGGGGCATTTATTTTCCCTTCTGCTTCTTGTAAATTGTAGTGCGGGTACCCCTGCAGTACAATTTTAAGCAGCTGGACCACCTTGGAGAAGTCTTGGACAAATCTCCAGTAGTAACTACAGAAACCAAGAAAGGATTGTAATGTTTTCAGATTGTGGGGACTAGGCCATGTAGAAAGGGTCTTGACCTTGTCAGGGTTGATTTTGACTCCTCCTGGTGAAAAAATAAGCCCAACATATTTTACAGAAGGTTGACAGAATTAACTTTTGTCAGTTGATATTTTGAGTCCAACTTGTTTGAGTCTGTCCACAACTTTCACCAGGCATTCTTCATGTTCCTCTAGGGTGAGTCGGAAAACAATCAGGTCATCCAAATTGACTATTGCTTGTAGTAGATTAATATCTCCCATGGCTTTTTTCATCAACTGCTGGAAAGTGGCCAGCACCCCCGAGATACCTGATGGCATTTGTTCAAACTGATAAAATCCCAAGGGTCAAATTAATGCATTTTTTTCTTTGTCCTCTTTGGCCATGGGAATCTGGTAACACCCACTTCGAAGATCCAGTACAGAAAACCATTTACTGCTGGTGAGGCAGGTCAGACCATCCTCCACATGCAGTACTGTATACTGGTCTGTAATAGTGTGCTTGTTTAATGTCCAGTACTCGATGCACAAACGGACAGCTCCATTCTTTTTGTAGGTTACCACAATGTGAGATGCATATAGACTTCTATATTTGGGTATGATACAGCAGCTAATAACTCTTGTAAGAGTATGCGAACATCTTCCATATCCACTAGAGCTAGATGTCAAGACCTTTCTCGAAAAGGTTGGTTGTCACTCAAATATATGTGATGCTCTTCACCATGAGTGCATTCCACATCCAACTCACTGGTGGAAAAGACATTATTCCTCTCAGCTGACTTCTGTTGCAGTTACCACTTGTAAAATTTGGGTAGTGGAGAGTCTCCAAAATAGAAAAAAGTTAGGATCAAGCCTTTTACTGGTTGCTTGGTTCAGAATTCAAGTCGTACCGTCTCCGCTCAGTATACATGAGCTAAGGTCCATCCTTTCTGAATAATCACTTCTTTGTCAGTCTCATTCTTCAACAGGACATTAATCTTCTGTACTCTGGTAGATGTACAGGGGCGGGCACCACCTCTCTCTATACTAGCAGGCTATTTGGTCGATCTCCATCAGTAGGCATGTCCACAATGTAAGTAGTGTCACAAACCCACTCCTGTGGATCAGGTTCACTGAGCTCAGAGTGGACCTGATCCCCAGGAAGTGGGTTTGTGACAGATCTGGTGCATAGAGTTGTGATCTGAGAGATGTGGTTGCATAGTGTTGTGATTTGAGAGATATTGGTGGCATAGGCATAACAGTTGGATTAAAGCCCAGTGTATCAGATTGATAAACTGTAAACAGTCCAAACACAATCATCAGAGAGATTTAAAAAAGTATATACATAATTTGGTTATAGTATAAAGTTCCCCATCTGTTTTTGTTTTTTTCTCAGGTGTAAAGCTAGTGTAGCAGTAGTTAGGAAAGAAGCTGGCTACCATCTACAGTCAATACACTGCAGACTGCCTGAAGCAGTTGTGTCAGGAAAGAGGAGTCCAGTGAGATGGGCGAACCCAAAAGCACCTCATGGTGGCTCTTTTGGTAGCCAAAGAGCTAGCAACTTCCCAGGACCTCAAGTTACAGCTGGTGACAAAGAGAACAGACCTTGGGCATGGGGGTGACAAGGGATGTCACAGAGTCCAGTCCCAGGGAGGAGGACAGTGAGACCAGAGGGAATCCAGAGCCACAGCACCAGGGGAGAGTCACCACAATGCTGGAGCCAGAAGGAATTAGTCTGCTGCTAGAGTTGAGGAGATTGTAGCTGGAATTTGAGTAGAGGACATTCCAGATAGAGCTGGAAATGCAGGAAAAGAAAACCAGCATCAGAGAGAGAGGCTGACAGAGAGGAAAAACAGCATCAGAGGGAGTTTGAACTGGGGAAGCTAAAACTCCAACGACCAGCGCCAGAGGAGATAAGTGGTAGGGATGAACCTTGAACTCCAGGACTGGGGTATAAATTAAATTTCAAATTAATAGCTGAATTTAAAGAGGGGGAGGATTTGAATGCATTTTTGAATTTGTTTGAAAAGGTCTGTATCCAGGCTAAAATACCCAAGGCATCCTGGAGCTTCCAGCTATCCCCGCTGCTTGCTGGGAAAGTGCATGAGGCACTAGGCCAAATGGACAATCAGGACAGTAGTAATTATAAGAAACTTAAGCTGCATTGCTTAAAAAGTATGAATTAATGCCTGAAGCATACAGGGTTAAGTTCCATAAGCTCCGGAGAAGCCCTGACATGAACTATGAGAAACTCTCCACAAAGCAACGTCAGTTTCTGAAACAGTGGTGGGAGAGAGTGGAAGCAATCTCTGTAGAGAAATTTGAAGAGGTTGTACTTCTGGAGCAATTTTTTGGGCTTGTCCAGCAGAGCTAAAAACCAGGTTGGAGGACTGAGACCTCAAAATAGTGCAGCAGGCTGCTGAACTCTTGGATCGCTATGCCAGGAAAAGGTCTGCTCTAAAAAGGGAGTGGGGTGGGTGTGGCAGCACAGAAGGGAAAAAGTGTGCCTTCAGGGCAGCTAAAACCCTCATAGCCTACACAGAAAGGGGGGAAGCCTCAGGTTACAAAAAAGGGATTTATTGGATTAAAGAAATGATGACTGTTGGTTTTGAAAACATCCAGGGCATCTTGCTAAGCAATGTCCTAAAAGGGCACAGAGTGGCTAAAGTGGTGCTCAAACAGAGTTGGGTGCAGTGTATATCCCTGAAAGCATGCCTATAAACATGAAGGAGCACACACACCCAGTTACTGTAAATGGGGTGCAGATCCATGGGTTAAGGGATACGGGGGTGTCTCTTACCTTAGTAAAAGGGGATTTGGTTAAGCCTGAATAGCTTATACCTAATCAATTCATAACAGTAAGGGGATTCACTAGGGAGAGAGAAAACTCTGCCAATAGTTAGTGTTCCCCTGGACTGGGGTGAGACAGGAAACATGGTGCAAAAAGTGGCTGTGGCAAACAACCTCACCCTGGATGTGATTATAGGGAACAATCTCCAGAAGGGTGTGGTGTGTGTGGTTACCCACAGTCAGATGGAAAAGGCAGATTGTAGTTCCCTGGACCCCATAGAGGCCCCTGTGGAAAACAATGGGAGGCTGGTTCCCCAGCCTGTGTCTCCTGGAATGGAGAATAGTGAAAGGGAGGTAGGACTTCCCCACATAGCTATTCACAAAACAGCTACAGAATGTTACTCTGAGGAGGGAGGGGTAACCAGTGGTCAGAAGGGTAGGGATGGGAGTGACCCTGAATGCCCTGATGCTAGAGTTATGGACCCCAGTTTAAAAACTGAAGGAGACATGTCCCATACCTTAGGAAAATGTGAAGAATTAGCAGCTGCTCAGAGGATGGATCCTAGTTTGAGGAGGCTGAGGGCTTGTGCAGAATCTGATGGGACACAGTGAGGTGACATGAGACAGAGTATTTTGAGACAATGGACTGTTGTATATGCAGGACATAAGGACAAAGGGAGGGGTGATGGGCAGCAGCTTGTCATTCCCCAGAGGTACCATGAGCGGTTGCTCAAGATCGCTCATGATATCCCCATGTCTGGACATCTGGGAATCTTGCACACCATGCAGTGATTGGCCCAGAATTTCTATTGGCCCAACTTCACCTAGCAGGTGAAGGAATATTGCAGGTTTTGTCGCTGGTGCCAACAAATAGGGAAGGCAGGTAGTAAAACCAAAGCCACCCTAATTCCCTTGCCCATTGTGAAGCAGTGATTCCAGAGGGTAGGAATGAACATTGTGGGACCTTTGAGTACCTCAAGCTCCTCTGGGAAGATGTTTGTCCTGATGGTGGTAGATTATGCCGCCCAATACCCATAGGCGGTCACCTTTTCCTCACTTAGGACAGACAAAGTGGCAGATGCCTTGCTAGGGATTTTCTCTCATGTCGGGTTTCTGCAGGAAGTTATCACTGATTGAGGGGGTACCTTCATGTGAGACCTGATGAAGTGTTTGTAGGAGAAGTGTGTGGTGGTGCAGAGACATATAACACCTTATCACCCAGAAGCCAATGGGCTTGTGGAAAGGTTTAATGGTACCCTAAAATTAATGCTCCAAGCATTTGCTGAACAGCATGGGAGGGACTGGGAGAAATACCTTACCCACTTGTTGTTCAGACACAGAGAGGTGCCCCAAGAGTCGACAGGGTTTTCCCCCTTTGAACTCTTATATGGACGTAGGGTGCATTGGCCCCTAGACTTGATCTAGGAAGACTGGGAAGGCAAGCACGCCACCCATGTAACTCCTATAGTGGAGTATGTCCTAAAGTTTAGGGAAAAGCTGAAGGAGCTTATGGGAGCAGCCCAGAGCAACCTGTCAGTCACCCAGCAGATACAAAAGGTCTGATATGACTGCAGAGCTTGCTTGTACAGTGTAGGTCAAGAAGTCATGGCCCTAATTCTGGTCCAGAAGGACAAGCTGCAGGCCAAGTGTGCAGGACCATACAAGGTAGTCCGACAGGTAAATGACATGAACTACATTGTGGAACTGCATCACAGGAGACATACCCATAGAATGTATCATGTCAACATGATGAAGCCATGTGCAAATAGGGCAGACATGGTATTTGCAGTGTATAGTCCTAGGGTGGGGACTGACGAAGAAGACCCCCTACTGGACTTGCTGGAGGAAAGCAAGTGGGAGTCCTCTGTGGAGACAATCAAACTGTCACCCTAGTTGGTCCCAGAACAGACCCAGGAAGTGAGGGAGGTTTTATCGGACTTTGCCCCTTTGTTTACGGCCAAGCCAGGACATACCCCCTTAGCGACACAAGATGTAGACACGGGGACGCATCACCCATACAGTGGACAGTCTACCAAGTGTCTGAGGCCATCCTAAAGGACATTAGGAAGGAGATGAAGGAAATGCTGGATTTCGGAGTAATCCAGAAATCCCACAGTCCCTGGGTCTCACCTGTAGTCCTCATTCCCAAGTTGGATGGCTCATCTCGCTTTTTTGTGGGCTATCGTGGACTCAATGCAGTCATGAAGTCTGGCACCCACCCAATGCCACAGATGGACAAACTATTGGACAAGTTCAATCAAAGCTTATTTATATAGCACCTTTCAAATATCAAGATGCTGTACACTCTGAAATAGTAAACAAGATAAAACAATAATATAAATTATTTAAGAGCAATCTGGGAAGGCTAATCAAAATAAGTATGTTTTTAACATAGATTTAAAACTACTGATGGTCAGGCATTCTCTTAACTGGTGAGGCAGAGAATTCCACAGGGCTGGTGCTGCAAATGAAAAAGCACGGGAACCAGAAGTTTTTAAATGAACCCTGGGAATATCTAGCAATCCCTCATTGGCAGATTGGAGAGGACGATTATGGGGAGCAGGGAGTCAGAAGATCTTTCAGGTAGTCAGGTCCCTGTTCATGTAGGGCTTTGAAGGTAAGCAAGCCTACCTTATAGGTGATCCACCACTGAACCAGCAGTCAGTGCAGTCCGCACAGCACAGGTGTAATGTGTCTGGTCCTTGAAGTTCCAGTCAATAGCCTGGCTGCAGCATTCTGCTCTAGCTACAAGTGGCAGATATCAACCCCAGACAGTCCTAGGTAGAGGGCATTGCAGTAGTCAATATGGGTGGTAATGAAGGCATGGACCAGTGTTGGAAGGTCGTCCAGTGGAACCAGGTGTTTCACCCAGGTGATATTTCTCAGATGGTAAAATGAGGATTTAACCATGGCTGACACCTGACACCTGAGATTTCAGGGTCAAGCCATCATCAAAAATAACGCCCAGGTCACGCACCTGATCTGAGGTAGTGAGCTGAACACCATCAAGCCATAGGTCTGACACATGCCCAGCCCCCAAAACCAGCCCCCAGGTGACCTGGGTCCACAACCAACACCTCAGTCTTATCCGGATTGAGTCTCAGCCAACTAGAGCTCATCCAGTCTTTCATCTCGGAGAGGCAGTTGTTTAGCACTGAAATTGCATCAACCTAAAGGACATATACAGCTGAGTATCATCTGCATAGCAGTGAAAACTCAAGCCATATTGCCTGATGATACCCCTCAATGGCAGCATATACACTGCGAACAACAGGGGTGCCAATATGGAGCCCTGTGACACCCTGCAGGACAGGGGGAGGGTATCAGAGGAATAAATTCCAGTAACCACCCTCTGAGACCTGCCCACGAGGAACAATCGAAAAAATTAGGAAGTCATTTAATACCCGGACAAGGGTGGTCTCCATGCTGTACCTCTTCCTAAATTCAGACTGGAGAGCTTCATAGACATTGTGAGTTGCAAGGTGATCATCCAGTTGCAACGCAACCACCTTCTCAATAACCTTACCCACAAAGGGCAGGTTAGAGACAGGACGGTAGTTAGCTGGACAGTCAGGGTCCAAGGAGGGCTTTTTAAGGAGTGGTCGAATGACCGCCTCCTTCAGAGGATCTGGAAAGACCCCCCTCTTCAAGGATCAACAGACCATTTCAGCTAGGATAGGGCAGATAACATCTACACACCCCACTAAAAGGGGGGTTATGGCCCAGATCCAAACTACAACAGGTTAGGCGCAGAGTCTGGGCAATCTTCACAATGTGCATGAATTCTGGTCAGCTGAAATCTGTCCAGACAGACAGGGTGCTTACCACCTCCCATCGACCTCTACAACCCCTCGTAAGGAGAGCCAGGCCAATTTCAGACCTGATGCTCCAAGTCTTATCTGCGAAGAATCGAGCTAGCTCATCACACTTAACTTGTGAAAAAATTCCTCCGGACTGGAGACAGATTGGATTGTACAATCTGTCAACAGTTTGGAAAAGTTGAGCCAGTCAATTCTGCACAGCAGAAATCTCCCTGGACAGGAACTCTGCCTTTTTATGGTTGATTTCTAATTGATAGCCCTTATAATGTTCCATCAATCTAAGCCTGTCAGCATCCAGGCTGGACTTCCGTCACGCTCTCTCCAACCTTCGACCAACTCACCTCAACTCCTTCAAGGAACCGTCATACCAAGGGGACCTTGGGCAAAGACTGAGTGGTTGAACACGAGCAGGAGAAATCAAGTCCAAGGCATCTCCCACTGCCTTGTTATAGGCCAGTATGAGATCCCCCAGACTTGTGCTTTCGCCGAGCAACCCCGAAAGGTCCAGGACCACCGACAGACAATCTGGGGCAACTCCCCTTAAGAAGCGGTACCAGACCATCTCTGAAGGGGTAGGTCCATTTGGAGGGGCCCTGAAACTGAACTCTATGGTGTGATAGTCAGACCAACTGACTGGTTCCACCCCCAAGTCTGAGATCTCCATCCCCAGGAGGAACAACAGATCCAGTGTGAGACTTCCTATATGGGTAGAAGAGGTAACCACCTGTGTAAGGCCCAGCATTGTCATTAGCTGGAGGATATTTTGGAAAAATTGCTAGAGTTCATCGTCGACACAGGCATTGAAGTCCCCCAGGATTATCCATCTGGGAAACTCCACTACCATGTCGACGATGAAGTCTGCTATATCCTGCAGGAATACACCCCATCACCTGGTGGACAGTAGATGAGGAGTATCCTGCAGCCTACACCCTCTCCCATGATACACTCAAAGGATCTGGTGGTCCCCACTGGAACACCCACAAGACCCAGTTCGGTCTTAAAAAAGATGGCTATACCCCTACCCCTACAATCCAACCTCGGGTGGTGGATCACTGAGAACCCAGCTGGAACTGCAGAAGCTGGGCCTACATTTTCATCCAGCCAGATCTCAGTGATACATGCCAGATCCACCATTTCAACAAGATCAACTATACTAGCACTCTTGTTTTTAATGGATCTGGCATTGCATAACACCACCCGCGTTGGATGGGATGCTGTGGAAGACCTCGATTCCTGTCCAGCATCTACTGCTGAGCCCTTGGGTATGAGAACAAGACAGGGATTATCCCTGTCCTGACACCATTTCGCCCCAGGACATCTCCTGGTCCCCACCACCCCAATTCACCCACCTTTTCCATTCCCCCACCAGACCCAGTTCTCCCCTTTTTCCTATGCCTCCTGTCAATCCCTAAAGATTGACAGCATTTGTAGGTTTCAGTTGGTAAGTAGAGACAGTCAAAAGGATGCAATTCCCTGAGTATGGTGGGGGAATACTGCCTGAACATCTTTAGGCCCTCCCAGCACATTTCTAAAACTAGCAGCAAACACATACAGAATAACTTAAACACCATCCAAATCAAGTCCGGAGGGGTGATGTACCTTACCACCATTGACTTGACAAAAGGGTATTGGCAGGTGGAGTTAACTGCTAGAACTAGTGAGAGGTCGGTCTTCATCACTTCAATAGGATTATTTGAGTTCAGGGTAATGCCTTTTGGAATGAAGAACACCCCTGCCACCTTCCAAAGGTTGGTCAACTAGGTGTTACATGGTACTGAAGAGTATGCAATGGCTGTATGATATTGCCATCTTCAGTGCCAGTTGGAAAGAACACCTGCCCCACCTAAAGAAAGTGTTGGGCAGCATACAGAGGGCAGGGCTCACTGTCAAAGCTGAAAAGTGCCAGGTGGCCATGGTGAAGGTGGCATACCTAGGACATGTAGTAGGACATGGGCTACTCCATTCCAATCAAGCCAATATTGAGGTGATAGAGGCATGGCCAAGGCCTGAAACCCAGAAGCAGGTTCAGAGTTTCATAGGAACCACCTGGTACTATTAAAAGTTTGTACCAAATTACAGTACCCTGGAAGCTCCCCTTTCTGGCCTGCTAAAGAAAAGAATGTCCAAAAAGATAAAATAGGAGCCAGCCTGTGAACGGGCCTTCACCCGGTTAAAGGAGGCACTGTGCAGTGCCACTGTGTTGGCCAGTCCAGATTACAGTAAGCCATTTATAGTCCAGACAGATGTCTCAGATGAGGGGACATGAGCAGTCCTCAGTCAGACCTCTAACCAAGGGAAAGATCACCCAATAGTGTACCTTAGCAAAAAGTTGCTTCCCCAGGAGCAGGCCTATTCCACATTCAAAAAGGAATGCCTTGTGCTGGTATGGGCCTCAAAGAAATTGGAGCTGTACCTTTAGCGGAGGCACTTTGTTGTATAGACCAATCATAACCCCCTGGTGTGGCTAAGACAGATGGGGAAAACAAATGGTTGTCTCTTAAGGTAGAGTATTGCCTTACAGGGCTACGATATGACCATTACCTATAGGGCTGGATCAATCAATGCCAACACAAATGGGATATCTTGCCAGTTAGAGCAGTGAACAGAATTTATGAAACGCACGCTGTCCAGCTATTAGCCCTTATTTGTAGATATAATTCTGTTATATATATAGAATTTGATGGCAGCTAAGGACTGCTTGGCCCACCCAGTCTGCCCATTTCCCTAACTAATGGATGAGCTACAGATCCTAGTTAACCAACAGCCTACTTCCTCCTGCCCCCCACTATAATTGCCTTACGTCTATCCCATCCATTCTTGAATTCCCCCACTCTTTTTGACCCCATGATCTTCTCAGGAAGGCCATTCCATGTGTCCACCATCCTCTCTGCAAAAAAATACTTCCTCACATTGCCCCTGAGCCATCCCCCCTATATCTTCAAACTGTGTATATATGTTTTGTTGTGTTTAATTCTGTGTATATGTACATGCCAATACATGCCAGTGTCAGCACAAAGGCAGCTATGGAAAATACAGGATTTTTTTAAAACAGGGGTTGACCTTCTTTTAACCTGCAGGCCAGTCTTGCTTACCAGGAAAATAACAAGTTATTGTCAAAAGCATATGGATTTCTGATCAGTCTTCCTCGAAGTTAACTACCCAAGGAAAACAGAAGTAATAAAATGTCAAGAGATAGCCCTTTGCACTTCAAGAAAAAGCAGAATGCTTTGATCCTAGGAAACTATTAATAGTATACTTCATTTTATGAGGTAATATGAAAAAACATATTTTCATCTGGACACTTTGCTTGACACACACCAGAAGCCAAACTGCTGATACCCAGTGTGGCTGCTAAAGACTAAAGGAAACTGAAAACCTTCAATTCACTGCAGTATAAGGTAGACTTTTTAGCTAAAAGTTTTAAGGTGTTTCACTGTACATTTTTGCATTTTTCTTTGTTTAGGTATACTGTAACCCAAATTAGTGTATGCTCTTTTTAGTTGTAACTGTATTTATTTAAGTATTTTAGTAAAACATTTGTTTTCCTAAAGAAATTCTGCTCGTGAGATTTATATATATATATATATATATATATATATATATATATATATATATATATATATATATATATATATATTTGTGAGTGAACTGAAAACTGTATTGATAATCTGTGACAACCATTAATTGTTAGAGGGGTCACCAATAGCAACCAAATTGAAAAAGGGTCTATAAAGGATCTGGAAGAATAGAGAGCATACCAAAGACTCAGGGATGAGTCTGCAGAGATTTTGAACCAGGTTGTTGCAGATGCTGTAGGGAGAAGGACAAATCAGGCTTACACTGCTGCCCCGAAGAATGTGTGATGCCTGGGTCTTCCTCCTTTGGTAATAGTCAAGAAAATGATTTATATTTGACCACAAGACTTGAAACTGGTATTGTGCCCTTATCCAGAGCTACAGGGATGCCCTAGGTCCTAGTGGCAGAGGTGCAGTCGTGACCTCGGCCAGCATTCTGAAAAGATGAGCAGAGTATCCCTGTTCCCTCCCTGTCATGGACTGCACTTAAGGGTGGGCACTGTGAGCTCAGTGGGCCTGACCCCCAGAAGTGGGTTTGTGACAAGCAGGGCTTTTTATGGGTGACTCAAATTCCATTTTCCCCATCACTTGGCAATCAGAACCAAGGGGTAGAAGCAAAGGTTGGGCATCTTTTCTGTGAATCATTCTCACTCATTCATCTTCAATCTCTGACTTACCAGAAGCAGGCCCTTTCATATAGACACTCTGGATCCAAGGGTGCATCTGTAGGCTATGTATGGACTGTGGACCCTCCATCTCTAAGCATAGCTGAGCCAATCGCTGAAATATGTTGGTATTGATACCAGCCAATACTGGTGTCTTACCTTTAATTCCAGTATTGGGGTACACCAAGGCAAGAGTTTCCATTGGGGCCTGGATCCCAGCAACACTTTGTGGGAACTTGATTTGAATGACAATGTACCCCCAGTATGGATAAGGCTGATCACTTTCTCTCCAGAGAGCCAGCCCTTCCAAAGGTTTCAATGGCGCATGACTCAAATGCTTCTGGTACCAGTCTTCAAACACAATGGTCACTTGGGCACCACTATCAAGTAGCACAGTGAAATCCACCTCCTCAATCTTTGCTGGGACCCTGGAAGATGGTCCTATCAGTCATGAGGGATACTGGAGCCTGTAACATTAACATATTGCATCTGTTTCATGTAGCATTCTTGGTTCGGGACCCAAATTCACTCCTTCATGGCATCCCTCTGGTGATTCCCAATATGCTTCTCTAGCAACAACCTTTGCATTACCAAAGCAGAATTTTCAGGCTTTTGCCAATAGCTCCTTCTGTGTCCATGTTTACAACATCAATAGCAGAAAAAATTCATCACTACTGGTAGTATTTCCTTTCTCAGGTTCTGGCGGGGCAAACTTTCAGCCAGTGTAATATCTCTGACCCTCCGAGGATAGAACTGTCTCTTACCTTATTAATTTTCTGGAAGCTATTAGCGTGGCCAGCTGTTCAGTCAATTCTTTTACTTTTTTCTTCAAATCCTCATTTTCACTGTTGTCTCACCCAGGCAAGTTGGTGCTTAGAGGGGTCTCTATTTTCCTCAAAGGTGCTGCTATTGGGCCTTACTGTCCAGCTCAGTCCTCTTCTCTTGGACCTCATGCATAAGTTTACCATAGAAAGGGGGGTTACTTCGCCATTCTTCCAACTGCAGCTTCAAATAGAAGCATCTCTGAACGTTCAACTCCCTCCAGGACTTGTTCCAGTTACAGCCTGTTCATGTCTTGGACAGTCTCTGCTCCTTTATGGAAGGCTGTCCGTATCAATTGCTTGAGACAAATCATATATTCGGACAGATTTTCACCTTCTTGCTGTACTGTCCCTTGTAGATTTCTCAGAACACATGTACCACTATGAGTACTTCTGAACATTTCCTCTAGTATAATGAGGTACATCTGGGTAGTAACATCAGGTGGAGTAGATTGCAAAGTGCTAATGCTGTCCATAGTAAGGCCTCTCAATCTTGCTAACAGACGATGACTCTTCTCGGCTTTGGGACACTGGATTTTGCACTATTGGAGTGGCTTGACCCATCCTTGTTTCAAAGTCATCTTCCCCCGGTGGCACTAGTTTTCTTCCAGAGAAGGGTATTAGCCTCAGGTAGGACCCTGTTCCTCTCCCCAGTGTCTAAGCTGCAAACCAAGCTGGGGGTTGATCAGGCTGGGTGACAATGTCAGTTTTATGCTGGTCTATACTTCTTGGGATCTTCCCTTCTGACTTCAACCATGTTTCAAATTTCACTTTAAAGTCATCTGCATCTGTGGGACCCTTAGTCATTTCCTTGCCACAGTTATGAGTCACTATAATCCAGGTAGACCTGTCCCCCCACGACGAGAAAGTGGTAGACAGCTTAGTAACATCAGTTGTAGTATCACTCTTGATCAAAGCACTCACACTTTTGCTAGTACAGTTGTACCTTAGTCCTTGAACTTTTAAATTGTCAAAACATTCCAATGCCAACAGTTCATCAACAATTTTGGATCTTTTGAACATTTCCTAAATACCAGTCACTAAGAGGGCTTTTTTTATATAGTCCAGCTGCTCCCCTCGGCACCGACCTTCTAAGTTGAGGAGTGCCATTTTGCCTTTTTCAAATGCTCTGGGGCAACTCTGCAGGACAATCTTTCTGCTTTTCAAGACTCAGCTTTGGGGGTATTTATGTGGGGTGTGGGAGAATCCCAGCGGTGCCTCCACATGTAAGGGGGGTTTTGGTTGTATGTACCTGGCGCCCCCTCACACACCAACCTACCATGTGGTTGACTTGGGTTCTTTCAGGTGCGGTATACAAACAGAAACATAGAAACATAGAAATTTATGGCAGAAGGGGACAACAAGATCCTTCTAGTCTGCCCAATATGGGTAACTACCCCCCCCCATCTATCCTTTCTGGGAAATTATACCTTTGTGCCTGTCCCAGGTGTTTTTGAACCCATTTACTGTTTTGGCCTCCACCAATTCCCAGGGCAGACAATTCCATTGATCAACCACCCTCTCAATGAAGAAGAACTTCATAACATTGCTCCTGAATTGCCCACCCTTGAGCCTCATATTGTGTCCTCTAGTTCTGATGCTTTTCTTCTTCTGGAAGAGCTCCTGTACCTCCACCTTATTTATATCCTTTATATACTTGAGTGTCTCAATCATGCCCCCCCTTCTCCCTACTCTGCTCCAGGAGGTATATGTTGAACTCCCTCAGCCTATCCTCATGTGCCATTTGATGCAGACCCGGAATAATTTTTGTGGCTCTCCTCTGCACCATCTCAATCCTATCAATGTCTTTCCTAAGGTGTGACCTCTAGAACTGTATGCAGTACTCCATGTCGGGGTGCACCAGTGCCCTGTAAAGTGGCAGCAGCACCTCCCTTCTGCGAGTCATGATTCCCTTCCCTATGCTGACCAGCATACCACTTGCCTTTAGCACCACCTTTTTGCATTGCTTCCCCACTTTTACATCATCTGATATAATGACTACTATCGCTCCTGGTTGGTGCATGCCAGCTGCTCCCCTCCCAGGTAGTATCCCACCTTGGGGTTTCCCTTGCCTAAGTGCACGTCCTTGCACTTTTTGGTATGAACTTCATCTGCCAGGTGTCTGACCAATCCCTGAGTTTCCCCAGGTCTGATTCCATGCTCTTGACTCCTTCTAGGGTGTCCACTCTGTTGCAGATCTTGGTGTCATCTGCAAACAGACAGACTTTCCCTTCCAATCCATTACCAATGTCTGCTATGAACAAACTGAAGAACAGGATACAAGAAACAGGCTTTGCTGACTCCACCTGGTGTAGAAGTCTATAAAGGCTACCCAATGTGGCCCTAACCTCCTCCCAGAAACAAAATATTATTTTCCCACCCACGCACATAGTCACCTTTTCTCCACACAGTAGCAATATCCACAGAGCAATAACCATAAACACCAATTGTAAACTAATTAACCTCTGATTTATTATAGGGGAGGGCTACATGGGTAAGCAAAAAGCATAGAAAAAACAACTGTGAGTTCAACAATTGTCACCCCCATGAGTGTACCTGGCTTTCCCACGTGGCTGTAAGAGTTGTTACTGTCCACTGTGGTGGGTACCTCACCGGGTTGCTGGTGGACAACCAGATGTTGCAGAGTTGTTGACTACCTGGGGATACTAAGGGTATAACAGTCTTTTGAATTTGAACTGACAAAACTTGGTAAGGGAAATCAAATGGATTCCAAACAAGTAAACACATTTTTTTTTCTAGTTTTACGCCTGGGCTTTTCCTGTAGATTAATGAAGTCCCACCCAGGACTTCACCTCCTTTGACTATCTAACTAACTACTTTCTTAAACAAATCCCCTGAGCCACAGCCCAGGGGTACTCACAGTTTGTTGATGAATGAAATGGACTGGCTGTACCACTCTGAATGCAGCAACCAGTCTCTAGGAAACAACAGCTGCAGGTGGAAGATTCTAAGCAGGTGCTGGATTCTTCACCTGTGGCAGGCCTTTCATCATCTTTGCCCCACAGGCCTTTCAATGTCTTCACCACCCTGGCCTTTTGTCATCTTTGCCACATGGGCCTTTTATCGTCTTCCAGGGGGGACCACCCAGGCTTGTAGTCACCCAGAATGTCCAGGGCACACAGCTTCTCTGGACCTCAAACACAGTTAGGCTATTGACAGTCTCAGTCCCATCCCAACTATATTTTCTTCCCAACTGCTAAACTGTTTACACAGTTCAAATCAGGTTACAGGCTTAAAATTTGGTGGAACAGCAGTTCAAATAAGTCCTAACTCAGAAACACAATTGAACAGTGCAGATCAAACTCCCTCAGGAGGCTGGGTTAGTAGGCACTCTTCCTCAAGAATTTTTCTGGCCTTGGAGGGGCCTATCTGCACCATGGCTAAGCTACTGGTTTTTGCAGCCCTCCAACACAGTCTATCTCCATCCAGTTCTCAACTGGACTCCTCCCAGAAACCGGGTTTATGTGATAATGGCGAAAGCCTAAAGGTGATCACCCTTATCGCGAAGTCAGTGTCAAAAATTTATTTTGGCACTCTGATACCCCAGCGCACAGCAAAATGGTGCCAGAGACTTAGTTTTTTTTTAATGTTTTATGTGGGGCTGTGCCCCCCACACCTCCTACAACAGGGAATCACCCTGCACCCCTTACTAAGGATTCTCAACTCCAGGGGGTGCATGTCGGGAGGGGGTGAAAAACATAAAAAAGGTTCAGTCCAGGCACAGCAAAAACACACCAGTGCCTGGACCTGAACCCAGTACCTGCCCACCAACACCACCAAGCCACCTACCACACCACGGGGTCAGCTCGGCAACCCACCATGGCACCACCCCTCACATACCCTCCTGCCCCTCACTGTGCATGCTCACTCTCCCCCTGCGCACGTACGTATAGCAACATCTTGTTGCTATATTCACTGACCCCCCCCATCTGGCCACCCTACCCTACTGTAGCCCTGCAGACATGCACCAGAGATTGGGTCACCGTTATTGTAGGTGCCCAATCACTGACACTAATGTCTCGTGCTACCCCAGAAACCAGGGCATAGCACATTATAGAGCAACCCAAAACTCCCCACTTTATTGGCCCACATTTTCTGGGGCTACTGAAGGGTGCCCTTTGACCATCCCAGAACCCTCGGCAGAAGGGGAAAACCACTGGTGGCTGCCATCTTTGTTTACATTAGTTATTCCTAAATTTGCCAGCCCATCAATTTGATTACAGCCCATTTAGGGAGAGATAACCACTTGCCCTCATCCTACTTGCCCTGATGGGGCCAGGGAAAATCCCATTTTTGCCTGGAGGGAGCTCCGTTTGACTGTTAGGGCTCCTAAAACAAGAGGTGCCCATTTCAAGCCTTTAGCAACTGTGGGTGCATATGTGCACCTCACTTATACAATTCCTGGTTCCACTTCAATTTGGGAACCGGGAAATCTCCCACAATATGCCCAGAAGCATTTTACACATGAATCCTGGCTTTGCTGCCTTCCCGGGAGCTGGGGAAACCCATTCAATTATAGATGCACAGCCAGAAGTGGTTTGGGGTGCCACAGCTCCTTTAAGAGTTAGGCGGCACATGCACAGCCATATTGGAAACAGCAAAGACCACCCTTGGAAATCCTTGCTTAGGAACAATGGCACTATCCCCCTGGTGCATGGAGGTGCAAACAGACAATTGGCCTAGGCTCCACTCCCTCTATTAGGCTGAGGAACAAGATGGTTAGGTGGCAGTGGCCGTGGAGTCACGGGGATGCAGCCCTAGCCTGAATCCCACCAGGGACTCCTGAAGTCAAGACCTCCAGTCCCATTCAGCATTCCAGGGGACCAGGGGCAGAAAACAGCAGATTGGGGCAGCTTTGGTCCATAGCCCAATTCAGGTAAGCCCCGCATGGGGGTGGGGGGGTGTACACATTACTCACTTTCAGCACTTTGAACATCCTATATACATGACAGGTTAGAAATGTTTGAACTGTAGCCAGCCTCTCTCTTCTTCCAAGTGGAAGGCACATTACTAGAATGCGCTCAAAGGGCTAAGCCAGATCTTAAGAGTTATTCTTTAGTGGGCCTCAGCTAGGAGACTAATGTCTGGAGCTTGTGATCTGTGCTTCCTGGCTTAGCCAGAAACTGAAAGCCCAGACATGAATATTTATGGCCGTCCTTCTGCCTAAATGCTATAAGAGGTGACTGACTAGCTGAGAGCCAGGCACTTCCAAGGAGGTCCATAGAGGTCCAGACCCAGTCTAGGAGCTATGATTACAGCATTTGGATACAGGAGAAGCAGAGGAGTAGGAGCCCTGTCTTTCCTCACCTGTCTGGGGGTTGGGAGGGAAACCTCCAGACCCACAAGCAGAGAAGGGAGACCCAGAAGGAGTCCTGTCTGAAAGACTGATGATCTAGACCTGATTGGCAGTGGGCAGTAGTGGCATGCTTGTCCTCAAGGAACGTCATTGAGATCCTTATTGATCCACTCCCAGCAGAAGTACATAAGGGAGGGAGCTATTTGTACAAATAATTTTAAGGAGAAAGGGTTCAAGTTTTGTCCCCTATGTACTGATGTGTACTTGATAGTAGATGTTTGCCAGGATAAGGGGCCTGGTAAGAGTTGAGGCCTGTTAAGTCCCATGGAGGTGGAGTGGGCATGGGAGTCCATTTCACAAAGCTTGGTAAGTTCTATAATAGTGCACCACCACCAGCCAACTACAAGAAACACCAAGAAGCCTTCAATGATTCAGCTACTGGGTATCCAGTAACTTGCTGGGAGCATCCCTTTAATAGTTTAAAAAGGAAAACCACTGGCACTAGTGGGGAGAGGTGGCACCCCCAGTATAGGACAGCATGACTAATACTGTATTGCACACTGTGGTGTGGGAGGTGGCTTCATGTGAGGGGTGTGCCAAAGAAAGCCATTTTTAGATACAGCCTATGAAAGCTGTCACTGGAAAGTGGTTACTTTGGCTGTGACTGTATAGGGCGTATGAAGAGTGGCTGCCATTATTGGGATGGGCCTATGTAGGGTAACTAATGAACAGCTGACTTCAACCGGCTATCTTATACTGCCAGCTAACCTCCACCCTTCCTTAGGGTTTCTGGCATGAGTTGTGTATGCTGTTTGTAATTATTTGCCAGCTCTAATCTGTTTAGGTTCCAGTACATGCCTGTTGGGGACTGTACTGCCATTATGTGTGGGTGGGGTAACCACAGTGGGAAGGTGGGAAGGTACAACATCCCAGGGGTTATAATGAACAGTAACAGGGCCCACTTAAATCTTTCCCTGGGTGGGGGCACCACATTATTATTATCAGAATAAGAACACCCTCAGCACAGGATCCACTGTGGCATCTATAGCAACTCAGTAGTAAGTAGAGGTTGTTTTGGTTCACACTCTCGGGGCATCTGGGAGGCACCTGTCTTCCATTTGCAACTATTATTCTTCATGTTGGAAGGCAGAAAGAGTTTGTCTCACCTTTCCAATTTTTTTCATTAGCTGTTTAAATCAATGTCTGTTTTTCAGGCTTATTTTCCCACTGAGAGTATAAAACATGAATCACTAAAATGATTTTATTTACTCTGCATGATTCATCCCCAGAGTATTTGGCAAGCAAGAAATTGTCCTAGTAACCTGCTCTACAGCATTTTGCCAGACACTTGTCTTTCACTGGAGCAGTTACAGGAAGTGACTGAGGCCAAGTGTATCTCAGGTGGAACCAGACAAGTTTATCAACACTCAAGCAAGTTGGAACACCTCAATTTCCTCTGATATCCAGTAGTGGGAATGGAAAGAAAATGTTGGGGTAATCAAACACCATTGGCGTAGGAAGGAATAAACATTTTTGATGGTGTGGTGGGGCCTCAGGAGCATTTCGTTTTTTATTTGGCACATTGGTATGCATTCAGTTAGTCATACATTTACACAGTAGCATGCAGTGGCAGTCCTTCCTTGCTTTTGTTATAAAACCAAGTTAGACTTCTAGTTTTACATCCTGAACTGAGCGTACCCACCTCATTTTCACTACTGCAGATATAGTTCACAATACTTAGTGCACTGCGGTAGCTATGACAATCTATCATGTGGCTGAGGCAGGAGAACTGATATGTCAGATTTACATTGCTTCCATAATCATAAATTATCCATGCACTTGTATTTATTAATAAATCATATAGTGTTCATGAGGGCCCACTGACAAAGCTCCTTCTGAGAAAAACACCAGGGTGTTTGGATGGCTTTTCAGCCTGCCCCGTTTGTACTTTGCTTGTATTAACTATTTATTGTGCTGCACCCCTTTTCTACACTTCATTGCATTACATGATCTGCTGTGGGATTTCTGTACGCCAATATATACTATGACATTAAATGATGAAAATGGATATTAAAGGCTTCAAATTGAAAATTTCCCTGTGACAAGTGGAGTGCTGCTTTTTTTTTTAACTCTTTTATTAAAAGTGAACATGGTAAGAAACATATAAACAAGTAACAAACAGTTGCAGTTAATACATTTGATTACCTACTGGAGTTTACATATTGATTATGAAGACTACCCAAAAGGAAAATACATAAACACTGGAGGAAAATTAGCACAATTAAAAGTTAATGTTCGAGAGTATTGCACATCAGGGCTAGGTTAGCAAAAGAGGCCATCCACTGGTAAGTTGTGAAGAAGAATCTCCTCAATGCCTCTATAGGGGGAGGGTCAGTAATGGAGGAAGGAACTGAGTCACCCTGGAGGTTGGGGTGCCAGGGGGATGAGAAAGGGACTGAGCAGAGAGGGGTTGGGAAGGGAGGAGAGAGAGGAAAGGAAGCCTGGTCTCAGCTCTGAATGCAGGTAGGCGAGATCCATGAGAAGGTTGATGAACAGGCTCCTCATAGACAGATCAGCAATCCACCTAGGCAGAAAATCCTCCTCTTTCTATGGCATCGAGCAAGGGTCTCTACATTGAATGGAATTTCTCACTAGCCCCACTGGAGAATAACTGTATTCTCTCCAAGGTCATGCACTGCCTAAGGTTATTAGCCCATTACTGAATTGAAGGTGCCGAGGGGGGACATCCAAGACTAGACTATTGTTTTCTGGGCTGTGACCAGGATAAGAGACCAAAGGAGATTGGTCCCTTCACCTTTTGGATGAAAAGGGTCTGCCGCTAATAAAAGTTCAAGCAGGGACCTAGAAGGGGAATATCCCAATACTCCACTCATCACTCTGTGCACCTCACCCCAAAAGGATGCAACCTTAGGTCATGTTAAGGAGATGTGTAGAAAATTACCTTCTTCTATCACACATTTGGGGCATTCACTGGATTTCTCAGGGTCAAAAGTGTGGAGGTGCTTAGGAGTAATATATGCCTGATACATACAGTTTAACTGAACTTACCTGAATGTGTTGCTTCTAGAGCAAATGAGAAAATGTGATGTGGCTAGCTTCCACATAGCTGGACTGATTGGGATATTAAGGTCCTGCTTCCAGGCAGTCCTCAGTCTGGCTGTGGCAGAATTCTCCTTCCCTTATAAGGTCTGATAGTATGTTGTCAAAGGTTTTCTACCTGGCTGGAGTCTATAAAGCTATTCTTCAAATGGGCAGGGTTGGGCCCATTTACTATTGGCATCCAGTGAATACCCCATATGGCTCCAAACAGTTAAATATACAAAGAAATCCCCGGAGTTCAAGTCAAAAGTTCTATGTAATATTAAGAAGTAAAACAATCTGCCCCCATTGTATAATTGGTAGATAGCATAAAGTCCAGAACGGCGACAGCTGAGCAGCCGCTGGAGCAACTGCATGGTGCATGAGCCTCTCTTACATGTAGCCATGATCAGACCAGTGTACAGTGAGGGTGAGGGGTTGTGTACAACCTATTTATGTGCGGTCATCCATACTTTTAGGGTGGACACTGTGAAGGGATTGGTTACCTTCGGCCGTGTACTGGCCCACAAAGCACCGGAAAGAAAGTCGCATGTCAAAGTGCCTCCCGAGCTCTCCTCATCCTGCTGTGACCATGAGGTCCAGGAGTGGTCCCTCCCACTGGGATGAATGCTAACTGCGATGCCCTGTAAAACTGCAAAAAGTTCAGGAGGCATGCACCTCCCAGCCAGGGTGGCAATTGGAGGATGTCACACTTTATACAAGCTGACTTACCTCTCCATAGAAATTTGTGCCTTATGGCGCTGAGGTGTCTGAAGTGGGCCATTGGGACATGGACTGGCAGAGACTGGTACAAATACAAACACTTCGGGAGAATGGTCATCTTAATCACATTTATATGACCCAACAGGGAGACTGGTAGCAACTGCCACCTGTTGCAGTTAGATAATTTAGCTAAGAGGGGTTGCTAATTAAGTGCATACAGGGAGCTGATTTTGGCTGAAATGAATATCACCAGATATTTCAGTTTTTCCACTAGCTGCAACCCCCTAGGCTGGCAATAAGTTTGGCCCTGTCTGCTCTGCCTATTGGCAGTAGTTTGCTTTTGGTCCAGTTCACTTTGTGTCCAGATAGTACACCATGCTCCCTTAATAGGTAGTGGACAAAAGGAAGGTCCTTATCCAGTTGCTAGAGATATAGAAGAAGGTCATCTGTGTACATGGCGACTTTGTGCTCTATACCTCCTCCTACATAGCCATGAATCCCCATATTCCCCCTGACTGCATCAGCCAGTGGTTCCAATGAAAGAACATAAAGGAGGGGTGACAGCGGGCACCCCTGTCTAGTGCCACGACCCAGCAGGAAGGAGGGAGTCAGTTCTATGCTGACCGTGATTTGGGCTGTAGGGGCGGAGTATAATGTCCCCACCCAGGTTCTGAACTGCAGGCCCAAGCCAAAGAGGCTCAGAGTCTCGAACATATATTCCCAATCCACATTGTCAAAAGGTTTCTTGGCATCTAGGGCAAGGACTGTGGCCCCATGCTACCCCGCTGTTCTACCCTATGAGTATGAGTGGACAACAGTCAAGGTCCTGCAAATGTTGTGCTTCCCATAGTGTCCCAACCCAAATCCAGCTTGATCCAGGTATGCAAGGGATGAGGGTAGGGGATCTAAATGTGCGGCAAGTGTCTTGGCCAGGATTTTATAATCTGCTGTTAACAATGAAATGGGGTGGTAAGATGTATATAATATAGGGCCGGCCTTGCCTGGCTTAGGAAGCACTATGATTGTGATGAACCACATGGAGGGGGGCAGTTGACCCCCTATCCAGACTCTCAACAAGCATACCATACAGGGGGTCAAGTAACTGAGTATCAAATGTTTTAAAGAAGTCTATTGGAAGCCCGTCTGGGTCCGGGGCCACGGGCCTTCCCCCACTTCAAGGATTTAAGGGCTTGGTGGCTCTTCCCTTTAGTCAGCGGGGCAATGGGCCCTCTCACCTCCTCTGAGCCTAGAGTGGGCACAAGTGCCTTCTCAAGAAGTCAGTCAATTGTTGGTTAGTTGGAACACCTCTGAAGTATAAAGGGAATTGTAAAAGGTACAAAAGGCTGCCCCAATCCAGGGAGTGTCACTGACTAGTCTCCCCGCAGTATCACGGATCTGACCTATAGATCTCTACCCTTCATGGTGGTGCAATTGCCAGGCAAGATACTTGCTCCCCCGTCCCCATCGAAGTAGGCCCCTGCTTGTGTCAGTAGGATGGCTCGCTCTATCCAAGCACTACTCAGCATGTTAAAATGCCATTTCAATAAGGGGTAGGGAAGCCAGAATGGGAAGAAGTACTGAGGGACAATAATGGGAGTGGGAGTGGGGGAACTAAGGGTACTTTTGTGAAAGAGGGGATAAACACTGAGGGGGGAGCCTGAAAAGGAGGGAGGGAGGGAGGAGCAAGACTGAGGTTAGAGCACTCATAGAATCTTACAGGGGAAACTAGGGATAGGGTGCACATTAGAACTGTATGTCTTCAAGCTTAGTCGAAAGGTGAGGAAAAGGGGGAGAGGTGATTCTTCAGGGGCCAACTGGGTTCTGAGGAGGGCTCCACCCCTGGGTGATTAGCCCGAAATGGAGATGGCACCATGGACTAGAGATATGGCCTACAGAGGAAGGGTAGCACTGGGGCTCTCAATAGGACATGGAACCACAGGCCCCCTTTAGGCCTGGTGGGGAGGGAATTCTCTTTTGAATTGGAGTCAGTAAACTCAGACGGGGGAGGAGAGAGACTGGAGGAGGGGGAGGACATAGGACACAAAAGAGCACAAAAATGGTGCGGAGGGAGGGGTGCGAAGGGCACGGAAGTAAGAAAGCAGCAAAATAATATTGCACTGCATAATATCAAACTGATAAATAGCTTTACTAATTGGATATTAAGGACAACTGCTGTTGACACTATGAGAAGAGGAGGAAGTTGGTTAACTAGTTGTGTTCACTGTTTAAATTTCACTTGTTGGATTGCTGTTTACATTTTTTTATATTTTTGCTTTGCCAGGGTATATAGAGAGAGATGCAAGATGTACAGCTAGGATCACATAGGAAAAGGGTTAAAGTGCTGTTCAGGGTGGATAGAAGGGGAGATTATGGCTAAAGAGTTATCCGGTACCATAATTTCTTGGAATGTTAAAGGGTTTTCTTCTCTGGCCAAACTAAGCAAAGTACTGGCAGCATTGAAAAGAAAAGAGACTAGTATTGCAATGCTCCAGGAAACACACTCTATGCCTCAGGAACATGATAAACTAATAGGGGGTTGGGTGGGAGCATGCTATGCCTCCTCATATAGTTCTCATAAAAGAGGAGTGGCTATTCTGCTGCACAAGGACCTTCCCTTTGTGCACCACAGAATGCTGAAAGATCCAGTGGACGGGCAATATATTTTTGTGGTAGAAGTTCTAAGGGAAATAATTACCCTGGGTAACGTCTATGCCCCACTGGTAATGGATCCACAGTTTTATCTGAAAATCTTAGATATAACAGTCAGAGAACAGTTCTCCTCTAATATTAGGGGGTGATTAACTGTGTGATAGATCCTAAAATGGATTACTTAGGAACTAGAATGAAGGAGGCTGAGGCAGTACAACAATGGCAGCTAGGATTAGTGGTATTAGATCTAGCGGACACATGGTGTATGGCCAACCCGGGTGCCCGGGAATATACCTTTTATTTGCACCCTCATAATACATGGCCCAGATTAGATTACATATACTGTATGTACAAAGGGAGATCTATGCTAAGGTAGTTAAAATAACACACAGCCCCATTTTTCTCTCAGACCATGCCATGGTACACTTAGAAGTGAGGTTTAAACAGATGGAATGATGGGCCGGAAGCTGGAGGTTCCCAACCTACTTTTTGGCTGAGAAGAACATTAGAGAATTTCTTAAGGATAAATGGAAAGAATATAAAAGAACAAATAAGGGAACAGTTGAGGTGGAAGGGACCTACTGGGAAGCCAGTAAGGTTTACATGCGGAGGGTAATCATAGGTTATACAGCTAGATTAAGGAAAGAGAGGACACGAAAACAGGAAGATTTAGAAAAGAAAATTGAGGACCCGGAGCAGGAAGTAATCAGAACAAGAAATCCTGACTGGATGAAAGAACTGCAGCCGGAAAGGGAAGCACTGAATTTAAGACTAACAGAAGAGGCCAGAGCTAAATTACTATACACATGACAAAAAATACATGAATGGGGAAACAAGCCAGGCCCCTCACTGGTACAGCTGCTAAATATCTTATGGATAGGATATGAATCCCCAGAACAAACTTGCATCTTATCAAGGGACGCCAAGAAGGCATTTGATAGGATTGAATTGAGCTACATACTAAAGATATTGGACAGGTTTGGCCTGGGGAAAAATATATACAGCTGGTGGCAGCTTTCTACAAAGACCCGTCAGCAAGAGTGCTAATTAACAACATACCATCTGAGGAATTTTGGCTTGGGAGAGGCACACGATAGGGGTGCCCCCTCTCACTACTGCTTTTTGTGATTGCAATAGAGCCCTTGGCTATTAAAATTAGATGGAAGCTGCAGATTCAGGGGGTCCCAGGTAAGCAGAATACACACCATATATCATATTATATGCTGATGACATCTTACTTTTTCTGAGAAAATCAGAGCAATCCATACCTGCTCTTCTATGGATTGTAGATGCCTTTTCCAAAGTTCTCAGGGTATAAATTAAACATTAATAAATCAGAATTAATGTACATAAAAAAAGGGAGATGAAGGGAATCAAAAGGACACCTGGGGAACTCAAGGCAGTCAGGGGGGCGTTCGCATATCTGGTTGTCAAGGTAGGGAGGAACTTGAAGGAAATATATGAGCTGAACTTCATACCCCTTGTGGAGACAATCCTACAGGACCTCCAGAGGTGGCGGGCAATACCAATATCTTGGCTGGGGAGGATTAACCTCCTTAAGATGAATATCTTACCCATAATTCTTTACATCATATTAATGATGCCAATGGGCCTTAAGAACAAAGAAATCAAGAGACTTGAAAAAGGCTTTGGAGACTTCATATGGCAAGGGAGGAAATCCCGAATCAGCCTGATAAAGTTAAAAGCCCCCACTGAGAAAGGGGGCCTGAATTTCCCAGACATTAAGGGGTACTATTTGGCCACACAATATAGAACATTCACAACTGGGATCAATGGGGGGAAGCTGACACATGACTGAATCTAGAGGAAAATGGATGTCCAGGGAGGCTTTCAGCTTATCTAGGGGAAAATGGGTTACAGGCCTACAAATGCCTTGGAAATCCTAACCCATTGGTCGTATCCTGCCTAGAGGCCTGGAGAGACATCAAAATCAGGAGGGGGACCACAGGTAAATACTTTTTTGATCCCAATAGCAGATAACCCTGATTTCCTACCAGGATTTAACGATGAAGGATTCAGGAGCTGGCAGGAGAGAGGAATTCGATGTATGGGAGATCTGACCACTAGAACAGAGTAGTGTGGTTTCCAGGATATCCAGAGAAGTATAGGGGTGCAGCAATTGCACCTCTTCAGGTTTTTTCAGCTTAGGGATTACTGGAAAAAGCTAAGCAGACCTCCCACAGATGATCTAATATTAGTAGAAGTGGAGAAGGAAATACTGGAGGCAAGGGAGCATGAGAAAGAATTGGTGGGAAGAGCAGCAAAACTAGATAGGGTCCACTTTAAGGGAGAAACAGGAAGAGTGAAGTAATGTGGGAAAGAGACCTAAATATGACTATCACTGACACAAACTGGAAGGTAGTACTTAAGTCACATATGGGGCTACTTCTATGTAACAGATATAAAGAAATGCAATATAAATTCTTACATAGACTATACTACCCACCTAGTGTGGTGCACAGATTCTACCCTGGGGTATCTCCTATGTATGGGAAATGTGGGGTAACTAGAGGCTCCTTGATGCACTACTACTGGGAATGTTCTGGAATCCAAAAATACTGGAAAGGGGTTGCCGCAGAGATAGCCAAGATGGAGGGCATTTATTAGAGGTATCCCCAAGATCACTCTTATTTGGGATAGAGGTACAAGAAGACAGAGTGTTGGAACTCTACCCAAGATGGATAAGGGTCCTCCAGGTGGTAGCTAGGCAGGCTATACAAAACTTATGGACAACAAACAGAATCCCGACAGTGGAACAGTGGAAAAATCTGACCCTGAAGGCACTAGCGGTAGATAGACTAACATTTACACTGAAAGGTAAAGAGGAAATATTCCTGCATGCATGGGAAACATTTGAACGCCCTATCCCCAGCAGAGGCATCACTTCACAGGGAGGGGGGAACCACATAGGGTCCAAGACTAAAATAAAAAAAAAAAAACACATAAATTAGGACTTACCGAAGCAATGGTCCCTGGAAAGGGTAAGAAACTAGAGGGAATTGAAAGGGAAGGGTGAAATGAAACAAAAAAGCAATACACTGAATTATGGTTCCTAGCTAGACACGAGAAACTTTTTAACCCATGGCAAAGCAAATTTGACAGAATTAAATTTAGAATGTTATAATGATAGCTATGTTTCTGTTTTTTCTTGTGGCTCTTGTTAAACAAGATACTAAAGTGTGTGTTAATTATAGGCTTGTGCTTGAGGGAGACACACTAATCTTAATGTAAACACAGCAGAACAAGGTTCATGTATGTAAATTTTAAAGATGGAGAAAGCTAAAGAAATGGCATGTTGATTATTGTGATAAACTCTCATGCTTGTCAATGTACTGTATCTGATAACCTTTTAATAAAAATATTACACAAAAAAAGCCATTTCAGGTTCTGTACTACCCTGTACAGGGACGGTGTGGGTCGACACATGTGGGCCTCCTCACGTGATGCTATCTTAGTTTGGAGTTGGTCTAACTCATATTCAGATATCTTTTTACTGTGGGCAGAGTAAGCTATATAGTAGCTTGACCCCTAATGAAGGCCTTTAAGGCCTCCCATCTAAACTTGTGTGATTTGTCCCCATTTGTTATAAAGTAGCAATTCACCTATATTACTGGCCATAAAATTGGTACATTTACTGTCCCAGAGAAGTAGGGGATCCAGACGCTAGGGTCTAGTTGAGGGGGGAAAACACAGTGTAGTCATGGCCATTGTAAGGGAGGCGTGATCAGAGAGTAGTATACAGGAGTACACTGCTGAATGGATAGAAGACAGAAGTGAGGCACTGACCAGCAGCCTGTCTAAATGAGCATATGACTGGTGGGAGTGGGAGAAAAACTATAATCACAATCAGTGGGGTTGAGATGATGTCATACATCCACTAGTTTAAACACTGATTCAACCTCACTGGTAGCCTTGGCATTTTTGGAGAGAGGGACAGCAGCAGGGTTGGATCTATCTAATACTGTGTCAGAAACACAGTTGCAATCTTCCCCCATAATCCAGGGGCCCGGAATCATGGCCGTGTTCACTGCCAACTTTTGGAAAAACCCAGGGTCCTCCGCATCTGGGGCATATACCAACCCGAGGGAGACTGTCCCCACTCCTATCAGTTCTGCCCGCACAAGGACATATCTGCCCACACTGTCCACCACCTGGCCACTGATTTTAACCTGCACTCCATGGGGAAACTGAATAGAGGTGCTCCTGGTCTTCGATGAGTAGCAGAAGGAAACCCAAGTCCCACCCATGGAATTCCCCATTTTCTGAGCTTCCACAGCTGTCATAGGGGACTCTTGTAGGAGGAGTATATGTAGCCTGGCTCTTCTAACCTCAGACAAGATGCCCTTTCTCTTAATGACTGACTTCAAACCATTAACATTCCATGTGTCAATTTTTGCTGTGTTAGCCATTGTCAAACTGTGTTTTTAGTCACTTAAACACATACAGTATGGGGCCGGCCCGGTGGTGCTGAGGGTTGAGGCACTGGATGCCTTACCTCACAGCATACCGGCGACCTGGGTTCAGGAACAAGCCCTGGTCAGTGGAAGTTAGCGGGGGGGGGAGTGCGGAGCTGGATAGAGCTGCCGGCAGGTAGGCTCTCCTTTTCAGGGAGGTGATGCGGCATCCCTTGGCCAATGGCAGCCCCTAGTGGAGGCTAGGGGTGGCACAGGCTCAGAGGGGGCCAGGCTTTAGGCCATGGGGTGGGGGAAAGGGGTCATAACCAGGGCTGTAGGCGCATGTGCACCTCCCGCACATGCGCTCCTACTCCTGGGGCCCCTGAGCGAAAACCGAAGGACGAAAAAATCCGGCAGCAGCAGGATGATGACTGGACTCCCTACAGGCTCTGCTCCCGGGCTGGGCACAAGGTAAGCGCTGGCTATTCCGGGTGACGGGTTGGAGGTCAGTCAGAAGGGGCAGCTGACTGTAGCATATACAACATAAAAAAAAAACAGAAAAAAAAGCACTCAGGTGACTCCAGTTGCATACTAGGCCACCACTAAAGTACCTCGTTAGAAGTAAAGCAAATAAGGAACTTGCATGTACAATGTATTTTCCCATTATAAATCCATCCCCTACCACCCCCCAGCAAACATGAAACTTTACAAACAGAACCAAACTCCCTTTGAAAACCTACAACCTGTTGAGGTTCCCAAAGTGCAAAATCCCCCTCCTCCCCCCACCAGGAATATCATGTCCTGGTAATACGTCCCTTGCTAACTAGTAGCGGTAATTAGAATAAACAATTGAAAATAAATCATGGTCCTTTTTAATGCACATTAGGCACATTAGATAACTCAACTGAAACAGTGCTCTGAAATCAGATCTTGTATTATGTAACAGGAGAGGGAGCCAACCAACCGGGTCACCTTCTCCCCCTCTCCTCACTCACTAGAGTGAGAGTAACCATATTGAGTGAAATCACAAGAATATCAAATAACCTTGATAGTACCAAAACATTGGCAAGAACAACTGGGTTAGCCAAATAGTTACCGTAGGAGCGACAGATTGTCCAGGTCAAGTCCTCATGCAGTCAGAGAGGTGTCCTCACCCCTGTGTAAAGATTTCTACACATAACAATATTAAATAAGAAACAGCAGGGAAAGGAACAAGGTCTCCATATTAAACCCTGCAAGACATCATGCAGGAGGGTGGGGGGTTCCCCCCCACTGAGAGGCACATTCAGTCCAAAGCAGTGCACAAAGAATATCCACTTGTCCATGGGGTTATCTTAGCCTTGTGAAGTAGGTATCCGAAGGTGTCATGGAGATGATCCAACCATTATAACCCCCAGGTGCAGAGGACACAATCTTGATCTTTCGCACCCGCCGATCCCCGCTGATCCCCATGTCCTCAGACATGTTCGGGGCGGCAGTGATCACAAAGTCAACCTAAGAGGTTCTCTGTTCGAGTGTCCCAAAATTTTCAGCTGAGGCAAAAAGGGCTCAAAGTCTGATAGGACTGCATGGGAACCTTTAAGGGCATAAACTAGCCCCACCATAGGCCAAGACACAACACACACATGGGCTGTGCCCTCCACCCTGGGATGTGAAGAAGGTAAAAAAGAAGCTGCGCACTTGTCCTGGAGCCCATACATACAATCAGTTCCACAGTAAGTAGAATTTAATTATGACCCAGCATAGTGGTGTTAAAGGCAAATACTCTCATTGGCTAACATCGCCCCATTTTGGCTGTTTGTTACCCCACAGAGGAGAGGTATTCTCCCCACACCATATGGTCTGCCCCAGTCCTGACCCAAAGGGATGTTACACTGCCTGGATTTTGGAAAGGGAGGCAAGCAGGATGAGATGGACTAGGGTAGCTGAAACAATGAGAATATATTCAAATAGTCAATGGGGAAAGTAAAAGCAGGGAGAGTACTTATCTTCCACTGGACATAGCTGAGGCAGGCAGGAATCTCCCTTCAGTCAATCTAGACTCCTCTGCCACCCATTTCTCATTATCTTTGTGGCAGATGAAGTACCTAAGAGGCTTGCCTGTGCGGTCAATCTAGAGCTTGGCTTGATACATGAAAGCAAAAGACCAGCCTAGTGTGTAGAGCCTTGATTTGACTGGGATAAACTTTTGCCTTTTTTGCTGCAACTCCGGGTTGTAATCTTGAAAAATGTGAACTTTGCTATTACTTGCCAAATGGGCCCTTGTGCATTCACAGCCTTCAGCATGGCCTCCTTGTCCATGTACCTCAGGTATTTGATAAGGCAGTGTCTTGGGCGGTCTCCTGCTTTCAGTGGGGGGCCAACTCTATGGGCTTGCTCAATTTCAAACTGCAGGGCCTCTGGTGGTAGCTTGAGTTGGTCTATGAGCCATTTGTACAGACCCTTCTCGGGGTTTCAGCCCTCAGCCCCCTCAGGAAGGCCACAATCTGCAGATTGTACTGTTGAGAGTGGTTTTCTTGATCATCCACCCCTGTAACCAGCTCTTCCAGTTGCTCCTTCAGTCGGCTGCAGTCTGTGGTAACTGTAGTCAGGGAGTCCTCCAAAGTACTGACCCACTGCTCTAACTCTGTGATGAAGGAGGAGTTTGAGGCCGAGGTTTCGGACAGGCCAGTCACCACACTCTGCAGGTGCGAAACTTGCACGGTTAAGTTGGAGAAACCTGCTTTCATCTCTGACTGCATGTTGGCCAAGGTGGCAGGTACTCCGGCAAGTGAACACTCCAACTCCATCATGTTGTGATCCGACTCCCCAGCTGCATGGGCCTGTGATATTGTGGGGGCCTCCGGTCCTTGGCGACTGTCATTCAACGGCTCCACCGGTTCAAATGTTAGCTTGGACTGCTTATTTTTCTGCTTTCCAGATGCTATCGACCTATAAATTGCATTAGCTACCAGCAGTTTCACACTTTCACTCCGTGGATCGGATTTCCTGGTGTTTTTAACAATGTGCCCAGAGGGAGCTCAGCACCGTCCTCCATGCTCTAGAGCCTAATCCCCGAGAAGTGCTGCTATTAACCAGCAAAATGCACTAGTGTACCTATGCGTGAAAGTCAAATGGGTTGTGCAACCCTCAGTAGAAAGACGTATATTTATTATTTTATTTATTGATATATTTATTTAAAAGTTTATGACTGTGAGAGGCACACTGAGCCTGGGGCACATTTCCAGGTATGGATGACCTAAGGGGAAGGGATTACATGGGGGGAACATAAAAAAAACAAAAAAATCAGGCTACAAGATCATTAATAATCACTAATAACCAATAAATAGATTTGTAAGGGCAGTGAATTTAGTACAGTAGAACAGCAATGTTAAAAAATATAATTTATAGAGTTCAAAAAACAAGCACTGTCATAGGTAACAGAGTACAAATATGTGCATTTTTTAAAAGGCCAAGGAAGGTAAGGGCCAGGGACCGGAATGAGACTGTAAACTGAAAATGCATGGTACAATATTTATGCCAAGGTAGAAAAATGGTAGTGGAAAAGGACTAAGGCCGGGAGGAAATAGTGGCAGGAGGGAGTGAAGTGAGCTCTGAGAGCAGTTTGAGTGAGCTGTAAGAGGAGGGGAGAGAAAGGGGGAAGGGAGGCAGTTCCAGAAGTGCACAGAAAAGAAAGATAAGGTACAGTATAACCCCCTTCAGGCAATTTGGGATTCAAATTTTGTGAAAAACAAAGCTATGCATGACAATTTCAGGATGTTCTGTAGCTTTTCTGCAGCCACAGGTAAATAGGGGCCTTGCCTGGAAATGAAATGCTAAGACCCAGCCTGGGTTGTTAAGGCCACTGGGGTATAAAAGATGAGCAAGAAAACAGCTACAGGTGTTCTCAAGGTTCAGGGTTTGGAGTGAGTGAAGTGGGATCTTTGAAGTACCTTTTAGGATTCACAAGCCTGTGGCCTTGTTTCTACTGATTGTGGCGGTCCTTCCAGGCTTAAGATGTGGCCCTGAGTTTGGAATGTGGCACTGGTCTCCCACCTGGACTGGTCTCTGTTTGCCAGGTCCTAGAGGGAGAGAACATCATGGGGAGGTGATTGAGCTGTAGTGGAGATTTCCCCTCAAGGGGTTTGCTTATATGCCTGCACCATGTTATGACAAAGCAGCTGGGTAAACATAGACTTTGACGGCAGATAAGGACCGCTTGGCCCATCTAGTCTGCCCATTTCCCTACCTACAGGATAGGCCGTAGATCCTAGTTAACCAACAGCCAATTTCTTCCTACCCCCCCCACAAGAATTGCCTTATGTCTGTCCCATGCATTGTTGAATTCTCCCACAGTTTTAGACCCCACAACCTCCTCAGGAAGGCTGTTCCATGCATCCACTACCCTCTCTGTGAAATAATACTTCCTCACATTGCCCCTGAACCGCCCTCCTTCTATCTTTAAATTGTGTCCCCTTGTTCTTGGAAGTCTCTTTTTCTGAAAGATGCTACCCTCTTGGACTTTGTTGATTCCACTGAGGTACTTAAAAGTTTCTATCATGTCCCCCCTCCCTTCTTTCCTCAAGGGTATACATATTAAGCTCCTTTAGTCTCTCCTCATACGGCTTCTCTTGCAGACCCTGCACCATTTTAGTTGCCTCCTCTGACTACCTCTATCCTGTCTATGTCCTTATGGAGATGGGGTCTCCAGAACTAGACACAGTACTCCAGATGGGGTCTCACCAACTGTCTGTACAGAGGGATAACAACTTCCTGTTTTCTGCTGATGATGCCTCCCTATACATCCCAGTATACCCCAGCCCTCCTACTGCCTTCTCACATTGCTTGCTAACCTTAAGGTCATCTGATATGATTACCCCCAGGTCCCATTCCTTTTTGTTGTTGTTACTACCTCCCCATTGTGTATTCTTCCCTGGGTTCTTGTTTCCCAGGTGCATTATTTTGCACTTCTTTGCATTGAATCCTAGCTGCCATACTTCTGACCATTCCTCCAACCTTGCCAAGTCCCTTTCATCCTTTCCATGCCTCCTTTTGTATCAACCCTGTTGCAGATCTTTGTGTCATCTGCAAAAAGGCATACTTTTCCTTCCAGTCCTATGCAATGTCACTGATGAAGACATTAAAAGGACTGGACCCAATACTGAACCCTCGATGTACCCCACTAGTAACCTCTTCTTCAGAGTGGACTCCATTTACAATTACCTTCTGTGTCCTGTTGTGCAGCCAATGTTTTATTTGCTACCACCCTGGGATCCACTCCCAGGCTGGTTAATTTGACTATTAATCTTTTGTGGGACTGTGTCAAATGCCTCGCTAAAGTCTAGTAGGCCATGTCCACAGCCCTCCTGGTCTACTACTTTGGTCACCCAGTCAAAGAAATCTATTAGATCTGCCTGACATGACCTTCCCGCTGTGAACCCATGCTGCCTTGGGTCCTGTGCTCCACTGGCCTCTAGGTACTCAACTATTCTTTCCTTCAGAAGTGACTCCATCACTTTCCCTACCACAGAGGTCAGACTGACAGGTCTGTAGTTCCTGCCTCTGTCTTGGTCCCACTTTTGTGAAGGGGAATCACATCCGCCTTCCTCCAGTCCTCGGGTACCACACCATCCTCCCATGATTTATTAAAAAGAGTAGCCAGTGGTTTCACTGGTTCCTCCCTTAATTCTTTTAGAATTCTGGGGTGAATTCCATCAGGACCCATTGCTTTGTCCACCTTCAGTTTTAGGAGTTCTTGCAGAACCCTTTCTTCTGTGAAAGGACTGGGATCGACCCCCCTATCAAGAGTGCTTCTGTTAACTGGAATAGGCACTTCCCCCTTTGTGAATACTGAGCAGAAATATCCATTCAGTATCCTGCTTTTCACTGTCCCCTCTGCCCACCCACCGTTCATTCTATTCAGCCTCACTATCCTCCTTTGTCTTTCACGCCGCTGATGTACCTATAAAGGTTTTATCCTCTAACTGAGTTGGCTATCTTTCTCAGTTTGGGCCTTTGCTATTCTGACTTCCCTCCTGCTTCCTTCTGTCTTAACTGGTACAGCTCTGTCCTCCTCCTTCTGTGTTTCCTTATACTTCTGGAATGCTATCTTTTTCTTCCTGACTTTCACAGCCACCTCTTTTGAGAACCATAGTGGCTTTTTCTTTCGTTTTGATTTGTTTATTTGCTTCACACAAAGGCTTGTTGCCTCTGTGATGGCAGTTTTGATGATTCCCCATTGTTGCTCCACACCTGCTTCTAGCCTGTTTGCTAGTGCTTTTCTGAGGCACTCTCCCATCTTGCCAAAGTCAGCTCTCCTAAAGTCCAGTACCCTCACTTTTGTATGGCTTGACTCTGTAGCTGAGTTTAACGTGAACCACACTGTTTGATGGTCACTTGTCCCCAGATGGCAACCCACTTCTAGATCTGAGATCCTCTCACTGCCCCCGTTTGAGAGTACGAGGTCTAAGATTGCTCCCTCACAGTGGGTTCTGAAACTAGCTGTTCTAATGCCTGCCACCTGTAGGGCATCAAGAATGGCCCTGCTCTTGGATGTGGCTGCAGCAAATGTGCTCCAATTAACATCTGGCATATTCAGGTCTCCCATCAATAGTATCTCCCCTTTCTCTGCCATTCTAATAATGCCTTCTATCATATCCTTGTCCATTCCCTTCCCCTGACATGGGGGTCTGTACACAACCCCTGTGCGGATTGTGGTACCAGGAAATGTAAGACAAAACACTAGTCATCTTAGGTTTATTTCCTTCTCTTTTCATCCACCACCACTGGAGGATACGGCAAGGCAGGGCAAGGTAATTTTATTCATAAGGCGCCCAATCCCAGGGGCTCTGGGCCCTTTACATTAAAATAGTTAAGGTCAGTACAACACATACACATTATAAAATATATACAGGTACAATGCAACAAGAATTTAAAACAATAAATAAATAGCAACATAAATCAAATAACTTCCTGTAACTAGTGCAGGTCAGTAGCCTTCGTTGAGGAAGGCCATTCAAAACAAATGAGCCTTTAGTCCCCCTTTTTAAACAGCTTGACTGTCAGCTCTCCCTGACAGCAGCTGACAAAGTGTTCCACAGGGTCGGCTCAGTGACACTAAAAGCATGGTAGCCAGATGTTTTGAGCCTGACCCTGGGATCATCAAGGAGGCCCCAAGTTGAGGAGCGGAGGGAATGGACTGAGGAAACAGGCTGACTTACCAATCAGATAGTTGTTGGAACCTCTGTGGGAGAGAAGGCACTGTTCTGGACTGACACTAGAGTCAACAGGAATTGTGAGACTTGGTTATTTTTGAAGTATGACTTGGACACAGTTTTCAAGCCAAATAAAGGTAATTTACTGGGCTCTTCTGCCTTCAAATGAGAAATTACAACACTAACACTTTTGCAAATACACCTCTTAGACTGACTGTAACTTATACTCTATGTGCATAATATGCTTGTACTCTGTTGCTTTCCTCTCACATGTCTGCACCTGCTAACCCTAGAGACAGTAGGTTACACCTATACCCATCAGCCCTGCAATAGAAACATAGAATTTGATGGCAGATAAGGACCGCTTGGCCCACCCAGTCTGCCCATTTCCCTGCCTACTGGATAAGCTGCAGATCCTAGTTAACCAGCAGCCTACTTCTTTCTACCTCCACCCCCTAGAATTGCCTTATGACTGTCCCATGCATGCTTGAATTCCACCACTGTTTTTGACTCCACGACCTCCTCCGGAAGGCCGTTCCATGCATCCACAACCCTCTGTGAAAAAATACTTGTAATCCTCGGAGCCCTCATCTTCAAATTGTGCCCCTTGTTCTTGCACACTTTTTTGAAAGATGCTACCCTCTTGGACTTTGTTGATTCCTTGAGGTACTTGAAAGTTTCTATCATGTCCCTCTCCCTCCTTTCCTCGGTATACATATTAAGCTCCTTAAGTCTCTTCACATGTCTTCCAGTGCAGACCCTGCACCATTTTAGTTGCCTCCTCTGGACAGCTTCCATCCTGTCTATGTCTTTGCGAAGACTGGGTCTCGAGAACTGTACACAGTACTCCAGATGGGGTCTGACCAGCTGTCTGTACAGAGGGATAATAACTTCCTGTTTTCTACTGGTGATGCCTCTCCCTATGCATCCCAGTATCCCCCAGCCCTCCTTGCTGCCCTCTCACATTGCTTGCCCACCTTTAGGTCATCTGATATGACTACCCCCGGTCCCTTTCCATTTTGTTGTTGTTAGTATCTCACCCCCATTGTGTACTCTTCCCTGGGTTTTGTTTCCCAGGTGCATTACCTTGCACTTTTAGCATTGAATCTAAGCTGCCACATTTGACCATTCCTCTAACCTTGCCAAGTCCCTTTTCATCCTTTCCACCCCACCTTGTGCATCAACTCTGTTGCAGATCTTTGTGTCATCTGCAAAGAGACATACTTTCTTCCAGTCCCTCTGCAATGCTTTATAAAGACATTGAAGAGGACCGTCCTAATACTTGAACCCTGTGGTACCCCACTAGTAACCCCCCTTTCTTCAGAGTGGACTCCATTTACTATTACTCTCTGTGTCCTATTCTCCAGCCAATTTTTTACCCAGGCTGTCATCTTGGGACCCACTCCCAGGCTAGCTAACTTGTATATTAATCTTTTGTGTGGGACTGTGTCAAATGCCTTGCTAAAGTCTAGGTAGGCCATGTCCACAGCCCTCCCTGATCTACTACTTTGGTCACCCAGTCAAAGAAATCTATCAGATTTGTCTGTCATGACCTTCCCGCTGTGAATCCATGCTGCCTTGGGTCCTGTGCCCCTCTGGCCTCTAGATACTCGACAATTCTTTCCTTAAGAAGTGATTCCATCATTTTCCCTACCACTGAGGTTAAACTAACAGGTCTGTAGTTTCCTGCTCCTGCTTTGCTCCCACTTTTGTGAAGGGGAATCACATCTGCCCTCCTCTAGTCCTCGGGTACCACCCCATCCTCCCATGATTTGTTAAACAGGGTAGTCAGTGGTGTCACTAATTCCACCCTTAGTTCTTTTAGAATTCTGGGATGAATCCCATCAGGCCCCATTGCTTTGTCCACCTTCAGTTTTAATAGTTCTTTCGGAACCCTTTCTTCTGTAAATGAGCTGGTATCAACTTCTGCATCCAGAGTGTTTCTACTGTTTGTTTTAGGTACCTCCCCCTCTTCCTTTGTAAATACAGAGCAAAAATATTTGTTTAGTATCTCTGCCTTTTCACAGTCACCCTCTTCCCACCCTCCCCCCTTTATTAAGCCTCACTATCCCTCCCTTGGTCTTCCTTCGCTCCCTGATGTACCTATAAAAGGTTTAATCCCCCTTCTTAACTGAGTTGGCTATCTTTTCCTCAGTTTGCGCCTTTGCTGTTCTGACTGCCTTCCCAGCTTTCTTTTGCTTTAACTGATACAGTTCTCTGTCCTGCTCCTTCTGTGATTCCTTGTACTTCCTGAAAGCTTTCTTCTTCTCTTGAACCTTCACTGCCGCTTCTTTTGAGAACCATAGTGGTTTCTTACATCGTTTAGTTTTGTTTATTTGCTTCACACAAAAGGCTAGTTACCTCTGTGATGGCAGTTTTTATTATTCCCCATTGTTCTTCCACCCCTCCTTCCTGCCCATTTGCTAATGCATTCCTTAGGCACTCACCCATTTTGGCAAAGTCAGCCATCCTGAAGTCCAGTACCTTTGCCTTTGTATGGCTTGACTCTATTGTTGTGTTTATTGTGAACCATACTGTTCGATGGTCGCTAGTTCCCAGATGGCTACCCACTTCTACATCTGTGATCTCTCTTCATCTTCATTTGAGAGAACCAGGTCTAAGATTGCTCCTCTCAGTGGGCTCCAATACTAGTTGTCTAAGGCATGCCCCTGTAGGGCATCTAGAATAACCCCACTCTTCGAAGTGGCTGCTGCAACTGCACTCCAGTTAACATCTGGCATATTCAGATCGCCCATCAGCAATATCTCCCCTTTTTCTGCCTTACTAAGTATACTTTCTATCATTTCCTTGTCCATTTCCTCCCCCTGAGAAGGGGGTCTGTATACAACCCCTGTGCGGATTGTGGTGCCATTGCCGGTCTCCAAATTTAACTATAGTGCTTCTTCTCCTCCCTGTTTTCCCTTTTGTTCTGCTGCTTTGATTCCTTCCCTTATGTAAAGAGCTGCTCCTCCTCCTCTATTACCCTCTCTGTCCCTCCTGTATATAGTGTATCCTGGTATGTTTACGTCCCAGTCATGGTTTTGTGTGAACCATGTTTCTGTGACTGCCATGATATCCAGATGTTCCTCCTCCATCAAGGCCACTAATTCAGGAAGCTTGTTACTCAGACTACGGGCATTGGTACTCGTTGCTTTCCATTTTTTGATGGCTTTACCTTCAGTTGCAGCATCCCCCACTGACCTTTCTACCTTGGTCTTTTTCTCATTTAGTACCCTGTTTTGTAGGGAGAGGCTGGGATTTTCCTGCTGCTTATCAGTGCCTCCCCCCTTGACTAGTTTAAAAGCTTGCCAATGAAGCATTTAAACCGATTGCTCAAAAGACATGTTCCCTTCCTGGACAGATGCAGACCATCCTGCCAGTATAGGCTGGTGTCCCTTCAGGTGGAACCCCAGTCGCCAATGAAGCCAACCACCTGTGTTCCACACCATTTTTTCAACCATTCATTAAACTGCATGGTGCAAAGTACCCTTGCCTCACTCATGCCATTGACAGGCAGCACCTCTGAGAAGGATACTGTGTGTGCTACTTGTCTTAGGCCCCTCCCCAGTTCTACAAAGTCCTTCTGCACTGCTCTAATCTCATGTTGAGCCAAGTCATTTGTCCCTAGGTGGACAATAACATCCAGCTCAGACTCCCGTGCAGCTGTTCTCGTGATCCTGAGGATGCGCTTCCTGTCCCTCCAAGCCATGGCACCAGGCAGGCACCTTACTTCAGTTTTCCCTGCTCCCCCCAGTTCTAGCCCCCTAATAATTGAGTCCCCCACCAGGAGCTGCTTTCTTTCCCTGTGGTGCCCTCTGCCTCCTTCCTGAGGGCCTCCCTTGTGACAGTTGTCTGCACCCTCCTTAGTCTCCTCTGTGGGTGCATCCATAGGGGAACTATGCTCCCTCAGAATGGTGTATGGATTGTGGAGTGGAACAGCTGACTGGGTGTGCCTCTGTTCCACCACCCTTACCCTCCCTGAGCCCACTGTGGTCCAACTGCCATGCTTTTTTCGCAACCTCTGAGGTAGTGGTGGTGGCTCTGGTGCTCCATGGATGGGGGAGGTTCCCTTGCCACTGTCCAGTGCAGCCTGAAAACGGGCAACTTCCTCCCTCAGGGCAGATAGTTGTCTGCAAACAGGGCAGCATCTCAGCCTCCAGAAAGACTCCCGGAAGACTGCTGCCCCACAGCCATTACATTATACTACTCCCCACATAATTGTCTACCTTGTTTAGTTGTTTTTTTTTTTTGTGTGTGATTGGTGCGTTATATAGAAATATATGTATTTATATAATGTGTATGCTTATATTGTCAGTGCAGTGTGCTAGACAGGATATGACAGTGATATGTACCTTGCCCTCTTGAGGAAATGATGTCAGAACCCCAGGTATAAATGAACTATTTCCAGAGGTGGGTGGGGTGAGGGGTGGGAAGGGGTTGGGCCTAAACCATGCCCTCACGAAACAATCAGCTAAATGCTCTGACCTACCGATGCAATGAGTGCCTTCCTGTCAGCAAGATGCCATACACGACAATTCATAATACTGCTTCAAACCAATTTGACAGAGAAAATACCCTGCTAATCAAACAGAGAAAAATCCAAACATCCAAGTCAGACGCAGGTAAACCTCCCCAGCCCCAAAAGAGCCTGGTGACTTGTGCTCTGAAAACAGTCAATATCAATATCACCATGATTAGGCCACCCCTCAGACCTGCATCACTGTACACCCACCTCAGTCAGTCCAGTTATGCCTTTTACCTATATACCCTTCCTTGGTATCTACTAATTAGCAGTCATGGAGTGGGTGCAGATTTTGAGGGACAGCAAAGATGGCAGCCGAGATTTCGTAGTTGAAGTCTCCTGGTACAATGAGACTTCACATACAAACTCCGAGAGACAAATGTCACCATGTAACAGTCAACATTGTACTGGTCTCAGGCGCTACCAGGAATGGAGATGATCTGATGGCTGTGCCCCTGCACCCACCCCACACCCACACACACATATACAGGATTAGTTTACTTCAAGGGGCAAAGCCCCCCAGTCCCCATTCCTACTCCTCCTACCAGTACTGTAATACTACTACAACTACAATTACTAATAGCTGCAGTGCTTATGAGATCACAGACATCTTCAGACAAGAATTCATTATGATGGTGAAATCTCATCTGATGATGTCATAATCTTATCTGCCATTTTGTGTCCCTTAAAATCCTCATCCCTGCCCAAGCACATCTCACTTATACTTTATAGTCTCAAACTCTATATTCACTTATACTTCTACAGAAATTCACTGTAATTCACCATAGCATTTAAATCCCATTTGATTAATAAATACTTCTAGGCATTCACATTGCAACTCCCTCAGTCTCTGAGCAAAGTCTGTTTAATTGCAGGATAGTAGTCCTTCTGTAGCAATAGTAATCACAAATCAAAGTATAGCAGAGGAGTGTCCCTCTTGAAATAGTCCTGTAAATAAATTGATAACACTTTCCTTATGAGCTCTGGGAAGTCTGGTCACAGAATTAGACCCTTTGGAGATAGCAGTAGAACCCTGGTGTTGCTGGTCCTTGAAGATGACCAGGATGCTGGAAAGTGCTTGTGCTAAACTTGCTGGGTACAGGCTAAAACAACTTACAGGAACAGGTACCACTTGCAGCAGGCACTCTCTGTTCTCACTTACTCCCCTACTGATTCTGGCATTGGGATATAGGTGATCTCCTATAGGCTAAGCTTACTGTGTGAGAGCTAATCCCCCAGCCCCTATCTGGCTGTGGGCCTCTACAGGCTGGATTCCCTTTGGTCAGGAACTTGTCGCTTCAGGTCAGTCTCCCTGCTGAATCTCTTTCTCTCTAAACTGAGCTATTCCTCTCCACTTACACTCAGTCAGCATTCTCTTTTCCCTAATATTTGGCCTCTGCGTGGTCAGCTAGCTGATTCCAGTCCTCACCACCAATCACATCTGACTCCACCTTGGAATCCTACAGCAGCACGGGCAACAATGAAATCCTCAGATTTGAAATTACTGACCAACTGCCTGAAAATTCTGAGTCTGCTCTTCCCTGTTAACTTGGATGCATTAGAAACCTAGAGCTTTTTGTCAGTCAAGTACCATTTGGCCCACCTAGTGTGATCATTTTCCCTGCCTATATTGACACTGCAGACCATGCCTGATCTCCATCTTTCTCTCCCTATGCTTCCCTACCAAGATTCCCTTGTGTCTGTCCCATGCGTGATTGAAGCCCATCACTGTTTTTGCCTCCAGTACCTCACACTGGGAGACTGTTCCAGGCATCCACCACTCTTTCAGCGAAGAAGTATTTCCTGACATACTTCCTAAATTTCCACCTTCCAGCTTCATTGTATGTCTTATTGTTCTCATGCCTGTTCTCCTTTGAAAAATACTCCCCTCCGGTATCTTATTCTCCCCAGTGATGTATTTACATGCCTCTATCATGTCTCACCCTTCAAGGGTGTACATATTGAAATCCTTCAGTCTCTCCTCCTAAGGCTCCTGATACAACCCCGCACCATTTTAGTTGCCCTCCTTTGGATTGCCTCTACCCTCTCAATGTTCTTTCTTAGAAGTGATCTCCAAAACTGGACACAGTACTCCAGGTGGGGTCTCAGCAATGATTCATACAGTGGCAACACCACCTCTCTCTTTTTGCTGGGGTTACCTCTTTTCAATGCACCCCAGCATCCCGCTGACCCTACCAACTACTTTGTCACACTGCTGCACTACCTTGAGGTCATCTGATATAATTATTCCAAGGTTCCTTTCCTGTTTGGTGGCTGTCAATACCTCTTCCCTCATTGTATACTGTGCCTCTGGGTTTCTGTGCTGTAGATGCATGATTTTGCACTTTTGTTGCATTGAAACCCAGCTGCCATACCTTAGATCACTCCTCTAGTTTTCTTAGGTCTTTGTTCATTCTGTTCACACTCTCAGTAGTGTCCACCCTATTGCAGATTTTGGTATCATCTGCAAAGAGGCATACCTTCCTTTCTAGCTCTTTTGGACATTAAAGAGGACTGGTCCCAGTACTGAGCCATGAGGCACCCGCTGGTAACCCCCCCCTCTCCCAAGTGAGTGCCATTTACCACTAACCTCTGTTGCCTATCCATAAATCAATTTCATACCCAGTGTGCCACCTTAGAACCCAAACCCATACTACCCAGTTTATTTATGACCCTCCTATTTGGTACAGTGTCCAAGATCTTGCAGAAGTCTAAGTAGGTTATGTCCACCACCCCACCCTTATCTATTTCCCAGGTCACCCAGTCAGAAAATTGATTAGGTTCATCTAACATGACCTCCCCCTGTGAATCTGTGCTGCCATGGGTCTTGCAACCCACTGGATTCTAGACAGACCACAAGCTTTTCCTTCAAAAGCATCTCCATTAACTTCCCCACCACTGATGCCAGACTGACCGGCCAATAGTTGCCAACCTCCTTGCTGTTGCCACTTTCATGAAGTGAGACTACATCTGCCCTTCTTCAGTCCCCCAGAAAAACACCTGTTTCCAGTGAGTTGTTGAATAAGGCTATCAGGGATACAGCCAATACCTTCTTGAGCTCCCTAAACACCCTTGGATTTACACCGTCCGGCCCCATAACTTTGTCCACTTTCAGACTCTCAAGTCCCATCAGGACTCTGTACTCCATGAATGGACCTTTGGCTTCCTTCCTTCCACTGTGTTCCTGCTTGTATGTGGTCCATCCCCATCCCCTTCCATTGTGAAGACTGAACAGAAGAAACTGTTCAGGATATCTGCTTTATCTTATCCTCCTCTGCACAGTCCCCCCTTCCCTCCTTAGCCTCAGAATCCCTCCCTTTGCCTTCACTGTTTCGCTAATGTACCTAAAAAAGGTCTCATCCCTCTTAGTTAAACCTCTGGCTATCCTTTCCTCAGTTTGTGCCTTAGCATCCCCTCACAACTTTCGCTGCTTCCCTCTGCTTCTCCTGGCACACCACCCTATCATCTTCCTGCTGCATCTCTTTGTACCTCCTGAATGCTATCCTTTTATTTATTTGTTTTTGGTAACCAGGTGAGATACACTTGACATAGACATGCCTATTTTCAGGCATGACCCGGGAGGTTACAACAGTGCAAGAACATGACAACAGGCAATAAAAGATAGGCTTGAACTAGGATACTATAGCAGATAAAATAGTAAAAAAATTAACAAGGGCAATTAAATACCATCCAGAAAGTTACAGCAAGTACAATAACAGATAAAATACAGTCAGTAACAAAATTAATAACAAGGGCAAATAAATATTGCCCGGGGTTACAGCAAATGCAGAATTATTGACAAAATAGTAAGTGCCAGCATGGTATAAAGAAACCTTAGTACCTTAGTATAGAGCAAGTAGGGCAAAATAGTAGATAGGAGCAGGAGAGCCAAGGAGAAGTTAGGATGATAAGACTAGGATGAGGAGAATAATCAGAGAGGTGCAGGGGCAGATCTGGAGACAGGAGATGGAGAAACAAGATAGATGATGATGGAGGAGGGGGAGTACAGCCAACAATCGTGGTTGTAAAAGGGGGCTTAAGGTGGGTTAAAGCATGTACAAGGAGCTAAGATGGTAAGGTGGTCAAGATGTCACTTTTTAAAGAGGTCAAGACTTGTGGCCAGCCGAACATCTAAAGGAATAGCGTTCCAATAATGAGGGACAGCACAGGAGAAAGCACAGGCACCCTTGGTTGTTTTATTCCTCGGTATATGCAGGACAGTTTGGTCTGCAGACATATGATCATGAGAGGAGGTTTGCCAGGATAGCAAAGAAGCTAATGATGCAGGGGTTCCAGATCTGATGATGCAATCAGTTAGTAAGCCAAAAGAGAAGAGCCTGTAAGTTGACGGGGGAGGGCCATTTTAGGTCAGTATAGAGCTCACAATGGTGTTTGCGATGAGAAGAAGCAGATGCATGTCGACATATGTTATTGTATGTTGTGTCCCACCAATGGAGGGCAGTTTTAGGGGCCCCTAAGTAGGTAACAGCATCATAGGTAAGGGCCAGAAGAAGTACACCATGGGCAACAGCCAATCTATCAGAAGGGGTAAGAGCATAACTAGTTTTATAAGCAACACCTATTTTGGTATTGACGGATTTGCAGATGGAGATGTGTTGATCGAAGTTCAAGGATCTATCGAGCAACACACAGAGGTATCATGAAATCCTTAAAGAGCGGTGTGGTACCCGAAGACTGGAAAAAGATAGCAGTGGTTCCAGTTCACAAATCAGGCAGTTGTGAAGAGGCTAGTAATTACAGACCGGTGAGCCTCACGTCTATAGTAGGGAAACAAATGGAGACACTACTCAAACAGAGGATCATAGCATTCCTCGAAACTAGCAGCCAACAAGATCCTAACCCCCCATGGCTTCACAGGAGGTAGGTCACACCAGACAAATCTGCTTGAGTGTTTTGACTACACTACTAAAGCAGTGGACGATGGTGGGGCAGTAGATGTGGTCTACCTAGTCTTTAGTAAGGCCTTCGACTTGGTTCCACACAGAAGGCTGGTAAAGAAGCTTGACCACATAGAGGCTGGACCAGAAGTAGTCAGATGGGTACAAAACTGGTTACAAGGCAGAACCCAGAGGGTACAGGTTAATGGAATGCAATCAAAGGAAGGCAAAGTGACCAGCGGGGTGCCCCAGAGCTTAGTACTGGGCCCTCTGCTCTTCAATGTTTTTATAGCAGACATCACTGATGGACTGGAAGGGAAGGTGTGTCTGTTTGCAGATGACAACAAGATATGTAACAGGGTGGACACCTCAGAAGGAGTGAGCAAGATGGAAGCTGACCTCAAGAAACTATAAGAATGATCTAGAGTGTAGCAGCTGAGATTTAATGCCAAAAAATGCATGGTCATGCACATAGGAAAGAAAAATCCAAGTAAAGAATATTATCTAGGAGGCGAAAGACTGGTGGCCTCAAACCAGGAACAAGATCTGGGAATCATAATTTCAGATGACTTGAAGGTTAGTAAGCAGTGTGAGAAGGCAACATTGAAGGCCAACAGAAGGATGGGCTGCATTGGGAGGGGAACCAAGAGCAGGAGGAGAGAGGTTGTACTACCACTGTATATATCGCTGGTCAAGCCTCACCTGGAATATGGAGTCCAATTCTGGATGCCTCACCTCAGGAAGGACATTGACCGGGTGGAAACTGTACAGAGAAAGGCAACAAAAATGATTCAGGGTCTGCAGTACATGTCCTATGAGGAAAGACTTAGGAAACTGAATATGTACTCCCTGGAGCAGAGAAGAGAGAGAGAGAGAGAGAGTGGGGGCATGATTGAAACATTCAAGTACATAAAAGGCATTAACAAGGTACAGGCACAGGAACTTTTTCACTTCAAGAAGGGCTCCAGGACCAGGGGACATTCACTATGAAGAAAGGATGGAACAAGAGGCATAAGCCCATAACTGCTCCCATCAATCACCTGTAATAACTAAGGGAATGGTTTGATAATAATTTTATATTTTTTTAATTTTTATTTTAGTCTTTTGGTAACCGGGTAAGGCCCACTAGGCACACAAGTGACTGTTTTCAGGGGTGACCTGGGAGCACTGGGCAGTTAAGTGTCAGAGTCACACAGTATGCAAGTAGAGGTTGTGAGAATCAAACTCAGGTCTGATCTGCTGGATGTATCAAGCTCGTTCACACCTCATTCCTCTAACCTCTAGGCTATACTGCCAGCCCATAATAATAATGATTTATCAGGATTGTTCTTGAAGGATTCTTTTGAGTTGCTTATAACTATTTCGGTTGGTAAAGAATTCCAGGGTTTTTTTATTCTTTGAGAAAATAAATAATGTTTGGTAATGAAATACCTCTTTCTTTTTAATTGCAATGGATGTCTTCTTGTGTTGATGTTTATCTGTTTGAACTCAAGACCTATCTCAGACATCAGATATTCATCATTAATTACTTCTCTTACTAACATTAGATCTCCTCTTAATCTTCTCTTTTCTAGGGACATTAAGGCGAATTTAGCTAATCTTTGCTCGTAGTTCAAAGTTTCAGCAACTTTTACATATTTTGCAACTTTGCGCTGTATTTTTTCCAACCTAGTTATATCTTTTCTCATGTAAGAGGACCATAATTGGGACAAATAATCTATTAAGGGACGTGCATAGACTCTATATAAAGGTAGAATAATCTTTTCATCTCTTGATTTTATATTTCTCCTGATGGACCACCAAACTCTATTAGCCTTATTTATATTTTCTGTTACATGCTTCTCGAAATTGAAGTGTTTTTGAATAAGAATTCCAAGATCTTTTTCGGTTTCAGATTGTTTTATCCATTGGTTGTTTAAAGTATAAATTGTTTCAGGATTGGTTGGTCCAAAATGCATCACACTACATTTATTTGCATCGAAGAATAAACCCCATTTCTGAGACCATGTAGTCAGTTTGTCCAAATCTTTTTGTAATGTAACTGTTTCTTCTGTTGACTTACATGGACCTCCAATTTTGCAGTCGTTTGTGTATTTTATGATCCAACTATCTATATTTACTGACAGGACTGCAATAACAATTTAAAATATGAAGGGGGGCCAAACTGAACATTGGGGTACTCTGCTGGCAACTGATTTCCAGTCTGAAGTATAACCATCAATTACTACTCTTTGAAAATGATAAGAAAGCCAGTTATTGATCCAGATTATGTATACTGATGGAATTCTGAGATTAATTAGTTTATTAATAAGAGCCTAATATGGTACTGAATCAAATGCCTTTCTAAAATCTAAGAAAACCACATTACATGGTGTTTTATTATCTAAATTTTGACTGACATTCTCATAAAAGCATAATAAATTTGTGGTACAAGAACAACCTGTACATGACGTCAGACTGCAAGAAGGGAGGTTCTCTACCAACACCAGGAAGTTTTTCTTCACAGAAAGAGTGATGGATGCCTGGACCAGCCTGTCCCAAGAGGTTGTGGGGGTTAACACTGAGGGGGATCCAAGAATGTATGGGATAGACACAAGGGAGCCCTGACTACAAAGGGCAACTAAAGTGTCAAAATAGGTCTAAAACAAATGGGCAGACTAGATGGACCTAACAGTCTCCTTCTGCCATCAACTTCTATGTTTCTGTGTTTCTATATTTAAATGAGCTGACAGTGTATATCAGTGTACCATTAGTATGGTGGTTTTTTAATTCATTTGAGTTGCTTCTTAGCTTGGCATCTGTACCAAACAACATAGCTTGTATTTTGCTAACATTTAAGACGAGCTTGTTTTCAGAGAGCCAGGACCGAATGGACAAGAAATCCTAGCTGCAAACAATGAGTGTATCAGAATCTCCTCCAGCGGCTAGCCCTGAGTCAAAACTCACAGCTCTCCCCCATGGCCTAAAAAGCTTACATTTCAGTATTTGCAGACTCCTCCCTAAAGTGGACCTGCCCCAGCCCCTGGTGGCTACGCTCAACCCTGATATAATTATACTATCTGAATCTTGGCTAAATAAAAAGATCTGCAACTCATCTCTTACTCTCCCTGGCTTCACAATATCATATCAGGACCATCTAGGGAGAGGTAGCAATCTATGTCTCCTCATCCATCCAATTCACCTCTGTCTTTTTCAGCTCTGTACCAAAAGCATATGAGGCCCTGATGTTGCAAATCTCTCTCCCCTTCTCCAAACCTATCTTTGTAGCAGGTGCCTCCTGCCGCCCTGGCTTACAACCCAAAATTGCTACTGACCTCATAGGCATCCTAGCTACCCACTCTTCAGCCGGTGAATTATATATCATGGGTGATTTCAACATAAATTGGATGACCATACCCAACAAAGTGAAAAATGCTATACATGCACTCAACTTATCCACGACCCGACTCAGCTAAATCACAAGATGGACAACCACTTTCTCATTGACTGGGCCCTCACCTCTCACACTCATAAGGTTATTAAATCCAGTACTCTAGCAGACACCTTCAATGACCATTGCATGATCTTCCTGGTGCGTAGAGTTCACAAAGTCAAAGCCCCCTATAAAACACTACAAATCTGATTGTACAAATCCCTGAACTTTTCCCCTCTTCTATATGATTTGACCAACATGAACTGGGCACCTATATCCGAAGCCAGCAACCTGGATGTTGCTGCTAACTACCTCAGAGACTGATTCCTTGAAGTCTGGAATCAGCATGCACCTTTACGCTGTGCTCGCGTTCGAGGTAACCACCTCCCCTGGATCTCTCCAGAACTCATTGCTTGCCAAAGAGCGTGTGATGCAGCCTGGAAGCTCCATAAAAGTACAAAGCTTCTTAAAGATTATGATGCATACTGGGCCCTCAGAAACAAATGCACAAAAGCCACTCGTTTGGCTAAGGCTGAGTACTTCAGCTCTACCTTTAACTCCAATATAAATAACCCATCCAAATTCTGGAAAGTAATTCACTTACTTTTCTCACCACAGGCTCCTCCTCCCTCCCCCCCTCCTCAAAATAAACAATACTGTCATCTCTGACCACACAAGTGTTGCAGCAGCTTTCAACTCGCACTTCACCTCATGTGCTTCTGCACTACTAGGCTCCCTTCCAACCATTAATCAGTCGACTATCACCTCTACTAGAAGTCTACCTGCTCCACCATACAGTTTTTCCTTCTCTAAAATCCTGACACCTGAGATGCTGATGGCCTTAGAAGCCCTTAGCCTGAGCAAAGGTAGCTCCCCTAATGGGCTGGACCCGAAGCTACTAAACCTGTCTGCCACAACCATTGCTCCTCCACTGACTGCTCTTCTCAATCTCTCATTTCAATTGGTCATAATACCTCAAGGTTGGAAACATGCAATCATCCTCCCACTCCCAAAGAGTGGCGACACCTCCTCCCCTGGGAACTACCACCCATCTCACTCCTCCCAACGTTAGCCAAACTGCAAGAACACCTAATCCTAGCCCAACTGTCCTCACACCTCTCCGACATCAACTTCTTCACCCAATATTAGTCTGATTTCCGCAAACACCACTTTACTACTACCTCGCTACTCCGGATCACTGATGCGATCCTGTCGGGTATGGATTGCGGATACATCACAACTGCCATCTTTATTGATCTTGCTAAAGCATTTGACACTGTTTCCCACTCCTTTCTACTCTGCTCCCTCTCATCTGCTGGTCTGTCTGAACACACCTTAAAATGGCCTCTCACAATCGGTAAAAATATCCGACTTCATCTCCCCTTCCCTACCCATATGCACTGGTGTCCCCCAGGGGTCAATACTAGGTCCGATCCTCTTTTCCATTTTTCCAAATGATCTTCCATCCATCTGTACATCATCTTCTATACATATGTATGCTGATGATATGGTTCTTTACTCCTCAGGGCCATCGCCCTTGGATGTTGCCTCCAGGCTTCAACGTGATTTTAATAATGTCCAGTGCTGGTTTCAATCTCACCAACTCTTCCTAAATGCCAAGAAAACAGTGGCCATGATGTTCGGCACTAGACAGAAACTGTCAAGGCTCCCATCTTTCCCCACCTTCACTACTCTCGGCAGGGCAACTATAGATGCCACGGCATCCTTCAGGTATCTGGGCATTTGGCTGCATCAACATCTCACTTTCTCGGACCATATATGCCATAATGAAAAAGCTTTGTCCTAAACTCGACGCCTGTTATAGAAACCGCTCCTGCCTCCCGGCCCAGGCAAGGCATGGACTGGTCCACAAGGTGATTCTCCCAATCATCGATTACTGCAATGTTGTCTACTGCTCTGCTCCCACCACCTCCTTAGCTAACTTGGATACACTTTTCAACTCCTTCTGTCGGTTTGCCCTTGATGCACCTCCCCTAACCCATCACTGTCACCTTTACCGCGCTTTACCCTTCCCATCTCTAGCTAATAGGCGGCTGCATCACTGCGCAAAGTTCATCTCTAAGTACTGGCTTGACACACTCCCTCCTTATCTTACTTCCTTCACCTCTTCTCCACCCACATCCTCTCACCTCCTCAGATCCCATGACCACAGAACTATGTCAGTTCCCCGGAGACCCACCCCAATTGGCCAGTCCTCTTTTTCCTACCATCTTCCTAAACTGTGGAATGGTCTTCTTACACAAATCTGATTCTCCTCCTCACCTGGCTAAATAAATAAAGCACTATATACAGTAATTTCCTCTCTGTTAATTGCACCTACCCCTAACTCTCCCCCCCCCCACTAGTCCAACAACTGGACTGTTGCCCCGTATGTCTAAGCATAATCTAATCGGAGCACTTGTAGTTTTAGCACATAGTTTTGCTCCTAGTTGTTTTACTTGTTGTAATCTGTCTCTCTAATGTCTATCTCCTCAAAGCCTGTGGGACTCATCATGGCCTTCTAGCTCAATCTCTGCTACATTGCTATTTTCCTCACATGGTGCTTTTTACTATTAGTCCACAAATGTAGGCCTTAGGAGCACTTGTACTATGTTAGCCATTATTTTGTCACCCATAAGGTCACCTTATATGTTTAAACTATTCTACCTTGTAATCTATGATTTATGCGCTTTGTATAACTTGCTTGTACTTTATACTACGATTGTAACTCCCATTACCTGCTCCCATTACCCGCTCCCCCAGGTCGTACCGGGAGATGATCAACTTGTTGTTCAGTGTACCTTACCTGGTGAAACTTTTCAATTAATAAATAAATAAATAGTTTAGGGCAAGATGGCCCACTGATGAAAGTACCTCTGCATCTAGATTTTGGAAGAGCTTTGTCATTGCCCCAGAAGGATACCTGTCCGTTCCTCCTCCACCACCTAATATATGATTGGTTTGCCTTAACTTTTGCAGTCACTTCCTTTGAGAACCATAGTGGTCTCTTTTTCCCCCTGTTCTTACTCGCTTCCTATGTGCAGAGGTTAGTTGTCTTCGCTATGCTATCCCATAATTTGGCCCACTGATCTTCCATCAGACCCAGGCCATTCCTCTTATTAGGTCATCTTTGAGGCACAGTTTTGGGGGCAAGGTGTGTTATTTTACCAAGTTTCATTCCAGTCAGATGTGATGATTCTAAGATCTGAATAGTGTGTTTTTATGAGAAATTTTTTTTTTGCTTTTTTTGTCATTACCTACAGCACAGATGATTTGGAATTTTGGTTTTAAATTTTCAGGGTAGAAAGGGGATGCCACAGAATGGTGCCTTTCATTGGTCTGGTGAAAAAAAAAAAAGAAACCATTCCCAAGTTATAAGCATTTGAAATTTTGGTTCTGAGCATGCTCAGTAGGGTATCGAATGTCTATCCAAATGACCCTACTGAGCATGCTCAGAACCAAAATTTCAGATCCTTATAACTTGGCAACAGATTAATATTTCTTCACCAAACCAGCGAAAGGCAAATCTATGGACCAAGCACTTTCTACCCTGGAAATGTCAGATCATATTCCAAACCATCTGGGTGCTAAATGATGACAAAAACCATCAGAAATTTTTTTTTTTTAGCTTTTTTCATTATCTAGATCAATAATCTGCACATGTGGCCAGAAAGAAACTTGGCAAGTCAAGAGATTTACCCTCTGAAACCATGCATGCAATGTTTCGTGCAAATCCATTGAACGGCTGCGAAGATATTAAAGTGCAAAGATCGTATTTAATGAAAAAGGATTTTTTTTGTCACAAAAAAGGACTGACCCTTCACAATTAATCCTTTTTTTGTGAGACCACATTTTTTTGCCATTCCAGGAAGCTATCCAAAAGACTGAACTGAGAATGCTCAGAATGCAAAACTTTAAAATTAAATAACTATGGAAGGGATTAATATTTTTCACCAAACCAGCAAAAGGCAGTTCTGTGAGGCAAGCCCTTTCTACCCTGAAAATGTCGGACCACAATTCGAACCCATCTGGGTGCAGCAATATGACAAAAAAGCATAAAAAATGTGGCTTTTAACGTTTTAGCACTATGTGCAGCTCAGAATCTACAAGTCCAACCAAAATGAAGCTTTCCACTTCAAGAGATCTACCACATAAGACTGTGCTTGCAAACTTTCCTGCAAATACACTAAATGGTTACAAGGTTATTGAAGTGCAAAGTTTGAAGTTTAACATTGAAACCCCTGGTTACCCTAACTATAGTGGTGCTACCATGCTACTATAATACTGTATATATACTGTGATATATATATATATATATATATATATATATATATATTTATATTTATATTTATATTTATGCAATGTATGTTTCGGGATAAATGCAAGTGTAAAACATGATATCTCAGACAGCCAGTGAAGATAACATTGATATCTCCATGTTTCTATATTGCATGGAGATATCTTCACATTCCTATACATCATCCATAAAACAATTAGCCTCATCCTAGAACCTTGCCCACCATTTTCATGTGCTTTCACATTCCATACCACCCATGCTGTGGCTAGTACTTACAATGGAAACAGTAGACCAACGAACCAGCAGCCAGAAATAGCACTGTAAAAAAATAAACATTTTCACACCAAATATATAACTGCACCAAACAATTTCATCTCCAACCTCCATACTGCTGCAAAACCCAAAGAACAAATTCAGCACAACTAGCAAGTAAGCCTGAACTTGCTGAACTGATAGTTTCCCAACCCAAGACAATATAAACAGAGGCCCTTTTCACAAAATGCACAATAAAAACACAATTAGGCTCACCATACATTGCAGGACTTCAGTAGCGAAAACAAGTATTAATCCTGCAATCCCAACCAAACACATCCTCATGCATTGACCCTTGACACACAGAAACCCTTAACCAGGCGAGTGAAAGAACGTAACATGTGCTTTGTAATATATATTGTTTTCACATCACAAAGAACGTAACGTGTACTGCTGTATATTTATTTCAAAACTGTACAACAATAATACTTGGTGCACTGATAAGATTATATTTCCCAAAACACTGGAATCGTGCATGCTTCATTCTAGTCCGCATCCTTACTAAGGCAACAGACGGCTTCTCACTCGCACAGTTCACAGAACTTCAGCTGATTTACTCTCTTTATTCACACCCAAAACACTGGCAACATTAAAAAAAAGGTTTTTCGCCACCCAACTTCTTACCAAAACAAGTAAAACGGCACAAATCACAGACATTAAGTGCAAATCACAGACATTAAGTGCTTACTCAGTCCTGCCTCCCTAATGAAATGTAAACGACAGACAACACTTGTTACAGAGACCACAAGGAAAACACTGCAATCTTTATCAACTTGATATTTTCTGTGTTTTTAAAGAGTTACCACACTTCTAATCATTTCATATTTATCAAGTTAGTACAATAAAAAAACCTTTAAAAGCAAAAACTATGTTGTACTTGTGCTTATGTTACATTGACTAAGTATTGTTATTAAAATGCTTAAAATAGTAAAGTAAAAAAAATCCCAAAACATACATTGTATAGACAGAACATGACATGACCTGACTGAAGATATCATATTTATCTTCACTCAAGGCCAGTGACATCATGACATCTCACTCGTGGCTGCACCACTCATGAGATATCATGATATCACTGGCCTCTCGTGAAGATAAATATGATATCTACAGTCAGGCCATATGTCATAACCTCTTATTTATATACTGTATATATATATATATATATATATATATATATATATATATAATACAGTAGATATAGATATATGCATTGCAAAAAACTTTGTTAATGCATCAGTTAGGGTTAAAGTGACAAAAGTGGGGAAATGAGATGTTAGGGTTGAGCCCTAACCCAACCACCCCAACCACTCCCCCATCCTCCACAGACCGACAGATGCCGGGGTGTGCCATGGGGTCATCAGGCCCAACTCTCACCCCATTCCATGTGTAAACAGGTTGACATGCTGCAGTAAAGGAGAATAAGGTGAGAGTTAGACCTCATGACCCCAAGGCACATCCCGGCATCTGTCGGTCTGTGGAGGATGGGGGGTTAGGGGCTCAACCATAACATTTCATGTCCCCACTTTTGTCACTTTCACACTAACTGATGCATTAATGAAGTTTTTTGCAATGAATTTCCTTACTTTTTAAAAAAGTGTAATATAACTAGTAAATGGTGCATGTTAGGCTCTGCACTCCCACCAAGCTGCCCATTTGTGCATAATGGTATGCATCTGTGGGAGTGTGGGCCCTCCAGGCCCTGCAATCCCACTTACATATTAAATACTGAGCCATACAACAGCCCTATAGGGCAAGGAACACTTGTAACACTAATTTGCCAATATCTGAGCAACTATAGCAGCTATGAAAAAAATTCAAGTGTCATAGTAATCATGACAGCGAGACCTCCAAGCGAGATAAGTCAATGAAATCTGTATCTCGCATCGTTTCTAAGACACAGGCACCAAAAACATTGCAGGCACCTCAATGCTATCCTATGGGAAACATCTCAACTTTGAAATGGCATATCTATGGGAACTGATAAAATCTTTTACACCTAAATGCATAAGTCACATCTCTGGGACACCTCCTTTATAATCTACAAATTTCAAGCCAAAAGACAAAACCGTTAATTTACAGTGTCATGTACATGGTAACTGGTATGTGTTGGTGGGAGCCAAGGCCCTCCAGGCCCCATGCTCCCACCAAACTACCCATTTGTGCACAATGATATGCATCTAAGGTAGTGCAGGCCCTCTGGGTCCTGTGTTCCCATTTACACATAACTATGGAGCCATACAGTAGCCCAATAGGCCTGAAAAGGAACCCTTGTAACACTAATTTGCCAATATCTCAGTAATTGTACAACCTAGAAAAAAATTTCCACTGCAGGTGTAATCTATGATTTCCAAATTTGTTTTTGCAGTGTAGCTAAGCTGTGAGTAGCGAAAAATCTGTATCTAGCTTCATTTTCGAGATGCAGGTGCCAAATGTCGCTATGGGCGCACAATATTATCCAATGGGAAAAATCTCAAATTCGTGATGGCATATCTATGGGACCAATTAACTTTTCAACACCTAAATAGCATAATTCACATCGCTGGGGCATCCCCTTTATATTCTGCAATTTTCAAGTCAAAAGACCAAACTGTTAGTTTACAATGCAGTGAGATCGTTTTTAATGTTTAAAAATTCCTAGTTTGTGAGTTAGCAAAATCTCCGACCGTGAGGTCAATCCCCATTCGCAAATTGTCAAAATCACTGTCCTTGACTGTCAGATGTTGGCCGTCTGGTCCCTAAGTGATGGGCAAGGATTTTGCTACCTCATGAAAGGGGACTGCTCACAGACAGGAATTTTGTCAGCTTGCAGACTGGGACTTTGTCAGCTCACAAAGGGATTCAAAAGGCAATCTCTACAAGCTGACAAAGAGTGATCAGCAACGATCCCCACTCCGTGAGGCAGCAAAATCCTTGACTGTGAGTCAATTCTCATCTGCGAGAAGGGCCATCTGGTCCTTAAGTCACGGTCAAGGATTTTACTACCTCATGAAAGGGGATTGCTTGAGGATACCTCATGAAAGGGGATTGCTTGAGGATAGGGATTTTGTCAGCTTGTGGACTGGGATTTTGTCAGCTTGCAAAAGAGGATCAGAAGAGAGTTGCGAAAGAAGAATTTCAAAATTTGAAATGGCTATTTTTTGGCCAAAATAAAGCAAACCAAAGATATAGGTTTGTAGAGGTCATCACCCTGAACAAAATCCATACCTTATTGCAACAAGAAGTCACCCATGGAGGGAGCTACGATATTTTTTTCGGGGGAAAAATGAAAACAAGATGGTGGCTCTCAAAAGGGGAATGTTTCCTCACAGAATGAGATTCTTTAAGTCCCCTTTTGTGAGCTGATAAAATCCTTGACTGTGAGACCAATCCCATTTTGCAAAAAATACATATAAATCCTGGAGTGAACTGAGCATGCTCAGAACCCAAAAATTAAACATTAAAAAACTTTGGAATGGATTAATATTTTTTAGCCAAACTAATGTTGGATTGTTCTTTGACCCAAACTCTTTCCATGTTCTACATGTCAGGCCAAAATTCCAAACAGTGTGGTTGCAGCGTGATGGCAAATAACACATCAAAAGTGGCAAAAAAAGCATTTTTCAGTGCTTCACTGCACAAAAACTGTAAGTCTGACCAAAATGCAACTTGGCAAAGCAAAACATCTATCATATCAGACCGTGCATTTCAAATGTTGTGCAAATCTGTTGAACGGTTGCAAAGTTATTAATGTGCAAATTTTGGGGTTTAACACTAAAGTGCCTACTCAACCCTAATTATACTGGCTTGACTGTGCCTGGATAAAATATATATATATATATATTTATAAAATGGATTAGGAAAAAGATCATCAGAAAGTGACCAAAGACCATCAGGTGACCGAGTGTATATCAGAGCGTAACCGCACACCTGCACTTTTACCCACCTCCAAAACAATTTTGCCATTTTATAAAATAGATAACCCACTCTACAGTGTGTGGTCATGCCCTGATATACACATGCCTTGGGTGGTTGACGCACACCAGGGCATGCATATATCAGAGCACAACCGCACACCTAAGAGTAGGTTATTTATTATACATATATACAGTATATGTGTATATATACAGTATATATATATATATATATATATACACACACACACACACACACACTGTAGGATACATGATGGGCAGGAGTGTGATATGGAAAATATTCTCAATCCTTCAGAGTGAGCTCTGGATACTCAAGAGGGCTGAAGGCTCCAATGAGAGTATCCAGAGCTCACTCAGCAGGAGTGAGAATATTTTCCATAGCACACAATCTCCACATCATGCATGCTATTTATACAAAGGGAGTGGGAGCTTCAGAAATATTGTTACGTTTTCCTGTGTTCTTTTTCTGTTTCTGTGTGCTTTCTGCTTTTTCTTTGTGTGGCCTGAGTGTGTGTGAGGTTTTTCTGAATGGGCTGGGAGTCTCAGAAACACTATGGGACACAGGTGAGTGTCTTTTGCAGTGCTAATTGAGTAAGTTGCAGGAAGCAATGAGAAACAGAAACATTTTTGTGAAGCAGTTTCATTCAGAATGCAGGCTGTAGTGAAGCTGAGATCAGCATAGTTATGAGCTGGTAGTCTCAGAAACACTTTGGGACACAGGTGAGTATCTTTTGCAGTGCTAATTGAGTTAGTTGCAGGTAGCAATGAGAAACAGAAACAGTATTGTGAAGCAGTTCCATTTAGAATGCAGGCTGTAGTGAGTGAGTGGTGACATCAGCAGAGTATGTACACCTGTCAGAAATTTTAACTCTGTTGATATCATCTTCAGATATCATACTCCAGTGGAAATAACTGATGTTATCACACTGATATAGCTCCCACCCCTATTGTGTGTGTGTGTGTGTGAGGTTTTTCTGAATGTGTATATATATATATATATATATATATATATCACTTACAGAAAAATACATGTATGCAGATATTAGGGTTGAAGAACAAGAAGTGCACAAAGTAGGGGAATGGAAAACATTAGGGTTTTAGGTCTCTGGAGTATTCCAGAGTTTTAGCAAATCAGGTGGTGGTGTCATCCTTGGAGTTATCAACACTAAAGCCCACCCAATACCCTGAGGAAATGAGGTGAGATATGATATCTTTCTTCATGCAGTGCCCGCAGGACCCTGCATGAAGAAAGCTATGATAGATTCTGACAGCAACATCTAGTGAGCCATACTTCTGTACCTTTGAAGAATGTATCAGTATGAGCATTGAACTGGATCTGAACATTGTGCTTCAGACAGGAGGCTATGGACTGAGAAGAGGGGGTGCAGCAAGTATCTTTTCTAGTAACTTAATGAGTACCAACAGGATTGCAGTTGGTTGACAGCTATCAATAACCTTAGGTCACCCTTTTTGAACACTGGTACAGCCTTTACAAATTTGCAGACAACAGGCACAGTACTAGAGATCAGATAAGTTGAATATATGCACAACTAAAGATGTAGGGGACAGCTAAATTAAGGAGTCTAGGTTCACTTTCAACCCATTATGACCTGCACTAGTGTAGGGATATAAGGCACTTAACAAGTTGAGAGCTAGATTGGGGGCAGAACAAATAGGAGAGAGTGAAATAGACAAGAACAGTGGGAAGGGATGGGACTGGCTGCAGGGGAGACTGACAGAGAAAATGGCTAGAAAAAGTTGACATGGCTGAAAATTAAGTATTACAACTAGCATTTGCAATGGTAGTTGGATTAATGTAGTTCACACATTTTAGAGTCATATTACCAACAGCATGGCTAGAAGATCTGCAAGCAGTACTGTGAAACTGGAACCATATGACTGAACTTCTCACAGTCACATTTTTAGGGTGTTAAAAAAAAAAAGTTAAGTGCTATTGTTGGAGACACAGAACAAAATGCCTGTAGCAGGGATAAACAAACCCCCAGAGCTGCCTACAGCCTATACCAGATCTTCATCTGTGGGCCACTCTTAGGGTGAGCAGTCCGGAAAAAGTTAAATCTGACATTTCAAAGTACCTTTCTGAAGATCCAAAGTACAATGCTTTGTCATTTGAATGTTTACATTCGAAATACTTAAGTATTCAGAATGATGCTGCAGCTCTGCAGTCACAATTAGACAAGGTTGGCTGCATGCTGGGCTCACTGCAGTGGAACTGAACTTCCTGACTGTTACTTGTCAAGCAGCTGGCCATTAAGACAAGCTACTAAAACAGAACCTTCAGCCTTTTACTACAAACAGAACCCACCAGCTGGCTAATCTAGGAATTCATATCCATATTTAATCATTTTACAACACTTTCTATTCTGAAAAGTAAGGGGGTACTTTTCTGGTACTTTGGAAAATTATATTTTGAAAATAATTTCGGTATTTCAAGTCATTTTTTTGTAAGAGTGAGTGGGAAAATATACTTTTTAGAAAAAGTAAAACTAGATGCTCTGTACATGCAGTACTTGTGAGTGTGGTTCTGTTGTATTGCATCATTTTTATTTACTCTCTAAACTTTTGGATTCACCTAGTTATGATGAGTAGCTTCATAAACTAAGGGTATTCAGCATTATACCCCTAATCTTAAACTCACCAGTCAAACTTAGTTTAATGTCTGTGTGTGTGTGTGTGTGTGGTGGTAGGGATACTGAGTTTATGTTCAAGATGCATGTCTGCAAAATAACTTATGCTTTGCAGGTGGAAGGTTGAGCAAAATAATCAGAATGCAACTATCACTGCAATACAAACATCCAGGAAGAGTCCCATGCTCTTGCAGGTGCTGGCACTGCAGCTGAGGGCATTGAGAATACCCACTGAGCAAAACACACAACTAATTCAGTGTACTGAAGGATCTGTGAGTGCACTGAATTAGTTGCTGTGGAACTACTACTGTGCCTGAGGATATGCCCCAGTTCTAAATGGGTGCATAATGTAAGTTGACCATTTTCTTTAAGATGAGATGAATACAGGAGGCCATGCGGTACCAAAAATACAGCTTTTTGAATATGACAAATACTAAAATGAATATAACATACGGCAAAGAGTATGATACAAGACACAGTCAATATAACACATTACAATGAGTACAGTGAAGCCCGCCAGGATGAAGCCCAACTCTGTTACTACAGCAAACAATGCAATTTCAATAGGAGTTAATCCCTTTTGTCATGCAGGAAACCTGTGACACTGCATTTCATCCTAGTGGACTTCATAGAATGTCACCAGCTGAAATTAATATAATACATGACAAAATAGGTACAGTGTAATGTGATTAAAGGAGTGTAATATACTGAAATGAGTACTGCATAGAACAAAATAGTGCAACACATGCTGAAAGAGTATGATACATTCTGACACAAGAATATATACCACAATTGATCCAACAAATACTAAAATATGTATAACCCATGCTAAAATAAATGTAACACACATTTTATTTCTTACATTTTATTTTTAGAATTTACTTCTTCTTTTACTTTTTACAAACTTTGTGTAACACATACAAAAAGGAGTATAACATATAATAAAATGAGTATAGCATGCTGACACATTAAAAAAGCTAATGCACATTCTGGAATGGGGATAGTTCATGCTGAAATGTGTGTAAGACACACTGAAATGAGAATAACACCTACCGAGAAACACATGGGGCTTGATTTTCAAAGGTTGGTGCAGGGCTTACATCAAGCCCTGGGTCAACCCAATTGTTTGGCACAGCTGCATCAATCTCCTTTGATGTAACTGCTCCCAATTTTAGTACATCGGGTGCAGTTGCAACACTTTCTACACTTTACGGTGGCTTGCACCAAATGTTAAAAAGGTCTGCAGCGTGTCGCAAGTTAGAGCAGGTTGGAGCTGGTCTAACTTGCAGTATTAAGTGCACGGGAGTGAAAATCCCAACTGGCACCAGGAGAATGTTGCAAGCCCCATGTGTCATATGATTGGGGCACCAGAGGCTTGAGGCATTCTCTGGCTTTTGAAAATCGAGCTCATGATGTCAAGGACCAATCACAATGCAGTTACAGAACTGCATAGGAAAAGTGCCCTAAAGTTCAATGTACCGTTCTGCAGCAGAATATATGCTTGTCAATTATATTTAATGTTCTGGTATATGTATGCAGTTATATCATTTTTGTAATAAAGACATCAAATTAAACAGGCTCATTTTAGTTACTTTGTTTTAGATTCACCTCTGTGTTTGCTGTTTTTAATTGATTTTTCTCTGATACATTGTATCTAGTTTCATATTGTTTTGTAGCTATATTTACTTCGCTCCTTACGTTTTACATTTTGCTATATTGCACTGTTTTGTTATTATGTATGATCTCTCCTTGTAACATTGCATTTACTCATTTCACTACCTTTGTAACTGTTACTAGTTTACCTTTCACACTGTTTACTTCAATTGCTTCTCTGTTCTATATATCACGTATTGTTCTTATGACTTTTACTATCATGTATTGTTCTTATGACTTACTCTCCCGTGTCATGCCTGCAAATATCCATATTTAACATCTAGTGCACTTACCCAGTTATCAAAAAACCAAACAGAAGTACCGTTTTGTACTTACTGTAATGGTAGATCTTCGAGAGGATCTCTTGCAGGTTGTAATACACTTGGGTATCCACCAGAGGGCACGCTCAATGGCAGTTTTCACTAGCAGTGCTGACTGGGGGCCACCTGCAATGATGTCATCATGTTTACTTCTATAAATATGTGGCCTCAGTTTCCTGCTGGCGATCAGCTCACAGAGCAAGACTCTGAGGGGATTCGAGGTGGCTGGAGATGCTCTTTCTTTTAATTTTTGAAGAAATTGCAGAAGATTGCTCTTTCCGAGGAGGAGGGGGAAGGGAATGTACCTGCTGCAAGAGATCCTTTCGAAGATCTGCCATTACAGTAAGTACAAAACTGTACTATCTTCTTCAAGGGTATCTCTTGCAGCAGGTAATACACTTGGGATGATTCCCCAAGCAGTGGAGTAGGAAGGGCAGTCAATTAAGAAAGGAGGTCCTTCAGGACAGTGCACCTGAAGGCAGTGTGGTGCTGAGAGGCCAAGTCTATGCTATAGTGCCTTGTGAAAGTGTGCACAGTAGACCAGGTGGCAGCATCACAGATGTCAGTGATGGAGGCTCCACGGAAGCATGCTGCAGTTGTTTATTTTTATTTATTTACTAAATTCTTGGATAACACCATTAAGCAGATGCTCATTAATTGGTTTCACATCAGTTGAATTACAAACTGGTACAAAATACAAGGACAGAAGTACATATACATATAAAATGGAGGTACACATTACACTTGCTATACAAGGGTAGACACTACTAAGGCATAGTAAAATGTATGCCTGTGTTCTGGGGATACAACAGCTATTGGAATGAGTATGGAGAAGAAAAGAGTGGAGAGGGCTACAGTTAGGGTAGCAGGAGGGCAAAGGTGGGGAGGTAAGAGGGTTGGGTAGTAGATTGGGGTGGGGGGTGGTAGTGCCATAGAGGAAGGACAGGGAGTGTAGGGGAAGTGCTGAGGCAGTGCTACTCTGGGGTAATAATCAATGGGGTGAATAAGTGCTAGTGGGGATTGCTGCCTTCATTGGTTGTTATTACTGACTTCAGAAGTTGTAGGTAAAATCATTGATGGGAGCTAACGAGGACAGGCACAGGTATTCATGGCAAGTAGGTGCTGACAAAGCTTGTGATTGAAAGCACCAATCGTTGCAGTGTCAGATATGCCTTGAGGTAGTGCATTTGTCCAGAAAGGGGCACTATAGGCAAAGCCCCATTGAGCCAGTGTAGTGCGACACCTTGGTACATGGATACTTGTGAGGCAGCACTTCTGGTCTGTTTTGAGCCCTGAGGTATGTTCAGAAGGTTCTGTACCCCAGGTGGCAGAAGGTTAAGGGAGACTTTTGTGGCAAGGAGGTAGGTCTGATAATTCATGCATAGAGATCACATGTGTTTGTGAGTCTGGCAGCACCTGTGAGGAGATATCATGCTTTATTTAGGGCAAAACAGAAGTGGTGGAGGGCTGTATCTGTTGCAGATCCATAGACTGCTAGCCCATAGTCAATGAGAGATACAATAGAGTTATGAATGGCCATGTTCAGGGCTTCATGAGTAAGGCAGTGTCTGTGTTGGTATAAGATTCCAATTCTTGTATTGATGGCCTTCATGGTATTGTCAATGTGCTGGGCATACAATAGGGTGGAATCAATTGAGATGCCCAGGTACTTAAAATGCTGAACTAGCTCAAGAGTGGAACTGCAGTCATTTGTGATTGCAAGGGGGAAGGTTCTGAGTTTACTTTTTGGGGTAGAGAACATCATAGTCTTATTTTTTTATAATGCAGGACCAGTCTATGTTTCTTAAACCACTGTTCCACAGATGTGAAGCCTTTTTTGTAGATCCACATCTAGAAGTTCAGGATCTCGGTTGCTGGTAAACATGACCACATCATCTGCGTAAAGGAGCATTTGACACTGGCTGAATGCCGGGAGATTATTTAAGAATAGGCTGAACAGCAACAGTCCTAATATGGATCCCTGTGGGACACCAGATCTAATAGATCTGCTATCAGAGAGGACTTCACCAATCCTTACCCGTTGGTAGCAGTTGCTCAGGTAGCTATTGAACCAGTCCTGGGTGTCAGGTGAGAGACCAATGTCGGATAGCTGGTTTAAGAGGAGACCATGGTGCACTGTATCAAGTGCCTTTGATAGGTCAATGAAGGCTGCCCCAACCAGGTGGCCTCAGTCTAATGCATGGTGGATATAGCCTATGAATTCGAGCAAGACTGTGAGGGTACTGTGCCCACTGCTGAATCCATGTTGCTCAGGATGCAATAGTTGGTGCTGGTTAAGATATTCCACAAGCTCATTGGCCACAATCCTGTCTAAGGCTTTGGAGAGTGGGGGAACTATTGATATTGGTCAGTAGTTGTTTTGCAGTGTCCTGTTCCTGCTTTTGTGCACTGCTGTGATTGTAGCAGATTTCTAATGTTGGGGGAACTGGGAGTGACAGAGGTTGATAATGTAAGTCAGCAGACTTAGGATTTCCTCCAGTGCTAGGCTTATAAATTTAAGATCTAGTGAGTCCCCACTGCATCTTCCTTTCCCAAGCACCTTTTCCAGATATTTTCTGGCTTCCATTTCGGTGACTTTGTTAAAGCAAAAAAGTGACTGGCTGTGATGAAGGGTTGGCTTCCCTTGTGAGTCTTTTGTGTTGGTGGGATTGAAGAAATTAGCAGGCAGCAGACTGCTTAGGTCAGAGAAGGAGTTATTCAGGGAGTTTGCAATGAGAAGTGGGTCTAAGGATGGCACTCCATCAATGGTGAGCATAGTTGGGGCGAGTTTGGGATCCTTTCCAGTGATGTCACTATGGTTGTGCCAAAAGGACTTGCTGGAGTTCCAGGAACCAGTGCGGGCCTCTTTGTAATAAGAACTTTTTTGCCAGATGGATAGCTTTTCTACAGGCATTTCGGGAGTTTTTTTTCGGGCAGCTGTAGAAAGAGCCCAGGTGGAGTGAGCATGTACAACGCCTGGTAGGGTTTTTTTTATATTTATTTTACCAGTAGATTATGCAATGTGCAAGCCAAGTGGATAAAGTTTGCTTGGTGACTGGTAGACCTTCCTTGCCAGGGCAAAGGTGACAAAACTGTTTGGATTTTCTTGTGGCTTTGGACCGTGCTACTGTATGTAGTAACGTAAGATGTGCTGCACATCCAAGGTGTGTAGGAAGGATTTGCCCAGATTGGAGTGATCAGGGTAGAAAACTGGCAAGTGTATGGATTGGTTCAATGTGTATTCAGATACAACCTTTGAAAGAAAGGTCAGATTAGTATGAAGGAAGACCCTGTCTTTGTGGAAGACAAGGTGAGGCCCAGAGCACATGAGGGCCTGGAGCTCAGAGATACAGCGAGCAGAGGTAATAGCCATTAGAAATAGAGTTTTCCATGCCAGAAAATGCATGTCACAAGTAGCAGCTGGCTCAAAAGGTGCCAAGGTTAATTTTTATATGATGAAATTGAGGTCTCAAGGGGGCACTGACTGCCAAATGGGAGGCTTGAGATGTAAAATGGCTTTGAAGAAAATGTGGGCAAGGCCCTGCTGGGCGAGCCTGATGGCCCTCTATGGGCTCATGAAAGGCTGAAATGGCTGCTAAGTGTACCTTGATGGATGAGTAACTCAACCCTTGTGAGGAAAGGGTGGATAAGCAGTCCAGGATAGGGGAGTGAGAACAGGATAAGGGGTCGAGGGTGTTTGCAGCCACCCAAGTACTGAAGCGTTTCCATTTCGCTTGGTAATTTTTTGTAGCGGTTGGTTTTCTTGAAGCCAATAGAATGGTTGCCACAGTGGCAGAGACTTGCTGTCTATTTATTCAAACATCTTCAAGAGTCATGCACGAAGTTGTAAGGAGTAAAGATTGGGGTGCAGGAGAGACCTGTGATGCTGTGTGAGTAGGTCCGGACGGAGGGGAAAGGGAAGGGGAATGGGATCGGTGACCAATAGTTGCTGGAGAAGAGGGAACCAGATTTGTCCAGGCCAGAATGGAGCTATCAGTATCATGGTTGCAGGTTTGAGTTGAAGCTTGAGAAGGACACACTGGAGGAGAGGGAAGGGGGGGGGAGGCATATAAAAATTGTCCCTGCCAAGTTAGGGAGACAGCATTGATAGAGTGTCCTTAATATTCAGTATAATGGAGTAGTAGTAAGGTAGCTGGTGGCTGGCCAGGGAGGCAAATATGTCTACCACTGGCGTGCCCCAGAGGTGGAAGATATCTTGGAGGACTGACACGTGTGCAAGGTCCATTTGTGACTCAATGCGTGGCAACTGAGGTGATTTGCCAAGACATTCTGGGCTCTAGGCACATGAACTGCCACGAGGAGAAGTTGTTGCCACAGAGTCTCTCGCCAGACGCGGACTGCCTCCTGAAAAAGGCATTGTGACCTTGTGCCTCTTTGTTTGTTTACGTAATAGAGGACACAGGTGTTGTCTGTCTGTACCAGAAGGGAACCTGGGAGTAGATATGGTTGATAGGTCTGCAGGGTGAGATGGACCACCTGCATGTCGAGAAGACTGATATGGAAAGAGGCAGTGGTCAGGTGCCAAAGACCCTGTGTAAGATGAGGACAGAGGTGGGCACCCCAGCCCAGGGTGGAGGTGTCCATGGTCAATGTCTGGTACAGTGGTGGAGTCTGACAGGGGACTCCTTGATCTAGGTTTGACAGCACCATCCACCGAGTCAGGGCTTGGTGGAGTGCCAGGGTGATGATGATCTGGTCATCTAAGTCGCAGGTGTGCTGTTGTCACTGGTGTTGCAAAACCCATTGTACCAGGTGCGCGTGTAACCAGGCCTGTGGGACAGTGAAGATGGTGGTGGACATATGGCCTAGAAGGTGCATATACTGATGGGCTATGATGTGAGAAATGGACTGACAGTGGACAGCAAGGGTCATAGGTTTCTGACATCTGTCCTTGGGAAGGAATGCCCAACCAAGCTATGTGACTAGGATGGCTCCTATATTGCAGATGTGTCAGTTCTGGTTTGGATTTTGGCAGATTAACAGTAATGCCCACTTCCTGAAAGAGTTGGGGGATGGCATGGAGAGACTATAGTAACCCATTCTTGGTGGAGGCCTTGATGAGCCAGTCATCTAGATATGGGAAGATGAAGTGTCCTTGATGCCATAGGGCAATGGCCACCACCACTAGACATTTTGTGAAGACTCTGGACACTGAGGACAGTCCAAAGGGCAATGCTCAGAATTGGTAGTGATGTTCTAGGAGCTGAAAATGGAGGTAGCGGTGATACATGGGATGTAATTGGATATGACAGTAGGTGACCTACATGTCCAGAGTGCAAAGCCAATCACCACAATAGAGAAGGGGAAATATAGTGGCTAGAGTCACTATTCAGAATCTTTTGTACTAAATATACAAATTTAGGTCCCTGAGATCCAGAACTGGGCGCAGATCCCCTCTGCGTTTTGGTACCAGGAAAAAATGGGAGTACAATCCCTGTCGCTGTTCTTAGGGAGTTATGGGTTGGATCACGTTTTTCTCGATGAAGGAGATTAATTCCTCTAGGAGTATGGGAATGTGATCCGGTGAGTATGTTACTGAGCACAGTGGATGGGGAGGTAGGATGGAAGTGAGCTCCAGTGTATGTCTGGTTTGTGTGATCTTCAGAACCCACTCGTTGGTTGTGATCTGTCACCAAATCTCTAAATGAAGGGAGAAGTGGCCCCCCACAGCCTCCAAGGCCAGTTGAAGGATGTTGGGGAGGCAGAGGATAGAGTCAAAAAGATTGTGGAGCACTGGCCTCTGCAGGAGGAGTGGCTAGAGCACCCTTAGAGGCAGTGGCAGGGGTACGGATTACAGGCTGAGGTTCTTGCCAGCCTCTAGTGGACTGTTTGGTAGTGCTGCACTGACAGCTGGTCTTTGGAACTGGAAAGGCTGATAATATTTCCTCTGGCCTATAGTTTGTGACATGTAGTACATGCCTGCACTGTTCGGAGGGTATGACCAGAAGCCTAAAGATCATCAAGAATGGCTTGAGTGCCAGAGTCGAAGAGTTTATGTCCATTGAAAGGGGCATTGAGAATAGTTTGTTGTATGTCAGGAGTAAAACCTGACACCCATAGCCAGGCATGCCTATGAAGCATGACACCCATGGCTGAAGTCCTTGCAGAGGTGTCCACAGTATCATACCCTTCCCGAAGTAAATGGTGGGAGAGGCTGGTGCCAGTTAAGGAGCCAGGAGCTGATCTTTCAATGCTGACTGAGGAAGCTTATTAGCTACCTCCAATGTTGTAGTCCAGAGGGTCTTCTGGTACTTCATCGTGTGGCCAATATAATTCAGGATATGCATATTCATAGTGGCAGCATGGTATATTCGTTTGCCCATTAAATCCAAGCATCGGGACTCCCAATCTGGAGGAACGGAGCTCAGATGCTTAGGATGTTTTGTCCTACTATGCGCGGCATTAATGACTATAGAGTTGACCTGTGGTGCAGTAGCAAAGTAAGGGTGATCTGTTGGTGCCTGATAGAGATGATATGCCTTTCTAGGGACCAGTGGAACTGTGGATAGGTGGTGCCAGGCCACAAGGATGGTGTCCTAGTACTCTTGTATGAAAGGAAGCACTACAACAGCAGGGTCCTCTGGTAGGTCCAGGTAATCCGCTATATGTCGGTGATGTCTGTCCTGTTCCATAGTGCTGAATCCCAACACTTGTTGGATTTGGGTCATTATATTTATAAAGGTTGGATCATCCAGAGGAGAACAGGGCATATAGAGCCCATAGAGGACACAGTAGAGGTACATGAAGGATGGTGAAGGCTATCACCTATATTCATGTCTTCCTCATATTTGTCCATATAATCTAGAAGAAACTCATCCTCCAAAGAATGGTAGGAGGGTACAGGAGAAGGCTCCCTAGGGGGTGCAGAAGAGGAGTCCTTGCGAGTCCTCTTGGGTGGAGGAGGTGAGGGAGAGGAAGAGGGTTGAGGCTGAAGATAATGAGGAGGCCGCATCAGTTACAGGCCCTGCATCATCTGAAGAACCGCTTGCACCACAGCAGCCATGTAGATGGAGGGGGCCGTGACGGGGAAGTGGAGGTCATGGCCGCCATCCTGGTATCGAAGAACCGGGAGGAAGCAAGGCAGAAGGTTTAGTGCATGGTTGCAGATGCATCCGAGAGCCTGAGTCGTGAGAGGTTATCCCTCATGAGGCACCAGCCTGGCTTTGATGAGTGACTAAGAGGGAAGGAGGCAGCAATATTGGAAGCACCATGAGGGAGAACCCTTTCTCCTGTATGACATATCCCATGGACGTCGTGGGCTTTGTTGACAGGGACTGAAAAGGTGACAAAGCAGAATGTTTAAATGTGGGTGTCGGTGACGAGACACCAGGGTCCATGCTGGAGGACTGAGCTGTCATCAACGAATGACCTGGTGACATGGAAGGAGCAATCATAGTCACGACAGCCAGGGCCTGAGTTAAAGCCACCGACGAGAGTACTGGGAGGGTCATTGTTGATGAAGGCTGAGGCCTTGTCCTTTGATGCAGTAGAGGTTGAGGCAGATGCCATCAATAGGCTGCCAGAAGCAGTAGCCATCAATGGATGAGATGTCTTACCTTCTGAAGAAGATTTTACTTTTTCTGTGCTTATGTTTCGAAGAATGTTTGTGGGAGGACTGGGATGCCTGCAAAGTCATCGATGGAGGATAGGAATGAACCTCCTGCTCAAGGAGAGCAATCTTCTGTTCCATCAGGTATGACATGAGTTCTTGCAGCTGTCGACAATGTGTGGCTTGATTGAAGTTCTGGCAGTGAGCACAGGAAGAAACATTATGGGCAGCCCCCAGACAATGAACACAAATTGAATGAGTACTATATCTGTAGATTTTCAAGCCGAAAGGGCATTTTCAAAATAACGATTCCGAATTAGACATCTGGAAATAGGAGGAGAAAAAGAAAATAAAGAGAGATCTGCTCTGGCTTCAATTTTCACTTTGATGGCAGTGTCGACACACTTGAAGTGAAAGCTACTCTTGCAGAGAGCTGAGAGACGGCGGAAAAAGAACTGAGACCGCTAGGGGCCGCCACATGTTTAGAGAAGTAAACATAATGATGTCATTGTGGGCAGCCCCCAGTCAGCACTGCTAGTGAAAGCTACCGTGGATGAGAGCACCCTCTGGTGGATACCCATAGAAAAATAGAAACAGAATCTGTGGGCAGATAAGGACTATATAGCCCACCTAGTCTACCCATTTCCCTACTCACTCCTGCAGCCCTAGATCCTATATGATCTGCTGTTCTCCTGCTCTGCACATCTCCAGGGTACTCATATGTCTATCCCATGTACTCTTGAACCCACATATTGTTTTCACCCCCACCACTTCTGCTGGAAGGCTGTTCCATGGCTACACCACCCTTTCAATGAAAAAGTACTTCCTAACATTACTTCAGAGCCTTCCACCCTTCAGCCTCATATCATGCCCTCTTGTTCTTGTGCAGTTTTCTCTGAAATATACTTTCCACCTGTACCCTGTTTATTCCCCTAAGGTATTTGAAAGTTTCTATCATATCTCCTTCTTCCTTCTTTCCTCCAGTGAATAGAAACATAGAAATATAGAATTTGACAGCAGATAAGGACCACTTGGCCCAACCAGTCTGCCCATTTTCCTACCTAATGGATACGCTGCAGATCCTAGTTAACCAACAGCCTCCTTCTTCCTACCCCCATCCCCTAGAATTGTCTTATGACTGTCCCATGCATTCTTGAATTCTACCACTGTTTTTGACACCACAGCCTCCTCAGGAAAGTTGTTTCATGCATCCACAACCCTATCTGTGAAAAAATACTTCCTCACATTACCTCTGAGCCTTCCCCCCTCTATCTTCAAATTGTGCCCCCTTGTTCTTGCACACCACTTTTTCTGAATGATGCTACCCTCTTGGACTGTGTTGATTCCCTTGAGGTACTTGAAAGTTTCTATCATGTCTGCCCACTCCCTCCTTTCCTCAAGGATATACATTTTAAGCTCCTCAAGTCTCTCTTCATATGTCTTCTGGTGCAGACCCTGCACCATTTTAGTTGCCCTCCTCTGGACTGCCTCCATCCTGTCTATGTCTTTGGGAGATTGGTTCTCCAGAACTGCACGCAGTACTCCAGATAGGGTCTCACCATCTATCTTTACAGAGGGATAGCAACTTCCTGTTTTCTACTGGTGATGCCTCTCTCTATGCATCCCAGTATCCCCCCAACCCTCCTTACTGCCCTCTCACATGGCTTGCCCACCTTTAGGTCATCTGATATGACTACCCCAAGGTCCCTTTCCTTTTTGTTGTTGTTAGTATCTCACCCCCCCCCCCATTGTGTACTCTTCCCCAGGGTTTTTGTTTCCCATGTGCGTTACCTTGCACTTCTTAGCATTGAATCTAAGCTGCCATATATTTTACCAAAGACAAGGCGCTGTGTCAGCATGTGGTCTAAAAGCAAAACAAAATGGTTATATTAAATGCACGCTGAAAATAGAAAATAGAGTTAAAAATCTACGTTTCGACCTTAGGTCTTCTTCAGGAAATATCTAAAAGAGAAAAAAACCAAGTTAGTGTAGAGGAGAGGTAAAATGAGAGAGATATATATGTGGAGAAAGAAGAAGGGGGAGGCAAAGGGAGAAGAAGTGATAAATGGTAAGATTAAGAGAGAATCTGTGAAACAAAAAGGTGATGATGGGAAAGATAAAACGTAATGGGAGAGAAAGAGCTGGGGAAGTTCCCAGGTAGAGACTGATTAACAGGGCCTTGTAAGAAGGCTGAAAGGTGACAAATGTGTGAGAAGGAGACAGAAATGGAGACATATGGTGAAAATGAAAAATAAATCAGTACAGAAAACAAATTGACTTTAGGGAAAAATAGGGGAGGCTGAAAGATGTTAGTGGAAAATAAGTCTATCATTTTACCTATATTTCATATATATTCATATATATTTTACCATTCCTCCAACCTTGCCAAGTCCCTTCTCATACTTTCCACCCCACCTTGTGTATCAACTCTGTTGCAGATCTTTGTGTTGTCTGCAAAGAGACATACTTTTCCTTCCAGTCCCTCTGCAATGTCACTTATAAAGACATTAAAGAGGACTGGTCAAATACTGAACCCTGCAGTACCCCACTAGTAAACCCCCTTTCTTCAGAGTGGACTCCGCTTACTATTACTCTCTGTGTCCTGTTCTCCAGCCAATTCTTTACCCAGGCTATCATCTCGGTATTAAGGTCCTTGAGTCTTTCCTCTTAGGGCTTCTGGTGCAGTCCATGTACCATCTTTGTTGCCCTTCTCTGGACTGCCTCTATTGTCGCAACTGGGGTCTTGTGTACTGGGGAACTGCTGTGTGTTGGGGGGAGGCAGGCATGTGCTACACCGGGCATGGGGTATCATGTGTTGAGGGAATGCTGCTGCTACTACCAGGGGTTGGGTTTGACGTGTGTGTGTGTGTGTGTGTGTGTGTGTGGGGTCTGCTATATATTTATGGGTTCGAGGCAGACATGTGGGGGCACTGCTATACATTTAATGGGTTTGGGGCAGACATGTGTGAAGGGGGCTGCTATACTGTACATTTAACGGATTTGGGCTTTCTTTTGTGTGTGGGGCTGCTAAAATAGGATGATAGATAGATAGATATTTTATTTATAAAGTGCCCATCTCCAAAGACTCTGGGTGCTGTACAAAAAACATACACTTAGAATCAAACACAAATATACATATAACAGAATACATCTGGGAGGATACAATTTTTTATCTATACCATAAAACTAGATATAGGTTAAAAGCATAATAAAATTCAAAAATCAGAAAATGCTTGTTGGAACAGATATGTTTTAAGGCTCTTTTTAAAGGCTTCCACTGAGGGAGCCTCCCTTATATAACAAGACAGGGAGTTCCACAGGGTAGGCACAGCCACTGAGAATGCTCTGTTTCCAGAATGCCACACGCTAACCCTAGGAACTCCGAGGAGGCTTCCCCCCCCCAGCGGAACGATGGGCCCAGGCTGGATGGTAGGGGACTAGGAGATCTTGCAGATAGACAGGACCCCTTTCATGCACTGTCTTATAGATCAACAGGCCTATCTTGAAGACAACCCTCCACCGGACTGGCAGCCAGTGTAGTCCCCGGAGGACCGCGGTGATATGCTCACACCTTTTAACCTCTGTCAACAATTTCACTGCCACATTCTGCACTAGATGCAGCCTGCAGAGGTTGCCTCCAGATAACCCTAGGTACAGGGAATTACAATAGTCCAGCCTGGAAGTGATGAAAGCGTGCACCAGCATGGTCAGATCCTCAGGTGGGATCAGGACGTTGAATTTGGGTGATATTCCTGAGATGATAGAACCCACTTCAAACCACAGCTGATGCCTGAGCATCAAGTGTCAGGCTGTCATCCAGGATCACGCCCAAATTCTTCATCTGTCTAGGGGAGGCAAGGGGGATGGGCATGGGGCTGTCATGTACATGGGGCAGGGCTGACATAAAGGCCTGGGGCAGGGATCCTATGGCCAATGAGGTTTGGCCATGCGGCTCTGGGTGCCTGTACTCAGACCCATGCCAACCCACGTAAGTAATCCACTCTGGAACTCAGGATGCGCATCCCATTGGATGCCTGCCTGGGTCCACAATTCCACCCCTGACCACCCTGCGGAGTCCTGTGTGCTGGGGGGGACGGGGCTGCGAACAGGTGCCCCACGGGTGCATGAGGTAGTGAATACCATGCACCCTGCACCTGTCCAGGGCTGCAGAGTAATTCAGGTGGGATATGCACCTCCAGTGTGTAATTCCCACCCATTTGTGCATAGGCCACAATCTGCCAGTTCTGAACAGTAATCTGCCAAGTCTGGGGGGCCACCTGGCTGATACACTAAAATGGGTTCAGTCACTCCTGAGCCCCCCATCCCTGACCCTCACAGCGGCAATATAAGAGGGGCACCAGGGATAACTGCAATCCTCTCCACCTCCACCCAAAGACCACCCCATTCCCTCACTGGTAGCCACCTGGATTCTTAGGCTAGTGTTACAAAGCATAAGAAAAGTTCAGTTCAGCAGTTCATTGTGGTGATCCCCGGGAATGAGAACATTGTGGGGAGGTCCGTTGGAAAGCATAAAGCTGTGTGATGATGTCCCTTTTCGCCTCCACAGTATGGTGCTCTCTCGCTGGGCTTGTTTCAGACCAGGACTCTGCTGCAATTCAGCCTGAAGGAGACTCCAGGATCGGTTTTAGGCATAAGTCCTCTGTGAGTTAGAAACACAGAAACATAGACTTTGATGGCAGATAAGGACCGCTTGGCACACTCAGTCTGCCCAGTTGTGGGAAGATTCTGTCGTGCAAGCTCTGCCGAATCGCAAGCATGTCTACCATCTGGGAAGAAGACCACCAATTTGGCCATATATGGAGACTGGAATTTGAGTTGATTCTGCTGGAGTACCTGCAGGAGAGGAATGTAGGTTGTCATTTTTCCATTGTGTCTAGTGGATAGTCATTGAAAAATACCCTCTGATTTTGAAAGTTGAGTTTTCCTCTGCCAAGCTTGCTTTAAATGGTCCTGTTTGACTTTGTATTGGTGGAAGCAGACTATGATTGAGCAGGGATAAGTCCCTTTGGCAGTTCACTTGGAGCTCAATGCCCTATGAACTAGCACACTTTCCAAGGTGAAATCTGGGTCTAACTAAAGGGCTTGCCAAAAGAAGCGATCAAGGAATTCCTCCAGATTTCCTTCCCTCGATGTCGTCTGGCAAGCCATACAGTCAGATATTTTTCTGATGGCCTCTGCTCTCAGCATGCTCCTGTCTTTCCTGAATGGCCTTCTTGGTGTCTGTAAGCTGTAGGATCACCACCTCGAGGCGGCCCACCCGAGCATCTGTAGTAGTCACCTGGGCCTCTGTATCATCCACTCAGTGTTGGAGTGCGAAACGTTCCTGTCCCATAGTGTCCAGTTTATTTGCATGGCAGAGTAAAAGTCTCCTAACTCTCTTTAAAATATATCAAGTTTTATCCCCCTGTCTTGGTGTATTTGGTCAGGGTGGGCCGGTCAGGCTCAAAAGATGCAAGGGATCTGGAGATAAATGAGGCATCTGAGTCCTCTGGGTCCGTTTTCCATCTGCCACCATCTGCTGATTCTGTGTGCTGTTTGAGTTTGTCTGCCTGCTTCATGTTAAATGGTGAACCTCCAGCTGTGCAAAGTGAAGATTCTGAGCTTCATTTGGCTGAATGGGAGATATTTTACTGGCTGACTTGGATGGAACACTCGGATGGTGAGGTCACCAGAAATCTCCACTAGTGGGTGTTTCAAATCAAAGGTGACACACAGAATGGTATCCATGTAGGTTTCAGGGACAAAGTAGGTATGCAGATTGCATTAAAGGACACCTAAACAACCTATTTTTAGAAAGAAACCATTTTAAAACCTGGCTTCAAAGAGAGGTGAAGGAAAGGCTGCTGCTTACGTTGATGCTAACATTGCATTTATCTGAATAACATAAATGCAGTTTTGTAGCAGCTGAAAAAGTAAGTTTTAGCCTTTCAGTTCAAAAAACATGCTCTGCTTTTTCCCTAAAATGGCTGCCAAATGTGTGACTTGATGACATCATTGGAGCTAGCGGCAGTGAGCTACATGCCTCTCCATAGTGCTAACCAGTTTTGTTTCCCCCCTTTGTTTAGAATTGTTTCACCAAAATGATCAAACCCCTGATTTAACACGTGGATTATTTTGATCAATATGCATATTAGGCTATGATTTTGTTCATTTTATTTACTTTAATGTGCTGAAATTGCGTTGTAATTCAACCGACTTTTTCTTTGGCAAACCGCAGTACAGTACACCTCTTCAAATACCTGGTGGTCTAGTAGTTATGTGTTGTCCTGATGGTTGTAGCAAAGTTCTTGTCTGGCCCAATGCCAAAGTTCATGCTTTCTTGGTAATACAAAAAATAGGCTTCTCTTGTAATCTTCTTTTTCCTTATATAACCCCCCACCCCACCCCCAGCAGCTAGCCCACCAGCTGTCAAACAGTCCCCTGTTTACTCTCTGTCCTGATTACTGCCTGGGTTTGCATATGAGCTTCCCAGTCCCAAAAAGAAAATGATCACACTACAAATCATAATCTTGTACCTTAGAGAGTAATGCACATCTATACCGATATGCTTTATTGACTGGCACTGTTAAATGATGCCTCCCAAATCACTTTCCAGTCTTCTTTCACCAGTGTTTCACTTCTGCTCCCACAATAAACATCAGGCGGCTCACGACCCTTATGCACAATGAAGGCAGTATGTACAGTCCCCCATTTTGATTTTTTCCCTCCTCATTAACCAACAACCAGGTCTTCCTGGGAATCCAATAGAAGCACTGGGACACACTGGGAAAACTGCTGTTTATATCCTCATAAGGGCTGGACTTGCTATGGATAACAACATTATTAGGCAGGGGAGGTGTACTAATGCCATGAGCAAATCCACCTGACCTCCAGCATCAGTCTACTCCCTTACCTGTGATCTGCAGAACCCCACAGGACTGTCCTCAGCAATCATCCAAGTCCTCTTCTGTGCCCTTCTTCACAGTATGAGTTGGCTGGCTCGCCACTCTTTTGAATCTTGAATGCTGTATACACAGTCGTCTCAATACTGTCACAAGAAACCTCGACAAACCCCTTGAGGGTAATCTCCCTACACTGAACCCAGGCAACAATTTAGGTGCTGCCCTGCCACTCCAAGTATTTTCCATTGCTGCCTGCTCTCATCCATGGTCAGGTAGTGATCACAGTGCTGGCAGCCCCACATTTCAGATTTCACAATGACCTGTTCAACTTTCCCTCCTCGCATCTTTCTACTACCCTGAATATATTGGTACTATACAGGAATGGTCTCCTCAGTCCCCTCTGGCAATTGTTCATTACTGCTTCTTCCTACATTGAAAACTGATGAATGCACCACCCTTCCACATCATGAATACAGTTAGTACAGTTCCCTGTTTTTTTTTGTCATCTCAGTAATAAACATGATCTTTCTAGTATGTCAGGCTGATAGTAGCAGGGCAAAAGGGGAAAAATGGGCTTTCCTACCCTTATAGATTATTAAATCACAAGCATGATGATGATGCATGCACCTGTCATTTAATGTTGCCTAATCAAAGATAGCCTAGATCTTCCAAGGGTAAGAAAGCCTATTGTCCCCCCTTGTGCCCTGCTGCTATCAGCCTAGCTTACTGGAAAGATCATGTTTATTTTTGATATGTCAAAAAAACCCCCGAAAAAAAACAGGGGACTGTACTTACGGCATTCATGATGTGGAAAGGTGGTGAGCTCACCAGTTTTTGATGTGGGGAGTAGGAGTGAAGAATTAACACCAGAGGGGGACTGAGGAGGTCATTCCTGTAGGATACACCCATATTCAGGGATCGGGGAAGGTGAGCAGATCATTGGGAGATCTAAAATGTGGGGCTACCAGCACCATGATCGCTACCTGACCATGAATGAGAGCAGGCAGTGATGACAAATACTTGGAGTGGCACTGTGGTGCCTAAATGGGTACCTGGATTCAACGTAGAGAGATCACCTTTGGGGGGGGTCAAGGTTTGTTGAGGCAGTATTGAGGAGACTGTGTATGTCGCATTCAAGATTCAGAAGAATGGTGAGCCAGACAATCAGCATTGTGGAGGAGGGCATGGACAAGGACTGCAAGACAACTGTTGAGGACTGTTCTGCCAGATTCTGCTGCTCACAGGTAAGGGGGTAGACCAATGCTGAAGGTCAGTAGGATTCAATCAAGACATTAGTACACCTCCCCTGTATAATAGTGTTCTTATCCATAATACATCCAGCCCTAATGAGGGTATGAACAGCATTTTTTGTGCTGTGTTCTGCTACTTTTTGCTTGGCTATCCAGGAAGACATAGTTGTTGGTCAATGAGGCAGAAAAAAATTGGGGACTGTACGTACACCATCATTGTGCAAAAGAGTGGTGATCCACCCAAGGTTGATTATGGGATCAGAACTGAAACATTGAAAACATTGATGAAAGAGTACCAGAGAGTGATTTGGGAGGCATCACTTAACAGTGACAGTCAATGAAGCATTTCGGTATAGGTGTGAGCTGCTGTCTGAGGCACAAGATTACGATCAGTGTGATACTCTCTTTGTCTAATTGGGAAGTCTTATATGCTGCCCCAGGCAGTATTAAGGACAGAGTGTGACTGGAGGACTGTTTGATGGCTGAGTGGGCTGGCACAAAGGAAAAAGAGAATCAAAGAAGAAAAAGAGACAATAAGAGAAGCATTTTATTTATTTATTTATTGAATTCTGGATTACATCCTTTGAGCTACAAGCTCATTTACAAAGGTTCCATGTCAGATGAGCATGACTAACGCATAATAGATAACCACAGAGTAATAAAGAACTAAACAATTAGCAATGGTGTAATAACTATAAAGAACATGGGATAGGGAATTGAGCCTTAGCAGATAAGAAATGATAGAACAACTGGAGCAATACTACGGGGAGGGTGATGGGTTTTAAGAGTGAGAGGGAGGAAGAGGGGTGTTCGTCTTGCAGTAACCACAGGTTAGGAGGTCACCTTGTCAGAGAGAGGGTGGGGGGAGGACGGGGGTTGCGAGCATAGAAACATAGACTTTGACGGCAGATAAAGACCACATGGCCCACCCAGTCTGCCCATTTCCCTACCTACTGGATAAGCTGCAGATTCTAGTTAACCAACAGCCTACTTCCTGCCACCCCCCACTACAATTGCCTTGTGTTTGTCCCATGCATGTTTGAATTCCCCCACTGTTTTAGCCCCAATAACCTCCCCAGGAAGGCTGTTCCACTCATCCACCACTCTCTCAGTGAAAAAAGATTTCCTCACATTACCCCTGAGCCGTCCCCCCTCTATCTTTAAATTGTGTCCCCTTGTTCTTACACATCTCTTTTTCTGAAAGATGCTACCCTCCTGGACTTTGTTGATTCCCTTGAGGTACTTGAACATTTCTATCATGCATGGGACAGTCATAAGGCAATTCTAGGGAGTGGGGGTAGGAAGAAGTAGGCTGCTGGTTAACTAGGATCTGCAGCTTATCCATCAGGTAGGGAAATGGGCAGACTGGGTGGGCCAAGCGGTCCTTATCTGCCGTCAAATTCTATGTTTCTATGTCCCCCCTGTCCCTCCTTTCATCAAGGGTATACATATTAAGCTCTCTCAGTCTCTCTTCATATGATTTCTGATGCAGACCCTGCACCATTTTAGTTGCCCTCCTCTGGACTGCTTCCATCCTGTCTATGTCCTTGCATAGATGAGGTCTCCAAAACTGCACACAGTACTCCAGATGGGGTCTCACCAACTGTCTGTACAGAGGGATAACAACTTCCCTTTTAACTTGTGATGCCCCTTCCTATGCATCCCAGTATCCCCCTGGCTCTCCTTACTGACTTCTCACATTGCTTACCCACCTTTAGATCATCTGATATGACTACCCCCAAGTCCCGTTCCATTTTTGTTGTTGTTAGTACCCCTCCTGCTATTGTGTACTCTTCTCATGGGTTTTTGTTTCCCAGGTGCATTACTTTGCACTTCTTTGCATTGAATCTAAGTTGCCATATGTCTGACCATTCCTCCAACCTTGCCAAGTCCCTTCTCATCCTTTCTACCCCCTTGTGCATCAACTCTGTTACAGATCTTTGTATCATCTGCAAAGAGGCATACCTTTCCCTCCAGACCCTCTGCAATGTCACCTATAAAGATGTTAAAGAGGACTGGACCCAGTACTGAGCCCTGAGGTACTCCACTAGTGACCCCCCTTTCTTCAGAATGTGTTCCACTCACTATTATCTTCTGTGTCCTGTTGTGCAGCCAGTTTGCAACCCAGGCTACCACCCTGGGACCCACTCCCAAGCTGGCTAACTTGATTATTAATCTTTTGTATGGGACTGTGTCAAATGCCTTGCTGAAGTCTAGGTAGGCCATTTCCACAGCCACTCCGTGGTCTATTTCTTTGGTCACCCAGTCAAAGAAATCTATTAGATTCATCTGACATGACCTTCCTGCTGTAAATCCATGCTGCTTTGGGTCCTGTGCCCCGCTGGCCTCTAGGTGTGAGGGGTGGAGCCCAGGGGGAAAGAGGTGAGATTTGTGACTAGTCTGGGGTCAGGGGGCAAGGTGTTGGGGGGAAGGAGGGATGGAGAGGGAAGTAACGTATAGGTGCTCACAAAGTGCAAATTGGTGGGGTAGTCAGGGTTTTAAGCAGGTGGGTGGGTCAGATAGGACAGGTACATTTCCCTAGTGTGGAAAGGTGGGATCTAAGTGCAGATTTAAACAAGCTGAATTTGCTAATTGTGGCTAGTTCTGTTGGGAGTGAGGAAAGCCATAGCGGGGCCCGGTATTCAAAGGATTGCTGACCTTGGGTGTTGTAACGATAGGGGATCTTAATAGAGAGCTTATTGGATGTCCTTGTAGTCCTAGTTGGTGCGACCTGGTATATGAGGGAGCTGGGCCCTGGAGGCAGTAGGCCCAGGGTTGCTTTTTTGGCTAGGAGACAGGTTTGATAGCGGGCCCTATCAAACAGATTTAGCCAACTGGTTTGCTGGTAGAGGTGGCAGGTATGGGCCAGGCAAGGGGCTCCCAGAGCAAGTCTGCAGGCTTTGTTGAGTGTGGAGGCAAGTCGCCTCAAGGTGCTCTCAGAGGCTGCACTGTAGATGGCAAAGACCATAATCAATAGTTGAGAAGACCGAGCTGGTTATGGAGAGCTGGAGGGCTTTGGGAGTGAGGCAGCTTCGGTGCTTATATAGCAGGCCAAGCTTCCTGTTAGCTGCAGTGGTATATGAGAGGGAGCTGTCAAGGATGTGGCCCAGGTATTTGAAATTGATGACCATCTCAATGGTGATCTTATGTAGATTCTGTATGTTGAGGGTTGCGGCCCTGTGGCAGCTGTGCGCTGAGGCAAAGAGCATGGTCTTTGTCTTTTTGTGGTTGATTAGGAGTTTCGCTTTGTTAAACCAGGCTTCAATGTTGTAGAAGTCCTGTTGAAGACACTGCTCCAATACGATAGGTTCAGAATGACTGGTGTAGATCACCGCATCATCTGCATAGAGAAGGATTTTTTGTTGGCAGGCTAGTGGAAGGTTATTTAGAAAGAGGCTAAAGAGGGGTGGGCCAAGGATTGATCCTTGGGGGACTCCAAGGGACACTTGTAGGGGGTCAGAGAGTACATTGCGTATTTTTACCTGCTGAACATGTCCAGAGAGGTAGCTCCGGAACCGTACAGTGAGTGAGAGGAGAGTCCAATTACCTCTAATTGAGCCAGGAGAAGGTTGTGGTTGACCATATCAAAGGCCTTGGTGAGGTTGATGAAGGTTGCTCTCACCAAGTGCCCCTGGTTGAGGGCACTATGAATGTAACCGGTGAACTCGAAAAGTGCCATGGTAGTGCTGTGGTGTTGATGGAAGCCGTGCTGCTGCTGGCATTGTAGTTGGTATTTATAGAGGTGAGCTACCAGCTGATCGTAGACTATACGCTCGAGGGCTTTTGAGATAGGTGGTAGGATTGAAATTGGGCGGTAGTTGGCATGGTCCGACTTACTGCCTACTTTATGGATAGGGGTTACTATGGCAGCTTTCCAGAGGTTTGGGAAGGTACCCGTGGTGATGGATAGATTTATGATACAGGTCAGTGGGGTTAGCAGTTCATCGTGGGTAAGGGAGATTAATTTTAGGTCGAGACCCTCAGAGCTGTGCCTGGATTTCCCCAGGACTTTGACAAGATATTTTTTTACCTCAATTTTAAACAGGAATCTGATGTAGAAAAGGGGGGATTGGTGTGTTGTGGGGGAGCATATTTTTGGATTACCATCAAAGCATGATTATTGGCATTGGACCAGGCCAGAACTTTGCTACAACTTTCGGGACATCACATAACCATTAGACAACCAGGTATTTGAACAGTTGTACTGCAGTTTGCCAAAGAGAAAGTCAGTTGTATTACAACACCATTTTGGCACATTAAAGTAAACAAAATGAACAAAAATCATGGTCTAACCTGTATTGATCAACATTATCCACATGTTAGGTAATGGTTTGATAATTTTGGTGAAACAATTCTAAACAAAGGGGGAAACAACTAGTTAGCACTATAGACAGCCATGTAGCTCTCTGCCTCTGGCTCCAATGATGTCATCACTTTACACATTTGGCAGACATTTTAGGAAACAGGCAGAGCAGGTTTTCTTAAAATTGGAAGGCTGAAGCTTACTTTTTCGGATGCTACAAAACTATTTATGTTAGTCATATAAATGCAATGTTGGCATCAATGTAAACAGCAGCCTTTCCTTTAGCTCCTTAAGAGTTGAATGTTTAAGTAGTTTGTTGGCAAAATATTGTTTAGGTGTCCTTTAAGAAGCACACTGATTCATGCATACTCATTATGTACTTCAACTCCTCTGTGTGGAGCAAACATTTGTGATGTGTTCGGTGTCTAGTCGTGGCCTTCCAGACCCCATATTATTCTCTCCTCCTCCATTCAAGATATGTCAGCATAGCCATTGCTGTGCAGTCATAAAGAAAGAATTTTACTTTTAACACTAAAGTTTTCTTTATTCTGTAACCAAAAGAAGTATTTGGAACCCAACTTACAGTATTTGCATAAAATACTTGTCCAACTGCTGCAGTTACAGCATTCCACCAAAATGTCACTGTTCTCATTGCTCTATTGATTAATGTAGCACATTGAGTTGCAGTATAGAGTGTATATGTTTATCTATACTATTCTATAAAAACAGAACAAGAAATTAACCTGTTCAATCTAATGGACTATATTCAGGAACTCATCTCCAGCAGTTTAATGAGCCTTAACTAACCTGTCACTTGTGCTTAAGGAGCTGATAATGAAATTAGCCCCAAGTAGCTTCTGTAGGTCAAGAATAGTATGTTAGCTTTCTACCGTTGGTAGTATATCTGTCCAGTCTATTTTTAAAAAACTCCTTTGTTTCATTAATAATTATGATTTCAGATGACCTGTTCCAGAGATTTATAATCATTTCCATGTAAAAGTATTTTGTTATTTGTTCTGAATCTTCTTGCCATTACTTGGAGGGGCTGACCATGTGTCTTAGCATTGATGTCCTTAAATTTAACATTTACTTTGTTCATGAGGTAGGGGTCATGTCTTATACTGTAAAATAATAACAGGTCACCTCTTTTGCTATGTAATTCTAAAGAGTTTCAGATTTTCTAATTTTGGGTGTATGGGTTGTTCTTGGTCTCCACCAGAATTTTTGTTGCTACACGCTTTACCCTTTCGACCATGTCTGCATCTGCTATCCTGTAAGGACACCATAACTGATTACACTAGTCAAGATCTGGTTTGACATATGATTTAAATAGTGGCATTATGACCTCAGCTTTAAGACTTTTTATATTTCTTTTAATTGCTCCTAACACCCTATTGGCCCTAGACACTGCACTGATAAATTGCTCTTTAAAATCAAGAGTGTTACTAGTAAGTGTACCTAAATCTTTTTTCTTTTGTCATGGGTTTTAAGACCATATTACTCAGAATATATTGTTGCTGGTTATTGTTTCTTCCTAAATGCAGGACACAACATTTATTCAAATTAAATGACATGCCCCATTTATATGACCAGTTACTTAAAACATTCAGGTCTGCTTGGATTTGATGAGTTTGCTCTAATGTATTAGATGGACCACCAATAGTGTTGTGCGAAGTTGAGAAATTTCGTGATGTGAAATTTGCACATTTCGCAAAATATTTTGCGGGTGCGAAATTTCACCTGAAAACTGTGAAATTTCACCACACAATTTGAAATTTTACAATTTTCAGGTGAGATTTTACAATTTTCAGGTGAAATTTCACATTTTGCTCCCGAGAAATATTTTGCGAATTTCGCAAAATATTTCGAGTGTTGCAATTGCCGATTTTGCGGCAATTTCGCTGACAAAATTTTATTTCACAACATCTCTAACCACCAAGTTTAGGTCTGCTTGGATTTGATGAATTTGCTCTAATGTATTAAATGGACCACCAAGTTTAGTGTCATCTGCATATTTAACAACATAGTTCTCAGTGCTGTTGTCCAAGTCAGAAATGAATAGTTGGAATAAGATAGGGCCCAAAACTGATTCCTGGGGGACCCCACATGTCACAGCTCCCTTCCGGGATATGGAGGCAGTATGGTGCAGTGGTTTAAGGCTCTGAGCTGCAAATCTGGATACATGGGTTTGAATCCCACAGCCCCCACTTGTGTACTGTGTGACCCTGAGCAAGTCACTTAACTTCCCTGTGCTTCCAGGTCACACCTGTAAACAAGCTTTCAGCTAAGTGTACCACTCCTGGTTAAAACAATTCCAAAAAAAAAAAAAAACATTTATAGATACTCATTGAGATTGGTTAGTAAGCCAGTTAGCTATCCAGCTCACAATATAGTTAACAATATTTGCTTTAATCTGTTTTTTGACTATTGCCCAGTGTGGCATTGTGTCAAAGTTAGAGATGCAGTGATGTTTTTTTCTGCGGTTGAATTTGTGGCGAAGTCGCCAAATTCGCGTCCATGGAGCACTTCATGTAATATTCAGAAATTACCTGGAATTTGCCATGTGTGACTTTGCCTTGCTTTTTGGTTTTAAATGCAAATTGCACTTAAAAAAAACCAAAGCAAGGAGAAGTCGCATCCCCCCCCCACAGTCAGCAGTCTGACTTCCCTCCCTGGTGTCCAGTGCCCCCCTGGCTGATATCGTCATAACCCACAATTTAAAAAACATATTTTTTTTCATTAAATGCCTTCCCTGGTGTCGGTGCCCCCACTGCCACTGATCACTGGCCACAATAAATCCACTCCCCCTGGCTGCTGGCATCCTGACCTGGTGTATAGTAGTCCTCCCTCTGCCAATTGCCACCCAGCTGGCACCCACATCCAGACCACAATACTGTCTTAATTAAAAAAATAAATGTTTCATTTAATCCCAGGTGTCTAGTGGATCCCCAACCCTGTCAGGTAGTGCCCCCACCCCATTCCCCCCCAATCCCGACCCAAGTGGACCACTGGCACAGCCCTCCTCTCACATCCATGGCCGGCAGCCTGACTGAGGTCAATGAATGAGTGTGTGCTTGGGGTGTAGAGAAGAGGAGGGGGCTGCTGTGATGGTCCACACTGGGGGTGGGATGAGGGAATGGCATTGTGGGCCCCAGAGGGGTCCACAGTGCCATTTCACCCAAATCCTGCTGCCCCCGCCAGTGACCAGAGCAGCTCCCTCCCCTTTTCTACAACCCTGGAAACTGAAGAAAATGACCACAAGCTGTCAATGCATGAACGTGTGCTTGTACAAGCACATGTTCATTCACTGAGTCAGTCGGGCTGCCGGCCATGGAGGTGAGTGGAAGCTGTGCCGGTGGCCCCTCGGGTTGGGGAAGTGGGTGGGCACTTCTAGGGTGGTGAAGAGGGTTCCACTAGACACCAGGGATTAAATAAAACTTGTTTTTATTTTTAATTGACAGTATTGTGGACGTGGGTGCCAACTGGGTGGCAATCAGTGGGGGCAGGGGGACCACTAGACACCAGGGCAGGGTGCCAGCAGTCGGGGAGGTGGATTCATTGTGGCCAGTGATCAGTGGTGGTGGGGGTGCACTGACACCAGGGAAGGGATTTCAAGAAAAAATGTTTTTGTTTTATACATTGCAATTTGTGGTCCTTCCTGACGGCAATTGGTTGTGGTGGGGGGGCACTAGACACAAGGGCAGTGTGCCAGGGAGGAGGCAGGGGGGCACTACCACTAGACACTAGGGATATTAATTTTAGTAGTTTTGTTTTGGGAACTCCACACTTCAGGGTTGACTCCCCCTCAATGAATTGCCAACTTTTGCAGATTGCACTCTGTGAATTGAGCACTATTCACAACATTTTTGGTGGAGCAAATTTTGTCAACTTTGCCCACCTCTAGTTAAAGCCCTTGCAGAAATCCAACTGGATCACGTCTGCCGATTTGCCTTGATCCAGAATTTGACTAAGTGTTTCATAAAAGTAGGCAAGATTTGTAATACAGGAATGACCAGCTGTGAAACCATGTTGCCCCACGTCTGCGTCATGTTTAGTCTTCATGTGGGTCTGAATCATGTATGATTATAGACTCCAATATCTTCCCTGGGACAGATGTTAAACTGATTGGGCAGTAATTACTGATGTCCTGCCTTCTTCCCGTCTTATAAATAGGAGTTATTTTTGCAGATCTCCAGTCATTAGGGACCTCTCCCTCATTTAACAATTTTTTGGAAAATATTTGTAGAGGAACACAAATACTATCGTTCATTAATTTTAACATTTATGGGGTTGTAAACCAGATACTCCAAATGGTTTAAGTTCATCTATTTTCTTTTTTATTTCTTCAAGTTTAATTTTGTTAATATTATGATTTATCATGACACACTGATAGTGGCTTGAGCTGGCCATTGAATAAACTGAACAGAAATAGTTGTTAACGGCGTTAGCCATCTCTCCTGGTTCTGAGATAACAATATTGTTCTGTAGGATGGCTGTTAGATTTGAGTTTGATTTATTAATCAATTAATGTAGTTGTAAAACTGCTTGCTGGTTTGTCTAGAAGCAGTTGATGCTAACTCAAGTTCCAACCTCCTTTTTGCTTTGTTGATTGCACTTTTTGGAAGTTTTTTGAGTGTTTTTGAATTTTTCCGATACTAATGCTGTGTTGGTTTGTTTGTAGTGCACGTAATATTTGTTTTTTATTTTTATTAACTTTAGGATTTTTTTATGTAACCATTTTGGTTTATCCCTTTTCCATTACACTTTTTAACACGTTTTATGTGTTTGTCACTAACCTCCACAATGATTTGTTCTAAGCTTTCTCAGCATTCTTCGGTAGATTTATCATCAAATAAGGCATGCCAGTCAATACTGGAGATGTCTAAGTTAATACCTATCTTTTTTGCTCTTTTGCAAAGGTAAATTTTAGTGTGTCCTCTTTGCCTATGACAGGTACATTAAATATTAAATATAATACCTGAATGATCAATGTTACCCAGTGGCTGGCTGACTACACAGTTTTTGATGTTTAACTCACTACTTATGACTAGGCCAAGTATGTTATCTCCTCTACTTGGTACTGTAGCATGTTGTACTAGATTAAATTCCATACATGCATTTAGGAACAAGGCACTTTGTTTTGTGTTTGCTGTTTGGTTTGTCCTGTCAATGTTACTATAATTAAAATCATCAACAAACACAGTCCTGCCCATGTCACATGCCCTTATTAATTCTTGAATTATTTCTTGATTAGAGTTATCATCACACGTTGGTGGTCTATAACAGATATCAATAATGCTTTCAGAGGATTTCCTATTAATTTTTAGCCAAATAGATTCAGTGTTAGGTGTTTGAATCTTAACTTTGTGTGACATGTTAGTAGCAGTAATATTGTTGGAGATGTAAATTGTGAACCCTCTGCCCTTCTTGCTTTTTTGATCCAACCTCAATAAACAGTATCCCAGGATAGTTCTATCCCATACATCTTCTTCAGTCCACCATATCTCAGTAATTAATGCAATATCAATTACTTGTTCTGAATTCAAAATTGTTTGGAGCTCGCCCCTCTTATTGTTAAGACTTCTGGCATTGCATAAGAAACATTTAATGTTTTTCCTCAGTGTTATGCCCATGGTGCAGAGCACGTTATTATCAGATGACACATTACTGTTCATAAGATCTTGTTCCCCTCCCTCCAGCGAAATCAGTTTAAAGGGATGACTTCCATATTAGCCTTAATTAGTCTCCCAAGTATAAATGCCTCGTTTTCATTAAGCTGCAACCCGTCCTTACTGTACAGGTGATTTTTTTTTTGGAAAGTGGGCCCAGGTGTCAATAAATCCCAGTCCTTCTTGTTTACACCAGTTCTTGAGTCGTTGTGTTAATTCTAACAATGGTGCTGTTTTTTTTTTTTCAGGGACAGCTCTTGGGATAGGGAATATTCCTGAGATAAGAACCTCTGCACCAGTGTTCCTTATGTTTCTACCTGTTTCGATTATATCGTGACATGTGTCTTTCTCATGATAAAAGCCTACGTTGTTAGTACCCACATGAATGATGACTATTGTTTTTTTCCCACAACTTTTTAGTATGTTCAAAACCCTTGTACTTAGGAATTGGATTTTGGCCCTGGAAAAACATGATATTATTCTGTTTAATTTATCAGGACCACATATTACGGAGTCACAGCGCTTGGTTATGGAATTACCCAAGACCAGTATCTCTCTTGGTTTATGGGTACTTGTTTCGGTTTGCTTGCTTGATTCATCTGCTTCTTCATAATCATCATTGGGTAGATTCCTATATCTCTTTGTCAGTGTTAGGTCAAATACACTGCCTTTTTAATTGCTTAACTGTGTTTTGTAGTACACCAGTCAGTGTTTTTAGACTACCCTACTTCAACCCTTCCCCTCTTACTTCTCATATCCTCAGTATGTGACACACTACTATAGTGTTCCTCATCTCTGGTCCTTTTTTATTGCTGGTTGTTTGTACCTCTAATAGTTTTGCCTGTTCAGTCTCCAGAGTGTTAACACATTTTTCCATATTTTTTTATTTCTAGAACACTCCTTAGCTCAGCTTGTATAGTCTTTATTTGTGACTGTAGTTCATCATAGGCATGACATTTAATACAGGTAAAAACTTTGGCTATCATTAGTGAGGACTTCTCAGCAAAAATGTTACATTTGTTACACAGCACTAGTGACCCCTCCTCACACAACAATTTGAGCAGCTCACAAACTGGGTCCATGATGTACAAATCCTTGAAGTCAATTACTTTGTGTGTGTGTGTGTGTGTGTGTGTGTATATATATATATATATATAAATATATATACACACACATACACACACATATATATATATATATATAATATAATATAATATATATGTATTATTGTATATGTGTTTTTTAAAGTCTGCTTTTATGGCTATACTCTGCTTTTAAAAAGGTAAAATAGCACCACAGGAGAGCTCCAAGGGCTTCCCAATCTATAAAATAATTACAGCAGCAGCCCCACGATTTGGGGGGTCAAAAGGTCAAAGACAGATCATTTTACAGTTGAAAACACAATTAAAAATACACCAGCACAGAAGTGGTTAAAATATTTAGCCTCCAATGGCTCTCCAAGGACTTTCCTAGTAAAATTACCATTGCTCTGATTCAGTAATCTCCCATGTAGTTTGATGGAACATTGCTGAATCAGGTTATCTAATGCAAAAGAAAATTATGTTCATGCCAGGAGGTAATGTTCCTGAACACATGCCTATATGTTTTATTGCAAAAGTAATATAATTGCATACTTATAGCCAAAAATTAAACACAGCTGAAAAGCGTACACCATGCTGGAGAGCAAAAGGTACACATTGAATTTAGGGCGATTCCCTATGCAGTTTGTTATTTGTGTGATTGGTACTCTATTAGTGCTTTTCGGTATGTGTTATGTGTTATATCTCCCCACGCCCTGCTCATGCTACCCCTCCCCCTCACCTGAATTTCTCTTGGCCTCCCGCCACTACTCTTTGCTGCTCTGTTTACCTTATGCATTGTCCTATGTGTTATATATGCCCACCACTCATTGTTCATATTATTTATTGCTGTACTAGCTTCACTGTACTAGACTCAAGGTGCCTATCCTCTCATCACCTCATGTATTTATTTATTTATTGCTGTATTAACCACACTTTGTACCTGATGCAATGTACAGTATAATGTAATTGTTTTGTTACTTCCTGCTACTGTTTATCATCTTGTATAATTGCATACTATGTCCTTATCCCCTGCCCCGGGTTGCACCTGGAAACGAGCCTAGGCTCTGCGTGCCATTTCCGGTTATCAACTTTCAAATAAATATTTCAGTGTGTCTTACACATATTTCATTATGTGCTATACTCATTTGAGAATGCACCTTTTTCATTCTGTTTTGATGTGCTGGTATGTGTACTACTCAATTTAGCATGCTAAACTCATTTTATTATACTTTACATTCCTTTTGGTATTACACAAAATTTAGTATGTGTTTTATTTTCGTACATGTTATACATATTTTATGTAACCCCCCTGCAAATGGGGGTTCCCAAAAGACTTCCAGGAGCTTGCTTGAATGCTCCAAGCCTGAATGGTGTTTGGCGTTTAAGCTATTTATCAGTGAGTGTTTTTAGAACCTCTGGTACTGTCTCTTTAAGAGCTGTCTGCTTGCAGACATAATTAGTTTGTATGGGGGACTGTGTGTTTTTTGATTGAGTACCACTCAAGCTGCTGCCAATTCACTCCATTTTGCAGTCACTAGGAGTGCAAAGGAACCTATCTGAAAGATGTAACTGTTTGCCAGAAATCATTTACAGTAATAATGAAATTACAGTTTGTCTAACCTGCTTTCTTTTGCAGTCAGAACTGTGTCTGCTAGTTCCCCATTCTAGTTTTGAACTGCTGAACTGGACCAATCAGTGTGTGGGGTAAGCTAGCTCTAAAATGGTGCCTTGGACGAATCAGAACTTGGACTCATAATCTGAGCCAGCCACAAGAGGATTGTATGGGCAGTGACTCTGGGAGATGTAGTTTAGACTTCAGCACCTTTTTGGACCAACAGCAGCAGTCTATTGTGAGTGACAGCCAATCCAGTCAAGAACTGGGAGGAACTCAAAGGAAGTGCCCGGTTTTGTCGGTTGGAGTTTCAGTTGAGCTTTGGCAGTGAAGAAGGAAGGAGCCCTGTGCTTTTTCAGTGTGCAGTTTTAGTAAAAACGTGTAAGGCCCAGAGTTCCGGGTCTGCAGCTTGTAACAGCTTGTTAGGACTGAATCCATCCTGTGAAAAGAATCAAAGGATCTCTGAAGAGTAGAAACCAGGCTCACCCTGTAGAAGACTGGAGGAATTGCTGAAAATTGCACTCTGTCTGTCAGGAACTGAATCTGCTGTGTGTTCTCCGGTATTGTGCAGTAATTGCGATCGGGATACAGCTGCAGCCTGCCTGGTATAGTGCTTTCTTTTATATGGATGTGTGAAGAGGTTTGTGTACCTCAAGTGAGCCCTGCTGACATTGAAGGACCCTATCTTATTTGGAGGTCGTGAGTACTAATTCAGGGTCGCTCCCTGTTGAATTGCCACATTAAATCCAAATGGAATTACTGTACTGCTGACTGTTTAATTCTCCTTTTCTCTGTGTGAAAGGGCCCCTACCAGCTGCCACGGTTTGGACTAGCCACTAGGGCTTGGGTACCCAGGGACAGTAACTGATAGGGATAGGCCTGTGCACAGAGCCATAGGTAGATTATTAGAGTGATAAGCTAATTAACCTGATTTCCCCGTCCTTGTTATATCCCCTAAATAAATCAGAGCTGCTTGTTTCAGCAAAGTTATACTGCCTGAGGTATTTGTCTATGTTAAATACTGTACTGTGATTGTTGCACTGTATCTCATTTCACAGGAGGTCCCAGTGCTGGAACCAGACCTGGGGTAAGTGTATACTGTGAAGGTAATTCTGATATATGTGTGGGCCACTAGTGGGAAGAAAGGGGTTGCAGTGTCCCAGAGGGCTGTGACAAGTTAGTTTAACTATTGCAACCCTGACCTCTGGGTGGAGGCACCCGCCATTGGATCCAGGCCCCTCAACCTGTTAGTGGCAAATCAGGCAGGGGTAGTAGCCCCTGGGATAGCGCCATCTAGGGGTTACATCTTGAGGCTCACCGCTGGGATTGTGTGTCCTCTAGTGGCCATATTTACTAACCACTGTTAAGAAAAATGGGTACCCCGACAGAAGTGGCTGTGCACCGCTGGTGGAGTGGTGTACTGGGGAGGAGATCGACCCCCAAATGCTATGCTTATCCTGGACATCCCCTGGGTATCAATCGGACACTGTGCAGGGAGTACTTTCCAAGGTGGAAGGTTTACAAAACCCTGTGGTGGTGGGTCGGCATGCTAATCTGCTCACCCACACTTTCCTGGCCCTAGTAGAGTTTAAGGATCCCATAGATAGCTCCAAAGTGCCACAGACCATTACCCCAGAGGAGCCCTCACTGCTTGGAGAGTGATAACTAAGGACAGTAAAGACCGGGGAATCAGCCCCACCACTATCTGAAACTTTTGAGAAGAAATTTGCTGAATGGTTGCTGGGAGAGGGGAAACTGTGGAGGACTTGAAGAAACTATTCCTTGCCACCTGGGGTGTTCCTCCCAACACCCTCCTGCTCCAGTGCCCGTAATGGTGGCTGAACCAATGCAGACTCCTATTTCTGCACCTGCCATTAGTCACGACTCTTCCGAAGGTTGAGGATCTTCTCTGGCACCTCCCACCCCCAAGGGGAGGATGACTGGGAGACCTGGATAGAACTATGTTGCCCCAAATTGCTAGAATGGCAATGCTCGAAGGCTGAGGCGAAAGAGGGTTAGTGAGAGCCTCCGAGGTCCTGCCCTGGCTACCATCCGCAAGAACGGGCCAGTAACCCTGAAGCGACTGCACAGGCTATCTTGAGGCCTTGGAGAATGTGTATGGGAGCCCAGATTCTGATGAGGACCTATGGTGGAGAGTAAGAATGCACAACAGTACCAAGGGAGTTGTTGTCTGTGTATGTCTCTCGGCTGGAAAAATTGTTGCAAGAATGCCTCAGAAAGGGTAGTTTGCCAGCGATTGAACTGGACCGAACCAGACTGGACAGAATCCTTAAGTCTGCCCCCTTCTCAGAACTGCTGTTGCTTCAGTTACGCCTGGCAAATCGACTGGAATCCCCACCCTCCTATGATGAGTTAATGAGAGAAATTCGAGGAGTTGAGAAAAGGCGACCTCGGGAGGTACCTGCACCAACAGCTGTGGCTATGACCCGAGTGACTGAGGGTGACCCATCAAGTGAAGTTCAGGGGCAGAGGTTGACAGTCAATGAGTGCTCTGACAAGGAAAAAGATATGCCACAATGGGGCGAACTGTTGAGAGAGATCCGGGAATTCAAAAACAGTCCCTTTATGAAGGCCACGCCTGCAAGTACGGGCCCTGACCTATATCCGACTGCATCTGCCATGGGGGTGGGGGTACCCACCCATGTATCTCCTGCTGATAACAGCTCCAAACTCAATTCCTTGACCATGGAAGTGGAGAAACTGACGAGATGTCTCCAAATGCTTATCACGCCGCAGACAGAGATGGCACCCAGGTTTCCAGTTAGTAATACCCCGCCCTGGCTCCCAGTGTGGCGCCGGCCAGCTCAAACTCCAGAAAGTATGTTTTGCTATAATTGTGGGAAAGATGGGCACATGAAAGGAATGCCAGTCTCCAAAAGACACTGACAAAGTTGCATATAGGCTACAAGGAGAGCTTGGAGAAGAAATCAGTGGTTAAGAGTGCACGACATGATCCCAGTGAGGGCACCAAAATGCTAATTCACGTCCTTTTGTGGCAAGGTCCATTGCCCAGGCCCCCACTACCGCCTCTCAGACTGGTCCAGAATAGTGGGTCCTCCATGGAGACCACTGTAAAGGTGAATGGAGTGTCTACAAGAGCTGTATTAGACAGTGGCTCCAATGACAATTATGTTCCAGGATTGGTATCAGAAGCATTTGTCAGACGTACTTTACAACCATTAGAAGGACTGCATGTATGGGGGTTAAGTGAGAAGGCCTACCCCTATTCGGGTATATCCGAATTTGGCTGTCTTTCCCACCTCCGTGGCTGGAGTGGCCGAACAAGTAGAGACCTAGCCTTAGTGTGTCCCCCACTGGACTGTATGATGGTGTCCTTGTTGATTGGAACAAATGCTCATATGTTCGGAAGGCTGGCACAGTTGTGTTATGAAAACAGGGTCAAAGACTAGTAGAGCTTTAAGAGTTCCGGCTTTAATTAAGAAGGCCTATGAGGCACAGAGAGATGCTGAAAAAACAGAACCAGAGGAACCGGTCGGAATTGTATGGAAGAAGGATCCTGAGTCTCTGATCCTGGCCAAATGCCCAGTGTACCTTACAGGGAGAGGTCCATATCAGAAAGGATGTTAAGAATAAAATATTAATGTTGGATGCACCAGGCGATGGAAAATTGCCAGAGGGACTGCTGGTCAAGCCTAGTATTTTGCCCGCTAGAGCCCATGCTTATGCCAGAAGGGTAATGGTCCAAGTTCATAATGTGTCTGAAAGAGACATTCGAGTAAACAGAGGTTGCATCCTGGCTAATGTGCATTGTGCAGACACTGCAGTGCTACCCAGCAGCAAGAGTTCAAGGAAGAATGACAGAGTAACGCCTGACTTGTTTGATTTCGGCGACTCCCCGCTGCCAGCTGAATGGAAAGTGAGGATCAGTGAGAAGCTTGCCCAGAGAGACCAGGTGTTTTCTTTAAAGGAATGGGATGTAGGATGCGTGCAAGGAGCTGAGCACAATATCCGGCTGCATGACGAAAGACCATTTCGTGAGAGGTCTCGACGCCTGGCACCTGCTGACATAGATGATGTGAGACGGCATCTGCAAGAGATGTTAGCTGCTGGTGTAATACAAGAATCCAGAAGCCCTTATGCTTCCCCCATTGTGGTAGTGAGGAAAAAGAATGGAACAGTAAGGATGTGTGTGGATTATCGCACCTTAAACCGGCGGACTATCCCTAATCAGTACACAATGCCCCGCATTCAGGATGCTTTGGACTGCCTAAACGGGAGCAAGTGGTTCTCTGTGCTGGATCTCCGCAGTGGGTACTACCAGATCCCGATGGCCCCAGAGGACCGTGAGAAGACGGCCTTTATCTGTCCGCTTGGCTTCTATGAATTCATGAGGATGCCTCAAGGGATTTCAGGTGCCCCAGCCACTTTTCAACGATTGATGGAGCGCAGTGGGGGACATGAACTTACTAGAGTGCCTGGTATACCTAGATGATGTTATTGTGTTTGGCAGCTCACTGGAGGAACATGAGAGCAGATTATTTAAGGTACTGGACCGACTGAGGACTTTGGCCTTAAACTGTCCATTGATAAGTGTCAATTCTTCAAACATCAGTAAAGTATGTGGGACACATAGTATCCACCGAGGAATAGAGACCGACCCAAGTAAAGTTGAGGCCTTGACCACCTGGCCACAGCCCAAAATCTAAAAGAACTGCAAAGATTCCTGGGATTCTGTGGTTATTATCGGGCGCTCATCAAGGACTATTCAAGAGTGATCCGCCTTTACTTAACCTTACCAAGGGTATCCCCCAACCCACAAAAATACCAAAAGTCAGCGCCCTCAAGACTGAAAGAGTGTATTTTCATCCGAGTGAAGTATTTGGGGCCCGCTGGACTCCTGATTGTGAGACTGCTTTTCATGAGATCATATATCAACTTACCCATGCTCCAGTGCTGGCCTATGCCGATCCAAGAAAACCTTACGTCCTGCACACTGATGCTAGCTTGCAAGGGTTGGGGCTGTGTTGTACCAAGAGCACGAGAATGGCCTGAGACCAGTGGCCTTTGCCAGTAGAAGTCTGACCCCATCCGAAAAGAACTATCCTGTACATAAGTTAGAGTTCCTAGCTTTGAAGTGGGCTATTGTTGACCAATTCCATGAGTACTTGTATGGGGCTAAATACTAGTAAAACTGACAATAATCCTTTGACCTATGTGCAGACCTCAGCTAAATTGGATGCCACTGGCCATAGGTGGCTTTCTGCATTATCTACATATGACTATGCTCTCGAATACCGAGCAGGTCTGAACCACATAGATGCTGATGCTCTCTCCCGGAGGCCTGTTCCCCAGAGTGATTGGGTCCGATTGGCGGAACCTGACATTCGGGCACTCTGCCGCGGGTTTGACAGGGAGGAACGGATGTCCACGGACGCAGTGGACTGCATGGTGGATTGCTTGGGACCCTCTGAGAATTGCATACCTGCTGCTTATTGCCACTTTTCTGCAATAGACATTGGTGCACTGCCTCAGCTGGACAATGACAGTATTCGCTGGCTCAATCCGCGATCCCATGATCAAAGCAGCTTTAGAAGCCCTCTATGCAGGAAAAGATGTGTCCAAATTACGCCCACTGATTTGAGAACTGCACTGTTATACAAAGAAGGTCCTAAGTTGAAACTGATCAATAAACTGTTATACAGAGAAACAGTAGACAGAGGGGACAAGTAGACAAACAACAACTAGTGCTGCCCACTGCCTTCGAGACTCAGTACTGAGGTCCTTGCACAACCACATGGGGCACCTTGGTATAGACAGAACACTTGACTTGGTGAGATCCAGATTCTATTGGCCTAAGATGGGGGCTGATGTGGAGCAACACATTCGAACTTGTAGTCGCTGCTATAGAGGAAAGCTTTGCCCAGAGGGCTGCCCCCTTGTTAACATCACCACCAGTGCACCCATGGAGCTGGTCTGTATTGATTTTCTGAGTTTGGAGTCAGATCAAAGAAATATCAGTAATGTGCTGGTGGTCACTGACCATTTCACGAGATATGCCCAAGCTTTCCCACCAAAGACCAGAAAGCATCCACTGTGGCCAAAGTACTTGTAGAAAACTTTTTGTTCACTATGGGGCTCCACAAAGAATCCATTCTGATCAAGGAGAGACTTTGAGAGTCGCCTGATCAAAGAGATGCTTTCTCTGTGGGGAGTGCGAAAGTCCAGAACCACTCCTTACCACCCCAGGGGACCCACAGCCTGAACGTTTCAACCGCACTTTGCTAGATATGCTAGGCACCCTGCACCCAAAGGACAAGCCTAGATGGAGCCAACAAATTAGCACCCTGGTACATGCTTATAACTGCACCAAAAGTGATGCCACTGGATTCTCCCCACCGCCTGATGTTTGGAAGAGAAGCTCGACTACCAGTAGATGTGTGTTTTGGGGTCTCCTGATAGGGTTCAAGCTGACAACTATTTACAGTATGTGCAAAAGTTAAAGGCCCAGCTAACTCATGCGTATCAACTGGTTCAAACCATGGCTGCCAAAAGAAATCTGGCCAACAAAGAAAGGTATGATAAAAGGTGAAAGCACAGGAACTCCAGGAGGGAGATCGGGTATTGCTAAGAAATCTGGGACTGCATGGCAAGCACAAGATTGCTGACAGATGGCACCATCTCCCTCACATTGTAGTGGGCAAACTAGATGATCTGCCAGTGTACAAAGTAAGGCCTGAGAATAATTCAAAAGATGTAAAAACAATGCATAGAAATCATTTACTGCCCATTGGACAAATCTTAATTGAGTCTGAGCCCTAGAAGATGCCCCTCTGACCAGTGACTAGAGCTGCTGCTAAGAAAAGATCAAGAAAGTCTGCACCTACAGAAGCAAAGTTAAAGTGTTCCCCTCCACAAGTCCCAGTTGAGCATGACTGTCAGTCCATATCGGAAGAAAGTGAGAGTGACTTTGAATACTATCCTTCTTACGAACTGAGTCAATTGTTTCGGGCAATCCCTAGTCAATACTGGAGATGAAGCTAGGCCTTCTGGACTGTCTAAGCCCCAGCTTCATCCCTGGAGCCAATGCTCCCAGAAAGTGAAGTGCAAAGCATCAGATCAGATGAAATGGAATCATTGTGCATGGTTGAACTGTTTGAGCTTTCAGGGAGGAAAATGATGGATTGGGTCAGACTGGTGATACACCAGAACAAGAAGAGTATTTTGAGTGCCCTGACAGTCCACTGCCAGTGTCCGAAAGCTCTCCCTACGAGCCAAATGTTGTGGACTCCAGAAACTGTAACTCCTGGAGCTGAAAGTGCCCCAAGTTCTAGCCTCTCTACCCCAGGAGACTCCCTGACAAGTGAGGACAATGCTGAAAATGAGGCTCAGAGTGCAGAGACTGTAACAGTTCCCCTAGAAAGACTGGTCGAGCTGTAAAGCCTGTGGTGCAGCTCAGTTATGATTCCTTGGGAGGCCTGTGGATTTGCCTCTCAATGTTGTCCATAAAGGAGTGTATGTGTCCCAGAGCTCATTGCCCAAACTGAGGCCAGTGCTAACTCCAAGTTACTTGTGTTGCTCCTCTCATATGGTGCCCTTGCCCGTCCAGCCCCAAGGTAACTGATAGGAAGGGCCCCCTCTTCAGGTTTCATGTACAAGAGGTAATAACTTGAGTTATGGTACAATGTGTATGTAATACTGTGTAAAGAGCGACGACTGCAATGTTTCAGAAATGTGTTCTTGGTAAATGATATATTGACTGATGATTACATGTGCGAGCCTAATGCAAATGTATATGGTTGCAGTTGAAACTTATAGGGTACTTGTTGACGGACGTCAAGCTTTCCCAGGCCAGGAAGGGTGTAACCCCCTGCAAATGGGGTTCCCAAAAGACTTCAGGAGCTTGCTTGAATGCTCCAAGCCTGAATGGTGTTTGGCTAGCTTCATTTATCAGTGAGTGTTTTAGAACCTCTGGTACTGTCTCTTTAAGAGCTGTCTGCTTGCAGACATAATTAGTTTGTATGGGGACTGTGTGTTTCTTTGATTGAGTACCACTCAAGCTGCTGCCAATTCACTCCATTTTTGCAGTCACTAGGAGTGCAAAGGAACCTATCTGAAAGATGTAACTGTTTGCCAGAAATCATTTACAGTAATAATGAAATTACAGTTTGTCTAACCTGCTTTCTTTTGCAGTCAGAACTGTGTCTGCTAGTTCCCATTCTAGTTTTGAACTGCTGAACTGGACCAATCAGTGTGGGTAAGCTAGCTCTAAAATGGTGCCTTGACGAATCAGAACTTGACTCATAATCTGAGCCAGCCACAAGAGGATTGTATGGGCAGACTCTGGGAGATGTAGTTTAGACTTCAGCACCTTTTGGACCAACAGCAGCAGTCTATTGTGAGTGACAGCCAATCCAGTCAAGAACTGGGAGGAACTCAAAGGAAGTGCCAGTTTTGTCGGTTGGAGTTTCAGTTGAGCTTTGGCAGTGAAGAAGGAAGGAGCCCTGTGCTTTTCAGTGTGCAGTTTTAGTAAAAAACGTGTGTAAGGCCCAGAGTTCCGGTCTGCAGCTTGTGTAACAGCTTGTTAGGACTGAATCCATCCTGTGAAAAGAATCAAAGGATCTCTGAAGAGTAGAAACCAGGCTCACCCTGTAGAAGACTGGAGGAATTGCTGAAAATTGCACTCTGTCTGTCAGGAACTGAATCTGCTGTGTGTTCTCCGGTATTGTGCAGTAATTGCGATCGGGATACAGATGCAGCCTGCCTGGTATAGTGCTTTCTTTTATATGGATGTGTGAAGAGGTTTGTGTACCTCAAGTGAGCCCCTGCTGACATTGAAGGACCCTATCTTATTTGGAGGTCGTAGTACTAATTCAGGGTCGCCTCCTGTTGAATTGCCACATTAAACAAATGGAATTACTGTACTGCTGACTGTTTAATTCTCCATTTCTCTGTGTGAAAGGGTCCCTACCAGCTGCCACGGTTTGGACTAGCCACTAGGGCTTGGGTACCCAGGGACAGTAACTGATAGGGATAGGCCTGTCACAGAGCCATAGGTAGATTATTAGAGTGATAAGCCATTAACCTGATTTCCCCTGTCCTTGTTATATCCCCTAAATAAATCAGAGCTGCTTGTTTCAGCAAAGTTATACTGCCTGAGGTATTTGTCTATGTTAAAGTACTGTACTGTGATTGTTGCACTGTATCTCATTTCACAGGAGGTCCCAGTGCTGGAACCAGACCTGGGGGTAAGTGTATACTGTGAAGGTAATTTGATATATTGTGTGGGCCACTAGTGGGAAGAAAGGGGTTGCAGTGTCCCAGAGGGCTGTGACCAAGTTAGTTTAACTATTGCAAACCCTGACCTCTGGGTGGAGGCACCCGCCATTGGATCCAGGCCCCTCAACCTGTTAGTGGCAAATCAGGCAGGGGTAGTAGCCCCTGGGATAGCGCCATCTAGGGGTTACATTTAGTTTATGCATTGCCCTCGGAACCACCAGGAGCTCCTCCTTGGTGGAGTGTAGAGGGCTCATGTTGTGGTATATGTTCTCATTCAGATGTGCTATACTCATTTCAGTATGCGGTACTATTTTGTTAAGTGTTGTCCTCATTCAGTATATCTCAGTCATATCACCATTTGTGATATACCCATTGAGGCATGTGTTATACTCATTTTAGCTGCTGTCATACTCACATCATAATGTGTTATATTCATTGCGACATATATCATACTCATATCAGTAAGTCATTGGTATGTGTCACATTCAAAAACTTGTCATTTTGAATTGAATGGCCTCCCATAGATGACACCCCATGGTCAGACCATATAAGGTAATTCAGCGACTACTGTATTTAGTGTCAAAGTATGCAGGGCAGTCTGGCATTCTGGTAACACATTCTTTGATATGCTATAGTGAAAAAGAGCATGAAACAGTCAGTACTCCTTTTCTTTCAGTAGTATCAAATTACCACAAGTTAAAGGGAACATTCATGATCCGTGCGCACTGTAGTTTTAAAATTCATGAAAAGATCTTTGACATGAGGTATTGGTCTACTGTGTAGCTAGCAGCAGTCTTGAGATATTGATGGTTATGTCAGCCCAATATTTATATTACACTGCCACCATTTTTAGAACTTTATGATATCACTGATGATCAAACAGCTTCTGGTGGGGGACTCGAGTTAGGACAGTAGATTTGGGAACAGGATGAGGAAGTGAGAGGGAGGTAAGGTGCCTACAAGGTCTGATGGTTCGGAGAGATGCGCAGTCAATCCTACGGATCGCTAAGTGGCAGGGCAGGGAGAAGCTGGATGTCACTTTCCATCTGGGGACTAATGACCTAGTAAGGGTCAGGGCTGGGATTGTGCAGGTTCAGGGAACTGGGGAGGGGCCTAAAGCAAGTAACATGCACAGTGGCTTTCACTGAGGTGTTTCCTGTTTATGGCCGAGGGGAGGATAGGTTACTCCACACCAGGAGCTTCAACTGGTGCTTAAAAGAATGGTGCTAAGAGGTGGAGTTTGGCTACACTGGGGACTAGGGACCAACCTGCAGAAATGAGGGCTTATAAGTAGGAACAAGGTGTGGAGGGCCATGTGTGCAAATGCAAGGAGTCTTGGAAATAAAATGTCAGGCCTACAGGCTATCATGGCAGAGGCAGACCTGGATATTGTGGCCATTACTTAGCCATGGTGTACAGGTAGCCATGACTGGGACATGGCCATACCAGGCTGCACTCAGCTCAGGAAGGTTAGGGAGGAGAGAAAGGGAGGCAAGGTTGTGTGGTATGTAAGGGAGGGCATCAAGGCAAAAGAAATGCAAGGGAACAAGGAGGGGTGGAACCAGTAGGGAAAGGTGGGGCTGGAGTTACTGTGGATCACCCTGGAGACAGGAGCCAGAGCCACAGTTTGCACTGGGGTGATATACAGACTGGAGTATCTTGAATACAGTAGGTTAAAAGACCCAAAGCAGCATGGATTCACTGGGGAGGGTTATGTCAGATGAGCCTGCTTGATTTCTTCAACTAGATAACCAGGGAAACAGATCAGGGTGGACCGGTGGACGTGGCCTACTCAGACTTCAGCAAGGCCTTTAACACCATACTATAGAGGAGGCTCATAAGGAAACTGGTCAGTTTTTGGGTGTGTCTCAAGGTGGTAAACTGGATGCAAAATTAATTGATTGATTGATAGGAGACAGAGGGTGATGGTAAATGACACTTACTCTGGGGAGGGAGAGTGACCAGGGGGTACCTCAGGGCTCAGTGCTAGGACCAGTCCTCTTTAATGTCTTTATAAGTGACATTGTAGAAGAGCTGGGAAAGAAGGTGTGCATCTTTCAGATGGCACCAAAATTTGCTATAAAGTAGAAACTCTGAAGGGGGTGGAGAGAATGTGAGACCTGAGGAAACTGGAGGAGTGGTCAAGGGTACTGCAGCTGGGTTTCAATGTGAAGAAGTGCAAGATCATGCACCTATGGCACAGAAACCCAGAGATGGAGTATATAATAGAGGAGGAGGTATTGAGAGTCACTACACAGGGAGGGACCTTGGGGTAATCATACTGATGATCTCAAGGTGGTGAAGCAATGTGACAAGGCAATAGCTAGGGCCGCAGGATGCTGGGGTACATAGGGAGGGGTATCACTAGTAGAAGGAGAGAGGTGGTGTTACCACATTATAGATCCCTGGTGAGATCCCACCTGGAGTACTGTGTCCAGTTCTTGAGACCACATGTCAGGAAGGACATAGACAGGGTAGAGGTTGTTCAGAGGAGGGCAACTAAAATGGTGCAGGGGTTGCATCTAAAGCTCTATAGGGATAGACTGAGGGATCTTATTTTGTATACCCTGGAAGACAGGAGGGTGAGGGGGGATATGATAAAGACTTATAAATACCTCATGGGCATGAATAAGGTACAGGACAGGAGTATTTTTCTGAGGAGAAGGTGCATGAGAACAAAGGAGCATGCAATGAAGCTGGGGGGGGACTTAGGAGGGATGCGAGGAAGCACTTCTTCACTGAAAGAGTTTTGGATGCCTGGAACAGACTTCCAATGGATGTGTTGGGGGTGAAAACAGTGGTGGGCTTCAAGCCAGCATGGGATAGGCAAAAAGGAATCATGGTAGGAAAGTAGGGGTGGTGGTGGTACCCAGAGATGAGGTAAGGTCTGCGGTGACAGAATATGCAGGGAAACATGGGCAAACTAGGTGGACCACGTGGAACTCCTTCTCCTTTAGACCCATTTCCCCCACTGAAACCCTAGACACCCTTCGCACCCTAAACCCCTCCAAAGGTAAATCCCCCGACGGTCTTGATAACAAACTTCTCTTCCTATCTGCTCCCGCCATCACTACCCCCCTCACAGCCCTACTAAACCTTTCCTTCACTACCGAGTCACTCCCCTCCGACTGGATGCATGCCACTGTTCTACCCCTCCCTAAAGGCGGCGACCCTACCTCTGCATCCAATTACCACCCTATCTCCCTCCTTCCCACCCTCGCTAAACTCAAGGAACACCTAGTGCTATCCCAACTCTCCCAATTTCTGTCAGAAACTAACTTCTTCACCCCCTTCCAGTCCGGGTTCAGAAAGCACCACTCCACCACCTCCTCCCTGCTAAGACTCACAGACCATATCCTCACTGGGATGGACAAAGGGCTAATCACTGCTGATATTTTCATAGACCTAGCAAAAGCCTTCAACACTGTATCCCATTCTCTCCTACTATCCTGCCTTTCTGGATCTGGGTTAGCCGATTCAGCCACAAACTGGTTCAGTGCCTACCTCCTAAATAGAACCCAATCCACCAAAATAGCTGACCACATCTCTTCCCCCCAATCACCACTGGCGTCCCCCAAGGCTCAGTTCTCGGCCCCATCCTCTTCTCCATCCTGCTAAATGACCTGCCTAACTCGTGCTCTTCTTCCGCCATTCACATGTACGCAGACGATACTGTCCTCTTCACCTCCGGCCGGACCCACGAAGAAATCACCTCCAAACTTCAAACCAACTTCAACAAAATCCAACACTGGTTCAACAGCAACCAACTCTCCCTAAATGCTAAGAAGACCAACTCCATGACTTTCGGTACCAGACAGCGGCTATCCAAACTCACCTCCCCTCTGAGATTCCACACCCTAAATAACACCATCCTCGAAGAAGTACCCGCCTTCAGGTACCTAGGGGTTTGGCTTGACCATCACCTCTCCTTCTCTTCACACGTGGATGCCATTGTCTCAAAATTACGCCCCAAACTTGGTGCCCTCTATAGAAACTGCACTTGTCTCCCACTTCCTGTTAGACGCGAAAGTGTCCAGAAAATGATTCTACCCTCCTTCGATTACTGTGATATAGTTTACAGCTCTGCTGCACAGACCACCTTAGCCAGATTAGACCTTCTTTTCAATGCATTCTGCTGCTTTGCCCTTGATGCCCCCCCCTTTGTACACACCACTGCATGCTTTATCGTTCCCTGTCCCTGCCTTCTCTAAGTAACCGGAGCCTAATTCATTGCACTAAATTCATTTCTAACATCTGGCTTGGCTACCTCCCTCCCTACCTCGCATCCGCTCTATCCTCCCCACCTCCTTCCTCGCACGCCCTCAGGTCTGCTGACGCTAGGCTACTATTCATCCCCCATTGAAGGACCTCCACCGGCCAATCCACTTTCTCCTACCTCTTCCCTAAACTCTGGAATGACCTGCCCACCCAGATCCGCCATTCTTCATCCAAACTCTCCCTTTCCTATGCCCTCTCTAACTTCCTTACCCACAACTGCTGCTGCCCCTGACCTCCCCCCCTTACCTCCCCTTCCTTCGCTCCCCCCTGTGCCTGACCAGCGGCCTGGCTATCGCCTAATTGTCTGGCCTATATTCTGCCCTACGCACTTACACTCTCTCTTTATTCACTCCCACTGTCAATTTCTCCCTTCCCTTCCCTTCAACCCGCCTCCCATCCCCCTCCCCTTCTCACCTAACCTCCCCTTCACAGCTCTCCACCCCACTCCCTCCTTCCTCACCCCATCTTGCCTCCTATTCCCCCATTCTAGCCTGTTACATCTCCCTTAGCTCAACTTGCTACTGGCACTAAGCCTGCTATCACAATTTCTGTTATGAAACTTGCACTTATGTACCACATGCTGCCTCAATGTGTACCATGATTTGTATTCCAAACCCTATTGTTCATGTTCAGCTCTGTTCCTAATTCGCTGTGTAACCAAGATTCTGTTTACTCGGTTATTGTTTGATATTGTATGCATCTTTCTGTTCTCCCTATGTATATGCTCAATTGTAATCCCTTCCACCAATGCTCTGTCTCTGAATTGTATTATTGTTAAGCTCAACCATTAATATGTTTACTTGCCTCCTCTGTAGCCCCCCCCCCCCCCCAGGTCACACCGTGAGACGAGCATCTTTTTGCTCAGTGTGCCTTTCCTGGTAAAACATTTTCAATAAATAAATAAATAATCTGCTGACAGTCTATGTTTCTGTGTTTCAGGTTGTGGCTAACCACATCACAGTCACACATGGCATGCTTTTCAGTGACATCATAAAGTTCCAGAAATGGTGGCCACGAAGTACTGTATCAATATGGGGCAGACAATCACTGATCTCCCCTGGACTGCTGCCAGCTACAGAGGTACTGAATACCTTATTTTAAAGCTTTTCATGGACTTTCAAACTATGATGGGAATGGCCCACAAATGTCCCCCCCCCCCGGATAAAATAACCAAGAAAAAACACTCATAAAATTGCAAAGTCTTCCAAGTCATAGTTGTTAAAACATCACCTCTTAAAAAAATATTTTGGGGATTCTTTTTACAGGGTCTCTTATTGTTAGGAACACCAGTTATGTCTCTGGTAAGATAAGCTAAAAGATTTTACAAACTGTAATTAGCTACTTTGTCTGAATGTACATGTAAACAATTAAACAACAGTGTGTTTATTACAGTAGTAGTTACAGAGACCTTGGTTAGGTCATGTTGTGAGGCATGCGATGAAGCTCAGTTTATCCAAACAGCAGAGGCATCCATTCATTGCACATGGAGTATGGAGTTGCATTTACAACATTGATCCTTTACTGCCAACCCTCATGTCAGTCTTCTAATGTTTATTTTTCCCACCCCAAAAAATCTTACCATCATAACAAGTAGTTTCTAACAACATTTTAAAACTAATAAAAAAGAAGTAGTAGTAGTAGTCATCTTTATTTATATATGGTGCCCTTCTTCAGAAGTTCTGGGCACGGTGCCCTTCCTCAGAGGCTCTGGGCACCATTACAATAACATAGACCAGTATGATAAAACAAGAATCAATATGTACAACCAACTAAGACCATATAAGGATAAAACATTAATAAATAAAGTAATAAATTAATAAATAGAAATATACTTTAAGGATGCAAAGTTGTTACATCTTCACCCCACACGCCTGTTGGAATAAGAAAGTGTTCAAGCCCCGCTTAAAGGCCTCCACCAAGAAAGCCTCCCTCAAAGCTCTGGGCAAGGAATTCCAGAGGACCTGGCCTCCAACTTTGAAAGTTCGGTCCCCCGATGTCTTAAACCTTGCCCTAGGAACCACCAGGAGGTCCTCCTCGGTGGAGCAGAGAGGGCACACAGGTATATGAGGATGCAGGAGTTCAGCCAGGTAGTCCAGGTCTAGCCTGTGTAGGGCCTTGTAAGTTAGTAGTGCCACTTTAAAGGAGATACACCACTCTACCGGCAGCCAGTGTGGATTATGCAGCACTGCAGAAACGTGGTATGTTCTCGGAAGGCTCATTAGTAAATGAGCTACTACATTTTGCAGCAGCCACAGGCACCACATTATACCTCCATTGACCCCAAGGTAGAGGGCATTGCAATAGTCAAGCCTCAAAGTCATGAATGCATGAACCAGTGTGGCCAGGTCACCAGAAGAGATAAGGGACTTAATCTAGCTGATATTCCGCAAGTGTAAAAAGCCATTCTGGACTACTGCTGACACCAGAGCCTCCACTGTCAGACCCTTATTCAGAATGACTCCCAGATTTTTCATCTTTGGGGTGGTTAAAAGCCTAGAGGTACTGAGCTGAAGTCTGGTTTCCCTCTCGGCAGCTGTTACACCTCCCCCCCCCCCCACCGATGGCTCGGCTCAGTCACTAGGACTTCAGTTTTCTCTTGGTTTAGTCTCAGCCAGCTCGATAACATCCAGTCTTGGATCTTGGGCAGGCATTTTTTAAGCACGCTGATAACATCCAATGTCCCAGATACAAAAGTACAGCTGGTTATAATCAGCATATCAATGAATCCCAAGCCCATACTGCCTAATGACCTTACCCAGGGGCAGCATATACATTGCAGAAAACACGGGTGACAGAACCAAACCCTAGGGTATGCCATGGGATAGAGTCCCCGGGTGCAAAGAAAATCTTCTAGCACTACCCTCTGAGTTCTGTCTTTGAAAAAGGACTTGAACCAGCAGATGACATTGCAGGTAGTAGGTTGCAGATGTAATTCCATAAGAGGTACTGGGGACTAAATTTTGTGAGGGGTGAGGTGGTGAGTTTTATGAAGGGTGCAGGGGAGGTACATTTCAGAAAGGGTGTAGAAGTGTGAATCTCAGGAGAGGTGCTAGTGTATACATTTCAGAAAGGTTGTCAAGGACTCAAAATGTTTGGAAGGATGTTGTAACATATACTTTTGGAAGGGTGAAGAGGCTCAGATTTTAGGAGGAGTATGCACAAATTTAGAATCTGACATCAAATGTTATTCCTTAATTTTTTTCTTTTCCATTATGTTTGACAATTGCGGAATTTTCTCAATGGCTATAAAGAAACATTTCTAATGAAGAGAAGACATCATCCTCCCATCAACACCTCCACCCCCACCAATATCATAGTACTTCACCGATTTTCTCCTCTCCAAACTTGCACAACTCTGCCTCTAAATTTCAAAATGTTACTGCCTGACAACAACGTGGGACCAAGCTAAACTCAAGGGAGTATCGCCAGGTCTATTGCGCTGATCATCCCAACTCAGTTTACATGAGATCCTTCAGTAAGAAAACAAAAGCAGCAACAGCAGAATGAGTGTCACCTGATGAAGGGACACATGAGGCTTTGAATGCTTGTATACTACTGTAGCTGTGTAAAATGTCTATGTCGGTTTTATAAACGGTATCCCACCAACAGGTCTAGTTTTCTTAGGACCAATATGGCTGCAAACATCCTTTTTTAAGAAGACCTGGCACAAAAAAATTTGATTTCTCTGATGATAGAATGCATTTTTAAGATAAATAAACAGGAGGATTAAAAACAAAGAGATTACATTTCTATAGGCCACAAGAATGTTTGCTAGCAAACAAGTGTCTTCATTACTTTTGATGGCTCCAAAGCAGTAGAACAATGGAACAAATCACTGTCACATGAGCCATTAGCTGAATAATGTTTTACTTTAACATTCAAATTAGCAAGCACACAAGGGTATCAAACTGAATTTATAGCACTGAGCAAATGTCACTCCTGCTGTGTACACCACATCCCAGTTAGAATGAAACAATTTTGCTACCATATTGAATGGCATTAAATGAAACAGATTATCAAAGCATATTGTGAATGAGACACTTCTGTGCAAACCAAGTTAACTTTAAAATATGGTGTGTGAGAGCCTTCACATGGCCCAGTGACAGGGTGTCATAACCATACTGGCAAAAACCACACTCCAGAATGAGCCAAGGTCTCAGTATGTAGGGTGCCTGATGATGCATCAGGGTGATAACATGAAGCAATGTGGTTTATGTGGCAGTTTTGCATTGGATGCCTTTATGTTATTAAACACTGTTTTTTTACCATTGGCTTTCCCTGTCCTTTGTGGGTCCTGGTTTATATGGTTCACTTAAAGTTGTTAGAAGCCTACTGATGACATGATACAGTCTCTTCAACATACTAACTATGATGACTCACAGTAGTCACCCAACCCCTCAGGCATGATAATGATGTGATAATAAGTAGTACTGTGATAATATTACATAACGTGCTTCATTGGGTTGCAGTAGAAAATTATAAAAAAATAGTGTGTGGACCTGTAGACTTATGACGGGAAGAATCATAATAAGGGTTGTTTATTTGTAGTTGCTTTATTTATTTATTTTTTTAAAATATTTTTTCTCCCATTGCCACTGTAGGTGGTAGATATATCTGCTTGTCGTGTCCCCCTGGCTGGGGACCACCATGGGTCTCTGTACTGGGGGATTTACACTTTAGTTTCCCCCTTGTCCCCCCTCCCCCGATGATGTCAGTGTAAAGGATTAATATCCAGGCTGGCAGTGTGCTAATGCATGTCCCAGCCAAGTGCCTAATGGTGTCCTCCCCCTCCTACACTGTCACCAGTGCATGCAAAGGTGACAGTGTCAGAGTGGCGTGACAATCCTCCCTCCTCCAGAGGAGCATCTACTGGGTTAGTCAGTCCTCCTTTCCCCAGCCAGCCCCCGGTGACTCAGGCTTGTTCCTGAATCCAGGTTGCCAACGTCCTGAATGGTAGCACTACCACAGTGCTGACAGGCCGGCATTGTATTTATTTTATTTGAATGGCATGAAAACGTGATTTGTGCAAATATGATTCGAGACTTGTAAAAATGTAATTTGTGAAAGCTTGATTCACGGCAACATGCTTCATGATTCGCCAAAAAAGTGATGTTAAGGAAAAGCAAAAAAGATATCAATGAGATCTGTAAGCTTCTAAGCTCTGGCAGCCTGTAGATTGCTGACAAGTGTCCTCTGACTGAAGATAGACTGCAGCTCATATAGTCTTCCTTCATGAAGAAAATGGAGTCCTACTGGGGAGCAGCTAACAGTCCTACTGTACCATTTACTGCAGGTCAGAAGGTGGCATTGTGCAGAATGCGTTACTTGTGAAAACATGATTTGTGGTAACATAATTTATGAAAATGTGATTCATTAAAAGATGTGATTCATGAGAACGTGCTTGTGCTTTTCTGCTATTGTTTTTTATAAGTATTATTATTATGTAAATATTGATATATTTGCAGTGAAAACGTGATTCAGGAGAAAAAGAGGGAGTGGAGGCTGGCCTGCTAGAAAGGAAAATTTCAATTAGCTTTGTAGGACCTCTGGAACACACTCACATAGGCAAATGAAGAAGACCCAAGATGATCAAGACTGTATTATTATTATAATTATTATTGTGTAAATATAGATTTATTGTTTATATGTAATGAAAATAAGATTCAAGAGGAAGACAGGGAGGGGGAGGTTGACTTCAGTGAAGGGCACTAAACTGCATTTTTACAGATCTTCCTCAACCCAAAATGCTTAGTTAGGATTGAAAATTTGGTGGACATGTGCCCCCTATGGGCAGCATGATGAAAGGCCCTGATCGCCACACCTCTGAGACAAACTGCATGTCTCTGTCTAACTGCAGCAGCTGACTCACAGATGAAAACAAGAATTGGTCAATGCCGAATGTTGGCTTGCTTGTATTTGCTGTGCAGTTGTTGGGCACCGATTGTGCAGCAGTTAAAATTAACAACAGTGAAATTGTCATGTTTTGGAAATGAAGAGGTTCACACAAAAAGTTGTTGTTTTCTAAACTGGCCCACTGGCATAGAGGGTTGAGACACTGGAAGCCACACCTGCTGTTACACCAACGAACCAAGTTCTGGAACGAGCTTGAGTCGCTGGCAGGGTGAGAAAGCACTGAGCATCTAACAACAGCTCTCATCTCCTGGGAAGGGGGTATACTGTGCTGCTCTAATATTCCCACTTCATGGAGGCACAGTGGCAGGGCAGAATCTGTGACTTGGAAGGGGTTCACTGGTGGCAGACTCATTGTGCACATGTGCCTCAATGCACACACTTGACTGCATCACTGCATGACTCCTGGCCAGTGGAGAAAAGTGAAAAAGTAGCAACTGCAGCATAATCCCATGGTTGCCACAGCTCCTGCACCACTTATAGGGCCTGGGGAAAGGGTTATCTGGCTTGTGCCTCAGGTTGGGTAGGATGGCCCTTCCTCCTCAACCCTGCCACGGGGGTGGGGGGTGGTAACATCCGTGAAGATCTCACTCCCCCAGCTAAGTCCCTGGGATGGTGGATGACAAAGGGGAAAGGGGGCAGCTGCTAGAGGAAGAAACACCTTAATAAAAAAAAAAGTTGTTGTTTTCTGAAATTGTGACCCTGAATTCTTAAAGATAGTATTTTATTACTCTGGGACATAAACATGACAGTTATCATTTATCACATGACCTGAAAATTGATTTTGTTGAATGCCCTTTAAAATATAGGTTCAAAAAGTAAAACAACTGCAATGGTATGAGTAAACATTGAAAACTGTCAACATTTATTCATAATTTTGTTCTTTTTTTGTGAATCTGACCCCGTATTTTCAATATAGTCATCTTATGACACCATCTTATGACTATGAAAGGTGTCATTTATGAAATCCCGGCCCAAGCATAATTTTGTGACATAAGTATGAAAATACTTTTTGGGCAGTATTTGAAAAAAGGATATCTGTCATGTTCATGATGAGATAGTGTAAAAAGTGGCTGTGTGGAAAATCTGGGGTCAAAAATCTGAAAAAATAGCAAAGTTATGAGTAAACACTGAAACATTTCAATGATTCTTCATAACTTTGTTTGAGATTTTGACACCAAATTTTCAACATAGACTTTTTATGTGGTTCCAATATCCAATCTTGTTATCTGTATCTGCATAGCACTTGATTCCCTATAATTGCCTAGGCTGTAGAATCAGCTTTTGTCATCTACCTTCCTTCCCTGGCATGAACTTCATTGCCCTCTGTTTGCTCTATCTAGTGACGTTTGTTGATGTACGTCCTACAAGACTATTGCGCAGTACTAACCTGCAATTATTGCTTCCCAAATGGCTGTGTTTACCAATGCTGACATTATGTTCATGTACACTAATGTCGTTAATTTTGTACATAGAAAAAATAAATTTTGTGGTCTTCTAATATGCTATTTTGTGGCACCAAATATTTGGTAATTCTTTACAGAGTTAAGTATATTGGTGCTCCTTCCAGGGAAGAAATCTTAAGAAAAAACATGTATAGCCAAAGCTTCTACATAGCTCGAAGTGCACTCAAAAACCAGTGATACAGCTTTTTGTGACCATATAATGATTTGTACTTCCTGTCAAAAAACACACTTCAGTAGCAGAACCATATTATAACATTTCCTAATTGTGTCTTAATGCTGTAAACACAGAGTGTTTGGTAAGCGCCAAATTCGAAAATCAATTTCTTAACTTTACTCATACGAAAGCTCCATAGGTAGTCCGTGGTTTCACCATGTAGGCGTACGTCCTGGATGCAAGCAACATGAATGCAGTAATGGCGACTAGGAAGTTCCAAGTTTGTTAGCGACCCTTCCCTTAAAACTGTTTGGTAAGTGGTTTGGTCCCACACTCTAAGGATTTAGGCAAATTGAGCCAGAAGAGACATATACAGACCTATGCTTAGCCCATCCAGTCTTCCCATTTATACTGTAATTGCTTGTGCTACAGACCCTGGTTGATCTATAGCACTGTCTCTTCCACTCCCTTCCTTTCCTCTATGATTCCCTAGTGCCTATCCTAGGCTTTTTTGAGCCCCACCACTGTTTCACTCCCACTACCACCTCTGGAAGGCTGTTCCAGGCATCCACCACCCTTTTCTGTGAAGAAGTACATCCTCACATCTCTCCTAAATTTACCCCCATCCATCATCATATCATGACCCTTTGTTCTAGAGCACCCCTTCCTCTGAAAAAGATCTCCCTCCTGTACCTTATTCACCCCCAAGAAGAATTTAAAGGTCTCAGTCATATCCTCTCTCTCCCTTCTCTCCTCCAGAGTGCACATATTGAGCTCCTTTTGTCTCTCCCTGTAGGGGTTTTGATGCAGACCCTGCACTATCTAGGTAGCCCTCCCCTGGACAACCTCCACTCTATCTATGTCTTTCCTGTGATGTGGTCTCCAGAACTGGACTCAGTACTCCAGGTGGGGTCTTACCAGTGACCTATAAGGGAGAAAAAACACTTTCCTCTTCCTGCTGATGATACCCCAACCCATGCACCCCAGCATCCAACTAGCTCTCCTGATTGCCTTATCACATTGTCTGGCCACTTTAGGTCATCCAATATGATTACCCTCAGCTCCCTTTCCTGCACTGTTTTTGCAAGTAACTCTCCCCCCATTTTGTACTCCACCCCTGGGTTCCTATGGCCCAAGTGCATTAATTTGCACTTTTTTGCATTAAACCCTAGCTGCCAAACCATAGACCACTCCTCCAGCCATTTTCAATCTCTTACCATTCTTTGCACCCCCCCAAGTGTCCAATCTGCTGCAGATCTTGTTGTCATCCACAAAGTGGTAGACCTTCCCTTCTAGCTCCTTTGCTATGTCACTAATGAAGATATTAAAGAGGACCAACCCCAGCACTTACCCCTCAGGTACCCAACTGGTCACTCTCCCCTTCTCAGAGCAAACTCGATTTACCACCACCCTCTGCCTCATATCTCCTAACCAGTTTCTTACCCACATTACCAGTTTATTATCCACCTCCATGCTACTCATCTTAAGGCCTTGCTGAAATCTAGGTAGGCCACATCCACTGCCCCTCCCTGATCCGACATTGGTCACCATGTCAAAAAAATCATATTCGTTTGGCGTGACCTTCCCCCTGTGAAACCGTGCTGCCTTGGGTCCTGCAATCTGTTGAGTTCCAGGTATTCCACAATCCTTTCCTTCAATAGTGTATCCATTAATTTCCATACCACCAATGTCAGGCTAACAGGCCTACAATTGCCTGCCTCTTCTTTCCTACCACTTTTGTGAAGTGGGACTACGTCTGCTCTTCTCCAGTCCTCTAGAACCACACCAGTCTCCAGTGAACTGTTAAACAAGTCTGCCAGGGGTGCAGCCAGTACCTTCCTGAGCTCCCTCAGCAATCTTGGGTGCATATCGTCTGGCCCTGTGACTTTGTCCACCCTCAGATTGGCGAGTGCTATCCTGACCCTCTCTTCAGAAAAGGGACTGGTGTCTACTTCCCTTCCCTCAAAGCTCCTAGTGCCTTTTCATGGTCCCTCCCCTTCCCCTTCTACTACAAACACTGAACAGAAGTATTTGTTTAGGATGTTTGCCTTCTAATAGTCCCCATCCGCATGGTCCCCCTCCTTCCTCTTTAACAATACAATCTCTCTTTTTTGTCTTCTTTTTCTCGCTAACATACCTAAAAATGTCTTGACCCCATTAGATACTGCCTGGGCTATTCTTTCCTCAGGTTGCACCTTTGCACTTCTTACTACTTTGCCTGCCTCTCTCCACTTCCCCTGATACACTTCCCTATCCTCCTCTCGCTGGGCTTTCTCATACCCTCTGAATGCCACTCTTTTCGCAGTTACCTTTTCTGTCACCTCCTTCAAGAACCACGATGGTCTCCTCTTCCTTCTGCTTTTGCTTACTTGTTTGACGTACATGTTTGTTACCTTTACTATACCGTCTTTTGGTCTGGCCCATTTGCCATCCACCCCTCCAGGACATCTCCTCCTGCCAGGTTCTTTCAGAATGATTCTCCTATTTTTGTAAAATCAGCCCTTCTGAAATACAAGACCCTCACCTTTGTGTAGTTGGATTCCAACACTGTTTCTATTTTAAACCACATTGTGCGATGATCACTGATCCCCAGATGATTTACCACTCTGATGTCTGCTACAGCACTATCCCTGCTAGTAAGCACCAGCTCCAGTATTGCCCCATCCTGAGAGGGTTGAATGACTAGCTGCCTGAGGAATGCCCCCTGCAGGCAGTCCAGGATGTCTCTGCTTCTAGCTGGTGCTGCCGCAGGAAAGCTCCAATCTATACCTGGCAGATTAAAGCCCCTGGCCAGCACCACCTCCCATGTTTAGCCATTTTGTCAGTTACTTCTAACATTTCTTTATCTAAGTCCTCCCCCTGTGACAGAGACCTGTAGATCACTCCTGTCCAAATAGTTGCTCCATTTTCTGACTCGAGGATGACCCATAACATCTCAACCCTCCCTTGAATTTCCTGTACTTCTATCGCTTTTATGTTTTCCTTAACATAAAGCACCACTCTCCTACTTTCCTTTCTACCCTGTCCCTTCTTACTGTCCTTTAGCCTGATATAACCATTTCCCAGACATGTCTGTCTATGCATCATGATTCAGTAATGAAAACATAGAAACAAAGAATTCGTCAGCAGAAAATGACAGCTTGGCCCACAAAGTCTACCAAGATGTTCCCTGCTTCATTTGTCTCCTCAGACCCATGGCATAGGTATGCATGGGCTGGACATAAAGGGATACTGGTAAATAGGCAGGGAAGGAGGACAGTCATCAGAGACCAGCTAGGGTCTGAGGAGACAGAATAAGCAAAGAACATCTCGGTAGACTGGATGGGCCAAGCAGTCCTTTTCTGCTGACAATGTCTAAGTTCCAATGACCCTAACTGGTCCCTGATGACCCTACTCCTGCCTATTGATTAACATTTCCCTATGTCTATCCCATGCATGCTTGAAGCCCCCCACTATTTCTACCTCCACCCCTTCTGCTTGCAGTCTGTTCTACATCCACCACCCTTTCAGTGAAGTAGTACTGCCTCACATCCCTCTTAAACTCCTCCCCTATCTTCATTGCATACCCCCTGGTCCCAGTGCACTTTCTAATTTTAAAGAGACTCCTCTGCTGTACACTCTTCATGTCTGTGAGGTACTTGTAGGTCTCTATCATGTCCCTGCTCTCCCAGCTCACGTCTAGGGTCTACATGTTGAGATTCCACAGTCTCTCTTCACAGGGCTTTTAGTGCAACCCCTGCACCATTTTAGTTGCTCTCCTGTGGACTTTATCCACCCTATCTATGTCCTTTCTGAGGTGTAGCCTCCAAAACTGAACACGGTACTCCAGGTGGGGTCTCATAAGCAAGCAGTACAGTGGTCAACATAACTTCCTGTCTCCTACTGGAGACACCCCACCTTATGCATCGCTGCATCCCACTAGTCCTGCCTACTGCTTTGTTACATTGCACTGGCATTTTGAAGTTGTCAGTTATGATAATCCAAAGGTCCCTTTCCTTTTTGGTGACTGTCAGTATTCCCTCCCCCCATCCTATACACCACTCTTGGGTTCCTATGCCCTAGGTGCATGATTTTGCACTTTTTGGCATTAAATCTTAATTGCCTTGCTCTTGACCACTCCTGAATTTTCTTAAGATCTGTCCATACTATTACAGATTTTGGTACCATCTGCAAAAAAAGTAAACTTTCCCTTCCAGTTATTCTGCTATGTCACTTATGAAGACATTGAAGATGACCAGTCCCAGTAATGAGCTCCCCACTGGTCACTCTCCCATGACTAGAGTGAATGTCATTAACCACCACTCTCTGTCTCCTATCCGTTAACCAGTTTCTAACCCGATTCACTACTTTGGATCCCACCCCTATGCTTCTAAATTTCCACCACTTTGGATCCAACCCCGAGGCTGCTCAGATTCTTTATCAGTCTCCTGTGTAGCACAGTGTTAAGGCCTTGCTATGTCAAGATGGAACACATCCACTGCCATGCCATAATTTATTTACCTGGTCAGTTGGTGAAAGAAATTCATCAGATTCATCTAGCATGACCTCCTCCCCCCCCAAATGAATCCATAATGCCTGTGGGTCTGCAACGCACTGGATTCAAGATGCTCTACCAGCCTTTCTTTAAGCAGGGTTTCCATTAATTTCTCCATCAATGAAGTGAGACTTACCAGCCTATACTTGCAAGCCTCCTGCCGCTCTTATGTAGAGGGAACACATCTGCTCTTCTTCAGCCCTCTGTTGACTAAGGCCATCAGTGGGGCAGCTAGCTTCTCCTGAGTTCCTTTAGTACCATAGGTTGTATCCCATTCAGTCCCATAGCTTTGTTCACCTTTACAGCTACAACTCCCTTCAGGATTCTTTCCTCTGAAAATCAACTTGTGTCCACCTTGCTCCCTCCCCCTTTATTTTTGCTACTTCCTGGTGGTCAGTTCTCCCTCTCTCCACTGTGAAGACTAAACAGAAGAACCTATTCAAGATCAGCTTTTTCTTGGTCCTCTTCTGTGCAGCCTCCCCGTCACTCTCCTAATCCTCACTATCCATCCCCTTGCTTTCCTCTTCACCCTTACCTGTCTGAAGAAAGTCTTATCCCCTTTAGCTACCCTTTTGGCTATCCTTTCCTCTGTGTGCACCTTTGCTCCTCTCACCACCTTACCTGCTTCCCTCTGTATTACTTGGTATACCTCCCTGTCCTACTCCCTCTGCTTTTCCTTATACCTCCTGAATGCCACCATTTTTTTTTCCTTCACCATCTTGGCTACTTCCCTAGAGAACCATAATGGTTTCTTTTTCCTTCTGCTTTTACTAATTTGTTTCACACAAAGGCTGACTGCCTCAATTATGCCCTCCTTTATGGCTTACCATTGTGCCTCTACCCCTCACACCAGCAATCAAAAGGGCTCTGTTGACAATTTCGGGTCAAAATCTGCAAAAAATAAACTTACGAGTAAACATTTAAAAAGTTCTGTGTTTTTCATAACTTTGTTGTTTTTGGACATTTTGACCACACATTTTCACATCAGTCTTTTTATGTTCCATCTTTTGATCAAGACAGGTAGAATTTTTTAAATCCTGCCCAAAAGGTGATTTCACTGAGCAACTGCAAAAACATGCTTTAGATGGAATTTGAAAAATTACATCTTCCTTGTTCATGAGGTGGGGTAAAAAAAAGTCTGTGTTGAAAAGTTGTGGCAAAAATGTAAAAAAATGACAAGTTATGAATAAAAATTCAAAACACATTGGGCCAGATATTCAAACTGCGCTATTTTGTGGCGCAAGCCCTTGCTCTGCAGAAAATAGTTGCGCAGGGGTGTGGCCGGAGCAATATTCAAAGGAGTTGCACTATTGAGCAACTCCTTTGAATATCACCCCCCCCAGCCACAGCCACTGTGCATGGCGCAGTGGAACTTGTGCCACCGCAAGTGGTCAGAGTGGAGCAATCAACTTGCGGTGGCGCAAGTACCATTGCGCCACGCGCAAATTTCCAATATTCAAAAGGTGACATGCAAATGGGGCCATAATTCATACAAGGCACAGGGGGCCATTTGCATCTGTTTATGGCCCCAGGCTTTGCATGCCATTAGCATAATAGGTGCACCGATCCGCGAGGACTTACGCCTGGCGCCTCTGCTAGGCAGCAGCTGCCGGGACCGACGCCCTGCAGCCCGATCGAGGGCAAGGGCAGTGGCCTCCCCGACTGGGCCCAATTGCAGGCATAAGCTACATCACCCTCAGCCTTAGCCCGATCACGGGCAGCAAAGTGTCCCCTAACATATCCCTGTTGGTCCAGTGGACCGCTAAGCCCGATCGCGGGCTGAAGAGGTGTAAACCCCTCCGAACATATCCCTGGTGGTCCAGTGGACCGATAAGCCTGATTGCGGGCTGAAGAGTTATAAACCCCCCCCCCGAACGTATCCCTGGTGGTCCAGAGGCCTGATAAGCCCAATTGTGGGTTGAAGAGTTGTAAAACCCATCCCCGAACGTATCCCTGGTGGTCCAGTGGACCAATAAGCCCGATCGCGGGCTGAAGAGTTGTAACCCCCCCGAACATATCCCTGGTGGTCCAGTGGACCAATAAGCCAGATCGCAGGCTGCATAATGTGGTGAAACCCCCCCAGGACCATATCCCTGGTGACCTAGTGTCCCCCCACCCACGAAGCCCCACCCGCTCCCCCCCCGCAGCCGGCGGACGGCAGCATCCCACCTGCCTGCTGCCCCGCTGCTCGCTGACTGATCACAGCCTGGTAGGCTGCACACCCATTGGTGCAGAGCAAGAGCCAATGGGCATGCAGCCCATACCATACAAGGCAGTCTAGATATGTGTATGAAGTCATTCGAGGGAGGGGCACTTTGCTGCCCGCGATCGGGCTGGTTGGGGGGTGATTTAAGCTTATACCCACGATCGGGCCAGTCGGGGAGGGGGACTTTTCTGCTTTTTGCCCACAATCGGGCCAGTCGGGGGATGTTTTACACTTTGAACACGATCGCAGGGGTAGAGGTTGCACAGGAGAGGTTGAGGATCAGCTACAGGTGGAAGCTGCTGTGTTGCGCCCTGCAATGCGGCAGCTCACCTGTGGGTGGCCCTCGACTTACTCCTTTTTTTTTGGCTCAAAGTTGTGCAGGCGCAGGTTGGGGGTTGCACCTGCACAACTCTGCACAGTCCGTCTGGACTTTAGTCAGAACCTACCAGCATGAGTCAGGACCCTGACCTGGGTCTGGGTCAAGTCAATAATAAGGATAGGAAGCATTCTGGGTCCATCCTACTCTACATTCACCTTCAGTATGAGGCTAGGGGAGGACCAGAGAAAGTAGATAGTGGGACTTGCCTAACTCACACTCTCCCATAAATGGGGGCAGGGATAAATCTGGCTCGGTCCTTGCTGAAATAGTCTGAAGGTCATTGGAGAGGGGGATCATTTTGGATCCCCTGAAGGAGGCAGTTGTTTGGCCCCTCCTTAAAAAACCCTCCCGTGACCCAGACTGTTTGGCGAACTACAGTCCTCTCTCTAACCTACCCTTTGTGGGTAAGGTTATTGAGAAGGTGGTTGTGTTGCAGTTGGATGATCATTTGACCAGCCACAATGTCTATGATTCTCTCCAGTCAGGATTTAGGAAGCGACACAGCACTGAGACGACCCTTGCCCGAGTACTAAATGACCTCCTGATAGCGAGAGATCGTAGGACCCGTTACATCTTGGTCCTTCTCGATCTCTCTCTGCAGCATTTGACACTGTAGACCGTGGTATTCTATTGGAATGCCTGCGGTTCATTTGTGGACTGTCTGATACAGTCCTTAGATGGTTTTGATCTTTCCTTGAGGGTAGTACTCAGAGAGTGGAGTTTGGAATTTATTCCTCAGCCCCTCTCCTCCTAGCCTGTGGGGTGCTGCAGGGTTCCATTTTGTCTCCCATGTTGTTTGCAATGTATATGCTACTGTTGGGAGAGATTATTAGGTGGTACGGTTTGAGTTTTCACTGCTATGAAGTCAAATTCCAGAAATTATGTGATTAGATGTCTTCCAACATGATGGTTTTGAATGCTAATAAGACCAAAGTGATGTTGTTTGGTAGCTCCGCTTGACTTAGCAATCAGTCTTCATTAATAGTTCATGACTTTCAGGAGAATTTACTTAAACAGGTTTTGGGGTTCAAGTACCTTGATGTTTTACTTGATCCCTCATTAACTTTTTTTTCTCAGTTAAAGTTGATAAGAAGGAAGGTTCACTGTAAATTGGGGCAACTGTATAAATTTAAATCTTATCTATCATATGATTCTTTGTTTAAAATTAGCTTTTGGGGTTTTAATCCCACATTTAGATTATGTTTCCTTATTGTATAGTAAGTTGGGGGTAAGAGAGAGGCAGATTTTGAATGTTATTTATAACAACATTTGCCAGGTTGTGTTGGATGTCCCGATTATGACTCACCATTGTTCTCTACACTCCTCTCTGGATTGGTTGCCTTCCCAACTCAGACATGAGTATTTTTTTGGGTACTTTGGTTCATCAGGCTATTTATTCGGATGGCATTTCTCCATTGCCTGACTTAATTGAAATCAGAGATGTTCAACCCAAAATAAGATCAATCCAGGGTGTGGTACTAGTAGCTCATTGTGCAAAAAAATAACTATGGTCTTCATTCATTTGAATATCAGGCTCCCTTATTATGGAATAACCTACCAACCTCCTTAAGATTAGTTAAATCTTATTTAGCATTTAAGATTAGATTCAAAAAGCATGTATTAGAATTGTCTGTTTGCACATGTAATGCTTGATATTTGTTACTTGTATATTGTTAATACTTATTGTTTGTTTTGTATCATGTTTTGTATTGTTATGTTTGTCCATGTCGGACTTGAAAAAGGGCTTTGGCCTAGTGTCCTAACCCGGTTAACAAATAAAATAAAATGATACTCAGCTGTTCATGTCCTTTGCACCCAGCCAGGATGTGTTCCTCTCAGTGTTTAACAACTGTCTAGCTGAGATCCAAGACTGGATGAGTGCAAGCTGGCTGAGGTTGAACCCAGCTAAAACTGAGGTGCTAGTCGTGGACCCAGATCATCACGAGGTGGATTTATCGGCAGGATTACCCTCTGGGCCATGGCGTGGGGGTGTTCAGCTGACTGCCTCAGACCAGGTGTGGAACCTGGGCATTATTTTTGATGATGACCTGACCCTGAAACCTCAGGTGGCAGCAGTGGTCAAAACCACTTTTTACCATCTGAGGAATATCCCCTGGGTGAAACATCTGGTTCCTCCCGAGGATCTTACAACTTTGGTCCATGCCTTCGTTACCTCCCGCCATGACTACTGCAATGCCCTGTACAGTACCTAGGGCTGCCGGGGGTTGACATCCGCAGCCTGCAGCTGGTGCAGAATGCGGCAGCCAGGCTATTGACTGGTACTTCAAGGACCAGTCATAAAACGCCTGTGCTCCACGGACTGCACTGGCTGCCAGTAAAGTGGTGGATCACCTTCAAGGTCAGTTTGCTGACCTATAAAGCCCTACACAATCAGGGTCCTAGTTACTTGTAAGATCTCCTTCGCTCTTACTGTCCCTTCCGCCCTCTCCGATCCACTGATGAGGGACTGCTAGAGATTCCCAGGGTCCATTTAAAGACATCTGGGGCCCAATCTTTTAGTTTTGTGGCCTGATCCTGTGAAATTCTCTACCTCAACAGGTGTGAGACTGCTTGACCATCCAGAGTTTTAAAACTGCATTGAAGGCACATTAATTCAGCCTGGCCTTCTCTAGTCCTTAAACTGCCTATGCAATTTATATAGTTTAAATTGCTGGATTTTTTAATTATGGTGCTGTTGTGTTTTATGATGTTTTTATGTTGCTTATTTTATGTACAAGCGCCTTGGTTGCAGAAAGGCACTTTTTATAAATAAACTTTGATTGATTGATTGATTATATGACAGAAGGAAGGGAAATGGAGGAGAAGGGGATAGATGAAAGTGTCTGCTGGCAAATGCTAGGAGTACAGGAAATAAGAGGAGGGCCTGGAGGCTGTGGTGGGGGCGGATGACCTAGACCTGATAGCAGTAACTGAGACATGGTGGACTGATAACCACAGTTGGGAAGTGGAAATACCAGGGTATAGTCTATATAGGAGGGACAGGAGAGGGAGAAATGGGGGTGGGGTCGCCCTATACATAAGGGATAGGATAAGAGCAACAGTGAGTGGGGAAGGACACAGCTCAGCTGAGATCCTCTGGGTCATGATAACTAAGAGGACTGGGGAGGTAGTAAGGATAGTGGTGGCATACAGACCACCAAACCAGGGGGAGGAGGTTGATAGGGAGCAAGCTAGGGAAATACAAAGAATGGCTGGCAAAGGAGAAATTTTAGTGGTAGGGGATCCAAATCTTACCAATGTGATCTGGGAGATCCCAACAGCAACTTCTGAAAGGAGCAGGGGGTTATTGGAGTCAGTACAGGAGGCATTTATTCATCAGCTGGTCAGGGAGCCAACTAGGGGGAGGCCTAACTTGACTTGGTAATGACCAATGGGGATAGTTTTGAGGAGGTGGAGGTCGGAGAAAATCTGGGAGATTGTGACCACAGGATGGTCAGATTTAGGCTTCAGACTGGGTCAGATAAGAATAGATCCACCACTAGGGTTCTGGAATTCAGGAAACTGGATTTTAGAAAAATGAAAGAAATTTTCCAAAAGGAACTAGTAGGGAAAGAGAACCTAGAGGGAGTTGAGGAACTTTGGGGAGCAATAAAGAGGGGAATTCTGATGGCACTGGAGCAATGCATTAAAAGAGTGAGCAAATGCAAAAGGGGGAGGAAGCCACTATGGTTTACATCAGAGGAGAAGATAGCAGTCAGGGAAAAAAAGAATGCATTCAGGACCTACATAGCTTCACAGGGGATGGCAGAAAGGGAAGTTTACAAGAAGAAGTTAAAGGAAGTGGGGAAAATAGTCAGGAGAGCTAAAGTTAATATGGAAGAGAAAATAGTGAGGGAGGCCAAAAGGGGAGACAAGAAATTTTTCCGGTATGTATAGTAAGTGAATGTAGGAAGAGCAAGCAGGGGATTATGAAGCTAATGGGGGGGGGGGAGCTTTGATGGGGGGAGATAAGGAGAAAGCAGATCTGCTGAATAAATACTTTATCTCAGTTTTCACGATTGAGGAAGTAGGAAAGGGCTTAGAACTAAGCAACAAGGGAATTGTTGGTAGTGAGATGGACACAAGCCCCTTTTCATAGGGTAGGGTGTTGGAGAAGTCAGGAAAACTGCATACGGACAAGACAAAGGGTCCCAAAGAGATCCACCCCAGAGTGTTTAAGGAGTCGAGGGAGGAACTAGTGGCACCTCTCACAAAGTTATTTAATCTGTCTCTAGACATAGGGAGGGTCCTGGGGGATTGCAAAAGGACTAATGTGGTACTGTTGCACAAAGGAGAAGGAAAGGAAGAATGGGGAAACTATTGCCCAGTCAGCCTTACCTCTGGTGTGGGTATGCTCATGGAAGCTCTTATAAAGGAAAGACTAGCACAATATCTGGGGGAGGAGGGTCTCAGACAAAAACCAGCATGGGTTCACAAGGGGTAGGTAATGTCAGACCAACCTGATTGAATTCTTTGATGGAGTAATGGAGATATGTGATCAGGCAGGGGTAGTGGAAGTGGCATATCTGGACTTCAGAAAGGCCTTCAACACCGTCCCTCACAGGAAACTAATAAGCAAGTTGGATAGCTGAGGGATGGGGAGCAAACTAGTAATATTTGCTGGAGGGTAGAATGCAGAGGGTGGTGGTAAACAGGGTGCCCTACATAGAGGGAAGGGTGATGAGTGGAGTACCTCAGGGGACAGTATTGGGACCCATACTATTCAACATATACATTGCAGACATCTCAGAAGGCCTGAACAGGAAGGTGTGTCTGTTCGCAGACAACACAAAGATCTGTAACAGGGTGGACACAATGGGAGGGGTGGAAAAGATGAGGGAGGATCTAGTCAGAGTGGAGGAGTGGTCAGGGAAGTGACAATTGCAATTCAATGCAAAAAAATGCAAAATTATACACATAGGGAGTAGGAACCCAAGGGCAAAATACTGACTGAGGGGGGGACTAGAGGTAACAGAGCAGGAAAGGGACCTGGGGATCATAATTTTGGATAACTGAAGGTGGGGAACCAATGCATTAAGGCAATGGGGATAGTGAACAAAATGTTGGCATGCACAGGGAGGGGCTTTACAAGCAGGAGGAGAGAGGTGATCATCACATTATACAAAACTATGATCCGACCACATCTGGAATATGGGGTCCAGTTCTGGAGGCCACACTTGCAGGGGGACAAAGACAGGTTGGAGAGGGTTCAGAGAAGGGTGACCAAGATGGTTCAGGGGCTGCACAGGAGGAGGACATATGAGGAGCAGTTAGAAAAATTAAACTTATACACACTGGAGTTGAGGAGGGAAGGAGGGATACGGTTGAAATCTTCAAATATCTGAAGGGAATAAACAAGGTGAGGGAGGGCAGCATATTCAGGATGAGTGGAAACAAATCAATGTGGGGGCACACATTCAAACTGGAGGGGGGCAGGTTTGGAGGAAATGTGAGGGGAAGTTCTTCACTGAGAGAGTGGTAGGTCCTTGGAATAGGCTACCAAAACGGGTGATGGGGGTAGAATCAGTGAGCAAATTCAAGGGGGCTTGGGATGACTACATGAGTCTAAATAAATGCAAAAAAAATGTCATGGAGGTGAGAGGGCAAGATAAAAGGACAGAGGGGGGTTTGAGCAGACTGGAAGGGCCATTAGGTCTTTTTCTGCCAGCAAATTTTTCTGTTTCTATGAGATTATGACTGATTGCTAAACAAGTCAGCCACAGGCTGTCATATTGTGTGGCACCCGTTCAGAGGTATAAAGTAAATCATGGCACCTGCAGTCCTATGCATTCTAGCCTCATCATGTTCAGCATTAATAAAGGAATACCCCCCAGCAATTGCTGCAGTGTAGCCAGCAGCACTCAGTGTCCAAATATGCCCCCACCAGCTGAAGGGATGAGCAGTTCTGGACTTCCTGTTTGGGGTCTTAGCAGGCCAATGGACTCCTGCTATTTCACTAACCCTAATTGCACTGTCAGTGAACCAAGGAAGTTGTGACCTCCACACCTGTCCCAGAAGTGACACTGCTTTTGCGTTCACTTCTCTGGCCCAAAGTGTTGAAATCCAGGAGGTCTGCTTTTCTGGTAAAACGATCATGTCAGCTCTACTATTTATTGCTAATTTAAGAAAAAAAACTAGAGGTCGTTTGCTGCTGCCAGAGTGTAAATAATTATTGCAATGCTTGGTATTTTTTAGGTTCTGAGTCAGTATTACATATTACAGTACAGTGCTCCACTACATTTAAGCATAGGCCTATAATTTAGCATGAACTGAATAGACTGAAGTTATTAATCTGAGTCCAAGACTATACAAAGTAGCATTAAATATTCAGGTAAATAGTATCATATCTGACTCAATACACTCACACTGAAAGGAAAAACATAAAGTCACTTTTCTTTCAGTGGAGGCTATACCAAGTAATTTGTCTGCACATGTATTGCTTATACAGTATATAAAGACATACGGTACAAAGACAGAAAACAGATTTAATTTTGAATAAAAAGGGTTTAGGCCATCACATTCCATTGCAGGTTGCTGGATTTTTTGGTTTCACACCCCAAACCAAAGCTTAATATATTTAATCTAACATGAAAGATTAATTTGCTGATACGATTTGCATAGATACATAGAAGCTGACAGCAGAAAAAGGCTTGTGGCTCATTCAGTCTGCCCACCCTACCCAACTATTCTGCCTTCCATTGTGGCAATCCTCCCCTTTCCTACTGTCCCCCCTCTTTCTAACTAAATCCACTAGTCTGTCCCATCCTTGCTTGAAGCTGCTGAGCAATGTGGCCTGTACCACTTCTTCAGGTAGATTATTCCACTTATCCCTGCTTTCCCCTTGTCCCACTCCTCCCATCCCTCCCTGTTCATAAGTCTTACTATATCCCTTTTGACCTTGCACTTCTCTTGGATGTACTGGAAGAATATCTTATCCCCATTCTTCATTCCATTGCCACCCGGAGCTCTATCTCTGCTTTGGCCTCCCCTTCCTGGTGGTTTATCTTGTTACTTCCAGGTACTTCACCCTATCTTTCTCCATTTGACTTCCCTTATACAAAGGGACTTCCTCTTACCACCACTCCTACATTGCCTGTGAACCAGAATGGTCCCTTAACTCTTTTCCCCTTGGATACCTTTGGAATTGAGCTACCTGCCGCTTCTATCATCACCTTTCTAAATGTGTCCCACTTTTCTGCAATGGCTCCATCCTTCACTATATCCTTTGTGCTTATCTCCAGTTAATCCCTCATTTTGCTGAAGTCCAATTTTTTGAAGTTCTATACCCTCATTCCTTTTGTCTTCCTTGCCTTTCCTGACCCAGACCTTGAGTGCTACTGTCCTGTGGTCACTGGGACTGAGAGGACTGCTATGTTCTGAATCATCTTACTGTTGGTGAGGACCAGATCCAGCAGGACTTTCTCCCTTGCTGAGTTGGCTAGGTTCAGGGGACTGCTCCCTCCACCCACAGGCCACCAAGTCTGCCACTGTTACTGCAGAGGATGCCAGTGAGGAGGAACAGTTGGACTATGGTGGGCTCTGGAAGGGTGGGCATGGTGAGACAGAGGCACATTTCTCAACTGGTACCACTACAAAATTCCTATGCAACTCTGACAGGCCAGGACTGCCAGGATGAAGCACCCACGGTAGTGACCAAGAGGAATGTGTGGGTCCTCCATAGTGGAGACTCCAAGGAGAGTGGTAGAGGACCCCAGAGCAGAAGGTAGCAACTTCTGATGGGGGACTCAATTGTGAGTGGGATAGATTTGGGAATAGGAAAGGGGGGGGCAGGTTAGGTGCCTACCTGGTGCCATGGCCAGGAGGGATGGGAAGCAAATCCTGCAGATTGCTAGGGCAGCAGAACAAGAGGGAGAGATTGATGCTGTTCTTCACCTGGAGACTAATTACTTGGCTTGGGATGGTGCTGGGATAGTGCAGGGGGAGTTTAGAGAGCTCTGGAGGGGTCTTAGACAGGTAACTCACACAGTGACTTTCGCTGAGGTGCTGCCTGTCCACAAAAAGGGACAGGAGAGGGAATTCCGCACCAGGAGCTTCAACTTATGGCTCAATGAATGGTGCAGAGAGGAAGGGTTCAGCTATGCTGGGGACTGGGGACCCACCTGGGACAATAAGGACCTATACAGGGGTGATGGCTTGCATCCATCCTGGAGGGGAACCGCAGTACTCAGTGGATAGTTTAAATGTCACTTTGATAAGCATTTAAACTAGCCAAAGGGGGGGTTGCAGAAGGAATCTGGGAGTCAGAAACTGCCTTCCCTCACAGGCTAAAGTAGAGAGTAAGGAGAACCCAAGGGGAGAGGAATCCCCCAGGTGCAAATTAATAAAAGGAGTAGGGTGGTAGAGACAAAGGGGGAAAGGAACAGGAGCATTAAAAAGAGAGGTGGGAAGGAGAGAGGGTAAAATGGAAAAAAGGGGGCAACAAGCAGAGTGTAATCATACATACATACATACATTCAAATTGTCAGCAGATAATGACCTCTTGGCCCACTCAGTCTGCCCTTTCAGACCCTTACCTATTGTGAGACCCTATGCCCATCCCGGACTCCTGTACACCTTCCTTTTGTTTTTGTTTCCAGGATACCCATGTGTCTGTCCCACACATTCTTGAATCCTGTGACTGTATCAGTCTCTACCAACTCCTCCAGGAGTCTATTCCAAGCATCCACCAGCCTTTCTGTGAAAAAGTACTTTCTCACATTACCCCTGAGCCATCCCCCCTCCAACTTCATACAGTGACCCCTTGTCCTTAAGCAACTCTTTCTTTGAAATATACTCCTCTCCTGTACCCTGTATCCATTGAGATATTTGAATGTCTCAGTCATACCCCCCCCCTTCCTCTTTACTTCCAGAGAATACATATTCAGTTATTTTAGTCTCTCCTCATAGGCCTTCCCTTGAAGGCCCTGCACCATTTTAGTAGCCTTTGTCTGAACTGCCTCTTGCCTGTCTATATCCCACTTCAGATAGGGCCTCCAGAACTGAACTCCATACTCAAAGTGAGGCCTTACTAATTTCTCATACAGTGGCAAAATCACCCCCCTCTTTCTCCTGGTGATACCCCTCCCAATGCATCCAACCATTCAGCAACTGTCTTTTCACATTGTCTAGCCACCTTTAGGTCCTCTGAGATGACGACTCCTAGGTCTCTTTCCTGCTTTGTGACAGTCAGTTCCTCCCCTCCCAGTTTGTATGTTGCCCTCGGGTTCCTGTGCCTATGTGCATGATCTTGCACTTTTGTGCACTGAAACCCAGTTGCCATGTTTGAGAGCATTCCTCCAGTTTTTAAGGTTTCTCTTCATCTTTTCAACCCCCTAGCTCATCCACCCTATTGCATATTTTCAGATCATCTGTGAATAAGCATCACTTCCCCTCCAGCCCTTCCGTAATATCTACTATAAAGACATTGAAGACGACCAGTACCAACACTGACCCTTTAGTACCCCACTCGTCACCTTGGCCTTGCTAAAGTGTACCTCATTTACCACCACCCTTTGGCTCCTGCCAGATAGCCAGTTCTCCACCCATTTAACTATTTTAGGACCCAGCCCCCAGCCTGCTCAGTTTGTTTATCAGTCTTCTGTGAGGGACAGTGTTGAAAGCCTTTCTGAAGTCCAGATAGGCCAAGATCACCACCCCACCCTGGTCTACCACCTTAATCACCCAATCCAAAAACTCTATTAGGTTTGTCTGGCAGGAACTCCCTCTGGTGAATCCATGCTGCCGTGAGTCTATCAGGCCACTCTTATCAAGGTATTCAACTACCCTTTCCTTCAGTAGTGATTCCATTATCTTGCCCACTACTGAAATCAGGCTGACTGACCTGTAATTGCCAGCCTCCTCCCTATCGCCACTGTTGTGGAGTGGGACCACATCCACACTCTTTCAGTCACCAGGTACCTCTCCAATTTCCAGCAATGGGTTGAACACTGCTGTAAGTGATGCAGCCAGCTCTTCCTTGAGCTCCTGTAACACCCTGGGGTACACTGCTTCCAGACTCATCGTCTTGTCCACCTTTAGCTTCTTTAGCTTATTTAGGACTCTTTTTTCCATTAAGGGACTGTTGTCTACTGTTCTACCCTTTATGCTCCTGCCCTTTAGTTCCTGCCCTTGCCCTGTCGCCTCCTCCTCCTCAGTGAATACTGAGTAGAAGTATTTGCTTAGTATGTCTGCTTTCTGATGGTCATCCTCTATGTGAGCCCCCCCATCATCCTTATTATCCTCCCCTTTATTTTCCTCCATTCACTAATGTACCTATAGAATATTTTATCCCCCTCCTTAATTGTTCTGGTTATATTGTCTTCTGCTAATGCCTGTGCCGTCCTAACTGCCCTTCCTGCCTCCCCTAGTAATATTCCCTGTCCTCCTTCTGAGTTCTTTTGTATCTTATGAAAGCTAGTTTCTTTGCCTTTACCTTTTCTGCTACCTCCCTAGCAAACCAGATTGGCCTCCTCCTCCTTCTGCTCTTGTTAATCTGCCTGACACATGGCTTGGTAGCCCTATCTATTTCCAGTCTTATTGCGACCCAATATTCCTCCACCCCCTTCTGTTCCCCTATTTCTGCTAGGGCATCCCTTGGGCATATTCTCATCTTTTCAAAGTCAGCCTTGGAAGTCTAGGACCTTCATTTTGGTGCAGCTTGGCTCCTGCCCAGTTTTTATACCAAACCTCACCATCTGAATCAAAATCTGGAAGACCATGTGTGCGAATACTAGAAGTCTAGGAAAAAATATTGCAGTCCTAGAGACCATCATGGCAGAGCCCAACATGGATATTGTGGCCATTAGTGAGTCACGGTGCACTGAAAACGGTGATTGGGACATGGCCATACTGGGCTGTACTTGGTTCAGGAAGGGCCGGGTGCAAAGGAAAGGAGGAGGAGGTATGCTGCTTTATGTGAGGGAAAGCATAAAATCCACAGACATACGAGGTACTGTGAGTCACCCTGGAGATGAGGAAACTGAACCACTATTCACACTGGAGGGATCTACAGACCTCAAGCACAGAGAAAGGAATTAGATAAGGTACTGAAGGAAACCATTGGCAAGATGGCAGAAAAGGAGGAGGTGCTGCTGGTGGGGGACTTCAACCTGTCATATGTGGATTGGAGCCTCCCAGCAGTGACTTCAGCTAGAAGCAGGGACATCCTGGACTCTCTGCAGGGGGCACTCCTCAGGCAACTAGTCAATTAACCTACTTGTGATGGGGCAATACTGGACCTGGTACTCACTAACAGGGACAGTGTTGCAGAAGTCAAAGTGGGAGGTCACTTGGGACCCAATGATCACCATACACTGCGGTTCAATATAAGGACGACTGCGGAGTCGAACCATACAAGGGTGAGGCTGGACTTCAGGAGGGCAGATTTTAAAAAGATAGGTGAATGCCTCAGGGATGACCTAGCAGAGGTGGTTGACCTGGGTAGAGTGGAGGAACAGTGGGTGAAGATAAAAGGAAGCATAGTAAAGGCAACAAACCTCTGCATTAAACAAGTGAGCAAAAAGCGAGAGGAAAAAGAGACCGCTATGGTTCTCGAAAGCTGAAAAGGCAAAAGCTAAAAGAGTAGCATTCAGAAGATATAAGGAGATGGAGAGGGAGGAGGATAGGGAGGTGTATCGGGAGAAACAGAGGGAGTAGGGAAATCAGCAAGGAGTGCAAAGGTGCAAACTGTAGAGAGAATAGCCTAGGAGGTAACGAAAGGGGACAAGACATTTTTTAGATATATATGTCAGTGAAAAGAGGAAGACCGGGGTGGGATTGTAAGGTTGAAAATGGAAGGGAGGTGGGGAACTGTGCAGAGGGGGACCAAGAGAAGGCAGACTTCCTGAACAAATACTTTTGTTAAGTATTCACAGAGGAAGGAGAAGGGGAAGGGCCACAAAAAGGTATCAAAAGCTTTGGATGGAAGGAGGTGGACACTAGTCCTTTTTTGGAGGAGACAGTCCTGAAAAGACTTGCTAATCTGAAGGTGAATAAAGCAATGGGGCCAGATGGGGTGCATCCAAAGACATTGAGGGAGCTCAGGGGAATACTGACTGTACCTCTGAAGGTTTAATTTAATAGCTCACTGGAAACAGGAGTGGTTCCAGAGGACTGGAGGAGGGCAGATGTACAGTAGTTGCCACTATGCAAAAGTGGTAGCAGGGAGAAGGCTGGCAATTATAGGCCAGTCAGCCTGACCTCAGTGGTGGGAAAATTAATAGAATCATTGCTGAAGGAAAGGATTGTGGAATATCTTGAATCCTGTGGGCAATATGGGTTCACAGGGGGGAGGTCATGTCAAATGAATCTGATAGATTTCTTTGACTGAGTAACCAAGGAACTAGGTCAGGGTGGAGCAGTGGATATTGCCTACCTTAATTTCAGTAAGGCGTTCAACACTGTTCCACATAGGAGACTAGTAAGCAAGCTGGGTAGATTAGGAGTGATTCCAAAGTTGGGAAATTGCTGTAATTGTCACCAACCAGTGCTCGCATGCCCCCTAGCACACTCAATTCTTGACAAAGTCCTCCGGACTGCCTCCACACTCACCCCCCTTCCCCTCCTCCTCCCCTCTGGCTCCCTATCCCTTCCCATGCTAGACATCTGAATATCTGGGGTGTCCTACATGACTCAATTGTAACTATGCACCAAATATAACTATGTATATAGACTGTACAAAAATATGTAACTCTGTCTGTCCACACTCTGCAACTGTGTATCACCGTTTTTGTCCTCTCTGTGACGAGGTGCCTTTGTAAATGAGTCCCTGGCTCAAAGGCTGTAAATCTGATTGTACAAATAAACAAAGAAAGAAAGAAAGAAATTAGTTAGGGGATAGGTGACAGAGGGTGGTGGTAAATGGAGTTTACTCCAAGGAAGGGACGGTGAGCAGTGGGGGTGCCTCAGGGATCAGTGCTGGTACTGGTCCTCTTTTATGTCTTTATAAGTGACATTGCAGAGGAGCTGGAAGGGAAGGGCTACCTCTTTGCAGATGACACCAAAATCTGCAATAGGGTGACCACTTCACCCAGGTGAATTGGTAAATCATCAGTCATGATTTTTGAAGGTCAGTCATGACTGATTATTGTTAATCATCAAATGGTACCATAAGATCATCAAAGGAGATCATGATCTAAGATCAATCGATCAATCAAAATCTTTATTTACCCAGGCGATCACCATTGATCAAGCTCATTTACAAGGTGGACCTGCAGTTTGCTAGGACAAGGGTACAGAATAGAGTACAAGTAAAATATACATAAAACAACAGTAGCAAGACGTATACAACAAAATATATACAGTGTAGAAATAAAGGTAAATAATATCTATAGAGATGCCTTTATAATCCTATCCATCAATAACATGTTCATAGCCTGTAAAGGAGTCCCTGGGATATGGAAAAGCGCACGCGTAGGAGGCAGGGATGCTGGCAGAAAGATTCTGGGATACTAAGCAGGTGGTATCAGGGCATAAGAGTGGATGATGGGGGGTGTTGCAGTGAGTACGTAGTACCAGTGGGACTGGAATGGACTGAGATGAACTGGTAGTACCGGTGGGACTAGAATGGACTGAGGGAGGGGGGAGTAATCTTGGTAAGGGAAACACTTAGTTTGAATGGAAAGGACTTAGATTGAGTGGAAACATCAGCTGGACAACTAGGAATGGTGGAAACAGTTACAGAGCTCCACAAATGTTTTGGCATACAGGGTTTTGAACATAACAAGACTAACAGGGGAGCTAAGTCTCAGCGATTTCTGTATCCTATTCCAAAGTGTGGGCAAGACAAAGCTTATGGTTGCTCTTCCAAAGCGGGTACCGACCCTAGGTACTTTCAGGGAAACCAGCGAGTGACTTCTCAAGGCATAATTCCCAATCAGGCTTAGTGGGAGACAGTCAGCAATGTATTGCGGGAGTTTGTTGGTGATGGCTCAGAGCGTCCAGAGGGCTGCATTTCTATACCGCCTGTGTTGAAGGGAGGGGCAACCCACAGCTGCATATAATGAACAGTGGTGGGTGGAAAAGGGGATGCCTGTTATAAATCTCAGAGCTCTATGATACAGTATGTCCAATTTAGCAAGGTGTGAGGCTGGGCACTGGCCATATATGAAATCAGCATAGTCAATTAGTGAGAGGAACGTGGATTGGACGAGCTGTCTTTTGGCGTCTGCGGTCAGGAGGCGATTTATTCTGAAGAAGACTCCAAGCCTCTGTCTCAGCTTTTTCAGCAGTTCTTCTATAGTTTCCACAAAGGAGAGTTTGTTGTCTATCCAGACACCCAAATACTTGAATTTCGGTATGTATTCAAGATGTTCACCTAGTAAGGTGCAGATAGAAGGTAATGGACCAGCAGCAGCAGAATATGCCCCCTGGCCAGTTGGTGAGAATAGCATTGCCTTGGTTTTCTTGGTGTTAAGTAATAGTCTTTTATTGAGGAGCTGGTGCTGCAGGATGTTAAAGTCAGTTTGCAGGTCACCACAGACAGCTTCAGGAGATTCACGGCTTATGTAGAGCACCGTGTCATCAGCGAACAGGTGAATGCTTGCTTCCTTAATGCCTACATCCAGGCTGTTGATATACATAGCAAACAGTAATGGTCCCAATATGGACCCCTGAGGGACACCTCTTTTTATCAGTTTAAGTGAAGAAAGCTCCCCTTCAGCCTTGATTTGTTGTTGCCTACCAGTGAGGTAGTCCTGGAACCAACACAAGGAGGTTCGGTCTAGATCTATTGTTTGTAAAGTGGAGAGGAGCAAACAGTGGTCGACGGTGTCGAAGGCCTTACTGAGATCCAGTAAAACTGCACAGATGAATTTTTTGTTGTCTAAGTCCCATTGCCAGTCGTTAGTTACTTTTGCCAAGGCCACAATGGTACTGTGCTTTGCTCTGAAGCCTGACAGCATAGGGTTTAGTAAGTTCAAGTTGTCTATGAAAGATCTCAGCTGGGTATCCACAATTTTTTCTAGGAGCTTGGAGAGTATGGGGAGGAGAGAGAGATCGGGCTATAGTTATTTAGGACACAGGGATCCCTTGATTTAAACAGGGGGATGAAGTGAGCAACTTTCCATAACTGAGGGAGGGAACCTCGCGATAAGGACAGGTTGAATAAGTGAGAGATAGGTGTGGCAAGGATGTGATAAGAAATTTTCAAGTAATATGGGTGAAAGAAGTCAGCCCCAGCACTTTTTTTAGTGTCCAATTTTAGGAGAAGATCTTCAACTTCCTATGCGGAGGTGGGTAAGAATGAGAAGGTTATCATATTGTTATTCGGTTCCGGGAGCTTAGTGTTGATCTGTGGGTGTAATCTGCTTACCAGTGTGTTATCGAATGCTAGGCCTGCAGTGGCAAAATGAGTGTTGAAGGCCTGCGGGATCTCGTTTCTGTCATTGATTATAGCATTGTCAGTGGTAATTTCCGAGGGAAGCACATTTCCTGGAGAATGATCAGTCAGTTCTTTTAGTGTGGACCAGAACTTGGTAGGGCATTTCGAAGCAGAATCTAGCTCAGATCGGTAAAGATTGGCCTTGGCCTCTCTGATCATCTTAGTGCAGGCATTTCTAGCTGTCCTGAAGAGACACCAGTCTTCGTCTGTGTGTGATTTGTGAGCCTTTTTACAGAGTTGACCTCTTTTTAGTAAGGCAGCCTTGAGGTCCACTGAGAACCAACGACATGTTCTAGCTTTTATACGTGCTTTTACCAGAGAAGCATGGTTATTTAGGGCACTGGTTATAATTTCATGGAATATGTCATAGGCATTACTCACTGATTTAGCAAGGTAAAAACTCTGCCAGTGCAGAGTTTTTTAATTCATTGAAGTATGAGAGAGGATCGAAGTTCCGTCTGGACCTTTTAGTGGAATATTTAGATGTTGGTGAGGGTTCAGCGTCAGTTCTTATACCAGCAATAAAGCAGTGGTCACTGACATCAGCTGAAAAAATTCCGGCATGGGAAAAGGAATATGGTTTGCTTATGAGAACGACATCCAATAGGGTGCTGTTCATTGGGTTTTTCTTGTTAATGCGAGTTGGCTCAGTAATAAGTTGTGTAAACCCGTGGGAGTCACAGAATTGCTTCAGGGGTAACGAGACCTTAGATCATCATCTAGATCATGATTTAATCTTCAAACATGAACTTTCAAATTACCAACTTTTGATGATTATTGGTTATTTTTGTAAACTTAAATCAGCACGATAGTTGATGGTCTGTGGATGATCAAGTGATGATCTTGATAACTGTATTAGTTTAGTATTCTAAGATAGCAAGTCACAGAAGTAATACTGAAGGTTTTATTCATTAATTATGAAAATATGAATGTCACACATCAGCAAAGGCAAATTAATTATGAATTATAATGTAAATCATGTGAAGTCAAGTTTTAATTCCATTAGGAAGAGTACATGCAATGTCTGGTATAGGTTACATATTTGCATACCTAATTTGCATATTTCAGTAGCACAGTTTATGGAACAAAATAATGGTAATTCCCATTTTTAAATTAATTTTACATTGACAGTATTAGTTTGCAGACCATTAGGAAAGGTTTTGCGCACAAACCAAGTACTTTTAGGAACTCACCACAACCATAAAAGGAACCACTTAATGGGGATATATAAACCAATAGAAGCTGTTATACTTCCAGTGAGATATGAGGTATCAGAGTAAACAACTAAAAACAACAGGCTTTTAGAGAAAAGGTATCATAACTGACCATTTCAATAAAGATATCTAAATACTAAATAAATTCCTAAAATATAGGAAAAAAAAGATAAGTTGATTTTTTTTATTTATTTCTGTAATCTTGACCATGGGCAATTATGAAAAATTGTGATGATATGAGATCATCATTAATCATAATCACCATCTCCATAACTTCATGGTTTTTGTTTGGCAGCCATTTAACGTTGATGGTTAATTATTGTTAATGATGATAGCAATGATGGTTTTTGAAGCTTAAACATGATCTCGGAACATAACTGGATAATGATCATTCATGATAGATTAATACAAAATCATCATCTTTTCAGCTGGGCAGGAGGGGTGCAAAGGATGAGCAAAGACCTGAGAAAACTAGAAGAGTGGTTAAGGGTATGGTAGCTGGGTTTCAATGTGAAAAAATGCAAAATAATGCACTTAGGGTATAGAAACCCAGGGGTGGAGTACAAAATGGGTGGAATGGTATTGATGACCACCAAGCAGGAAAGAGACCTGGGGGTATTCATATTAGATGACATAAATGTGGCCAGGCAGTGCAACAAGGCAGTAGGGAGGGTGAGAGGGATGCTGTGATGCATAGGGTGAGGTATCACCAGCAGAAAGAGGGAGGTGGTGTGAGACCCCACCTAGAGTACTGTGTCCAGTTCTGGAGACCACATCTCTGGAAGGACATAGACAGAGTGGAGGCAGTCCAAAGGAGGGCAACTAAAGTGGTGCAGTGTCTGCATCAAAAGCCCTATGAGAAGAAACTAAAGGACCTCAATATGTACACCATGGAACAGAGGAGGAAGAGGGAAGATACGATAGAGACCTTTAAATACTTCATGGAGGTTAAATAAGCTACAGGAGTCAGTGTTTTTTTAGATGAAAAGGTGTTCAAGAACAAGGGGACATGCTATGAAGCTGGAGGGGGGTAGATTCAGAAGAGATGTAAGGAAGTAATTCTTCATAGAAAGAGTGGAGGATTCCTGGAACAGATTTCCACTGGAGGTGGTGGGGACAAAAACAGTGGTGGGGTTTAAGAATGCATGGGATAAACACAAAGAAATCATATTGGAAAGGAAGGTGGGAGGGAGAAAGAGTTGTAGATCGGGCATGGTCTGATGTAATAAGTGTAGGTAGGGAGAAATGGGCAGACCTGATGGGCCAACCGATTCTTATCTGCCATCAAAATCTATGCCTCTATGTTTCTTAACAATAACATACAGTGCTAACCTTCCCCCTGCCCTTTGCCCCACCTTTTCTGAATAACAGAAAGCCTGGTATGATCATGTCTCAATTGTTGTGTGAGGCTGCCCACATCTGTTACTACCACCAAGTCATGCCCAACCCTACAACCAGTGCCTCACGTTCTGGTGTTTTGTTGCCCAGTCTCTTAGAACTGACACATACCATTTTCAAACATTTCTCCCTAGCCACCCTTTTTACCTCTATCCTGAACTTGCTTGATCCTGCTAAGTTCGCTGCCTTCTTTGCTGTAACAGATGGAAGGAAAGGTAAACTATCTAGTGTGGAGATATCTAGAAAAATGGAGGTTTGAGAGTGCAAAAGGGATTTCAAAATATCTGTATAAAGGCGACCTTAGGCAGAGACTGAAACAGATACTGTCTTGTTACACGGAAGCATTGACTCTGACAGCAGAGAGGGACTGGTAGCTTATTAAGTCTGCCCATACTTGTTACCACCTGTGTTATAGTAGGTGGGAAGGTTATTTACCCCCACCCCTTCCCACTTCCTCTCCCTTCATAGAAACACAGAATCTGATGGCAGTTCTAGGGAAGCTTGTATAAGCAAAGTTACATTAGCAAATGGGCAGACTAAGTGGGCCATAAGCCCTTGTCTGCCATTAGCATCTATGTATCTATGCAGAAGGACAAACTGATCAGCGGTGGAAGGAGACTGATTTCTGAATCAGATCAGATTACTCAGACTACTGGTCAACAGTCAGGCAGTCATTTTTCTGGGCCAGCAACATTGTAACCTCATACTAACACACCAGAACATGACTTGGAAACATGGGAAATATTGCAGCGATTTAAAAATGGGAAGGGATATGCTACCCAGGGTCCCAGAGGAAGTGTGTGTTGCTCCTATGTAAACAACCTGAACTGGGAACAAACTTGGACATCTGTGATTGAGTGACTTGGGCTGGAAGACCATTGAAATAGCCATGAGTCCCAGCCCAGGGAGCTCTGGTGCCCCTGCTGTGTGCCAATCCAGCCCCATGTGGTAGGCCTGGAAGGGTGCTCCCTTAGAGGGACCATGAAGACATCACGTCATGATGTGTCCTCTGTGGTGATCAAGGCTTACTGGAGTACTGTGTGTGGATTGCCTGGGTAATGGTGGCGGGATCAAGATGAGGCCTCACAAATGCATTGTAATCCACTGCCACTTGACTAAATGGGATAGTAGTAGTTTTATTTAATAACTCGCTCTTCCCAGGAGGATCAGGCAATTGTACAATAAAATTCAGTGCATCAAATTCAATAATAAAAACATAAACAAACCATAACAACAAACATCATAAAACTCAGGCAACAGATCACAATAATGCAATATAAAAAATAGACTGGAACAATAAGGTGTTCATGAACGCTAGATGAGACCAATCTCAGGACAAGTGGGAGTGAGTTATATAAAACTGCAGCGCAACAACCACTACCCAAAGTCTATAGTCTTGCCCTCAATATCGTGAGCACAACTCCTTGTGTGCTTTTTGGATGATGGCCTGGAGTGGCACTCTCTGGCCTCTCCCAGCCCCTCTGTCTACCAGATGTGCAGCTGCCCAATGTGGGGGAGATACCCCAAACCAAGAATGCTTCCACAGGGGGCCTAATATGGAGGACAGGGCAGCAGTCAGCAGAGTCGGGGTTTGGAAGTCCTCAGTCACAGCCCGAGAGTTGGACTGGTACTGGAGAGCTATACGTATACGATGAAAACAAAAGAAAAGGGAAGGGACTGCAGCTCTAAGTCAAAATCTACTTTGTCAGGGCTAAACAAATACAGTTGGTTTACTGTCCAGAAGTGAGTACAAGGAAAGATAATGTTAAAGTGCAATTTGTCCCATCAGGGAAGTGAATATATAGATAGGCGCACACACACACACACACACACACACTGTAGATAGTTTTAATTGGACCAAACAGCCCTTCTTTTCACAAGACATTTGTATAATTATGAAACTAAGCAATCAGATCACTTTATTAGGCAGTTTCCACTGGAGACCAGGTAGGGTCTGCGAATGTAATAAGATCAAAGGGGATAAGGGGGTGTGAGAGGAGGACCACCATGTAAAAGCATCTATCCTACATAGATACTTCTGCTCAGGATTTACTGAGGAGAAGGTAGGGCAGGGCCCACAACTCAGCACCATGGACACGGGGGGGGGGGAGGAGAGGTGTGCACTAGTCCCTTCACAAAAGAAAGGGTCCTACAAGAGCTCGCTAAGCTCAGGGTGGACAAGACAATGGGACCCGATGGCATACATCCCAGGGTACTAAAGAAGCTAGGGTTGGAAGTAGCAGAGCCATTATCAGAACTGTTTAGTGAGTCTCTGAGCACAGGAGAGGTCCCAGAAGACAGGAGATGGGCTCATGTGATCCTGCTCCACAAGAGTGGTTGCAGAGAGGAGGCAGGGAACTACAGACCAGTCAATCTTACCTCAGTAGTGGGCAAGATTATGGAGGCACTCCTTAAGGAAAGGATAGTGCAACACCTAGACTCCATAGGAGCACAGGATCCAATACAGCATGGGTCTAGAACAGGAAGGTCCTGTCAAACAAATCTCATAGATTTCTTTGGACTGACAACTGTGAGTGGTGGGACCAAGGGGAGCAGTTGATGTCACTTACCTTGACTTCAGCAAAGCTTTCGATACTGTTCCACATAGAAGATTGATTAATAAGCTGGGTAGGCTTGGGGTGGGTCAGAAGTTAGTCAACTGGGTGGCAAACTGGTTGGCGGGCAGAAAACAGAGAGTGGTAGTAAACGGTACACAGTCAGAAGAGATGCAAGTCACAAGTGGGGTACCTCAAGGATCAGTCCTGGGCCAGTCCTCTTCAATAACTTCATCAGTGACATTGCAGATGGACTGGAGGGTAAGGTTCATCTGTTTGCAGTTGACACCAAGATCTGCAACAGAGTAGATGATCCAGATGGGGTGGGCAGAATGAGAATAGATCTAGATAAACTGGCAACATGGTCAGAGGAGTGGCAACTGGGGTTTAACACAAAGAAGTGCAAGATCATGCACATAGGGAAGAGAAACCCTGAAGTCACCTATAGGTTGGGAGGGAAGTTGCTGGCAGTCACAAGGGAAGAAAGAGACTTGGGCATCATCATCACAGATGACCTGAAATCATCCAAGCAGACCACTAAAGCAATAGGTAAGGCTAGGGAGATGTTGGGGTGTATTAGTAGGGGTATCACAAGTCAGAAGAGGGAGGTAATAATCCCACTTTACAAGACACTGGTTAAGCCCCATCTGGAGTACTGCATGCAGTACTGGAGGCCACACCTTCACAAGTACATTAACCAAATTGAGGCAGTCCAGAGAAGGACAACCAAAATGGTGCAGGGACTGCATCAGAAAACATATGAGGACAGATTAATGGAATTCAATATGTATACCCTAGAGCAAAAGAGGGAAAGAGGCGATATGATTGAAACATTCAAACACCTTAAGAGCATTAACAAGGTGAAAGTGTCCATCATGTTTCAATATAAGAAAAATAGCAGGACAAGAGGACACAGCATGAGATTAGAGGGAGGCCGATTAAGGGGTAATGTGAGGAAGTTCTTTTTCACAGAAAGGGTGGTGGATGCATGGAATGGCCTACTCCAGGAAGTGGTGGTGAATACAGTGCAGGGCTTCAAACAGGCATGAGATAGGCATAAGGGAGCAATACAAATGAGTATGAATAGATAGGCCACCGACAGAGCAAATGCCGATGGCACATTCGTAAGGTAGAAAAAGAACTGGGCAGACTGGATGGGCCTTGTGGTCCTTATCTGCTGTTAGCTTCTATGTTTCTGTGTTTCTAAGACAAACTAGGTAGGGACCATCATGGCAGACTGAATGGGCCAAGCGGTCCTTATCTGCTAACAAATTATATTTTTCTGTGTTTCCCCACTGGTGTCTCATAAAAAGTAAAACTTGCCAGTCAAATTATTATTGCTACATACTAAAACACAAAACATGGCTTATAACTATGGAAGATTGTTAGGAAAACTGAAGAATTTAACCCAGGATGTGCAGCTGACCAAAACCAGCAACACACTAAACCCTGGCATAGAACTGACTTTACAGAATCAGGTAATTGTTTTTGTAATCAAGATTTTTTGGTAACCGGTATTACTTCTGCTGGAAACATAAATGTTGATCTTGAAAGAAATGAAGGGAAACAGGATATTTTCTCTTCTGCTAGAGTGCAGCCTTTTGAAGTGCAGAAGATTTTTTTAGCTAAATAGTAATAAAAGCTTTGGACCTAACAACCTCCCACCAAAATTGGTGAAATACAGTATGCTGCCCACAACCCTATGTAGTCTACAGTTAAGCAACAATGCACGGCAGGGTATGTGCATCCAACAGCGAGAAGTCCCTGGAGTGCATTATTACTAGTATAAAATAGCTGTTTATTAAACAAAACAAAAAAAAAAAACCAAAAAAGACCAACCTGTGCCACTGCGGTACCTCATCAAGTGAGCACTACCAGAATAGCACTGCACTATATGGCGCTAGTCTGGTAAGTGCTCACATGGACAGCGATGGGGGATTTACAGCACTTACTATAAGCACTCCCCTGGTCAGTGTCCATGGCGCCAAAAGAACAGAAGGGCACCACAATCCAGAAAGCAGCTTGGCCAGCAGCAGTGGAGACCAGGGTTCTAATCCTGGTCTCCAACATTTTAGCATACCTGGTGACTTAATTTTTTATTTTTTTTTACATGGGGCTGTAACTGCCCCATGAATTTTAACTTTCCCCGGGATCCTTTCCCCCTTGGAGTGAGAATTCTATAGATGGGGGATGTGGGGGGCAAAGCTCCCCCAACAAAAAAATGGCTCCTATTTTACCACGTGCACCATGCAGGCGCTATTCTTGTCGGCACTCTTTGGACCCAGTGCCTCCTACTGCACATGTGTGGACCCCACAGGCACCTCTTAAAGTGCCAGCAGCTTGTGGCAGTCTTGTGACTGGCTCCTACGGCCCCCAAAGCACTAAATGACACTGTGGGGAGTGGGGCAGAGAGTTATGGGAGTGACAGGACCCGGACTGGCAGCAGAGGCAATGGAGGAATGGGCAGCAGAATGGGCTCCCGGGGGAAAAAAGGTAAGCTCCCACCCAAGGGGGGGATTACATATATTTTATTTGCTATTTTTGCTCTTCCTTAATCACTGATGTAAGGACTGCCCCAGATCACAATGTTCTGTGTATCTCACAGTATCTAGTCACCGTCTCTAGCGGGGGCAGAGTAATCACAGTATAATGTTTAAAGTGCACACTTATGAAAAATGTGCACAAAAACACTCATCAAATCAAAGCCAAACCAGACTTAGTACTGCACACATTAATAAAGAACTCCAAAATCAGGATTTTAAGTTTTCCTTACTTTGCTTTGGCAACCCAACAGCATTACATGATTTTTCAACATGTGAGATGAAATAACTAATTTGGGGGTAAGTTTTACCTTGTTAGTTCTCTCTAAATTCAGGATCTGTAAAGGTGGTAACACTCACACATGTTTTTTGACCCCAAACAACTGCTGAACTTTCTTCAAGCTAAATATTCGTAAATCCATTTCTTCCTAACCAGTTCTGGAAAAGGGAACAGCAAGATGCAGTTAAAGGCATTGAGAAAAGTATTACAACCTTAGTTTGTTATGGGAATTACTTGCATCAATTCTATTTACAATGAATTTGTAATGTGCTTGATCAAGAATATTGATTGTATAGTTTAATATGTTGCATGTATGTCGAGCAGACTTGATAGACCTCTAGACCTTTATCTGCTGGCAAATTTCGTACAACCTGATATAAACTTTCTAAATGAAACTGAAACGTGAATAATGATGTCCATTGCCAATTTCAGTTGCAATTTATACTACCCTTCCCTAAAACCGTTATAATCAACTGTATGTGTATGTGTATATGCATATGTGTGTGTATATATATATATATATATATATATACACATATATATATTCTTTAAGCTTTTTTATTTCTGTTTGCTTTTCTTACTACAGTATTTGTTTATTTTCAGTGATTAATGCATGACTGGATATAAATTCAATTTAGCTGAATTAATTAACAAAATATTTTAAAGATGTCATATAATTCTATTTTAAAATTAGTCAGACCTGAAATCTGAACTGAGCCTTTACTGTCTAATATATGAATCAGGTCTGAAAATGATTGAATATTGTATAAATTATGCTTGATTTTGTCTAAGAGCAGCTGTTCATGAATATATCTCTCCTTTAACTTTTTGCAATTGAAACGTATTATAATTCAAGTTACTTAAAAATAATTCTATATGTTGATGTTTCTCTTATCATTAAAGGGGAACACTCAGCACTAAATGACCCACACAAAAGTGTGGGTCTGGTCCCAGTGTGCACTTTGTATGCAGCAACACTTTGGAACAGTATTTACTGTACTATGATAGATTGTGTCAGACTAATCTGCTTACTTGTTGGTTGACATTTTGTTGCTACAAATCTCTAAATCTCCTGCAGCTGACATCAGAGCAGTAGGCAGCAGTGGGAGATGCAATAACCTGCAGCGCATGTTACAATTGCTCTGGTCATTTGTTTGCTGGTCCCGTTGTCCGCCCTTGGCTAAATACCATCACAGAGGACTCTACTTAGGCCCTGGAGAAAAACAGAACTGAAAAAACATTTGATTAGAAATTATAAAAGCTCTAACATGCACTGCAAGCTATTGAATCTCTCGTCCCTGCCTACTGCTTTGATATACTGGGATTTGTAGTAACAGAAGATGTCAGCCTACATGTAAGCAAAATGTGCCTGATTCAATGCACTATACTACAATAAATGGTATGTAAACCAAAATGTGTTTGCAAACAAAGTGCACATTGGGAACAGCCACACACTTGAGTGTGGGGGGCCCTTTATGCTGACTGTTCTCCTATAATAAATAACTTATTATGGTAAATAAAGCATGGCTGGATGTAAATTCAACTTAACTGAATCAATAACAAAATGTTCTGTTGAACATACCTGAAAATCTGAATTAAACAGTCTAAGGGCCAGATATTCAAAACTTTGCCCCGAGGCTAAATTAGCACTGCCCGGCAGGCAAACTTAGCCCGGAGCACAAAACAAGCCATATTCAAAAGGAATAGCCCGGGGCAAACAGCTTCTGTATATAGCATGGGAATGAGGCCGGGCAAACTGGGCTGGGAGTGCAGGGCAAACTTAGCCCTGGAATAAGACAGCTCTGAATATGGCAACCAGGAAGTGCAAACCACAACAGCAACACAGTGCACAGTGATGTGAAGGTAGGTACAGATGAACTACGTGGCCAATGTGTGTGCCAGCAAATCGTGGACCCAGGTACAGCTGCAGGCAGCAACATATGTGAAAGTACAGGTGTGCACAACGGTAAAATATTCCCTGAACTGTTAGCGCAGAGCTAACATGTTTGCGCGGGTTTAACGCAGGGCTAAACTGTTAGCCCGGTGCAAACACGTTTGCCCAGCATTAAACTTTGCCATATTCAAAAGTGACATGCAAATGAGCCTACTTAGGTAGTCTGTGGGCAAACATCCATATTAGCATCTCATTATGCCCTGATTTGCATGTAGTTTGCACGGGCAACTGTTTAGCCCTGCGCTAAACCTCTAAAAGCATGATGCCATGCGCCAATTAGCTTGGGGAATATTATACAGTTCTGAACACCATTTACGCGCTGCTGCCTGCAGCTGTACTGGGACAACACAGCATAGGCACAGATGGTGGTGGTGCTGCATGCAACTGTCATTGTAGGTCTTACAGTGCACAGCAGAAACTACAGTAGCAAGGGGGCCAGTAGTGTGTGGACACAGCAATGCCTATGGTGTGTAGGGCAGTGATGATGACTGCACTATACACAGTGAGAGGCCCAACCTGAAGGTGTTTGCTGACAGTGGACATTACTGTTACGCTGTTGTGTGACCCACAGATGCTGCACCTGTGGCATGGGATGCTCACAGTGACATGTACATTTCTGGCTTTGTGTGCTATGGCAGTTGTACAGCTTACGGTGGCAGTATGTAACAGGGGGCATATATTATCCGAAAGGCACACTGGTGTTGGGGTATTCCCAATACTGGCCCATGTGCACTGCATGATGTGTCCCAGCCTTGTGGCCACACCTGGTCTGTAGCATAGCCTCGCCACCCATACATGCTCCCCTCAACATCCTCCATGCCCACAGTGCTGCATGTGTGTGTGCTGGCATCTGTTGGTGTCCACAGAAGTGTGGTCCGCAGGTGTGTGCTGTATGGCCACACTGCCATGCTGTCCACTGGTGGCAGCATCACCACTTACTGCCTGGCATGGCTGGGACTGGTGGCAGATGATGGCATCATTGTGATGCCATCAGTTAGCAGCATGCTTCCTCTATGTTTGGCTTTATCTATGTGTCATATTTATTTGTTAGGGTCGCTCTAAAGCAGCATAAACCAGCATAAAAGCCATAGTGTCGCAAGAAGCTGATTGCCCAGGGTTAACATTACAAGCTTTTCCTTACGGTAACGCACCGCACTAAGTAAGTCGGCCAAGTCGCGTTAAAACCACTTAGCCGGTGCTAGTCGCTGAATATAGCATTATACCTGTATTCATGTCAGTTTGCCCCTTGCATACATTATAATTTTGCCTGGCACTAATGCAGTTTGCCCGCGTTATTTGGCCTTTTGAATATAGTAGACCCACACTAATCCCGCGCTAAACCTGCGCAAATGGTTTTTGCCGGGCGCAAAGTTTTGAATATCTGGCCCTAAGAGTTTAATTTTGGCTAATATTTTAAAAGGAATAACTCTGAGATTATTATGATTTATCAGATCATTTATTAAGCTTACTAACACCACCAAAAAATAATCAATTTCTTTTTGCTGTGTAATGAAACTGTGTCCAGCTAAAGCCAAGGATAGAAAACACATCTTCAGTATTTTTCTAGAGATCCATAATCCTGATTAATTAAACAGGCAAACATGCCATCGCCATGCTGTTCAATTTACGTAATAGGAAGAATTATAACATTTTAAGGTTCACAGTATGTCTCTAAGTGACAAGTGATTTGTGATTTATTTTCAGATGCTAATGATGAACGCAATTTGAATTAATATGATATTTATTCTGTTGCTGTTTTTCTAATGTTTATAACAATAAGTTGTTTGATTGTGGGAGCCCATTGAAAATGAGCTTCTGTTCAATGGATGACCCCTATTCACATTTGAAGATGATAAATACAACTATTTGCTGCTGTGACTATAGTAATGTATAAACCATGTCTGAAATCTGATTTAACATTATGTGAGCTTTAGTTTTGCTTGACAGATATTTAAGCAGCTGTTTTGTGATTATCTCTTCTTTATCCATTCACAATTTAAATGGATCATTAACTTAAATAGAAATCCGAGTGTTGAGGTTTATCTCATTATTGAGAACCATTCCTTAGTTTGCTATGGGAATTACTTGCATCAATTCTATTTACAATGAATTTGTAATGTGCTTGATCAAGAATATTGATTGTATAGTTTAATATGTTCATGTATGACTTTTGAACTGCCAATTATTAAATTAGAATGTTCAGAGTTAATTTCTAAAGAGACTGTGGCTTCAGTTGCTCTAATGGTATATTATCATTAGTTTATGTTTTGTCATTCTTTTTTTATTAGTTTTTGATTTCATTTCTAAAGAGACTTTGTGGCTTCAGTTGCTCTAATGGTACAAAATCATTAGTTTATGTTTTGTGATTCCTTTTTTATTAGTTTTTTGCTTTTTATCTAAATTGCAAGTAGGCTATAAAACTTTACTGTACAGTCTAATTAATTGGACTGATACAAAATGAAGTTAATTTACAAATCTGCATGTCCTTCATATATACTTTTGAATCTCCCCATTTTTAAGAGTGCAACAATTAGGTTTATATTATAGAGGTGCAGTAGCACCTGTATACTTGTATTGAATAAGCAATTCTACGTTAAATCTCAATTCAAGCATCTGAATAATTCTGCCTCTGTTACACTGATGTACTTGAAATTTGGCAGACACAAAGTTGGTGCTAGTACCTCTGAATCCTAAAATGTGGTGGTAATTGTTTCAGTGAGGGCAAAGTAATAGTGGTGCAAAAACATTAAATTGGCTAAAGGTAAAACATTTTATTCCTCACCTACTGTACACCTAAAATGATAGGTGGATTTCAAACCTGAAACTTATTGGTTTTGCAGAGTTTGTCCAAATGTGTGCATTTTTTTTTTTGCTTTTTATGCCCCTAATGTACCCTATTTTTGAATAATTAGCTAAAAATTGGCTGGTTTCATGCATGAGCAGTTTAAAAACTCAGCATTCTAAAAATAACAGATTTTTTTTACTAATGCATTCATAAATGCACACTTTTGGTGAACATGCATGCTTGTCTGAGGGTGTGAGGCTATTGGCATCACCATGAGGTGATGCCAGATGCTGCAAACAGTGTCTGTTGTAGTTGCAAATGTGTTCATTCAGGGAGGGGGCTACTTGACAGGGTGCAGCCCCACCTCTGCTTAATGTAGCCAAGTGAAAATGTTTATGCTAAGCAGACATGTTTCAAACACTGGAGTGCCCAATCCCCAGAGCCAACTAAATCTTAATATTGTAAATGTGTCTGACATTGGGGTGCCCAGCCTCCACATGCCAGTTAAGACCCCATTCATGTTGTTTGCCCACCTGCCACCCTGAGTGCCCACCACATGAACAGCCCAACACTGGAGTGTCAATCCCTGGTGCTGGCTCAGATCCTCCTACCACAATTGAGTGTAATACCGGGATGCTCACTGCCATTACTGCCAAACATCAAGTGGATAGAGGATGCCCAATCCCCAGTGTTGGTACTCATAAAATAAGTACAGTGCCTCAACATCATTTTGTTTTGGTTAAGCCCTGTAATAAAGAAAACCCTTCATCGATGTCTCTTGCAGTTTCCATCCAATCCCTTCTCTTCCCAAACCCCCATTCAGCACTTACTACCCCACACCCCTCACTCACTTAAAGTAGGCCCACAGGTGTAAATCAACTGACTGTAAGGAAACATTTCCAACTGCTTCAACACCGACCAGGAACTGACAGAAACAAGATAAATGTAAGTGTGATCAATGTATTTTCAATGCATTTTGAACTTTTACTCATAACTTGATTAGTTTTTTAATGTTTTTTCTCCCAAGTGTTGAACATGGGCATGGCCTTTTACTGGCCCCACTTTTGAACTGTGTATTTGATATTTTTCAGATCTGCTGCAAAAGGTGATTTTGCAGTCACTCTGCAAAATCACCTTTTAGGCAAGGTTTAAAAAAAACACTTCACCTATTGGGTTCATAGGTAGACCCATAAGAAAACTACCAGATGTTAACAATTTGGGGTCAAAATATTAAAAAGCAACAAAATTATGGAGGTAGATTTAAATTTTTCAACATTCATTCTTAACCTTAGTAGTTTTCAATATTCTAACCTCAAATTTTCAACATACTGTAGCCCTTTTTCACCCTACCTCTTTAATGCGACAGGTGTCAATTTTCAAATACTGTCCAAAATGTGTTTTCACACTATTTTGTAAATGCCACCTATCATGTTCAGAAAGGGGAGAGGTCATTAAAAGGAGATATTGAACATTTGGGGTCAATATGTAAAAGAATATATAAATAAACGTGTGCAGGACTCACCATTGTCCCAATAGGCAGTGTGTTGTATTCCCATACGGGTGACTTGGGTTCTGGGACAAACGAGGGGAGCCATCTGGGCAACACAAGGATGGGGGCTGGCACAGTCACACACCACAGCTTCTAGCCTGGCAAGAGATTGCTCAGTGATCTGAAACACAGGTGACACCTTATGGAAAGCCAGGGAGCCCTCCTTCGCAAGGGGTTGTGTGCATGTCAAGGCCTGACAGGGCCACATACTGAGTCAGGAGAGGGCTGACATGCAAAAATGTGTCTTGGAATATCTCCACTATTCAGATTATTTCATTTGTGGACCTGTACAAATGAAGGTATTGTTCCACTATCTCAAAAAGAAGGGAAATTTATTGTAGAAAAGCTATGTTAACACAGAAATTAGGGTTGAAGAACACAAAGTGTACAAAGTAGGGAAAAGGAAAACATTAGGGTTTTGGATCTCTGGAGTGTTACGGTATCTGTGGTGGGGTGTTCCTTGGGGTTGTCAACCAAATAATGCCCACCCCCTTTCCCGAGCAAACAAGGTCATACATGGTCAGTTTTCTTCACTTAGGGTCCACAGGGCCCTGCAGGAAGAAAGCTATGATTGCATCACAAGTCCTATGAAGACAGGTTGAAGGAACTGAACATGTACTCCCTGGAGGAGAGGAGGGAGAGAGGGGATATGATAGAGACATACAAGTATCTTACAGGGAGGAACAGGGTGCAGGAAAACACTATTTTTAAGCGAAAAAGATGTTCCAGGACTAGAGGGCATGGGATGAAGTTGGAAGGAGGACAATTCAGAGGAAACATGAGAAGAATTTCTTCACAGAGCGGGTGGTGGACAAGTGGAACACCCTGCCAGAGGAAGTGGTGGGGCTGAAACAATCATGGGATTTAAGAATGCATGGGATAGACATAAAGGAATTCTGGAGGTCAGGGGGTAAGGGGCAACAGACTTCTAGGAAAACAAACTGAACTTACCAGCTCAAATGGGCAGACTGGGTGGGCCATAAGCCCTTATCTGCCGACACTGTCTATATATCTATGTATCTATGATTCTGTTGGCAACATGTGGTGAGCCATATTTCTCTGCCTTGAAAGAGTATATAACTATGATGCAATGGATTAGAACTGAACCTTGTGCTTCAAACAGGAGTTCATGGGCTGGCGGAGAGACTGGGCAATGGATTGAACAATGCAAGGAATACCCCCTCACCAATAAATATATATTTCTAAAATGACAAGAAAAAAATCTAGATATTTAATGGGCTCTGAGACATCACCTGACCATGCATTAAATCTCTTGAAACGCACGGTCAGCTGCCGAATATCCTTTTTCTCCCCCCAAAAAACTCCTCACTGAACTATATCACTAAGCCTCTAAACAAAACAAAAGTAGTAGCCACCTTATTGAAAATCCTAGCCTTTACTACACTGATAATTACACAAAATATATCATAAATTGCTCACACTTTTTAAAAAAAAACTGCACATGCAGACTTACAACACATAGCAAAATATATCTTATAACTTAAATTGAACCATTTATCTCCCTAAATACCTAAACTTGAAGTGTGTGGCCTTTAAAAAAAAAATCACTGATTTTGGCCATCCCACCGCTAACTCATTCCATAAACCATGCCTCAGGATGCACAGAAATGCAACATGGACCCAATTCTCAAAAGTCTACACCTGGCGTAACTTGACTTGCACCACAATAAATGGAGCAAGTAGCAAGTTACGTCAGCAGTTGCAACATGTGGTATTCTGCAAAGCAGCATGCGACATGTCGCAGGCTACTTGCGCCAAAGTGGACAAATGCCACCAGTTACACCCTAACCCCCCTGCAACATGGCACTAGGGGGTTTATGGCAGCAGTTGCACCCTATTCTGGAAGGGCAGCAACAAAGTCCCCAAGGTTGCTATTCTCAAACAACCCCCGGAAGACATCTGTCAAAGTACAGTTTCACCAGCTTTTAGCTGGTGTAAGTGTACTTATGCCCTCTGGGGGTTGTGCAGATCTGCCACCAGCCAGCTCCCAAGATATGTGCCCCCAATGCCTAGATCCACAATTTGTTAGTGGGAAAGCCCTGCGGGGCTAATCATACCCCACCCCCAAATACATATAGCCCCCGTTGAATAGGTCATAGCCCCGACCCGATAATGAAAGAGCCCCACAGGGCTTGCACATGCCCCACATCCCCTAAAATGCAACAAAATCCCAGAGGCTAGGTCATGCCCCAATCCCCGATCCCTAATAGTAATGTAACAAAACACAGATACCATTCTCCCTGGTAGTCTAGTGGCCCCCCACCCAGCAGTGCCAGTCCACCCCACACCCCCGATCCATACTCAGTCGGTGACCTGCACAGGCCACCTCTCACGACCATGACCAGCCACCAGCCGAACTCTGTATGAGCATGTTCTACTGTACTCCGGGACCTAATGCACCTTCGTGACTCCCTGTGGTCACGTGCCCTTAACTCAGGCAAACCAGTCAATAGACAAAACCATCAGGCCATGAGAAACAAATGCACTTGGGAGACTCATAAAGCAAAGGCTGATCACTACAAGTCCTCCCTTACCTGTACCTGGGGCTCAAGCAGAAAGTTCTGGGACAACCTGAAAGAACTAAATGGCAAATCCATGTCATCCCCCCCTTCCTCATTGTTAACAATGGCACTGCTGTCTCAGACCCCAAACACATAACTGATAACTTAAATACCTCCTTCTCTGACCTCAGTGGGATGCTCTGTTCTCACTTCTTTGATCCTTCCCCACTCGAAGCCACCCCACCCACCTTTTTGCTTCAAGACGGTCTTCTTTTCCAAAGCCAGGCCCTACTTGCTAAAAGCCTCAGGGCATGCCCATTACAGCACTGATTCCCTTGACCTCAAGCTTCTATGCCTCACTCTCGACACTGTCCTCTCTCCCCATACCTCCATCATCAACCACTTCCCTCTGCCTAGGGACCTTTCCCTCCATTTGGAAGGCTGCTGTCATCACACCAATACACAAGGGTGGGGACCTCTTCAATGCAGGTAACTACCATCCGAACTCTATCCCCCTTCCGCTCTCTAAAGCCCTGGAAAGAACCATTTCTGACCAATTGACTGAACATCTCACTAAATACAACCTGCTCTTCAAGCAACAGCATGGTTTTCACCAGGGCCACAGCACCATCTCTGCGCTGCTGGAGTTCGCTACCCCCCTGCACTCGACAAAGGCCATCCTGCAGGGGCAGTCTTCATGGACTTGTCGAAGGTATCTGACACAGTCAACCATTCCCTCCTTCCATCTGCATTAACCAACACTGGTCTCTCCCCTGAAGCCACTAGATGGTTCACCAACTAACTCTCAGGTAAAACTCAACAGGTAAAGATAGGCACTGCTCTCTCCTCATCCCTCCATGTCAGGTCTGGGGTCCCGCAAGGTTCTATCCTCGGGCCCCTCCTCTTCAGTGTATTCCTCAACACCCTCCCCATGGCTTGTTCTGGGCATCTGGTTTTCTACGCAAACAATGCCGTACTGTTCACTTCACAGTCGGACCCCCAACAACTCCAACTCCATTTACAAAAGGCCATCTCCGAAGTGGAGTCCTGGTTCACAGAACACTGACTCATCCTAAACTACAAAAAAACAAAAGTGATGCTTTTTGCTAACCCCCAGAATCGACATAAGGACCACACCCTCAGCATCCTCAACTCCAAGTCTCAACTTCTCAACCATGCTATGTCCTTCAAGTACCTCGGAATTCACTTGGACCCTGCCCTCAACTTCCACACTCACATACATCACCTCTGCCCTGCTGTAAATACCAGGATTGACTTACTACACAGGCTCAAACACTACCTCACCCCCGAAGCCCTCCGTCTTGCTGTCTCCTCCTCCGTCCTTGCCCTCATCGACTACAGGATCCTAATCTACAGTGCGGATTATACCACATCTCTCCACAGAGTTAGAGTAACTCTCAACAAGGCCTGCCGCCTTATACTAAGCTGTGACTGCTACACTCACACATGCTCCTCTACAAGCAGTCCAGCTGGTGCAACTTCAACAATAGTCTCAAATACCACACCTTCCTCATGGCCAAAAAGATCACCACTGGGATATCCCCCCCTTCCCAGTCTCGCTCCCCTCCTGAAGCCTGCTCCCCAAACAAAAATCACCTGCAACTCCATTTCTCATCCCTCGCCTCTGAATGTCACTCGGTCAGCAAACCTTTGCTTATCGAGCCCTGCTCTGGATGAATGCCACCCCTCACCCCATTATGTCCGAGTTGAAACTCGGCCTCTTCAAAACCCTCCTCAAAGGCCACCTCCAGACCATCAATAACTGCGACTGTCCTTAACCCTTGACAATGGACTATCCCCTCCTGCTCCCTCACCCTAGCTGCAGCTCTATTTTACTAATTTTTTTTTATTTAGTTGTTTAACCAGGTATAGCACACTAAGCTGAAAGCTTTTTTACAGGAGCGACCTGGGAGCACAAGGAGGTTAAGTGGCTTGCTCAGGGTCACACAGTATGCAAGTGGAAGCTGTGGGATTCGAACCCAGGTCTGGTATGCTGGATGTCACCAGATTTGCAGCTCAGAGCCTTAGACCACTGTGCTATACTGCCTCCAATTAAGGGCAACCCTTGCACTCAAAGTTCCTGTTGAACTTTATACTGTCAGGTCTATGCCCTGGCTATGACTTACCCTTGTCCCAATGCTTATCTACTGCAAAATTGCACTGTACATACTGTAAAACATTTGTACCCAAACTGTATATGTTGACCTAACTGTTGTAGTTGACACTGTCAGACCTGTATCCTGACTGCAACTTTCTCTTGTTTCAATGCTTATTTACTGTAAAATATTATGTACCCAAACTGTATATGTTGACCTAACTGTTGTATACTTGTCTACTGACATAGAACCTTTGGAAATGTGTCTCTAACTCAAAGGTTGCAAACCCAAAATGTTTAATAAATAAATAAAGTAAATAGTACGCACTCAATGAATGAATTGCCATTCATTCATTGAGTGCATACTATCCATTTAAAGAGCTGTTGAAGGGAAATGCTAAACACTAAAGAATATAAAATAAACTAAGCAAGGCTAAATTGTGGTGAATCATTCTGTGGTGATTTGCATATGCAGCCCATGATGCTTTGCATTGTGGGGGCATGTGTGACTTTGTATTTTCTATAAGCAAGGCTAAGATACATAAGAGGACGGGGAGGTGTCAACTGCTATTCAGCACCACCTGCTGGCTTTAGCTGATTATATACTAAAGGCTTCTTTATTACAAAATTAACAGTTTTTTCATTTCATGTTTATTTGAACCATTTTATTTAATTAAAAATGCATTTTTTATTTTTAACCCAGTGTAGCAATGAGCCATTTTTTTTTTTTGAACTCTATTTTTCCTCCTAGCTTGTGCAACTCTCTCGGGCATCCTGCAGTGCCCCCAACTCTACCTCCATGCCTGAGAGGCCTCCTGAATCCTGGCACCAGCCTGGCTATCCCCCCAGCTCTGAGCCCCCCGAGGTTGGGCCGCCCTATCCACCCAGGGCACTCTATCCATAATTCGGGCCGGGCTGGGCTAGGCCCACATAAGGAGTGCAACTGGCGATGGAGTGTGGTCGGGTGGATGCAGGTGCCATCACCTATCCACAAGCTGTTTTTTTTTTTCCCTTTACTTCCCTCATCCCTTCCCCCCCGGAGTTCGGTCTTGCAATGACATCACGACGTTCGCTGCAATTCCGCTTCCTCTACTCAACGCCATACGTGTGCACATCCACCGGTCTCCACCGAGTGATGCTGTTGCACCGGACATTCCCTGGATCCCTCCCCAGAGAGAGGAGAGCCGTCCATGGACACTCAATCCTCTCTCTCCCCTGCCGACCCCCGACGCCCCAGGCTCGTTCCCGAACCCAGCTCGCTGGCGTGATGCGAGGTGTGGCATCCAGTGCCTCAGTGCCACCAGGCCGGCGCAATTAGCCATTTTATAAGTGTAATAAGCCACTTCAGGGTGGGCATTAAAGGATTTGAATGCACTTCACCGGGAGTAAGGACACACGGCCTTCAGCTTCATACCTCACTACACCACTAGGTGTGCATTAAAATCCTTTAATGCACACCCTGTCATGGCTTATTACTTACTTATATATGTAACAGATATCCACTACAGATCATACAGTCATGCTCTGATATACGTGCGCATTGGTGTGTGTTATGAAACACAAGGCGTCAGGCCGAGTGTATGCAACCACTAAAGGCGTGCATATATCAGTACGACTGCATGCCCTGTAGTGGATTATCTGACTTATAAAATGGGCACAATTGTTTCGGAGGAGGGTAAAAAACAGAAAGAAGTGCAGGCATGTGGTCATTGTTGGATAATGCATGTGGTGTGTTTTGTCCAATCAGGAGACCGCATTTTTACTGATTTTTTTCTCAGCCATTTGAGATATGTATTTATTTTTTTGTTTACTCTTGATTAAATGACTGCAGTATGTTTATGTTAAAAATGAATAAAGTTTAATACTATACACATCTGTGCATACCCCAATACCCAATTCTAAACAAGTTCAGATTTTCATGTGAAACAGATGCCAAATCCAAGGAAAAAGGAAAAAATAAGAAAAAAATACGACAGACAAAAGATAAACAGAGAGAAAAAGGAACAAGGGAAACAAACACAAAAAAATAGATTAAATGAAGAGGGACATCGAGATCAGCCCGGTGGCTCAGAGGGCTGAGGCCCTGCAAAGTGCCTCATATTGCACTGTGATGATGATCCGAGTTTAGGAATGAGCTCAGGTTACCAGGGGTCAGTGGGGGAAGAGCTGGGAGAGGATCGAGTGGCGCCTGGAAGCTCTCCTCACCCGATCTGGGGTAGTGAGCGGTCCCAGCTCTTGGCTTCCACCAGGTGGTAGCATCGATGTGAGGGAGGTTGACATAAAGCTGGGCGGGTGGAAGGGGCTGGGGGTTCCAGAGTGCCTGAGTGCCTTCATGCACGTGCACCATCCTAGTTTGCCATAGCTCTGGGAGAAAATAAAGGTGGAAAATGGAGGGGAACCAGGCTTAATGAAGCCGTGCCTTTGGTATCATGGCCTGCCCTCCCACTCCAGGAGAAGAAAAGGAGAATCTGGATGGGATGTGAGTCTCTAGGGGCAGGGGAGGATGCCCCACCCAGCCCCGCTGCAGAGGGAAATCTGTGAGGGAATGCTCTCCCAGAAAGGAGAGAGGCAACAGGCCAGCCAGTGACACTGGGGATAGGGTTGATTAGCCATCCAGTCCACCAAGGAACATTAGCAGATGATGGAAAAAAAAATGAAGAGGGACCCCAGAGGAGGAAAGCTGCAGAAAGAGAAAGCATGGCATAAGAACACAGGGGCAGCAACTGGCACATTAGGGAATGCATCTCAGCTGCCAGGGCAACTAAAACTTTCACCTCCTTGTCTGATTGTGCACTTTAATTTTAAAAAAAATGTATAGAGCAATGCTTCATCAATTTTTTTTTTCATGGCTGAAAAACCAGAGAGCATATACAAAATTGTAGCAAATTAAAATATATGATTATCTCCAAAATATATGGTCATCTCCCCCATTCCAAAAAAAAAAGTATACCGGTTTTGTATACTTAAGGCTATGATTTTTCCTCCTGATTTGCTTTCAAGAGATTCTCTGGTTATGGTTCACCATCATTATGCATGTTTTTGCTGCTTACCTTTTTGCGGTTGTTTTTTTTACTAGCTATTTTTTTCTGAACTACGGTACTTCCTTCACTTGCCTCCTTTTTGCCTGTGCCTGTTCTAGTACTTTAATGACCATTGCTGTTTTGATGTTTCTCATTAGATATGTCAGCAATAAGATACAATAAGGTGTGGGTTATGGCCTGATAAGATCATGCCCCAGGTGCCTTTAGCACCTGGGAAGTGCTCTTATCAGGGCATAACCCACACCTTGGAGTATCTTATTGCGCTTATAAAATGGGCCCCCAGTAAAGAGGTTTATTGAAAAAAATGCACATGAGTGTGCTTAAAAAAATATCAAGAAATATGATTATATTAGTGCAAAAAAATAAAAAGTAGTCCCTCTCATTGTCTTGCAATGGGGCTTTTTCATTGAAAGTTAATCAAGGAGGCTGGTGTCTTCACTATTCACCTACACCCCCACACCACACAAACACAGAAACAGCCAAAAGCATGTTTTTCCCTCTTTTCATATTTATTACTGTGGCCGCACAGTCGTACAGCCAGTGGGAGCGACCATGTCCCATATCAGCTGATGTATTCACTGTCATGTTTGTTGCCCACACACACACACACCTACAAAAGCTTTTTTTGTCATTTAATTTCATTTTTTTTTTTAATTTCTTCTTTAATCACTTTCTGTCTGTTACGATGGCTTTACTGGGACTGAACGTGTCCCACAGCGGCTGCCGTACAGAGTCCTTCTGTGCTTCATGGTCGGGTTAGTGGTACTTCAAATGGTGACTTTATCAGGCTGAATTTATGTTACTACAAACGGTAACTTAATGAGGTTGAAGAAAAACTTTTCTCTTGATGATGGGTTGCATTTTTACAGAGGTTGTGGGTTGCTGCAGCTTGCATTAAATGACAGTACAGTAGGTTGGGGGATGGAATATGTATTACAAGATCCACTCACCATTTCCCCAACATCTAACTGAAGCACCTCAACCACAGAGGGTAGTTGGTCTGGGAGGTTGGCAGGTGGTTAGGAGGGGCAAATTGGGTGCCCCATCACTCAATGCTCACCAGCGTATCACTGCCACAAACCATATAAAAACAACAAACAGGTATCTGTCTCTGTCTCTGAAATCAAACAAAGGGGCAGAGAACAATGCAAAGCAGGACACTGCAGCACAGGAGCTAGCACTACAAAACTCACCTGTAACAGGGACCAAAACAAAAAAGGCAAAAAGGAAATCCAAAACACTTCTGATCATAGGAGACTCCATGATTCGGGGAGTTGATACCTACCTCCAGCCAGAGGTAATGGTCAGATGTCTCCCAGGTACATTAGCATGGAGAGACACTGACTGCATTGCTAAAATTGTGCAGGAAGCAGGAGAAAACATCGATGTCCTGGTACACATAGGAACTAACAATCTAGCCACCCAGTCAGTTGTGGAGACCAAGGAACACCTGACCAGGCTGGGAGACAAACTGTTATCCATTTAGTCTGGCATCTCCTTCTCTGAGGTCCTGCTGATCTGGGAGAGGGGGGCATATGGGCGGAAGGTCAGAGAAGGGGAGATGGGGAGCTAAACATGTGGCTCAAGGGCTGGTGCCAGGAAAAAGGACACAAATGTGTAGGTAACTGGCAACAGTTTTGGAGCAAAAGTTCTTTAAATTCGATGGATTGCATCTGACAAAGGAGGGAATCTGTGCATTGGGGCAGAAGTTTGATGTCTTTGCAGAATATTTAAATTAGCAAATGGGGAGAGGGGTGCAGCACCCGATACATCGAATGGGAAGAGCACCCCTTCCCCCATCAGCTAGTGATCAAACAGGAGTTCCACATGTTTGTAGCTCACTAGCATCAGCAGGTGAGGAAAAAGGTCCGGATCCCCATACGATGCATAGGGGAAAAGCCAGACCTCACCCCACAACTAACGCACTGAAATCTGGCCAATGGAAAATCATGTACACAAATGCCCGCAGTCTGGGAAACAAGATCTGAGACCTGAAGGCAACAATGACAGAGGCTAAACAAGACATAGTAGCCATTAACAAGACATGGTTCACCAGTAACCACACTTGGGAGACTACCATACCTGGCTATGTACTGTTCAGAAGAGATTGAGGTGAACAAAGGTGGGGCGGAGTGGTTTATGTCAATGAAAATATCAAAGCTACAGAAATTCTGAATATACATAAGAAGCGAAGAACTGTGGGTCACCTTGGAAACAGGAAATGGGACAGCTATACGAACTGGGGTTGTCTACAGGCCTCAAGACCAGGGGGAGGACATACACATATTACTGTAAGAAGATATACAAAACATGAAAGCTAAAGGGGAGGTTCTGCTAATGGGAGACTTCAACATGCTGGATACAGATTGGTCAATAGCAGCCAGAACATCTGCCAGAACTAGGCACAAAGTGGATTCTCTGCAGGGGAAGGGCCTCAGACAATTGGAACAACAACCCACAAGTGACAGGGCTGTCCTGGATCTAGTACTGACTAACGGGGAAAGGATCACAGATCTACAGGTAGAAGGTCACCTGGGGGCCAGTGACTATCACATGGTATGGTTCAATTTGGCCACTAGAACTAAATCATCCCACTCCAAGGCAAAAATATGGAACTTCAGAGAAGCTGACTTTGATAAGATGGCCAACAGAGTTAAGCTAGCCATGGCAAGAAGAAATACAGGTGAGGGGGTACAGGCAAAGTGGGCAAGCATTAAGGATGCAATACTTGAAGGAATATACCATTGTTTTAGGAAGAAAAGCAAGAGCAAAAGAAGGAGGAAACCACTTTGGTTCTCAAAAACAGTAGCAGAAAAGGTCAGAGCCAAAAGGTTGTCCTTCAGGAAATATAAGGGAATGCAGTGGGATGAAGATAGGGAGGCATACCAAACTTCCCCAAGGAAAGCAGGGAAGGCAGTAAGGCAGGCAAAGGCCCAAACCAATGAAACTCTAGCACAAACAGTAAAAGAAGGGGACAAGACTTTCTATAGATACATTAGTGAAAAGAGAAAGTCCAGAGGGGGTATTGCTGAGATCAAAGGGCTAAGGGGAGTGTGTGGAGGAGGACCAAGGAAAAGCATATCCTAAATAGATATTTCTGCTTAGTATTTACTGAGGAGAAGGTAGGGCAGGGCCCACAGCTCAGTACCATGGGCACGGGGAGGGAGGAGGGAGGTGTGCACTAGTCCCTTCACAAAAGAAAGGGTCCTACAAGAGCTTACTAAGCTCGGGGTGGAAAATGCAATGGGACCTGATGGCATACATCTCAGAGTACTAAAGAAGCTAAGGATGGAACTAGCAGAGCCTTTAGCAGAATTGTTTCGTGAGTCTCTAAGCACAGGAGAGGTCCCAGAACACAGGAGAAGGGCTCATGTGATCCCGCTCTACAAGAGTGGCAGCAGGGAGGAGGCAGGGAACTACAGACCAGTCAGTCTTACCTCAGTAGTGGGCAAGATTATGGAGGGACTCCTTAAGGAAAGAATAGTGCAACACCTGGAATCCATAGGAGCACAGGATCCAAGACTGCATGGGTTTACAACAGGAAGGTCCTGTCAAACTAATCTCAGATTTCTTTGACTGGGTAACCAGAGTGATGGACCAAGAGGGTGCAGTTGATTTCGCCTACCTTGACTTCAGCAAAGCTTTCAATAATGTTCCACATAGAAGATTGATTAATAAGCTAGGTAGGTTTGGGCTGGGTCGGAGGCAGGTCAACTGGGTGGCAAACTTGTTGGCAGACAAAAACCAGAGAGTGGTGGTAAACAGTATACAGTCAGAAGAGATGCAAGTCGGTGGCCCGGTGGTGCTGAGGGTTGAGGCGCTGGATGCCACACCTCGCTCCACGCCAGTGACCCGGGTTCAGGAATGGACTTGGGCCACCGGTGGGTTGGCCGGGGGGGGGGGAGAAAGATTGAGTGCCCAATGGCTTGCTCTCCTTTTCCGGGGTGGGATGGGAGCTTTCCCTGCCACGATACCGCCACCTCCTGGTGAACTTGGGGGGATGTTGGTGTGGTTGAGGGAGGCAGAAACACAGGGTTGACGTTGGCAGGGGACTGGGGCGGATGCACGTTTCAGCATGCACCTGACCCCTTGTTCCCCATTGCATGCTGACGTTGGGAACAGAACACGGAAACAAACCTTCACCTCTCCTAGGTGACAACTTCTCGAGCAGCATGCGTGCCACCCACTGACTAACAGAGCAGAAACCGCTGTGCAAGCCCTCTCCCTGGAAACACTCAGAGGGAAGGCAAGAGGGACCTTTCCTCACCCCGCCTGGGGGGTAATCTGGGCCATCAAGGACCTCAGGGAGCTGAGCTGTGCACTCTAGGGCAGACCTTGGGTCGGGAGGGTAGACGTGTGTGTGGTGCATTGTAGGGGTCCGATTGAGTGAAGAGCTGGGGGCAGTAGAGGTGAGGATAAAAAGAAAGTAAAAAAAAGATGCAAGTCACAGGTGGGGCACCTCAGGGATCAGTCCTGGGGCCAGTCCTCTTCAATATCTTCATCAGTGACATTGCAGATGGACTGGAGGGTAAGGTTTGTCTGTTTGCAGATGATACCAAAATCTGCAATATAGTAGATGATCCGGATGGGGTGGGCAGAATGAGAAGAGATCTGGATAAACTAACAAAATGGTCGGAAGAGTGGCAACTGGGGTTTAATGCAAAGAACTGCAAGATCATGCACATAGGGAAGAGAACCCCTGAAGCCACCTATAGGCTTGGAGTGGAGTTGCTGGCAGTCACAAGGGAAGAAAGAGACTTGGGCATCATCATCACCGATGACCTGAAATCATCCAAGCAGATCACTAAAGCAGTAGGTTAGGCTAGGGGGATGTTAGTGTGTATTAGTAGGAGTATCACAAGTCATAAGAGGGAGGTAATAATCCCTCTTTACAAGACACTGGTTAAGCCCTATCTGGAGTACTGCATGCAGTACTGGAGGCCACACCTGCACAAGGACATTAACAAAATGGAGAAGGGCAACCAAAATGGTGCAGGGACTGCATCAGAAAACATATGAGGACAGATTAACGGAGCTCAATATGTATATCGTAGAGCAGAGGCGGGAGAAAGGTGATACAGTATGATCAAAACATTCAAATATCTTAAGGGTATTAACAAGGTGAAAGAGTCTAACATGTTTCAGTATAAGAAAAATAGGACAAGAGGACACAGCATGAGATTAGAGGGAGGACGATTATGGGGTAATGTGAGGAAGTTCTTTTTCACAGAAAGGGCAGTGGCTGCATAGAACAGCCTACCTCAGGAGGTGGTGGATATGAATACAGTGCAGGGCTTCAAACATGCATGGGATAGGCATAAGGGAGCAATACAGATTAGTATGAATAAATAGGCCAGTGACAGAGTAAAGGCCTATAGCACATTCATAAGGTAGAAAAATGGGCAGACTGGATGGGCCTTGCGGTCCTTATCTGCCGTCAACCTCTATATTTCTATGAGTCCAGAGATGGCACAAAGGGTGAGCAGTGGGAGTGAGAGCTGCACCTGCAAGGACAAAAATTGACTGTGAGTAAAAGAAAGTTATTTACATCTTCTTTCTGTAGGAAAGGGGGACCTTGGATACACTGATTTCTGACAGGCATTTTTGTGGTTTCTCTTTGGGCTTTTTACATCTGCAGTTGCACTACTTAAGAGTTCTGTTGTGTCGCTCCCACCACTTTTCCTGATGCAGCTGTGTTGCTGTTGCTTGCTAGCTGATGAGTTGCAGTGAGAGAGCAATGCCACTAATTGATTTCCCTGTTTATTGCGTCTTGGTTGGCACAAGTAGTTCACGTTGCAACGTTATGGCATAATAAGGACATGGCTGGAAAGGACTTCCAGCCAACCAGCGTTCAAGTTTTTTTTTGCTCATTTTATAAAGCTTAATAACTTGAATTTTTTTTTTATGTTTTATATTTGGTAGTGTGTTTTGTGATACGATTGTGTGAGACACTTTAGAAAGTAAAATGAGTGTAGTGTCATGCCCATGTCCGAGTCCAAGCAATGAACAAAAATAAAACATGAGAACAGATCCTGCTCAACTAGTGTCCTAATGTCTGTGTGGGTCAGTTGGCAGCAGCCTGGACCAGGATGTCATAGTTCACTCCAGTGCTAGTGGATGCTGCCCTGTTAGAAGTGCCACACTCTGAGATGTTAACTCAATGTCTTATCTTTCCATCTTTGATGGTTATCCAGGAGAAAATAAAAAGATTACATTTTTTTTTTGACTACATGATTACTCACATTTGCCTGGGTAATATTTCCCCTATGCATAAAAAGGGTTGTTAATAATTAAGCTATGAGGCATGACAGGCATGTGTTATTGGGGGAGTTACCCATGCCTCATGTGGTGTGTCATGACTTGAGGTGCAATCAAGTGACCTAACTCACAAGAAGTAGGTAATCCCCCAATTACCCACATCCTGGAGTACCGTAGTGCGATTATACAAAGGGCCCATGTATAAAATAAATTATTTTTTTTTAAATGCCTTTCAGCCATGGGCTACTGCAGGATTTACCCACAGCTAAAGCCCTTATCTGACCAATCAGATTAGAGAATTGTGTATGCCTTTGTGTAATACAATTATATTACCTGGTTGTCCCACTTACCTCAGCAACATGAAAAACCTTGTTACCCACCCCGATGATGTTACTCCTACAAATAATAAATGACTGACAGCTCAGTTCACATTCTATTATTCGCTAAAGTGATATTCCTTCTGCTAACAATAAGTGACCAATCAGTTCACAATTCACAAAATTGAATTCACATCTCCAAAGAAAAGAGCATTCCTGCCCATAAAAGCAAAGCAGAAATGTCTCCACCTATACTCAAAAAAGCAGCAGTATTTGTTAACTGGTAAAAACGTTATCATATGATTATTTTTCTGAATAATGTATTTCTGACGTCTTGCAGGGACCCACTGTATGTGAGATTACCAGCACTTAGAAAACACCCAAGTAGAAATTCACAGTGACTAAATATTAGCTTAACAGAAAACTACTTTAATTTTTTGCATGTCAGTACAGTCCCATATATAGTACTGGAGGGGACAACAACAAATTCTGTGCAAAATACACAGAGCTGTGTGTAAATTTGGCATTTATGTGCAAAAGGTCACTGTCACTGCAGTTCTCAAGCCCCGTGGAGATATATGTCGAGCAACGAGCCTTGACCTTGCTGCAGTATGCTCACACTGCATCGAGGTGAGTGTGCCTTGCTCAGCACTAACCTCCACAGGACTTGGGAACTGCAGTGAGAGTGATTTTATTTTACTGCAATAACTGGATGATGTTTTTTGCCATAGAAAAACAAGCATTGTTTAATGAAGAATGTTTGCTCACTTGCATTTGATGTGTAGTTGCTAGGCATGTGTACCAGGGCTCAGCTCTTCTGGAGATATGCAGGTCTGTCATGGAGTTCTTCCTGACTGGATAGGTCTGACTGAGAAACTCAGTGACCACTGCCTGTGGTTTTTATTAATTTTTAGTCTCCTCCTTGGAGTTGGCCTTGCAGCGCCAACAGCAGAACAACAAATGCAGCCTTCTGCCTTCCACTAACGACACACCCACAGACTCTCCCAAAACTCCTGACCCAACAGATTCTGTGTGTGACCAGCACAATAAGCCATCACCCTCCTGCACTGGTGTGGACACACACAGAATTCTGGGCTGGGGTAGGACTGGGACATTAGGACAGCAAGACAGCTAGTCTGCTCATGACAGGATTGGACAGTCCAGTTGGCAGCTGCTCAGCAAAAAACAGTAGCTTTCCCTGGCTAAAGGTTCAGTGGAGAGGCTTGGGATGAACTGGATGGGTTGCATAAGTTCACACTGGTTATGGAGGCCGGTAGCACCAAGCAACCCACCCCAGCACTGCCTGGGGAAGACAAAGGAAAAGGGAGCAAACCTTAACATGGCTTTCTATAAACATACAAACTCCAGCCTGTCAGCACAAGTTCCTGTCCCACAAGAAATGGAAAGGAGTAAGCTCTCTCCCAATGCCATGGGATCTGTACTAATGGGACACTGCAGGAAGTGAAGAGGTATGGTGAGAATGAACAGAGAATTGAGTGAGCTAGCTGTTGAAATTGTTTTTTCCCCCTATACAGTCAGCTTCTGCTCTATCCTGTCTGTCTAGGACAGACTCTATGCTGCTTGCTGAAAGTATCCTCCTCTTCAGGCTGGGGACAACAGGGCAGCAGTGACAGTTCCCAGGTGGGTCTGGGATGGGTGGGTCCTCCGGCCACAGTGTGGCAATTCCTGACATGTGAGCCCAGATTCCCTGGAACACACATTGCTGAGCAAGTCCTGAAATATAAAAGGCAATTGGATCAGCTTTCAGTTTCTACCCATTAACCCTTGGTTTGTAGCAGACTAAATTAACAAAAACAAAAAACCAAAAAAGGCACACTTTACGCAAGTCAGGATGCCAGAAATGACTACTCCAGGAAACAGCCAGTGCTCACGGTATGCAAGAGTTCAAGCAGAAAACAACAAGTTGGGTAAAAACAGCTGGCTACACTATAACTTGTGCCGGTCATTTTGTCGTGTGACACATTGCTCCAGTATATACACCCCAGTGTCAATCACCTCCTATGACAATACATCCGCAGACAATTTGTCCCCTGCTCAAATATTATAAAATAAACTCCAGGTGGGTACAATTCGCAGACCAAATGAGACAGTGTGCCTGAGAGCAGTAGATTTGGAAATCATACTGTAAATGTCTTTGAAGTAGTGTGATCTAAGTGGGAGTGAAATGTCCAGTGATTAACTGTCGTAGGTGCTGAGTCATGCCAGAGCTAATAGCCCGTAGCATGTTATTGGTAATGAACTGACTGCCACGACTTGACATGTCCCCCAAACAGCCTTGCACCACTCAAAGTTGGAGTCAGCTCAGTCTCTCTCTCTCTCTTTTTTTTGTTTTACAGCGTGTTTTCTACACTTTACATAACACAGTAAATGTGACTGTACTTGAATATGGTTTTGTTCAAATGTTTGAATTTTGTCACAGATTGTTAAGATTTTTATGTGACTGTATGGATGTTACAGAATGATCCTGAGCATAGGCTTTACCAAGTGATCCTAGACTGCTAAATATAAATTCCATTCATGCACTCCTCACAGCACATACAACAAAGTTTTGGACTGACAATTATCCAATTCCAACAAGGTACTGTAGAGGATGGATTTGCTGGCATTAGTTGTCCTGAACAAGAAGATATCCTCTTTGTATTTCCTGGGGCTCTGGAGACTCCAAATCAAGTTGTCCACCCTGTATGCTGTTTTTGCACTGATCAGATACTCATCTTGGATGTTTTCACCTTTAATGTTTGCCCCCAGGCAGTAAGTTGAATAGCTGCTGTTAGAGCCACTTCAGATAGTTTCTGCAATTCCCCCCCCCCCCCACAGCAGGTCAATCTTATTTCCCAACATCATAATGTGCTTCTGCTCCCTGACCAGGTATAGCAGGTTGAAGATGATGGAGCCTGGCTGATCAAGCAAGTTGGCCACCAGCAAGACAAGGGCATTGCTGCAGGATGGTAGTGTAGGCCACCCATGATAGCATGGTACTCCTTCCTGGAGACAGCAGTGTCGAGCACCTGGCAGTGATGCACCAGCAGAAAGCATCTGTGACACAGAGCCTGCTGCAGAGCACCTTCTTCCCACCACAGAGCCAAATACTTCTTGTTGGGAAGGTAATTTGCCAATCCTGGGTCATGGCAGTGCCTGAGCAGCAGCTGTTGCTATAGGGGATGTGCACACATCTCGGGTGCCGTACACCAGCTTTTCTGTCATTCAGCCCGTCTTAGAGCCTCCGGCTGCCTGGCCACATCATGCAGTGGCTGCAGTGCCTTCAGTTCCTGGTGCTACCTGAAATGGTGTTTGGTGGGGCTGGGCAGTGCAGTCTTGTGCTCTTCCTTCTTGGCTTCAAAGTGGCGCTACAGAGACTCTCAAAGGAACCACTCTGCCTTGGTGTCATTGATCGTCTCTTCTGGGGTGTCATGTTCCGCTGCTGTTAGATAGGGATGGCTGGCCAACAGACCCACAGACTATGCTGAATCATTTTTTGAATTTAGTAAACGTTCTCTTCCTTGGCCCTGCCTCCATCATCCTTTCTCTCCCAGTCCATTACCTGCTGTCCCTGGGACTTACCTCTGATCTGTACAGTGCCCCATGGATCCCCCTCCCCCTGTGGCTGAGCCCCTGGGTTCCCCAGGCCTGAGAGAGGCTTAATCTGGTTGTGGTAGACAGCCCAGTGAGAGGTGTGGGGCCTTTGGAGAGAGAGGTGGCATAATTCTGCCATGGTTCAGGGAGGCTTTTCTTTCTTCTAGTTCCCATCCCTCAGATCCTTGTGTTCAGAGACTAACTCAGCATATGCATGCAAGTAAGCAGACATCCTAGTTAGGAGGCACTCTGCCCATCCTTCTTGACTCCACTGCACTGTCACCTGTGGTCATCCAGGTGGCAGTGTTGTAGCAGAGCACACAAACCTCCCTTCCCAGAGAAGGAGAGTGTTGCCTGGGATGCTCAGTCCTCCTCCCTCCCCGTCTGGCCCCACAGACTGGGCTAGCTTCAAACTCAGATCATTGGCATTGCAAGTGATAGCACTACTGTTGCACCAATGGGCCAGCTCTGACTCTGTTGAATCCTTAGCAGGCATCTCCATCCCAGGGGGTCCCTTTTAGCCTTCATGTCATGTTGCTGCTGGTACAGCCACCACTCAGAGCTCTGCACTCCCCACCGGGTTTACCACAGGCAGCAGCCACCATGGACAAGCAATGAGCCCAGCAGGCTGCTAGGCAGTGAATGGCAAATGTGGAGATGAGGGGAAAAAGTGAGGGGGCCTGTTGGCCCCCCAAGCTCATAGCTTCTGGCACCTGCCCACCCCAGAGTCACAGGGTTTGGTGAAGGGAACACAGATGACCGCTGGATGTTTGGGGGGGGGGGGGATCAGCCTGCTGATGAAGCCAGCTGGACACATTTGTGAATGAAATGATGCAGCTGCACTGCAGTGGGGTGTGAGCGTCCTTTCAATTACGTAAAGTTTCTGCCCATCAGTCAGTCCAAGCAGTGTCATCATTAGGTTCCTCTTCACTGGCATTTCACTCACACGCCTCCTGCAGGATAAGCTGCATTGACTGCTACAGTGCCACTCCTCCCCAGCTCCTACTCTGTGAGTAGCTACAGGATGTTTGCTTTCGGCATGTGTTCAAGTAAACATAAAACCAGGTGTCATTTGCCATTATAAACGGCCTATCATAACAACATTTATGCACCAGACACCTCTGCTGAACTCACCACATGCCCACCCATCTCTTCATACAGCAGCGGTAAACAAATTTCCTGCAGTGCAGTTTCTCTCACCCACGGCTGTGTTTTGTAAAATATTTGTTCCACAGCACTGTAGCCTATAAATAAAGCCCTCTCTTGTAGAGACCCAATTTTCAGACACCAGGCTCTCACAAATGAAACCCAAGTGAACTGATCATTTAAAATAAATATCCTCATTTCCTCAGAGCCAAACAACAGCAGACAGCAATTATATGAAATATGACATGGGGAGGTGTGAAACTCAAATTTTATACACCTTTAGTGTGTGAAGCATAGGTAGCTACGTATACAAATCCACACACCTCGGAGTGTATAAAATTTGTGGCCATACACACCACTCAATGCATTATTTGATATATAATTACTTATTAAAGTATTTTTCCTCAGGGAAACCCAGTTATAATTTGCTATTATAAGCCAGCTGGTTATAACAGCAAACAGATGCCGGGTTCCCTTCGGACCATGCATGCGCCTGTTGCCATTCTTCCTGCACTCTTTGCCATTCCCCGAGACCATTCCTTTCCACCTGCGCCAACCCTGTTGCTATCTTTATCGACCTCACCAAAGCATTTGACATGGTTAATCATCCACTGCTCCTGAACAAACTTTACTTACTAGGGGCCTCTGGATCTACCCTGTCCTGGTTCAGCAGCTATCTCGCCAACCGATCCCAATCCATCTCCTTTGGGAAAGTTCTTTCATCCCCTGTCCCTATCACCTGTGGTGTCCCTCAAGGTTCAATTCTAGGACCTTTACTCTTCTCCATCTTTACTAATAATACTCCCTCCTCTCTTTCACACTGTCACTCCATCATGTATGCTGATGACTTGATGCTTTACGCTGCCTCTCGGTCTGTCCTTGAAATTAACACTCACCTCTCCTCCTCATTCCAACTGATCCAAAACTGGCTCTCCTCCAACTCTCTCATTTTCAATTTGCCGAAGACTCAGGCCATGTTCTTTGGATCTGCCAGGAAAGTCCACGCTGAGTCTACCAAGCTTTGTGTGCTTAGCTATGATGGGACAGTAGTTACGTCAACATATGCATTCAGGTACCTTGGAGTGATTCAAGATCCTGTGCTTGATTTTTCTGCACATATAAATGAGGTATGTCGATCTGTAAATGCCAAATTAGGTGCAGCCTACCGAGTGCGACACTCCCTTACCCCTGATGCCAGAACCTCTGTGGCGCAAGGGGTACTGCTTCCTAGGTTACTTTATGCTCTCCCTACTCTATCGCATGCAAACACAGGTATCCTTCATAAATGGGACACCTATAACAACATCTGTAGATTTGCCCTCTCTATCCCTCGCCTTATCCACCACTGTCTCCTACACTCCTCTTTACATTGGTTGTCCCCTAAATTGCAGTGATCCTTCTCTCTGGATTGTTTTATCGACTCTATGAGTACAGCCCCCCTGCCCTGACAGTAGTGCAGCCATGCTCACTCCCATGATCCATTCCCGAACTTTGAGGTCCTCTAATTCACCCCTGCTCTCCGTCCCTCTCTGTTCGACAAAAATGGGTGAACTTGCTGTCACCCAATTTGCCCCCAAGTTCTGGAACTTCCTACCTGCCTACCTAATGGGCTTATCATCTCACTCAGCTTTTAAATCTGCACTTTTTTCCCACCTTCATGCACTTGATTCCTGTGTCTGTACCTAATTCCTCTTTGTACCCTGCGTCCTGCTTACTGGTTTCACTTGCTTGCTCTCTTGACTGTCTTATACCTCTAGCCTTGCTGTTACAATACTTCAACCTCAACGGGGTCAACAATGTTATCCTTGATTAAGTTATATCTCTGTGATCTCCTGTAGTACTGTACTCACCATGTATCTTGGAAAACCGCACTTTGTGAACTGTATGTATGAACCTGTTTGTAAACTGTACTCTCCCGGGTCGTGCTTGAAAATAGGCAGGATTGTTGCCTAATACAAGTACCCAGTTACCAAAAGCTAATAAATAAATAAAATAAATAAATTTTCAGATAGCTTTGTGGATTTTGAAGATAATTACATGTTGTTGTCTTTGTGTTGCTGCATATGGGACTTTATTCACTGAAACATAGAACCTGACAGCAGAAAAAGATTCTATGGCCCACACAGTCTGCCCAGCCCTACCTAAAGTTGGATGTGATGGCTCTACTGGCCATTCACTCGTTCACCCCCCCCCCACTCCTCCTACTGCCTTTACCAGTCCTATATATCTGTGTCACCATGTTTGAGTCCCTTAACTGACTTAGCACAGACAACTTCCCTTGGCAGTTTGTTCCATTTCCAGCATCTATCTCCCTTTCTGTAAAAAAGTATTTTCTGATGTTCTTTTTATTTCTCACCCCTGCCAGCTTCACTTAGTTCTTCCATGCATGTGTCTCCACTCAGTGTGAACAGTTCTCTGCTTTCCACCTTGGTTACTCCATAAAGATACTTGTGCATCTCTACTATATTCACCCTTTTTCCTTGGCTCAAGAGCATACATGTTGAGGTATTCCACCCTCTCCATGTAGGACTTCAGTTTCTTTTTATTTTTTATAATGGAAAGGCATGTGAGCAAAATGTCCCCATTTTCACAAGCATCCAGTTATAAACAGATGACAAGGTATATTACAGGTTATACAAGATTGTGCAATACACACAGGGTTTAGATAATAAATTTAAGGTTAGACAAAGTGTAATCAAATAAATATATATATGTAACCCCTAGATGGCGCTATCCCAGGGGCTACTACCCCTGCCTGATTTGCCACTAACAGGTTGAGGGGCCTGGATCCAATGGCGGGTGCCTCCACCCAGAGGTCAGGGTTTGCAATAGTTAAACTAACTTGGTCACAGCCCTCTGGGACACTTCAACCCCCCTTTCTTCCCACTAGTGGCCCACACAATATATCAGAATTACCTTCACAGTATACACTTACCCCCAGGTCTGGTTCCAGCACTGGGACCTCCTGTGAAATAAGATACAGTGCAACAATCACAGTACAGTACTTTAACATAGACAAATACCTCAGGCAGTATAACTTTGCTGAAACAAGTAGCTCTAGATTTATTTAGGGGATATAACAAGGACAGGGAAATCAGGTTAATTAACTTATCACTCCTACTCATCTACCTGTGGCTCTGTGCACAGGCTATCCCTACCAGTTACTGTCCCTGGGTACCCAAGCCCTAGTGGCTAGTCAAACCGTGGCAGCTGGTAGGGGCCCTTTCCACAGAGAAAGAAAATTAGTTTAAACAGTCAGCAGTACAGTGATTCCATTTGGATTCAATGTGGCAATTCAACAGGGAAGCGACCCTGAATTAGTACTCACGACCTCAAACAAGATAGGTCCTTCAATGTCAGCAGGGCTACTCTTGAGCTCCACAGGTCTCCTCACACATTTATATGGCAAAAGAAAGTACTATACCAGGCAGGCTGCTTCTCTATCCCGATCGCAATTACTGCACAATACCCGAGAGAACACACAGCAGATTCAGTTCCTGACAGACAGAGTGCAATTCATAATTTCTCCAGTCTTCTAAGGAGTAAGCCTGGTTTCTATTCTTCAGATATCCTTTGATTCTCTTCACAGGAACTGATTCAGTCCTAACAAGCAGTTACACAAGCTGCAGAACGGAACTCTGGGCCTTACACACGTTTCCCGACTAAAACTGCACACTGAAAAAGCACAGGGCTCCTTCCTTCTTCACTCCAGAGCTAAACTGAAACTCCAACAGACAAAACCGGGCACTTCCTTTGAGTTCCTCCCAGTTCTTGACTGGATTGGCTGTCACTCACAATAGACTGCTGCTGTTGGTCCAAAAAGGTGCCGAAGTCTAAACTACATCTCCCAGAGTCACTGCCCATGCAATCCTCTTGTGGCTGGCTCAGATTATGAGTCCAAGTTCTGATTCGTTCAAGGCACCATTTTAGAGCTAGCTTACCCCACACTGATTGGTCCAGTTCAGCAGTTCAAAACCAGAATGGGGAACTAGTCAGACACAGTTCTGACTGCAAAGAAAGCAGGTTAGACAAACTGTATTTCATTATTACTCTACATGATTTCTGGCAAACAGTTACATCTTTCAGATAGGTTCCCTTTGCACTCCTAGTGACTGCAAAAATAGAGTGAATTGGCAGCAGCTCGAGTGGTACTCAAACAGAGAAGCACACAGTCCCCCCATACAAACTAATTATGTCTGCAAGCAGACAGCTCTTAAAGAGACAGTACCAGAGGCTCTAAAAACACTCACTGATAAATGGCTTAAATGCCAAACACCATTCAGGCTTGGAGCATTCAAGCAAGCTCCTGGAAGTCTTTTGGGAACCCCCATTTGCAGGGGGGTTACACCTACACTAACAATCATAGTAGGCAGCCGAAGGACGGTGTAAGTAGGAGACGTCTAAGACAATCTGGGCTGAGAGAATTAACAGGTTTGGGAACTAGACTGGAGACTCTTTAGGTTGTACTTGAAGGAAGCCAGAGAGGGACATTGAACTAGGAAGAGGGGCAGGCTATGGAATAGTTTCACATTCTTGTAGGAGAGGGTGTGTTGACCTTGGGTGGTCCGACATGATGGGAAAGTGAAAGAGTGGGTGACAGACCATCTGGTGGGCCTTGTGTGGGCTGACCTAGGGAAGATGGAAACTATGCTGCTTGGTAAGAGTCCCTGAGTGATTTACAAGAAAAAGGGCAGGGTTTTACTGTCCAGTCTGTCCTCTAATGGGGGCCAGATGGAGGATTTGTATAGATCACAGTGGTGGGTTGATCTAGCAAGGCTGGTGGCAAACCAGATGATGTTGTGATAGGTGGTCCTTAGCCTTGAGAAGTTTCTATGAGAGAGTGAGGGGTAGTAGATTAAGGCCCCATAGTCAAAGATGGGGGAGCAAGAAGCTGTTGGCAAGCAGGGTCCTGGATTTGGGGATAAGGTATGGTTTGACTCTGTATAACATGCCTAGCCTTTGGTATGCTTTTTTAATGAGCTGATTGATGTGAAGTTCAAAGGTTAGGTGACAGCCAAGAAGAAGGCCAAGGTACCCGAACTCTGTGACTCTTTCTGTTATGTTGCCATCATTATCCAGGAGGGTGAAATCAAAGGTGGTGGTTCCTCTAGATCCAGAGAAAACCACTGACTTGTTTTTTGGGGGAGTTTAGGACTAGTCTCTTGGAGGAGAACCAGGAGTAGAGCCAGTGGAAATCATGTTGGACTCTGATGAGGAGGATGCCTGGGTCCTTTTTTTACAGAACAGTGCTGTATCATCTGCATAAAGTATGATTTCTGTGTGCTTGCAAATCTCAAGAGTGAGCTGACCATGGGAGAGAAGAGGAGGGATCCCAGAATGGAGCCCTGGGGGACTCCATATTTGATGGGGCAGTGTAGGAGAGAACATCTTCAGTCACAGTTTTGTGAGATCTGTGGCTGAGGTAGTTTGAAAACCAGTTTACATCCCAGGAGAAATTGAGGCTGGAGAGGGTATTGAGGAGTACCTTGTGGTCGACAAATCAAATGCTTTTGTGAGGTCCACAAACACTGAGCCGGTGTAGAGGACTTCATCGTTAGCCTTAATGAAGTTGGTAAATTTGATGAGTGCTGTCTCCATGTTAAGGCCAGTCCTAAAAAAATGCTGTGAATTTGTTTGGAGGTTGTATTTCTCAATGTATTCAAGGGTTTGGATGAGTATGATTTTCTCAGTAATTTTGGACAATGGTGCTAGGAGAGATACAGGCCTGTGCTTAACCACATCATTTTTGGGGCCAAATTTGTGAAGGGATTTTAAGGTTGCCACATTTCCATTTGAGGGGATAGGAGCCTGTGCAGAGGGAGTAGTTGAAGATGTTGGTTAGTGGGAGAGTGATAGACTCACAGACCAGCTGAAGGATATGGTAGTCAAGCTGTCAAGGCATAGGGTTGGTCTGGGATCATTCATTTTTATGAGTCTGATCACCTCATGGGGTGAGAGACAGCAGAAGTGGAAGCTGGGGTGTAAGTTTGGATTGGGGGGGTTGGGGACACGGAGTCAAGTGAAGTGTTGAGTTTGTATTTGCCCAGGTCACTGAAGAAGGTGTTGAAGTGACTGTCAATGGCAAGGGGTTCTGTAATTGGTTGCCCCCCCCCCCCCAATAGAGAGGCTGATTTCTTCACTGGATTTACCTCTCCCAGTGAGGTCTTTAAGGAACCTCCAGGTAAGTTTTGGGTTACCCCTGGAGCTAAGCTGTTTTTCTCTAAGGAAGTTTATTTTTGCAACGTGGAATGCAGATTTTCAACTGTTGCAAAGTGATTTGTATTGTTGCAAGGACTTCCCTTGTACTTGCATCATTTTGGTTACTGGCCTCTACACTGTCTCTAACCTGTCATTGCCCTTCCTCAAGTGTGGGCTCCAAAACTGCACAGAAACATAGGCAATGTTGACAGAAAAGGCCCATCAGTCCATACAGTTTGCACTGTTATTCTATCCAGGAACCGAATGTCTAGATGTGGATTATGCACTTTCTCCCTCACATACATTCTGCCTTAATGCTACCCAGGAACCGAATGTCTAGATGTAGTTTACGCACTCCCCCTCACCCCTTACCGCCTGCCTTAAATCTATTAGCTCTGTTCCAATTGTATTTGAAACCATTGATGTTTATGGTATCCACCACATCAACCGGTAGGCTGTTCCACACCTCAGCCACCCTCTCAGTGAAGTAAAATGTTCTCATGTCCCTCCAGAATCTCTCCCCTGTCAGCTTCCACACATGACCCCCTGTTTTTGACTCGCCCTCCTGCCGAATATTTTCTCACAGTTGACTTTATTCATTTATTTCAGAAACATGAAGATCTCTATCGTCTTCTCTCTCCTTTCTAGCCTCCAGCCAGTACATGTTCCATGCCATAAGGCATCTCCATTTGGGAGGCAGTATAGCACAGTGGTTTAAGGCTCTGAGCTGCAAATCTGGAGACATCCAGCAGACCAGACCTGGGTTTGAATCCCACAGCTTCCACTTGCATACTGTGTGACTCTGAGCAAGTCACTTAACTTCCCTGTGCTCCCAGGTCGCTCCTATAAAAAAGCTTTCAGCTTAGTGTGCTACTCCTGCTTAAACAACTAAATAAAATAAGCCATTCCTCATAGGATCTGCTCTGTTGGTGTTACTCTACGCTGCAGCCTGTCATTGTCTTCCTTTAGGTGGGGACTCCAAAACTGTGCAAAGAATTCCAGCTGTGGCCTCACCAGTGTTCTACAGTGAAGTAGCATTACTTCTTTCCTCCTGCTAGCAAACTGCCTCCCAGTACACCACAGTATCCTGCTTACCTTACTGTAGGCCTTGTTGCAATGGCTGGATTGTTTTAGGGAGTGGCTCACTCAGAAGTAGTGTACAGCTTAACCCCTCCCATCCAATATTTTGTCCTGTGGTTCTAGTTCCCTGTGTGTATCACCTTGTACTTTTTAGAAATTACACAATGAGTGGAACATATACGTATAGTAACAAACAGTATATAGAATATACAGCCCCAAAGCAGTACAATGCAAAATTATACATAAACAAGGAGATGTGCAGAAAAGCAACCAGGCACCACAAGGGACTGCGGTATAGTCCGTTATAAAAGAGAATAAAAGTCCAACTATGTGAAGCCCTACAAAATTCCACTCTCACCCAATATCTGTAAACAAAAAAAGAGTCAATAAATTAGGCCTCCCTGCTCCTCACAGGAATAAAAAGTTCATAGGAGGGCATAATAAAAATCTCTTAAATGCAGTTAAATTACCTTTGACCCTACAGACCAGGGCAGGCAATAGCTGCCATGCAGGGATAAGGAGATGAACCAGTAATACATAAAAAGTTCACAAACTGAGAGGGTGTATACTCACCCTAATCTAAGTACCATTTGTAATTAGGAGCATAGGAAAATACCAACAGACATTATTCTCACAACCAACAGAGCAAACCAGCATAGAAAAATCAGTAGCATAATATATGCAGGGGCAAACCAAACCCAAAATGGGAAAGGAAAAAGCGCTCAGGCTCAAAGTCAATCAGGATCAGCCTCCTGTTCTTGGCCCACCATGGCGTCCTTGTTCAGTAGTTTCTCTGCAAAGACCATGGCAGTCTCTGGGTCAGTAAATACATGCAGTTTATTCTGAGCTCTTACTTGTAGCCACCTGGGAAAGAACAACTGGGCATCAAGATCTTTCTCCAACATTGTCTTTTTGACCACTTGTAGCTCCCTTTTCTGTGTCTGTGTCTGAGAGAACACATCAGGAGAAAAAAATTGTTTGCTCCCTTCCCTTCCCACAGAATGTCCCCCCTTGGCTCTGGCCACCTGCAATAAAGATATCCGAACCTCCAGGCTAGAGAGTGTAACAATGGCAGTCAGTTGTCATGGCCCGGCCCCAACACAAGGGCGAGAGTGGAGTGGGACAGTGAAGGATTTTATAATAGTAATCCCTGCAGAAATGGCAAGCAAGCGTAGATCAGTGAAAATAAGACATTCAAGCACTTGCACCAGGTCCTGTTAGTCGGCAAACCAAGGAGGAAAGCCCACCGCCTGAACATTGTTTGGTCGAAGACCATTCTCCAATGATTCAACTTTTGACCAGAGAAAGAGAAGGTCCTTTACGAAGGTCGTGTTCACCCCCACTTGCCATTTCACTCCAGTGTGAAGTTCAGGAGGCACTGTGTATTATCAGTAATGCGGGTATTAAAGTCATTAAGTTTAGCCTCCACAGCAGCTAATGACTTATTTGTCTCTTCTCCCATCATTTGAATTTTAGTAAGCATGCTCAAGATCTGAGTGGTAGGCAAGTCATTACTTGAGCCCGGGCTCTGTAATGGCCCAGATCCCTTCAGGCTGGACACTGGAGAAAAAAAACACTTCCACACTGTGCACAGCAGTTTTCTGATCCTTTTTGGGGATACAATGATGCACTATGGCTCCAACAAAGAGATGCAGCAAAACTGTTCATGAAAAACAGCAAAATTACAAAAACATTTGAAAAATTTATAGAAAAAACTCTGAGCTGCAGAAGAGAGCATGTGCTCTGTTGGCTGCTCCACAGCACCCCAGTCATCACCCTGTACATTTTGGCACTGAATTTCAACTGTCGGATTTTGGACCACCTTTCTAACCTTTACAAGCCCTTTTTATCTCCCTTACCCTTTTCTCACTGTTAACTCTGCCACAGAGATTAGTGTCATCTGTGAAAAGACACATCCTGCCTTGAATTCCTTCTCCTTTGTTGGTGATAAACATGTTAAAAAGGACTGAGTTCCACTGATTGACCCATGTGGCACCCGGCTTGTGATCTCCCTCTCCCCTGACTTGACACTGTTTACCGCCACGTTCTCCTGTCTCCCCCTCAACCAGCTTCCCATCCATCTTACTAGGCTCTTCACTGCACCTAAAATCTTTAATTTCTTCAAAGAAACATGGTAGCCATGTCAGTAGTCAATGATGTATCTAATTTAAATCTAGTTTCTTTTGCAACATTCTATATGGCATTGATTCTAATGCCTTGCTAAAGTCAAAGTATAGTAAATACACTGATTGTCCCTTATCTTCTGCCCCTGTTATGTATGCAATAATCCGAGTGGGGATAAGACGCCACAAGACAAGGACCAAGCACCGGCCCCCTGGGTCTTGAAGGTTCCTTCCTCTCCCTCCCATCACTGAGCACCAGAGTTAGACGCCAGGGCGAGGCCATTTTCAGCTATCTTCAACCGCTGCAGCAGCTAAGCACAGGAATTAAATCTCTCCGTTCTCATTGGACGCCTGTGACCAATTAGGCATTAAGATGGTGGCAGGTGTGTTGCATAGTAATCATATTACCCCTGTGCTGCAGTTGCTGCATTGGCTTCCAGTTAGGTGGTACCCGGATTTATGACTGGTTGCGACAAAAATTTTGTCATATGACCAGACAGCAAAACCATCATGTCGACTGCTTTTTGCGGTCAGCATACGGTTTCTTACAAACTAACATGTTTTCTTTGGGGGGGGCTTCACACCTAAACCCCCAAAAAGGGTGAGCTGTGCCCCCCGCACCCCCCCACTATATATAATCATTCCGACTCAGAGCTGATTGGGGAGGGGGTTCAAGACCCCCTGAATACAGTGCCGGGGTTGAGCACAGACACTACAGTGACCTGGCGCTGTAGTCACTGCAGTGTCGGTAGCTGTTGAAGTTTCAATGCCAGGTGGGTATACCATGGTACATCACCTCTAAGATTGCTTTGTTAACATACAAAGCCCTGCATGGCTTGGGCCCTGCCTATGCAAGAGATTTATTTGCCTGCTATGTTCCCAGCTACTTTCTTGACTCCAATGAGGAGCTGTTGCTAGCCATCCCAAGATTACATCTGATACAGTCTGGTGATAGGGCTTTCTCGGTGGCAGCTCTGGCAATTTGAAACTACATACCATAACATCTTAGGAATTCCTCCTCGGTGGAGGTGTTCAAATGGGTCATGAAACATTCTCTTTGAAATGGCCTATGGACCTGCTTAGTTCATGTTGAACCAATACCCCTGCATATTTTAAATGTTTTTCTGAATTTTATGATATTTACTGTATTTTGTTATTGTTTGCTAAGTGCCCTGAGCCCTTGGAAAGGCAGTACATAAATAAAATGCTTTGCTGTACCCAGACAGGACTTGGGGCTTGGTAGCAACTCTCCAAAAGGGTCTGTACTAGCAGCCTTCTGTGCTGTGGTCTGGAGCATTAGGGACCACAGTGCAAAGGATATCGGAGTCTGTTCAACTGAGTCAGACCAAGGAGTCACCCAGTGGCTGGTCGGGCTGCTCAAATCTACATCTTCAATCCTTCCAGGACACTGTGTTCTCCACTCAGTCAGGACAGTGTTACGGTATAGCCTGATTTTTGCTGAGTCCATTAAATACCCTGTCTAGGGACTGCATATTTACTAGATTTATTCCAATATACTGGTAGATCTTAACACTGTTGAATTTTGTTTTTATGAAGTACAGCCTTACTTACAGGTTCTCTATAGGGATGGGGTACAGAAGGGAGACTGTCAGTTGTGGCACCTGTGGGGTGCTCTTTTCTAGGGATATATGCTGGAGGACAGGACACTGCCCCATCAGCAGGACCATAGTAGAGCTCCATGCTCAACTGGTAGCAGCAAGAGAAGAGATATTTCAGTTGCATCATCAGCTCAGTTGCAGCCCATCTCTCACTCCTCACTCCTCCAGAGGCCCAGTGTCCGAGGATAGAGAGTGGTGGGGAGGGAAAGGTGGTAGGGGGGCAGGGTTAGCCACAGGGATGTTGTACAACCAAACACCATCTAGATGGCAAACTGCTTTTCACCCCTAGAAGCAGCTCAGGAACATGACTCCACAAAGTAGGACTCTGAGCTATTCAGAGGTAAGGAGCAGGTCAGTGTGATGGTACTCAAGGGGATGAACAGGAGCAAGTCTACTATGAGAGTCTTTGTGGTTGGGATTCAATGATCATGGTTGTTGAGAGGGTGGTGGCAGGGGTTGGATGGGAGTTGGGTGGTTAGGTGCCTTCCTGGTGCATCAACCATCTGAGATTTAGACAGGATAGAGAAGATGGTAGAGAGGGAGGGAGGAGCTGTGGGTGCTGGTACAGCTGGATACCAATGATCTGGCAAACGACGGTGAAGCGAAACTTATGCAGACTGGGGGACAGATTAAAGACACACTCAAGCTCCCTGTCCTCTTACAAGGTTCTCAATGAGTGGTACAGGGAGGGGAAGAAGGATAAAATAAGGAGAGAGGAGAGAGAGGAGACAGAGGATTTTTTATTTTTTTTATCGCAACATCATTTTACCACCTCCCCGGACCTGGCAGGGGCTACGACTCCTCCCACCTCTGAGGAGTACATCCTCCAGACCATCAGGGCCATCATGGGTCCTGCCAGGTTCCAGTATTTTCCTCCATTTCTTTTCTCCCCCATGCCCGCGACCATGCAATGGGTGCAGTAGTTGTCTCCACCTCAGCAGAGGAAGCCAAGCACCATGGGTGCAGACCAAACCACTTCTTTGCTGTGCTGACGTGCACAGCACAACTCCCCCCTCCCCAAGGAAGGAGAGAAATCCTCTAGATGCTCAATCCTTACCTCCTCAGACTGACCCCTGAACAACATGAGTCCATTCCCGAACGTGGGTCACCGGTGTGGCTTGAGATGAGGCATCCAGCGCCTCAACCCTCAGTGCCACCAGACCAACTGAGACAGAGGTGTTTAATGGTTGGCTTAAGGAATAGTGTTGGGAGAAGGGGTACCAATCTGTGAGGGACTGGGGGGACTTCTGGGATGGGAGGCTCTTCAAGGGTGATGGACTCCACCTGACAAGAGAAAGAGGCCATTGCACTGGGGCAGAAGTTTGACATCTTTATTGGACAGTTAAACTCACTGGGGGGGGAGACTGAGACTGGGGAAACCACTGTGATAAGAGAGAGGAAGATAAACCTAAATAATGCTCCCCCTATCTGGGGGCTTGTAGCAGCACAGTGGGTACAAATAGGGTTGAGCTCCAAATTGGGCTGGGGAAAGGACAATAGAGAGGGGGAACACAAAGTGTGTTATCTCTACAAAAAACAAGAAACTAAGAAGGCAATGGAACAATAAAGGGAGAAAGACAGGTAATTAACAAAAAGGGTTCAGAAGTTAGATGGAAGGAGGTCTGCTTTAATGCCAGGATTCTGGGTAATAAAATCATTGAGCTCCAGGCAATGATAGCAGACACTGAGATGGACTCTGTTGCCATCACAGAAACTTGGGCCTCAGAAAATAATGACTTTGACCAGACAGTACCTGGGTACTCAATATTCAGGAGGGATAGAGGAAAAGGTAAAGGGGAAGGCATAGCCCTTTATGTCAGGGATGGCACTGAGGTCGTGAATGATGGGTGCATCAGGAGTAGTAATGGGGAGACAGAGTCACTGTGGGAACAGCTCACGACAGCCACAGACAAGCAACTATATTTTGGGGGTGATCTATAGACCACCAGGGCAATGGAAAGAGAGGGACAGGGAGCTTGTAACAGAACTACAAATGGGAGTGGCAAAGGGGAAAAAGTAGTAGTGGGTGACCTTAACCTGCCAGACATGAACTGGGATGTTTCCATGACCAGAATTCAGTCCTTGCTGGATACATTCTAGGACTGTCTACTGGCACAGCTAGTTAGGGGAACCCACCAGGCAGGAGACCATTCCTGATAGGGTGCTCACCAACTCAGAGGTGGTAGGAGCTGAAAGAGTAGGTGAGCCACTAAGTAACAGCGAGCACAACCCAAATTTGTTAGATCTGGGCCTTGGGACCGCAAAACCGCAATCGAGAGCTGAGATCCTTGATTTCAGACAGGTGGACTTCAACATGTTGAGGGAGTTTGTCCAGGACAATTTTGTGAAGGTAAACAGCATAAGAAGTGTTGAAGAGAGATTTGGGTCAGTAAGGGAAGCCATTCTCAAGGCATCTAGGTTATGTGTGAAAATGATCACCAAAAGTAACAAGTTCCAGAGACCATTGTGGTTCTCAGCAAGGGTTATGGGGAGAATACTTATTGAGAACAAAGGGGCAAAGAGGGTGGTTAGAGAGGCAAAGGCAAACATGGAGCTGTGTACTGCAAAGGAGGTCAAGAGCAAAGAAAAAACATTCTTCCAGTATATTAAGAAAAAAAGGAAGAAAGGAGGGCAAATTGTTTGGATATCTGAAGATGATAGGGTGATAGAGGAGGACATGTAAAAGGTTACAGTCCTTGATGATTACTTTTGCTCTGTCTTCACTAGGGAGGACAGCAGGCCTTTGCCAGAGAGTGGCATCAAAGCAGCCACATATGGGGGTCTTGGAGATGAGGCAGCCAGTATTTACAAGCAAAAGGGCACACAAAGGGCTAGTATTCCTAAAGACAGATAATGCCCCAGGACCAGATGGGATGCAACCAAAGGTGTTCAGCAAACTAGCAGTGGAACTGGATGAACCCCTGGCAGGACTATTCAATAGGTCATTACAGATGAGGGTAGATCCAAAGGACTGAAGGATGGCAGTCGTAGTTCTGCTCCATGGGGGGGAGGGAGCAAGGAACAAGCAGGGAACTACAGACTTGTCTGTCTTACCTCTGTTGTGGGCAAGCTAATGGAGTCATTGATCAAAGAGAACCTTGTGGACTACCTTGAGAGTAATGGTCTCCAGGATAATAAACAGCATGGGTTCATGGCAGGGAGGTCTTGTTAGACTAACCTGATAGTTTTCTTTGACTAGTTGATAAGAGCATTGGATAAGGGCAATGCGTGAATTTGCTCAACGTCAGCTTCAGCAAGACTTTCAACTTGGTGCCTCACAGATAATTGCTAAAGAAGATGGAGGATCTTGGTGTAATTAGAGACATAATTAAATTGGTAGGAAACTGGCTAAAGGAGAGGCAGCAGAGGGTTGTGGTTTATGGAGTCAAAGCAGAAGACAGGGATCTCACAAGTGAGGTACCACAGGGATCTGTCCTGAGTCCAATCATTTTCAATATGTTAATCAGTGACATTGGAGAAGGAATACAGGGCAGGTTGTGTTTCTGTGCAGATGACATTAAGCTCTATGAGAGGTCAGACAGCAATGAGGGAATCATTGAAATGCAGAGTGACCTGCAAAGGCTAGAGAGGTGGTCTATGGTTTAGCAGTTGAAAGTAAATGTTAAAAAGCGCAAGGTGATGCACCTAGGAAAAGTGATGCTCAGACAGTGCCTTTGTGGATCCAATTGTGATCCATCTGATAGTGGTAGTATCTGACTTTGGATCCATCCAAGCTGGAGGTCAGATCCCAGGTTGGATCCTGCACTATCTGATGTCAGATCCAGGGATCTGATGTCAGATCCTGCACTATCCAACACTGGATCCAGGATCTGATGTCATATCCAGGGATACGTGGTCAGATCCAGGGATCAGACTGCAGATCCAGGGGTTCAAATCTGGATCCGGGATGGTTGGATCCTCAATCGGATACCACCACTATTTGACTGGATCCATCATCCAGCACAGACACTGGTATCCAGTTGTATCCTAATTGATAGGATACTATCCGAGCAACACTATTAGGAAACAAGAACCCCAGGACAGCATACTGGATGGGTGGGGTAAGACTTAGCACTACAGTCAAGGAATGGGAACTAGGGGTTATCAGTGACTCCCCACAAACAGTCAAGCCAGTGCAACAAAGCCTACAGTAAGGTAAACAGGATGTCAGGATGCATTGGGAGGAGTACTGACAGCAGAAGAAAAGAGGTAATACACTACTACCTCTCTATAGAGTTTGGTGAAGCCACACCTGGAGTGCTGTGCACAGTTCTGGAGTCCTCTCTTCAGCAAAGATAAGGACAGACTGAAGATAGTGCAGCAAATGGTAACAAAGATGATTCAGGGCCAACAGGGCAGGTCTTACAAGGAGTGCCTCAAGGCAGTGAACATGTACTCACTGAATACCAGAAAAGAGAAGGGAGATCTTCACGTTCCTGAAAGGAATAAACAAGGTGAACTGCAGAGAATTATTTAGCATGAGCAACAATTTGAGGCCTTGAAGACATGAGTGGAAACTGATGAGGGATATCAGGAAGTATTATTTTACAGAAAGGGTGGTAAAACTGTGGACCAGTGGACCAACCAAGGTGGCAATTACCAAGACCATTAATGGTTTCAAGCACTGTTGGGACAGAATGAAGGGTATAGTGCTTACTTGGGGCAACAGCACGTTTGATGGAATGGGGATGGATAGGAAGGGCTAGAATCCTGTATAGACGTAAGTTCCAGGGTTAAATTGGCAACCATGGGCAGACTGGATGGGCCATCAGCCTTTTCTGCCATTTTTTAAGTACATGCAATACATAAGTGAAAAGAGGAAGAATAGGGAGAGTTGTGATGTTATGAAGAGGCGGGCGGGGGGCGGGTACCTGTGCAGATGAGATGCTGGAAAAGGAAGATATCCTGAACAAATACTTCTGTTCAGACTTCATAGAGGAAGAAGAAAGTGGCAACACAAAATGCTGACATGTTCTATGGAGGGGTCAGCTGGCTTTGTATTTGCACCTGCTACTAAAATAAATGTGAGTTATAGACTCTAAGCTGGCACTGTGTGTGCATTTTTGTGTTTTTTTTCTGCTTCTTCTTCTTTCAAAACTTTATTCACTCCAGTGTTCTTAAAAGAATATAAATGTCCTTGGGCACGTGTTAGTCAATCATCCACAAACATTATGGGTGTAGAAACCACTTCCTGGGGACAATCTCATGCTACAGTGAACATCCCATTGAAAACATCATTAATTAACTTGGGATTGCTGGTAATGCTGTTATCAACATTAAAAGGAAGTAAAACATCTGTTCCCTTCTTAATATATGTCCCTCTGTAATTGGCTCCCCATTGATGTCCTCCTCCATTCCTCCCTGATTTTGGCCAGCTGGCTGCAGTTTAACCAATGTCCCACTGGGTAAAGGGCTTTACAACTTGTTTTTTTAAAGTGTGGTCCCCATATTTCTTTTCCTCTGTACGCAAGTTGGACCCGGCCTTTCCCATATATGACTTGGCTACAGTAGCTCCTACAAGTCACCTTGAATCCTACTCTTCCCCTCTGTGTCTGCAGTCTCTCCCCTCACCCATACTCCCCATCAAGAGTGAGAAACTACCCCCCCCCCATTTCCACTAGCCTGGACATGAGTTCAGCGTTCTCCCTGTCCATTTGGGCCTCCATGGAGGTATATGGGCAGACACCCCCATCACTGCTACATCATCTTTGGTGGTACTGTGTGGTGGCAGGTAGTGGGAACCCCATTCCTTTCACAGGAAGCCTCCTTCTCTTTATTATTTAAATGCCTTTCTTTCAGTAGACGCCTCACTGGTGGGACAGCAGCTTCAGCCCAGAGCCTAACCTAGTCCCCTCCCCTTTCCCTTACCCCCTCCTCATTGGTATCTAATGGTTCTGTATCTTACCAATCCCCATATCAGAAGCTCACCTCATTACCCATAAGCTACACCAAGGTAGAGGAGTCAGTAGGGAGCAGGACAGGGTAAATGCAGAAAAAGGCATGAAGGACGGGGATGGGGCTAAAAGGGGTAAGGCCATCAAAAAATGGAAAGTGATGAGTACCAATGCCCACAGTCTGTGTAACAAGCTTCCTGAACTAGTGGTCTTGATGGAAGAGAGATGCCTGTATATTGTGGCAGTCACTGAAACATGGTACACAGAGAACCATGACTGGGACATCAACATACCAGGATACACAATCTACAGGAGGGGCTGGGTGGGTAAAAGAGGAGGAGTAGCTCTATATATAAGGGAAGGGATTAAAGCAATAGAACTAAAGAGTAAACAGGAAGTTGATGAGTCACTATGGGTCACCCTGGAGACAGGAAATGGCACCACAATCCACATGGGGGTTATGTACAGACCCCCAGCTTAGGGGGAGGAAATGGACAAGGAAATGATAGAAGGCATCCTTAAAATGGCAGAAAGATTGGAGATATTGTTGATGGGGGACCTGGATATGCCAGATGTTAACTGGAGTACCTTTGCTGCAGGCACATCCAAGAGCAGGGTCATTCTTGATGCCCTACAGGGGGCATGCCTCAGACAGCTAGTGTTGGAACCCACTTGTGAGGGAGCAATCTTAGACCTGGTACTCTCAAATGGGGATGGAGAAAGGAACTCAGATCCAGAAGTGGGTAGCCATCTGGGAACAAGTGACCACCAAACAGTGTGGTTCACAATACACACAGCCATAGAGTCAAGCCATACAAAAATAAGAGTATTGGACTTTAGGAGGGCTGTCATTGGGAAAATGAGAGAGTGCCTCAGGAAAGCACCAGCAAATGGGCAAGAAGGAGGGGTGGCAGAACAATAGGAAATAATCAAAACAGCCATCACAGAGGCAACAAACCTTTGTGTGAAGCAAATCAACAAAACAAAATGAAGGAAAAAAATACTATGATTCTCAAAAGAGGTGGAAGGGGAGGTTAAGGAGAAAAGGATAGCATTCAGGAAATATAAGGAAACACAGAAGGAGCAGGACAGAGAACTTTATCAGTTAAAGCACAAGGAGGCAGGGAAGGCAGTTGGAATAGCAAAGGCACAAATTTAGGAAAAGATAGTCAACACTGTTAAGAAGGGGGATAAAACCTTTTATTGGTACATTAGGGAGCAAAGAAAGACCAAGGGAGGCATACAGAAATTTAATAAAGGGGAAGGCAGGTGGGCAGAGGGTAACAGTGAAAAAGCAGGGATACTGAACAAATATTTCTGCTCAGTATTCACAATGAAAGAGGAGGGGAAGGTACCTAAACCAAACAAGGGAAACACTCTGAATAGGGCCGGGTCAATACCAGTCCATTCACAGAAAAAAGGGTTTTGAAAGAACTCTTGAAACTGAGGGTGGACAAAGCAATGGGGTCTGATGGGTTTCACCCCAGAATTCTAAAAGAACTAAGGGTAGAACTAGTAACGCCACTAACTACTCTCTTTAACAAATCATGAGAGAATGGTGTGGTACCTGAGGACTAGAGGAGGGCAGATGTGATTCTTCTTCATAAAAGTGGGAGCAGGGCAGAGGCAGGAAACTACAGACCTGTTAGTTTGACCTCAGTGGTAGGGACAATGATGGAATCACTTCTGAAGGAAAGAATTGTTGAGTACCTAGAGGCCAGTGGGGCATAGGACCCAAGGCAGCATGGTTTCACAGAAGAAGGTCATGTCAGGTGAACCTAATAGATTTCTTTGACTGGGTGACCAAATTAGTAGACCAGGGAGCGGCAGTGGATATGGCCTACCTAGATTTTAGCAAGGCATTTGACACAGTCTCACACAAAAGATTAATATACAAGTTAGCCAGCCTTGGAGTGGGTCCCAAGGTGGTAGCCTGGATAAAAAACTGGCTGGACAACAGGATGCAAAGGGTAATAGTAAATGGAGTCCACAGTGAAGAAAGGAGGGTAATTAGCCGGGTACCGCAGGGTTCAGTACTGAGACCAGTCCTCTTTAATGTCTTTATAAGTGACATTGGAGAGCACCTGGAAGGAAAAGTATATCTCTTTGCAGATGACACAAAGATCTGCAACAGGGTTGATACACAAGGTGGGGTGGAAAGGATGAAATGGGACTTGGCAAGATTGGAGGAATGGTCAAATATATGGCAGCTCAGATTCAATGCAAAGAAGTGCAAGACAATGCATTTGGGAAACAAAAACCCAGGGGAAGAGTACACAGTGTGGGGGAGATAGATACAACAACAAAAATCGAAAGAGACCTAGGAGTAATTATATCAGATAATACAAAATCACACATGCCCACACAACGCAAAGCATCATGAGCTGCATATGCAAATCACCACAGAATGTTATGCTGGTTCAACTTTAAGCAGAATTGCATGGTGCCAAAAGGCCTCTCACACAGTTTGCAAAGGGTGCTAACAGATGACATAGACATGTGTTTCGTCCTACCAGGACTCATCAGTATGCCTCGTCTGTTTGATACCCCACCTAAAGGTGGGCAAGCAATGTGAGAAGGCAGTAAGGAGGGCTGGGGGGATACTGGGATACATAGGGAGAGGCATCAACAGTAGAAAACAGGAAGTTGTTATCCCTCTGTACAGACAATTGGTATGATCCCATCTGGAGTACTGTGTGCAATTCTGGAGACCCCATCTCTGCAAAGACAGAGTGGAAGCTGTTCAGATGAGGGCAACCAAAATGGTGCAGGGTCTGCACCAGAAGACAGACGAGGAGAGACTAAAGCAGCTTAATATGAATACCCTTGAGGAAAGGAGGGAGAGGAGGATATGATAGAAATGTTCAAGTATCTTAAAAGAATTAACAAAGTAGAAGAAGGTAGCATCTTTCAGAAAAAGAGATGTGCAAGAACAAGGGAGCACAGTTCGAAGATAGAGGGGGGACGGCTCAGAGGTAGTGTTAGAAAGTATTTTTTCACAGAGAGGGTTGTGGATGCATGGAACAGCCTTCCTGAGGAGGTTGTGAAGTCAGGAACAGTGGGAGAATTCAAGGATATGTGGGACAGACAAAAGGCAATTCTGGAGGGGGGGTAGGAGGAAGTAAGCTGTTGATTAACTAGAATCTGCAGCTTATCCATCAGGTAGGGAAATGGGCAGACTAGGTGGGCCAAGCAGTCCTTATCTGTTGTCAAATTCTATGTTTCTATGTTTCTACGATAACAGAGGCAGGTGGACTGCATTATGTTGTAATTCTACTGCTGTTGTCTTTTGGCACCTTTATTATCTTCCAATGCATTCACAAGCAAAGCCTGCAAAAGTGAGGAAAAATTGGTACTGCTGGTTGGGGAGTGGAATGTTCATCACGTGATTTAGTGCAAACGATAAATGTTTATGGGCATTATAGTTGTACAGATACTAATTATATTATGGGGATGAATACCAATATTCAGAAAAAGTGCAAAAAAATATTTTTTTTACTATTTTTTAAAACCATGATTAAAGTTTCCATGTCAGTATTAAAAAAATATATTAATATACTTTGCCAGTATGGAAAAAGTATATTGGTAACATTTATTTTATAAAAAAAAAAACACCTCTGTTGTGAATTGCCTGTTTCTATATCAATAACAAATAATTACTGTTACGTGATAATGAAATAATAACAACATTTCTTGTCTGGTTTTTTTATTAATCAGAATTTGCTTCTCCTGCCACCCAAATCTGCTTGATGGCACCCTCTCCAGCTCTGTCACTGAGCTTTACATGGACTTACTGGCTATCCACCACTTGTGCAGAACCTTAATTTGGTGGGTGACCAGCTGTGTCATTTTTGTGGGAGCCTGTAGGGGGTGCCGGCATATGGCAGCCCGGCCATTTTCCACCTAGACTTTTTGCCCCAGCTGGGGAATAGGGATGTGTACACCAGCAAGACATACTCCAGCTTTTCACCTCTACCTGCTGTTCTGCAGCACTGCTGCTCAGCCATTGGCAAATGACAGTTTCTGCAGCAGAACTGGTGTCCCCCTCTCCAATGAAGGAGAACTGCTGTCAAGCACTCAGTTCTCTCTCGCCCTGCTGGCTCACCGGGTGACCCCGTCTGTTCCAGAACCCAGGTAACCGGTGTGGGGGGCATAAGTGCAAATACTCTCCTACTGGACTTAACAGCAGCATTTCTTAATGGCTGGACTCCAAGCCTTCATAAAAATAATTTAAGGTTCTAGCCCCAACAGTTCCAGAGTTAGACCTTTCCAAAGATATTTTCTTTAAAATGTGGTAACTTGGGAACTATTAGGGCTATAGACTTTTTTTTGTAAATGAAAGCTTAAAGACAGCTAAGTAGATATATCATTTAGATATCACTACAGGAATGATATATCCATATAAAAAAGAAAATAGTTCACTAAATTTTTAAAGTCCTGTCATTTTTAACAGTATAAAATATCAACATGAATACGTATGTAGCAACACAGAAGAACTGTACCGTTAGGCAGGGTTTTAAATAATTGAGTAGCAGTTTTTTTCTTGGGACAATGCTAACTGTGCAGAAAGTATTTATATAGGTTTTCTAGAAGTGTTTTGTTTGCTAAACGCAAGGAGGCAAGTGCTATGCATTTTCAAAATGTTTTAGCACTTTTATGAGCAAAATGCTAATCAATTTTTGGAGTTAAATAAAACCCTGCCGTTAGGGTCTATACATGTTCATCTAACTGCAAGCTTTCATTTAAACAAAATTAAGCTTTATGATTAACAGTTCAAATGTTAAAGCTTTCAAGAGATAGTTTCAAGCATTGTAGAACTATTACTCAGGATTATTTTGGGAAATAGTCAGAACATACTAGTGGTTGTTTGGAAGAAACTGGATGCATATTTCTCAGCTGGTGCCACTATTTAATTCCAACCCTGCTCTTGCAGGGTGATACTTCTAGGAGGAGGCACCCTCAGGAGTGACCGGGGAGAAAGTAGGGCCCCCCCCATCATGTAGACCCCAAGGAGGGTGGTAGAGAACCCCAGAGGAGGAGGAAGAAACTTCTGGTGGAGGACTTGATTGTGAGGGGTATAGTTTTGGGAATAAGAAAGGAGGGGAAGAGTTAGGTTTGGTGCCTATGTGGCATTACAGCCCAGAGGGGTGGGAAGCAAATCCTGAGGTCCACCTAGGGATTAATGGCCTGGCCAGGGAGGGGGCTGCAATAGTGCAGGGGGTGCTTAGGGAGCTGGGGAGGGGTCATAGACATTTAGCTTGCTCAGTGGCTTTCATTGAACTACCTTCTGTCTATGACAGGGGGTAGCAGAGGGATATCTGAACCAGGAGCTTCAATTCATGGCTGAAGGAATGGTGCAGAGAGGATTAGTTCAGCTACATTGGGGAATGGGGACCCACTTGGGAAGATAAGGGCCAATACAGGGGTGATAGCCTGCATCCACCTGTGAGGGGAACCACAGTCCTCAGTGGACAGTTTAACTGTTACTTCAATGATATTTAAACTAGCCATGGGGGTGTTAGAAAGAATTGGGGGAGGCAGAAACTGAACCCCAACAGGCTGAAGTAGAGAGTAAGGAGAACTGAGGGGAGAGGAATCATCCAAGGTGCAAATTAGTAAAGGAAGCAGGGTGGTAGAGACAAAAGAGTAAGGGAACAGGAGCATTACAAAGGACTTGGGGAAGAGTGAGGGCAAAAAAGAAAAAAGAGAGGCAACAAGCATAGTGGAAACAAAATCTGGAGGGCCATGTGTGCGAATACTAGAAGTCTAGGAAATAAGATTCCAGATCTAGAGGTCACTGTGGCAGAGGCCAACCTGGATATTTGGGCCATTAGCAAGTCATGGAGCACTGAAAACCATAGCTGGGACATGACGATACCAGGCTTTGTTCAGGATGGACCAGTGGGAAGAAATGGAGTGGGTGTTATGTTTTATGTGAGGGAAAGCATAAAAGTGATGGAGATACAGGGAATACAGCGGGAGGCAGAGGTACTGTGGGTCATGCTGGAGAGGTAATTGAGCCACTATTTGCATTGGAGTGGTCTAGAGACCTCCAGCACAAAGAAAGGAATTAGATAAGGTACTGGTGGAAACCATTAGCAAGGTGGCAGTAAAGGGGGAAGGGCTGATGCTGGGGGACTTCAACATGCCAGATGTAAATTGGAGCCTTCCAGCAGTGGCTTCAGCTAGAAACAGGGACATCCTGGACTTTCTGCAGAGGGCATTCCTCAGGCAACATTCAGTTAACCTACTTGTGATGGGCAATGCTGGACCTGATACTCACTCACAGGGACAGTACTGTAGACGTCAAGGTGAGAGGCCACCTGGGACCAGTGACCATGATACAGTGTGGGTCAATATAAGGATGACTATGGAACTGAACCACACAAGAGTGAGGGTTCTGGACTTCAGGAGGGCAGATTTTATAAAGAAGCATGAATGCCTTAGTGATGAACTGGCAGGGGGGAATGGCCAGAGTAGGGTGGAGGAACAGTTGGCAAAGCTAAAAGGAAACATAGTAAAGGCAGCAAACTTCTGCATCAAGCAAGTTAGCAAAAGCAAGAGGAAGAAGAGATCACTAAGGTTCTCGAAAGAGGTGGCAGAAAAGGTAAAGGCTAAAAGGGCAGCATTCAGAAAATACAAGGAGATGCAAAGGGAGGAGAATAGAGAGGTGTAGCAGGACAAATACAGTGAAGCAGGGAAAGCAGTAAGGAGTACAAAGGTGCAAACTGAAGAAAGAATAGCCCAGTAGGTAATGAAAGGGGACAAGACATTTTTAAGGATGTAAGTGAAAAAAGGAGGACCAGGAATGGGATTGTAAGGTTAAAAAGGGAAGGGGGACAGTGCAGAGGGGAACCAGGGAAAAGCAGACACCAGAACAAATACTTTTGTTCAGTGTTCACAGAGGAAGGAAAAGGGAAGGGTCCACAAAAAAGTAACAGAAGCTTTGGAGGGAGGGAGGTGGACACTAGTCCTCTTTTGGAGGAGAGAGAGTCCTGAACAGACTCACTAATCTTAAGGTGGATGAAGCAATGTGGCTAGATGGGTGTGCATCTAAGGGCACTTAGGAAATTCAGGGAGATACTGGTTGCACCTTTGACAGTTCTGTTTAACAGCTTACTGTAAACAGGAGTGGTTCCTGAGGACTAGGGGAGGGCAGATGTAGTCCCACTATGCAAAAGTGCTGGAAGGCAGGAGGCTGACAATTATAGACCAGTCAGCCTGATATCAGTGGTGGGAAAGTTAATACAATCACTACTGAAGGAAAATATTGTGGAATATCTTGACTCTAGTGGGTTACAAGATCTGAGGCAGCATGGATTCATGGGGGGAGGGCATGTCAAATGAATCTGATAGATTTCTTTGACTTTGTAACAAAGGATTTAGATCAGCGTGGAGCGGTGGACATTGCCTACCTAGATTTCAGCAAGGCTTTCTACTCTGTTTCACATAGGAGACTAGTAAGCAAGCTGAGTAGTTTAGGAACGGGTCCAGAGGTGGTAGACTGAATAAGAAATTGATAAGGAGATAGGCAATAGAGGGTGGCAGCAAATGGAGTTTACTCCGAGGAAGGGAAGGTGACCAGCAGGATGCCCCAGGGATAAGTGCTCAAACCAGTCCTCTTTTAATGTCTTTATAAGTGACGTAGAAGAGGAGCTGGGAGGGAAGGTCAACATCTCTGCAGATGACACCAAAATCTGCAATAGGGTGGACACTCAGGCGGTGGGTGGAAAGGATGAGCAGAGACCTGATAAAACTAGAGGAATGGTCTTGGATAAGGCAGCTGAGTTTCAATGTGAAAAAGTGAAAAATCATGCAATTAGGGCACAGAAACCCAGGGGTGGAGCACAAAATGGATTGGGTGGTACTGATGACTACTAAATAGAAAAGAGACATGGTTTTAATCATATCAGATGACCTAACGGTAGCCAGGCAGTGTGACAAGGCAGTAGGGAGGGTTAGTGAGAATGCAGGGGTGCATAGGGAGTGGTATCTCCAGCAGGAAGAGAGAGATGGTATTGCCTCTCTATAGATTGCTAGTAGGACCCCACCTACAGTACTGTGTCCAGTTCTGGAGAACACACTTACAGAAGGATACTGAGAGAGTGGAGGCTGTCCAGAGAAGGGCAACTCAAATGATGCAGTGTCTGCATCAAAAACCATAAGACGAGAAAATAAAGGACCTCAACATGTAAACCCTGGAACTGAGGATGGAGTGGCAGGATATAGTAGAGCCCTTTAAGTACCTCACGGGGATAAATAAGGTACAGAAGGGAAGTATTTTTCAGAAGAAAAGGTGCTCAAGAACAAGGGGACATTCTATGAAGCCGAAGGGGAGTGTAGATTCAAGACAGATGTGAGGAAGTACTTGTTCACATAAAGAGGGAATGATTTCTGGAACAGCCTTCCAATGGAGGAGGTGGTGGGGATAAAAACAGTAGTGGGGTTCAAGACTGCATGGGATAGGCACAATGGAATCAGAGAAGAGGAAGGGGGAGAGATAAAGAGCTGTAGATCAAGTAGGTCTGCGATTATAATATAGGTAGGGTAAAATGGGCAGACTGGGTGGGCCAAGTGGTCCTTATCTGTCATCATATTCTATGTTTCTATGTTTCAAATTCTATGTCTTAGAATAAACACATTCTTTTCTAGTTACTTTGTTTCTCTGCACTGTTATGTGTGCTTGTAGGAAGGCGAGTCTCTACAGACTTTTCTCAGCACTTGGTTTGTCTATTGCTGTACACTTTTCTATCCATGCTATCTATTTGAATGTTTGTTATTGTTGAAAAATCAAATAAAAATGTCTATAAATCACTAACGTGATTTCAGTCACTCAACCCACAGAGCCATGGTGCATCCTATTTTATGTACAGTTGTGCTCTAGTGTGGGAGCGTAATGGGAGAGTGCTTCACTTCAGCACCAAGCGGGAGGATACCATAAGTACATTTAAGAAAAGCTCTAAACCTAATATAAACCACTAAAGGTAAACTTGAATGATTTATAATGCATTAATAGGGCCTCAAGGGGTCTCTTTCATGGTATAATATTCATCTTTCATGAGGTTTGGGCAGACAGAACTGCTCAGCTTTGCTTCACGGTCCTCTCGCTCAAACCTCACACTTGGTGTCTCTTACACCACAACAGACAACCCTCAGAGGCCCTTTTAACTTATATTAACTATAAAAGATACTCTTTTCTATCTTCCTTTGCTTGGCTGGTAATGTAAATTTTGAAAGCCTTACTTTATTCTTTCACTGCCTCCTTCGCTTCTCGTGTGTGCCACAATGCCACTGTTGGATCACTCTTACATTTGCCAGAGTAGTCTCGCATACATTCTTAGGGTATGAGAACCACAGAAGGAACATGAGTGGTTCTGATACTCTAAGGACATAAGTGAAGCCACTCTTGCAACTGTAAGAGTGGTCTCAGCAGAGATGTTACTGTAATTTATTGTTGATCAAGATTGATCAGTATAATACTAAAATAAAAAAATGAAATTCCCCGAACGCGTCTGTTTCCATGGAGCCACACCTAAGACACACTTCACAGAATAAGAGTGTCTCACGTGTAGAGGAAAAGAGCACTCTGATTGGCCAGGAGCACTCCCTCAATCTATAGTGTGTCACAGTGTTGTTTTCCATTAATTGCTCTTACCTAACACCCTTACACAGAGACTTGTACCTCTAATATCCTTTTTTCAGTTTATTATTTTTTATTACATTTACAATGCATTCCTAATACAGAAAACTCTTAATACCATACAAACAATAGTATTCTTTATACAATGAGTGAAAAAGGAACAGTCTAATACCACTTGCTATCCACCCCCCCGCTGCTCTCACCCCATCCAGTTTCTCTCTCAGCATTTCTTGCATCCTGCCCAAATCCACCTTTTTAAAATCCAAAACCTATAGGGATGTGTTTTATCTAGCTCTAGTTTGCTATTGAACCACATGGCCCAAGATTTACTGGATTCCAATGGATCCTGAACTGTGACCTTCCTTGTACTGTACTTATTTGTAAGGACTAGGTCAAATATGGAGCCTGCTCTTGTAGGTGTGACATGGACAGCCAGTTCTGAGTGCTGTATGATTTTTTTGTAAAATAAAAAAAATGTGTTATGAACTGTATCCCACGAGAAATGCTGAAACAGCATGTGAGATCATACACATGCACAGGTTTTAGATACAAGGTGTTGCGTGAAAGCCATGAGCTAATTACAGACCAGGCCTTAATCAAGGATCTCCTGTTTGTCTGAGTTAATTATAGCTGTAGTTGCTAAGAGGGAAGATCATATCCATTTTATTACGTTTGGAGGGAAACCCAGGTTATTACACACGGGTGCGAAGTTGTAAATGTTCCTTGATGTCTGTGTGAGAGAGGAAGCTTATGATAGATCAAAGAGAATCATTTGAAGAACATGAGTTATGCTGAGGTTGCAGAATGTAATACTTGGACGAGACATCCTGTTTTTATATAAATATATTTTTTATATATTCTGACAGGGAGGAGCTAGGTGACCTCATGCAAATAGGTGGGGAAAACTAGCTTTTAAACATTATTCTGTTTTCCCAATTTCCCAGCAAATGGAAATCTGTACTTGTCACCCTGGTGCTCAAAAGTGGTGACAAGTCCCTACCTGGTAACTATCAACCCATATCAATACTGCCACCCCTCTCCAAGGCCCTTGAATGTATAGTGGTGGACCAATTTACAGACTACCTTCAAAAGTATAACATCTTCTGCGCTCAGCAACATGGATTCAGAAAAGGGCACAGCACATTGACCACCCTACTGGAGTTCTCAGGAGCAATCCACAATGCCTTGGACAAAGGATACCAAACTGGAGCTGTTTTCATTGACTTAACTAAGGCATTTGATACTGTTCACCATGACTTACTCTGCAAACAACTATAATCCCTTGGTATCTCTCAAGGCTCCAGTGCCTGGGTCAAAAGTTACCTCTCATAATGCACTCAAGCTGTAAAAATTGCAGGAGCTGTCTCAGACCCAAAACCGGTTCTCTCAGGTGTTCCCCAGGGATCCATTTTGGGCCCTCTTCTTTTCAGCCTTTTCCTAAACTCACTCCCCAAATCATGTCCAGAACAAATAATCCTATATGTTGATGATGCCGTAATTCTGTCCTCTCATAAAGATCCGAAACCCCTACTCCACAGCCTGCAACTTGCTTTATCCAAGGTTGAGACGTGGTTCCTTGATCACAAGCTGGTCCTAAACCACAAAAAAACAAAATCTATGCTCTTCTCCAGCCCGCAAAACAAGAAAAGGCAACTACCACTCACTGTCAATACGTACCTGGGAAGTACTCTCGAACAAGTGACTACTTTTAAATATCTTGGAATCACTTTTGATCAAGGCCTAACCTTTGTAACCCACACTGATAAGACAGCGAAAGTGGCAAATCAATGCATTGGTATCCTGAACTGGAACTGACAGTTCCTCACCCAATTTGCACTAAGGATTGCCATTCAAAGCTCTGTCTTCTCAATCATTGACTATGGCTTAATTATTTATGGGTCTGCCTCAACCACCTCTCTTAGGTGCATTACTACCTCCCATAACAAGGCCTGTCAACTGCTCACTGGTGCTCATAGACACACTCACACATGTGAGCTCTACACTGAAACTGGGTGGTTGCAACTATCAAACTGCTTAAAGTACCTTACCTGCTTGATGGCGAAAACATCCACCATGGGCCTTACCCCGCCGTGTATCCAAGACCTGTTATGTCCGAATCCCAGCATCCGTCTCACCAGAGGATCGGAACATCAGCCTCTTCAGGTTCCCCGATGCCGGACTACTCAGGGTCAATGATCATTTGCTTATCATGCCCCCAGCTGGCTAAATACCATCAGTACTCTCATCACCCCTTCACCTCCCTAGGAGTCTTCAAATCTCGGCTTGACTCTCACCTCGCAGCCTCCAGCTCCTGTGACTGCCTCGATTAAATCTTTTATTTTTTCTTCTTTACTACATTTCTTGACAACGGCATATGAGAAGCTCTATTCTCGCTATTGTCTGCTCCTCTCACCTTCTCTTACCCTTTCCACTAGTACACTTCTCTACCGTCTTTTCCCCACAACTATCTTGTTTTTGTTGTATGAAAAGTATTTTGTTTCCCCTGTCTTATACTAAGTTTGTCAATTTAAGGTTATGTGTTATTTCTGGCAATTTGTCACAACTTAACTTATTTGCCTTTCTATGTAACTATACTTGTTTGTACTCAATTGACGTGGAACCTTTGTAAAAGAGCCTTGGCTCAAAGGTAATAATTCCTAGAACAATAAACTTAAACTTAAATTTCCTACAGGGACACTTCTATCTAGACTCTGACAAAGAAACATCTGTGAGCACTTTAAGCAGGTATTCAGAGACAGAGAGAGAGAGAGAGAGAGAGAGAGAGAGAGAGAAATCTAAGTACTGTAGTAAGAATTGCATTGTTAAAACCTGTTTTGTTTAAGAGATTTGTAGATCTTGTGATATAATAGTTCTGTATTTTATGTGTTACATATTTTTTATCTATTGCAGTAAAACTCTATTTTTAGAGCTTACTTGGTCTGTCTTTGATTTCTTCCCTTTACAAGTAGAGTATATATGGTTAAAGCAGACACTATACATAAGCTTGAATGGTGATACCAAACTGGAAAAAGGTAAGCGTTTTAAATCTGAGGTCTTTTATTACAGTTTTTAAGGGTTCATTTCTGTACACCTGGTTAGGTGCCTGTAGGCAAAGATATCTGGCCCCCCCGAAGACAGAATTATCTGGGCCTGTCCATTGGGTACGCTAACAAGAGGTTCACAGTTTGAATCCCTCCTGAACTTGAGATCAAAGATTGATTCACATCCATAAAAACAGACATGAGGGTTACCTTGTTCTGTTAACTGTCAGATGTTGGCACTTTGGGAGTAGAGGGCTGACCTGCTGAGTGGGTTTGTGACAGTATGCTCCTTTACTTTCAAATTCAGATATAACTTCTCAAGTGTCTCTACCAGCAAGTGGTTTCTTGTTCTTTCTTTTGGTATGTCAAAAATTAAAGCTGCTTTCTGGTAAGTTTACATTTAGTTACTGAGATTCTTTTTACTTGGGGGATCTTCTGCTGATATTCTCCCACACAGTAGCTCCCTGCAGGACTGCTATATTTTCCTGCCTTATCCCTTGACTATTTAAGTGCTCCACCAGAGGTGATTTTTGATGTATTTATGATGTGTTGCAATTCATCATCTATTTATCAGAGTATCATCAGTCTATTGGTAATTAAATTTTAAACCTCTTTGTCTGTGAGTTGCCACTTCACTCCACCACACTGCCTGCAAGTTGATAGGACCAGCTCCCTGGGGTGAGAGAGGGTTCCTACCTGCATATCTAGTCCTCCTTCAGCACCGATTGCCACCTTGAGTAGCCCCATGGACCCTTGTTTCTGATGACCTCAGCTGTGACTCAGCACTCAGAGTCCAATAAGGGCTCTGTATCGGGATCGGTGGGTGGGGTTTTTGCCTTTTTCTAAAGGAGTCAGTCTCAAGTGGTCCTTCATGCTTGTGGTCTGGAGCACTAGGGACCACAGTGCAAGGGACAGAGAAGGACTCTGCCTGGAGTCAGCCATAAGCCAGCTGTTTGGTTGGCCATGCTGCTCTGCCAGGCTGCCTCCTTTAACTTCTGCTGCTTTCTCTGTTAAACTGCAAGTCTTGCCACTTCTGTGGGTATTGATAGCAATCAACTGTTCTTACTTGCATAGCTTAATCACGTTCCAGTGTGTCCTTTGGTTATCTTTGTTTTGTTAATATAATTTTTATTTAAACATTTTTGATCAATACAGTATGGGTACACATTACATATATTCAGTGCATTCACAATGGGTATTTGCATTTACAGCTTTTGCAAATAATCTTACAATTACATTGTGCGACCTGTTAAATGACCTGTACACCCCCTACAGGAGCAGCTCAGAGGGGGAGGCTGTAGCATTTACTGACAGTTGCCATTATTGATAGTATCATAAATGCATAAAAAAATCTGAGCAATGAGTTCTAGCTGTCCTGAGGTGCATCTGGGATAGGTCAGAGGCACGTGCCAGGGAGGGGAGGGGGGAGCAAAGCCACTCGGGTTCCTGTCCAAAGTTTACCTTTTTAATACCGAAGGATACCCTTGATTAGGTTGAATGCTGCAGTTGTTTATCCAATGTTAGGGTCATGCTGATAACATTTCTTGGGCTGTCTAAGGGACCAGGGTAGGATCCTTGCTCATCGCATGAAGGAGCCATGCCTCCCAGTGTGAGGAACACTGTTCTGCATGGTCATTCAGTGGGTGAGTCATCTTTTTCTTCTGGTAGATAGCAGTGATACTCTGCCTCCAGGAAGCCACACTTGGAATTATAGGAGTAAGCCAGCATTTTGTTATTGCTTTTTTGGTGACCATAATAAAGATCCTGAGGAGACAGCAGGATATTGGATTCTTCAGGGTTTTTGGGTATTGGAGGAGGAGGAAGCACTGTATTCATAAAAATTTGATGGGTTTACCATCGAATTCAATAAGCTCCTTCTCAAGGTCATTTAGGAAGGGTTGCAAGTAGGGGCAAACCCACATGATGAGACAATGGGTGGATTTAGGTTCCCCATATCTTTTCTATGTGCCAAGGAGTGTATGGGAAGATAATGAGCTGTTATCACTAGTGTTCAAAAGAACCTAATCAATTGCTTCCAAGCATATTTTCTCCATTGGTGAGAGCTTGCTTCTTTAGCTGAAGCTTGGCATGCCTAGTCCCACCGTTCTCTTGTTATTGGTTGGCCTATCTCTTCTTCCCATTGAGCCACTACATCAAGGGTGTCCCCTCCTGCAGTTGACTATAAGTGCTTATGTAGCTGGAATATCACATGTGCGTCATCCTCAGAACACAAAAACCTAATAAAATAGGTGATTATTGGGGTCTGAAGTTAAGGGGTGTGGCCTGCTACTGAAAGGGAAAGGATTTAGTGATGGAGTTGGCAACAACAGGAAAACTCTGATAATGGTAGCTTATATTGGGTTTGTAAGGTAGAAAACTGTTGTACTTTGCTATCTGACAAAAACTGGAAGATGTATTGCAGAGAATATCTTTCCCATACAAGTATCCATGATCTAGTGTAAGGGGCTGGAAGTTTTCAAGCTGGGAGATAGGGCACAGATGAGGCAGAAATTGAGTTAAATGCAATTGTTTCCTGAGGGTTTGCCAGGTCTGTACCTGAACGCTTAACCAAGGGTTTAGGTGCCATATAAGATCTATGGAGGGTGAGCAATGACATAAGTACTGTATGAATTGTCAGTTGCAGAATACTGCTCATTCTATGTCTAGCCAGGCTGCAAGGTAATCCTCTAAATGTCCGAAGAGAAGAAAATATAGAGGAGCTACCCAGTGATATAACTTAAGATTTGGGAGCTCTAGCCTGTCTGCATTTTTAGGGAGAAATAACTGATGCAGTTTTAATGCAGTCACTGGCCTGTCCAAATAAACCTGGATATCTCTTTGTTCCAGGAATGCCAGATGTGTGTCCGTATGGCAATTGGGACATTTTGAAATAGGTATAGTGCTCTGGGGAGAGTTACCATCCAAAGGGGCAGTGCACCCCATCGGTTGAAGCCTTACATTATAGTATACGGTAAAACTCCAGTTATCCAAACCTCAATTAACCGAAACTCTCAATTATTCAAAACTATGGTGTGTCTCTCAGCTTACAGACTTCATTGTAAAGTGGCCAGACTTATCCGAAACCTCATTTATTCAAACAATTGCATTGACCCTCATCACATTTGGATAAATGAGGTTATACTCTACTAAAATGGGATAGAAAAGAAAGCTCCTGAACAGGCATTTGATCCCTGGACCCTCCGATTAAAGTCTAATGCTCTAATGACTGAGCTATCCAGGCTGTCTTATGGTTATTGTATAACAGCGTAACTCCTAGAAACACCCTTTCTGGGTATAACAATTGTTTTGTACTTTCCACTTGGGTCATCCTTATACTAAGCAATTTTCAGCCAATTGTAACTGGACTCTGATAGCACTCCAAGCCCTTTTTGTTTTTGTTGACTTAACTCATAAGCAGAAAACACAGCAGCCAAGCATGCCACAGTGCTCTGTCAACACAAGTAAGGCAAACAGAAAAACTGAGCACCCACTGGCAAGGACATAAAAACTGAGCACACACTGGCAATGGCAACTAAGGCACCACAGAAATTTAAACCAGCTTACCATTTATTAGTAGCCTTCAGCTTGTGAAATTCACCACTGTGCAAAACATAGCAGACCTCATAGCCAGGAGTGTACGAAACACCACACCGGTTTGCAACTGGTAAGGTGCACACAGTTTGTTTTACTTATAAACTGCCATACTCAGTTAATTGCACTGGGTTCTGATATTGCTTGCCATTATGCTGTATTTAATTGGTTTATTACATACATAATTATTTAGATCCTTGGTCCTCCTTCTCCATACATTCTTACCTCATTGTTTTATTCATTCCCACAGTTCACTGCCTGGAACTGTTGCAGTATTTTTCAACCTAAACCAGCCTACACAGTTTTGTTTTTCATTGCTGTGTTATTGTTTTGTTGTTGTATATTGCATTCCACTACCTCATCACCATGTTCCTTGCCTTCCTCTGCCTCCTCCACTTCCCCCTCCTGCTCCTCTACAATCTACCTCACTCCAGCTACACTTCTCCCTCTTCCTCCCCTGCCTCCACCTGTCTCACCCCCTCCCTGCCCCTCAATCCTCCATCCCCTATCCACCCTGGGCTCCTCACCTCTCTCTCTCTCTCCTCCTCCTCCAACAAGGTGTTTCTACACCCGGCCATCCTCTACTGTCACCATCCTCCTCTTCCCCCTGCTCTCCTTCTGGCTTCAAGGGGAGGAAGTACCACTCAGTCTGTCTCCTCATTCTCCTGCACCTCTTCCTGCCTGGTGTCATGGAGTCCAACCCAGGGCCCTCAATCTCCTCTTTGTCTGGGCCCAACAACATTCTCCAGACATCCTGTGCATCTGTGAATCCTGTCTATCCTCTGGGATCCAAGAATCTAGCCTGACCCTTCTTGACTTACATCTTTTCAGGCAGGACAGGGGAAAATGTTGTGGAGGCATTGCCATCTATGTTCACGAGAGCCTCTCCTGTACCCTGGACATCAGGGAGGCTATATCCTGCTCCACAAATTTCTCCTTCTTAGGGTCTCATTCCCCTCATCTGTCACCATCTCCATTAGGTTTTTTGTGCCTCACCCCAGATCTCACCTGACTGTCTGACTGACTCTCTCTCTCCAACGCTATCTCACATTCCTCAAGTAGAGAACTCATTCTCCTTGGGGACTTCAACACTACTTGTCTCTCCCCTTCCTCCAGATGAACCACTCAGAGGACTGAGTCCCTAAATCTGTCCCAGATTACCTATGAACCCAGATGGCTAAATTCCCATTCCTACGATCACACCCTGTTGGACTGAATTCTATTCTCCCACCTACACAGCATTATTGAAGCAGGGATGCCGACAGATTTTTTCAGTGACCACTACATGATGTTTTGTGACATAAAAATTTGGTGTCTCCCTTATCCCCAAATACATCTGGTGCAGGTGCCTCTGGTCGCTGAATATCTATGGTCTCCTGAGTGACCTTACTGCAAGAGATCGATCAACCATTCCCGTGGCCACCAACACAGATGTAGCCCTCTCCCTTTTTTTTACTCCAAATTCTCTTCAGTTTGGGACTTGCACACTCCCCTCAGGAAATATAGGGTCAAATCTTCCTGGCTCCACATCTCCACTGGATCTCATCCAAAATCATCAATCAGAGCAAGTTCCGCCATCTCACCTGGACCTGGTATAAATTATCCCACTCCCTTCCCAATCTGCTGTACTTCAGGGTCCTGAGAAACAACTGCACAAAGGCTGTCCAGGCTGCAAAATACCATAAATTCAAAGCCAACCTCCAGAACAACCTAAACTCCCCAGCCAAATTCTGGAAGGTAATCCACACCATTTTTGACCCTCCTGCCCAGACTGCTCCCCCAGTCCTCGTTAATGGTCCATCTGTATCTGACACCATCCTCTGTTGCTGTTAACTTCAATGAGTTCTTCACCACATGTGCCCTTCCTTCTGTTCCCACTCCAAGATCCCTTCCTTCTGCTCCTGATCCCCCTTCCCTCCCCTCCATCCCAGGTTTCCATTTCCTCCCATCACTACTCAGGAAACATTGCTTGCATTCTCCTTCCTCAACTAGTCAAAGTCCTGTCCTGCTGGGCTTGATCCTAAATTCCTCTACCTATCAGTTTCTGCAATTCTATCTTCATTTTCTCACTTGCTTAACCTTTCATTCTCATTCTGCTCCATTTCTCAGTCTTGGGAAATTGCAAATGTTCTCCCACTTCACAAAGGGGGTGACCCCTCCTCCCCTGGAAACTTTCTTCCTATCTCCCTCATCCTCTCCATTGCTAAGCTGCAAGAGAAGTTAGTCTACTCTAGCCCTCCTGACTGCTTCACATCTTCCAGTTTTCTCAGTTCCTTCCAGTCTGGCTTCTGGAAGAACCATTCCAAGGTCTCCTCCCTGCTGCATGTTACTGACTCCATCTTCTCTGGGATGGATTGGGGCACATCATGGCTGCCATTTTCATTGATCTGGCAAAAGCCTTTGAGTCGGTGTCCCACCTGCCCTTCCTGCATAAGCTGAGCTCTGCTAACCTCTCAGCTCCCACAGCTGACTGATTCTGTTCATACCTAATGGACGGTCAACAGTCAGTAGCGGTTGCGTTCATATTATCGTTACTCTTTGACATCCATGATAGGTTCCTGCAGGACTCCATCTTGGGTCCCCTCTTTTCCTCCATTTTCCTGCACAACTTTCCTTACACCCATGCCAACTCACATATGTACATGTATACAGATGACAGTCATCTTCACCTCTGGTCCCTCAACTGCATCTGAGGAAGACCTGCTGTAGCAGGATTTCCACAACATCCTGCGCTGGTTCCATTCCAACAATCCCCGGGTCAATACCAAACAAATGGTGTTAGCCAGTAACTGTCCAGGCTCTCGAGACTTCCACTTGTCTCATGCTGGATGGCTCCCATCTTGAAGTGGTGCAATCCGTCAAGTACCTTTGCATATGGTTTGACAGGAAAGGTTGACTTCTCAGCCCAAATCAATGTAATCCATGCACTGGACATCCTTTGCAATGCCTTTTGTTGATTCACCTCAAACTCCCCTCCTCGTTTGCACCACTGCTCCCTCTTATCCTCTCTATCAATTCTCACCCTGCTTTTACATTGCCAGTTGTACTGTACCTCTTTCATTTCCAAATACTAGTTTGGTTCCTTTCCCTCTTAAATCTCCTCACTCCTCATTCCAGCCCCCCCGCTTCATGCTCCCTCCACTCCAGAGACCATTGGACATTCTCCGCACCTCAACCCTGCTCCTCTGCAGAACAATCTACCTTTTCCTTTCAACCTCCCAAACTATTGAACCTGTTCTCCTCTTCCCTCTGCCATTCCACCTCTCCAGGCTCTCTCAGGTACCAGCTGAAACTCCTCCCACCTCCACCTGTTTCCCACAGGTTGCCCTCCTTGGTGACACTGGTGGCACAGAGGTTAGGCACTCCCCCAACTAACAGGTCTCTAGTGCACTGCAGTGCTTGCATTTGGACCTATTTGTGGTATTATTCTGTATTTGTATAGGGATGACATACTGCCCAACAACTGCACTTTAATTTGTTCCAAGTTTTGCATCTATGAAGAATTATATATTGTACTGTGTCTGCACTTTATTCTGTATCCTGAAATGTACTGTGTTATGTTTGTTATACCCGCTGTAACTCTTTGCCCCGGTCACACCTGAAAATGAGCCTTGGCTCACTGTGGCTTTCCCAGTCACCAATTTTTAAATAAATAAATTCCCTTAGATGTTTTTTTATGTAACCCCACCTGTTACCTGGGGTTACTAGAATCCCAGTAAGACCTAGTGGTAGGCAGGGAAGGCAGCTTGTGAAACTCCAGTTAAATGGATTTCACATTGTCTCACTCTGTTCTCAGTCTCAGCTGAGACTGAGGGATGACATCACTTAGAACTGTCGCAGCTGCATCAGCCACACTGGAATGTTGCAGTTGGAGGTTAGAGTAGAGCGTTGGGGAATCTGAAGTCAGTCTGTGAGTTGAGTAGTCTGTACAGTCAAGAGAAGAGGTGCTCTGCTGTAAGCAGGCCCTCAGAGTTCTAAGCTCTTTTAAGGAGTTATTTTTTGGTATAGGTGTGTGTTTTCACCTGAAGAGGAACACAAGAAGAGCACATTGAAGTGGTGGAGACCACTTTCAGTGGTTCAGGGTCCCATCCCTGTGGGGATGGGGGGAAGGAATCAGCCTGCTTCCAAGGGCAACCCCGGTCCGGCTAGGGAAAAGAAGCTGCCTGATTTAAGTTCATGATGAGGCACCAGAAGTTCTGGACGAGATTTCTTGGAGGAGAAAACACCTGTGGGGCACCTGCAATCAAGGGGTGAGTTTGCTCTGCTGAAGGGCTATGTGTTTTCACCTGAATCAAGATGAAACTAAAGGGACTGTTACCGTGGGGTCAGGAAAAGACAGCCAAGTACAGTTTAGAAGATGTGGGGATTGGACTGCTTAACTCTGTGAGGGGTCTAGAGTGATGGACACAGCCTCTTATTATTAGATTGAATGTGAAATACATTTAAAAAGAATCTATACAGCAAAGTGTTTTAAAGGATGAGGTGTTACAGTCCAGAGAAATGGCCGGGCATGAATTATGGGAGCAAGAGGTGGGAAACCTCCCCATCAGTAGTAACCATATTCACCTCTACGGATTTGCTCTGGGACACCTGTTGCTTTCTCTCAGGTACTTGGCCAGTGCCTGAGGAAAGTACCCAGATGTGGGATTGATGAGGAAGATTCCCTGATGGAGCAGAAGTGCTCATAGCTGGTTTAGAGAGCCACCAGTAAATGTTTCCATGCTATATAGAAAGTGTCCAAGTTGCTGGCAAGGGAGCCGAGCCAGGGAAAACCCAGAGCAGCGTACAAGTTTGGGCTGTGTGCCCAGTGTGTTTCAGAGCCTGAGGGCTAAAGTGATGAGGATGTGTTCTGGTCTCCTTAAATCTGCATTACTAGGAGTGTTGCCCCATGGGGGTCCATCTATGCTTTGTTTATTCTGTTGGATGTGAACAAAAGCCACACTTTATAATCCCACTTCTGATATTGGGCATTACAGTTGTTGCTTCCTTTGTCCGGGGTTACTTGGGTGCCCCTGTTGCAGAGTAGCTAAACCTAGCCAAGGTGCCGAGTGATATATTCCTCCCCGAACCCAGCCCACCTGGTAGAGCAGTCAGATAGAAACGGCATACCTGGGTAGGGGTTACATTTACACATTTTTTATTACTAATTTTGTAATTAAAGGTTTAAGTAAATAATAATGACTCTCATAAAAAACAATTTTAAAAAATTGTTTCCTTTGTGATTACTTTTTATTGTATATACTAGAGTCATACTCTGCATGTATTATGATGCTGCATAGAACATGTTTCTGAAGATAAACAGCACAGCAGCACACCACATCAAGAAGCATAACATTTTCATGATGGTTATGACAAGAGTAGGAACTTTTAAAACTTAAAATCCAGATATCTCAGTTCAGGAATGAAATAAAGCTGAAAATAAAAATGAGTCTATTGATGTTTTTGTTAGAAACACATTGGGGCTGATCCCAAGATGAATGTTGCAGCTCAAAGGCATATGCGAGTTGCGACATTTGCTGCTATGCTGGGCACCATTCACCATATTCTAAGAGTGGCAGAGTCCCAGCACTTATGACTACCGACTTGTGGCATGCAATGGCTATCACCACGGGCATGGCATAATAGCCCTGCATGCTGCAAGTTGTGGCCCACTGCAACATGCCCCCCCAGAGCCCCCCACCTTGAAACACCATGACAAGTACCAGAGGGCATGGGGGGCTGGACAGGTGGCACAGAAGTCCAGAGGGGCACATTGAAAAATGGACCCCTTGGGGTCCCTGACATTCAGGGGGCTGGGGGCATGGACATGTTCATGGGAGCACAGAAGGACCATTGCCACAGTGCTGTGGAGTGGGCATCCATTGGATGGCACTGACTGATGCCCCTTAGAGCATCTCCAAGATGTTCTAACTCTGCTGCACCATTGCGGCTCCTGGAATAGTGTAAGTGGGTTATGGCAGCCACTCTTTTGGAACAGGATACAGTTGCTGCCATAACCCACCCTTGTGCCATGTCATTGAGATTGCAGTGTAGAGGGTGGCATATCCTACATTTGTCATAACCCGCAGAGAGCATGGTGCAAGGCACATTTTGGAACTGCAACCAGTGTAATACATGGCGCAGGTTATGAGTTATGCCATGGAGATTGGTGTAACTTGGCTTGCACTAGCGTAAGCCATCCTGTAATCGGGCCCATTGTTACTAAGCATTATATAATGAAATGCTTTGCTGACTAACAAATATTGCTGCTTTAAGTCAGCAAACTTAAATGTAAGAAAGACATTCCTGAAAAAAAAATATACAGCTAAAAGATTATAATTGAAATAAATCTTCTACAAAACTGCTACAGTATATGAATACAATTACAAAATGCATTATGTAGCAATGCCTAGATCTTCCAAAGTTTGTGGAGCAAAACCAACACTTTAAAGCAGTAACCTTGTAAATGATAAAAATGCTAATTGTAGCATACCAGACCTTAAGCAATCACTGTAAGGGGACACACACACACTGGTACTTTTCAAATAAATAGGTACATTAACTTAAGAAATGTAGAAAACTTACATTTTAGTAGGGCAGCAAATGAAGTGCTTTGCACTTAGGCAGCCAGCACCTTGGACAAGGGACAAAAATCTTGGACCAGGACTAGCAGTCAACAAAGAATCTAATGCTGTAGTCAGAAACATGGACTGGATTCTATTTAATAACAAGTCTGCTAAATTACAATTATCACCTGTAGTCAGTCTCCCAAACAAACTTTTCTCCTGGCCATGTAATATAACTTATTATGCATGAAATTCTCTACTCATAACTCAGTGATTACATTTCGTGGCATATTCTGCCCCCAGCTTCACTCAATGAAATTATTGCCCTGTCCATCACAGACACTGATGCATAAATATCCTCTAAGTTCATATCTGTGTTTGGATGTCAAATGCTAAATCACTGCAAATGATTCTGGACTATCCCCTTGCTGCACAATATTTAGCTCATTCATTTCTAAAGCACTTATAGGTACCGTGTGCATGATGAAAGCTGTTATATAAAACCAAAAAGCAATTAATTCAGGCATGCAACTGTTAACCCCTACAAGCTTCAAATGTCAAGTCTGTATGGCCCAGGTGAAATACTGCAACAGTGCATATGACATGGATAGATGTCAAGTTTTTAATCAATTGAGTTAAACGTCATTGCAGGACAGACGAAGGTTACATAAGATCCTATTTGCCCTAAAGAGCTTTCAGGAAGAAGTCCCAGAGCATCTGTCAGAGTATCTTATCTTGAAAGACAAGGATATTTAAGGAATGCAGGTCTTATAGAACTAGTGACACCTAAGACAAAAACTAAAAGGGCCACACATTTTTACAGTCATATGATACCAAGGGAGTGGAATGCCTTACCAGTTAGTTTCTGTTCTAAGAGTACAAATTTTCCAACTCCTAGGTCCATTAAGAATTGGTTTCTGTCAGTCCCACATATGAGATAACAATTTCACCCTGAATGTAACTATAAGACTCATGTGACTAATATTATCTGTGTGACATTTTAAAAAGGATTGCTGGACTGAATGTGTTAAGAATGTATTATGATGTCCTTTTTTATCTAACTCTTTATATAATAAATAATGTATTTTTGTTTTGTTTTGTTTACTAACATGTTATACATTTGGCAATGGGCATCTTTATAAATGAGCAGTGCTCAATGACTTTACCCAAATAAACAAACTGAACTGAAACTGACATATCCCTAAACAGGGTATAAAATAAATGTGTTTGTATAGCAGTTTGCTACCCCCAAAAAATGCTACACGCTAAGCAAGTGCAGCCTTGATTAGCAGAAGTTACTAATCAACTGATTTGCCACATTGAGTAAAAATGATCAATTTATGGTAACATTGCTCCACAACTGTGGTAAACAGCATAGAAGTACAGTAGCTATTCTTACAGTTTGACACTTTTCCCTGCAGTTATACTCTTCTGGACTGTATCTTATGAAAAAAAAATAACCATTTAGTGAAATTGCCCCTGAAGCCTGGCTGGTTGCTAATCACAATGTTGTTAATTGGCAAAGACTACCAGTCAAGTTTCAAAATGAATGTACACCTTGCTAAACAACAGAGGGTGCATCACAAACAAAATGTTGGGACCCAAAACATGAAATAAGGCAGCTTATTGGCCCTACGATGCCATATGGGGCTCTCATATTAGGAAATAACCTTGAGTCTCTTGCTCATTCTGCCAGTGGATGTTGTGCACTAACTCACTGGAGGAGGGGGACAGACTGCATCATTCAGCACCCCCCTGTGGCTGAGTGATGAGACTTGGCACAATCTTGGAGGAGACCTGCACTCCTGCCCCTTACAGATCAGATGAGGATGGATGCTGCAACACACTTTTATCAGTGCTGGGGGGAAGGGGTGCACTGGGGACCTGAGCATAAAAAGTAGAAAGCACGGCCTTTGACCCCAGCATAGAAACAAAACAAAACATGAACTGCATCACTATGAATGTTTGCATTTAATCTTAGGAATAACTGAAAATTTTGCAGCTCCCCCTACTCCAAAAAAGGCCAACATGTGTTGAAAGAATTTCAAACCGCATCAATTAATTCAAGGTACTTAGAGGTAAAATTGCAAACAATTTGCAACCAGTCATAAACAAAAGAAGCAACATGTTGTTAACATTTTTTTTAATGAAGTTTATATTGGTTCAGTTAACTTGTACCTGTTTTAACATTTGGGTACTTAAACAGCAAAAGCTAAGCCATGCTTGTGATCTAACTTTAGGACTAATTTGTAGAAGGCAATTACCTTATCCGTTTTTTCTTCTTTTTTCTTCAGCTCTTCATCCCTCTGTAACACTTCCAATATCACTTGCCTCTCTGAGTCCACCAGAAATGTCAGGTTGAGGATTTCACTGGCTTTGGACATGCTTTCTCAGCCGTTATCTCTTATACTGTATAGTGGCAGCGAAACTCAATGCAGAGTGCAGTTCACAAAATGACATAGTCCATGGTAATTCCAAAAACAAAAAAACTAGCAAATACAAGAACTTCTAACATGTTGTTCTTTTAGTGAATATTCTCGTTAGAAGAGAAGGTTTTTGTACACCCTTTTGAAAAACTTATTAATTCCTTTTCATCCCCGTTCTGCATGGTAACAGTTGTTGCCATGTCGATGTTTCATGATGCAGGCCTTTGGTTTTCTTCCTGGTTGTTGCCTTTTGTGGGCATTCTGGTTTGTTTATGTATTGTGTGACAGTTTCAATGTTCTTCACTGCCTGAGAGTTCCATTAATTTCTTCTGCAAGCAAAGGAAAATGCTAAGATTAGAAATGTTTCAAAAGGTTTTGTTTTTAATGCTAAGTTATAACTGCTATTTGCATTGACAAAGGAAACCTCAGCCTTCCATAGGGTTCCAACTAGTAAATGTGAAAAGTATCTGTTTTTTGCACAAGTAGTGCCTAGCATCAAATTCCATCATGAAGTAAGACATCCTAATACTAATGTCATGATGTCCTCAGTCACAACTAGTTGTAACCCTTGCTGTCATGGTTTTTAAATGCTATAAATAGAAGTCATTGTCTGGAAGGGGGTTGTTCAAGAGTCTGCATGTGGCACTGTACAGAAACAATGCTGCCCATGTATGAGCCTCTACAAGCCCTCTCATTCGTGGGCTGTAGTTGTCCGTTAGCAAATTACAAGCAGATAAGCAAGTGCAAAGTGATAGCCTGACAGTTTTTATTTATTTATGTATTCAGTTCTTTAGTAGCTGGGTAAAACACACAGGGCATGAGGCCCATTTGCAGGGGCAACCGGGGACCATAAGAAAAGGTCACAAAGTACACTAGATAAAGACACCAAATATAAAAGAGGGTAGAAATCATACAATTCATATAGAATGTTCTACCCAAGCCTATTCCCATCTATCTCTCTCTCTCAAGGTGCTGGTTGACATGACATGAGGGAGCTTGGCCCGGGATACCACTATATAGTACAAAGGCCTTCACTTCTACTCCTCCCCCCCCCCCCCAAACACTTGCAGGATCTGACTTAAGGAATGGAGTTTAACTTCCGTGAACCACAACTTGCCTAGTCCATAAAAGTCTGGTTGTAGGCCAGAATAGTAAATGAAAGGCAGAAAACTATTCTGCAACTCAAAAGGAGAATCAGGAGTGCTCCAAAGCACCTTCCTTTCTGAGCAGATGTTGAGGAGACGTGTTGCAGTGGTTAGAGGGGACAAGTTTACATTTCCACAGGAGTGCACGTAAAGCTGCTTGGACAGTACTTTAAAAGCTTTGTGATATCTGGATAACAGCACAGCTATCCAAAATTTCTCAGATTAAATATCCAGGGAAAACACAATACATTATTTGGAACAGGGCAGGTATCCAGAAGAAGTATTCATCATATCTGATACTATACAGTCTGTAAAAAACCTACAGCATACTACTCGCTAGCCCTCACACCTACAGTGCTAGTCATTGCCATGTGTAGTTGTGGTGCAGGCAATGATGCAACATGACCCTATACAGGTAAAAAAAGCTGCACAGAAGCGTAGAAACATAGAATTTGTCAACAGAAAAAGACCACTTGGCCCACCCAGTCTGCCCTAATGGTCCCTGTCTAGTCTGTCTCCTCAGACCATAACTGGTCTCCGGTGACTGGTGTCCGGCAACCCCCTTCCTCCCTGCCTCCCTGCCTATGGGCAAATATTCCCCTATGTCTATCCCATGCATGCTTCAAGCTTCCCCTATTGTTTTCCCCTCACCACTGCCACTGGGAGTCTGTTCCAGGCATCTACAACTCTTTCAGTGAAGTAGTACTTCCTCACATCCCTATTAAACTCCCTACCCCTCAAGCATCATCACATGCACTCTGGTGCAGGTGTTCTTATTTGAAAGAGACTCCCCTCCTGCACCCTGTTTAACCAATAAAATTCTTGTAGGTCTATTATGTTCCTTCTTGCTCTCCTCTCTTCCAGGGTGTACATGTTGAGATCCCTCAGTCTCTCCTTGTAGGGCTTTTGGTGCAACCACTTCACCATTTTAGTTAGAAACAGAAACATAGAATTTGTCAGCAAAAAAGGACTGCTTGCCCATCCAGTCCACTCAGATGGTTTCTGCCTAGTCTGTCTCTTCAGACCCTAAATGGTCCCCTGTGATCCTCCCTGCCAATTTACCAGTGTTGCCATATGTCTGTCCCATGCATGCTTAAAGCCCCCTGCTGTTTTCACCTCCACCACTTCTACTGGCAGTCTGTTCCAGGTAACCACTCCTCTTTCAGTGTAGTAGTACTTCCTCACATCCCTCTTAAACATCTCCCCTCCAGCTTCATCACATGCCCTCTGGTCCAGGTGCTGTGTCTAATTTGAAAGAGAATCCCCTCCTTCACCCTGTTCACACCTGTGAGGTACTTGTAGGTCCCTATCATGTCTCCTCTTGTCCTTTATTCTAGGGTGTATATGTTGAGATCCCTCGGTCTCTCTTCACAGGGCTTTTGATGCAACCCCTGCACCATGTTGCCCTCCTCTGGACTGCCTCCACCCTGTCTATGTCTTTTCGGTGGTATGGGCTCCAGAACTGGATACAATACTCCAGGTGGAGTCTTGCAAGTGAGCGATACAGTGGCAATACCACCTCCCTCCTCCTGCTGAAGATACCCCCTCCTTGTGCATCCCACTGGCCCTACTCACTGCTTCTTCACACTGCCCTGCCATGTTGATGTGATCAGATATGATAACCCCAAGCCTCCTTCCCCCCATCCTATACTCAGCTTCTGGGTTCCTATGCCCTGGGTACAAGATTTTGCACTTTTTGGCATTGAACCCCAATTGCCATGCTCTTGAGTATTATTCAAGTTTTCCAATGTCCCTACACATTTTCTCCACCCCCATCCTAAGTGCTCACTCTATTACAGATTTTGGTGCCATCTGCGAAAAGGCATACCTTTCTTTCCAGTTCTTCTGCTAGTTCACTAGTTCTTCTGCTATGTCACTTATGAAAGCATTGAAGAGAACCGGTCCCAGTACTGATCCCTGCAGCACCCCCAGTTACTCTCCCCTAATTAGAGTCAGTAAAGAAGTATTTTAAAGGATTACTATGTATGAAGTCACAGTACCGTACATTATCAGTTGGCTTGCTGACTTTTAAAGCCCTACATGGACTGGGCCCGGACTACCTGAAAGAGCTCCTGATCCCTTACTGCCCTGGGCGATTGCTCTGCTCAGCCGGTGAGGGGTTGCTAGAGATCCCTAAGGTACGTTTGAAATCTTCAGGGGCCAGAGCATTTATGTTCATGGCCCCTACACTTTGGAATTCTCTACCTCAACAGTTACGAGACTGCACAATTATGGAGGGTTTCAAGCTAGCCCTAAAGACTTTTTTTGTGGCACCAGGCATGCTGTGAATGATTAACTGAATAATGATGATATGATGATGTTCGGTTTTATGACCGTTTTAAGATTTGTTTTCTGATTTTAAATTGTACGGTGCTTTGACATTTGAAAGGCGCCATAAAAATAAAAGTTATTATTATTATCCTCTTAAATGCTGCATCCCCTCCAGTAACATAAAGAATGATTTTTACAATCAGAGAAATTATCTGTCTTTTACAAAAGCAGGTAATTTGCTAAAGGAGAACTCTCTGCTCCCAAGAAGGAAAGCATCTGGACCTATATGTCCATATTAGCAAAATTTGAAGAATAATATATTTTTTAACTTTCTCTTCTGTAATCTCTATATTTATCTGGCTGATCCTGCACCTCCCCAGCCATTATACTCCCAGAGTTCCCTGTGGCTACCTCTGATATTATGCACAATGGGCTAAGCCACAAAGAACATCTATATGCCTGTAGGCATACTGGAAATACTATTATCTTATACACTGCAGTACCACGCCTACAGTACTGGTACCTTCAACTGAGGAAAGTGAGTCTTGGAGAATAATGGCTGGCGGGGGGAGGGCTCACAGGATCAACCAGATGAAGAGATTAGAGACAAGTATGTTAAAAATCATTATTCTTCGATTGTGCTAGGTCCTGATGCTTCTGTTCTGGGGAGCTGAGAGTTCCCTTTTAGTAAGTTATCTGCTGTTGTAAAATATCATTTATACAATGGGGGTGAGAGATTTTCCAGTGCAATAAATGGAGATATTCTCACTGCAGTGAGATAAATGCTAATGACATCAGTGGAGTGAGATATAAATAGAATAAAATATGGGTCAGGGTGTGTAACGAGAAGTTTACACACCCTCAGGTTAGATGCTACATAAACCCCGTGACGAGCTGGCGAGATTCTCTACAACATCTAACCCGGTATATGTGTAAACTAGTTTACTGACCTATTACCTATTTTACATAATTGTTGGTTTGTATTTTTTCGCCTCAACAATTATATCAAATATGTGCAGTTTTGTGTTCCTGTCATGAATACGAATATAAGATAGCCTTACCTTTTGGAAAGTGGGTGAAGTTTTACTAATAAGCAAAAAACAGCTGAACTGTAAGACTTTCTTTAACGTTAACATTTAAAAAGCAAAAGTTAAACTTGAAAAGTGGGAGCCGTTGCTATGCTCGTTGTCTAGGATTGGTTCTGGTTGCCGTGGTGAGTGCATCAGGTGATCTGGAGGGGGAAGATGGATGAGAAAAAAAGAGGATGTTCTGTTCACTGAGATTTTATTTTTCTTTCCTGTTTTTTAGTTTATTGGGCATATCTGAGTGAGGAGTCAGACGTGGTTCAGTTTCAGTCTTGATGTTCATGAGGTACTGCAACCACTTGTGACAGTGCGCGGGACGAGGGAAAAGACAGTTACAGCTACTACTCTGGCTCATGGTCCTTTCTCATAGGAAGGTGGCGCGTGATTGCCGTTATAAACGCTCCTTTATAATGGCAATTTGCACACACCTTTTCCTATGGGAAAAAACACAGACCATTAATTATATTCCATTTATCCATACTCTGCTGATGTCACCACTCACTCATTCAAGCTAGCATTCTAAATGAAAATGCTTCAAAAATCAGTTTCTGTGTCTCACTGAAGCCTGCAAATTACTGTTAGCATAGCAAAACACTTACCTGTGTCCCAAAGTTTCCAACACTCCTTGCCCATTTATGTGCTAATCTCAGCTTCAAAACAAACTGAATTCAAATGAAACTCATTTACAAAGCAGCTTCTCTTTCTCACTGCAAGCTGCAACTAACACAATTAGCACAGCAAAACACAATCACCTGTGTCCCACAGTGCTTGTAACAATCCCAGCCCATTCAGAAACACTCCCACATTCTCAAACCACAAACAAACAATGCCTTCAGTATAGCCTAGAGGTTAGAGTAATGCGCTCTGAACAAGCTTTGTACAACAGCAGGCCAAAACTGGGTTTGAGTCTCACAACCTCCACTTGCATATTGTGCGACTCTGAACAAGTTGCTTAATTGCCCAGAACTCCTAAAACTCACCTACTTACCAACAGCAACAAAAAAAGACACAGCAAAACATGACACTTCATAAGCTCTCACCCCATTTGTATAAATAGCACACATGATGGGGAGATTGTGGGATATGGGAAATATTCTCCCTCCTGCAGAGTGAGCAGTGTCTTTGGCACGCAAGAGAATACAGAGCTCACTCTGAAGGAGTGAGAATATTTCCCATATCTCACTCCTGCCCATTATGTATCCCCCTATTTATCTAATTGTGAAATTATTTATATATTACTGGTGAGAATATACCATTTAAGGTAATAATGTACAGTATTGTGACTTCAGACACAGTAATCCTTCAAAATACTTATTTGTCCATATTAGTCCTCCACGATTACTATGTTATGTATAGGGCATTTAATCTTTTTTTTTTTTTTTTAATCACTGCATTATTTATTATTTCTTACTCTCTACAGCTCAGTCTGCCTGTTATCTGGCCACCGTCCTCTCACCCCATTCAACTTACCAGCTCACTCGCATCCAGCTAGCACACATAGTACCTGCAGAGGGGTCCCCACTACCCCTACCAGGCCTGGATCTAATACCATAGCGTGATTCCAGATAAATCCCCTTGGTAATGAGAGGCACGGCCATCAAGCCACCATGACCAATCTCCATTTTCCTCTGAGCTTGCCCCCGAAGCACGGATGTGCAATGACATCCAGACACAACATGCCGACGTCTGCCATGTTTCCGCCAAAGAACACCACACCTGCACTGCCACTGTCTTCCATTAGGGGTCCCCACAGAGCGATGTGTGCCCCGAACCCACCCCAGGGAGAGGAGAGCAGTCCATCAGATGCTCAATCCTCTCCCTCCCCAGTTGACCCACGATGGCTCAGGTGCATTCCCAAACCCGGGTCACCAGTGTAACGCGAGGTGTGGCATCCAGCGCCTCAACCCTCAGCACCACCGGACCAGCAGGGCATTTAATCTAAATTGGCTCTTTCCTTCTTCAAACAATAGGTAACCATCAAAGAATGTCTTCTTGAGAAATATTATATTTCGGTTGTAGCCCAAAAATAATAAGAAGAAATCATATTGGTAAATGGAAGTTTGCTGATTTTCAGTGTATCATTGGATTTTTTTGCTTTTACCAAATGTGTACTCCTTACAAGGAAGTGTGGCATCCCTGGGCATTGCACCTTCCCTGCAAAGCTTACCCCATGCATTTTTACTATACATAAGAGCAGGGAAAGGCCTTGGAGGCTCCAATAACTATCCAGCGCCTTCTCAAGCCTCAAGAGTAAAAGGATTTCCTCCTGTCAACATCTTCAGCCTAATAACAGACTTCTTGACCCATACAGAATTACTACTTTGGTATTCTGATTCAATAACCATTACACAAGCACCTACAGTGGTGTTTTCTAAGAAAAGACATGACTCCCAAAACAGTGCAAAGATTTTTGAAATGACTTGCTCAGTCTTAAAAGTAGGAAAATATGTTTCTTTGCTACATTGGATCTAGATTAACTTTTATCCCTATTTAACATATCGGCAGACAGGAATGACAGCACATCCTCAGATCTGTTCTCCAGTGGCAGCCCATGCTTTTTGGCATATAAACAAGCCACTGGGAAGCATACATAAATGGTGTGTCTGAATACGAATTGTATGGCACTTTAAAGTACTTTTGTGGAAAAGCATAGTTATCAGCAAATCATTGCTGTTAATGACTACACAATTACAAAAAAGGTAAAGAAAAAGGCCCCAAGGTGCTTTAATTAAAGCCATTTTCTAGGAGGTGATATTTCTAGTGTGTTCTAAAGGCAGAGTGTGCAGGAAGCTGTGTATGCACTGCAGGTGTCCAGTAGCTATAGGCCTTGCAATCAATTCCAAAGTCAGAAGTTGAGTCCAAACAGCTTTCATACTGAAGTAGCGGGGGTCAAAAACAGGTAGCCTATGTGGGGGTGGGGTGGGTTATAGGGCCAGCCATTAAGATGGGTGCAGCTTTGAACAATGTAATGAAGTAAACAGAAACAGAACTGTGTTCAGTGCTGTCAGGAGTGGAGTAGAAGGACCATTAGGACATTAAGGTACTATACCAGAGATAGAATGGGTCCTGCCTTAGGGGTTTCAGGGCAAGGGATATCAAAGGAGGGCAGCATGTTGGGCTGATGGTGAAAGCACCCATGCAAACCCCTTAATTAAGGGCCAGACCCTATATTTCAGTTTTTACTGAGTGGAAGTCATTACGTTTGTACCAGGGTACATATCGTTAGTGTACTATTTATGAAGCTTGCACCTAGCAGCCTGGATGGCTAGTAATCATAGGGTAACACCAAAAAAAGGGTTTCAAATATAACAAAAGGAAGCAGCAAGCTGGGTGAAAGGGGGAGCACTCCAGAAAGACTCTTAATTGAGGGTTCACCCCATGAAATGGGTCCTAATGGAGTGGAAGCCATTAATTTTATGCCATGGCAATATCTCCTTGTGCAGTACTGATGAAAGGTATGCAGGTAGCGAGCCACATTTTCCTAAAAATATCTGAGTTCTACCAAGAAAGTGCAACCTTGTAATGAAACTGTATGCCAAGCAACTGAGGTCACCCTTAGGGTTCCTGTACTGCTTAAGAGAGTGATGTATCCAAGTTGTGATTCCTCCCAGGACATGGGGCCAGCATGTGTTCCTAGTTTAATCAAATAAACCACTTACTGCTTGACTAAGGAGGCATATGTGTGGATAATGAATTATTGTGCTGTTGTTGAATAACACCTCATCTTCTTCTGTGCGTACCCTGGTTCCACTAGGTGGTTGTAAGAACCATGACTATATGCCTCCCACGGGGGGGGGGGGCCCTGTAATACCCAACAGCCAGAGGGTTGGCTAGATAATAAAAGTATTTTTTAAGTAGTAGTACACTTTGGGATATGGAACGCTTAATTATGCAGTGCAGTGGATAACACTACTATACATTAATCCCCAGGTGAGGGTACTCACCAACAGCACTGTATCTGATCTATTTCATCTATTTAGGGGTACATGGCTAGGTTATTGTTATCCACTCTTTATTACTATGATAGAGTCCATAACCCCATATCTTAGAGAACACCCAGAAATCAAAGGCATTAAGAGCTGAAGACCACTTCTATACCACCATATAAGTACAACCTATTGTTTAACATATCAGACCCTTGCAACACAACAACACCACTTCACTGTGCAATGCAATTGTTTGCTGTGCTATCAGGGCTATAGTACATCCAAATGCTGGGAAAACAGAGACCATGCATCTCTGCAGAAAAGGTATGGTGTAGATGGTCTCAGAATGGAAGAATGAATGGAAGGAAGAAAGCTTAAAACAGCAGTACAAAAAAATTGGGCCAAAAATGTGGCCCTACCTTTTTTTCACTATAAAGATGCCAAATATCTTCCAGTTTCATTTGGTGGGAAACATTTCTTGTTCCATCAAAATATAAGCATTTTATAAATGATTTAATTTTGTTCTCATGAAAAACTAGATGGCCACCACATATGGCCTAGAAAGAGCACTGAGACCTGATAAGGTTTAGAATCAAGAAAATAACCAAAAAAAAACCTCATAGTGTGCAGCATAGGAGGTACCTAAAAAAGTAAATTTGACAATGTGTGCTAATATTTTATTAATTGTAACTGAAACTTGCTTTTTGGGAAAAAAAAACATTTTTGTTCTACTGCTGCTTTAAAAACGGAGTATAACAGTCTGTCAATGTGCAAGCATGGATTCATTTCCACACTCATCATTTTGATTTATGTTCTTGTTTAGGTTGTTTTTTTCTCCTCATACAGATTATTTTTTGGTGGTCGTTTAACTGACAAATATATGACGTATATTGTTTTCTCCTTCGTCAGAATCACTAAAATTCAAAAACTGTTTAACTGTTTTAACAGATCCAGAAGCTAACGGTTTGATACCTTTTATTGGACCAACATAGATATTACAACACAAGAACAAAGCTTTTGGACCAACCAAGTCCTTCTTCAGAAGCTTTATGACATTTATTTAGAAAATCCCGTACTAGTAACTGTGACAGACATGGGCAGGAAAGAGTTAATGGCTTGGATTCTGTAGGTGCCTTATTTTTTTGCAGTTTGGAAAAAAATACAGTCAGGCTAAAATCCTCTGTCCAGCAGCATCCAGCTTGTGGAATTCCTAGCTGCTAGATAAGAGATGGGTCATAAATCTCGAGTGGACATCTCCAGACACACACACACAGACCTGCAGACATGGACACAGGGCAGTTTGAATGGATTGGATCATTCAAATATAAACCTAAGGTGAAAAGGGAATATAATTGGTCACTGATAGGTATTCACTCTGATTAGGACAATTAAATACATACATGTTAGTTGGTTGGTGCATTTAAAGGGAGAATAGGAATGACCTATTCTCCACAGAGTATATAACCTTCTGAAAGGCAGAGAAGGCTCTCTTGTGCTTTGGAAGCTGGGAGGAGAAACATAAGCTTGGAGCCTACCTTGTAGCTATGTCCGTGGGAGCTGGCAATTAGAACAGGGTCCAGTGTCTCTTGTAAGGACAGGGAAGGGTAAGTTTAGTGATAGCATATTTCAGTAATAGCCTTCTTCTTTTGCCATCTGTTATTTAAAAACATTTGTTTACTTTTCCTGTATGAGTGTTATTTTCTTGTGTTGTAAATATATATCTTGTAAATGCTCAGTGCACTTTCTGTTAAGTAAAAGCTATTTATTTGCTCAACAGTTGTGACTGTGATGTCATTTTTCTTAGGTAATATTTGGTTTCCACTGGCTGAGGTAAACTCTGTGTAGCATCCGCCACCTGAGAGAGACATACTACCAGACTTTAACTTGTGCAATTGCACGTTTAATTATTCAAGTTTGTACACTTGAAAGATGTGCTGGGAAGGAAAGTCCGGCTGGTGGCAGTGAATACCCGAGGACAGACACCTCTCTAAAAGCTGTTTCAGCCCAGAGGGAGAGGTGGGTTGTCACATATTGGTTGGCAGTGGTGGGGTGATGATAGCGGACTGCATAACACACTGAGATACAGAGTTTGCCAGTGGAACAGTTACCTTAGCGTTGCAAAACAGGATACACAAGAGGATACATTTGTACAACAGTTTTATTTGTTTCTAGATAGCACAGTAAAGTGTAGCAGTAGAGAATGAGCTCCACGGAGTATGACTCACTTACTGTACCACAGCTTTTTGAAAGGTGCCAGGAAAAGGGGGGATTAAGCCTGAAGGTCTAAAGCAGAAGAAAAAGGCAGACCTCATAGCTACTCTCTTAGCACATGATCTGGAGCAGACAGTCGCTGGGGGTGAGTCAGGAACTGAGGCAGCAGACCCCCCAAACCAGCTTGAGGCACTGCGACTGCAGCTGTTGCTGCAAGACAAGGCGTTGGAGGCAAAAAGACTGGATGCTGAAGCAGAAGCAAGAAGGTTGGATACAGAAACAAGAAGACAGGAAACAGAGAAAGAACTTGAAGAAAAGAGACTGGCAGACAGAGAGAAAGAATGCCAAGACAAAGAGAAGGAACGTGAAGACAGAGAGAAAGAACAACAGCATGAACTCCAGAGACAACAGCACGAGAAGTAGATGATGACCCTCAGCAGTCAGCAAACCGTGAGTAATGGTGGAGTGAGTTCACCTCATGAAGCCAAAATGAATTCTAAATTGTTCCCTCAGTTTAAAGAGGGGAGATGACCTTGATTTAATTTTAAGGTCATTTGTGATAGTATGTGACCAATTAAAATTGACTAAGGCTTCCTGGTCAACTTATCTCATTGCTGACAGGGTGAGCGTTGCATGCATTTGCTAAAATGAGTAATGAAGACTATGCTGATTATGATGAAGTGAAAACAGTGTTGTTGAAACATTCTGAATTAACTCCTGAGGCTTATAGAAGGAAATTTAGGGAGTTAAAGAAAAGCCCAGCAGACAGTAATGCAGAACTGCAGGTTAAACTGTGCACTTACCTTGATAGGTGGATGGAGGGGGCTAAAGCAACTACTGTGGAACTGATTAAAGATGTATTGGTGAGAGAACAATTCCTTAAAATTGTACCTGAGGACATGCATGTATGGCTCATAGGCAGGGCATGCGCCTCTTCCACAGAGGTGGCAGGAAGCGCTGACGAGTATCTGTCTAGCCGGCCATACACACAATGTAAGTCTTATGGTGGAGGGGCAGCACATGGTTATAAGGGATCCCATGGGGGGCAGCCCAAAGGAAACCAGCCTGCACCTGAGCCCAAAGTAGAGCCCTCTGGTTCTAAGAGGACTCAAGAAATAGGACCCAAGAAATGTCATATTTGCAATCAAGTGGGACACTTGAGATATAACTGCCCTCAGAAACTGGTTAAGGGGCCGAGGTGTGGGGGAGGCAGTGATCAAAAGAGCACTGGTGTGTTTGTAGGGTGTGTCCAGTCTGAAGAACCACTCTGCTCTGATGAGAATTTGCATCCCATTACAGTTAATGGAATAGTGACACAGCGGCTGTGGGACACTGGCGCTAACATCTCCCTGGTAAAGCAGGATCTCATTCGGGCAGAGCAGATGGTGCCTGAGAAATACTCCAAGGTCCAGGCATTCACAGGGCCACCAGTCCAGTTACCAATGGCTAGAGTCTTCCTGAGCTGGGAAGGGGGCCATGGAGAAAAGGAGGTGGGAGTTGTAGAGGACCTACCTGTAAGTATGATTGTGGGGAAGGATTTTGACCCCAGTAAAAAACTGGTGTGTGTTGTAACTCATAGTCAGGCACAAGGGCAAGCTTCTGAGGGTAAAGAGGGGTTGACTATGGGTGGTCCAGCCACACCCTCAGCAGCCGAGGAAGTGTCTAGCACAGGGGAGGGACTGGCTAGAAGCAGCAGTCCAGCACCCCAGTCACAAACAGAGGAGCCAACAGGACTTCCTTCAGAAGGGGCACTGGGAAGGGTCAGACGAGGGCAGCTGAGTGCTGAACAGCAAACTGACCCTACCCTGGAAAAACTGAGGGAAATAGCTCATAGGGCTGAGCGTCCTCAGGGGGGTAAAGAGTCCATTTACTGGGACAATGGGCTGTTGTACAGATAATGTACAACAGAGGAAGGGCTAGATGGTGAGGTACTCCAGCAGCTGGTAGTTCCTTAGGTTCACCGTCAGCAGCTTTTGGCCCTTGCCCATGATATCCCTTTTTCAGGGCACTTGGCACGAAAAAGCATCTAACCTACAATTTCTTCTGGCCTGGTATTGGCAAGGATGTAGCAAATTATTGCAGGACTTGCCCACAGTGCCAGTGGGTGGGGAAAATGGGGGACAAGGCCAAGGCAGCTTTGGTGCCCCTGCCCAGTATTGATGAACCCTTCAAGAGGGTAGCGGTGGACATAGTGGGGCCATTGAGCATCCCAAGTCACACTGGCTAGCGGTATATCTTGGTAGTTGTAGACTATGCTACCAGATACCCAGAGGCAGTGGCCCTAACATCCTCTGAGGCAGAACCAGTGGCAGATGCACTGTTGGGAATATTTAGCCAGGTGGGCTTTCCCCAGGAGATTCTGTCAGACTGGGGTGCCAATTTTATGTCAGGGTTAATAAGTAGTTTGTGGGAGAAGTGTGGGGTGAAGCAGCTCAAAACATCCCCATACCATCCCCAAGCTAATGGTCTAGTGGAGTGATTTAATTCAACCCTTAAGACCATGCTAAGGACTTTTGCTGACCAGCATAAGAGACTGGGACAAATATTTGCCTCATCTCCTATTTGCATACAGGAAGTCCCACAGGAGTCACAAGGGTTCTCTCCTTCGAGCTCCTGTTTGGTCATAAGATGCAGGGCCCTAGATTTGATTCGGGATGAATGGAAGGCGACACTGCCCTCCCTAAGGGAGTTTAGGAGTATGTCCTGAATCAGGATCCTTAGGGAGCTCATGATTTGCTCAGGAGCACCTGGCCACTGCACAACAGCGGCAGAAATTTCTGGTACGACTGTGGGGCCCGAGCCAGAGAATATGAGGTGGGACAGCGAGTGATGGCACTCATTCCTGTCTGACAGAATAAATTATAGGCAGCATGGGAGGGGCCATTCTCCATTGTCCGAAAGGTTAGTGATGTCAATTACATGATAGAGCTATTGGACAGGAGATGCAAACGAAAGGTGTATCATGTTAACATGCTGAAGCCCTACCATGACAGGGAGGAAATGGTCCTTGCTGTATGCAGTTCCCCAGAGGAGGAAACGGTAGATCCACTGGTGGACCTACTTGGGGAGGCCAGGGTTGCATCCCTGTGGACAACCTACCCTCTCGAACAGCTGACACCAGCCCAGGTGCAAGAAATTAGGGGTGTGCTGAGAGAATTTGAGGACATGTTCACAGGGAAACTGGGGTACACCATGATGGCAGAGCACCATGTGGATACAGGGACCCAGGTTCCCCTGAAACAGTCCCCCTACAGGGTACCTGAGCACGTTAAACAGACTGTGAAAGAGGAGCTCAAAGAGATGCTGGAACTGGGGGTAATCCAGGAATCTAGAAGCCCCTGGGCATCACCCGTGGTACTGATCCCCAAAAGGGATGGCACCACACGATTCTGCATGGACTACCGGAAGCTTAATAGCTGCACGAAGTCTGACGCCTATCCCATGCCCAGAACAGATGAGACCCTGGAGCTACTGGGGGGAGCCAAGTATTTGACCACAATAGACCTAACAAAGGGCTATTGGCAGGTACCTCTGACCCCTGCGGCCAGGGAAAGATCAGCTTTTGTTACTCCATTTGGTTTATATGAATTTAAGGTAATGCCATTTGGAATGAAAAATGCACCTGCAACCTTTCAACAGCTTGTTGTAGATCGCATTCTGTCTGGGGTAGGTGACTTTGCATTGGCTTATATGGATGATATAGCCATATACAGCCAGACCTGGGATGAGCACATCAAAAATGTGCGGGATGTGTTCCACAGGTTAAAGAAGGCAGGTCTGACAGTCAAGGCAGAGAAGTGCCAGGTAGGTATGACAGAAGTATTCTACCTTGGGCATCGGGTGGGTAGTGGATACATCCATCCGGAGCCTGCCAAAGTTGATGCCATCCTGGCCTGGCCTACTCCTACCACAAAGAAACAGGTCTGGGAATTTCTAGGGACAGCAGGGTACTACCGAAGGTTTGTTCCCCACTATAGTGATCTGGCTAAGCCCCTGACAGACTTAACCAAGAAGGGAAAGCCAGATACAGTGAAGTGGTCAGAAGGTTGTGAGGTTGCTTTTCAGGAGCTAAAAAAGGCCTTAAGCGGCCCAGCTGTATTGGCTAGCCCTAATTATAGTTTAAAGTTTATGCTCCATGTGGATGCCTCAGATCATGGGCTGGGAGCTGTGCTGAACCAAGTTACCCAGCAGGGAGAGAAGCACCCGGTTGTGTACCTCAGCCAGAGGCTTTTGCCCAGAGAGGAGGCATACGTCACAATTGAGAAGGAATGCTTGGGAATAGTGTGGGCCCTTCAGAAGCTACAGCCTTACCTATATGGGAGAGAATTTACTGTGGTCACAGATCATAATCCCCTGATTTGGCTTTATAGGTCCAGTGGGCAAAATGGTAAACTACTACGGTGGAGTTTGGTACTGCAGGCATACAACATGACCATCCAGCATCGCAGTGGCAAACAAAATACAAATGCGGATGGGCTATCTAGACAGGGCTAATAGCATGGCTGGATACTTTTGGGCACTTCCCAATAATTGCATGAATGGCTGTGTCACTTGGGGTGGCCCAAGGGACACGCCTTCATTATCTGGGGGGGGGGGGAGATGTGACAGAAATGGGCAGGAAAGAGTTAATGGTTTGGATTCTGTAGGTGCCTTATTTTTTTAACAGTTTGGAAAAAATACAGTCAGGCTGAAATCCTCTGTCCAGCAGCATCCAGCTTGTGGAATTCCAAGCTGCTAGATAAGAGATGGGTCATAAATCTTGAATGGACATCTCCAGACACATACAGACCTACAGACATGGACACAGGGCAGTTTGAATGGATTGGATCATTCAAATATAAACTTAAGGTGAAAAGAGAATATAATTGGTCACTGATAGGTGTTCACTCTGATTAGGACAATTAAATACATACATGTTAGTTGGTTGGTGCATTTAAAGGGAGAATAGGAATGACCTATTCTCCACAGAGTATATAACCATCTGAAAGGCAGAGAAGGCTCTCTTGTGCTTTGGAAGCTGGGAGGGGAAACATAAGCTTGGTGCCTACCTTGTAGCTACAGTATGTCCATGGGAGCTGGCAGTTAGAACAGGATCCAGTGTCTCTTGTAAGAACAGGGAAGGGTAAGTTTAGTGATAGCATATTTCAGTAATAGCCTTCTTCTTTTGCCATCTGTTATTTAAAAACATTTGTTTACTTTTCCTGTATGAGTGTTATTTTCTTGTGTTGTAAATATTTATCCTGTAAATGCTCAGTGCACTTTCTGTTAAGTAAAAGCTATTTATTTGCTCAACAGTTGTGACTGTGATGTCATTTTTTCTAAGGTAATATTTGGTTTCCACTGGCTGAGGTAAACTCTGCGTAGCATCCGCCACCTAAGAGAGACACGCTACCAGACTTTAACTTGTGCAATTGCACGTTTAATTATTCAAGTTTGTACACTTGAAAGATGTGCCGGAAGGAAAGTCCGGCTGGTGGCAGTGAATACCCGAGGACAGACACCTCTCTAAAAGCTGTTTCAGCCCAGAGGGAGAGGTGGGTTGTCATATTAACACCCAGACAATGCATAAAAAAACAGAAACAATTCTCATTGGTTTATCATAATCATTCAAAACATAACAGAAGATTACATCAGAGAAGGGTTCCATGTCATAACGGCAATCATGGAAAGGTGATCACCGTTTGGGTGAGTGTACATCACCCAGAATCACCCACTGCACCCCCCCTACTAAAGGATTCTTAACTCCAGGGAGGTGCATGTCGGGGGGGGTGCAAAACCAGAAAAAAAATAACTGCCAGGTGCAACAAAACGAACGCATGCCCTGAACCGAACCCGGCACCCTCGCAACCCTAGCTTGACACCAACCCACCAAGCCACAGGGCCAGTTTGGCAGCCCACCACCACAGTACACCCCACAAACCCTCTCTCCCCTTCTGCCCATCACATAGTGTGCTTGTGGCCCCACCCCCCGCGCGTGTGTACATATAGTGACATCCCTTCGCCAAATTTGCCACCCCCTATCTGGTCGCCCTGTAAACATGGCACTGTTATTGAGTCACCCTTTTTGAAAGTGCTTAATAGTGGTTGCCCTGATCATAGGCTACCCAGAGGAGCTAATTAACACCAGTATGCTTTTCACTGAAAAGCCATTAAAGGTCAAAGTTTATTAGAAGATAGCAACAAGGAGAGAGAATTCTCCTCACATAAATTTTAAAATGTCTTGGTAAGTTTCAAGAAAACAGTCTAATGAAAACAAAATCTTAGGATACTATTCTCCCTAATTACATGTAAGATTAGGAGCTTACAACTTTACTTGCAATTGTCTTTGTGTGTTAAAGAGCACCGTGAATGAAAGGCAAACCTGTGGATAATAATACGTGCTAAAATGAAACATAATTGCAAGTTAAACCCCCCCCCAAAAAAATGAACATAAATTATATAGATATATATACTAAAAAATCCTTACAAACTTACCTGTTTAACCAAGCATTCTCAGGGACTTATCGTCTGACTGCTACTGTTTTATTATTTTTAATTATAATATTGTTAATGTTATTGTATAAGTATTGTTAAGGCACCCTGAGCTATGGAAGGGCACCTTATATAAATAGCATTTTACTTTACTTTTTACTTAACATATATGACATACAGAGGGTTTAAAGTAAAGTTTACTCATAGTGTGCAAATGTTTCACACACAATGTAAGGTAGAACTTAGCTTGAGACATTTTCCCAATTATACTCTCAACCAGTTAATATATTCCATAAACTTTAAGGCCTCCAGTGTTGTAAAAGGATTTTATACATGATAATATCAATTGTAAGTATAAGTGCCAAATAAAAAAACTACTTGTCAAGGACCACCAAGAAATTGAGACCATGAGCCTGATATGTACAGGTTTCAATAAAGTGTCTGTGTTTAATAATACACGTACAGAAACAGTCTGAGGAATCTGAATAAAAACTCTTAAGAATTAAATCCCCCCGGCCTCTCCTTCCCTGGGAAAGATAACTAGTTAGAAGGAGATATATGTACAAGAGTTCTAATACACCATCATTCACAAAAATCATTGCAATATTTTCCCAAAGGAATTCAACCTTTCCTGAACCCCCAAGTAAATGAGATATGCATCTTAATGTGTACAGAATTAAAAAATGTGACAGTATATAATCCAACCACAGACAACTAGTAGAAGGAAATAAATATTCACTATATATGTGAAGAGTCCTAGCCACTGTAACACCATTATGTCATGTGCCTGAATAAAAGCTTACCTCAATGTCTCCACAATAACCACACCCACTATAGCTACAACCCCCTCAACACCCACATAAAAATTATCACATGCCACAGTCCCAGCCCCCCTCACGCACACACACACACACACACATACTTATGGTCCATTGATCAATGTCTCCTTGTTTATGTATTAGTTTATTTGAAAATTGGTAACTGGGAAAGGCACACTGAGTTGAGGCTTGTTTCCAGGTGTGACCTGGGGGAAAAGGTTACAGGAGGAACAGCAAAACATAACACAGTATAATTTCATGGTGTAGAAATAAATTGCAGAGACAGTACAGTATATAATACTTCACAGGTATAAGCTTGGAATAGATTAAAGTTCAAGTTTTCATACAGTATGTTGTACCAAAACAAGTGCAAGAGTAAAACTGAATTATGCCATAGAATCAGTAGAAAAGCAAGCAACGCAGTGCACTAGGGAGCAGTTTGGTTATGGAGAACCAAAACCAACATCACCAGGTGGTGGGAGGAGTTCCAGCAGGTGCCTAAGGGAACCTGAGGCAGTGGAATGGTGGAGGGATAAGGGCAGCTGGTTCCAGTGTGTTGAAAAGTGATAGGAGAAGGCAGATGGCCAAGCAGAGGAATGGGGGTGACAAGTGGAGAAGGTTCACTGGTCCCTGGAGTGGAGGAAGCATGGAACTGGGGAGACTGGATAGAGGAGTGAGAGGTAGGAAGGAAGTGAACCAAACCAGTATTTGGAGATGAAGGAGGAGCAGGGTGACTGGTGCTGGGAAGGTAAGGGGAGGATGGAAAGAGAGGAGTAGGGGGAGCAGTGGTGCATACCAGGAGGAGAGTTTGTCACAAAGTGACAAAAGGCACTGCAGAAGGTGTCCAGCCAGGCTAGGAAGTGGAGGGGGTGGTAATGTAGACAGCATCTGCATAGTAGAAAACAAGAGCACCATTTTGGTGACCAGCTCACGGCGGACTATGATAGCTTGTAGAGCTATCTGTTACGACCGCTATGAGTCAAAAATCTTTTTCTATATCTGCTCCCAGATTATTTTCATTTCATTTTTCATTTCACTTCTTCATTTCATTTCATTTTTACATTTGTTTGTGCATGCGTGTGCAGCAAAACTTTTGTTACGATGAAGCGCATTTCAGAGGTGTGCCACTGCTGTGTCCAATGCAGCTCAGGCTGCACTGGGCTCGGCAGTGATGGGCTAGTGGCCAGGCAAGCTGATTATGATACTGATCACTGTTTGCTGGGCAGAAGCTTTGCATAGTTGAAAGGACCAAAGCTCTTCTATGAGAAAGCACTTCTGTCCTTTCATCTGCATGAAGCTAGCTAGCAAGCATCAGAGGGTTTTATGATATTCTGCTAGTCGGGTTTTGCAGCAACAGCACAAATTTCCAAACGCTCACTGTTTTTAACATGTGTGCACTGGCTGCTGCTGCATTCTTGATTTGGCAGTGTAGTGCAATTCTTCCTGACTTTGCGATGCAGTCTGTCCCATCCCCCACACTTGCTGCAGTGGGTGGCTGTGAGAAGCTCTGGCAAATCTCTGAAGGAACAAGAAAAGGAAAGAAACCAGCCACTCCAAAGGTTTTAAATTTCTTTGATACTTTATTTTTCTTATTCTGTTAGTTCCTCATGTACCAACGTTTTGCTGTTATGCAGCCTTGTAGGCAAGATGTCTCTAGAGTACGTTAACTACAGTTTATGAATTGAAACTGAACCATTCAGGTATGAACCTTTAGAACAGGATTTTTTCTGTAGAAACTTTTTGTTGAACCATAAAACGTACCTACTAAGTACAGTATTTATTTAACATATGCAGAGCCATCCTCAGAAGTATATCATCACAAAGACAACCTTTGAAGCTACTGTATTAGTCTGGGGATTGACAATAAGGAGCAATGTGATTTAAATATAGCTCTGGAGAAGCATTAATATTACGAACTGTTCCATATACTTAATTAACAAACATAAGATTGAACTAAAAGTTTGATATAATTGACATAATTGAATATGTATGCAAGATGATTTAAAGAATTATAGAGATCTCATACTGTAATAAAGCTTAACAGTAGTGACGTAAAAAAAATATTTTAGATTTTTTTTAGATTCATTTCATTATGAAAAAATGCCTTTTTACTGTATGTGTAACAATACAAGGCTAGTGAGTGGTGTGCCTAGTGGAGTGTTTACTTGTCTGCCCCACTGCCAGAATGCAAAGTATGTCTACATAGCATAGTAAAGAGGACACTCTGGGTTATAATATATTTAGTATGAATAACACTTAGATGGAATAGTAGGAATGTGAAATAGACAGCAAGTGCCACCCTATGGTATGAATAAAGTACTGCAAAAAATAATAGTAAAAAATTATTTCAAAAATGTTGTTTTTGTTCCTGTATTACACAAATCATATAGAAATAATGTACAATTATCCTTATATTAGATCCTCCACTCTGAAGAAGCCTATAACAGTGAAACAGTGGTACATGAGGATCTAACGAAATAAGAAAACTAAAGTCCGAGGAGCTGGGTGCAGCACTGGTCCCTGTGAGAGCATGTCTGGCCGGTAGGGTATCCTGAAGTTGTCCACGGTCATTTCTCGCGCAGCAGCGAACCAGGCTCTGCGTGGCCAATATGGGGCCACTAGGATGACCGTGAGGCCCGTTTTCCGGATCTTGGCCAGGACCTGGGGAATCAGGGGAAGAGGAGGGGCACGTGGGCATTCCCTCCCCTCCAGGTCATGACGAGCGTCCAATCGCGTAAGCGAGACAAGTCCCTTAATGCAGTAGTATTTGCTGACCTGAGCGTTCTCGAGGCGCCATGAGATCCATGGACACGGGACCCCATGCCGCCTGATTTCCTGGAATAGCGCTGGGTGTAGCGCCATTCCCTCGGTGCACTTGTTGTCTGCTGAGCTAGTCCGCTGACATTCAGTTTCCCTGTGAGGTGAACTGCGCTCAGATGGATGAGGTGAGTCTGTACCCAGTTGAGGACCGCCGCCGTCTCCCTCATCATGGCCCTGCTCCTGGTCCCGCCCTGTTTCGATATGTAGGCTACCGTCACGCAGTTGTCGGAACGGATTAAGACCGCCTGACCAGTTATCAGGTGCCTGAATGCCCTCAGCGCATGGAACACGGCCCTCATCTCCAGGATGTTGATGGAGAGACTCGCCTCCGCTGGTGACCATCGGCCCTGCGCCGTTGACTCTCCCAAGCAGGCTACTCATCCCGAAAGGCTCGCATCCGTCTCTATGGCGACGGGGCGGGGTGGTTTGAGGGGAACTCCCCTGGATAGATTTCTTTCCAGTGTCCACCAGGCTAGGGAGGATCTTACTGCCTGGGGTAGGGGTACCACGCAATGGAGGTTGTGCTCACCCGGTGCTCCTCTGGATAGGACGTGATTTTGGAGCGGGCGCATGTACCACCTGGCCCAGGGCACGAGGTCTATTCAGGAGGCCATACAGCCCAGCAACTGGGCGATCTTTCCCATTGTGGAGTGTGGACTGGCCTTCATCTTGTGTGCTAGTTCCTTGAGGTTGTGGACTCGCGCTGGGGCCAGCTTTGCCCATCCTTCGGCCGAGTTGATGATCGCCCCCAGATGTTCTATCTGTTGCATGGGGCTGAGATGGCTCTTTTCTACATTCACCACCCAGCCGTGGTCCGCTAGTGCCTGGATGGCGATCTCGTGTCGTCCGTGCCTGGACCTCGGAGCGGGCCGCGAATAGAGCCAGTCGTCTCTAGGTACGGGATGATGTCCAGTCCCTGTCCCTCAGTCTGGCCACTAGGGTTATCGAGACCTTGGTGAAGACTCTTGGGGCTGACGACAGTCAAAGGGAGGCATGTGTACTGGAAGTGATGGCCCAGTACGTGGAAACGGAGGAATTGTCTGTGCCTCTGGATGATGGGGATGTGTAGATAGGCGTCCTTCAAATCGATGGACGTCAGGAAGTCGCCTACCCGGATACAATGAAGAGTGGACCTTATGGTCTCCATCTTGAACCGGTGTTGGACTACGTGTTGGTTTAGGAACTTCAGGTCTAGGATTGGCCTGAGCTTGACTGTCTTTTTGGGGACGAGAAAAAAGATGGAGTAGATTCCTTCTCCCTGTTCCGGAATCGGTACGGGTTGGATGGCCCGGTTCTGGATCAGTTCTGATAATAGTTGCTGGACCTGGTGGGGGGACGCCCTCCTTCTGGTTATGGGGGAAGAGAGCGAACCTGTGAGGCATATGTGTGTGGTCAACTCTGTGAGTAGCCCTTTGAAACCACGTCTCAAACCATCTGTCTGACATTGTGTCATCCATCGGTGGGCGAAGAGGGCCAGTCTTTGCCCCACGGTGGGTAAGGATCTTGGCCTTGTGCGGGGTGGGAAGCAGTCACTGTTGTTTCCCCTGAATCCTCTACCTCTCCCTCCTGGTCTTTGGGTCCGGGCTCGGAATGCTGAGGTTGGAAGTTCTGGCGTGAGGCCACGGAAGCAGTGGAAGAGCTTCTTCCTCGAAGGGTTGAGACCACTGGGTTGAGTCTCGGCGGGGTTGGTAGGATTTGCTCCCCCCTCGAGATCTCCGTCTAGAAGTGGCTGGGTAAGCAGGCCTGTATCTATTCTTGAGGAGGTCCCTACCCTCCTCTTTCTGCTTTAAGTAGTCTTGCAACCCCTCCCGAACACATACTTCCCCGTAGGGGCTGGGTTCTACAACAACGCTTTTGATTCATGGTCTGCTTCCCAAGCTTCAGCCACAGAGCCCTACGGGCCCGGTTTGTGATAGCGTGGCTCTAGCTTGGAGGCGCAGAGAATCCACTGCCATGTCGGCCAGATACCTGGCTGCGTCCAGAGTGCACTCCAATAGCTCGGTCTCCCTTGACTTAGGGGTAGCCTGTTCCTGGAGTTCTTCGAGCCAACGGATTTGTGCCCGAGAAGCGTAAATGGCTGTGGTGGCTGCCTTGGCAGCTATGCCCCCAATCTCAAAGGCCCTCTTCAACATGTCCTCAACCTTTTTATCTGCAGAGTCTTTGAGAGCTATCATGCCACAAGGAAGCACGGTCTTCTTGCTGAGAGCCGCCACCTGGGGATCGATGGTGGGAGCCCTGCACCAAGCGTCCAACTTTACCCCTTGCACCAGGTACATCCTGTCCAGGTTCTTGCGGTTTGGCATCCTGCCTGGGTCCGACGATTGCCATGCCATGTTAAACATGTCCTCAATGGCCGGGCAGACAGGAAAAGTCTCAGTGGTGGCCAGTCTTAGCTGGATCATCGGGTCGAGCTTTGATTCGGGTCCACCTTCTTCCGGTTCTTCAGAGTCGAACCCCATCGTGGCCTTGATCACCTTCATGAGCCCTGGGATGGTGTTGAAAGGGCATAACTTTGAAGTTAGTGAAGGGGCCGACTGTAGCTCAGTGTCCTCTGTGTCCGACTCCGCGTCCTCCTCGTCCCCAGCGTCATCTCTCTCTCCGTCCTCATGCGAGCAGTCGACCGGGATGATCGGGAGAGGGTCCTCAGGAATCGGGAGTTCTTCCGGCTGGCCCCCCACCTTTTCAGGTTCCGGGTTGGATGGTCTTGTCCTACTTTGGGTAAGGGACTCCAGCTTCTCCATGATCTTAAGCATAAAGTTCCGCTGGCTTTCCATCATGGCCACCGAGGCCTGTTGATTCTGGATCAGGAGGGAGCCAGGATCCATCCATGTAGAGGTGCTAGGGCCAGGGTTACTGGGGGCCAAGCGGTGTCCGTTCTAAGGATGAGTCATCGTCGTCTAAAGGCAGGCCGCACAGCGGGGGCCCGGGGGTTTGGGGGAGGAGGATGGCGCTGCACGCGGAGCATTTCTTTGCTTTCACCATCTGGAATAGAGAGAGGTAGATTTAGGAGGCCGTCCTGCTTTTCACCCCCTTTTTTTTTTTTCTTTTCTCTTGATAAGGTATCCCGCATCACAGAGGCTGCAGATGGTGTGCCCGAGGTTGGGGGGTGCTATGTGAGGACCCCTGCAGCATCAGGTGGTGGTCTGGTGCCAGAGCCCGCTATGTGAGGTGGCCGAGGCACCGAAAGATGACCATACGAGGAAGAAAAACACCTGCCGGGGTCGCTGTGTGAGGGACCCAGGTGGTGGAATGGAACCCTGGCGTGGAAGGGAGTAGGGGCCCCGATCCTTCTCTGTCGGCTTCTCCCGGGGCCAGGTTCTGGCCTTGCCTCACCCCTAAAACTCAGGAACACAACAAATTCTAATTACCCAAGTGGGCTAGGCAGTACCTAGTTCAATATACTCTGACCGCTACTCATTTAAAACGGGTCAAAGGCCCTACTACGCCAGGCCGTCCTCTGAGTAAACCATTAGGAGTAGTCACCACTGATCCTTCCAGCGAGGCAAGGCTTAGGTCTTACTTTCGTTAGCCTTTCTCCCCCGAATGCCATACTGCCTCTGGGAGAAGTTAAGTGACTTGCTCAGCGTAACACAGAATTCAAGTGGGGACTGTGGGATTCAAACCCAGGTCTCCAGGTTTGTAGCTCACAGCCTTAAAACCACTATGCTGTACTGCCTCCCCTTTTCCTATTTTTGACCCCACTGAGGAGGAGAGAGGGCCAACCTGGGTATGCATAGCGCTCTATGCTACCCTAAAAACATTTGTCTGATTTCATCCATGGCCCTTCCTCCGCCCCCCCCTCCCAGATCCCTCTGAAGGCCTTCTGCATGGCTTCAGGAGCCTAGGCTCTCCCTGACTCTCTCTCTCTCTCTCTTTCTCCCAAGCTGTAAGGGACGTCCGCTGGCCACCCCGCACACAGCGAGAGCAAGCGGCGACCGGGTGGTCGTGCGAGGGAGAGAGTGGAGAGAGGCTGAAACCCCCGCCGCGGCGCGAGGGAACCGCTAGGAGCGGCGCCTCCGTGGAGGCGATGGGATCTCCCTCGCAGGGAGCGAGGGAGGCAGCGTAGGCGGGCGTCCGGCTGGCGCACCGTGGGCCTAGTGGAAGCCTGGGCGGGTGCGCCAGTCGAGAAGGCGAGGCCCCAAGTGAGGCCTAGCGGATTCCTACCCCTCTCACTCTCCGTCCACCTACGCGGAGGACCACGGCGCAATGGCGCCGAGAGGAGGACACGGTGCAACGGCACCGGGAGAGGGAGGACCGCCATCGGGCGGTGGAAAGAAGAGGAGGGAGGGGGAAGATGGAAGGGGGGAGCGAGCGCCGACGCGGAAAAGGCCGCGTGGTGGCCATGCTATAACAGCCTGCGGCCTAGGCGGAACGCCCTGAGGCCGAGGGCTGAAAAAACAACAGCTGTTGGGTCCCGCTGCAGGCGGGGGACCTCTCCCCATGAAATAAGCAAAACGCTGGGAGAGATGTCAGCCAGGGGAAGGATACTAAGCGCTCCACCACGCTGCAATCTAGTCACGATACAACAAACATAATAAAGCATAGTAAAACATAATAAAAGGCAATTAGCTGCCCTAATCAATAAAGGTGCTAGAAATATGGTATCTAGATGTTATATGCTAAACAGAAAACTCAGTCTTTTCCTTTTAAAGAGGTTCTTACCTTGAGGAGCAGACAGGGGTTCCTGGTGCGCTACTGCCCTGTTCAGATGCACGACTCAAACTGGAGAGCAGGGGTTTCTGGGACCTGGATATGCTGGAAATTTGATCTGGGTCAGTGCATCACTAGCCTATCAGGTGGGCTGAAACCCATGAGGTAATATCTGGAGTGCCATGGATGCCAACCAATCACAATTTGAAAGCTTTGTAGTGGCTGGTTTCTTTCTTTTTCTTGTTGTGACTTCACCCACCAGCTCCCGAATATTACCTAGGAGAATTGACACATAAGGAAGGGTACCCACAGATCTTGAACTTTGAAATTCCTGAAGGAGACAGCAACCACAACACAGCCACAACATACCTTTTAGAAAGCACTGTTGTCAGTAACAGATGTGCATGTGAGCAAGTTATAACAATGCTGGAATGAAATTCAGTACTGCACTGCCCCAAATGATCAAGATCATATTCCTAACAGAAAATGCTGTTAATTAATGTGTTACACTGGTCCAATCATTTGTTTGGTCCATTTAGTGAACCATTAAGGTTACCGCCTGCTGGACCAATTGGTTCTGGGCAGCATGGCTCTACCTCTTCCCCAATAATACTGTACACTATACTGAGGCAGCTGTGGGGAATCTTTTTTTCTTCAATGATGAAAGCCACCAGCGACAAAGCTCCAGAGAATGGATGTAGCAGAGTTCGTTAGTGATACTGGGATAAGCCCAGAACCCCATCAGAGAATGTCCTCCCTCAGCCCCCCATCCTCTCACCTCACTCTGTCACAGCTGCAGTAGTTGCTGAGTGTCCATGATGACACAGCCGAGTAATAGCACTGTAACAGAATGAGGAGGAGAGTTGAGGAACAGATGGCAGGGAAGGAGAACATAGGGGATGCTGAAGAGCTATGGGGAGCCATCCAAGGAGGGGTATTGAAGGCCACTGAAATTTGCATTAAGACGGCGAGGAAGAACAAAAAATGGAGAAGACCGCTCTGGTTTACAAAGGAGGTGGCAGGGCAGTCAGGGAAAGGAAAAGAGCTTTCAGGGAATATAAGAAGACACAAAGGGGAGAGGACAGGGAGGCTTATAGAGAGAATAGGAGGGTCACAGGGCAGAAGATAAGGAGAGCTAAAGAGGATATGGATGAGAATTAAGCTAAGTGGGCAAGAAGGGGGGATAAAACTTTTTTTTAGATATGTGGGGGAAAGAAGGAATGTGAGGCATGGGATAGTACGGTTGCAAGGGGAAGGAGTAATACAACTGGAAGTGGACTTTGAGAAGGCAAAGGAGTTGAATAAATACTTCTGCTCAGTCTTCACAGAGGAAGGAGAAGGTAAGTGAACAGAGCTGGGAAGGAGGGGCAGGGAAGGCAAAATGGTGGATCCTAGTATGTTCAGCATAGACAGGGTAAGGGAGGAACTGGGCAGGCTGAAGGTGCACAAGGCAATGGGGCCAGATGGCTTGCACCTGAGGGTACACCGGGAGCAGAGGAAGGAGCAGGCAGGCAGCCCCACTGATGAGACTATTTAACTTGTCAATGGATACGGGTTGTGTACCAGGGGACTGGAAGGGGGCAGATGTAGTGCCACTACACAAAGGGGGCAGTAAAGAGGTGGTGGGAAAATTTTGCCCGGTCAGCCTCACATCTGCAGTGGGAAAGGTGAGGGAGGCACTGATAAAGGAAAGGGTGGTGGACTACCTGGTGGACAGTGGACTGCAGGAATATAGGCAGCATGGATTCACAAATGGGAGGTCCTGCCAAACAAACCTGACAGAGTTTTCCAACTGGGTTACTCAGGTGGTTGACCGGGGGGGGGATAGTGGACATGGCCTATCTGGACTTCAGTAAGGCCCTTGACCTCATCCCTCACAGAATGCTAGTAAATAAGCTAGAACGCTTATGGGTGGGGCAGAAAATAACTAGATGGGTGGAAAACTGGTTGGCGGCAAGAAGCCAGAGGCTGGTGGTAAATGGAGTGCATTCCATGGTGAGAGGGGTGACGACTGGGGTGCCCCAGGGGTCAGTGCTTGAACCACTCCTTTTTAATATATACATCAGTGATATAGCAGAAGGAGTGAGGGAAGGGTGTGCCTATTCACAGATGATGCGAAAATCTGCAATAGGGTGGGAATCTCTGTGGGGGCTGGAGACCATGAGGCAGGACCTGAAGATGCTGGAGGGGTGGTCGGAAACATGGCAGCTGATATTCAATACCAAAATGTGAGCTGTGATGCATCTGGGGTGCAAAACTCCAAGAGCTGCTTACACTCTAGGAGGGGAGGAAATCAAAAGAATAGAGCAGGAAAGGGATCTGGGGATCATAATATCAAGCAACCTTAAGGTGGGTGGCCAGTGTAGCAAGGTGGTGGGGAAGGCAAATGGAATGTTGACATGTATTGGGAGGGGAATAACTAGCAGAAAGAGGGAGGTGCTGATGCCTCTTTACAAGGCCGTGGTGAGACCACACCTGGAGTACAGGGTCCAGTTCTGGAAAGTGCACTTACGCAAGGATATTGACAGGATGGATAGCTTCAGAGAAGAGCAACCAAGATGGTGCAGGGCATGCAGGGGGAAAACATATGAACAGAGATGTGGGGAATTGGAGCTGTACTCATTGGAGACTAGAAGGGAGAGGGGGTCATGATTGAAACTTTTAAATATGTGAAGGGGATCAATAAGGTGAATGTGGGGAGCTTTTTCAGAAGGAAGGTAGGGGCCAAAACTAGAAGGTGGAAGATATAGAGGCAATGTGAGGAGGTGGTTCTTCAAGGAGAGGATGGTGGAGGCATGGAATAAACTACCAGAGGAGCTCATGGAGGTCGAAATGGTGGACAGATTTAAGAGGGCATGGGATACACACATGAGACTGGGAAATAAGAGGAAGGGGAGGGCCCATAAAGAGTGAAGATGAGTAGGGGAGGGGGGTATGGGCAGACTCAATGGGCCGAAAAGGTACTTTCCTGCCATCAGATTTCTATGATTCTAGATTCTGTGAATAACAGACCTGTCTCCGTCCCACAACACTAACTGTGCTAGTTTCAAGTAAAACTACTACCAAATAATAAATCCACTTGGAACTAGAAGTAGCCTGCATCTGGCTGTTTGGAACAAAAAAAAATGTGTTTTTACAGCATGGGCTTTTCATGCAGGTGGAAAAAATGCAACTTCTAGGAACATGGTCTTGAGATGGATTAATTCTCTATTTATTAGAATGGCTTCACATTCCAGGCATCCCAACTTTTCCTTTTCTCTCTCAGAAGGGTTTTGCAAGCTCTTCTGTTCATGTTTTCTGTGCTCACACTGCCCCTGTTTCTATGTTACTTTTTGGCTAGCTGCTGTATCTCTTCCCTCTGGACCCTACAGGATTTTGAAGTGGCAGCACACAAGGTGAGTTCGAACATTCATCATCTGGCAGTAGCAGATTTCCCAACCCAGGAGGAGGTGAACTGGATGGGACCCCTGGACCGGAATGTTTGGGATGGAAGGAGTGCCTCACTGCCACACAATGGGGTCTTCATCGTGACAGTGGGTCAGCCTCGAAGCCTTCAAGTGGCACAAAGAACTGTGCTGGCACACGCAAGTTACCACATGCACTCATCATCAGGGTCAAAAAGGGTGGCATGCACACTCTGCTAGAGTTCCTGAGGCTTCATCCTCATGTGTGGGCAGTTGCTGCTAAGCTGCACTTTGTTGACAAGCACTGTGGGTGAGGATTCAGCTGGTACAGGCAGGGCTTGCCACTTTCCCACCAGCAAACGCAGTTCTGTGAGTAATAGGAGCAGTGTGAGACACATCTACACTGTGCAGGATGAAGCATTTCATTGCATGCTGTTTGTCTAGCAAATTCCCTGCCCATTTATTTTCAACAGGGCATTCAACATGAGCAGAATCAAAGTAAATGCACAGGCCTATACTGTTTTGCAACACCCCTCCCAGTAAGTGCCATAACTTCTTGCAGTTCGAGTGTTTTGACAACAGTGGTCCTTAGCTTTCAATTTCCTGCACTTCGGCTGCATGAGGAGAATGTTCTCTAAAAGTGATTGCTCATAGGTAAAACATATTGCAAACTGGGGCGCTTCCATACACTCATTGCTGTTTTATACAGCTGCCATTGATAAAGACAGGCCGGATTTTGTTATTTTGAATTCTAGCATGAACTGGCTGGACCTCATCTGAATGAGTTACTGTACCAACAGCAGGTCTTGAAATGTGGGATTTTCCACAGAGTTGAGTTAGCATCTCCTATGCTCCTGAAAAAGCACAACCTCAAACATGCAGAAAGGAAAGTAAATTAAAGATTATCCTGTCACTTTATAATCTGGACGGTACTATCGTTCTTTAACTCTGAACAAAATGAAAACATAATCTGTGAAAAACTAAAAACTGAAATTAATTTGTAATGGAATACTAAACAAGAACCTAAATGTTTGGAAATGGTTACTTTGAAACTCTTTCTTAAAATGGGGGCACCACAGGCAGAGAGTGAGAATTTGGGATTTAAAATCCGGGCTCCCTGTAGAGCGGTTTAGAAGTATGATGCCCTTCATTTTAAGCCACTAATATCTTTCACTTACTGAATCTCATTAAGCCTGTGAGGTTACAGTCAACATGTAAATAAAGCAATGGCTGAGTTCATGGTTTGTATTTTAAAGAAATTCCTTACTCACATGACTTACTATATACTATATGTTTTATATCAGATGTAGCAGTCTATTAAAAATTATGTACAGGACATGCACATGCACACATAGACTTAAACTGCACATTCAAAGCAAGGTGTTGCAAAATTCCAGCAGCTGTCTGGTTAAGAATGATACCTTAAGTTAATAGGGCCTCTGAGGGGTGCCTCTTATGTTATAAGAGACACTGAGCATGAGGTCTGGGTGAGAGGACCGCAAAGTGAATCTAAGTGATTCTGTCAGCCCAAGCCTCATAAGAGGTGTCTCTTATACCATAACAGACACCTCTCAGAGGCCCGATTAGCTTATTATACAGTACTTGAGTTTGGCTTGAATGATTGATAATAGGTTTAGAAACTTTAGAGTCTTTTTTTATGTTTGTTTGCTCATGTGTGCGCAGCAAACATTTTGTTGTGATGAACCACATTTCAGAGGTGTTTCACTGTCAAGTCCAATGCATCTCAAGCTGCACTGGGCTTGGCAGCGGCAGACCAATGACTAGGCAAGCTGATTATGACACAGATCACTGTTTGCTGGGCAGAAACTTTGTGTCGCTGAGAGAACCAAGGTGCTCCAATGAGAATGCAATTCGGTCTTTTCAATTACATGAAGGTGGCCTGCACGTAGCTGTGTGACTTTATGATGTTCTATTAGTCAGGCTTTACAGCAGCAGTGCAGATTTCCGAAATTTCACTTTTTTGTTAGCATACGTGCACTGGTAGCTGCTGCATTCCTGACTTGGCTATGTAGTGCAATTCTTCCTGATTATGTGAGATGTCCCCCCCATCCCCTCTTTAAATCATGCAATCCATGCAACCTCAGTAATTATAGACCAACGTCTGTACTACCTACCCTGGCCAAGGTTCTTGAAAAATTAGTTAACACTCAACTAAGGGGCTACCTAGAGCTCACAAATCATACAAATCCTGTGCAATCAGGTTTTAGACCAAAACATAGTATTACAACAGCATTAGCTAAAGTTACCAATGACTGGTTAATAGCAATGGATCAAAGGCAGATCATAGGAGTCGTATTCTTAACCTTGCAGAGCCTTTGACACAGTTGACCGCAATACAGTATAATGACATACAAGCTAAAAGACATAGGTATGGATGCAACCGTACTACCATGGTTCTCAAATTATCTAATGGGCAGATGACAACAAATAAAGCAGAAGGAGCCCTCTCCTCTTACACTATACTACCTAAAGAAGTTCCATAGGGCTCAATCCTGAGCCCATTATCGTTCATGCTAAACATAAATATCCTAGACAGAAACATCATTGTGGCTAATCTCCAGTTTTATGTTGACAATATGGTTTTCTACATATCTAGACCTTCCATCTATGCAACGATTTCCAATGAAAATTCAATCAACTACAGCTAAATCTATTTCAGGCAAAACTACTGCTAAATGCAAAAAAAAAAAGACTAAATTAACGCTTTTCTCAGCTACTAATGGAGTTCCCTCCGATCTCCCTTACCACACTATAATCACGCTATTGGGTGACTCACTTGATTTTATTTTATTTATTTTTTGATAACCGGGTAGGTGCACTAGACACAGAAGTGACTATTTTCAGGCATGACCCGGGAGTTCACTACACTGAGATTACACTACACTACACAGGTGCATGGCAAACAGTATCAAGAAATATACAATACATCACATATCAAAAGTGAAACGAGATTTAGACAATAGTGGGACCAAGGCACGTAGTGTGTATTATACAGATAGAAGATAGATGTGGTGGATAATTTCAAATATCTGGGATTATGGCTTGATAGATGCTTATTACTCAATACACACATTGAAGACCTTAGCAAAAAACTAAGAATCAGACTAGTATTCTTTTATACAAACAAAAATTGCTTCCCAATAGAAGTTAGGAAAAGGCTAGTGCAGGTCACCTTTCTGCCGCTACTAGACTATGCAGATCTGATTTATAGCCACTGCTCAAATGCCTTTCTAAACAAACTAGATGTGCTTTTCACTGGGCCCTATGCTTCATTACAAACTCAGCACCTAGAACTCACCACTGCCTACTTGTTGCTATGGTTAGATGGTCATCCCTAACAACAAGGAGACTTAAAAATTGATATCTCTAGGCCCACAAAACAATAAGCAATAATATTGCACAATATACCTCAGATCTTGGTTATCTTATCCCATACTGCAGTAACTATGCATTAAGGAGAAGCAATTATATTTTTCTTGATATCCCAAAGCATGCTACCAATTATGGTAAAACAACAGTTACAGTAGTAGCGCTGAATTAGTCAAGGGATTTTTAAGGAATTTTAAAAATCCCTTTTGAGAGTTGTGAAAACTTTTGTTAGGGATATTTTTTTTGTTTGGTGGTGTGTTCACTGCTACCAGGAGAGGGTGCTTCTGTCTAATAGTCGAGCTGAAAAATCTACTAGATGATGCCTGAATACTGTAACAGGAACTGGTCTCTTTCTGTAGGTACAACAAAAAGAATTTTAGAGGATATTTTTTCCCAAACTTTTGTGAAGGCTAAATAGGATATCTCCCAAAATTGCTTGACAAATTCAGTGCTACTAGTGCAATGTAATCCCTATGACCTGGAACAACATCCAAAAATCTCTTAAACTCACCACTCACCTGCATAGTCAGAATTGGTATCTTTAAATCAGTCATAGGAAAGCACAGTACTAAATCCTGTACCTGCAACTAGCATATTGTAAATGTATAACCACCAACAGATCCTTGATTACTTGTATGTAACACTGAACCCTGTACATGTATTTAGCACAATAATATGATCGTAAGTTAGATCTATTGGGCTTGTAAACAGTACTAGATCCTTCTGTACTGTACTTGTGAATGACAAGTACTATCCTAATGTACATTAAGAAGCAGAAGAATTGCATTAGATAGGCACTTAGTCCTCATTCGGGCTACTCATTATATTATGCTATATTGTAGTCTATAATCACTTTACGTATATTGTACTCCAGTTTATATTCATTCCATGTATTCTGTACTACATAAGTTTTTATTTTTTCACTCTGCCCTTTGTACTATATATGTACCTCTCTTAACGACTGTACATAATATTTACTGTATACTGTCCTTCGCAGGACCTCCTTGAAAAGGAGCTTGCTCAGTTGAACCTTTTCCTGGAGAAATGAATGAACTAAACTAAACTGAACATTCATCAATAGCTCAATGTTCAATCAAAAGTTGGCATAGTAAGCATTTTTGTTCTTTTCCATACACTGGCTATGACTTTACTTTATCAAGATGCCTTTACCTAATGGAATTGGGGGTGCAGAATGACTAAAAGGACTACTTATTTAAAGAGAGTAAAAATGCAAAGCATTTGTACTGTGACCCATAAAGGCAAAGAGCTGTATGAGGAGTTGAATGTTGAAGTACAGACAACTTCACATCATTTTTCTCACTTCTACAAAAATCCAACACAACAGGCAAGCAAACATTCAGCATTGACAAATGTTTGTTATTTCAAGGTTAAAGCCCACTGACCAAAGTTCATTTGCAATGAGGACCCAGTTCAAATCACAGTACAAGTTTCACATCTGCATACAGCATAGGCAAAGTCATTATAAAAATAAATACAAATAGAGATAAAGTCTTTGCATTTAATATACATACAACTCTGGTATGATAGTTACCAACTTAGCATAGGTTATGGAGTAGCATCCCTTGTTCTTTGCATTTTACATCATGTCATTTAAAGTTAAAAACTATCCTTGCTCTACTATACTCAAATAGTCATCCAAATAAAATCTAGGATTAAAATATTTTGGACATTTCATTGAATCAAAGCTTCACAAAAATGGCCCAGACTAATTTGTCATGTGCTGGCCAAACTTAAAGAGGACAGGAAATAATTTCTAGGGCCTTGTTCAGACTACAGCATGGTAGGTTTGAACATTTTTAAAAATGGATTAATTACCGTGCTGTAGTGTCCATGTCTGCACTACTGCCAGCATGTTGTAAACTGTTACGAAAAATGGTTTGCAGCATCTGCTCTACTGGGTTCTCATGTGCTCCCGTTATGTGCATGAAGGAGAACCATGCCTGACCATCCGCACTGCAGGTAAATCCAATTTAACTCTGAAACATTTTAAAAACCATGTTTAAGCATAGGTCTTATCAGGGTTTAAGCGTGGTTTTCAAAAATGAGCTACAATTCATGTTAGGTGTGAATGCAGATTGTGCTACAGTGCTTTAAAATGGTTTAAACACCGTAGTGTGAACATGGCCTAACTGGCAGCTTTTCACAAAGTTCATATTTTCAGACATGATGTTCATTTCCCTAAATTATCCATATTTAACTGTGCCTGAATAAAAAGTGATATGAACAACTGTATTTTGCATTTTTCTTTTAATGGGCAACATTCTGTTACAGTTCTTTTCATGAAACCTTTGATTTGAGTTTTAGCTGTGTCCCAGTTTATACACAGAACACTGAGAAAAGTTCTGACAGGTCAACAGCTCAAAATTAGCATTCTGTACACAAACTGAGACATAGTAAAAACTCCAAACTACTGGTTCCATAAAAAGAACTGTGCAGCATGTATCCCCTAAAAAGAAAACAACTGAAAACACATTTTTCATATCAGTGTTTATTAAGGTACACTTAAATATGGATAATTTGTTGGTGTGAATTTTATTGCTGTAAACAGGAAGATTACTAACTGCTGCCAATTAGCATTGATTTCCTGTCCCCTTTAAAATGAAGCTTGGAAGGTGGAAGAAATTACAATTGTCTTCATTAGGGGAGTAGTCCTGTGGGGTCATGAGGGAGTGCTAACCCCTTACTTTATTTTTAGAGGGAGCACCACTCCCACACTTATGAAAGTCCTTTAATTGCTGTTCTTGGAGTCGGGGCATGCACATTAACGCCGAGTCTTCTCTTCTGACTTGTTTCCCACAGTCCTACCATGCTGCTGGCATTTAAATGCATCATTCAGACCTCCCGTTAGCATAAATAACTGCAGCATACCTAACGGGAGATCAGGATACTCAATGCATTGTAACTGTCCTGATTTGATGCATGAAACAAAACTAAGAATGAGGTGCCCAAATAAAATGCTTTGTTAACCTCTCAATTTAAAGAGTGGGACTTAGGTCTCAGACAGTGAGTCTCACTTTAACAGCAGTAACATGTTGAAGAGTCAGGAACTCAGTGAATACGAGCCCTACCAAATGAATCCCTGGGACCTTGTTTTAGTTGCTCTACCTTTCCACACAAGAGCCCCAGGAAGTGCTGCTTAACCAGTGTGCACTATAGCAGTCCTCTGCCCATGCTTTGCTGTAGGCTATCAGTAGTGAACTGCAGCTGAGAGAGTAAATACCTTTCTTCTTTTAATAACTTTCAAAAGTTGTATTCTGCCCTGTCATAATGACTAAAGAAGAAAAACAAAAGGTAAGGAATTGTCCGAAATACCACTTATGGGAAAAATCAGGTATTTCTCTGTGATGTAAAAGAATTCATGGCCCGGGTTCAGTTTAAGTCATAGTGTTGTAAATGCAGTGCATCAGATACATTCAAGGGCAGATGCAGCTGCCTCAGTCATGTTCTGGTCACTTGGGTTTGCTCCTGGCGTGTGGGGATAGTACGCTTATGGAACAGTTTACAGCAATATAATGTCCTGAACAGCAGCTGCTATCATTGGTGGGAAAATAATTGAGCTGATTTTGAGGATTACACTGAGGTTAGTTGATCACCAGTCAAGAAATGTTCCTTGGCATGCCAGTAAAGACCTGTGTTTCAACATAGGGTGACCGTTTACCATGATTTTCCCAATTAAGTAAATCAAGAAGGCCTTTTTCTAATGCCCAGAATTTTAATTTGGGGAGGGAAGACATGGGTAGGAATGCCTAGAATTCTACTGATTAGAGTTACTGCTGGGCCCTATGGATTCACCTCATGCTGTGAGGGAATCCTTTAACTTTCCTCTGCTCAATTAGGCCGCAACTGCATGCTATCTATCTATATTCCAGTTTCGGCTCCCTACCTCCTTCCCCTATGCACTCCCTTACCAACCTTACCCTCCCACTTCCCCACCCTCACTTTTCCCCTCTCTATTACTCTGTTGCTGCATTGAGCACCTATCTTGTATTTATTTGTTGCCATAATGACGTATTTGTTACTGTTGTATGCAATTCTATTTTGACCTGGTATTAACCAGGTCCATCTTGTAAATGAGCTTTGCTCAATGATGTTCAAATGGATAAATAAAGATTTTGATTGATTGATTACAGGGTGATCATCTGCCTAGTACAGACCAAGAGTTCATGTTTATGAAATTCTACAGGGCAAGATGACCTCCTGTTTAATGGGATGCTGTCAACCCATTTAGGGCCCAAAGGGGCGTTTGATGAAAAAAATAGACATCAGAACAACCATTAAAACCATCATTTTGTTTGTTACGCTTCACATGTGTCTGCCCGATTCTAGTTAAAGGAATGGAATGCTATATAGTATAGGAGTGGGTGTAGGTAGAGTTACACTAAATGGCAATTTCACTGTTTTTTCCTCTTACTGTAAATAATATCAACATAGTAAATATTTTCTTTTAGACAGGCATTCAAATCCATATTTTTTTATATTCTCTTTTACTCCCCTCGGCCGATGTCAGTGTCAGTGGCTCAGTAGGTAGCACACTCGCCTCTGAGGCCAGGAGATCAGAGGGCTGTGGGTTCAGTTCCCACATCTGGCACTTGGGTTAATATCCCAGTACTGACACTGTAGTGCAGCATGAGAGGGGTGCTGCACTTCTGAGGTGCCGTCTTTCGGATGAGATGTTAAACCGAGGTCCCATCTGCCTGGATTGGAGGTACTTCAGGTGAATGTTAAAGATCCCATGGCTCTTATCGAAAAGAGTAGGGGAATTTCCCCAGTGTCCTGGCAAAATTTCCCTCATTCACTAAAAAATACCACCAACAGCTTAATCTGGTTCACGGTCAGTTGGCATTCATCTGTATCCCCCTCCCCCGGGTCGTGCCTGAAAATAGGCAGGATCTGTCTAGTGCACTTACCCGGTCAACAAAAACTAAATAAATAAATGTTCAGGGGGAAGCCCCAGCCCTGTTCCCCCCTGATGTCGACCGGCCGATGTTGACCGACTTCCCCCAGGGCTCCCCTTCCCCGGCAGGATTGGCAGAGGTACTCTAGGCCCCCACTGAAGACTGTGTCCAGTTCTGGTCAGCGTCATGGCTGGTCGAGGAGTGGGACCTGCGAGTCCCTCCTTCATCCAGTCAGGAGATCTTTTCTGATTTTTCTCCCTCAGAGGTAGGGCAAGCAATGACAGTACCACGCATGCTCCCATTCATGTCCCGTCTGGCATCTGCCCCACCTCTGACCACAGTGGACAGCATCGGTGTGCCAGCCCCCAGCCTCTGCCGGGGGCCAGGCAAGCTCCAACCACTGATTGCCCCCTTCCCAGAGAAGGACAGCTGTCCCTGGGACACTCAATCCTCCTCCTCCCCAACTGATCCACTCGCACATCAAACATGGGTTGCCGGCATGGCAGGAGGTAAGGCAGGATGCCTCAGCCCTCCACACCACTGGGCTGGCATCAAATCCATATTTTTAATGGTATCCCGTGATTTGAGAGAGTCAATTAGAGCAATTCAATTTAGGCAACGTTAAAACAGCGACTGTGAAATGGGTGACAGTATTTTAAAAGCACGTGTTACGGTCAGCACTTTTGTTTTGGTAGGGAGCTATAGAGGTACTGTGTGAGTACACTATGTAGGTAGTTGTTTGTAGGGCTGTTTCCAAGCTGGGTGAGTAGTATGGAGGATACAGTCACTGCCCTGAGCCTGGCAGACCTGGGTTTGATACTGGGTTTGGGGAGTGTTTTTTTTCCCCTGGTGTTTTATTCCCACCATTCCACCTTCCCTCCTGACATTATTCCCCTTCACCGCAAGTGGGGGATTATTTGATTGCCCCCTCCAATGTGCTCCCCCTCCCCAACTTCTGTCCCCCTGCACCATATCCCTCCCTCCTGAGTTTTCCCCATGTCCCAGAATTTCATCCCCCGCCCGTAGTTGTTGATTTTATTGTTAGTGTGTGTAGGGGGGACCGAAGACCCTCATAATGAGGGAAGTGGGTGGCATAGCCCCCTCAGAAAAACAAAGTATACATGTTTGCTGACTTTGCCGCTTGCTGTACTGCTCTTCACCATAGAGTCTCTAGCTATTTTTGCCTCACTATTATTAGCAGTGCTCTTTTGTAATCACCCTTATCAGAGAGAACCTTTTTTAATGTATTTTCTGGACCTGGGAGCAGGGCTGTACAAATTCAGTTGTTTCCTGCTCTGGACAAGTTAATTCCAATGAAGGACAAATACAAAACTGAGGTGATTTTATTGTTAAAGATTTGGAGCATGTGCTCAGCTACAGTTATGACTGAGCAAATCTTAAACGTTTGGTTTTGTGCAGCCCTGCCTTGGAAGTTGACCCGTTAATGTATAAATTAAGAACACATTGAGAAATGCAACAGATACTTGTAGGCATGACAAACTGATGTGTAAAACAACTAAAAACATTAACTTATTTCCTTGATTTGTTTGGAATTCAGTGCATAGTAGCATTTTTTTTTTTACTTTATTTTTCTGCCCCTTCACTCTCCCAAGGTGGACCCATCAAGGTATGCCACCAAGGGAACCAGGGGTGACTCCTATAGTGCCCTGCTCCAACATTTCTAGAGACACGGTTAACCGCCAGGGTGGGGCAGAGGCGGCCCTTACCTCCGAGTCCTCAGGGGAGCATGCAGCTGAAGTCCTCCTCCACCAGTCCCTCTGCAGTCATCGGTGGTGCGGGGGATCTTTGCCTAGATCTGCCATGGAGATGTTTTTCCTTGTTCTGTTACTCCTCTGCCAACATCAGTGCTCAAAGAGGACCAAGGAGATGGAGGCGTGCAGAGACGCACCTCCGCTCCAGTCTTGGTTGACATCTGCCACTCCCTTCTAGCATGCTTCATCAACTGTACCAACACCACCCGTGGTCACCCAGGTGGTGGTAGTATTGTGGTGAGGAGTGCAACCCATCCCTCCCAGAGAAGGAGAGTGGCCCATTCGGCATTCAATCCCTCTTCCCCAGACGACCTAGGCTAGCTACCGAACCTGAGCCACCGGCGTCGCAAGCGTTAGCACTACCACTGCGCTGATGGGCCGGCCCACGTAGTAGCATATTATGGTAGATCTGGAAGGTTATTGGGGTCTTTCTTGTCCATACCTCCTGCTGCATGTCAGTAACTGTATCTAGTAAGGTTTTAGTTTTTAGGTGTGCGGTGTTGATCCAATTCTAAGCTAACTATAAGTAGTGTAAGTTTATAACAGCTTTATTTATTGTAATAAGTCCTACAAATTTGTGAAAAGCATTATGGTTAGGGTTAAGAAGGCATATCTTTGTTAATCCCTTAATTTGTGGGCATTAATAACGTATGCTCCATGGAATGATTGGCTCTGTTCAGGGAAATCATCGTTAAAAAAAAAAAAATCACCACAAGGTAGGATTTGTTGTAAAGAAATACATAGTACTGTATGTGAACTGGATAATAAAATGGGTCTGCAGAGAACAACCGAAAAAAAATATTACATAAAGAACAGACAAACTATCTCCATGGAGCCAACTGTGGTGGGGTTACTTAACAGAAGTGTGTAGTATGTTCAAAATAAGCTCCAAAATGCACTACAGGGCATCTAAAGCCCAAGAGCTTCTGGGGGTCTAGTGGCCCCCAGATCCCAGGCCTTTACAGTATACAGTATAACTATTTCCTCCAGCAAAATCAGCAAATCTCCAGCAAAATTACTCGAATTATCCAGCAAAGTTTCAGAGCTTCCTTGGAAGGAGAGTCTCTGATTCCCAAACTTTACCAGCAATCAAATATGATGCATTGGACCCATCCCCTAGAGTTTGTTCCGTGGACTGGATGAGCCCGGTTACATAACGGCCAATCATAAACTCTGAGACCAGTATTTTTACAAAACGAGTAGCTATCTGTCAGTGAAGATGACCCTTTGACCTTCTATGTGATAATGAGAAAGATATAGGATTACTGTTGTATTGCAAAACTCGTACATTTCTGTGTCATGATTATGGCCAGTTTTGTCACACACATGTTCTGTTTTTTCTACCTTGGGCAATACTGGCAATATATTAAGACTGGAGCAACGGCTCTAGTCATAAAGAATTTAAAACACTGATGCACTGCAATAGTATACTGTGCCTTTAAAACAGATGCCTAAAAAGCATTCTCAGTCATGGAAGGAGGAGCTAGCAGTCAAGTTAGGGACATGTTTTTTTTTTTTGTTGAGCTCCATTGTATGTGGACTTTTTTGTCTCTGTAAATTTGATGAGGATGATGTATGGTGGCAGCCAGAATAAGATTTGCCACTTAAAACAAGAAGGCTTCTGAAAGGTTCAATGGCAAAAGTAAATTCAGGAAATAGAAGTCTGGCTGGAGTGGGATTGTCTGCTTTAGTTTTGACAGTTTTTTGAAAGAAAATAAAAAGCTAGTTATTTTGATAGTGGTAATGGTTGTTTGTAACAAGTCAAAGAAGGGTTTAAATACAGCCAAATGGTGTCACAATGACCCTAAAACCAGAATGCAACCAAAACCTGACAGCTTCTGGAGGCCTAGGCATCCCCAGACCCCCGGCCTCTGGGGGGTTTGGGAGGGATCGTGGTTTGTGGAGACCCCACACTTCTAAATTTAGCACTACACCACCGGTCTTCATGCAGCAAATTTCAAGCCCTCGGGATGACAGCCCACAGGTTGTTACCTTTAACACACCCCCAGACTTTGACAAGAGATCATTTGTTATCATTTTTAAACTGATACTTAACTTTCTAATGGAGAAGAAACAACCTAATTTTAGCAAGACAAACTTAGAGCCATTTAGAAGTATAATAGCTTCTGTCAAACCTAGAGGTGACAATTTTTATATTGCACTTGGCCCTGAGAGGATGGTGTTATGACTCTCATAACCAATATGGGCTCAAGCTTCCCCTCCCCCTCCACACATATGCTGTGTGTTACACTAAAGCTAAGGACTGTCACTGTCAGCTGTAGCTCTACAGATGATAAGCCAATGTACTGGTTTTTCGTCTGTGATGAGATACAGAGCATGGATGATACAGTATTATGCTGATCTCCATTGCAGAGGGCCAGAAGTGCATTAAAATATTCTACACATCATTGTAGACTTCTCTTGCTATAACTAGATATTGTCATCATAGGTAGTCCTTACAAAAGGGTGGCAGCCAGGGCATACCAGGACCTCCTTCCAGAAGTGACTTCTCATCAGAGGGAAACCAACTCCGAAAGGGACAGTGAATTGCAACAAATCTCTATCAATACTGAGGCTAGCACAGACGCTGGATTACAGTATGTACAGTATATTATACAGCAATCAATTCACTGTAGCTGGCTCATCCAGATTAAGATCCTGAATCACTTGTACATGACACCAGATGTAGGGGAACACAAACTGAGGAAAGAAAAAGCTCATTGGCTCATTGACTTTTGTCCTCTGCCAAATCAGTGGGAATACCGTCACCCCTTTTTCTTCAAGACGCTTACCTAGTTTGAACCTAGCCTGTTTAAAATAAAGCTCTTCCCACATGTTGTTGGTGAATGATGCATGAGTGGAAAGGGTAACCATCTCAATATATTATGGAGTTGTTTACACCTCTGTGCCTTATGGGATCTGGTAAAAATCTATTTGTTGGCACCTTGGGTAGGACCCTACCATGAAGTCCATTAATGTGTATGCTGGCAGATTCTTCATTGCTGATAAAGGAATTGTCACTCAATTCAGGTGGATTCAGTGCTTCAGTTCACTTCACTCCCTGTCAGCATGGCTCAGTTGGTAGCACATCCACCTCTGGACCAAAAGGTTGTGGGTTCTTGTCCCACACCGGGACTGGACTTGCACCTAAAAAATCGCTGGCATCCAAGTGCAGTATTGGGAGGGTGCTGTAATGCTGGGGTGTGCCGTACTTCAGATGAGATGTTAAACCGAGGTCCCTTCTACCCATCCTGGTGTTGTCCTGGTGGGTGTCCAGGTGGAAGTAAAAGAACCCAGGGCAGCCAGCCTGTTGGGGCAGCGGTGGGATTTCCGCTTGCGATGCCGGTGACCCGGGTTCGGGAACGGACCCGGATCGTTGAAGGGCCAGCCGGAGAAGGATGGAGCATCCTAAGGACTGCTCTCCTTCTCCGGGGGAGGGCGGTGGGGGGAATCGATCGGCGATCGAGAGCCCAGCAGGAGGCTGGGGATCTCAGGTGACCAACGATACAGCTCTGGGAGGCGGGGCAGACACCGGCGTCATTGCACATCCCCACCTCTGCAAGGAAAAGGAAGAAAAAATGAGGCAAGGACGACTGTATACATGAAGCCCTCCCCGGAGGACTTCGACACACCGCCATCGCTGCAGATCCCCGACCAGACATTAGTTCCATGGGCACCGGTGAAGGTGGCCATGGTCCCGCCCTCCGGGGGGCAAGCCGGAGGTGACTGAGGGATCTCGGCAGCCATTGACGGTGGTGGAGGTCTCCAGGGGGCCATGACTAGGGCAGATACAAGACGGGGGTCCTGCCAGGAAAAAAGAGAAAATAAAAAAAAAAAAAAAAAAAAAAAAAGAACCCAGGGCACTTTTCGCAAAGAGTAGGGGAATTCCTGGTGTCCTGGCCAACATTCCCCTTCCCGTAAACTGGTTCATGCAATTATCCAGGCTGTGTGTGGGTGATAATGTGTGATATGGCCGCCTCTACACATTCAGTTACTTCACTACCAGTCTAGCATTGCTTGTAAAGTACTTTGGGATACATTGTGTATGAAAAGCACTATATAAATGCTGATTCTTCTTCTTCTTCCTCCTCCTCCTCCTCCTCCTCCTCCTCCAGTGGTTATTCTTGGCTACATGCTCCAAGACCACAGAACAGAGGTGTGAGTGTTGGTCTATTCTGTGTTCCAGTTCGGAGGCATCGATGTCTATCAGATTATTGACCGTCTTCATTTGAATTTCTTGCAATCTCACCTTTTTATGAAAATCTGTCATTGAATAGCAATGATTTATAGACTACTTGGTCCATCTGTGAAGTTCTTGAGAAGGCTTGAACTGTGATTAACTGTGATTGTATTCGTAGTGTCTCCCAACTTGATTCTTGGTGACATTAATATTAATTTTCTGAATTCCTCAGCAATTCATGCTGCTGGATATTGTTTAGATTCTGTGTTTTCAAAATATTGTTTGATTACCATTTTGTTTCTGAAACGACTTTATCTGATCACATGTAGGTTTCCTATCTGGTTAATCTTTTCTAAAAAAAAAAAAATGCTGAATCTATTTTAGTTCCATCCCGTGATGTACAGGGGATTGATAGGTGTATTTTTGGTCAAAACAGTTTAAAGGAATTTCTCCTCCCTTACCTACTGTATGACCTTGAATAATAACATGGTATCAAGAGATAGTCAGTCTTCTCAACTCTGCTGCCTCTGCTATTATTAAGAGGGTTAGGGATGCACCTACTAATCCATGGTTTTCTTTTTTTTTTTTTTTATTTAGTATGCTTTATTCATTTTTCTTTTCAGCACCCACAATACACTGTAGCTTGTATGGCATAGACACTGTTACACAAAGACCAAAAACATGTTGTATTAGCCTTATGGTTACATCGGCTAAAATAATCACAATTCTACTACTGTATCTACCAATTTATCCAATTCCAACTACCCCATTCTCTCCTCCTACTAAACCCTACCCCCCTCCCCCCCTCCAGCAAGTGTGTACATGCTACTTTCAGTATAACTGCAATGTTAGACTACACCTACAAGGCAAACGGTCAGCTGACTATAGGCCATTATGGGTTACATATAGCAAGTAAAGCCTCTAAGGAGCCCCATCTGGGCTGGTATAAGTGGGGCCGGTTATTCATATGCAGAATATGTTTTTCTAATTGCAAAGCTGTGAGGATCTCCTTATACCACTCCCTAACCAATAACCGTGTTTCTTCTTTCCAATGTCTCATAATAATAAGTTTAGCTACTGCCGAGACTAAGGCAATATGTGCTTTCCTGACTCTAGAAATACCTCTCGGAAACCAATATAATAAACATATTTCTGGGGTGAAGAGGGAATCAAGCCCAAGCAACAGATCCAGCAGTTGTTTAATAGACTGCCAAAAGGTCTGAACCACTAAACATTCCCAAAGCATATGGTATAGGGAGCCAGGGGCTAGGTAACACCTAGTGCACTTAGGGGAGGGGATATGGCCTACTTTATGCAATTTAACTGGTGTGAAATATAGGTTATTCATGATATTAAACTGTATCATTCGTAGTCTATCCTGCTTAACAAATACATAACTGTTCCTCCATGTTCTTCCCCAAGACTCCGCCTCAGGTACGGTTGACAACTCTTGAGCCCAATAGTAGTAAATCCCCCGAGGCAGGCTAGTACTGTATCCATAGATTGTAACTCTTTGTAAATCTTGGACACTGCATGAGGTTCTCCCGCCGCCTGTAAGAGCCTAATCAATTTCTCCATGTGCAATCGGTTTGTATTCCCCCCTCCCCACATGATTTTTAATTGCCACTTCAACCCTCTTATATTTAAAAAAATGTGGAACCGGCACTGAGAAACGTGCATGGAAAGTCGAGAAGGATATCAACTGATCATTCTCTGATAAGTCAGCCACCTTCTTATCCATCAGGAGTGGCCAGAATGTGGGTGAGATGGGTTTACGATCAATTTGAATATGGGGGTTGCCCACAATGGGTTGTTCCAGGGATACATGCCAATTACATCAAAGGAAACTTGTAATTGATGGAGGGCCCGAGCCAACCATCCAATAGGGGTGTTCTTCAACGTGCAGGGGAGCTTCTTAGGGCTGACATAAATCAATGAGGTAAGGGTACCCTGGTGCGGAGACATTAATGATTTTTCTATATCCAGCCACAGAGGAGTAAAGACCTGATCCTCGTTCTCCCACCCTGCCTTTGACCAGTGGACTACTCTACTAAGATGATGGGCACAGTAGTAGGTAAAGAAGGAAGGGCAATGCTAAACCACCCTGTCTTTTGGGTCCTATGAGATTATATGATCACCTAACCTTTTTGCCCTAACATCGATTGGAGATGGCCAAACCACTTTTTGGGAAGATAGCACCCAAGCGTCCCCACAGGATATAAAACCCTGGGCAGGACATTCATTTTTACAGTATTATCTCTCCCTCATAATGTAAGCGGAAGACTATCCCATCTTACTAGATCCAATTTGATGACCTTAAGCAGCTCTGTAAGGTTCAGTTTCACCATGGTGGGAAGATCTTTGGCGACCTGAATACCTAAATAGGTATGGGTGTGTGGTGCCCACTCCAAACTGGTGCTACTTATAACCGCCCCATATTATTCAAGGTGAAGACCTTAGATTTAAATATATTCAGCTTGTAGTGGGAGACCTCTGCAAAGGATTTAATCACTTCCAGAAGAGCTGGGATCCCAATTACCGGTTCCTCAATCTGTATCAACAGATCGTCCACATAAGCAGACAGAGTATACCGTGGCTCTCCAAATTTTATACCTCTAATTTGTGGGGAGGCTATTAATTTCTTAATAAGGGGTTCCAAATAAAGATTGAACAAAAGGGGGGATAGAGGGCATCCCTGCCTGGTCCCTCTCTGAAGCCGAAAAGGGCCAGACAGGATGCAGTTGCACCAAACCTGTGCAGATGGGGAGGAATACAGGATGTTGACCCATTTAATAAATCCTGCAGGGTGGCCATATTGTGCTATCGCTAAAAATAAGCCTTCTTGGCATTCAGGGACACCAACACCACCGTGGAGTCGGAGTCCCTGGACACCGAGAGGATATGCATGACCTTCTGCATATGGTCAACAGATGATCTGCCTTGCATAAACCCAATCTGTTCCCACCCAATAAGAGTAGCCAGTACTGGGCTTAGTCTGTTAGCCAAGATCTTAACATCTGTATTAATCAACGAGATGGTCTGGTAACTGCCAGGAATGAGGGGGTCCTTCCCCGGTTTGGGTATGAGAGTAATCAACGCTTTCAGAAAGCTATCCTCCGACATCCCCTCTGAATACAAAAAATTAAACACTTCTGTTAATAGGGGGGCAAGTTCTGACACACACGCTTTGTATAGATTGTTAGACAGACCATCTGGTCCAGGAGATTTATCCAATGTTAATTGCTGGATGGCCTGTATGACCTCCTTCACAGTGACCGGATTACAGAGTACTTTGGCACTCTGAGGGGTCACCTTCGGTAACTCTATTGAGGCCAGATAATTGAGAATACTTTAAGCTTTGGGTGGTCCACCTGGTTGACTGAGTACAGTCTCAGGTAAATAGTTCTTTAACTCCCCAACCACCTCTCTCTGGGTGACGTTATAACTTGACTGCCCACTTTAAGGTCAGTGATGAAGCGCGAGGCCTCAGCCTGCCTTAGCCTAACTGCTAATAATTTCCCAGCTTTTTCCCCAGCATCCAGATATTTGATCTTGGTATGCCTCACTGACAACTCTACCCTTTGATATATCAGGGCTGAATACTGGGCCTGTAATCTATGTAGTGCTGCCCATTCTGCGTCGGGGGACTCAATGTTAAGGGTGGCCTCTAACCCACGGAAGGCTGAAAGTAAATTGTCTTGCTGAGCTTTGTGTAGCCTGGATTTGGTGGAGGCAAAACGCAGACATTCCCCTCTCAAGGCACACTTTGTTGCTGCCCAGACCATATCAATTCTTGTAACCGAGCCCCTATTAATTGTTATAAAACTGGAGAGAAAATCCCTTATCTGCTGCATAGTCTCAGCCTTCTGGAGCAACTGGGTATTCGGTCTCCAGACAAAATCCCTCCTAAATGCTTTCCCCAAAGAAAACAGTAGTGAAACAGGTGAATGGTCTGATATGACCCTCTCGTGAATCTCGGAGCACACCACATTTGGAAGCAAGTGGGAGTTTAGTAAGATAAAATCAATAAGGGATAAAGATTTGTGCAGGGGTGAGAAGAACGTGTATTGGCACTCCATAGGGTGTAACACCCGCCATACATCTAGGATATTTGCACCACTCATTAAGTCATGCAGTGCCCTCTGCAATGGAGAGGGTCCCCGTCTCCGAGAGTCAGATCTGTCCATCTGCGTGTTTGGCACTACATTCCAGTCCCCTCCCAATATCATTGCTACCAGTGGGTTAGTGTCCACCATACTTAATTAATCCATGGTTTTCAGAAAGAAAAAAAAGAAGCAGGAGGAACGCAGGTCTGAGAGGTGTTGGGGAAAATCATAACAAAGGGTTCCTAAATATTCAGCTGGCCATTTTTATGATCTTATAGTGAAGACTAGTGTTTACAAATAATTTTTGGTGACTGCTAAGCCATGTATTTTTTTTTTCATCACTGATTGAGTCTCAGACTTGGAATCCACAGACCTTATGTCAGATTTTCAACACCCTTTCTACCTAAAAGGTTAAACATAATCAAGGAGAATGGGTTATCTTAGGTTGGATGCATTGCTAAAGTTTTTTTTTTTAATAGAAAGGGTAGAGGGGATTAGGTCTGGGATAACTCTGGCCATGGGAGGCTCTAGTTGGCCTGGTGAGTTCTAAGAAAGTTGATCTGGGTAAGATTCTGTAACTTCTGAAAGAAGGCAATCTAACATACTGTGGTTTAGATACAGTTCCCTGTTTTCTCAGGGACCTCGAGCAAATAGCATTCCAGCCCGTTATAACTGTTATCAGTGCTTCTTTGGAAACTGTTCGTGCCCCATCTGGTTAAAGTGCTGTGCAGTGGTCCCAAAGTTAATGAAAACTAATCTTGACCAGGGTCAATTATATAATTATACACCTATTGTACTTCTCATCTACTGATTTTGTGTAAACTCTTGGAACATGTGGTATATGCTAAGTGCATTGCTTATCTTGATGCTAATAGTTGAACCATTTACTTTCAATTGGGATTTTAAAAAGGTTTTGAACGGAAACTGCCTTATGAAAGGTGTTAAATGGTCTGTTAGCAACAAAAGCAAACAGCTAGATGTCTGTTCTTTTTTTTCCCTTGATATTTCCTTTGTGTTCGATATTATTGATAACTTTTTTCTTAATGACAGTCTTTAGCACTCTTTTTCGTTTCTAGGGGCTGTTTTATCTCAGTTTTATTCAAATATCACCAATACTTCTCTAAGACTTCTTGGAATAGTCAAGGCTGTAGCTCCTTTTCTATTCTACTGAGAGTTTATTGGAGTTCTGTTCTTGGCCTTTTACTTTTTCCATCCTAAATTTAACTCCTGGTAGTCATTGTTAAGTGTTTTGGGTTAGTTACCTTATATAAGCAGTTAACACCCAAATCTATTTTTTCTTTCCATTTGTGTCTGATGTTATTCTTTTTCTGCAGTTAATCTTTTTATTAAGTTTATATGGATCTGGTTCCAACAGTACAAACATGGCATATAAGGGGTACAGAAAATTACATAGATCATAGATACATAGACAGTGTCGGCAGATAAGGGCCTATGTCATATCTTTTCACGGTATTTGAAGAATAATAGGACATTATCCCTATTGCAGATTTATATAAAGATAGGGGTATAAAACACTCTTTGACATCAGAGATTGTATCATGCATAGGTAGTTTGCTACAGGTGGTATAGGTATACATGAACTAGTTCCAGGTACAGAGGAATGGGCAATTAGGTTTGAAAACTTACAAGTCAGATTATATATAACTGCAGGCCAGATTAAGGCAGGCATAGTAAATCTTTGCTATTAGTGAGCCCTATGCACGATCGGGCAGGAATTACATGCCAGAGGTGCATATCCCACCCACGTAGCTCCGCGGCCTTGGACAGGTGCAGGTTGCATGGTATCCACTACCGCATGCACCTGCGGTGCACCGGTCTGCAGCTCCACCCCCTCCCGGCATGCAGATGTGTGGAGGTCATTTCTACAGACTAGGCATGCATCCAGTGGTGTGCCCAGACCTGGTCCACTAATGGATCCCTTGTGCTCATGGAACACGGATGGTTACAAAGGGCATGATGTGCACTACTAGCTCAGGGCAGGTGGGTGCCTGGTTGGCTGCCCCAGCCCTCCTTGTTGTCCCATGGGCTGGGGCAGCGTGGGGGTCTGCAGTGCCCCCTCATCAGTGCTGTGGCCAGCAGCGGTGTCCTGGTGGGGCACATATCCCTAACAGCTGGGGGTTACCCAGCAAGAGGTGTGCCCCCCCCATGCCCAGCACTCTGTACCTTTGTGAATGGCACAGAGTGCAGGCATGCCTCCAACACACACCCCCACCCACCCCTGGTGCATTGCTGTCTGTGCAGCCAGGGGATTGAGCCCATAACTGCTGCATGCACCCTCTGTGAATGCTGCATGGGGTCTGTGGGACCCCACCCCATGGCATTCGGTCATAGTTATGCCAACGCTTCTGGTGTATGTGGTACGTTGGCATCGTGCACAGGGCCCTACATGCCTAGTGGCAGGTAGACTGGTGGTGATGAACTAGAGATATGGACCCCATATGATGTCATATCTTTTCACGGTATTTGAAGAATAATAGGACATTCTCCAATAGGGTGCAAGTGTTTCTAAAGAGGACAACCATCCCTGAACTGATGGTATATCAGTGGTTCTCCACCTATGAAGGAGCAACCTTTTTGCTTCAGTAGTGGCTACCATGAGCCATTGTCTTTTGGAGGGCTGGAGATGTGTTCCAGCTGCAGGAATGCCGAGAAATATCAGCTCTGGGGGAAAGAGGAATGGCAGCTCTGAGTATTTTAGTGCAATATTTGAGCACTTGCTGCCAATAGGGATGTAAGGATGTGCAACTCTATAATATGTGTAGCTGATCAGCTTCAGGAAAGTTGCATCTCAAGCACCTGTCATGCACCAGGAGGCCCAGTTTTTTAAGTTGGACTGGGGTTCAGTATCAATGATGTAAAATCTTATTTTTTATCAGGAGGCTACATTGGTCCACACATTCTTTGTCTGTAAGTGACCATCATTGGGACCATACTCATTCAAAAGAGATACATGGAGTGACTGCTGCGATTTTTGTTTGGGCGTGATAGAAGGGTCAGGAGTCACACCGCTCGTAAACTTCTATATATAGCCCTGGCCAGGTTTTAGGTTGTTTTACACCATGTTTGAATAGGAACTCTGGTCTGCAGAATAGAAGGCTTTCTGCTACAGGTGGGACAAACACATTTTTCCTTTTGCCACTGGGTGTATAACATAGAAACACAGAAACATAGACTTTGACGGCAGATAAAGACTGCTTGGCCCACCTAGTCTGCCCATTTCCCTACCTAGAGGATAAGCTGCAGATCCTATTTAACCAACAGCCTATTTCTTCCTACCCCCCACAAAAATTGCTTTATGATTGTCCCATGCATTCCTCAATTCTCCCACAGTTTTAGACCCCACAACCTCCTCAGGAAGGCTGTTCCATGCGTCCAGCACCCTCTCTGTGAAAAAATACTTCCTTACATTGCCCCTGAGCCGTCCCCCCTTTATCTTCAAATTGTGTCCCCTTGTTCTTGCACATCTCTTTTTCTGAAAGATGCTACCCTCTTGGACTTTGTTGATTCCACTGAGGTACTTAAAAGTTTCTATCATGTCCCCCCTCTCCCTCCTTTCCTCAAGGGTATACATATTAAGCTCCTTTAGCCTCTCCTAGTATGGCTTCTCTTGCAGACCCTGCACCATTTTAGTTGCCCTCCTCTGAACTGCCTCCATCCTGTCTATGTCCTTGCAGAAATGGGGTCTCCAGAATTGGACACAGTACTCCAGATGGGGTCTCACCAACTGTCTGTACAGGGGGATAACAACTTCTTGTTTTCTGCTGGTGATGCCTCTCCCTATACATCCCAGTATCCCCCCAGCCCTCCCTACCACCTTTTCACATTGCTTGCCAACCTTAAGGTCATCTGATATGATTACCCCCAGGTCCCTTTCCATTTTTGTTGTTGTTACTACCTCCCCCATTGTGTAATCTTCCCCTAGGTTTTTGTTTCCCAGGTGCATTACTTTGCACTTCTTTGCATTGAATCCAAGCTGCCATACTTCTGACCATTCCGCCAACCTTGCCAAGTCCTTTCTCATCCTTTCCACGCCTCCTTGTGTATCAACCCTGTTGCAGATCTTTGTGTCATCTGTAAAGAGGCATACTTTTTCCTTCCAATCCCTCTGCAATGTCACTTATAAAGACATTAAAAAGGACTGGACCCAGTACTGAACCCTGCAGTACCCCACTAGTAACCCCTCTTTCTTCAGAGTGGACTCCATTTACAATTACCTTCTGTGTCCTGTTGTTCAGCCAATGTTTGACCCAGGCTACCACCCTGGTACCCACTTCAAGGCTGGTTAATTTGACTACTAATCTTTTGTGTGGGACTGTGTCAAATGCCTTGCTAAAGTCTAGGTAGGCCATGTCCACAGCCCCTCCTTGGTCTACTACTTTGGTCACCGGTCAAAGAAATCAATTAGATTTGTCTGACATGACCTTCCCACTGTGAACCCATGCTGCCTTGGGTCCTGTGCCCCACTGGCCTCCAGGTACTTAACAATTCTTTTCTTCAAAAGTGATTCCATCACTTTCCCTACCACAGAGGTCAAACTGACAGGTCTGTAGTTTCCTGCCTCTGTCTTGCTCCCACTTTTGTGAAGAGGAATCACATCAGCCAGTCCTCAGGTACCACACCATCCTCCCATGATTTGTTATAAAGGGTAGTCAGTGGTGTCACTAGTTCTCTGCTTAATTCTTTTAGAATTCTGGGGTGAATTCCATATGGCCCCATTGCTTTGTCCACCTTCAGTTTTAGGAGTTCAATAAGAACCCTTTCTTCTGTGAAAGGACTAGGATCGACCCCCCTCTCCAGAGTGCTTCTGTTAATTGGATTAGGCACCTCCTCCACTTCCTCTTTTGTGAATACTGAACAGAAGAATTAATTCAGTATCCCTGCTTTTTCACTGTCCCTCTCTGCCCACCCACCATCCATTCTATTCAGCCTCACTATCCCTCCCTTTGTCTTTCTACGCTCCCTGATATACCTATAAAAGGTTTCATTCCCCTTCTTAACCGAGTTGGCTATCTTTTCCTCAGTTTGTGCCTTTGCTATTCTGACTACCCTCCCTGCTTCCTTCTGCCTTAACTGGTACAGTTCTCTGTCCTGCTCCTTCTGTGTTTCCTTATACTTCCTAAATGCTATCTTTTTTCTCCCTAACCTTCACTGCCACTTCTTTTGAGAACCATAGTGGCTTTTTCTTTCATTTCAATTTGTTTATTTGCTTCACACAAAGGCTTGTTGCCTCTGTGATGGCAGTTTTGATATTTCCCCATTGTTGCTCCACTCCTCCATCTAGCCTGTTTGCTAGTGCTTTTCTAAGGCATGCTTCCATCTTGCCAAAGTCAGCCCTTCTGAAGTCCAGAACCCTCACTTTTGTATGGCTTGACTCTGTAGCTGAGTTTATTGTGAACCACACTGTTTGGTGGTCACTTGTTCCCAAATGGCTACCCACTTCTAGATCTGAGATCCTCTCACTGTCACCATTTGAGAGTATGAGGTCTAAGATTGCTCCCTCACATGTAGGTTCCCAAAACTAGCTGTCTGAGGCATGCCACCTGAAGGGCATCAAGAATGGCCCTTCTTTTGGATGTGGCTGCAGCAAAGGTGCTCCAGTTAACATCTGGCATATTAAGGTCCCCCATCAACAGTATCTCCCCTTTCTCTGCCATCCTAAGTATGCCTTCTATCATATTCTTGTCCATTCCCTCCCCCTGACATGGGGGTCTGTATACAACTCCTGTGTGGATTGTGGTGCCATTTCCAGTCTCTAAGGTGACCCACAGTGCCTCCTCTCCTCCTGTTTACTCTTTTGTTCAGTTGCTTTTATCCCTTCCCTTACATAGAAGGCTACTCCCCCCTTCTGTCCTCCCTGTCTCTCCTGTAGGTTGTGTACCCTGGTATGTTAACATCCCAGTCATGGTTCTCTGTGTACCATGTTTCTGTAACTGCTACAATATCCAGACACCCCTCTTCCATCAAGGCCACCAGTTCAGGGAGCTTGTTGCCCAGACTACAGGTGTTGGTTCTCATTATTCTCCATTTCTTGATGGCCTTACCCCTTTTTGCCCCATCCCTGTCCTTATTGAGTTTGTCACTTTATCTATTTAGCCCTGCACTTCTCCCTATTGACATCTCTATGTTGATGTCTACCTCACTTAGTACCCTAATTTTTTTGGGGGGGCTAGGATTTCTCTTCTCCTTTCCAGTGCCTCCCCCCTTGACTAGTTTAAATGCTTGCCAATGAAGTATTTAAACCTATCACCTAGGATCTTGGTTCTCTTCCTGGACAGATGCAGACCATCACGTCAGTATAGGCCTGCATCCATCCAGGTGGACCTCCAGTCCTCAATGAAGCCAAATCCCTGAGCTTTGCAAGAGTTTTTCCAACCACTGATTGAATCCCATGGTGTGGAGCATGCTAGCCTCATCTGTGCCATAGACAGGCAGCACCTCCGAGAAGGTTTCCGTGTGTGCTATTTGTCTAAGGCCCCTCCCCATCTCCACAAATGCTTCTTGCACTGCTCTGATCCTTTTCTTAGCCAGGTCATTTGTCCCTAGGTGGACAATGACATCCAGTTCCCTCCCCTGTGCAGCTGCTCCTGTGATCCTGAGGATTCGCTCCCTGTCCCTCTAAGCCATGGTGCCATGGTACCTTACCTCCCTCTCCCCTTCCTCTCCCAGTTCTACCTTCCTAACAATGGAGTCCCCCACCAGGAGTTGTTTCCTTCCCCTGTGGCGTCCAATGCCACCCTCCTGTGGGTCTTCTTTGTGGAGGGTCCCAGCATCCTCCTTGGTCTCCACTGTGGGTGCCTCCATAGAGGAACCACACTTTTCCAGAATGGCATAGAAATTGTGGAGAGGTACAACTGGAGGGATGCACCTCTGTTCCACCACCCTCACCCTCCCTGAGCTCACTGTGGTACAACTGGTCCTCTTTCTTGGCAACCTCTGAAGCAACTGCCCTGACCCTGGTGGTCCCTGGGTGGAAGAGGAGGTCCCACAAACCCTGGCCAAGTCAGCCTGGAGATGAGCAACCTCCTTCCTCAGCCCAGAGAGGTACCTGCAGATGGGACAACACTGCATCTTCCAGGACATCTCCCGGAAGACTGCTGCTCCACAGCCACTGCACTGCACCACTCCCATCATATCTTTTTGTTGGCCCCCTAACTGTTGTTTGGAATACTTACTCTTTCCTCTGTTTGTATCTTTTCTTTTTTTTTTCTTTTTTTCTTCCCCTACTTACTTACTGCCTCTGCCCTTTTAGCTCCTGATCCTCCTGTTCTAAGACATAAAGTTTCTATATTCCTCAGTAGTCTCCTTACTTGCTCAGAGTCAGACCTCCAGCAGCTGGGGGGTTGGGGGTGGATGGAGAGCTACTCTTGCCCTTCTAGGATGGTGAGTCTTTGGTGGCTCTGTGATCACTCACTTCCTGCTCCCAAACAGGAAGTTCCTGTTGTCAGTTAAATCCTGTGCCTATAAAAAGTAGAACTGGTTTGGGGGGGTGGAGGGGAGAGAAGGAGGGCAATATAGTCCCAGTAGAGATGTTTTAGTTATACTAGTAGCTCCTTCCTCCTGGTGCTCTGTCTGTTCTCTGGCAGAAGCTATCTAGGGTGGTGCTTAAATCTGGATTTAACCTGGCTCCTTCTAGCTAAGCCACTCCCCCTACTTTGCAGATCTTTCTACACTTAGTTAATTTCACAGAGAACAATTCCCTTCTGACACCTGTGACAAGCACCTAGATAAGTACACAGATAACACAGATAATAGATAACAATTTACTTCAACTACCTCTGACAAACACACTAACTCTTTTTTTTTTTACCCTAAATTGAAGATCACAGTACAAGATTTCTAGTTCCTGAAGGTACTTCCAGAAATCAGACCTTGGTAATTTTAAAATATGTGTTGTAGAGATTGTAATGAGTCCACTGAACTGAAATCTGGAGTCAATGAAGTTGTTTCTTTTTTGATTTGATCTAGTTTGTGGTTTTGTATCCTATACAAAAAAGGGGTTCTTCCATATGGGCTTGTAAGGCAGTTTTAGTAATTGTGCCTACTTTTTTTCCAAATGGTATGGGCTGCTGTTATTGTGAGTCATTCTTGGTATTTTTTTGGTAGCGTGTAGCCTAGGTATGTGGAAGGGTGTGAGCCACCTAAAATCACATTTTCTATTATAATCCATGCTGGTGAGTCAGACGTAAGGTGTTGAAATACCTGGCTGGTTTTGGCTGTTATGAAGGCGTAGTAATAATGCAAGAAGTGGGGAAGGCCTCACTCACTTCTGGATTAGTTTTGCACTGCTATACCCTGGGGCCGGGGGTACCTTCCCAGAGGAAGTTTCCTATGGTGGTACTTAGTTTCTGGAATCATTTAGTATGCATTGGTATTGGAAGGCGAGAAATTATGTGAAACATTTTTGGGGCTGCTAACATTTAAATAGGAGTTTTTTTAATCTCTTAGGCGTCCAAGATTTATGAGATGATCTGCGGCCATACCTGGTATGCACACACACAGCATACACATACAGTACACACACACACACACACACTGTGTTAGGGGTATGTGTGTAGTCTAATACACACACACACACACACACACACGCCCGTCTTATAGATAGCCAAACTAGGCAGTTGCATTGAAAGTCCAAAATCACAACGCAACTTTCTTTTAACTGTTTTTTTTTTTAGTTCAATGTTGTGTAACTCATGTGTGTACAAAAGCATAGCAGCATCTACCCTTGTCCCCCCATGCGGTGCGTGCCTAACAGATTGCTTTGTTTCAGCGCAAAGGAAGTATAGGACTGCACTAGAATGCATGGTGTGCAGCCAGCATAGCAGCAGAAGTAGCAGAGGCGGCCATCAGCACAACTTGTGCTGCACATGACCATGAGCTATCATGGTCGTCTCGTTGGTCACTCACTAATGTAAGGTGAGGAGAGTTGGGGAGATGGAGAATCAGTGCCAAAGGGAAGGGAGGAGAAAGGGGAGGTTGGTAGGGACAGTTCATTGGAGTGTCCAGCCCAGTAAATGCAATGGCTGCTTCTGCATCCTCTTCCATACTTATGGGTTCAGATCTGAGTTGGAGACTCATGTCTTTGCTGCTGCTGCGGTGAGAGGGTGGCAGAGGTTGGTGTGCTGCTGTGCTATATATAGTGACAGGTTTTAGAACTCAGCAGGAAGGGCGAGGGGGAGAGTGGACTGCAGAGCAGGAAACTTGGTGGTGAGGAGTGGGAATTAAAAATGCACTTGAAAACATTTGCTGTTAAAAGGGCTTCCATGAATCACAGAGGGACTGTATATGGAAGAAACCTTGGGGACGTGAATGTGAGCCTGAGACATACAGTATTACTGTACATGACTATCTCTTGTTTTAAGAGCACGCGCTGTTTGTACTTTGTTCCAGGTACACTGACTTTACGGTTATGACACATCATGCAGTAAACTGACAATACCCACCAGGCAGTTCATTTCCTCATCTTTTGTGTGCTGGTAACAGTGATCTATTTTCTCCCAAAGTATACACCCACCTTGCATGTATAGTGGCTGTGCTTGTACTAGTGCCAGAATGAACAGATCAAATACTGTTTTTTTTTTTTTTGGGGGTGGGGGTGTAGTGGAGAGAGAGAAGAGTTAAAACTATTTTCCTGAGGAGGGGCATCCTTCTCAACTTCACCTAGGGCACCACCTACTGTAAGGCTGTCCCTGCACAAACACTCCATGTGAAGATATACAGACCAAAATACGTACAGTCTCACACACTCTCTACCTTATATATGCAGACTTAGTAGTCACACACACACACACACACACACACACCATGCAAACTACATCCATATAAAGACACACACTTCCCGGGGCACTGCTATAATAATAGCATCTGTATGGACTTGGCGATAATGTAACAAGTTATTTCATGATACAGATTGAAGCAGGTATGAAAACTGGTTTTAAAAATTTCAGCTGTCATTTTGTGTATATTATCTAATGACCTACCAGTCATAAAGGCAAATACTGAAAGAAAGGAAAATAAAGACTATATCTTTGTGCCCTGAACATCAAAGCACGTGATGCATTCCAGTTTGGATATGGTTAAACATTAAAATATGCCTACAGTATCAACAGTGATGGTAGCATAAGTCCAGAATATCGTAGTGGTTAAGGGCACTGAACTACAAACCTGGAGACCTGGGTTTGAATTCCATCAGACCCTCACTTGCATACTGTGTAACCCTTAGCAAGCCCCATAACTTCTGTGTGCTTCCAGGTCACCCCTGGAAACAAACTCTGGCTTAGTGTGCCTTTCCTGGGTAAACAATCCCTCCCCCCCCCCAGCTCATTTGTTATAGAGCTCTGCTATCCTACTTTTATATCACATCCTTATCTTGATTAAAGAAGTGGGGAGGACACTTCAAAAGTGCATTAAGAGTCCACAGACAAAACAGAAACAACACAGTGTTCTTGGCTACTTCTCAGTATGAAGTGTTAAGTGATACAGACAGTGGATTGACCCCACCTCACTAATTAGCTACCACAGACTTTCAACCTTCTTTTTATCCCATTTTGGAAGAGAATGTGTCTCATTGTTAGTGGCCAACTACTCCTCCTCCTCCTCCTCCTGTGGATGAAGTACAATAGGAATTCCAGGCAATAGCCATCATGGGACCTGCACAGCTACCACCTCCCTGATAATGCCCAGGTGTAACCAGATCCATGTTTTCTTTTTTTTTTTTTCAATTTAAAAAGCCATTGGCATCACAGAAGAAACTTTAGAAAAAACATTATTTCTAGATTCATTTCTGCTGTTATTCATTTTCAGGATCTGGCCTCCCTTGTTTCTTTATAATTAATTATACATATATATCAATATAAAAACGGGACCACTGTTCCATAGACTTCATCTGGTCTGGCTTCTTGTCTACACCTGATATTATACTCCTCTGCCTACGTCATCATAATCATTAACTCAGTAACACATTTTGATTTCCCAAGCCAAGCATGGGGTTGTGATGTCAGGTGTAAACAAGCAGCCACAGCAGATGAAGTCTAGGGGACCGTAATTCTGTCTTCATATTATATGGAGAATAAAACACAGAAAATAGATAAAATACAAGCAGAAATACATATACAAGTTATACTTCTTCAGTGTTTACCCTGAGTCATCAGAACTGGTGCTCTTTAAAATAAAATATTATTAAAAAGTGCTACTGCTGTTTGTGCCTTATTCCTTCTGCTAGCCTATGAGGGTGTGCTGTGTTCCATACTGAGACTGCTCCTTGCCTGCCACCTTCTGAAACTGGCTGGTGATAGCCTGCATCACATCCTGAGAGGAATCCTACCTATCCAGCGACCTTGTTTTTATTGAATTCACCACAACCTAACCCAGATAGACCATATTAGGGTAGCTGGTTCATTCCACTGGAGTGTCAAACAGATATGGCACACTAATGAGTCCTGGTAGGACAAAACACGTGTATGTGTCTTCTGTTAGCACTCTTTGCAGACTGTGTGAGAGACTTTTTGGTACCATGCATTTCTGCTTAAAGTTAAACCAGTATAATATACTGTGGTGATTTACATATACAGCCCATGGTGCTTTGCATTATGGGAGTATGTGTGATTTTGTATTTCTTTGAAACTTGGCTTCCCGGCCAGTGCCCTTTGGGTAACCATTGCCTCAGTGCTTGCAAGCTGAGGTTCTTTGTCTTTTAGCTTGTTTTTTTGTTTTCATTGGGTTCACCACAACATAACCCAGATAGACCATCTTAGGATAGCTGGTTCATTCTACTGGGGTGTCAAACAGATGAGGCACACTGATGAGTCCTGTTAGGATGAAACACATGTATGTGTTTTCTGTTAGCACCCTTTTCAGACTGTGTGAGAGACCTTTTGGTACCATGCATTTCTGCTTAAAGTTGAACCAGCACAATATACTGTGATGATTTGCATTATGGGAGTATGTGTGATTTTGTATTTCTTTGAAACTTGGCTTCCTGGCCAGTGCCCTTTGAGGTAACCATTGCCTCAGTGCTTGCACGCTGAGGTTCTTGGTCTTTTAATTTGTTAACTTGTTCTACAATGGCTGAAAACAAAGGAGTTATTTATGTCCTCTCAGTCAAACTTAGAGTGCAGTGACATAATTTTGGAGTAGCTTGCTGCTTTAGATTCCCAATTAAAGCAGTAGTTTGTAGAGTTAATGGTTTGCTGAGTTCTCCAAGTTTCTTACAAACCCAGTCTCTGGTTTGTGTTTAAATAGATCAACTTAAAATATATCATTATCTCCTCCTAAAAAGCTGATCATTTCAGTTTCAATGGTGAATTGAAGTAGTGGAAATCTTTTTCTGTGAGAAATCAGTTTGTCTGTATCACAGCTATCAGATCTTTCTAATTAAAACTCTGATATATTTCTGCCTATGAAACACAGGGCTATTTAATGAATATAAAATAAATCTATATTTAGTTCATTCACAGAAACAGTTTGTCTTTGATGTAGCCTTCATAAATACATTCATGAAAGAACAGTTTTTTTCATGTCAGACTAACAAACAGTACATGCGCTTCAAATACTGTAGCAGACAGGCTCATGTCTGAACTCACAAATTTCAGTTCTTTGGTGGTTTCTGTGTGAAAATACATCATATATGTGTATAACTAGAAACACTATGTGGCAACCTGATGCACTGTGCCTCTGCCCCACAGCTGAGGAAGCTGCAGTGTAATGCCACCTGTCCCTGTTCCACAAGCCCCCTACCTTCTGCTCCTCATTTGAGGCTGCTGCATCCTCTTGTCCACTGCCTTCTCCCACACAGTCAGGGACTGTGCACCCCACTGCCTCCATCCCCTGACCAAAGAATCAGGGCTGCTGCACCCTGCCATGCCCTGCCCAAACAGTTGGGGTTGCTGCACCCTCTCCCCCACCCTCACAGTTAGGGAAGCTGCGCCTGCTGCCCCCTGTTCCTGTCTCCACAGTCAGGGCTGCTGTGCTGTGCTAAGACCTAGAGTGCTAGGTTCCCTGCCTCCACAGCTGGGGTTGCTGTAACATGCTGCCCTAGCCACCAGAGTTGGAGCTTTTGCTACACCCTGCGACTCACTTCCATTGCCCCAAATGGTCAGGGCTGCTGCACCACCTGTACCCCATCTCACAGTCAGGGCTGCTGTGCCATGATGCCCACTGTGTTCTGCACCACAATCAAGACTTTTGCATTATGCTATCCTCTATCCCCTGCCATCAGAGACAGGGCTGCTGCACCCTGCTCCTTTCTACACAGTTGGGGTTGCTATGGCCTTCTGTGCTCTAGAGCCCTATGCCTCTGCTGTTAGGGTTGCTGCACCATGCTGCCACTTGCCACAAGATTCAGGGCATTTGCTGCACCCTGTTGCATGCTTCCACAGTTGAGACAGTTGAACCCTACAGAGGGTGGCAGGGTGCAGCAGTCCTGATTCTTTAGGCAGGGAATGGAGGCAGCAGGGTGCACAGTCCCTCACTAGTGACCATCGAACAGTATGGTTCACAATAAACACAGCTATAGAGTCAAGCCATAAAAAGGCAAAAGTACTGGACTTCAGCAGGGCTGACTTTGCCAAAATGGGTGAGTGCCTAAAGAATGCACTAGCAAGTGGGCAGGAAGGAGGGGTGGAAGAACAATGGGGAATAATAAAAACTGCCATCACAGAGGTAACAAACCTTTGTGTGAAGCAAATAAACAAAACAAAACGATGTAAGAAACCACTATGGTTCTCAAAGGAGGTGGCAGTGAAGGTTCAGGAGAAAAAGAAAGCATTCAGAAAGTACAAGGAATCACAGAAGGAGCAGGACAGAGAATTGTATCAGTTAAAGCAAAAGGAAGCTTGGAAGACAGTCAGAACAGCAAAGGCCCGAACCGAGGAAAAGATAGCCAGCTCAAGTTAAGAAGGGATAAAACCTTTTAGGTACATCAGGGGCGAAGGAAGACCAAGGGAGGGATAGTGAGGCTTAATAAAGGGAGGGGTGGGCAGAGGGTGACAGTGAAAAGGCAGAGATACTAAACAAATATTTTTGCTCAGTATTTACAAATGAAGAGGAGAGGTACCTAAAACAAACAATAGAAACACTCTGGATACAGAAGTTGATACCAGCAAATTTACAGAAGAAAGGGTTCTGAAAGAACTCTTAAAACTGAAGGTGGACAAAGCAATGGGGCCTGATGGGATTCATCCCAGAATTCTAAAAGAACTAAGGGTAGAACTAGTGACACCACTGACTGCCCTCTAACAAATCATGGGAGGATGGGGTGGTACCTAAGGACTGGAGGAGGGCAGATGGGATTCCCCTTCACAAAAGTGGGAGCAGGGCAGAAGCAGGAAACTACAGGCCTGTTAGTTTAACCTCAGTGATAGGGAAGATGATGGAATCACTTCTGAAGGAAAGAATTGTTGAGTACCTAGAGACCAGAGGGGCAAAGGACCCAAGGCAGCAAGGATTCATAGTGGGAAGGTCATGCCAGATGACTCTAATAGATTTCTTTGACTGGGTGACCAAAGTAGTAGATCAGGGAGGGGCTGTGGACAAGGCCTACCTAGACTTTAGCAAGGCACTTGACACAGTCCCACACAAAAGATTAATATACAAGTTAGCCAGCCTGGGAGTGGGTCCCAAGATGATAGCCTGGGTAAAGAATTGGCTGAAGAATAGGACACAGAGGGTAATAGTAAATGGAGTCCACTCTGAAGAAAGGGGGTTATTAGTGGGTACTGCAGGGTTCAGTATTAGACGGTCCTCTTCAATGTCTTTATAGCGACATTGCAGAGGGACTGGAAGAAAAGTATGTCTCTTTGCAGATGACACAAAGATCTGCAACAGAGTTGATGCACAAAGTGGGGTGGAAAGGATGAGAAGGGACTTGGCAAGGTTAGAGGAATGGCCAAATGTATGGCAGCTTAGATTCAATGCTAGAAAGTGCAAGGTAATGCACCTGGGAAACAAAAACCCAGGGGAAGAGTACACAATGGGGGGTGAGATATTAACAACAAAAATGGAAAGGGACCTGGGGTAGTCATATCAGATGACTTAAAGGTGGGCAAGCAATGTGAGAGGGTAGTAAGGAACGCTGGAGGGATACTGGGATGTATAGGGAGAGACATCACCAGTAGAAAACAGGAAGTTGTTATCCCTCTGTACGGACAGCTGGTGAGACCCCATCTGGAGTACTGTGTGCAGTTCTGCAGACCCAGTCTCCGCAAGGACACAGACAGGATGGAAGCTGTCCAGAGGAGAGCAACTAAAATGCTGCAGGGTCTGCACCGGAAGACATATGAAGAGAGACTAAAGGAGCTTAATATGTATAGCCTTGAGGAAAGGAGGGAGGGGGGACATGATAGAAACTTTCAAGTACCTCAAGGGAATCAACAAAGTCCAAGAGGGTAGCATCTTTCAAAAAAAGAGGAGTGCAAGAACAAGGGGCACAATTTGAAGATGGGGGGTGGCTCAGAGGTAATGTAAGGAAGTATTTTTTCACAGAGAGGGTTGTGGATGCATGGAATGGCCTTCTGGAGGAGGTTGTGGAGTCAAAAACAGTGGTTGAATTCAAGCATGCATTGTCATAAGGCAATTCAAGGGGGTGGGGGTAGAAAGAAGTAGGCTGCTGGTTAACTAGGATCTGCAGCTTATCCATTAGGTAGGGAAATGGGCAGACTGGGTGGGCTAAGCGGTCCTTATCGCCCGTCAAATTCTATATGTGGGAGAAGACAGTGGGCAGCAGGGTACAGCAGCCTCGAATGTGGAGCAGAAGGCAGTGGACTTGTGGGGCAGGGGACTGGTGGCAGTAGACTGTAGCTGCCTCAACTGTTGGGCAGACACACAGTACATCGGGATGCCACATAGTGCATCTAGTTATACATGTACATGATTTATTTTCACACAGAAGCCACAAAAGAACTGAAAGCTGTGAGTTCTGACAGTACATGTGCTTGAAATACTGTAGCAGAGTGTGACAAGGACCTGTTTGTCAATCTGACATGGAAAAAAAGATGTTCTTACATGATTGTATTTATGAAGGCCACATCTGTGAGTGAAGAAAATTTAGATTTATTTTATATTCATAAAACAGCTCTGTGCTATATAGTAAGAAACAAATTGAGGTTTGCTTAGAAAGAAAAGAGCTGTGATACATACAAGCTGATCTCACATACAAAGATTTCCATTACTTTAGTTCAGTATTGAAACTGAAATGATCAGCTTTTTAAAGGAACAGAATTATACATTTTAAGCTAATCTATCTAAGCACAAAGCAGAGACGGGTTTGTAAGAAACCTGGAGATCTCAGCAAACCATACACTCTGCAGAGTGCTGCTCTGATTGGAAATCTGAAACAGCAAGCTACTCCAAAATGATGTCATCGCACTCTAAGCTTGACTGAGAGGACAGAAATAACCACTGTTTTCAGCCACTGTAGAGCAAGTTAACAAAGGCTGATTTAAAGAAAACCACGGAACCAAACAGCATACAATTTTCAGGAAACACTAATCATGACACAAGGACTTGAATTTCAGCTTTTTCAGCTTTTATTAAAAATATGCAAAAACCGTTGCATATGATCTTTAACCAATGAGTATAAAATGAAATCATGTTGTAGCCCTATCATTCTGCAAAAGCACAGGACAAAGTTCAAATGCAGGTAGAGATTTTGCTTCAGTGTGAATGGCTGAAGTGCTGTCAGAACAATTCATACACCCCCACAATAAGTGATGTCAGCACAAATTGTTGAGCAGGTAAAAATCACATATATGCAGTACATAGAACAGTGTGCACCAAAACATTTCTGGAACACACAGATGAGTAATAGAAGCAGCTGTTAAAAAGTCACATTGCAAATAGTTGAAGAAACTCAAAGCAAAAGGAACTATCATGTGTTTTGTGTCCTTGCAAAATTATTTCTAATACTTACCTATTCATATAAATTGTGTTTAATTGAATTCTATGAGTTGTATTTATATTTAGTGTTCTTAGTGTACCTCAGTCCCCCTCCCCGGACACATCTAGAAATGAGCTGTTACCAGCTCAGTATGTTTTTCCCTAAAAATAGTTTGAAATAAATTCATTATTTAGAGCATGGTTATAGCTGTAATACACTTGCAAATTAGCCTACCCAGTTTTGACTGTCAGAACATGTACCAACCCTGCAGTTGTAAATCTACAAGTTTCTAAGGCAGTGCCAAGCCCCATAGACCCAAATCATATACCATTATTACAAGGGTCCCAAGAATACTGAAATTTGATTGACTGTCAGCATTCTAAGAGCCTTATGTTAATCTCCTTATTAACATACTTGTAGAGCCTGATCACTTGAGTATTGATTTAAAGAATCAATGTCCTACTTACATTTGCAGCATTATATGTCTGGAACCGATGGCAACCATTCCAGCAAGGCTGACGGTGCCAGGAATAATTTATCCATGTTTGAAAGAAAGGTCATATTAAACACTGAACTGTTACTTTTTCCTGTTTTTATGGCTGAACTGTGCTAGATGATGGGAGACAGCATTTACTAAACTCTTTTGTAGGACACTCCTTTGCAGTACTGTTACCAGAGGGGCCAAAGAAACTGACTTTTGAATTTCAATTTTGAATAAAAGAGTTGCAGCACAGATGAGTAGAATGAAGTTCTCCCCAACCCCCACACAGCAGACTCACTGCTGACTCACAGCCAAAGAACATATTTGTTTTCCCCATGTAACCCTTTAGCATAGGGACTATTTTATGTCAAGAGTTAAGAATAACCTCCACTTATACCTTCCGCACCAGGCTTAAGGCACAACTGACTACCTCCACAAAATGTAATTGTTAAGATAAGGGACTCCAAAGTGTTAGATCCTTTACCGTTGGTACTTGTTATATTGCTACTATGCTTACCCTGTTATGTATCTATGTGACACATGTTATGTATCTTGTTGTATACAATCCCATGTAATAATGTATGTAACTCTCGGGGCCCAGTGAGCTCACCCGATTATCAACATTTAATAAATAATAAATAAATAAAATAATAACTAAAATAAATACTGTGTGTCATTAGAACACTGCAAGAAAAACTAAACCCAATTATAATAATAGCAATAAGGTACAACCTGGGGTTATGTTAATGTTCAAGTCAATCACCTTCTGGGGATAATATGGCACTCGGCTGCACCTCGTGCCACATTATGCCCCCAAGGGGTGATTAACTAGAACATTAACAAAACCCCAGATTGTACCTTATTGCTTAAATATTTTTATACTACCTTTGATAAACAAACATTAAAAGCAAGGAAGCCTCTGTGGATGTGGAGCTATAAACTTCAAAATGGAAAATTATTCAGAAATGGGAGGTTCTGAGCACTTTCAATAAATTTATGAGGCCTGATCCATTGGCTAAAATAAGTACTGGGCCCAAAATAAAGATGTCATAGACACGTCAGAGAACTTGGGGTATGACAGCTCATTGCATCGTCACTCTGGACCGCTGTAACACCTATGGTATCTGAGCTGAAAATAAAGGAATAATGCCTGACAGGGTGGGTGTTATGCTGGGATAACATCCCACCTCGGGAGGTTGGGCCCGAGGCCACTGGCCGAGGGCGTCCAACACCCAGAAGGGATGTTATCCCAGCATAACACCCACCCTGTCAGGTATTATTCCTATTATATAATGGCTTATTGTTTTATAATTAAAAAAATAATTTTAAAGAATGTTTTTGTTAGTGTGTAAAAATATTTTTGTTTCTCAAGAGAAAAAAAAAAAGGTCAGGAGCATGCTCCATACCCTACAAACAATCAGCAGGGATGTTATGCCAGGATAACATCCCTGCTGTGACAGCCAACTGACCAATCAGAAGCCAGGATTCTTTCTTGCCATTGTATAATAAAGAATATTACACTACAGAGGATATGGGTGACTCACAGAAGTACATAAGGCAATCGAAGGTATGGAACATTTTAAAGAACTGCTTGAAAAGTGGTTAAAACAGCACTTTACCACAAGTATTATAAAACAATAAGCCATTATATAATAGGAATAATGCCTGACAGGGTGGGTGTTATGCTGGGATAACATCCCTTCTCGGGTGTTGGACGCCCTCGGCCAGTGGCCTCGGGCCCAACCTCCCGAGGTGGGATGTTATCCCAGCATAACACCCACCCTGTCAGGCATTATTCCTTTATTTTCAGCTCAGATACCATAGGTACTACAGTTGTGACATTTCCTGTGGCAGAGCAGGAAGGGGCGGATCAGTGGGGCCTCCACAAGGTGATCTCATTTACAGGGCACTAGTAATTTAACTTGTTATAACAAGTTAAACAAAGCACAATTAAACCATTACTTGCATTTTTTTTCCTTCTAATTACTCTGACTAGAGTTACAAACCCAGCAACTTATTTGGAATGGATTTCATTAACTGCAGGTACTGTGGAACAATTTTCAGAAGGACATTCTTACAGGATTTGGACACTGTCCTACATGCTGGGCCTTTGGAGATCTTAGGTCTCAGCTCCGGGCAGCATGGGCAGAGTTGCGCCTCAAATTTCATATTGAAGAGGAAATACATTATAAGAACCACCCACCATTTCCCAGCATCCAACAGAAAAACCTCAACCGCAGAGGGTAGTTGGTCCAGGAGGTTGGCAGGTGGTTAGGAGGAGCAAATCAGGTGCCCCATCACTCTCTGCTCTCCAACACATTACCTCCAAAACCATATAAACACTACAAACAGGTATCTGCCTCTATCTCTGAAATCAAATAAAGAGGCAGAAGACACTGCAGAAAGCAGGACACTATGCACAGGAGCTAGCACAACAATACTCACCCAAATCAGAACCAAAACTAAACTAGCACAAAGGAAATCCAAAAAACTTCTGTCATAGGAGACTCCATGATTCGGGAGTTGATACCCATCTCCAGCCAGGGTGATGGTCAGATGTCTCCCAGGTACATCAGCATGGAGAGACACTGACCGCATTGCTAAATTGTTCACAAAGCAGGAGAAAACATTGATGTCCTAGTACACATAGGGACTAATGATCTCGCAACCCGGTCAGTTGTGGAGACCAAGGAACACCTGACTAGGCTGGGTGACAAACTATCATCTATTTCGTCGGCATCTCCTTCTCTGAGATCCTGCCAGTCTGGGAGAAGGGAGCAGATGGACGGAAGGTCAGGAGAAGGGGAGATAGGGGAGCTAAACACGTGGCTCAAGGACTGGTGCCAGGAAAAAGGACACAGATTTGTAGGAACTGGCAACAGTTCTGGGAGCAAAGTTCTTTAAATTTGATGGACTGCATCTGACTAAAGAGGAGTCAGTGCATTGGGGCAGAAGTTTGACGTCTTTGCAGAATATTTAAACTAGCAAATGGGGAGAGGGTGCAGCACCCCACACGTTGAATGGAAGAACACCTCCCCTCAGCTAGTGGTCAAACTGAATTCAGTGTGTTTGCCATTCATTTGCATCACCAGGTAAGAAAAAGGTTTGTCTCCCCATACGATGCACAGGGGTAATGCCAAACCTCACCCAACAACTAACACACCAAAATCTGGCCAATGGAAAATCATGTACACAAATGCTCACAGCCTGGGAAATAAGATCCCAGACCTGCAGGCAATAATGTCAGAGGCTAAACTGGACATAGTAGCAATTAGTGAGACGTGGTTTACCAGTAACCACACTTGGGAGACTTCAGTACCTGGCTATGTATTGTTCAGAAGAGACCGAGGTGCAAAAAGGGGGGGAGGAGTGGCCCTGTATGTTAATGAAAATATCAAAGCTACAGAAATTCAGAATACACATAAGGAGCCAGAAGAACTGTGGGTCACCTGGAAACAGGAAATGGGACAGCCATAAGAACTGGGGTTGTCTACAGGCCCCCAGACCAGAGGGAGGACATAGACACATTACTGTTAGAAGATATACAAACATGACAGCTAAAGGGAGGTTCTGATAATGGGAGACTTCAACATGCCAGATACAGATTGGTCAATACCAGCAGGAACATCTGCCAGAACTAGACTCATAGTGGATTCCTGCAGGGGAGGGCCTCAAACAACTGGTACAGCAACCCACAAGAGACAGGGCTATCCTAGATCTAGTACTGACTAACAAAGAAGGGATCACAGATCTCCAGGTAGAAGGTCACCTGGGCAGTGACCATCACATGGTATGGTTCAATTTGGCTACACATCTAAATCATCCCATTCCAAGGCAAAAATATGGGACTTCAGAGGAGCTGACTTTGATAAGATGGCCAACAGAGTTAAGCTAGCCCTGGCAAAAAGAAACACAGGTGAGGAGGTACAGGCAAAGTGGGCAAGCATTAAGGATACAATACCTGAAGCAACATCCCATTGTGTTAGACAGAAAAGGAAGTGCAAAAGAAGAAGGAAACCACTTTGGTTCTCAAATACAGTAGCAGAAAAGGTCAGAGCCAAAAGGCTGGCCTTGCGGAAATATAAGGAACACAGCGGGATGAAGATAGGGGCATACCAAACTGCCCTAAGGGAAGCAGGTAAGGCAGTAAGGCAGGCAAAGTCCCAAACTGAGGAAACACTAGCACAAACAGTAAAGAAGGTGACAAGACTTTCTATAGATACATTAGTGAAGGAGAAAGTCCAGAGGGGTATTGCTAAGCTTAATGGAGAAAGGGAGCATGTGAGGAGGAGGACCCTGTAAAGGCATCTATCCTAAATAGATACTTTTGCTCAGTATTCACTGAAGAAGGTAAGGTAGGCCCACAGCTCAGCATCATGGACACAGGGGGAGGGAGGTGAGCACTACTCCTTCACAAAGAAAGGGTCTACAAGAGCTTGCTAAGCTCAGGGTGGATAAGGCAATGGGACCGGATGGCATACATCCCAGGGTACTTAAGGAGCTAAAGGAGGAACTAGCAGAGCCATTAGCAGAATTGTTTAGTGAGTCTCTGAGCACAGGAGAGGTCCCAGAAGACTGGAGAAGGGCTCATGTGATCCCCTCCACAAGAGTGGTAGCAGGGGAGGCGGGGAACTACAGACCGGTCAGTCTTACCTCAGTAGTGGGCAAGATTATGGAAGCACTCCTTAAGGAAAGGATAGTGCAACACCTGGAATCCATAGGGCACAGGATCCAAGACAGCATGGGTTTACAAAGGAAGGTCCTGTCAAACTAATCTCATAGATTTCTTTGACTGGGTAACCAGAGTGGTGGACCAAGGGGGAGCAGTTGATGTCGCCTACCTTGACTTCAGCAAAGCGCTTGGACACTGTTCCACATAGAAGATTGATAAACAAGCTGGTAGGCTCGGGTGGTCGAAGTTGGTCAACTGGGTGGCAAACTGGTTGACTGGCAGAAACAGAGAGTGGTGGTAAATGGTATACAGTCAGAAGAGATGCAAGTCACAAGTGGGGTACCTCAGGGATCAGTCCTGGGGCCAGTCCTATTCAACATCTTCATTAGTGACCTAGCAGATGGACTAGAGGGTAAGGCTTGTCTGTTTGCAGATGACACCAAGATCTGCAACAGAGTAGATGATCCAGATGGGGTGGGCAGAATGAGAAGAGATCTGGATAAACTAGCAGAATGGTCAGAAGAGTGGCAACTGGGATTTAATGCAAAGAAGTGCAAAATCATGCACATAGGGAAGAGAAACCCTGAAGCCACTTATAGGCTGGGAGGAGTTGCTAGCAGTCACAAAGGAAGAAAGAGACTTGGGCATCATCATCACTGATGACCTGAAATCATCCAAGCAGACCTCAAAGCAGTAGGTAAGGCTAGGGGGTGTTAGGTGTATTAGTAGGGGTATCACAAGTCGTAAGAGGGAGGTAATAATCCTCTGTACAAGACAATATGGTTAGGCCCATCTGGAGTACTGCGTGCAGTATTGGAGGCCACACTTCACAAGGACATTAACCAAATTGAGGCAGTCCAGAGAAGGGCAACCAAAATGGTGCAGGGACTGCATCAGAAGACATATGAGGACAGATTAACGGAGCTCAATATGTATACCCTTGAGCAAAGGAGGGAGAGAGGTGATATGATCGAGACATTTAAACACCTTAAGGGCATAAACAAGGTGAAAGAGTCTAACATGTTTAAATATAAGAAAAATAGCAGGACAAGAGGACACAGCATGAGATTAGAGGGAGGCCGATTAAGGGGAATGTGGGAAATTCTTTTCACAGAAAGGGTGGTAGATGCATGGAATGGCTTACCACAAGAAGTAGTGGCTATGAATACAGTGCAGGGCTTCAAACAGGCATGGGATAGGCATAAGGGAGCAATACAAATGACTATGAATAGATAGGTCACTGACATCGCAAAGGCCGATGGCACATTTATAAGGTAGAAAAAGAAATGGGCAGACTGGATGGGCCTTGCGGTCCTTATCTGCCGTCAACTTCTATGTTTCTATGTTTCTAAGTATAGAACACCTGGAAACAACCCTTGCTTTTTTCTGCTTGTATTACAAAATTCAAGGATTACATTTACTCGGCTTCATATTGTCAGTGTGGATTAGTTGGTAACACATATGCCTCTGTGTCAGAAGGTCATTTGTTCTAGTCCTACACAGAGTGTGTGCTCATACAATAAATACTGGCACCTAAGTGCAGTACTATGGAAATGCTGTATTGTTGGGTGTGCCATCCTTCAGATGAGGCATTAAACTGAGATCCTGTCTGCCTTTTCTGGTGGCTGTTCAGGCAGATGTTTAAGATCCCATGGCATGTCTCGAAAAAGAGTAGGGGGAATTTTAATGACAAAACAGAAACAATTTTCATATAGATAATCCTCTAATAAACTTAAAGAAAAGCTAAAGAACACAAGCAAAACAAAAACAGGAAAAAAAAAGATGAATATGAAATACATACTAGATGCCAGAAAAAAAAAAAAAAAGAAAACCTTATCCAAATACTACAACTGAAAAAAAAACATCTTCAGATATAAGTAGGGGTTATAATGACCATACATTCTGCTATCTTACTGATGTCCCCGGTGTCGAGACCAGATTCCCCTCATTCACTAAAATATCACCAACAGTATAATCTGGTTCAGTTTCAGTTGGTCCACATCTGTATCCCTTGCAATCCCTCCTACGGATGAGGGTGATAACAGGCAGTATTGTCTAGGTCTCCGTTCCCAATCAACGGCAACAAAATATTTCAATATTCATTGCAGAATTAAATAAGCTATGATTCAACCACGTTTCAAAGAAAGTGATAGAAAAGTGTTTAAAACAGCAGGCAAACACACAAATCAATCAATCAATCAACCAATCAATCTTTATTTTACCTGGTGAAACACCATTGAGTAAAACTCATTTGCAAGATGGACCTGGGTATGTTTACATGATATTACAGGGCAATTATAATATAACACAGGGAGTAATACAAACAATAAATAATGCATCAGATAGAACAAATACCTATAGAACAATTTGCAGTGGGAAAAACAATAACTATATACGTAGATATTATGTACACATTAGTACAGTGAGACTTGAGTGAGAAGAGTAAGGAATTAGTCGAGACAATTGGGGAGAGGCCTTGAGCAGTAAGGAGGAGTATAAGTCAGCGTTGGAAACAGTTGAAGGTCTCAATTAAGAATTGTGCCAGCAGAGATTTAAAGGTGGCCAGCTTGATAGGTAGTGCTATTTTTAGTGTCTTTTTGACACTGTTCCAGAGAACAGTCAGGACATGGCTTATGGAGGCTTTGCTAAGGTGTGTTCTGACACTGGGGACATAGAAACATAGAATTTGATGGCAGATAAGGACCGCTTGACCCACCCAGTCTGCCGATTTCCCTACCTAATAGATAAGCTGCAGATCCTACTTAACCAGCAGCCTACTTCTTTCTACCCCCAACCCCTAGAATTGCCTTATAACTGTCCCATGCATGTTTGAATTCAGCCACTGTTTTTGACTCCACAACCTCTTCCGGAAGGCCGTTCCATGCATCCACAACCCTCTCTGTGAAAAAGTACTTCCTTACATTACCTCAGAGCCACCCCTCCTCTATCTTTAAATTGTGCCCTCTTGTTCTTGCACACCTCTTTTTTTGAAAGATACTACCCTCTTGGACTTTGTTGATTCCCTTGAGGTACTTGAAAGTTTCTATCATGACCCCCTCTCCCTCCTTTCCTCAAGGCTATACATATTAAGCTCCTTTAGTCTCTCTTCATATGTCTTCCGGTGCAGACCCTGCACCATTTTAGTTGCCCTCCTCTGGACAGCTTCCATCCTGTCTATGTCCTTGCAGAGACTGGGTCTCCAGAACTGCACACAGTACTCCAGATGGGGTCTCACCAGCTGTCTGTACAGAGGGATAACAACTTCTTTTTTTCTACCGGTGATGCCTCTCCCTATGCATCCCAGTATCCCCCAAGCCCTCCTTAATGCCCTCTCACATTGCTTGCCCACCTTTAAGTCATCTGATATGACTACCCCCAGGTCCCTTTCCATTTTTGTTGTTGTTAGTATCTCACCCCCCATTGTGTACTCTTCCCCTGGGTTTTTGTTTCCTAGGTGCATTACCTTGCACTTCTTAGCATTGAATCTAAGCTGCCATACATTTAACCATTCCTCTAACCTTGCCAAGTCCCTTCTCATCCTTTTCACCCCACAATGTGCATCAACTCTGTTGCAGATCTTTGTGCCATCTGCAAAGGAACATACTTTTCCTTCCAGTCCCTCTGCAATGTCGCTTATAAAGACATTGAAAAGGACTGGTCCTAATACTGAACCCTGCGGTACCCCACTAGTAACCCCCCCCCTTTCTTCATAGTGGACTCCATTTAATATTACCCTCTGTGTCCTATTCTCCAGCTAATTCTTTACCCAGGCTATCATCTTGGGACCCACTCCCAGGCTGGATAACTTGTATATTAATCTTTTGTGTGGGACTGTGTCAAATGCCTTGCTAAAGTCTAGGTAGGCCATGTCCACAGCCCCTCCCTGATCTACTACTTTGGTCACCCAGTCAAAGAAATCTATTAGATTCGTCTGGCATGACCTTCCTGCTGTGAATCCATGCTGCCTTGGGTCCTGTGCCCCTCTGGCCTCTAGGTACTCGACAGTTCTTTCCTTCAGAAGTGATTCCTTCATTTTCCCTATCACTGAGGTTAAACTAACAGGCCTGTAGTTTCCTACTTCTGCCCTGCTCCCACTTTTGTGAAGGGGAATCACATCTGCCCTCCTCCAGTCCTCAGGTACCACCCCATCCTCCCATGATTTGTTAAAGAGAGTAGTCAGTGGTGTCACTAGTTCTACCCTTAGTTCTTTTAGAATTCTGGGATGAATCTCATCAGGCCCCTTTGCTTTGTCCACCTTCAGTTTTAAGAGTTCTTTCAGAACCCTTTCTTCTGTAATGGGCTGGTATCAACTTCTGTATCCAGAGTGTTTCTATTGTTTGTTTTAGGTACCTCCCCCTCTTCATTTGTAAATACTGAGCAAAAATATTTGTTTAGTATCTCTGCCTTTTCACTGTCACCTCTGCCCACCCCTCTCCCCTTTATTAAGCCTCACTATCCCTCCTTGGTCTTCCTTTCACCCTGATATACCTAAAAGGTTTTACCCCTTCAACTGAGTTGGCTATCTTTTCCTCGGTTCGGGCCTTTGCTATTCTGACTGCCTTCCCAGCTTTCTTTTGCTTTAACTGATACAGTTCTCTGTCCTGCTCCTTCTGTGATTCTTTGTACTTCCTGAATGTTTTCTTTTTCTCTTGAACCTTCACTGCCACCTCCTTTGAGAACCATAGTGGTTTCTTACATCATTTTGTTTTGTTTATTTGCTTCACACAAAGGCTTGTTACCTCTGTGGTGGCAATTTTTATTATTCGCCATTGTTCTTCCACCCCTCCTTCCTGCCCATTTGCTAGTGCATTCCTTAGGCACTCACCCATTTTGGCAAAGTCAGCCCTCCTGAAGTCCAGTACTTTTGCCTTTGTATGGCTTGACTCTATTGCTGTGTTTATTGTGAACCATACTGTTCGATGGTCGCTAGTTCCCAGATGGCTACCCACTTCTACATCTGTGATCCTCTCTCCATCTCCATTTGAGAGAACCAGGTCTAAGACTGCTCCCTCTCAAGTGGGTTCCAATACTAGTTGTCTAAGGCATGCCCCCTGTAGTGCATCTAGAATAACCCCACTCTTAGAAGTGGCTGCTGCAACTGCACTCCAGTTAACATCTGGCATATTCAGATCACCCATCAGCAATATCTCCCCTTTTTCTGCCATTCTAAGTATACTTTCTATCATTTCCTTGTCCATTTCCTCCCCCTGAGAGGGGGGTCTGTATACAGCCCGTGTGGACTGTGGTGCCATTGCCTATCTCCCGATTGACCCACGGTGCTTCTTCTCCTTCCTGTTTACCCTTTTGTTCTGTTGCTTTGATTCCTTCCCTTATGTAGAGAGCTATTACTCTTCCTCCTCTTTTACTCTCCCTGTCCCTCCTGTAGATAGTGTATCCTGGTATGTTTACGTCCCAGTCATGGTTCTGTGTGTACCATGTTTCTGCGACTGCCACGATATCCAGATGTTCCTCCTCCTCCATCAAGGCCACTAATTCAGGAAGCTTGTTACCTAGACTACGGGCATTGGTACTCATTGCTCTCCAGTTTATGATGGCTTTACCTTCTGTAGCAGCATCCCCTACTGACCTTTCTACCTTGGTCTTTTTCTCATTTGGTACCCTGTTTTGTAGGGGGAGGCTGGGATTTTCCTGCTGCTTATCAGTGCATCCCCCTTGACTAGTTTAAAAGCTTGCCAATGAAGCATTTAAACCGATTGCAAAAGACTTGTTCCCTTCCTGGACAGATGCAGACCATCCTGCCAGTATAGGCTGGTGTCCCTCCAGGTGGAACCCCAGTCCCCAATGAAGCCAAACCCATGTGCTCCACACCATTTTTTCAACCATTCGTTAAACTGCATGGTGCAATGTACACTTGCTTCACCCATGTCACTGACAGGCAGCACCTCTGAGAAGGATACTGTGTGTGCTACTTGTCTTAGGCCCCTCCCCAGCTCTACAAAGTCCTTCTGCACTACTCTAATCTCATGATGAGCCAAGCCATTTGTCCCTAGGTAGACAATGACGTCCAGCTCAGACTCCCGTGCAACTGTTCTCGTGATCCTAAGGATGCGCTTCCTGTTCCTCCAAGCCACGGCACCAGGCAGGCACTTTACTTCAGTTTTCTCTGCTTCCCCCAGTTCTATCCCCCTAATAATTTAGTCCCCACCAGGAGCTGCTTCCTTTCCCTTTGGTGTCCTCTGCCTCCTTCCTGAGGGCCTCCCTTGTGACAGTTGTCTGCAACCTCCTTAGTCTCTTCTGCGGATGCATCCATAGGGGAACTATGCTCCCCCAGAATGGTGTAAGGATTATAGAGTGGAACAACTGACTGGGTGTGCCTCTGTTCCACCACCCTTACCCTCCCTGAGCCCACTGTGGTCCAACTGCTGTGCTTTCTTCGTAACCTCTGAGGTAGTGGTGGTGGCTCTGGTGCTCCCTGGATGGGGGAGGTTCCCTTACTACTGTTCAGTGCGGCCTGAAGACGGGCAACTTCCTCCCTCAGGACAGAGAGCTGTCTGCAAGCAGGACAGCATCTCAGCCTCCAGAAGGACTCCCGGAAGACTGCTACCCCACAGTCATTACATTGCACTACTCCTCACATATCTGTCTACCTTGTTTATTTTTTTTTTTTTTTGTGTGTGATTGGTTTGTTTAATAGAAATATATTTATATATTATATAATGTATATGCTTATATTGTCAGTGCAGTGTGTTAGAGAGAATATGACAGTGATATGCACCTTGCCCTCTTGAGGAAATTATGTCAGATCCCCAGGTATAAAGGAACTATTTCCAGGGGTGGGAAGGGTTTGGGCCTAAACTGTGCCCTCATGAAACAATCAGCTAAAAGCTCTGACCTATCGCTAAGAAGAGTGCCTTCCTGTCAAATAGTGTGATATGTGAGAAGCTCCTAAGGGGGTAGTTCCTCTCTGTGCAGACAGGCAGACAGTCCAGAATATACTGGGGCAAACTATATGTTATTGCTTGATATGTCCAGGTAATTGCATTTTTCTGACATCTAAGTTTAAGGGATAGCCACCCAAGCTCTGAGTATAAGGAGCACTGATGGGTGGAGAATAGGGCACCAGTAATAAATCTCAATGCATGGTAGTAGAGAGTGTTAAGCATAGCCAGAGTGGTACTAGGGCCTTGGCTGTATATGAAATCCACATAATCAAGGCGAGGAAGAAAGGTGGATTGGACCAGATGGATTTTAGCTTCACGAGTGAGTAGATGCCTAATGCGGAAGAACAGACCGAGACTTTGCTTCAGTTTTTTCACAGTTTCCTTGCTATGAATAGTAAAGGGCAATTTATGGGCAACCCAGAATCCCAGGTACTTAAATTTAGTTAAAACTTGAAGTTTTCCCCAAGTAGGGTAGTAATTTGAGGTCCAAGACAGAGACTGAATGTTTTCACAAGAGGCGAAAGAAGCATTGCCTTTGTCTTTTTGGCATTTAGTAAGAGCTTTAAATGAAGGAGGTTTTGTTGCAGATGGTTAACGTCTAGTTGTAAATCACTACAAGCAAGCTCTGAGGTGGGCCTGTCCAAGTAAAGAACCAAATCATCTGCAAACAGATGAATATTGGCAGACTTTGTACCAAGATTAATGTTGTTGATGTAGGTCACAAATAGTAAAGGGCCTAAGACTGACCCTTGGGGCACACCACTCATAACAGGTTTTAGCTGAGAGAGGTCCCCATCAGCTTTGATCTGTTGTTGATGGCCAGTTAGGTAATCAGAGAACCCATTCAGCGCTTGGGCATCTAAGCTGATGTTTTGCAAGGAAAGCAGGAGCAGGCCATGATCCACGGTATCAAAGGCCTTGCTAAGGTCAAGAAAAAGGGCACAGACATGATTTTTGGCATTCACAGCTTTTAACCAGTCATTAGAGACCTTGGCAAGGGATGAAACCATACTATGTCATGGCCTGAAACTGAACTGCACTGGGTTCCGGAGGTTGAAAGTTTCCAGATGCTGTCTAAGCTGAGAGTTGACAATTTTTTCAAGTATTTTGGAGAGTATGGGAAGGACAGATATAGGTCAGTAATTGTTTAAGTCACATGCATTGCCAGATTTAAAAAGAGGAACTACGTGAGCTGTTTTCTAGACCAGAGGGAGAAGGTCCTGCGAGAGGGACAAATTGAAAAGGTGTGTGATGGGAGGGGACAACACATGATAGCCAATTTTTAGATAATAGGGGTCAATACGGTCAGCACCTGTACTCTTTCTGGTATCTAGATGCAGAAGAAGGTCCTCTACTGCTTTTATTGTGACTGTGCGGAAGGAAAAAGGAGCGTCATAGGCAGGGGCGGCAAGTGAGCTATCGGGCGAAACCTGGTTCGTAAGTTTCATGCATAGGGTATTAGCAGGGAAAGAGTCAAATGCTAGCCCAGCAGTAGCAAAATGGTTACTGAGGAGGTCTAGGATGGTTTGCTTATTGGTGGTGAAGGAGTCACCAGTGGAGATTTTTGCAGGGATGGAGTTTGCCAGATAGTGTCCTTCCACCTCCTTTAAGGTTCTCCAAACTTTTTCAGGGCAGTCAGTGTAATAAGCTAATTCATTTCCAAAGTATCTAGCCTTTCCAGCATGAGTAAGTTTGGTGCATTGGTTCCTTATAGCTCTAGAGGCAGACCAGTCTGCTGGGAGCTTAGTTTTCCATGCTTTTCTCCATAGCGCATAGCGGTAAACCAAAGGTAGGATTTGTTCCTGGTGCGAACTATAGTCAGTGAAACTTGTCGATCTAAGACCCCAAGGACTATACCCTGGAAGAGCTCATGCACCTCAGCCACAGAGATGGCCAAGTAGAAATCTTGCCAGTATGAGTTTTGGCAGTCAAAAAGGAAGGCATTAGGGTCAAAGTTATGGTGACATCTAATATAGGTATATCTGGAAGAGGATGTTTGCTTAGAAATGGCCCTTACGCAGGCTATGAGACAGTGATCACTCAGGTCATTGAGGAATACTCCAGAGTGGGTAATGAGGTGGGGTTTGCTTACTAAGATCAGGTCTGGAAGAACGCTATGGGCTGGATTTTTGTTGTTAGGATGGGTGGATTCAGTAATGATTTGTGCTAGACTGAAAGTGTCATAGAGGTATTTTAGAGGGGAAGAACTTGGTAAGAACCAGTCAAGATTAAAGTCTTCCAGGACAAAGACCTCTGAGGGTAGTTTATCCATTATATATGTCAGATGCTGCATCACCTTCAGCTCTGCTGAAGGAGGCCTGTAGCAGCCAATAATAGTGAGGAAGTAGTACCTTTAGAGTCAGACATTCAAACTCCTTTGGTACAGAGAAGGAGTCAACTACGGAGGCAGAAAATTTATCGTGAATATAGATCATGACCCCTTCCCCTTTAGTCAGCCTGTCTGCTCTAAAGTCATTATACAATGGGATATTAATTTCATGATCTGAGGTGGAAGGCCTAAGCCACGTCTCAGAGACCACTAGCTCATCTGGTGAGGTGTGACTGTTCCACGTCTGTAAGGAGTTGAGCTTCATTAGTAAACTACACATGTTTAGATGGAGTAGTCTCAGTCCCTTTAGAGTAATCATTTCAGCAGGAGAAGTGATGGGAGAGATAGACCATGGGTTCAACTCCACATTACCAGAGCAAGGAAGTAGCAGGAGCAGAATTTTCTTCAAGGCAGTTAATAATAGTTTAAGAAGCCTGGATCTACCCCTTTTGTGGCAGTAAGAAGTGGGAGTATTGTTAGTGGACGCCGAATGCCAGTTAATAATGCTCAGGAATGCATAAAGTAATACCCCGGCAGACAGACAGATGAAAGTGTAGTTTAACGTGGAACAGAGACAAAAGACATGCATTGTGCCTGTAGCTAGGGGAAGGGGAACATAATAGAGGGAGAGGGTGCAATATGAAGCCTATAACCGAAAGAAAGGCCAGTTTGGAGGGAGAAGGACAGTTTTTATTATGGCAGCGTTGTGTAGCTCTGTATAAGGGTCCAGGGTAATGAAGAACAAACTGAGCAAACAGCAGAGGCAAAGCACAGTAGCTTGCACTTTGGCTTAAGGCTCTCACTGATATGCAGAGGCAAAAATATTCTTGGCAATCACGAATATGGGCACAAATGAGATGTTTCCTCAAGAATTTAAGGCTAAGTAGATTGGCCAATAGGGAGTAGGCATAGCCAGTGGAAGGGGAGACCATCGCATTTAAAGAGTGCCAGGATGTGGGAGGATGGGTGGGAGAAAATTCAAAAAAGTCTTAGCTGAACAACAGAGTCCTGGTGAGAACTAGAAACAGCAATTCTAGCCAGAGAGAAGCAGGCTTAAAGTGCTGGCCAAATGGAGCTACAGCCATAAAAGCATCCACCAATAGCACTCCAGGAGAGGATGGAAAGGCCAATCAGTGTTCTTCTGGAGTCCTGGGTTGTACTAGGGAGCGTACCTGCTTTAGTGAGCTTGCGGTTGTACAGGGGACATGGCACAGTCGGCTGCTCAGCCATGGTCACCGAGATCCAGGAAGTGCCCAATCAAGCGCAAGGACAGTGCCTGCAGGAATAGAAGGAGTTTGGGATTAATAAGGTACAATACAAAAGGTCTAAATTGGGGGGCATGGAGGTCGAAGTGGGACACAAAAGTGAGATAGTTTGGGTGGGGGATAGCAGGAAGGCTGTTAGGAGGGTCATTTAGCCTGGTGCTACTGATTCAGCAACGAGGAATCGGAGGGGCCGGGGACTGGGTTGAAGAGCTGATGAAGTGAAATATAACTTTTGGTGTGAAGGTCAAAGATCAGAGGAAAATGATTTTAAAATACTGCACGTTAAATCATCTAAGATATGATCAAAACATGTGTAACCCCCCTGCAAATGGGGGTTCCCAAAAGACTTCCAGGAGCTTGCTTGAATGCTCCAAGCCTGAATGGTGTTTGGCATTTAAGCCATTTATCAGTGAGTGTTTTTAGAACCTCTGGTACTGTCTCTTTAAGAGCTGTCTGCTTGCAGACATAATTAGTTTGTATGGGGGACTGTGTGTTTCTTTGATTGAGTACCACTCAAGCTGCTGCCAATTCACTTGATTCTTGCAGTCACTAGGAGTGCAAAGGGAACCTATCTGAAAGATGTAACTGTTGCCAGAAATTATTTAGAGTAATAATGAAATTACAGTTTGTCTAACCTGCTTTCTTTGCAGTCAGAACTGTGTCTGCTAGTTCCCCATTCTAGTTTTGAACTGCTGAACTGGACCAATCAGTGTGGGTAAGCTAGCTCTAAAATGGTGCCTTGGACGAATCAGAACTTGGACTCATAATCTGAGCCAGCCACAAGAGGATTGTATGGGCAGTGACTCTGGGAGATGTAGTTTAGACTTCAGTGCCTTTTGGACCAACAGCAGCAGTCTATTGTGAGTGACAGCCAATCCAGTCAAGAACTGGGAGGAACTCAAAGGAAGTGCCCGTTTTGTCGGTTGGAGTTTCAGTTGAGCATTGGCAGTGAAGAAGGAAGGAGCCCTGTGCTTTTCAGTGTGCAGTTTAGTCAAAAAACGTGTGTAAGGCCCAGAGTTCCGTCTGCAGCTTGTTAGGACTGAATCCGTCCTGTGAAAAGAATCAAAGGATCTCTGAAGAGTAGAAACCAGGCTCACCCTGTAGAAGACTGGAGGAATTGCTGAAAATTGCACTCGGTCTGTCAGAACTGAATCTGCTGTGTGTTCTCCGGGTATTGTGCAGTAATGCGATCGGGATACAGATGCAGCCTGCCTGGTATAGTGCTTTCTTTTATATGGATGTGTGAAGAGGTTTGTGTACCTCAAGTGAGCCCTGCTGACATTGAAGGACCCTATCTTATTTGGAGGTCGTGAGTACTAATTCAGGGTCGCTCCCTGTTGAATTGCCACATTAAATCCAAATGGAATTACTGTACTGCTGACTGTTTAATTCTCCTTTCTCTGTGTGAAAGGACCCCTCCCAGCTGCCACGGTTTGGACTAGCCACTAGGCTTGGGTACCCAGGGACAGTAACTGATAGGATAAGCCTGTGCACAGAGCCATAGGTAGATTATTAAGTGATAAGCTAATTAACCTGATTTCCCGTCCTTGTTATATCCCCTAAATAAATCAGAGCTGCTTGTTTCAGCAAAGTTATACTGCCTGAGGTATTTGTCTATGTTAAAGTACTGTACTGTGATTGTTGCACTGTATCTCATTTCACAGGAGGTCCCAGTGCCGGAACCAGACCTGGGGTAAGTGTATACTGTGAAGGTAATTCTGATATATTGTGTGGGCCACTAGTGGGAAGAAAGGGGTTGCAGTGTCCCAGAGGGCTGTGACCAAGTTAGTTTAACTATTGCAAACCCTGACCTCTGGGTGGAGGCACCGCCATTGGATCCAGGCCCCTCAACCTGTTAGTGGCAAATCAGGCAGGGTAGTAGCCCTGGGATAGTGCCATCTAGGGGTTACATCTTGGAGGCTCACCGCTGGGATTGTGTGTCCTCTAGTGGCCATATTTACTGAACCACTGTTAAGAAAAAAATGGGTACCCGACAGAAGTGGCTGTGCACGGCTGGTGGAGTGGTGTACCGGGAGGAGATCGACCCCAAAATGCTATGCTTATCCTGGACATCCCCTGGGTATCAATACGGACACTGTGCAGGGAGTACTTTCAAGGTGGAAGGTTTACAAAACCCTGTGGTGGTGGGTCGGCATGCTAATCTGCTCACCCACACTTTCCTGGCCCTAGTAGAGTTTAAGGATCCCATAGATAGCTCCAAAGTGCCACAGACCATTACCCCAGAGGGAGCCCTCACTGCTTGGAGAGTGATAACTAAGGACAGTAAAGACCAGGGAATCAGCCCCACCACTATCTGAAACTTTTGAGGAGAAATTTGCTGAATGGTTGCTGGGAGGGAAACTGTGGAGGACTTGAAGAAACTATTCTTGCCACCTGGGGGTGTTCCTCCCCCAACACCCTCTCCTGCTCCAGTGCCCGTAATGGTGGCTGAACCAATGCAGACTCCTATTTCTGCACCTGCCATTAGTCCCGACTCTTACCGAAGGTTGAGGATTTTCTCTGGCACCCTCCCCACCCCCCAAGGGAAGGATGACTGGGAGACCTGGATAGACTATGTTGCCCCCCAAGTGCTAGAATGGCAATGCTCGGAAGGCTAAAGGAAAGAGGGTTAGTGAGAGCCTCCGAGGTCCTGCCCTGGCTACCATCCATGCTAAACGGGCCAGTAACCCTGAAGCGACTGCACAGGCCTATCTTGAGGCCTTGGAGAATGTGTATGGGAGCCCAGATTCTGATGAGGACCTATGGTGGAGAGTAAGAAATGCACAACAGTACCAAGGGGAGTTGTTGTCTGTGTATGTCTCTTGGCTGGAAAAATTGTTGCAAGAATGCCTCAGAAAGGGTAGTTTGCCAGCGATTGAACTGGACCGAACCAGACTGGACAGAATCCTTAAGTCTGCCCTTCTCAGAACTGCTGTTGCTTCAGTTACGCCTGGCAAATCGACTGGAATCCCCACCCTCCTATGATGAGTTAATGAGAGAAATTCGAGGAGTTGAGAAAAGGCGACCTCGGGAGGTACCTGCACCAACAGCTGTGGCTATGACCGAGTGACTGGGGTGACCCATCAAGTGAAGTTCAGGGCAGAGGTTGACAGTCAATGAGTGTTCTGACAAGGAAAAGATATGCCACAATGGGGCGAACTGTTGAGAGAGATCGGGAATTCAAAACAGTCCCTTTATGAAGGCCACGCCTGCAAGTATCACAGCCCTGACCTATGTCCGACTGCATCTGCTATGGGGTGGGGGGTACCCACCCATGTATCTCCCGGTTGATAACAGCTCCAAACTCAATTCCTTGACCATGGAAGTGGAGAAACTGATGAGATGTCTCTAAATGCTTATCACGCCCGCGACAGAGATGGCACCCAGGTTTCAGTTAGTAATACCCCGCCCTGGCTCCCAGTGTGGCGCCTCAGCCAGCTCAAACTCCAGAAAGTATGTTTTGCTATAATTGTGGGAAGATGGGTACATGAAAAGGAATGCCAGTCCCAAAGAACACTGACAAAGTTGCATATAGGCTACAAGGAGAGCTTGGAGAAGAAATCAGTGGTTAAGAGGTGCGACATGATCCCAGTGAGGCACCAAAATGCTAATTCACGCCCTTTGTGGCAAGATCAGCTGCCCAGGCCCCCACTACCGCCTCTCCAGACTGGTCCAGAATAGTGGTCCCTCCATGGAGACCACTGTAAAGGTGAATGGAGTGTCTACAAGAGCTGTATTAGACAGTGGCTCCCAAGTGACAATTATGTTCCAGGATTGGTATCAGAAGCATTTGTCAGACGTACCCTTACAACCATTAGAAGGACTGCATGTATGGGGGTTAAGTGAGAAGGCCTACCCTATTCCGGTATATCTGAATTTGGCTGTCTTTCCCCACCTCCGTGGCTGGAGTGGCGAACAAGTAGAGACCCTAGCCTTAGTGTGTCCCCCACTGGACTGTATGATGGTGTCCCTTTGTTGATTGGAACAAATGCTCATATGTTCGGAAGGCTGGCACAGTTGTGTTATGAAACAGGGTCAAAGACTAGTAGAGCTTTAAGAGTTCCGGCTTTAATTAAGAAGGCCTATGAGGCACAGAGAGATGCTGAAAAACAGAACCAGAGGAACCGGTCGGAATTGTATGGAAGAAGGATCCTGAGTCTCTGATCCTGGTGCCAAATGCCCAGTGTACCTTACAGGAGAGGTCCGTATCAGAAAGGATGTTAAGAATAAAATATTAATGTTGGATGCACCAGGCGATGGAAAATTGCCAGAGGGACTGCTGGTCAAGCCTAGTATTTTGCCCGCTAGAGCCCATGCTTATGCCAGAAGGGTAATGGTCCAAGTTCATAATGTGTCTGAAAGAGACATTCGAGTAAACAGAGGTTGCATCCTGGCTAATGTGCATTGTGCAGACACTGCAGTGCTACCCAGCAGCAAGAGTTCAAGGAAGAATGACAGAGTAATGCCTGACTTGTTTGATTTCGCGACTCCCGCTGCCAGCTGAATGGAAAGTGAGGATCAGTGAGAAGCTTGCCCGAGAGACCAGGTGTTTTCTTTAAAGGAATGGGATGTAGGATGCGTGCAAGGAGCTGAGCACAATATCCGGCTGCATGCGAAGACCATTTAGGTGAGAGATCTCGGCGCCTGGCACCTGCTGACATAGATGATGTGAGGAGGCATCTGCAAGAGATGTTAGCTGCTGGTGTAATACAAGAATCCAAGCCCTTATGCTTCCCCATTGTGGTAGTGAGGAAAAAGAATGGAACAGTAAGGATGTGTGTGGATTATGGCACCTTAAACCCGGCGGACTATCCGATCAATTTAATGCCCTTTGATTCAGGATGCTTTGGACTGCCTAAACGCGGAACAAGTGGTTCTCTGTGCTGGATCTCCATGATGGGTACTACCAGATCCCGATGGCCCCAGAGGACCGTGAGAAGACGGCCTTTATCTGTCCGCTTGCTTATGAATTCATGAGGATGCCTCAAGGATTTCAGGTGCCCAGCCACTTTTCAACGATTGATGGGCGTGCAGTGGGGACATGAACTTACTAGAGTGCCTGGTATACCTAGATGATGTTATTGTGTTTGGCAGCTCACTGGAGGAACATAGAGCAGATTATTTAAGGTATTGGACCGACTGGAGGACTTTGGCCTTAAACTGTCCATTGATAAGTGTCAATTCTTTCAAACATCAGTAAAGTATGTGGGACACATAGTATCCACCGAGGAATAGAGACAGACCCAAGTAAAGTTGAGGCCTTGACCACCTGGCCACAGCCAAAAATCTAAAAGAACTGCAAGATTCCTGGGATTCTGTAGTTATTATCGGCGCTTCATCAAGGACTATTCAAAGTGATCCGCCCTTTAGCTAACATACTCAGGTATCCCCAACCCACAAAAATACCAAAGTCAGCGTCCTCAAGACTGAAAGAGTGTATTTTCATCCGAGTGAAGTATTTGAGGCCGGCTGGACTCCTGATTGTGAGACTGCTTTTCATGAGATCATATATCAACTTACCCATCTCAGTGCTGGCCTATGCCGATCCAAAAACACTTACGTCCTGCACACTGATGCTAGCTTGCAAGGGTTGGGCCGTGTTGTACCAAGAGACAGAATGGCCTGAGACCAGTGGCCTTTGCCAGTAGAAGCCTGACCCCATCCGAAAAGAACTATCCTGTACATAAGTTAGAGTTCCTAGCTTTGAAGTGGGCTATTGTTGACCAATTCCATGAGTACTTGTATGGGGCTAAAATACTAGTAAAACTGACAATAATCCTTTGACCTATGTGCAGACCTCAGCTAAGTTGGATGCCACTGGCCATAGGTGGCTTTCTGCATTATCTACATATGACTATGCTCTGAATACCGAGCAGGTCTGAACCACATAGATGCTGATGCTCTCTCCGGAGGCCTGTTCCCCAGAATGATTGGGTCCATTGGCAGAACTGACATTCGGCACTCTGCCGAAGTTTGACAGGAGGAACAAATGTCCACGGACGCATGATGGACTGCATGGTGGATTGCTTGGGAGCCTCTGAGAGTGCATACCTGCTGCTTATTGCCACTTTTCTGCAATAGACATTGGTGCACTGCCTCAGCTGGACAATGACAGTATCGCGGGCTCAACTCAGATCCCATGATCAAAGCAGCTTTAGAAGCCTCTATGCAGGAAAAGATGTGTCCAAATTATCGCCCACTGATTTGAGAACTGCACTGTTATACAAAGAAGGTCCTAAGTTGAAACTGATCAATAAACTGTTATACAGAGAAACAGTAGACAGAGGGGACAAGTAGACAAACAACAACTAGTGCTGCCCACTGCCTTCGAGACTCAGTACTGAGGTCCTTGCACAACCACATGGGGCACCTTGGTATAGACAGAACACTTGACTTGGTGAGATTCAGATTCTATTGGCCTAAGATGGGGGCTGATGTAGCAAACACACCCATGTAGTCGCTGCACAGAGGAAAGCTTTGCCCCAGAGGGCTGCCCCCTTGTTAACATCACCACCAGTGCACCCATGGAGCTGGTCTGTATTGATTTTCTGAGTTTGGAGTCAGATCAAAGAAATATCAGTAATGTGCTGGTGGTCACTGACCATTTCACAGATATGCCCAAGCTTCCCCACCAAAGACCAGAAAGCATCCACTGTGGGCAAAGTACTTGTAGAAACTTTTTGTTCACTATGGGGCTCCACAAAGAATCCATTCTGATCAAGGGAGAGACTTTGAGAGTCGTCTGATCAAAGAGATGCTTTCTCTGTGGGGAGTGCGAAAGTCAAGAACCACTCCTTACCACCCCCAGGGGACCCACAGCCTGAACGTTTCAACCGCATTTTGCTAGATATGCTAGGCACCCTGCACCCAAAGGACAAGCCTAGATGGAGCCAACAAATTAGCACCCTGGTACATGCTTATAACTGCACCAAAAGTGATGCCACTGTATTCTCCCCCTACCGCCTGATGTTTGGAAGAGAAGCTCAACTACCACTAGATGTGTGTTTGGGTCTCTCCTGATGGGGTTCAAGCTGACAACTATTTACAGTATGTGCAAAGTTAAAGCCCAGCTAACTCATGCTTCCAACTGGCTCAAACCATGGCTGCCAAAAGAAATCTAGGCCAACAAAGAAAGGTATGATAAAAAGGTGAAAGCACAGGAACTCCAGGAGGGAGATCGGGTATTGCAAGAAATCTGGGACTGCATGGCAAGCACAAGATTGCTGACAGATGGCACCATCTCCCTCACATTGTAGTGGGCAAACTAGATGATCTGCCAGTGTGACAAGTAAGGCCTGAGAATAATTCAAAAGATGTAAAACAATGCATAGAAATCATTTACTGCCCATTGGACAAATCTTAATTGAGTCTGAGCCCTAGAAGATGCCCCTCTGGACCAGTGACTAGAGCTGCTGCTAAGGAAAGATCAAGAAAGTATGCACCTACAGAAGCAAAGTTAAAGTGTCCCTCCACAAGTCCCAGTTGAGCATGACTGTCAGTCCATATCGGAAGAAAGTGAGAGTGACTTTGAATACTATCCTTCTTACGAACTGAGTCAATTGTTTCAGGGCAATCCCTAGTCAATACTGGAGATGAAGCTGGGCCTTCTGGACTGTCTAAGCCCCCAGCTTCATCCCTGGAGCCAATGCTCCCAGAAAGTGAAGTGCAAAGCATCAGATCAGATGAAATGGAATCATTGTGCATGGTTGAACTGTTTGAGCTTTCAGGGGAGGAAAATGATAGATTGGGGCAGACTGGTGATACATCCGAACAAGAAGAGTATTTTGAGTGCCCTGACAGTCCACTGCCAGTGTCCGAAAGCTCTCCATGCGAGCCAAATGTTGTGGACTCAGAAACTGTAACTCCTGGAGCTAAAGTGCCCCAAATTCTAGCCTCTCTACCCCATGGAGACTCCCTGACAAATGAGGACAATGCTGAAAATGAGGCTCAGAGTGCAGAGACTATAACAGTTCCCCTAGAAAGACTGGTCGAGCTGTAAAGCCTGTGGTGCACCTCAGTTATGATTCACTTGGGAGGCCTGTGGACTTGCCTCTCAATGTTGTCCATAAAGAGTGTATGTGTCCCCGAGCTCATTGCCCAAACTGAGCATCAGTGCTAACTCAAGTTATTTGTGTTGCCCTCTAAGTATGGTGCCCTTGCCCCATCCAGCCCCAAGGTAACTGATAGGAAGGGCCCTCTCTTCAGGTTTCATGTACAAGAGGTAATAACTTGAGTAATGGTACAATGTGTATGTAATACTGTGTAAAGAGTGACGTACTGCAATGTTTCAGAAATGTGTTCTTGGTAAATGATATATTGACTGATGATTACATATGAGAGCCTAATGCAAATGTATATGGTTGCAGTTGAAACTTTATGGGAAATTGCTTGACGCGGACGTCAAGCTTTCCCAAGCCAGGAAGGGTGTAACCCCTGTAAATGGGGGTTCCCAAAAGACTTCAGGAGCTTGCTTGAATGCTCCAAGCCTGAATGGTGTTTGGCATTTAAGCCATTTATCAGTGAGTGTTTTAGAACCTCTGGTACTGTCTCTTTAAGAGCTGTCTGCTTGCAGACATAATTAGTTTGTATGGGGGACCGTGTGTTTCTTTGATTGAGTACCACTCAAGCTGCTGCCAATTCACTTCATTTTGCAGTCACTAGGAGTGCAAAGGGAACCTATCTGAAAGATGTAACTGTTTGCCAGAAATTATTTAGAGTAATAATGAAATTACAGTTTGTCTAACCTGCTTTCTTTGCAGTCAGAACTGTGTCTGCTAGTTCCCATTCTAGTTTTGAACTGCTGAACTGGACCAATCAGTGTGGGGTAAGCTAGCTCTAAAATGGTGCCTGGACGAATCAGAACTTGGACTCATAATCTGAGCCAGCCACAAGAGGATTGTATGGGCAGTGACTCTGGGAGATGTAGTTTAGACTTCAGTGCCTTTTTGGACCAACAGCAGCAGTCTATTGTGAGTGACAGCCAATCCAGTCAAGAACTGGGAGGAACTCAAAGGAAGTGCCGGTTTTGTCGGTTGGAGTTTCAGTTGAGCTTTGGCAGTGAAGAAGGAAGGAGCCCTGTGCTTTTTCAGTGTGCAGTTTAGTCAAAAAGCGTGTAAGGCCCAGAGTTCCGGTCTGCAGCTTGTGTAACAGCTTGTTAGGACTGAATCCGTCCTGTGAAAAGAATCAAAGGATCTCTGAAGAGTAGAAACCAGGCTCACCCTGTAGAAGACTGGAGGAATTGCTGAAAATTGCACTCGGTCTGTCAGGAACTGAATCTGCTGTGTGTTTTCCGGGTATTGTGCAGTAATTGCGATCGGGATACAGATGCAGCCTGCCTGGTATAGTGCTTTCTTTTATATGGATGTGTGAAGAGGTTTGTGTACCTCAAGTGAGCCCTGCTGACATTGAAGGACCCTATCTTATTTGGAGGTCGTGAGTACTAATTCAGGGTCGCTCCTGTTGAATTGCCACATTAAATCCAAATGGAATTACTGTACTGCTGACTGTTTAATTCTCCTTTTCTCTGTGTGAAAGGGCCCCTACCAGCTGCACTGGTTTGACTAGCCACTAGGGCTTGGGTACCCAGGGACAGTAACTGATAGGGATAAGCCTGTGCACAGAGCCATAGGTAGATTATTAGAGTGATAAGCTAATTAACCTGATTTCCCCTGTCCTTGTTATATCCCCTAAATAAATCAGAGCTGCTTGTTTCAGCAAAGTTATACTGCCTGAGGTATTTGTCTATGTTAAAGTACTGTACTGTGATTGTTGCACTGTATCTCATTTCACAGGAGGTCCCAGTGCCGGAACCAGACCTGGGGGTAAGTGTATACTGTGAAGGTAATTTGATATATTGTGGGCCACTAGTGGGAAGAAAGGGGGGTTGCAGTGTCCCAGAGGGCTGTGACCAAGTTAGTTTAACTATTGCAAACCCTGACCTCTGGGTGGAGGCACCCGCCATTGGATCCAGGCCCTTCAACCTGTTAGTGGCAAATCAGGCAGGGGTAGTAGCCCCTGGGATAGCGCCATCTAGGGGTTACACATGGAAGAGCAGGAACCAAGCAGCTTGCACTTCAATAACTGAGCTGTCTACATGCCTGCTGAATGTGCAGTTACTAGTACCTGGACACTAGAGACAGTAGAATGGGTAGCTAAGGTGAGGGTGGATGCTTTATGGGGTCTGCAAGAAGCTATGTGTTTTAAGAGTGTATGTTGGAATATGCTAATGTGGCCCAGACTAGGACTGAGCACTTCCGGAAAAAGTGCTTCTTGCAGGGAGCATATAATCATTGGGGGAACTGAAATAGGAGCCTTCATACATTGATCCTCCCTCTAAACCCAAATACCAGTGCAATGCACACTGCTAACCAACATATAGACAGACAGGTGTATGAACAGACAGGGGACCGGATAATGTGAAGATATATCTACAGAAATAAGAACCAGTCAAATCTAGCTTGACAGTCCAGTTTCTAGCTGGGCTCCTCAAAATGCAGATTGAACCAATTCACCACATAAGTAGAGGGGCTGGGTGTAAAACTGTTAATATCTTCTCAGGGGCTATTGAAAAATTGTTTGTTTTCAATGAAGGGACTTCACTGCCAGTGATCCCTTGCCATGCCCGGTGAGGTAGAGAACCTCTATGTAGCTTCTTGCAGGGCATAACATCTGTTTGCACAGCCTGGCAGGGGGCAGTGAGCATGTTGCCATTGATACAGCTGCAGCACCTCTGTTTTGGTGTCTTAGGCCAGGCCAGCTCAATTCAAGTTACCACTCAGGCCCTGGTCATATTCCCCCTTAACACATTGATATCACTTCAAAAAAAATTGCAGCTACCTGGATGCCTACTGTAACTCACTGCTTGAAATATGTGGACCACAGCACCACTCCTGGAAACCATCCTCATCTTCCATGATCAGCAGCCTGCAGACCCCCTTTCCCCACACACATGCAACTCAAGTAAAAACATTCCCATCTTCCACCACCCTTCTGCAGACCCCAAATTCAGGAAAAAAAACATCTGCACCCTCTAATGTAGACATCTTCTCAACTCTGTAGAATATCCCTGACCTGCTCTCATCCTCAGCCCACTGATGACAACACCTACACCCTCTCTCATCCACAGAGTCAAGTCATAGTATTGTCTCAAAGACATATCTCCTCTCATATGTCTCCTCCCCCACACTAGTTCTAAAGAGTGTTGCTGCCACCTGTGCTCTTCTGTCTTTTGTAATACTGAATAGGCTATGTGCAGTATAGTATTAGAGGGTGCAGGAGCAAAAGTGCAGGCGGTTACAACATCTAGCAGAGCTAAGGCCCAGGGAGAAGACATGTGACATGTAAACATTGAGTGCTTTATCAGTTTTTAATACATTACTGGTGAAGTCACATTCTGTTCTGTTATCTGGCCAGTAAACCCAGTCTTTAGTTCATTTTGCCAAATTACATACTATGCATACATTCATACATATATAGGGGGAAGAATTACAAGAAACCCATTAAATTCCTTCCATCCACCAGCTCAGTGAGACATCATTACATTATCAGTCGACGCCACATGCTCAAGCAATTTCTTACAAGTGCTTAGCACTGGTTCTGGGAAATAGTTTTTCCTGATGTTTCCCATATCTTAAAAATCTAATTGTGCAGAGAGACAAGGCTTGGGGTCAGTATAAGAAGTCTGACCAGCAGGTGGACTGGGTCAGATTCAGGGAGTTCCAAAATTCCTGTAAGAAGTGCACTAAGGCTGCCAAACTTCAATACATCAGAGACTTACACCAGCACTATCTGACTGATCCCAAGACATTTTGGGCCCAGGTAAATGCCCTTATCAAGGGAGGTTCCTGCTCCACAAATGGCCCAATCACCCATGATGACCGGACACTCAATGTCCCCCAGATGGCTGCCACTGCCTTCAACCAAAACTTCACAAACCCAGATATATACAAAAAAGGGTCCAACCTCCCCACTCTCCCCTCCTCCAGACCTAAGGAGTCTGGCCTCCTGCCCCCTAAATTTCACCTCAGACTAGTTACCAAGAGCGAGGTACTAGCTCTGCTCAGAAAAATAAAACTGAGTGGCTCTGCGGGCCCTGACAAGCTGGAGCCTAGACTACTGAAGGCAGCTGCTCCTGCCATAGCATCTCCAATCACAATGCTAATCAACAAATCTTTCCTGGCTGGGCAAATACAGGGAAAATGGAAAGAGGCAATAGTAGTTCCTGTCCACCAAAGTCATCCCAGGAAACCAATAGAAAACTATAGGCCAGTCTCTCTCTCTCCTCTGTATTGTAGCCAAGGTGCAAGAAAGACTAGTGTACAATCAGTTAAGGGACTACTTGGAAATTCACCACCATATTTCTGCTCAGCAGCACAGGTTCAGGTGCAACCACAGCACCAACACTGCACTAATCAGATTTACTGCTAGTGTACTACAGGAGCTGGACAATGGTAACCCCTCTGGGGCAATCTTCACAGACTTAACCAAGGCTTTTGACTTGGTTAGTCATTAGCTACTCATCAAAAAGGTCACAGTTCTCAGACTAGATGCACACTCATTAGGGTGGTTCATCCACTATCTATTCAACAGAACCCAAGTCATCAGATGGAGAGGCGTCTCTTCTACCTGGCTACCTATCTCAGATGGTGTACCCCAGGGCTCAATATTAGGACCCCTCCTATTTGGAGAATTCATTAATGACCTCAGCAGCAACTGTGGGAGCAGCCAACTCTTACAATACGTGGATGATGCAGTCCTCTATTAAAGCTCTGGAGACCCCTGGTGCTCTGCACCCAGCTGAACCAGGACTTCCTATGCCTGGAACAATGGTTACTGGCAAATAATCCGGTACTAAATGTCAAACAGACCAAAGCAATCTTGTTTGGCCCCAGACATCTTGGTACTGATAGAAGCCACCTGCTCCCTATCACCACGTCAGCAGGGAATACGATTGAGGTAGTGGATTTGGTCAAATACCTTCGGGTAATATTCAACCAAGACTTCACGTACAAGGCACAGGTGGACTAAACAACTCGCACTATCCACCTGAAACTGGGCCTCTGATTTCTGCTAAACAAACAACTCACCCCTGACTCTAGACTTGCAATTGCAAAAAGTATCCTACTGCCTAAACTTACTTATGCCACCCAATCCTCCAGTCCATAGGAAAAACTGAAGCTCATAGGCTGGAGTTGCTATGCTACAAAATAGGATGTTTCACTGCAATGTCACCTCCTAGGGCACACCTCTGTGACATGTTGGCCTCCTTAAACTGGCCCTTGCTGCCTAGTAGGCTCCAGTACCCCATACTAACTGCAGCATACAAACTAATCTACGGATCGGCTCCCCCCAAGCCTTGAAGGTCTCCTCATTCCCAATCACTCCCACAGAACACTCCACACTTCTGGGAAGACATTACTCGAGGTACCCAGGACAAGGACTATACTTGGAAGTAAATCCTTTGCACATTCAGACCCTAAACTCTGGAATACCCTACCAGATGACCTACACACAGCTGGTTGCTTAGCCACTTATCGCAAGAGTCTAAAAACACACCTCTGTGTGCAGCACCAATGTACCTGCTAGTTGTTGCATGTAGTTCTAGCACTTGCTCCCCTAACCCTCTACTGTACTCAGCTTCCCCAAACGTTTAGTCTAGCCCTACCCTATAAAGTTACTCTGCCCTGCTTGTCTCCACTGTATGACTGGAACCTGCTGTAACACTTTTTATTGATTGTCCCTGATATGAATTTACCTTTCAACTGTATTCTCCTTCTGCACCACTTGTTATGATATCTGCTCTACCTACATGTAACTAAATCCAGATCACCCCTGAAAAAAGGACCTCTGGTTCCAGTTGGCCTACCCGGTTACCAAAATGAAATAAATAAAATAAATAAATAAATCACTCTCACTTCATAAGACATTAAATGTCTCCTTGTCCCTTTATCCTTGCGCTTCTTAAAGAGCTACATTTGAACCAAGGGTGCTAGTGACAATCTTCAATACTGCAATCATGTCTCCATGAAGCCTTCTATTTTCTGTGGAGAATGGTCCCAGTTCTGTCAATCAGTCCTCAGAGCCCATGTTTTCCAAGCTATGAATCATCTCGGTTGCTCTCTTCTGTACCGCTCCCATGATGTCAATGTCTTTTCCCACAGAGGGGAAGTAGAACTGCTCACTGTACTCAAGGTGGGGCCTGACTAAGGATCTGTTTAAGGGCGTTATAAAGACTCTTGACCTACTGACAACATTTTATCTAGCTGCTGCCTCAAGCTGCTGTTCCCGCGTAAAGCTTCTGCTACACAGTACTGCCAGGTTGTTTTACGCATACTCCCTATCTGGAGTAGGCCTGTGAAGGCAGAGAACTAGGGGACTGCATCTACTCCCTATCTGGGGTAGGCCTGCAAAGGCAGGGAACTAGGGGACTGCATCTACTCCCTATCTGGGGTAGGCCTGTGAAGGCAGGGAACTAGGGGACTGCATCTACTCCCTATCTGGGATAGGCCTGCAAAGGCAGAGAACTAGGGGACTGCATCTACTCCCTATCTGGGGTAGGCCTGCAAAGGCAGGGAACTAGGGGACTGCATCTACTCCCTATCTAAGGTAGGCCTGTAAAGGCAGGGAACTAGGGGACTGCATCTACTCCCTATCTGGGGTAGGCCTGTGAAGGCAGGGAACTAGGGGACTGCATCTACTCCCTATCTGGGATAGGCCTGCAAAGGCAGGGAACTAGGGGATTGTGTCTACTCTATATCTGGGGTAGGCCTGCAAAGGCAGGGAACTAGGGGACTGCATCTACTCCCTATCTAAGGTAGGCCTGTGAAGGCAGGTAACTAGGCGACTGCATCTACTCCTTATCTGGGGTAGGCCTGTGAAGGCAGGGGACTAGGGGACTGCATCTACTCCCTATCTGGGGTAGGCCTGCAAAGGCAGGGAACTATGGGACTCTGTCTACTCCCTATCTGGGGTAGGCCTGCATAGGCAGGGAACTAGGGGATTGTGTCTACTCCCTATCTAAGGTAGGCCTGTGAAGGCAGGGAACTAGGGGATTGTGTCTACTCCCTATCTGGCAAAGGCCTGTGAAGGCAGGGAACTAGGGGATTGTGTCTACTCCCTATCTGGGAAAGGCCTGTGAAAGCAAGGACACTAGGGGATTGTAACTAGTACCTGTCTGGGGAGGCCTGCAGAAGCAGGTTAAATAGGAGAGGGTAATTACTGCATAGCTGGGGAAGAACGGTGAGGGGAGAGTATAGGACTACTTCCTACCTAGGGAAAGTTAAAAGGATAGCAGAGAGGTAGTGTGATACACATCAAGGGTTAGTTCCACAGGGCAGATAGGGGAGGAGGTAAAGAAAATATGTTCAGACAGCAGGGGGGGGTGTAGGTTGGGTGGTGTTCAGTAGGGTGTGTGGGGGTAGCAGTGTTCTTGAGGACAATGTGGGAGGAGGAGGCAGGGGGTTGCACAGTGCACAGGAAGATAAGTTTCTTTATGGCTGAGGTACACATGTTAAGGAAGGAGGTAGGAATTCTGGTAGAGAGGCAGGACAGCTGGACTGCATGAGTGGCAAGAATAAGCTGTAGTGGGAGGGCAGGGGAGAGGAGGGTCCAGATTCACTGGGACCCTCTACTGCAGAGGAAGAGGAAGCCTTGCATGGCAGAATTGTTATTTTTTTTAATTTAAAAGTTACAAAAAGTATAGGATAGGTTCCATGAGAAGGAAATCTCATTTACAGAATGTCACAAGTCAAAATTACAACACAAAGATTATAAATCAAACGACAAACATACACAAATCAAGTAACAAAACAGTAGGATGGAGGATTGTGGGGGATGGGGAAGGGGGAGTAGGTGCATCCATGATGGTACCAGTGAGGAATTGATTCAAACCACTAAATACAGTAGGGGAAGGGGGTTACCTAGGTGGAACACAGGTAAAGGAGGGTCCTATTTCCTGTGAAGGGGGGTTCAGGGAAGATTGCATTGGAGGCAGGGGAGAAGGGGTGAGGTAAGGGAAACAGAAGAAGGAGGGATGTCTGAGGGCCTAAGAAGGAGGGTGAAGTGGAGAGACAGGAGGCAGAGTTCAACTGGAGCGTGGGATGCAGGGGGGGCAGCTGGGAGGGTGGGTGAGGACGAAAAGCAGGTAGACAGAGTGAAAAATTATGAGGGAGTGAGGGGAGTGGCACTAAAAGGGGGCAGTAAGGTGGGTGTAATAGCAAAAAGTACTTTTAACAGGTAGGAGGTTAGGGGAAAGGAAGGGTGGTGGTAGCAGTGGTGCTGGAACTAGGGGTGCTGGGGTGCAGCAGCACCCCCTGGTTTGAAGTACAGGGGTGCTGTGCACCTGCTGGTGTTGTCAGATTCAGAGGCTGGTGGTGTGATAATAAATCCTGCCTGCTAGTTTCGTGAATGTTCTGAGCAATGTATGCTGCACTTTTTTATGTTATATTTACAAAACAAATCTCTTATCAGGCCTGTTGCCAGCTGGGGTTTGTCAGGTTTGAACAACCCCTCTGGCTTGACCCCCCCCCCTCCATTTTTCTATTTTTGTTTTCTATTTCTTTTAAATCTCCCCCAGCTGTCAGCAGACAGTTTGTGGTGTGCATACATTACGTTTGCCTTGTGCCTTCCCCGTAATGCACCCCCTGCATCAGTCATTCCAACTGACCAAACAGCATGTGGCTGATGTCCTCGAGTCATGCTGATTGACCCCTACAGCATGAGAACAGCACAAGCAGCCACAGCCTGAGAGCACACCACAGACTATGTTGACACAGCAGTGGACACCCGACCATGATGAGGCTGTCTGACAGCCGAGGAGACGAGGTGCAGAGAGGGAAAATGGATGTTTGCTTAACTATTTGCAAGGAATGGCATCACTTGGTAAAGTGATGATTTGTGCTGTGCAGTTCCTCACTTTGTCGCTGCCCACAATAAACTCAGCCGGTTAGATTCTGTCCCTGCCCGGGGTAGATTCACTCACTTTGCCATCCCTGCCCACGGTAGGCTCACCCACGCTATGGCCACATTTAGAGTGTGGCTGCATGTGTGAAATAAAAAAAATTTCTCTGTGCAACAGCCTGCCTCTCCCTATGCACCTGCCAGAGTGATCCAAGTCCCCTGCAGATGCAACTTGTAGCCTGACTCTGAGCGAACCTAGCCATTTGCTGGGCCAAATTGACTTCACTAGTCCACCGACAAGCCTTGGGAGCATGATCATGGACTGCTGTGCTTGGTTGACCACCTCCCTCTCCAGTTACTGTCACCAGAACAGTGACTGACCTTGTGAGATGGGCCCTATGGACCTGGCAAGGGATTGAACGTTCTGAATCTGTCTCATTTTGTCATAGGAATAGTCTTGTGCCTTGCTGCCATTGTATTGTTTGGGGTACATGCAGATGGTTTCTTCTGTAGAAAGATAAGCCTTGTTAAATCTTTCACAAGCCATTACAGTAATTTCATGGGGTGGGTGGTAGCATTGTTGATCAGGAATGCTGTAATGTACTGTGTGCATATGTAACCTTGGCATCCACTGTCATCTACTCATGAACATGTCAGTTACTGAAAATGTCTTCTCTCAACGTAAGAGACATTAAATAATTAACAAGTGAAAGAGGAGATGAAGGACTGGGAGGGGTCTGAGCCTCTTAGGTGGTGACAGGGTGTGAAAAATGAGACTTGGACATTAGGGGAGTCATGGAGGGAGCATGTTGCATCACTGGGAATGCTGCTTCTGGGGCTTGGGGTGAGGCAGGGAGGGTTTTGTTTTCTAAATATAGTGAATTTGGCCTCTGGAAAGGGGTGTGGTGGACATGTGACCACCAGCAGAATACAGTATACACCAAAATGCCAGCAGGAATCGCAGTCAGTTGCCCCTACAGCTACAGACTCTAGGTACCTGAAAGCCAGCCAGAGAATTACATTTTTTGTTTACATGAATCAGGGGTGGGGGGAATTTAACAAAAGAGTACTTCATCTTCAATGATTTTCAAAATTCACCAGAGCATCTAAAACCCCAGAGTTTCTGTGGGTTTGGCAGCCTCCAAACCCCGGCCTTTACAAAAAAAGTTTTGCAGCACTTTCTGCATGAAAAAGTACCCTCATCTACAAAAAGACACCCCCCCAAAAAAAAATCCTGACAACGGCCTGCTTCTGATATTCTTGCAACCTTTTCGACAAGTTCCATATGATTCCTATACAAGGTTTACAGTTTTGTTCAATAGCTATCAGCACCCGCACTATAAAAATTGTTCCAGCGACACTGGATGGCAGTACTGGGGGATTCAATGGTGAAGGGAGTGGAGTGGCTAAGTCGGCAGCCATCTCAGAACTGCTGCCAGTGCCTAGCGCTAGCATAGCAAGGAAACATAGAATAGAGAAGTTTAATTGCTGACTGAAGGAATGGTGCAGGCAAGAGGGATATGGGTATGTATGGAACTGGGAAGGAACCTGGAATGATAAAACCCCCTGTGCACCCAAAAGGCTGCATTTAAAATTGGAGGAGACCCAGGATACTTGGGAAACAAATTGGGGAACATATTAGCAGAGCTTGAATTTAAACTGAATGGGGAGGGGACCAGAATGGGTTGCAGAACCCAGGGTTTCCCAAAAGAGGGATCAGCTAGGCCTCCAGGCTGAAATTGTGGAGGAGTCAGGGAAGAAAGGAAACAAGGAGAGCAGAAGGGGGCTTGGGGTGGGGGTTTCTAAATGATGGGACATTGAGGTAACAAGCATGAGGGGAATTGAGAAAGGGAGGGAGTGGGGGTAACAGACAAGGGCTAGGGGGCAAGAAAAGCAAGGGGGAGGACCAAGGGAAGAAGAAGTAGGAAGGGGAGGGTAGTCAGGTAGACAAGAGGGGAGGCACATGTTTAGATAAGAAGGGAGGGAATCAGCAATGGTGGCAGGTGGTGTTCCTTAGGGCTAGAAGTCTTGGAACAAAATGGATGACCTGCAGGTCATGATGGCAGAGTGGAAGGTGACTCTGGCAGCAGTCACAGAGACATGGGCTAACCCGAGCCACGACTGGGACTTTTCCATTCCAGGGTATACTCTGTACAGTTGTGACAGGGAGAATGGGAATGGGGGTGGTGTGGGGTGGCACGTTACATTAGGGAAGGCATCACTGCCAGCAGTGAGGAGACCGAGAAAGGGAAGGAAGAGGCATTGAGGTTTCAACTTCAAACAGCAAAGGGAAGGAAACTGAGGCTGAGTACAGTTTATAGTCCACCAAATCAGGATGAGGATAAGGACAGCGAGTTGGATACCATGATTAGGATGGTAGTGGACAGGGATGAGGTGGTGGTAGTGAAGGACTTCAGTTTTCTTAGGGTGTATTGGAGTGTGCCATCTACTGCCTGTGACAGGAGTCAGTTGATCCTGGATGCAGTCTAGGACAGGTTCCTGGTTCAGGGGTGACCAAATCTAAATGAGAGGGTCCATCCTGGACTCAGTATTAACTAACAAGGAACACATCCAGAAAATAAAGGTAGAGAAGCCCTTGTGAAGCAATGACAACTGAATGGTGTGGTTCCAATAGATGTGGATAAGGAATCCATAAGTACTAAGACAAAAGTGTTAGACTTCGGGAAAGGCCATTATAGGATGATGACAGAGATACTGAGTGGGCACCTAGTTAGTCTCAAGGATGGTATGGCAGTGAACCAAAAGTGTTCAGCGACCAAGGGGGGGATAGTGCCTACCACTAATGCTTTTATTAGACAGAAAGGGAAAAGTTCCAAAGCTAGGAGCCAAGGGTGGTTCAACAAGGATATGTGCCAGGCAGTGAGGGAAAATGGGCCACATACAGGAGGTTTAGGAAGTCCTAAAGAGATGAAAATAGTAGGCCTAGTTGGAGAAAGCTAAGATGGTCAAGCAAGCCAAGGCGAGAAAGGAGTTACAAATTGTAAAAGGGATCAAGGAGAGAAAAATAAACCTTCTCATATATCAGTAAGAAGAGGTACAAGAAGGAAGGGATAGTGAAGTTAAAAGGGGGTGGTAGGTTGAAAGCAGTACAGAGAAGGCAGAGGTAGTGAACAAATACTTCTGCTCTGTCTTTTCTAAAGAGAAAGATGGACCAGTGCCACAAAGGAGGATGGGGGAGGGGGAGTGAGGGATAGGACTAAGGAGACAGGATTCCAGAGAACAGTGTGAGGAAAAGGGCTCATGGCCCTGAAGGTAAACAAGTTCCCGGGTTGAGATGGAATGCACCCAAAGATGTTGAGGGAACTGTTAGCAGAAATGGCAGGTCAGTTGTTAGATCTATTCAACAGCTCACTAGATACAGGGGTGGTACACAGGAGTAGAAAACTGCACATGTAAAAGTGGGCCCAGAGATGACCCTGAAAACTATAGGCCAGTCAGTCTGACCTCCTGTCAGCTTCTTTAGCTGGGTAACAAAGGCTATAGAAAAGAGTCAAGCAATTGCATATCATATTTGGATTTCAGCAAGGCCTTTGATTTGGTGCCCCACAAAATGTTGATCAGGAACTTGGAAGACCTAGGAGTGGGAAGTAGATTAACAAGGCAGTTGGCAAATTGGTTTAGAGTTAGAACACAAAGGGTGGTCGTAGTGGTGGTGAGAGCTATCCAGTATGAGAGAAATCACCAGCAGGCTCCACCCAGTGTTATTTAATGTGTTCATAAATGATAATGGAGATGGAATTAAAGGCAAAAATATGTCTCTCTGCAGATGACACCAAGCTCAGTGGGAGGGTGAACATAGATGATGCGGTAGAGGACCTTAAAACCTAGCAAAGCTGGAAAGCTGGTCTGGCATATGGCAGCTCGAGTTCAGTACAAAGAAGTGCAAAGTCATGCACATAGGAGGAAAGAACCCAAGGCCTGAATACAGCCTAGAGATGGTCCAGGTCACCAAGTCAGAGGACGAAAAGTACTGGGGGGTAGCCATCAACAGTGACCTCAAACGGGTTACTCAGTATAGAAAAGCATCAATCAAGGCAAACAGGATGTTGGGTGTATTTTTAGGGGGGTTCATGAGCAGACAGGAGGAGGTTATATTGTTGCTGTACAGATCGCTGGTGCAACTGCTCCTGGAGCAAAGTGCGCAGTACTGAAAAAGGATATCAACCACTGTGAGGAAGTCCAGAAGAAGGTGACAAAAATGGTCCAGGGGCAGCAGGGCAAGGCATTTGAGGACCGGCTAGGTGAACTCAATGTATACTTGCTGGAGGAGAGGAGGAAGAGAAGGGGACATGACTGAAAACTTCAGGTACCTGAAACGTATCAACAAAGTGGATGTACAGTAAGGGAAATCTTTGCTCTCAGTGAGAACAAGACCACCAGAAGGTACTGCTATAAGTTGCCAGAGGGAAGGTTCAAGAAGGAGGTCAGGAGACACTTCTTTACAGGGCAAGTGCTGTTGGGGCGGAATGAACTGCCATCAGAGGTAGTCACCCAAAAGACAATGAGGGGGATTCAAGAGGGGGTGAGACAGGGTGAAGGAGAGGGTAAGAGTTGTTGGGGGGGGCCACGGTAATTGCTGAATCAGGGGCTCTGTAGTCAAGCAGATTCAACAGACTGCAAGACCTTCTGCTCGCTATTTCATTTATATGCAAATGTTTAGTTTCAGTAATCTCCATGCCATTCAGGTAGTATTTTGTATTTAGGTTTTTTTCTAGATGTTTCACTTCCTTGCTTTTCTCAATGCTGACATTCATCTGCCATTATTCTACTCATTTTCCAAACCTGTCCATATCCTTCTGACTTTTCAAGCCTCTCCTGTTGTGATGTAATTGCTCTTTTCATATTGGTGTCATTAGCAAACATGGCAACCCAGCTGGTGGTATCCACCTCCAGATAACTCATAAATAGTGTATCTGGAACATAACTGAAATGGAATTTTAATCCTTGCCATTAATTTGGTTCTGCTTGTCTTTGGAATACATCCGGACCACCTTCCCAAGTTTATTTCCACTTTTGCTCTGCCACCTGCAGCGTTTATGGTAGGGTTCTATAGGATTTATTTTGATACCAATTCATGTAAATCAGTAGTTTTGGTTGCTAACCTTTCCTTACTCTCCAGGATGATGGGGTGTGTTAATACAAAACAATGGAAAACAGAGAATCCAAAGCAAAAGAAGGAAACAATGCACTGAGACTGGTCTTGGTGCTTGATTTCCTTGGTTTGTCACGAACCCTTTGCAATTCAAACATTACAAACAGTAATTATGCTGCATTTCTACATCTGTGGGTGTGGGTGCTCATCTTTTTATATTGTCTTGCTCATGCGTAAGCAACATCTTGTGGTAGTAGGAGAAATACAGAGGTGTGTCAGAGTTGGCGAGTACAGGGCATGCTTTAAAAGGTGCATCCTTCATTCTCCGATGAGCCGGCATGCTAGCACTGACAAAAGTTTATGCAAAGTGTCACCAACTTAAAAGAAACGTGCCACTGCAATTCGAGACAAGCTCGTCATTCAGCGGCACAGATGACACTCCTCCCCTACATGCCATGCCTGGTGAAACATTTCAAATAAAAATGGTGGTGGCTCCTGCCATCCACCACACAATTCCAAAATAAAGCTGACTTCGGGGTGCCCAGTCCCAGCTGGCATGTCCGCCACCACCCCACATACACACACACACAGATTGTGTGGCACACTGGAGCCCACCGCAGTGTGCCTCTGTTTAACAGAAAGCCGACCGCCTCGGCATGTTTCTGCCCCCACTCCCATTGTGTGGCACACTGACAGCCCACACCAATGTGGCCAACATCACCCCCCCAAAAATCATGGGACACACTGGGAGCCCATGCCAGTGTGCACAACATTTGTTATATTTAACCTGTAAAGAAAGAAAACTGTCCCGTGGGGCAGTGTCTTTTTTTTTTGTTCCAGAAGAAAAGAAAACTGTCCTTTGTCCAAGCCACCCCCCAACCTGCACCCACCCTTGGCGCACCCCACCTCGCCCCATACTTACCTCCAGAGGGCCGGCTTTGTGATCTTCAGTGGAGCGGGAACACGTCTGGATTCTTCAAAGCCGACTGCGAACTAAAGCAATGTCGGTAAGCTGTATAATGGCATAAATGGGCGGAGGGGGGTTGACTTAGGTGGCTATCTCAGTCATTTTTTTGAATTTTGGCTCCAAATTTTCAACATGGGGTTCTTGGGACCCCACCTCAAGAACACATGCACTATCATTTCATTATTTGGTCCTGAAAGGTAATTTCATGGTCACTGTGCAGAATCACCTTTCGGGACTGATTAACGAAATGACAGTGCCCCTGTTCATGAGGTGAGCTCTCAAAGAGCCTATGTTGCAAATGTGGTGAAAAAATTCCAGAAAATGACTGTGTTACTAGCGTGCATTGTGCAGTTTCCATGCACGCTCATAATTTTGACAATTTTTAATATTTTCACTTCAGATATTCAACGTTGCCATTTTTTCACACCTCCTTATGAACAGTACAGCTGTCATTTTTTACATCCTGCCTCAAATGTGTTTTCACACATGTGGTGTACAATGGCGCAGTTGCTGTGGGAAATCAATGTTCGGGACAGATTAACAAAATCACAGTGACACTGTTTATGAGCGGAGGTCCCAAAATGCCTAAATTGAAAATCTGGTTAAAATAATCCCCAAAATAATTACGTTACTGGCGTGCATTGCACAGTTTCTATGCATGCTTGTGACTTCACCAATTTTTCATATTTTCACTCCAGATTTTCAACATTGCCATTTTTTTTACACCTTCTCGTGAAGAGTATAGCTGTCATTTTTCACATCCTGCCCGAAATGTGTTTTCGCACCTGTGGTGGCAAATGGCACAGTTGCTGTGCAAAATCACCTTTCAGCTAACAAACTGATAGTGTCACTGTTCATGAGGTGGGGTCACAAAAAGCACATGTTGAAAATTTGGAGTGAAAATACCAACAAACACCTGGGGCATTAGGGTTTCCAATCATAATGTCCCACCCTGTAGAGACTTACAGGCGTCAGGGGCGTGACTTGGGATTGTCAGCTGTAATGCTTACGCCATTCCACCCCCACCCTGCAGCCAGTGGCAGGCATCGAGGTGTGCCTTGGAGTCTTCGGCCCCAAAGCTCACTTCATTCTCCTATACTGCACCCATCTTAGTGTATTTTCTTATGAAATGGGGTGCGCATAAGGCCCGAGGACCCCAAGGCACACCGTGACACTTGTCAGTGTCTGCAGGATAAGGTAAGGTGAAATGACATGAGCATTACGGCTGATGACCCAAAGGCACACCCTAATGCCTGTCAGCCTCTGCTGTCTGGGGGTGGGGTTGGCGTCAGTATGCTACTTCACTGCCATTCCTATTATGCATCTTGCTAACTCCTGCACTACCAGTGCCAGCAAGACAACATTCAGCATTGGCAAATACTTATTTGCTTTTAACTCCTCCTTTTTTATTGTTATGCCATTTTATAAGATTGAAGTTTAATGCATCACTAAGTGAACTATGATACTGACCACAGAGATTATGCCAAACAAAAGCCCAATAGATTCATCACATCCAGCTGTGCCACTTTTTGCATGCCCCTCCCTAGTGTGCCAACCCTCAGACCTACGATACTAACCGGCACATCCTCATGCTGATCTCCTCATTAGCACAAATCTGATCACCTCAAGATTCCTACCCAACCAGATTCCCAATCCAAAATACTGTAAGCCCCATTTACAGTTGATTATGGTGCCATAATGCTCCTAGCAGGGTATGTTATTGATAGTGTATGTTTTTTGTGAAAATATGCAAAACATAAAATAACTCCTTAACTGCCCACTTGAAGCTCCAGCTCTGGTTTTGGAGGTTTTGACATGATTAATTAGTTACAGTACAAATTAAGGTTGGTCTACAGCTGCCTACTCTGAACCAGGTGAATAATCATGTTTCCCAGACAAGCTCGGAGAAAGCAGAATGTCTCTCCATTATCTTTAACAAGTACCTCTGCCATGTTTCTTCAAAAGATACAAGTTAAAGTTTTTTTTTTAAATCTACTGTGGAATGTTACTGATTTTGCACTACACTGTTTTGTATTTATACTTTTTAAAGATTTTTTTACTGTATTTATACTGTTATTTTGTTTTTGCCTATATGACAGCTCTCGCCCCACAGTGGGGGCAGGGTTGTTACTAGTAGTGCCACCTTGGCACTGTGACTCTACTTAGTGGGAGTGGTAGGAGTCTAAGAACAGGGGCAGCTGCAGTGTAAGGGCTGCTAGCTGCTCAATCGAGCAGACTTGATAGATCATAAGGCCTTTATCTGCTGGCAATTTCGTATGTTCATATGTATGTATGATATAAGGAGGTTTAGGTGGAATATTAGGGAAGTTCTACATCCTAAGTGCCAAGTGAGGAGTCATCAAGGTATCCAAGGGTCTGTGCTGGCTGGCTGGAGAGAGCCTGCCTGCCCAAGCAGGGGTGTTAAGAGTCCCCTTCCTGAGGTGGCACAGGGGCCTTCCAGACCCATCTGCCTGTACCACCAGGAAGGGGACTAGCAATGTTCCATCTGTAGGGGAAAGGTGGGTGCTGGTCTAGTGGGACTCTGAGCCCAAGCCTTCAGCCTGGGAATGGTTGACTTGGTGCTTTATGGAGGAAAGGTGCTGGGTAAGAGGCCCTGGTGCAGGCATCGCTAGCTTAAGTGCTGGGTGCCAAAGGATCCAGGCAGCACTAGAGCCATGGCCACAATTGATGTTGCATCATATGGCTTGATGCAGGACTCAATCTGGGGGGCATGGATTTCCATTGTGCTGGATTCTCACTCATGATCAGAGCTTCATGGATCCTGAGCAGCAGAATAAGCAGAAGCTTGTTTCCCAGGGCAGAAACAGGAACTGCCAGGAGGGAACAGGAGTCCTGGGTGGGCATCCCCTCAAAGGTATTTGGGCCTGCAGGCACTCCATGAAAAAGGGCACACCAAGAGCAAATGAAAGAGGGGAAGAGTCTGCAACAGATGTAGAACCGCAGTACTTAAGGCTAAAGAAGAAGCAGGATTCAAGAAAATGGTCCATTCCAGTAATACTGTGTTGGCTGGCTATGCCATTCATCTGGGTGAGAAGTCCAGAGGACAGGCCTGCATGGTCAGGTACCTCCATCGTGTGGGTCTGGCTGCAGTGCACCTGTAGTGCTATGCAGGGGCTCAGGATCTCTAGGATGCCAGAGCATAGAGAGAGAATGCCAGCCTTGTGGTACACAAAGGACACTGAGATAGTTCTGGACATTAGTTAGCCTTGCCGGTGTGCTGTTCAGCACCAGTAAAATACTGAAGTGATTCAAGATCATGCCTGGGCCACATACAATTATCTTTTTAGTGATGGGTGGGGGGATAGCAAAACCTTGGATGGCTTTCCACCATGGTTCAAATCAGGTATGGAAGAGTGTATAAAAACATAGAAATTGTCAGCAGATAAGGACCGCTAGACCCATCCAGTCTGCCCATAGGCCCTATGCATTATATGTGGCCACTGACCCTATGTGATTAATGGCTTTTCATCACTTCCTCCCCTCACAAGCTTCCCTTGTGCCTGTCCCAGGCATGCTTAAACCCCTCCACTGTGCTTGCCCCCACTGCCTCCTCTAGCAGACTATTCCAAGTGTTGATTACCCTTTCTGTGTAGAAATACTTCCTCACATTACCTCTTAATCTGCCCCCTTCCAATTTCATATCGTGCCCCCTTGTTCTAGTACTTTTTCCACATTGGAGAAGGTCCCCCACCTGCACCTTGTTTATGCCCTTGAGGTACTTGAAAGTTTCAATCAAGTCCCCCTGCTGTCTCCTCTCCTGTGAGAACATATTGAGGTCCCTTAGTCTCTCCTCATGTGTTTTTGTGGTGCAATCCCTGCACCATCTTTGTTGCCATTCTCTGTATAGTCTCCACCTTATCTATGTCCTTGCGCAGTGGTGGCCTCCAGAACTGCATGCAGTACTCCAGGTGAGGCCTTACCAATGTTTTATAAAATGTCATCACCACCTCCCACCTCCTGCTAGTGATACCACTGCCTATGCACCCCAGCATGCTACTGGCCCACCCCGCTACCTTTGTGTACTGTTTTGATACCTTAAGGTCATCAGAGATGATAACTCCTAGTTCCCTTTCCTCTTTGGTGACAGTCAGCTCCACCCCAGCCTGTAACTCTCCCCAGGATTCCCTCTATCCATGTGCATTATTTTGCACTTTTCTGCATTGAACCTCATTGTTAACTTATAATGCTAAGTGGCAGCAAGGGACCCCGAGGTGGCCACACTTTGCAAGATTAATGAAGTACCATAACTACTGATGTGTATGATGATGAAAAGACCATGTTTCTGTGCTCAGTTTATAAATGACTAAGTGTCAACTGACATGAATTTATTCCAGTTACCTCAGTAAAGACCACATATAAATGTCCGCCTCCAGCAAACCTTTCTATTCTTGTGTTACCAGTGTTTGTCTCAGTGAAAATAGAAGTGAGTGTGGCAGCTGTGCTATAACTGTTTTCAATGGGACTCCCAGTGAGCTGTAAGATCCCTATACCCCTAGACATAGGAGATACTCTGGGGTATGTCAGTCTCATAGGGCTAATACAGAATTGTCTGGTAAGCTGGGAGGGGGGGCGGTACACTTATATGATGCATTCTCACATGAACCTTTTTCCCTTGGTCACAACATAAAAATGAGCCTTAGCTTAGTGTGCCTTTCCTAGTTGAGAACTGATAAAAAATACATATATTTACAATTCCTTGGACCGTACACTGCATAGTAATATGGTAACTGGCTAGCTGACAGCTTTACTATCAGTATTAGAGTGACTAAGATTTCATGATTTAAGGATTGACTTTCTTACATACAGTATTAGTTTTTCTCTGTTTTCATGATAACTAAAGCACTCTCTTGATTGTAAGAATGATTGAATGATCCTCCTTTACACATACACCATCTCCTAATAAGGGACTGAAGTCACAGCTTTCTAATTCAGAGACATTACATGCTAACCAGAAATTTGTTGGCTAGGTATTTTACACAAAGAAAAAACAGTAGCCAAAAATTATACTGAAATCTTGTCTGCTAGAACACTATAATGCATTGTATACCACTGACAGAGTACATGCAAAACTAAAAACATTAGAGTACATAGAAACACAGAGACATAGAATTTGATGGCAGATAAGGACCGCTTGGCCCACCCAGTCTGCCCATTTCCCTACCTGATGGATAAGCTGCAGATTCTAGTTAATCAACAGCTTACTTCCTCCTACCCCCCACTAGAATTACCTTATGTCTGTCCCATGCATTCTTGAATTCTCCCACTGTTCCTGACTCCACAACCTGCTCAGGAAGGCTTTTCTATGCATCCACAACCCTCTCTGTGAAAAAATAATTTCTAACATTACCTCTGAGTATAGCTTCAATACTCTATAATGTGGTAAACAGAGAAAATGTTATGAAGTGGAATGATCCCTGAAAATGCACAGCTCAGATGTAATGCACATAATCTGTCAACCATACAGTCTAGTGCCTTAATAAACAACCATCGCACGGAGTCCCATTTTATAAACAGGACTGAGCAAGCCAGCAAATCTGCTGTGACATTCCATAGATGTGCCACATTTATCAAGGATGAATGACATGCTTGCAAAATTGTGGTCAACCAAGGATTTAAGAGTGCAAAACAGGGTCAATGCAGATACTGACTGCGCAGATATTTATAAAAACATTGCCTCCCCCATACCAAACAGCTATCGATTTATACAGTCAATGTGGCTATGCTACATTCAATCTGTTTTGTTTAGTTTTAAGTAAAGACACACACCAACACAAAAAGACTACCCCCGTCTCATTTTGGGACTAAGGACACAACATAGTCTTAAAAAATCAGCCTCCCAAATTTTGAATGTGTTTTCATTCAAAATGAACAGTTCAGCCACTCGGAGCCTCAAGAAGTAGGCTGCACAGTCAAAAGAAGAAAACGTGATTAGTCTGCTCATTAAAAGTGTGGATAGCTTTGTTGACAGATTCCTTTTCTAAAATTAAGTGGAATTGTGCCAGCTGAAAATGAAATGCAGTTGTGTGTACCTCCCATACAGTTTCTTTTCTGAAATGTCAGTGTAGTCTCATAGACCACTGTCATTTTTCTACCTAACATTTCTGTGTTATATACAAGGGCATTTCAGCTGACCTACTGAAGGTAGAAAATGACAGAAAATACCACAATACAAAACAGAGACCGTCTTACACACATCAGCGAAAGACCTCAAGAAATCTTCATTTGAGCTTCTGTTTTAACAGTCATTTAATACTGTAATGAGTTGTAAAGATTTCCAAAAGTAAACTGTACCTTGTTAAGACCTTAAGAGGTTGTCAAGTTCCATTCTTAGTCCAAGTGAGTATGTAGGAAATAAACTGACTAGATTACGGAGTAGTGCATATCCAGACTAACCTGACTCCTACCTTTAAGGAATCCTTGTTCAAGATGCACACACCCAACAGTGCAACGTAACGTTTACAAACCAGTGATTGTATCTTGAGTAACCAGAACAGAAACGCCTTTAAATTCAATTAGACCCAAGGCAGAGTGCAGCTATTGTGCTTAGCAGGTAGCCAGAAATATATAAGCCACTGTCTTCTGAAACAAAATCTCCAGTACTACATGACCTGTGGAGGCAAGCATTCATCGCTGGTGGTACAAGCACTACTTTTAAAACAGATGCAGTCTGTATGTTCAGAAATAATTACTAACCCCAAATGTTCCTTTATTTAACTTTGGTGCCTAACCACGCTGCTCTAAACTTGAATCCCCCCCAGAAAAGAAAAACCTCTAGCTGATTGGGAGGACACAATTTAAAATGAAAATTTTTGAGGCTTTCAGTAGTGAACTGAGATTAATTTAAAATGTATACATTGTGAGCTTAAAAGAAAAGAACACACAGATGGAAGTCACAAAGTGTATAATTAACCCTGATATTTTCACGTTAAGGAAGCCATGGGGAGATGGTGAAAAAGTGGTGCAGTAAGTGAGGGCAGATGCAAATTTTGTAAACTAGGGAAATAAAAAGCAAGTTTAAAATGCTGGTGGGTGAGTCTCTTTCTAACATTAAGAGGTCTGTATAGCAAATCCATGTTAATGCTGCTGTGTGAATCTCAGGCTGAGTGCTTTAGAGATTCTGCATTACACCTAAGTGAGGCAGATCAAGTTTAAGCAAGGTGGTATTTAAAAAGCAACTCCCTACTACAATAAAAAGCTTAAAACATTAGATTTATACCAATTATGTTAATTATGTTTTAATTTTTTTCTAGTTTTTTTTTTTACTTTTTCCTGTCGTTGGTCTACTAAATATTGTAGATAATGCAGTACTTATTTTACAGAGTCTTTCAAAATGTACTGTATCTGACTCTCCCGTGAACCACACAATTGCTGTTTGTGACATCACAGTCTGTTGTCATGGTGAGCACTATGATGTTATAAACAAAAGCACTGTGAGGTTAATAGGGGAGAGGCAAAGGTTTCTAATATAGATTTTTAGATAGACTACCAAGATGTACTATAAACCTTGGAAAGGAACACTGAAAATTGAAAAATGTATTCTCTAGTAAATTGTAAAGGCTGACATTTTTTTTGTTTATATAAAAGTTCACATTGAAGTGCAGAGTTGCTCTTTAAGCTATCTTATGGCATCAGTGCCACAAAATGCTGAGGTAACATACTGCAAATCAAATTACTGTAGATACGAATAAGATGGCAGCTTTCCTGTTTTGGTTAATGATCACCCAAAGGTGTGAAAATATCTTAACAGTGTTTGGGGAGAGTTATCAAATCATGCCAATTCAGTGTGAACTAAAAGTTATCTAGTTTAAGTCTTGGGGCATTTGGAGACTGGCTAGCTCAGTGTAATATTTATTTATTTTATTTATTTATTTAGTTTTTGTTGACCGGGTAAGTGCACTAGACAAATCCTGCCTATTTTCAGACACGACCCGGGGGAGGAGGATACAGATGAATGCCAACTGACCTTGAACCAGATTAAGCTGTTGGTGGTATTTTTAGTGAATGAGGAAATTTGGCAAGGACACCGAAATTCCCTACTCTTTTCGATAAGTGCCATGGGATCTTTAACATCCACCTGAACTACCACCAATCCGGGCAGATGGGAACTCGGTTTAACGTCTCATCCGAAAGACAGCACCTCAGAAGTGCAGCACCCCTCTCATGCTGCACTACAGTGTCAGTACTGGGATATTAACCCAAGTGCCAGATGTGGGAACTGAACCACAGCCCTCTGATCTCCCGGCCTCAGAGGCGAGTGTGCTACCTACTGAGCCACTGACACTGTGGATAGGGGAGGGCTATTGAGCCTTTCAGACTCGCACAACTTAGAAGTGAGCTTCTGTGTCCCACGCTGCTGCCAAGCTCCATATGGCCAAATCACAACCAGAAACCACAAACAGGAGTGGTGCTGCACTGTTCAAATAAAGGCCTTGAGCAAGAAGAGTGCTAATGAGTTTATTCTATCAAGACAATTAGACAAACCAGCAGACAGGCTGACTATCACAACACTTTGACTTGCTCTAAGCCAGGGGTTCTCAAATGGTGAGGCCAGCCTCCCTGGGGAGGCCCCAACCTGTCCCAGGGGAGGCTCAAGCAAGTCTTGAAAAAGTATTATATTTCAATTTTCAACTTTATAGATTTTGTGTGAAGGGATAAGGCAAACTGAAAGAAGATAATAGTAGGTGAATTTATGTATTTATTCACAAGTCTGTGACCAGGGAAGGTACTGTACACTGAGCCATGGCTTATTTCAGGTGTACCCAGGGAAGGGTAGTGAGAGAATACAGTTCAGAATGTAACTGCAAAACACTCAAGCAATATAAAATGAATAAAAGTGCAAATTAAGAACAATAAACTAACAATGCGAGGAACAATTGATCAATTAGACTGGCAGCAGAACTGTCCAAATACAAGAGTTAACCATACAGGTACTAGGAATACGAGCAGGAGGGAGCAAAATGACCCCTGAGAAATTGCTTAAGAGCAGGGTGAGAGGGGAAGAGGCAGAGGTCAGCAGGAAGGTTATTCCAGATAGAGGGAAAACAGAAAAAGCAGTCTGACCCATGAAGGTATGGCAGTAAAGGATAACAATGGTTCAAGAGTCAAAATATTGGAGCAAGTAGGTTGTCCTGTTTGGGGGGTACAGTAAGCTTAATAACATGAGAGCCAGATATGCAAAGAGGTTTCAATTTATTCCTGATGTACTGTGAAAAGTAAGCTATTTTTCTATAGGGAGGCCCAAAAATATTTCAGCATTTTGGGGGAGACTCAAGATCTTTTCCATGGCTTAGGAGAGGCTCACTATGACAACTTTTGAGAACTGTTGCTCTAAGCTTTCTTCAAGGAGTGGAGATTGAACCTTTCACCTTAAGGTCACAGGTTTGAATCTATTTCAGGTGGCCAAAATCTGAAAAAATGATGGGCATAACCAAGTTCAGTGGCTTGAGTCAACCAGAACTTGTTATTTTCATTGGAAAAGCTCCAAAGTACCAAATGTGTGACATGCTGCAGTGAGCCGCAACTTTTTAATTTTTTTTTATTTTAGTATTTGGTAACTGGGTGAGGCCCACTAGGCACAGGTACCTGTTTTCAAGGGCAACCTAGGAGCACTGGGTGGTTAAGTGACTTGATCAGAGTCACACAATGTGCAAGTGAAGGGTGCAGGAATTAAAACCAGGCCTATCTGCTGCCAGCCCCAACTTGACAACTGTCTGCAGATATTTCATGGACTATGTGAAGTGTGCTGCAGTAGTATAATACCTAATACACAGCTGCCCACATCAAAATAACAAAATATATTTCTAGAGTCATAAATTCTGGTTTGGTCTAGTGCAACAGTTCTCAAACGTTGTCATAGTGAGCCTCCCCTAATTTGCACTTTTATTCATTTTGTATTGCTTGAGTGTTTTGCAGTTACATTCTGAATTGTATTCTCTCGCTACTCTTCCCTGGGTACACCTGAAATAAGCCATGGCTCAGTGTACAGTGCCTTCCCTGGTCACAGACTTGTGAATAAATACATAAATTCACCTACTATTATCTTCTTTCAGTTTGTCTTATCCCTTCACACAAAATCTATAAAGTTGAAAATTGAAATAAAATACTTTTTCAAGACTTGCTTGAGCCTCCCCTGGGACAGGTTGGGGCCTCCCCATTTGAGAACCCCTGGTCTAGTGGTTAGATTTATTTATTTATTTATTGTCACATTGGAATTATAACTCTTTGAGTCAAAGACTCATTTCCAAAGGCTCCACGTCAGGTTACAGAATAAGACAAGTTAATACAGTTTATGTACAGGATATAGTAGCAGACAAAACAGCACAGTGAGGTACATATACTAAGACAGTAGGATGCAATCAGATATTTTAGACAGAGCAACAGTATTATATACAAGTGAAGCAGTGTACCTATACAGTGAGGTAGCTAAAGCAAATAATCACATTATACCAGACGAGGTACAATGAGACTAGACAAATGCAGTCTAGATATGAGACTTTGTCACTGGAGAAGACCTAAGGCACAGGTGAAGCAGGTAAGTGGGTGGCAATGCAGGGCCCATGACTCACTGCTGAGGACACCTACAGCAGCGAGTGGAGAAAATGTGTTTCCTGAGAGTATCTTTAAATGGGCCAATCCTTGGTAAGCTGGTAACCATGGAGGGGAAGGAGTTGAACCAGGATGGGGCCCTGTACAAGAAAGTCCTCTAGGCTACAGAGGTCCTAACCCATGGGACCATGAATGAGGACTTGGAGGCGCTGTGAGTGGAGACAGAGGGGGTTGAAAGGTGGAGAGATGCTGCAACCCCTGGGGGGGTAAGACCGAGGAGTATTTTTTTGGCCATGAGGCAGGATTGATATGGAGCCTCTCCTCAAAGTTGAGCACATTAGCAAGGGAATGAAGTGTGCAGGTGTGAGTGTGCTGATTGGTGCTGGTCAGGAGCCTGCAGGCCTTGTTAATGGCCATTTTGATTTTGCTGAGGGTGGTGTTGTCCACAGCTGCATAGACCAGAAGGCCGTAGTGTACTAAGGAGAAGACTGATGAGGTAATAGCCAGTTGGAGAGCTTCAGGTGGCAGACAGTCCTTGTGGCAGTAAAGAAGCCGATTCGTGCATTGGTAGCAGATGAGAGGGCACTAATGTGGGTGAGGAAGGTGAGGGCTGGATCAAAGGTGATGTCCAGGTATTTGTAGGATGAGACTTGCTCAAGAGGTTGGAGAGAGCTTGAGAGTACCTGCAGGGCAGAGTCTTTGAGCTTGCTTTGGTGATGGGCAACTAGCATAGTCTTAGGTTTTTTTCCGGTTAATGACCAGTCTATGTTCCGTAAACCAGCGCTCAGTCAGGTTGAAAGAGTGCTGGAGGGTAGTCTGGAGAGTGGTGGGGTTTTGGTGAGAGGCAACGAGGACTGTGTCGTCGGTATAGAGGAGAACCTTGCCAGAGCAGGAATTGGGTAGGGCATTGAGATACAGTACAGACTGAAAAGAAGTGGTTCCAAGATGGAGCCCTGTGGGACTCCTGAGCGGACAGGGCGATTGCTAGAGAGGGTACTGTTTATTTTGACACACCGAGTCCGGGAGGATAGGTAGCTTGTGAAACAGGAAAGGGGGCCTTGGGAGAAGCCAAATCGTAGGGGAGAGAGAGTCCAACAGGAGGGGTGGCTGACAGTATCAAAGGCCTTGGAAAGGTAGATTAGTAGCGTGTGAACCATATGATAGCAAGTTCAAACCCCACTAGAGCCATATATTTATTGTATGACCATGGACAAGTCACTTAACCTCTAAGTGCTCCAGTTCACTCAGTGGCAGAAATGGGTACAAGAAGGACCCCACTGGGAATGAGATGTTTCAGCTCTGCTGGGCTAATATGTGTAAATACATTTTAAAATAATTGGCACTAGCACTGGGCAGGATTTCCAAATTCTGGTTCTGATGGAGCCCCATGGAATTTTGGAAATTCTACCTAATTCCACGGAATTCTGATAGAAGCAGAACAGCAAACTCTGAAAAGTGCTTTGAACTTTTTATTTAAACTACAAATTTGTAATGCAGACTAGTGTTACACAGTTCATGCAGACCACTGATTAGATTTCTTTGTGGAAACTGTATCTGTTGAAGTCCACAGGAAACTAATATAGAAACATAGAAACATAGAATTTGACGGCAGATAAGGACCACTTGGCCCACCCAGTCTGACCATTTCCCTACCTAATGGATAAGCTGCAGATCCTAGTTAACCAGCAGCCTACTTCTTCCTACCCCCACCCTCCTAGAATTGCCTTATGACTGTCCCATGCATGCTTGAATTTCATCACTGTTTTTGACTCCACAACCTCCTCCGGAAGGCCGTTCCATGCATCCGCAACCCTCTCTGTGAAAAAATACTTCCTTAAATTACCTCTGAGCCCCCTCTATCTTCAAATTGTGCCCCCTTGTTCTTGCACACCTCTTTTTTTGAAAGATGCTACCCTCTTGGACTTTGTTGATTCCCTTGAGGTGCTTGAAAGTTTCTATCATGTCCCCCTCTCCCTCCTTTCCTCGAGGCTATACATATTAAGCTCCTTTAGTCTCTCTTCATATGTCTTCCGGTGCAGACCCTGCACCATTTTAGTTGCCCTCCTCTGGACAGCTTCCATCCTGTCTATGTCTTTGCGGAGATTGGGTCTCCAGAACTGCATGCAGTACTCCAGATGGAGTCTCACCAGCTGTCTGTACAGAGGGAAAGTAACTTCCTGTTTTCTACTGGTGATGCCTCTCCCTATGCATCCCAGTATCCCCCCAGCCCTCTTTGTTGCCCTCTCACATTGCTTACCCACCTTTAGGTCATCTGATACGACTACCCCCAGGTCCCTTTCCATTTTTGTTGTAGTTAGTATCTCACCCCCCATTGTGTACTCTTCCCCTGGGTTTTTGTTTCCCAGGTGCACTACCTTGCACTTCTTAGCATTGAATCTAAGCTGCCATACATTGGACCATTCCGCTAACCTTGCCAAGTCCCTTCTCATCCTTTCCACCCCACCTTGTGCATCAACTCTGTTGCAGATCTTTGTGTCATCTGCAAAGAGACATACTTTTCCTTCTAGTACCTCTGCAATGTCGCTTATAAAGACATTAAAGAGGACCGGTCCTAATACTGAACCCTGCGGTACCCCACTAGTAACCCTCCTTTCTTCAGAGTGGACTCCATTTACTATTACTCTCTGTGTCCTATTCTCCAGCCAATTCTTTACCAGGCTGTCATCTTGGGACCCACTCCCAGGCTGGCTAACTTGTATATTAATCTTTTGTGTGGGACTGTGTCAAATGCCTTGCTAAAGTCTAGGTAGGCCATGTCCACAGCCCCTCCCTGATCTACTACTTTGGTCACCCAGTCAAAAAATCTATCAGATTTGTCTGGCATGACCTTCCTGCTGTGAATCCATGCTGCCTTGGGTCCTGTGCCCTCTGACCTCTAGATACTCGACAATTCTTTCCTTCAGAAGTGATTCCATCATTTCCCTACCACTGAGGTTAAACTAACAGGTCTGTAGTTTTCTGCTTCTGCCTTGCTCCCACTTTTGTGAGGGAATCACATCTGCCCTCCTCCAGTCCTCGGGTACCACCCCATCCTCCCATGATTTGTTAAAGAGGGTAGTCAGTGGTGACACTAGTTCTACCCTTAGTTCTTTTAGAATTCTGGGATGAATCCCATCAGGCCCCATTGCTTTGTCCACCTTCAGTTTTAAGAGTTCTTTCATAACCCTTTCTTCTGTAAATGGGCTGGTATCAACTTCTGTATCCAGAGTGTTTCTACTGTTTGTTTTAGGTACCTCCCCCTCTTCCTTTGTGTAACCCCTCACCCCTACCTTTTTACCAAAATGACAGGTGGCATGCTGTTGAAGCTGACAGCAGTACCTGGTGGGGACTGGGTTCAGGGAGGATGAGGTTACTCGGCACAGGGGACCTATGTTTGGCTACTCTGCACATGGGCACCCAAGTAAATCTGAACACAGGAAGCAATAACTGTAATGTCCAGAACCAGGAATGGGATTCTTCAGTGTGGCTTTTATTCACATACTAGCTGAACAAACAAAGCATAGATGGACCCCCATGGGGCTACATTTCCTGGTAATGCAGATTAGAGACTACAGAATACTTATCACCATTTTCAGCCCTCAGGCTCTGAACCCACCAGTTACACAGCCCGGACTTGCACGCAGCTTTGGGTACACAGCCTGACTTGTACACACTTGGGTTTTCCCCACTAGCCCGGCTCCCCTGCCGGCCACTTGATCCGCGGTCCATTGGAAGAATGAACCAATTATCCTGTCGTGGCTCCCCACACCACCTAGAGTCTGCGACTCCTAGAGAGAATTTTTCCTTGTCATGGCTCCCCACACCACACTAGAGTCTGTGACTCCTAGAGAGAATTTTCCTTACAATCCCACATCTGGGTACTTCCCTCATCACTGGCCAAGTGCCTGAGGTAAAGTAGAAACCACAGCAGAAATCCGTAGAGGTGGACCTGGTCACTAAAGATGGGGGCCACCACCTCCAGCTCCCACAGCCTATACCCGGCCATTTCCTGGGAAAACTGAACCATTCCTTTGCTGAACTTCTAAATGTAGATTAAAGGGTAGATGTCTGTCACATCTCCTCTACATATTATTTGCATCACACAACACTCTAGGATTTGACACTACTTTACTTGTGCCCATTTCTAGGCTTCCCAATATGTAGCTCAATCCCTAGATTTTCACACAAGTACCAGGGTGAAGAAAACAATTTGCCCTTTTAGCCAGAGCAGACACTCACCCTTTAGTTGCAGGTGCCCCACAGGCGACTCACAAATCTTCCATCTTCCAAAATAAATGTTGGACTAAACAGGCAGCTTTTCTTTCACTTAGCAGAATTAAGGGGATTGCCCCAGGAATCTGCTGGGAATCTTTATATCCCCTCCTCCGGAGGGAGAGGGCACTGAGACCTGAAACAGCGGTCTCCACCACTTGAGTACAAACTTCACTCCCTCAAGCCAAACTGCAGACTCTCTCTTCACTTACTAAAGACCAACTGAAAACTCCCAACGTTCTATCTAACTCCCTCTGCTGCAGATTCCAATGTGGCTTATGCAGCTGCGAAAGTTCTATTGGTGATGTCATCCCTCAGTCTCAGCTGAGACTGAGAACAGAGTGAGACAGTGTGAAACCCATTTAACTGGAGTTTCATAAGCTGCCTTCCCTGCCTACCACTAGGTCTTATTGGGATTCTAGTAACCCGGGTAACAAGGGGTTACACTTGTAAATACTGAGCAAAAATATTTGTTTAGTATCTCTGCCTTTTCACAGTCACCCTCTGCCCACCCACCCTCCCTCCCCTTTATTAAGCCTCATTATCCCTCTCTTGGTCTTCCTTCACTCCCTGTTGTACCTATAAAAAGGCTTTATCCCCCTTCTTAACTGAGTTGGCTATCTTTTCCTCAGTTTGGGCCTTTGCTGTTCTGACTGCCTTCCCAGCTTCCTTTTGCTTTAACTGATACAGTTCTCTGTCCTGCTCCTTCTGTTATTCCTCGTACTTCCTGAATGCTTTCTTTTTCTCTTGAACCTACACTGCCACTTCCTTTGAGAACCATAGTGGTTTCTTACATCTTTTCGTTTTGTTTATTTGCTTCACACAAAGGCTTGTTACCTCTGTGATGGCAGATTTTATTATTCCCCATTGTTCTTCCACCCCTTCTTCCTGCCCATTTGCTAGTGCATTTCTTAGGCACTCACCCATTTTGGCAAAGTCAGCCCTCCTAAAGTCCAGTACATTTGCCTTTGTATGGCTTGGCTCTATTGCTGTGTTTATTGTGAACCATACTGTTCGATGGTCGCTAGTTCCCAGATGGCTACCCACTTCTACATCTGTGATCCTCTCTTCATCTCCATTTGAGAGAACCAGGTCTAAGATCGCTCCCTCTTGAGTGGGCTCCAATACTAGTTGTCTAAGGCATGCCCCCTGTAGGGCATCTAGAATAACCCCACTCTTCGAAGTGGCTGCTGCAACTGCACTCCAGTTAACATCTGGCATATTCAGATCACCCATCAGCAATATCTCCCCTTTTTCTACCATTCTAAGTATACTTTCTTTCGTTTTCTTGTCCATTTCCTCCCCAGGGGGGTCTGTATACAACCCCTGTGTGGATTGTGGTGCCATTGCCGGTCTCCAAATTTACCTACAGTGCTTCTTCTCCTCCCTGTTTACCCATTTGTTCTGTTGTTTTGATTCCTTCCCTTATGTAAAGAGCTACTCCTCCTCCTCGTTTACCCTCCCTGTCCCTTCTGTAGATAGTGTATCCTGGTATGTTTATGTCCCAGTCATGGTTTTGTGTGTACCATGTTTCTGTGACTGCCATGATATCCAGATGTTCCTCCTCCATCAAGGCCACTAATTCAGGAAGCGTGTTACTCAGACTACGGGCATTGGTACTCATTGCTCTCCATTTTTTGATGGCTTTACCTTGTGTTGCAGCATCCCCCACTGACCTTTCTACCTCGGTCTTTTTCTCATTTAGTACCCTGTTTTGTAGGGAGAGGCTGGGATTTTCCTGCTGCTTATCAGTACCTCCCCCTTGACTAGTTTAAAAGCTTGCCAATGAAGCATTTAAACCGAATGCTCAAAAGACTTGTTCCCTTCCTGGACAGATGCAGACCATCCTGCCAGTATAGGCTGGTGTCCCTCCAGGTGGAACCCCAGTTCCCAATGAAGCCAAACCCCTGTGCTCCACACCATTTTTTCAACCATTCATTAAACTGCATGGTGCAAAGTACCCTCGCCTCACTCATGCCATTGACAGCCAGCACCTCTGAGAAGGATACTGTGTGTGCTACTTAGGCCCCTTCCCAATTCTACAAAGTCCTTCTGCACTGCTCTAATCTCATGATGAGCCAAGTCATTTGTCCCTAGGTGGACAATGACGTCCAGCTCAGACTGTCGTGCAGCTGTTCTCATGATCCTGAGGATGCGCTTCCTGTCCCTCCAAGCCATGGCACTAGGCAAGCACCTTACTTCAGTATTCCCTGCTCCCCCCCCAGTTCTATCCCCCTAATAATTGAATCCCCCCACCAGGAGCTGCTTCCTTTCCTTGTGGTGTCCTCTGCCTCCTTCCTGTGGGCCTTCCTTGTGACAGTTGTCCTCAGCCTCCTTAGTCTCCTCTGCGGGTGCATCCATAGGGGAGATATGCCCTTTAAATTAGGCTTTCAGAATTCTGCAGGGTTTAGTGACAAATTCTCAAAAGCAGTTTGGAAGCAGACTATCCAATTCCACCCGACTTCCACCAACAGAATTCTACATTCTGCACTGCTATTATTGACAGTCCTGTTAGTATTCAGGTAATTCATTTTATTTAAAAAAAACAGAAAGTCATACAAGCCAGTTCAGCAGGCACTCATTTCCAGTGGTGTCCTGGTGGTAAAACACATTACTCACAGCAATAAAATGTACAGTATATATAGAAGGCAGTATAGTGTAATGGTTAAGGGCATTGAGCTGCAAACCTGGATACCTGGGTTTGAATCTCATCAGCCCACACTTGTGTAACGTGTGACCCTGATCAAGTCATTTAACTTCCTTGTGCTCACAGGTTGCACCTGCAAACAAGCTCTGGCTTAGTGTGCCTTTCCTAGTTAAACAATTCCCCCTTTCCCTTACAGTATCATATAGAGAATACTGGATGGGCAACTGTGCACAACCAGTGTGTTCTGCCACAAAGGTGTTCTGATTCCCTCAAGGTCCATGGAATCAGAACCCTGAGGTGGCAGAACAGACTGGTTGCGCATAAAGTTGCTCATCTTGTATTTTTTATAGTATTATGTGAAATGCCCATACAGCAGTTCTTTGGCTTTCAGAACGAAACTAGCTTCTGCAGTCACCAGAGATTCCAGAATGCTGTTGTACAACAGCATTTTGAAAGGGATGGAATTCTATATGGAACAATGATTTACTGTACACTATAGTACTGTACATTTACAGTACAAGCCATACATTTAACAAAAAGAACATAGACTTAATACTGTACCAAAGTGAACCCTCACCCTCCTCAATGTCCGCTACTCTTGCCAATGATTTACACAAGGCACATTGCTGGTTCTCCACCAACAAACTGTTGGTCAATGCTGCCAAAACAAAAGCCATGCTTTTCAGTTCCAAACCAAAACTCTCCACCCTTGCCCACAATGATGACTTTCTCACTGTCAAATCCCCAGATGGATCTCCCCTTGACACTGTTCCCACCTTCAAGTATCTGGGGGTAATTCTGTACCCATCCCTCACCTACACTGATTACATTGCCTCACTGATTAGACACATCAACCAGAACATCGGACTCTGCTATTGCGTGATCGACCACTTCTCACCAGAAGCCCATCTTGCTATTGCTGGTGGCAACCTCCTCCCCCTCCTTGACTATAGCTGCCCGGTGTACTCCCTCACCTCCATTACCAACCTGAACCACCCGGATGCTGCCTACAATAGAATATGCTGCCTTGTCCTCCATGCCCCTCTCCTCATTCACCACTGCTCTCTTTACCAGTCCCTTAACTGGCTCCCTCCATAAGCGCGATGCTCCCACCTGCTGGTCCTGACCATTGCTGATACCTTGCACAGTCCCTCCTACTCTACACTATTCCTTTTTTTTTTTTTTTTTTAATTTCTTTATCCTTCTGTGGCAGATCCACGATCACTGTCCACCAACCTACCAGACTCGGAATCTTTTGGAGGCTTGTAGCACCATGCGTGCCCCGGCAGATCCCCAGAGTCAGTCCGGAGGCATCACCCTTGGCAGCCCCCACATTTTCCTCTGTTTTCTCCCATAAACTGCTACTCCTGAGACCCCCAAAAACGGTAGCGCATTCACATGGAAGTGCACATGCACACCATAGCTCCAGATGGGGTTTCCTCCTCTTTCCCCAGTTGGCTTAACACCGAAGGTACTCAGAGTGATGCTGCTTCTCTGGCCTCCACCAGGTGGCAGCCAAGCTCCAAGGGTACCTGCAACCCCTGCTCGAGGTAGAGGGCCACCAGCCAGCAGCATGCTCTAGTCCTCTCCCTCCCCCCAGTCGACCTCCGGCGACCCAGGCTAGTTCCCGAACCCAGGTTGCCAGCGTGGCATGAAGTGTGGCGTCCAACGCCTCAACCCTCAGTGCCACCGGGCTGGCTCACTATCCCTTCTTATCTGGCCCAGAACCTACTGCCACAATCTAGGTCAGTCTTCCCACCTTTAACTAGAATGCCCTAACATAGCTATGAGGATGGGTCTAAGCCTTCTCCGCAACTGGACCCTCACTATGGAATGACATCCCCTTCTCCCTGTGTTCCCCTGATCCCCATCTAAATCTAAATTCCCTTTTAAGAATGCACTTTCTGTCCTCCACAACCTGCGTCTGCCCAAAGGCTACTAGCACAGCTACACATCCCTTGCAGCCCACCCTTACCCCCTCCTTCCTCTAGTGTGCCACTCTCCTCTCCTCTCCCGCCCTGAATACTATTGTTATTCCTAGTGTTGAATGATGGAGCAACCTTACCCTGTTTACCTAAATGTTATATCCCTTGGTATGCTCAATTGTTGATGTACCTGTTACTGTTTACTTTATATTTTCTTTGTTAGCTTGACCTACACTGTTATGTTCCCACTATGATCCACGTTGTTGTCTCACTGTATTTTTATGCTGTTTGTGCCAGTTTCTTGCCCAGTCCATGCCTGAAAAAGGTCTTTGGATCAGTGCACTAACCTAGTTACCAAATGAATAAATAAATAAATAAATAAATAAATATATAAACAAACAGAAACACAGAATTTGTTGGCAGAAAAAGTCCTCTGAGCCAAGCATGTATGCCCATTTCTGCTTAACTAAGGTTGAATGATACCGCCCTAGAGACTCTTCACTCAACCCCTTTCCCCTCCCTTTCTGTTGTGATCTTAACCTAGTTCTTCTATCAATATCACCCTCATTTGAATCCCCCCAATGATTTCAAATAGACCACTTCCTCTGGCAGCCAAATCTACTCGTCCACCATCGCTATGTGCAAAAGTACTTCCTGGTATCTCCTTCACACAGAAGATGGTGGAGGGATAGAGCCTATCTGTTTATCTATGCATGCTGTAGTACGCAATATAAACTCCAGTGGCAGACTACAAAGCTTTAATAGGCAAAAAGAAGGCATGTTCCATGGAAAGGCCAAGACTTCAAAGTAAATGAAGTCTGAAGTGCTCATTTACCAGTGAGAAGTGGTCCCTCGACCGAAAAGAAGAAATGAAATATGTTTAGTTTTATATTGCACCTTACATACACACTGTATCCCAAAGGACTTCACAAGCCAATGAACTGCTTCATTAGCCATTACAGGAGCACAGGGAAGCTAAAAGAGGTAAATGAAAGTTAAGGAAGTATACAGTACATAATTTATGGCTAATTTAATGTGACTTCGTATTGACCTATGTATTGACCTAGTAACCTTGGTTATTATTTCTCATGTTCCCTACAGTCATTATTTTTACGGCTGCGTGGGTGGAGCTCCACAGATGTTATGCCATCACTATAGAAGAGGGGGGCAGCTCCAAAACGTGACCCTGTGTTCTTCTACAGTGATGTGACAACATTAGAACAGTGCTGCTGCCATAGGTGCTGTCCTCTGCAACAGAGCTCCCCTCCGCACCACGGATGCCTAGTGTATGTTACCTGATATCAAAAATTAATAAATATACATGTCTGTCTATAGAGAGATAGAGAGAGAGTGAATGAATATGAGCACATAAAGGTTTATTAACCTGCTCACGGTCACCCACTGAGTGTGTGGATGTAGTGGTATTCAAACCTGGGTATCCAGATTCACAGTTTTATTCTCCAACCACTAAGCCACACTGTGCAAAATAAGGGTTGAAGAATAATAGCTGTGCACAGTGGGGGGCATGTGCTATGGTCATGAGTGTCTTCTTGCAATAGGGCATATTATATGTTCTCTGCATCCCCAAGGTACTGTAATTAATAGGGAAGTTTATCAACCATTTGCTTCCAACAGCCTGGCATCCCACCATACACCAGAACGAAAAAGTCTCGTTATTAAAGCTGCAAATAGGAGTGCATCTGTGTGGGCTGCAGACATACCCATGAGTCTGCCTGAGGCTTGCACTGATACACTGCTGTTTAGAACTTTAATAAAGAGATTCTGCATCTGTAGTAAGTCAGCTTAAGACTTTTCGTTCCAGTGTATGGTGGGATGCCAGGCTGTTTGAAGAAAAAATTTTACTGAGAAGTGCCACGCTCACTGCCAAGTCTTCTTGTGAGTTTCTTTTGTGTGAAAATGTTTAAAAACTGTACTGGGGATAGTTGTAGATAAATTGATGCTCAAACCTTTTATGTAAGGAACAATCCCAGACATCTGTGAAAGGACTGCTAGATATTTTAATATCTCCAACAGAACCCTTCTGCACAGGGATAAATACTTACTGCATCTGAACAATTTTAAACTGAATAATCAAAGGCATAGAAACATAGAAGTTGCCAGCAGATAAGGACCACTTGGTCCACCTAGTCAGCACTATATTCCCTACCTACTGTGCCACCGCAGACCCTACTCAGTCTCTGGTCTTCTCTCCCCCTTGCGTTACTTCTAAGATCCCCTTGTATCTATCCCATGCATGCCTAAATTCTGCTACCATTTTAGCACCCACCACTTCTGCTGGGAGGCTGTTCCAGGCATCCACCACCCTCTCTGTAAAGAAATATTTCCTTACATCCCCTCTGAGCCCCCAGCTTCACAGTGTGACCGCTTGTTCTGGAGCGTCTCTTTCTATGGAAAATACTACCTTCCTGTACCTTATTAATACTTGTGAGGTATTTACTAGGTTTATTGGGTAAAGTAGGACAAAAGAAGGCACAAAGCCCATTGAGATTGTCCTCCCTCAAAAGAGGGATATTATACAGGGTTATTATGCAATAGCCAGGAATCAAGATTAGATTTAAAAGAATCAAAACTAACTGAATCTACAATAAACTGTGGAAGAGTGTTCCAACATTTAGCTGTTCTTATATTGAAAAAATTAGCAAATTTCTTTGTATTAGCCCATTCACCATGTAGTTGCTTAGAATGAAGTCTACCTGCAATTCTCTTATTGGCCAGTGTGAGTCCACATGTCTTAAACAGCCTGGGATTATGCACTAGTTTGTACATTAATAATAAATCACCCCTTTGCCTTCTCAGACATAACGAATGGAGCTTAGTTTCCCTAAGTCTAGAATCATAACATTTATTACTGAGTCTGGGAATTGATTTAGTAAGCCTCCTTTTGACCTGCTCAAGACGATGTATATCAGTTTTAAGGTAAGGATTCCAGAAAGGGGAACCGTAATCCAGATGTGGTCTGATATAAGATCTATGTAATAGAATTAAACAATGTTCAGATTTACAAATAAAAGATTTATTAATTTGTCTTAGAATAATGTTAGATGTTCTAACTACTTTACTGCAATGATCGCTTGATGACAATTTAGTATTGATCATAATATCTAGGTCTCTTTCACAATTGGATGACTTAATTTCTTGGTTGTTTAGATAATGTTTATGAGCTGCATGATTCCTACCGAAGTGTAGAACCTTACATTTATCAATGTTAAAAAACACTGAGTTGTCATTTGCCCACTTCTCAATGGAAGAGAAATCCTGCTCAAGGATATGAATATCAGTTGTAGTATCAACTCTGCCTCCAAGTTTTGTGTCGTCTGCAAATTCCGATAGGTAGTTGTTAGAAATGATGCCCATGTCAAAAATAAAAGGTTAAAAAGAATAAGCCCTGGTACCGAACCCTGGGAGACTCCACTAGTTACCCTACCAGAGAAAGAAAGAGCCCCATTTATTCTGACCAGTTGGGTACGATTGGATAACCATTGTGATATCCAGTTAACCAGAAGTGAGGGAATTCCCAGATTGTAAAGTTTGAAAATCAACAGACAGTGGGATATATGATCAAAGGCCTTGCTGAAATTGAATAGCAGGACATCAGCTGGCATATTATTATTGAGTAACTTACTTATTTTATGATAGAAAGATATTAAATTGGTTGTACATGAATGGCCTGATTTAAAACCATGCTGTGAGTTATCGGAAATACCGAGTTGATCAATAATAATCTCTAATCTGGATTTAATTAAACACTCCATTACTTTTCCTATGATAGATGTTAAACTAATCAGTCTATAATTTTGAATGTATGACTTATTTCCCTTCTTAAAGATAGGAGTTACAAAGGCTACACGCCATACATCAGGGATAGCATTTTCAATTAGAGATTTATTGAATACAATTTGAAGAGGGACTGCAATAGAATTGAGAGCTTCAAGTAGAAATATGGCATTGATGTTATCGGGATCTGGGCTAGTGGGTCTTTTGACATTTTGAAAGACATTTTTAATTTCAGAAAGATAGAAAGATGGTACTGGAGAATCATTTTTTGTGATAGATGTAATTGGTGAAGTTGTTGAATCGAAGACTGAGCAAAAATATTTGTTAAAATCATCTGCCATCTCTTTGTCAGATGAAATAGTAAACTCATTATGACAAAGTGGACCTATCTGACCAGTACCCCCCTTTTTACCATTAATGTAGGAATAAAGAGATTTCGAATTAGATTTAGAATGGGCTAGTTTGAACTCGAATTTAAGCTTAGCAGTTTTAATTTTTTTTTAATAAAGAGGCAGCAGATTTATATTTATGGCTGAGAGATTGACTATGATCTCTTTTCATCCTCCTATATAGTCTTTCCTTGGTTTTTATTTTAATATTTCTATCATATCCCCCCTTTCTCCTTTTTGTGTTTGCTTGCACGTGTGCAAGAAACACATTGCTTCAGTAGGTGCCAGTTAATGAGCATGCCACTATTCACAAAGAAATTGACCACTGCAGTCAGGCAGCACCCTGTCATTATCAGCTGTGTTTGTGGAGCGGTCCCTGACTGCAGCAGCCAATTACAGCTGCATTGCCAGGTGACCTGTTTCAAAGAAACATGGTGACGGCTTCTCCATCACTTCTCACAGTCCCCACAGAGCTGACATTCTTGAAAGATCAAGCACAGTTTAACAAAATTAGTACTCCGTTATCAGGCATCAATATCTGCAGTTTAAAACGTAAAAGTGGGTACAAAACTCATGTTCTATAGTTTCAACATGGAGTAAGTTGCTCTTTCAGGCAGAAATAATAGTAAAGCCCTACACACACTGCACTCTTAGCTCCACCCCTTCAGTTCAGTTTCGATTCTCCAGTCTTCGGAGATGGCATTTAGAAACTGAAATGCGATCCGCACATTACATAACTTACTGTAAATAGTGCTAAATGAAATCATTTAACTTTTTTCATCTTTAACACAACATACAAACAACACAGAACAAAGTATAAACCAATAATTTAAACAGGCTGAAAAATGTCTCCTTGTATTGCACCCCTCAGTGCCCTCCTTTTTTTTGTCAATTTACACGGAACAGCCTGATCCCCGTCGGCTCCAGTGCCCCCCCAACAAACACCTAGGTAGCCTGCTGGGAGCCCACCCTAGTGTGCACATGTGCTCCCCTACGGACACTATTGCCGATGGGGGTGCCCAATCCCCCATTGGCTCCACTGCCCCCCCAAACAAACTTCTAGGTGCCACACTGTGAGCCCACACCAGCGTGGCAAAACTCTGCATGGCCGATGAGGGTGCCCAATCCCCCGTCGGCTCCACTGCCCCTCCAAACAAACTTCAAGGTGTCATGCTGGGAGACCACCCCAGCGTGGCAAAAGTCCCATGTCGTCTTTGTAAAAAAAAACAAAAAAAAACCCACCTGTAATAAAAGAAAATGGTCCCTTGTTGATTCTCTCGCCTCCTTTCCCCAACCCGCGCCCACCCTCTGCATATCTCACCTCCCCACATACATACCTCTGGAGGCCAGTGAGAATCTTTGGTGGACCGGGAACATGTCTGCACTCTTCAAAGCCGACTGTGAACTGAAGAAATGCCGGTAAGCTGTATAATGGCATAAATGTTTTTTTTTTTCAACTTTGGTGCATATCTCGGCCATTTTTGGGAATTTGTTTACCAAATTTTCAGTATGGGGTTCTTGGGATCCCTCCTCATGAACTCAGTCATTGTCATTTTGTTATTTGGGTCCCGGAAGGTGATTTTGCAGTCATTGTGCAGAACCACCTTTCGGGACTGAGTTACAAAACAACAGTGTCACAGTTCATGAGTTATGTCCCCAAAAACCCTATGTTGAAAATTTGGTGAAAAAATTCCCAAAAGTGAGTGTTTTATAAGCGTGCATTGTGCAGTTTCCATGCACCCTCGTAAGTTCACAAATTTGTAATATTTTCAATCCAGATTTTCAACATTGGTATTTGTCCATACCTCCTTATGAACAGTACAGCTGTCATTTTTCACACCCTGGCCGAAATGCGTTTTCGCACTTCTGGCACAGAATAACGAGGTCGCTGTGGGAAGTCAGTGTTCGGGACAGATTAAGAGAATCAAAGTGACACTGTTCATGAGTGGAGGTCCCAAAATGCCTATGTTGAAAATCTGCAGTAAAAAATCCCCAAACTAATTACATTACAAGTGTGCATTGCGCAGTTTCTATGCATGCTCATGACTTCACCAGTTTTTTTAAATTTTTACTCCAGATTTTCAACATTGCCATTTTTTTACACCTCCTCATGAACAGTACAGCTGTCATTTTTCATATCCTGTTTTGAAATGTTTTTTCGCACATGTGGCGCCAAATTGCGCAGTTGCTGTGCAAAATCACCTTTCGGCTAATGAACTGATAGTGTCACTGTTCATGCGGTGGGGTTACAAAAAGCCCATGTTGAAAACATGGAGTAAAAATACCAAGAAACGCCCAGGGTGTTAGGGTTTCTGACCATGACGCCTTACCTTGTAGGGACTGACAGGTGTTAGGGGTATGACTTGGGACTGTCAACAGTAATGCTCATGCCATTCCACCCCAACCCCACCCTGCAGCCAGTGACAGGCATCGAGGTGTATCTTGGACCCTTTGACCCCAGAGTTCACCCCATCCTCCTATACTGCCCCCATTTCAGCATATTTCCTTATGGAATGAGGTGAATGTAAAGCCTAAACACGCCAAGGTACACCTCGACACTTGTCAATGTCTGCAGGGTAGGGTGAGGTAAAATGTTGTGACTGTTATGGGCGATGACACAAAGGCACACACCAATGCCTGTCCATCTATACAGGGTGGGGGTGGAATTGACATCAGTTCAGTACTTCACTGCCATTCCTATACTGCATCTGTCTAACTCCTGCACTTCCACTGCTGATGCCAGCAAGCAAACATTCAGCATTGACAAATGCTTGTTCCTTTTGAGAGTACATATTTAGTTCCTTGAGTCTTTCCTCATAGGGCATTTGATGCAGGTCCTGCACCATTTTGGTAGCCCTCTTTTGTACTGCCTCCTCCCTATCTATGTCCTTCCAAAGGTGTGGCCTCCAGAACTGGACACTGTACTCGAGGTGGGATCTTACCAATGATCTACAGTATATAGGGGTAATACTACCCCTCTCCTTCTGCTGGTGATGCCCCTCTCTATGCACCCAAGAATCCTGCTAGCCTTCCCCACTGCCTTATCACACTGCTTTGCTACCTTCAAGTCATCAGAAATGATTACCCCCAGGTCCCTTTCCTGTTTTGTGATTACTAATACCTCCCTGCTCAATTAGTATGTTGCCCCTGGGTTTCTGTGCCCCAAGTGCATGATTTTGTACTTTTTTGCATTGAAATCCAGCTGCTATTCCCTTGACCATTCTTGCAGTTTTTTCAGATCATCCCTCATTCTTTCCACCCCGGTGTGTCCACTTTCTTGCAGATTTTTGGGTCATCCATGAACAGGCATACTTCCCTTCCAGCCCTTCTGCAATGTCACTAATAAAGACATTGAAGAGGACGGGGTCTACTGACTCCTGTAGCACCCCAATGGTCAATTAGCCTTCTGCAGAGTGGACCTCATTTATCACCACCCTCTGATTACAATTGCTTAGCCAACTTCTTACCCATTTCACTACTTTTGGACCCACTCCTAGGTTGCCCAGCTTGCTCCCCAGTCTTCTATGTGGAAAGGTGTCAAAGGCCTTACTGAAATCTAGGTAGGCCACATCTACCACTCCTCCATGATCCACTTCCCTATTCACCCAGTCAAAGACATCAATCAAGTTTGTCTGGCATGACCTCCCCCCATGAAAACATGTTGCCTCGGATCTCATAATCCACTGGTTACAAGGTATTCCTCAATCCTTTCCTTCAGTAGCAATTCCATTACTTTACCCACTACTGAAGTAAGTTTCACAGGTCTGTAATTTTCTGTCTCCTCCTTATTTCCACTTTTGTGAAGTGGGACCACATCTGCCCTCCTGCAGTCACCCAGAATCTCCCCTCTTTCTAGTGATAGGTTGAACAGAGCTGTCAGAGGTGCAGACAGCACCTCCTCAGCTCCCACAGTATCATAAGGTGCACCCCGTCAGGTCCCATTGCCTTGTCTACTTTTAATTGTACTAGTTCATTGAGGACTCTCTCCTCTGTAAAAGAACTAGTATCCACCTACCTAACTTTAATGCCCTTGTCCCTAATCTTTTTTTTCATTTTTACTAAGTCTGGTGCTCCCCCATTGCCCCTCCAGTCTTACTGGCAATGGGGGAGACATGGTATTTATATTTTCTCTCCTTGTTCCCAGGATCCTGGAATGCAGACACGCATGCACGTGGAGGGGCACATGTGCCCCGTGGCTCCAGTGACAGCCCGATCTGCCCTCCCAGCCTAGCACCTAGGTTCCTCCTGGCCTGACACTGACACTTAGCCTCCACCGGGTGGCAGTCAAGCATCGGGGAAACCTCACATCCCTCCTCAGAGAGCAAAGCTACCTGGCAGCTGCTCAATCCTGGCTCCTACCCCCCCCTCCGGCGGACTCCTGGAGGCCTGACCCTGCTCCTGAACCCGGGTCGCCAGCATGGGGTGAGGTGTGGCATCCAGCACCTCAATGCTACTGGGCGGGCCTCCTTGTCCCTTATCTTTGGCCCATCTCTGACCCCTTCCTCCATAAATACTGAACAAAAGTAATTGTTCAATATGTCTGCCTTTTTTTTTTGTCCTCTTCCTCACAAACCCCTCCTTCCCCTAGCCTTACTGTCCCTCCTTTGGTCTTTCTCTTCCCACTTATTTATCTAAAGAATGTTTTATCCCCTTTTTTTACTGACTGAGCAATATTCTCCTCTGTTTGCTCCTTTGTGTTCCTAACTGCTTTCCCTGCCTCTCTCTGTTTCTCCTAGTTACTCTCCCTGTTCTCCTCCTTCTGTGTCTTCTTGTAGCTTCTAAATGCTAGTTTATTGCCCTTATTTTCTCTGCTACTTCTCTAGAGAATGATAGTGGCCTCTTTTTTATGTTTGCTTGCATGCATGTGCAAGAAACATGTTGCTGCAGCTTGCTGCAGAAGCAGGTTCAGGAGGTGCGACACTATTGTGGCCAATGCCCCCGGTGTCTTTTGAGGCTTGGCCTGCTTTCCCCAATGTGGTGTCACGCTGCTGCTGACACTAGTTTAGCCAGTGTGCCAGCACCTTGAAATGTTTTCATCATTGCAATCAGGAGCCACCTCATTATTGCAGCATCAGCCATTCTGCTGCCATGAAGGAGCAACCCCTCATTGCAGGGCGGTACCTTGCGGTCCCATGCCCCCACCCAGTACATTTGCCGATGGGGGAATCCACTCCCCGTCAGCATACTGTAACCCTCATCCCCCATTTGTTGAGTGCTGAGGGGGTGCTCAATCCCTCTTGGCATCATGCACCCCCAACAGTCTTTATTTGCCGATGGGGGGGCCCAATCCCCATTGGCTTCAGTCCCCCCTTTCCTACTTCAATTTGCCGATGTGGGAGCCCACTCCCCATCAGCATAATGTTCCCCCACCCCCAATTTGTTGTGTGTCAAGGGGGGTGCCCAATCCCCTTCGGCTCTCCCTCCCCCCACTCGGTATGTGCCGACAGGGGTGCCCATTCCCCGTAGGCTACAGCCCCCCCAAACCACTCAGGTGGCATGCTGGAAGCCCACCCCAGTGTACCAAATGTCCCTGTGGAACAAAAAAGTCCCACAATGTTTTCCAGTTTTTTTTCCTTTTGTTAACACCTGTAAACCAGAAAACAGCCCCTCGTTGAGTTCTGTGGCCCCTCCCAACCCGCGCCCACCCTCTGCACCCGCCTCCCCACACACACACCCTCACACCCCATACCTCCAGAGACCAGCGCCATGATCTTCATTGGACCGGGAAAACTTCTGCACTCTTCAAAGCCGACCGCGACCTGAAGAAATGCCGGTAAGCTGTATAATGGCATAAATAGGGTTTTTTCAACTTTGGTGCATATCTTGGGCATTTGGGGGCATTTTGACACCAAATTTTCAACATGGGGTTATTGGGACCCCTCCTCATGAATTCAGTCACTGTCATGGCATTATTCAGTCCCAAAAGGTGATTTCGTGGTCACTGTATGGAATCACCTTTCGGGACCAAGTAATGAAATGACAGTGCCACTGTGCATGAGGTGGGCTCTCAAAAAGCCTATGTCGCAAACTTGGTGAAACAATTCCCAAAAATGACTGTTTTACGAACGTACGTTGTGCAGTTTCCATGCACGCTCGTAACTTCACGAATTTGTAATATTTTCAATCCAGATTTTCAACATTGGCATTTGTCTACACCTCCTTATGAACAGTACAGCTGTCATTTTACACATCCTAGCCAAAATGTGTTTTCGCTCTTCCAGCGCAGAACAGCGCGGTTGCTGTGGGAAATCAGTTTTAGGGATAGATTGAGAAAATGACAGTGATGCTGTTCATGAGCAGAGGTCCTAAAATGCCTATGTTGAAAATTTGGTGATAAAAGTCCGTAAAATGACTGTTACGAGTGTGCATTGTGCAGTTCCATGCACTCTTGTAGCTTCACAAATTTGTAATATTTTCATGCCAGATTTTCTACACTGGCATTTTTTCACACTTTCTTACGAACAGTACAGCTGTAATTTTTCACATCTTGGCCAAAATGTGGTTTTGCACTTCTGGTGCAGAATTGCATGATTGCTGTGGAAAATCAGTGTTTGGGACAGATTAAGATTGAGCGAGTGAGAGAGGGGGAGTGAACGTGTTCAACTGAGCTCTGTTGGAACTTCTGCAGATTTCTTTGTGGGCAGAAAAAGTCACCATTGCAGGCAGGAGCCCAGTACAAAAGGGTAGCCTGCAGCACCAGGAGAAACAGAATGAGCGAGTGAGACAGGGGGAGTGAGCAAGCTCAATTGAGCTCTGTCGGGACTGCTGTGGATTTCTTTGTGGGCAGAAAAAGGTGTCAATGCAGGCAGGGGCCCAGTACAAAAAGGCAGCCTGCAGCGCTGGGAGAAACAAAATGAGTGAATGAGGGGGAGTGAGCGAGCTCAACAGAGCTCTGTCAGGACTAGGGTTGTCAGAACCCTCTGAAGTTCTGGGTTCTAGTTCTAGTCTAGAACTTTTGGAAAAGTTCTAGGGTTCTAATCTTTTTTAGAACTTTTTAGAACTCTAACCTTATTTTTTAATTGTGCTGCCAGTAATGAAGATAGTAATGAAATACACGTAAAGGAAAAACTGTTTAATATAAGGGGAAGAGAAATGATCATGTGTGACACTGATAGGAATACAACTAGGTATATCTATGGTTTCTTCTGTTTGCTAAAGCCAGCAACTTAATACATAACAGGCCCTCCCTCCCACCCATATGTTAAAAGTTTTCCTGCTGCAGCTGCATCATAGTTCCTTAGCGAAAGAAAGAGGCACATTAGCCATTTGTAATATATGGAGATAGCCTAATAATACCATCTCATCCCTTACAAAAATTTCCTTGTAATACCACAGTACTGAAAGTGATAATACCATCATTCCAAACTGATAATACTATCGTTCAGAAGTGATAATACCATCATTCCACTCCTGAACGATAGTATTATCAGAAGCAATCAGCACCACGAGCTCAATCACCTGGCCACTTCAAGCACGAGCTCTCTTTCAAACTGAAAACAGTTTCCTGACAGAAACACTGCTCCTCGGTCGCGGCACGTCACTACAAACAGCAAAAATGCAGCCTAATACTAATAACGTCACGGAAGACAGAATACGGTTTGTCAAAAACCAGGAGAACCCTAACACCATAAAAAAATGAATTTTGACTTAAAGCTCTTCCAAACATACCTCACAAACCAAGGTGAGTCACGGTCCATTGAAGCTATCCCCATAGAAGAACTAGACTCCATCCTTGCTAACTTTTTGTTTCATTTAAAAAAGCAAGACGGCTCTGAATATGAGCCTAGCACAATATGAAGTGTCCTTGGAAGCATCAACAGACACCTACATAAAATTAATTATCCCGCCTCAATTTTCCAAAGTCCTTCTACAGTATTCAAGCAAATGCTAGAGACACTAACTGCTAAGCAAAATACCTAAAAAAAACTCACAATGGGTAACCGTCCAAGGCAAGCAGAAGCCCTAACAGACACAGACATCAACTTACTGTACACATCAGGCACTCTAGGTTACGACTCCCCCACAGCAGTCTTTCACATGCTCTTCTTCAACATAGGGCTACATTTCACCCTACGAACAAGCGAGCAATACCTCCTATGCTGGGGCGACACAGTGTTAAACAAAGACAGCCAAGGAAACGACTACCTGGAGTACCATGAACACCAAACAAAAACTAGAACAGGCGTAAACATAAGGGATATAAGGCCAGTACACCCCAGGCTATACCGCAACACCACAAACCCAAGCAGAGACACACTAACTGCCTACGAAAAGTATGCCACACAAAGGCCCCCTGCCATGCTACAAGCTGACGCTCCCTTCTGTTTTGCACCAAATCTGAAGCTGAAACCAAACCAGTTTATGGTTCAGAGCCATGACAATAAGAGAGAACAAAATTCATACCATTATGAAAATGCTAGAAAAATCTGCAGGGCTCCCACCAGAAAAACGAATAACTAATCATAGCACAAGAAAAACGGCTATACAAATGCTGATTGACTGTAACGTGCCTCCCACGGATGTTGCCCAAGTCTCCGGTCATAAAAACATCCAGTCAATTAACAATTACAGTACCTTGTCTGAGGTAAAGCAACAGAAGATATGTGCCATCCTCTCCGGCAAACAACCTAGCACTTCCACACGTCGTCCAGCACCTCCAGAATGTGAAGCACCCAGACCTGACACAGCGACTAACTCCATTGCTGTCCCACAGGAAATGACAACACAAATGTCCTCCAAAAGCTCCCACATCTCTGCTACTGCAGGCAACATATTTGGTTCCCACTGCAATTGTTTTGGGAACGTCGCGATCAACATCCGGAAGTCACCACCCCCACCAAAGAAGCGACGATTCGTTATCTACTCGGATTACGACTTGGACTAGCACCTCTTGCACGCTAAAAAAAATAAAAATAAAAAGTTAAGTTTACTGTTTAATGTTCTGTTAGCCACAATCATTGGCTCATCAATTACCTCAAATTCTGGACTACTTTACTGGTTCTTCTGAGAGCTGTTCCTGATTCACTACTGACAACCCATCAGCCTGCACCAAAGGTAAGTAAAAACTATTCCTGCTCGACATATTACAAAAAATAACAGATAGCTAAGTATGTATTTCTCAGCAGTAATACCATCTCGAGGTTTTGGGGACTTTGGGTACCTCTCGAGCTCCGCTCTTGAGGTACCAAGTCCCCAAAACCGAGATGGGTATTACTGCCTTGTAGTACATACTTAGCTATCCATTATTCTATTTATGTACTCAGTTATATATATATACTCATCGTCATGAATTATTAGAAAAAATAACTGATATTACCCAATTTCAGCCTTTTGCTGCTTTGTGTTTTAAATGAGTAAATCAAAAGTTGCTATGTTTAAAAGAAAGCTTTTACAACAAAGTCAAGCCAAGGTACTGCAACCGCAGCACATGGAACTGTTGCAAAACATATTATGTCATAACGTAGTCAGTCAAGACATTTGAATAAAAAAAAATATGCCAGTCATTGTTGCTGGCAAAAAGTGTATGGAATTTTCTAAGATAATGCATACATATACCAACATTCTTGTTGGCAAATTGAAGTAATACATACAACTTCTAAGATGATGCATTTTTCCAGCTAATACATCAATAAAATCTGTATTTCAGTCACATAAATAAAAAAAGTGGTTTCCTCACCACATACTAACTTAAGGAACATTTAATGTAGCTGCAGCAGTCGCCATGTGATGTTTAAGGGACAGTGTCTGTCAACCCCACTATGTATCAAATTATCACTGCTAGTAAACCAAAAACACTTTCTGACAGGTCACATTCTGTGAAAACTGCTGATGCAGATTTTCTTTTATTTCTGATTCCTTTATTCTGTTTTTAAAGGGGACAGGACACTTGTGCTAGGTGGCAGCAGTTTGCAACGTATTTAATAATAAAAAAATATATATATATATTATAACTATAGTAGGTTCCACAGTGGGCAATCGGTACAGCCCTCCCATACCATCGGTCTGTCATCATCTTTTTCCTCACCATCCCCAGCCAATCACAAATCTGTAAACAAAAGGACTAAAACAACACTCACCTTTCACCCCAGCACCCATTCCACTTTTCTTCCACCACCCTCATCTATGCAGTAGCACTCATACCACCCTTACACCCATGTTAAAACCAACCCACAACCCTCATCCCCCTCAAGCACGTATTCCACCCTCCTCCCTCACCCAAATGTTTAAACTACCCCCACACTTAGTCATGAACAACCATTCATGTCACCCTTCTCCGTCCCTCACCCATGTTAAAACCCACTCCCCCAACCATCACCCATGTACTAACAACTATGCCATGTTTCTCCCTCCTGCATCCATGTTAAAACCAACCCCAACCCTCACCCATGCATTAGCATCCATGCCATCTTTCTCCCTCTTGCATCCATGTTAAACCAACCTCCAGCCCTTTCCCACCCTCCAGCACCCATTCTACCCTCCTCCCCCTCTCAAATGATAAAACTACTAAATGCTTACTCAAGAAAAATGAAACTCTTGCCTCCAAATGAGCCATACTTAACTGTTCCTTAATAAACAACACTTATGTGAAAAACTGTCTTTTCAATTGCTTTCTTCTTATGGACAACATTCTGTACAGTCCTCTTCATGGAACCAGTAATTTGAGAGTTGTTGCTATTATGCCATGGTCTGTGTACAACAGAATGTTAAACATGAGCTATTGTCATATGAGACCTATGCTTACAGTATATGTGCTCAACCACAACATAGGTAAAACTCCAGATGACTATATTTCCTGGAAGAGACTTGTAACAGGATGATGCCCACAGAAACATAATACAAAATACAGTTTTTCCAATATTTTTTTATTCAGTAAGATAAGTTACATATGGATCATTTTGGTTTATGGTTAACATTTCTGTAATTGAAAAAATAATATACAGCTACCAATTAGAACTCACTGTTTTGTCCTCTTTAAAATTGAAAAATAGACCGCCCCTGGTCCCAGCCCTTACTGATGCACCACAAAGTCACAGAAGGTAAATCCAAAAATATATGTTTACGCTTTAACTATAAATAATATGATACAGAAATGATTGACATGACAGTGTCCCTTTTATGCCAAATTCGGGCCTGTTCCCGCTGATATTAAAATTGCCCTGTATATAAAACTTGCTGGCTTTAGACCCTAGCTGCAAAGCAGTTTGCCATGAAATGGTGAAAGTTTTGGGGGGGGGGTATATAGTCCAAAGTAGTAGATCGAGAAAGAAGAGAGACAACCGAAGTCATCACAGTCTGTAAAGGTTTCCATTTTGGTGCAGAGAGACTCTGTCCCACACAATATTTACCAGCCACTGCCATCTGAGTAGTCATCACCATCAACATCCACAACATCAATCACTTCAGGATCAGTTTGTATAGTCTTGTAGAGATACAAAAATTGTGACTTATTAACTTTAATAAAAGTTAAAGCGTGTACATTTTCTGGTAGCAACCTATTTCTGGTGTCTGTCACAATATTGCCAGCTGTACTAAACATGCATTCTGAAGAGACACTTGTTGCAGAACAACCAAGATATTTACAGGCTTCATCATACAGCTCTGTCCAAATCAACTTTTTTGATCTCCAGTATTCAAAAGGGCATGCATCAATAGGAATAGGCAGTTCTTGCAGGTAACTGTCTACCATGATGGACAGAGACTGCTCAGAAGAGGAATCAGCACAAGCTGGTATGGCAGCAATTTGGGAAAGGTTCTGCCACAGATTTAGTTTGCTACTAAGGGTTGAAGAAGTGGCAGTTGTGGAACAATTACTGTTAATGTGTGGTGATTTTTCCAGTTCTGTATCCCTTTGTGAAGATGAACCTGCATGTTGTGGTGATGACAACCTGAGGGTACCGTGCATGTCTGTGTTTTACTCCTGTGAGTGCTGCAGCTCATCTAGCAACAGACATTTGTACTGCTCTATAGCATCTGTTTTTGGAAGGTGTATAGCCTTGAACCTAGGATCTAAGAGAGCTGCAAGGATGTAGTGTTTTGATTTCCGTCATTGCAACTAATTAGTCATTGGTTTTGAAGCACCCGCTCATTCTCTTTATGAGATTCCCATGATACAGGTGACATATTGTCTGAGCTTCAGATCTGTCTTTTTCTATTTGTAGATTTAGAACACTAAGATGATGCGAAATCAGCATTATGAGTGGGATAACCTGACTCACAGATGCACCTTCAGAAGACATGTCCCTTGTAGCTGTCTCAAAAGGAGCTGGGATGCAGCACACTGTCTCCATTAATTTCCACTGCAGCACAGATAACATAATGCCATCTCCAATAATGTAACTGGAGCAATACTCATGTACAGCTTGCTTTTGCACCAGGAGGTGCTGCAGCATATAAAGCATTGAGTTCCAATGAGTGGAAACACTTTGAATCAGCTTTTGCTGAGGCAGCTTGTGTTTTTTTTGCAGTTCAGACTATGTCCGTATAGCCTTGGGAATGTGAAAAGTGAGTCACAATTTTTTTGCAAACAGCAATCATACCATCCACTTGTGTTTCATTGCTAAAAAATCACATGACAATTAAATGTAAGCAATGTGCAAAGCAAGAAGCATGCATAAATCCTCCATCCTGTACTGCTTTCAAGATGTTGGCTCCATTGTCACTTACTATGAAGCCACATTTTAGACTGTGAGAATAAACCCATTCGTCAAGGAGGTCATTTAGTTCCTGCAAGATGTTTACAGTTGTATGACTTTGCCCAAACTTCTTTATATGCAGCAGCGCCATCTTTTGGGGTGTCTGTTTTTGAAGAAGCACAAGAAAATGTGACCCAATGAGCAGTAAGGGACATGTAATCTATGTTTTGAGTGCTGGTCCACATATCTGTTGTGACATGAATAATCCCACCCTCTGCAGTTTTAAGTGCAAGCATCACTGTCGCTTTTAAAGCCTGATAAATGTTTGGTATTTCAACATAGGTAAAGTACCTTCGATGAGAAACATTGTAACGAGGCTCTGCTAATTTCATGAGATCCCTAAAATCTTCATGATCTACCAAAGAGTATGGGAGAAGGGCTCCGGCTAACAGTTCACCAATTCTGTGATTAAGATGAAGGGTCTTTGGATGATTTTTAGTAAGGTATTCTTCCTTTCAAATGCCTGAGACAGTGTTAGCTGTTTACAACATGTCCCTGCTGGTTTATTATACACTGTGCTTTGATGGGCAGATGGACTCTGAGATGGTGTACTAGGACTTATACATTCAGTGCCATCACTGGATGTGCAACTGGTACTAATGGTGCTGGCATTGGTGGTAACAGTGATCCTAGGGCTGACAGTGGTTCTGTCCACATCAAGTTCAGACAATTCAGCATCAATTTCAGATTCCTGACCCTTCTCACGTGTGGTCTGGAAGATGGAGGACGTGGGTTTTGGATGATCAAGTAAAATTGAGTGCCTTTCAGATGGTTTAAGAGCCAGAAGTGCCTAAGGCATGACACAACTTTACCATGGCTTACACTTTGTTTACACAGGAACAAATTGCTCTGCATGGATCAGTTTTACTGACAGAAATAATTCCACACCTCAGATGTGACAGATTTTGTTTGAGTGCTAGGAAGATAGCTAAAGACTGTTTGTGTCTTTCACCTGTCCTAACAGAACCTGGGACATGCTCCTTGGTGCTAGAAGAGTGGGCAGAGGACTTTGATGGATTTTCATTGCTGGCCGACACAGAAGTGGTGGATTCAATGGATATGTCCTTTCATTGCCAACAGTGCTGGATGTATTTGCAAGTGCACTACCTGATTCATTGTCAGCAGACTTGCTCATTTCACTTTGTTGAGGAAGTAATGATCGTCACAAGACACAACAGTGTCAGATTGAGACAAAGAGCTACTGTCTGAGTCAGAGAGGGACTCGCTGTCACTTGCATTATTACTGCTAGTCACAGGGATTTTAACAGCATGAATGGCATACCTTACGATGCCTCTCTGTGTGACCCCAGCAGCTGCACAGGTTCTCTTAAAAGGTCCCCCTTTACCACACTTCGCTGTTGCTCTTTTGCTGTTTGTTGAATTTTTATCATGTGAAACATTTTGGTTATTTCTGCTAGCACCAGAATCGCCACTACCACCAACACCTGCTCCAACACCAGCACTAGATGCTTTATCTATCTTGGTGTCAGCCATAACAGTACCAGTATACTGCAGTGAATACACCCACACAATTTCTGTGTAAGAAAGCAATATGATCTATGATCGCTGGCTACAACTCCAAAATGTTATTTTGACTGTGTGACACTGTGATGCAGTGGACTGAAAGTAATTGAAGAATATGATGGTTTGCAACTAAAGGATCCCAGGTTCAAGGCTTACAGAATGATTGGGCTGCTGGGCATAGGCATACGCATAGCAGTGAAGGGGCACACAGCAGCAGGGTGATGGGCTGACCACAAGAGACAGAGTTACACACACAAACCGAGGAAAGAGATTTTTCTGTCTCTCCTCCCAACAGGGAAATATAATTTTTGGCTTCTGTTGTGTATTTAAGGATAATGACACCGCACAACTGCCCACTGGGCTTCACACGGTAACACACACTGGATGAGGTACAGTGCAGTGAAGGGGCGCACAGCAGCAGGGTGATGGGCTGACCACAAGAGACGGAGTTACACACACAAACCGAGGAAAGAGATTTTTGTGTCTCTCCTCCGAACAGGAAAATATATTTTTAGGCTTCTGTCATGTATTTAAGGATAATGCCACCTCACACCTGGCCACTGGGCTTCACACGGTAACATACACTGGGTAAGGTACAGTGCAGTCAAGGGGCGCACAGCAGCAGGGTGATGGGCTGACCACAAGAGACAGAGTTACACACACAAACCGAAGAAAGAGTTTTTTCTGTCTCCCTCCCAACAGGGAAATATATTTTTTGGCTTCTGTCATGTATTTAAAAATAATGCCACCACACGACAACTGGCCACTGGGCCTCTCTCGGTAACACACACTGGGTAGGGTACAGTGCAGTCAAAAGGCACACAGCAGAAAGAGATGGGCTGACCACAGGAGACGGAGTCACACACACATACAACCCAAGGAAAGAGATTTTTCTGTCTCTCCTCCCAACACCAAAATTTATTTATATGCTTCTGTCATGTATTTAAATATATTGCCACCACACGACTGCCCAACAATGGGCTTCTCACAGTAACACACAATGGGTAGGGTACACACTCAGCAGCTGCAGCAGGGTGATGGGATAACACCACAGGAGAATAGAGAGATACAGTGTAGTGGAGTCACACACACAACACACAAGTAGGGAGTACTATGTAAAAAAAACTAAAAACAGCCTGGTGTTGTTCTATCAGGAATTTTATAGGGAGGAATAGCAGAACGCTCAGCAGCACAGTACTACAGTCCTTAGACAGAATCCTGTCCTCCTGACTATTATTTTACTTTGTTTTGTGGAGTAGGGAATAAAGTAGTAAATGCCATCAAATTCAAAAGTTTCAACTTCTCACACATTAAAGTTAAACTTAATTTTCCTCACAGTTAGTAAATCTGTTTGTTTTAATTTCTTCACCCCTCGTCCAGCCAGGGTGATGATGATTGCTCCTTCCCAGTGTGAAACAAGTAACGCCAGGCAGAAATAAAGTTTGAACTGTTGATTTGATAATTGAATTGAGATTAAATGAAAGATAAATTCTCAGTTTCTCTCAAATATTCAGCAACTTTTTAACTTCCCTCTGTCCGTCTCATCCTGTGGCTGAGCTTGTCACCAACTGTTCCTTCTGGCCCTTTCTTTTCCTCGGTTCCCACTCCCAGAGTCCCCCCTACCTTTAGTTTTCACCCTCACCCACCCCTTAGCTTTTTTATTTATTTTTTTCCTTTTCTTTGCAATAAATTAACTCAATCTGACACACGGCGATTTCACAATTAGCAATTGCCAGAACCAGAGAGCAGAGCTAGCCCAGACAGGGTGAGTAGCACAAGCTGCTGCAGCCTGCAACTCCTTTATGGCACTGGGACTAAATGAACGGAGCCACAGCCACATGGTTTACATATTCTACCACCACCTGACTGCAGAGCAGATGGTCAGGTGGTAACATGGACTGGGATGAAGTACGTAGGCGCGCAGTCCGACTCCACACCATTCAGCCCCCACAACACTAATGGCATGGCATGATGGGAGGGGAATCGGGGATCGTCATCGATCATACTGGGGCTGAAGCGGGACTGGAAAGAGCTGACAGTATGCATAGGCAAGTGAGATTTTTTCACTCTGGGGCTGCTAAATCAGGCGGGTTGCTTCATGTTGCTTGCGTTGTGGCTTCTTAATGCATAAAAAAAACAAAAACGGATTGATTCAAACCCATTTGAGAACCCTCTAGTGTTCGAGTTCTGAATTATAACTCGAACACCAGGGATCGTGATGGGTTCGAATCTTTCCCGAACTAGTTCTGACAACCCTAGTCAGGACTGCTGCAGATTTCTTTGTGGGCAGAAAAAGGCATCAATGCAGGCAGGAGCCCAGTACAAAAGGGCAGCCTGCAACGCTGGGAGAAACAGAATGAGCAAATGAGAGAGAGGGAGTGAGCAAGCTCAATGGAGCTCTGTCAGGACTGCTGCCATTTGCTTTGTGGGCAGAAAAAGGTGCCAACACATGCAGGTGCCCTGTACAAAAGGGCAGCCTGCAGCACTGGGAGAAACAGAACGAGCGAGTGAGAGAGGGGGAGTGAGCAAGCTCAATGGAGCTGTGTCAGGACTGCTGCCATTTCTTTTGTGGGCAGGAAAAGGCACAAATGCAGGCAGGAGCCTGGTACAAAAGTGCCGCCTGCTGCACCGGGAGAAGCAGAACCAGCAAGTGAGAGTGGGGGAGTCAGCGACCTCAACAGAGCTCTGTTGGGACAGCTGTGAACTTCTTTATGGGCAGAAAAAGGTGCCAGTGCAGGCAGGAGCACAGTACAACAGGGCAGCCTGCAATGCAGGAGAAACAAAATGAGCAAGTGAAAGATGGGGAGTGAGCGAGCCCAACGGAGCTCTGCTAGGATTTAGAGTTGCTCGCCCTCCCATCCAGGGTCCTCTGTGGTCCTTTAGTACAGCAGGGTCTCTGGAGTGGAGACAAAGCAATGATTGGATACTTTTAGAATTGCTGTAATAATACAGATTTAGTTGTTCTGTTTATTTCTCTAACTGAGCTAAGTACTGAGCTATACTGTTATGACTGCCGTAATAATACATATTTATTTGTTCTGTTTATTTCTCTGAGCTGAGTAATACTTGCAGTGCAACAGGATTTCTAACTGGGCTAAGCGAAACTATATGAGAGCTGAGAACAAAAAGTATGGTAGCTGAGGGGTGAAAAACGGACAAGGAGGCTTTAGGATTGCTACAGTAATACAATATCTAATGGATGAGATTTGAGATTGAATTAACCCGGTCAGCAAGGGGGCAGTAGGGGGACTAGTGTGGGGTGGGGAAACAGGAATTTGAGTAAATAGGGGCCTAACAGTTGTAGTGGGGTACAGAACCTGGGAGTAAGAGCCCATAACACAAGATGGGGGCCAGAATGGGGCAGGTGCCACATGTCAATGGGGTGGGCATCTTTGGAAGAGTGGTGGGGTGCACAGGGTTTGGGTCCGCCATGATCCTGGACTGGGCTTGGAGGATGGGGGGGGTTTATGATCTGTAGATAACTGGCTAGTTTGAGGGAGGAACTGTGGAGGTTAGGGAGGAGTCTAAGTGGCAGGGCAGATGAGTATGGTAGGCATCCTGGCTGGTGGTGGGAATAGGGGATGGCAAAGGGGGATGGAGGAAGAACAACTAGGGAGTGAAACTGACCCCAGTATCAGAGGCACTAACAGAAAAGAGAGGAGAACGGAGGGGGTGCCCGAGGCGGGGGAGGCCTCCTGATGGGGAGGAAGAGACCACGAGGAGTACCAGGGGAGAGAGAGCAAAAGGGCTGCAGGCAGGGAGGGACCAGGGGTGGACCAAGGGGTGGCATGGAGGGGAACAAGTAGGAGAGGGAACCCATAGGGGAAGAGATGTAGGAGGGGTATCGACTAGGAATAGATTCGAACCTCTGCTGTGGGAGAGAGGGAGGGGCAGGAACATACTGAAGGGGGGAGGACAAGCAGGGCATGAGAGGGATGGCAACAGGTAGGGGAAGAGATAGCGAGGATGAAAGGGTAGACAGGGGCTAGTAAGGAAGGAGGGGTGGTGACTGGAGGAGAGAAGGCTACAGGAAGGGGAAGGATGGGAGGGGCATCACTATTGGGGTAGAAGGGAATGGGGGCTCTAAATTGACAACAGCGGGGATGGGAGAGGGGTTGGAAATCAGCAGGGGAGGAGGAGAGGTCGACATGGGAAGCCCAGTAAGAAGTAGTCAGGCTGGGAAGGGGTTCAAGGGGGATGGGAGAAATAAGGTAGAGAAAAGGGGTGAGGAAGAAGTAGGGGGTACAGATACATAAGTCACACAGGGTGCAGCTGGCAGAGATAAGGGGCGGGGAAGAATGAATACTGGGGTGGTGGAAGGGGCATTAGAGGGGAAAGGGGTAAGGGGTGGGGGAGTACTCATCTTGGGGGATTCTATACTGAAAGGGGTGAGATGGGACAGAAGGGGGGAAAGGCACAGCCGTATTTAAGTTGAGGCTGTCCCCAGGTTGACTGCAGGAGGGGCAGATCAGTCACTGCTCAAGTGTGCAGCAAGAGGGAGGAAGAAACCTCATTAAGTGTTGCATGTGTGTACAAACAACTTGGCGGGGAAGACTGTGGAAGTGGTGAGGAGGAGGTTCGAGTAGCTGGGCAGGCAGTGTGAAGGGGTGGGGGAGTCGGTGGCATTCTTGGAGGTACTGCCGGTACCATGTGCAAGCATGGGGAGGAAGGGTAGGATTGAGGAGTTCAACGAGTGGATGAGGGATTTGTGCCACACCAAAAATTATGGGTTACTAACTAACTGGGGTAGGGTCTGGGGGAATAGTGACTTGTACGTGGGTGATAGGGTACACTTGAGCAGGAAGAGGAGGGGAGCATTAAAGGCAGGATTAGAGGGTATATATCTACTTAGGTGGATTTAAACTAGTGGGAGGGGCAAAAGACTGAGGTTGGAAGAAAGGTCTGGACAGGGGAGCCTAATGAGCTCACCCCCTAGATACAGGTAAAGGCGGAGGCATAGTAACCCTGGGAGGGGGCGGGCAGAGTGGTTTGAGTGTAATACAGAAAGCACCATCATCTGGTAAGAGTAAGGAGGAGAAAGGGTGTGGACTACCGGGAGGAAGCACACAGGCCAAGGAGGAGAAGAGTGAGGAAAAGGAGGAGTATGGGTAGAAGGTGGTCTGACTAAACTGGTTAGAGGGGAAGGTGCATAGGGTGGTGGTGGGGTAGCTCTTGGCACCCAGAGCAATGACAAGCGGGGTGCTGCAGAGGTCAGTGCTGGGCCTGGTGCTATTTGGGCTCTTTATCTCTGATATAGCACACCATGTGGGGAGCAGGATTAGCCTGTTCGCACATAATACCAAATTGGGGGCAGTGGTGGACGAAGAGGACGGATGGGAGAAACTGCAGGGGGACCTAACCAAACTAGAGACATGGTCGGTGGAGTGGCAACTTGGATTCAGTGCAAAGAAGTGTAAGGTGATACACTTCAGGGCTAAGAACCAGAAGAGGTACTATTGGTTGGGGATCACAGAGGAGGAGAAGGACCTAGAGGTGTTGGTAACTGGGAGCATGAACAACTTGGCCCAGTGCAGGAAAGCAGCAGCAAAGGATGCTGGGGTGCATCGCAAGGGGGTTCTCTTCCAGACACAGGGATGTGAAACTACCTCTCTACAGATAATTGGTCACACCGCACCTACAGTACTGTGTGCAATACTGGAGGCCATACCTGAGGGGAGAGATACAACGTTACTGGAGGGGGTGCAAAGGAGGGCAGCAAAAATGTTAAAGGGGATGGAAGGAAAGAAATATGAAGTTAGGCTGAAGGACCTGAACATGTACACACTGGAGGAGAGGAGGGATGGGGGGGGGATGATTGAAACATTTAAATACCTGGGGGTAAATAAACCTAGCACTGAGGGGGTGTTTAAACTGAGGAGTGGAAGAGAGATGAGGGGGCACGGACTAAGGTTGAAAGGGGGACGTTTCAAGAGGGAAATGAGGAAGCACTACTTCTGTGAGAGGGTGGTGTCTACTTGGAATGTGCTGCCAGAGGGGGTGGTAACATGTAGGACAGTCAATAGCTTAAAGGAGGAGTGGATAAAGCAAGAGGAAGAGTCGGGGGTCAGGGGCTGGGACAAGCGGGGGAGGAAATGAGGGGGAGGAGGCTGGGGCAGCTGCAATCTAGGATGCTAGCTGCACACTCGGATAGACTTACATAGACCGATTGGTGTGTTCTGCTAGCAGATTCGTATGTTCATATGTACAGTATGTTCGTATGTAAAATCACAGTGACTCTGTTCATGAGCAGAAGTCCTAAAATGCCTATGTTGAAACTTTGGTGACAAATGTCCACAAAATTACTGTTACAAGCGTGTGTTGTTCAGTTTCTATGCACCCTCGTAACTTCACAAATTTGTAGTATTTTGACTCCAGATTTTCAACATTGGTATTTTTTCTGACCTCCTTATGAACAGTATAGCTGTCATTTTTCACATCCTGCCCGAAATATGAGTTTACACATCTGGTGCAGAATACCGCGGTTGCTGTGGGAAATCAATGTTTGGGACAGATTCAGAAATTCATAGTGACAGTGTTCATGAGCAGAGGTCACAAAATGCCTATGTTCAAAATTTGGTGAAATAATTCCACTAAATGACTGTGTTAAGCGCATGCGTTGTGCAGTTTCCACATACACTTGGAAGTTTGAGCACTTTTAATATTTTCACTACAGATTTTCAACATTGCCATCTCTTCACACCTCCCTATGAATGGTACAGCTGTCATTCTTCACATCCTGCCCGATCAATGTTTTCGTACATCTGGCACACAATGGCACGGTCGCTGCGGAAACTAAAATTTCGGGACATATTTACAAAATCACAGTGCAACTGTTCATGAGAAGAGGTCCCAAATGCTTTCATGAGGTGGGGGCCACCAAATAGCCATGCTGAACATTTGTATTGCAAATATCAACAAATGCCCGGGGCGTTACGGTTTTTAACCGTAATGTCTGAAACTACAGTCTGACAGGCATCAGGGGTGTGCCTTTGGATTGCCAACTGTAATGCTCATGCCATTCAAACCCGCCCCCCACCCTGCAGCCCCTGACAGGCATCAAGCTGTGCCTTGGACTCTTTGGCCCCAGAGTTCACCACATTCTATATTGCACACATTTCAGCGTATGTCCTTATGGAGTGGGGTGACTGTAAAACCAAACACCCCAAGGCACACCTCAACACTTGTCAGTGTCTGCAGGATAGGGTGAGGTGAAATGGCATGAACATTATGGGCGACAACCCAAACGCATACCCCAATGCCTGTCCGTCTCTGCAGGGTGAAGGTGGGGTTGGCGTGAAGTTCAATACTTCACTGCCATTCCTACTCTGCAGCTGTCTAACTACTGCATTTCCAATGCTAATACCAGCAAGCAAACATTCGACACTGACAAATGCTCATTTCTCTTGGCTTTGTTAATATGCCTGAGACAGAGATTTGTTGCCTTTTCAATGCACCCCTTTAGTTTTGCCCATTGTTCCTCGACTCCTCCCAGTTTCTCTATCCCTGCTAGGGTGTCTCTGAGGCATTCTCCCATTTGCTTAAAATTGGCCCTCCTGAAGTCCAGGACCCTTGCCTTAGTGTGGCTCGATTCTGGCCCAGTTCTTTATATTGAGCCACACCGTATGGTGATCTCTTGTCCGCAGGTGGCCACCCACTGTTACATCAGCAACACTGTTCCCATTTGTCAGAACCAGGTCCAGTACTGCCCCTCATGAGTGGGTTCCTTAACTAGTTGCCAGAGAAACACCCCTTGCAGAGAGTCTGGGATATCCCTACTTCTGACTGTTGCTGCAGCTGGTAGGCTCCAATCCACATCTGGTAGACTGAAGTCCCTTACCAGCAATACCTCCCCTTTGCATGCCATCCTTTAGATTGCTTCCATCATATCTTTATTCACCTCTTCCCCCTGTGCTGGTGGTCTGTAGATCACTCCTGTGTGAACAGCGCCCCCCATATCTCCAGATTGACTCACAGTACCTCAGCTCCTCCCTCCTCTCCCTGTATTTCTGTAGCTTTTAGAGGCGGGGGAAAAAAATTCACTGGCAGAATTGAAGAGAAAATCAGACTTTTACTTCTGTTTGGAAATTCATTTATGAACTTTTGTTGAAATTCTACCTGCCCAGCTCGAATGCCCAATAAAATAAAAAAAATCACAATCCAATTTGTATTTAAAAAAACCAAAACCCTGGTGGCAAGTGGTCCCTCCCCCCACCCAATCACCCATCCATAGTGGCCCACCCAACGTTTATTTAAAAAAAATTCCTGGTGGCTAGTGGTACCTCTCCCTACCCAATCACCTGCCCAAGTCCAAACTACATTCATATTTGTAGTAACCCTCCATCCCTATCCCCATATTTAGTAAAATATCCATGGCGGTCTAGTGCTAATTAACCCCCCTCCCTCCCTATCCCTGATCCCCATATGTAGTGTAAATAGAATTTGTTTTTTAAACTTATTCCCTCAGTTCCATCACCCATGCCAAATTCCAATTCCTTCCTGGTGGTCTAGTGGTCTAGTAGTCAAGTAGTCGTCCCTTTCCACCCACTCCAGCAGATACTGTCCCACCTCACTTCCCCATCCTGAAATGGAGTGGGCCACTGGCACAGCCCTCTGTTCTCCTCCATGGCCAGCAGCCCACTGAGCTATCAATGAATGAGTATGTGCTTACAAGCATGTACTCATTCATTGATAGCTCAGTGGGCTGTCAGCTATGGAGGAGAGTGGAGGGCTGTGTCAGGCCCACCCATCTCAGGATGGAGGGAGGGTGACAGTACCTGCCAGGGGTGGCGAGGGTAGTGGGCAGCCACTACTTGACTACTAGATCACTAGACCACCAGGAGGAACTGAATTGAATGGTGATGGAAACTGAGGGAATAAGTAAAAAAATAATTATATTTACACTACATATGGGATTGGGGATGGAGTTATTACCACTAAACTACCAGGGATATTTTACTAAATATGGGGGATAGGGATGGAGAGGGAGTTACTACAAGCATGCGTGTGTCTGGACTTGGGCGGGTGATCAGGTGGACCACTAGCCACCAGTTTTTTTTTATTTATTCAATTGGGTGGCGACCATTTTGTGTGTGTGTGTGTGTGTGTGGTGGGGGGGGTATTTAACACTTTGGGGGGGTGAACAGGGCAAAATTTCACCCTAAAAATTTGGAAGTTTTCCGATCTGCCACAGGCCAAAGCTTGGAAACTTCAGTGAAAGTTGCCACATTTTTGCAAAGGTTCGCTAAGGTGGAAATGGCAACTTTTGTACATCTCTAGTAGTTTTTATATTGTCTGTGGCATAAAGAGCCACCCCTTCCCTCTTTTTACCTACCCTGCCTATTCTGAACAGAGTGCAATCTGGTATGGGTGCATCCCAGTTCTGGTTTTCATTGCACCAGGACTCTCTAATTTCTAATATGTCTAGGTCCTCATTTGCCATGTTGACCTCTAGGTCTTCAATCTTATTGCCCAGACTTCGAGCATTTGCACACATGGCTCTTCATATAGTCCTGCCAACCCCCTTCCTCCCTTTATCTCTCATTTGCCCTTCCTTTTTTCCTCCACTATTTGTATACTATCTCTCTTCCCTTTTGCCCCTTGGATTCCTTGGTTATTTGGTTCCTTTTGGGATTTCACTTCCTCAGAATTCCCATTGCTGCCTTCGTAAGTCTGTGGGGGGAATAGTTTATTTCTCCCTGACTTATTCTGCCTTCCCCATCAGCCAGTTTAAATGCTCACCAATGTAGTATTTAAACTCTTTGCTGAGGACCACAGTTCCCTTCCTGGATGGATGTAGGCTGTCACCCTATACAGGCCCTTATCCCTCCAGGTGGGGCCCCAGTCCCCAATGAAGCCGAAACCCTCCTCTCTTCACAATTCCTTCACCCATGCATTGAAGATCCTTGTGTGGAGAATTCTGTCCTCCCTCCTGTCGTAGACAGGTAGCACCTCTGAGAAGGTCACAGATCATGCTACTTGCTTAAGACCCCTCTCCAAATCCCTAAACTCCTCCTGAACTATTGCTGGTTCATCTCTAGCCAGGTCATTTGCCCCAGATGAATAATGATGTCTAGCTGTCCCTCCCTTCCTGCTGCCCCAGTGATCCTTTGGATCCTCTTTACATCCCTGTGAGCCATGGTGCCAGGAAGGCACCTAACCTCCCTATCCTTATCTGCTCCACACTGTACCTCCCTCACTATGGAGTCCCCCGCCAGGATTCATGTCCTCCCCCTCTGGGGTCACCTGTCACCCCCCCCTTGGAGTCTCTACTATGGAGGACTTCTACACCCACCCTGGTCACTACTTTGGGTGCCTCTGTGGGACAATTCTGATTGTCCAGTGTGGTGTAGGTGTTTTGTAGTTGTACTGGATGGTGAAAGTGCCGACGCTCCACCACCCTAACTCTCCCTGAGCCCACTGTTTTCCAGCCACTCCTCCTTCTGGGCAACCTCCAAGGTAATGGTGGCAGACTAGGTGGTCCCAAGGTGGGGGAATAGGTCCTCCAAACCCAAGCCAACTCAGCCTTGAGTCTGGCAACCTCCATCTTCAGCCCAGAGAGGTGCATGCAGATGGGTCTGCAGTGCGGTCTCCAGAAAGTCTCCCTGAAGACTGCCGCCCCACAGCCACTGCATTGCACCACTCCCAGCATGACTATGTCCTCCCTTGCCTGTTTTTTCTGTTTTGCCTCCTTTAGCCCCTTTTTACCCTTTGTCCAACTATTACTTCACCCATACTCACCTCTACCCTGCCCGTTTTTGTTTTGCTCACTTTAAACCCTGAATGACCAACCAGGTGTGACATTTTGACATGCATTGCTCCATTCTCTCTCAAAGATCTTGGTGTGTAATTAAAATTTTCATTTATTCCAGATTGTAGTTACTCTCGGTGTATAGGAGTTTTACCTTGACTTTTTCTTGGCAGTGTGGCTGACTAACTGACATTTGTGCCCTCTAAGGTTGTGATTTTGAGTCCAATCCCTACATCTTGCATTAAGTCAGTATCTTTGAGTAACTCATGTAATAACAGGAGACCCCCTCATGGCATGGGGGGGTGCTGCACTCCTGAGGTGCCGTCTTTCATATGAGACATTATACAATGGCAAGAAAGAATCCTGGCTTCTGATTGGTCAGTTGGCTGTCACAGCAGGGATGTTATCCTGGCATAACATCCCTGCTGATTGTTTGTAGGATATGGAGCATGCTGATGCACTTTTTTTTGTTCTCTTGAGAAACAAAAATATTTTTACACACTAACAAAAACATTCTTTAAAATTATTTTTTTAACTATGAAACAATAAGCCATTGTATAATACGAATAATGCCCTCCAGGGTGGGTGTTATGCTGGGATAACATCCCGCCTCAGGTGTTGGACGCCCTCGGCCGTTGGCCTCGGGCCCAACCACCTGAGGTGGGATGTTATCCCAGCATACATCCTACCCTGTCGGGCATTATTCCTTTATTAAACCAAGGTCCCATTTGCCTATTCTGATGGTAGTTCAGGTAGATGTTAAAGATCCCATGGCACTTCTCAAAAAGAGTAGGGGAATTATTTATTATGGAATCAATAACATCACAAAAGAAACATATAGCTGAAAAAAAATCATAAGGAAACACAATACATCCCCATAGAGGTGGAAAAAACACAAAATCATAAGAAACCTATGGGGGAAAAAAACATCTCTAATACCTCAGAAAAAACACTGTGTTAACAAAAATTGTTCAGAAATTAAAGAAAAATCCATACAGGGACAGACATATAGAAAATATTTCAAATCCATGGGACATTTCTCCAATATGACTGAAAAAGTCTAGAATCTAGAACAGTCCTTTCCTTTTCTTTTTGTAACCTTAAAGCATTCTCAATCTGTAAAATCAACATTAACATAGGTGTATTGACGTGCTGTAAAGCAAAACGATATTGTGTTTGCCATAAATAAAACTTAATACAGGCAAATGCAACATTCAAAGTACTGCTGTGATATTGAGAAGAAAAAACAGAATAGTCACCTAAAACAAGAGCTTCATATGTAACATTAAATACAGGTTGCCATTTCCAGCGATCAAGCAATTCATGCCAAAATACGGTAGTGAAAGGACACAGTAGAAAAAAAATGTTCCATAGTCTCCCCAACACCCCCACATTCAGGTCTGATACACTGCCGTTCAGAAATCGGCTTATGATTAAGATTGTCTTTTACCCCAAGCTTTCCATGACAACTTAGCCACTGTACATCCTACATAGCAACGGGGATCCATTTATCAGTAAGAAGTCAGAGAGCCAACCCTAATTTCGTATGCAAGCATTTCAGAAAGTCAACCCGAACTGCAAAATTTTGCTCCATAATTTCTTTATAAAGGGATTTCCTACTCAAGGTATGTAACATCAATTTCGTTACACTCCAGGGGTTGAATTTTTTAAAAGCAGGGACGTCAAAATCAGGGATCAAAAGGGCAGAGGTTAATCGAGGGAAAACCGTACCCCATCTCTGAAAAAAGGCTGAAACAAAAAAGATGTCCAATCAGACCAACGATGTTTATCTCCCTTTCCAAAATTAAAATACAAGAAAAAAGAAAAATAAAAAACTACAGGGTGAATCATACCCAGACCCCCTTGTTGTAACTTTAAGTATGTAAAATCCCTTTTAATGGGGTTTAAACGGCTGTCCAAAACCATTTGAAGAAAAAAAAACAACTCAAAAGTCTCATTTCCAAATTCAAAGGGATAGGAAAAATAGCACTAATATAAAGAAATAATGGTAGCAAAAACTTTTTCACAATCAGGACTCTCTTCTTTTTAGATAAAGACCAAGATTTCCACTGACATACTTTCCTCTCTCCAAATTTAGGTTTCTCAATCCAATTCAGGGTAGCTAAGTCCCCAGTACCAAAATGACAACCCAATAATTTAATAGTAGAATCAGAAATCATGATCTGGCCTATATAGGGAACAAAAGGCCCATCCCCTATGTACACCCCTGAGCTTTTAGAAAAATTGACTTCTGCCCCTGAAATACCAGCATAACAGTTCAAAACCGTCATGCATTGCAAAACAGATTCTGCAGTGAGACAGATAAATCTAAAGCTGGGGAAAGGCCCCAGATCCCACTTTCTTGTAAGGTCATCCACACCACTGGATCCAAAACAAAAGCATATAGTAACAGGCTAAAAGGGCAACCCTGCCTCACACCCCCCAGAAACACCATTCCCTACTAAACCATTAACAATTGGATATAATAAAGCATCCTGATACAAAAACCGTATCCTGTTCCGAAAATTCACAGGAATCCCATTTTTATATGAGACTAGGTGAAGAAAAGCATGAGAGATCTTATCAAATGCTTTAGTCTGATCCAAGGCTATTAAATATCCTGAAAGCCATTTCTGTTTACCAAAAGCACAGACATACTGCAAAAAAAAGCAAGATTCTGTTGTATAGATCTGTTAGGAACAGAACAGGTTTGTGCAGGCTGTATAATAGTAGCAGCTATATTCTGAAGCCTATGGCACAAAATAGAGGATAAAAGTTTATAATCTGTATTTAGAAGGCTGATAGGCCTCCAATTCTCTGTGTGATGGTGAGATCCTTTTTTTATGTAAGAATATAAAAAGGGCAGCATTGAACCTAGGAAAGGACCGTCCTATCCGTAAAAAGTTCACTATAGAGCTCACATAAGATTTGACCAAGATCATCTGAAAAATGTTTATAAAATTCATTGGTAATACCATCCTCACCAGGAGAAACCCCTAATTTTAAACAAACTATTGCCTGTTGAACTTCAGTTAGCAGGATAGGGCGTTCTAATTCAGAAACCTGATCCTGTATTACCCCAGGAGGTGCAAAATAAAAAACCTCATCCCAGTGTAAATGAGAAAGAAAAGGATCCCCATGCTGCTTTCATAAAAAACATTCTATAATGTGCAACATTTCAACGTCAGAGTACTTCAAAACCCCAGCAGTATCAAATAAACCATCCATCAATTTACTTTCCATATACTTTTTACAAGCGGAAAAGGGGTCAGCAGAATGAGTTTTCTGTAGAGCAAAATGCATTTCCTCCTGCAAAGAACCTGTTCTATCATAGTGATACTGCCTCATTTTAGATTTAATATCAGCTATTTGTTGCGGTATCCTGACATCAGAAATAGTGGGTAAAGACATAAGTTTATAATATTGATTTCTAAACCCTAAATATTTAAGGCAGTCATCTTGTTTTCATGTTCTACCTATGTGAATAAAAAACTGTTTAAGGTCTAATTTGGTATCCACCCACCAGGAACCCCAATCACCATACATTTCCAATACCGATAATCTGGAGTGCAAAACATATAAACAATTATTTTTCACATCAGCAATAGGGCTGTGCATGGGCCAAATAGTAGTTTCCGAATACCATGAATAGTAGGCTTCCCGAATATTCGGAAGCATTTTCCGAATAGTTCACTATTCAGCCACTATTTGGGAACTACTATTCGGTGAGATTTCCAAGTTTCACGGAGCTTTGTTGGCCAATCAAAAACTGTTTCTTGAGCTCAAAGACAAGCACACCATGTGACTTCCTCACTCCGAGCTGGTAGAAGACAGGAGACAGTGGTTTCTGAGAGCTGCTCTGCAGTACTTTTGAGACCTTAAACATGCTAAAAAAGAAACAGATTTTTGCTTCACAGGCTTTTTTGGGTCAGTATAGTTTTTTGATCAATGTAAGAAAAGCTATGTTTGGCTTTCTGACAGGTATTTTGTCCTTATTGTTGTACTCAGTTACAGGGACTAGGAGGGCTGTCTGCTAACACCCCTTCTCTGCTGCTGTCTGATATAGCTCCAGTGTGATTATTTTGGGTGAAGCACATTTTATTTTTGTGTTTTTCTTTTTTTTTTTTTTTTTTTGCTGTTGTCTGGTTCCAGGCTTGGTTCCCTACATGACTGATGAGGGTTCCTGCTAACTCCCCCTCCTGCAGGTCACTGCTTATGTTTTGTTGTATATGTGCATAATATTTGATTTTGTGAGCTTCACCCTGCAAGTGCATACTTAATATATTTTTTTCATGAGGCAGGGCCACACATGTGCACAGCTGTATGCACACAGATTCTGAAATAAACTTCTTCAGTTCTACGCCAGTCAGGCTTGACTCAGTGAATTACTATTGTTAGTTCTCTGGTTTCAGGGATAGATCCCTGTACAGATGAGAAGTGTGTTGGCTGACTCCCCCCCCCCCAACTTCTACAGCCCACTGGAAATAATTAACCTGTGCTTGTGAAAAATACCCCCCCACGAGTCTGTGCCTTGAGTGTGCACAGCTGTGCACGTGCATTTTTTTGTTTGTTTGTTGTTGTTTTGTTAATTAAACCATTGCACTTAGTGGGGCAGACCTGTCTCACTGAGTTGACTGTATGTCATCTGTCTGTTCCTTGCTCGGTTCCATGTTTGACTAAATAGGTTGTCCTTTTCTTCTTCCTTCTTAGTAGCAGTGTTTTTCTTTACTGCTACTTTTTCTTGGTGCAGTGTAACTGAAAAGGTTGGTGTATTATTGTAGTTCCGTAATCACTACGTAAAGCATCACACACAGGTACTACATAGTAATAGTTTGTGTTTTACACAGTAACCACTAGTGACCTGATCCATCATGTGTTTAGCAATCTTGCAA